>OX243851.2:7313103-9713103 GCA_945859575.2 Herminia tarsipennalis
TGACGATCTGGATACCTTCACGAAGATGTGGCTAGAGAAAGCTTCAGACAGGGAGATTTTGAAGAGTACGTAAGAGACCTATGTCCAGCAGTGGGACAGCACAGATAAAATAAAAAAACTTAAGAGGTGACAAGGGACACCCGGATGAAACCAAGTTCCTTTCGATTAATTAGTGAAGGAAGGTATTTTTTTTTATTATTAACAAATATAATGTAATGTTAACTTAATCATATAGTAATAATTATTATAAGAGAGCGAGAGAGAGAGACAGACAGAGAAACATGCGCACGCCGCACGGCTTACAATAGCTTACTATAGCAAAAAGTGTCGTTACAACTTTTCGTATGATTTTTTTCCGTCTAGTCCCCTTTCACAACGCGCGATAAGGAACTTTGTTCCAAAAACAAAATACGAACTATTCATTTTAGGTACTAATAAGTCCTTCATTTAATATTGTAAATGACAATAAATAAAACTATTTACGAAAATTAAACATGTTGATGATTTGCGTTGGTGGACTTCATTGTAATGTAATTCTGCGAAATACTTGCTTGTAATGAAATTATTTAATACCCTTGACAACATATTAATTTACAGCTTTATTTCAATACTGTTCCACAAAGGACAGGGTTAGTACAGAAATACAAATATAACAAACATTACAATTTATGTGGGTTCACACATTCAGTCAAAAAAGTATCGGGAATGGATGATTGTTAGTTTGGTACTTCTGTTTTGCTGTTTCTGTTCCGTAGGCAAAATGGAATCCGTCTGTTTGTGCGTCCGCAGCTAAGCTCAGAGACTGTTAGTGCTAGAAGGCTGTAATTTTGCACGAATACACATGTTACTTACGCCAACAAAGTGAAAGAATAAAATCTTGAAAAACATTTTTTACTGTACCTCCCCTATATGTACCGTGGGGATACCATTAGATAGGTCTTATAAAAATGTTTGCGCGTTGTGAAGACCATATTTAGATTTCGGGATCGGTTTGTGAAAAATTAAGCTTTAAATTGTAAATATTTGTTGAAGTCAAGTGCCCTGGCAAATAAATGGTTGATGTTTGGTATGTTACAAAAATCACGGCACTAGTATATATAAAAAAATGAGTGTGAATTCCATTGAAAATTATTATTATTAAATATGTAGGTATAACGTTGAAGTAGTATGAAACAAAAACAATAAAAAACCCAGTTCTAAAGCCGCATTATTCGAATGGGAGGGGGGGGGACTACGGAACCCTATATTGTTCGTGGCCCGACATGCACTTGCCCGGTTTTAGTTAACGTATATTGCGAATTTCATAATAGACAAAAACATCGAAAAAAGCGATTATCTAAAATTTGGTATCGCCAATGGAATTTCATGTTCGTAGTCCCTGAAAATGTTACAAAAGGCTTACCTACGTTAAATCGACTTAATTAAAAACACGTTCTTATAAGTTGACTGCCTCTGTGGCGCGGTGGGAGTGTATCCGACTGCCACGCAAGATGCTATGTTATTTTGATGTTATCTAATGAATAGTGCTCGGGCATTACTCTATAGGTAGGCAGGTACCTATGTCTGTAGCGGTGCCTACTCTGATTTAAAATTAAATAAATGACTAGGTACTTGCTACATTTGAATATAGGTACCTATATTGTATCTATGTTTTGTTGTTATAGATCAATAATTATTGGCCAGTTGGTTTAGTAGTTAGTGACCCTGATTGCTAAGCCGGAGGTCGTGGGTTCGATCCCCGCCCAGGATAAAACTTTGTGTGATGAGCACGATGGTTTATTCTGTGTCTGGGTGTTATTTATTTATAACATGTATGTATTTAGAAATATATAAGTATGTTTATCAGTTGTCTGGTTTCCATAATACAAGCTTTGTTTAGTTTGGGATCAGATAGCGTTGTGTGAGTTGTCCCAAGATTTTATTATTATTATTTTATGTGGTACAAAGCGTTCAGAAGCGGTCGAAACGTGGTGGTAGATTTGCCTAGTTCTGGTAGGCCATCAACGTCTTCAGCTGAAGTTAACATCGTAAAAGTGAAGGAAATAGTAACCGAAAATCCTCATACAAATTTGAGAGAGATAACCACTGAACATTCTGTGTCTGATGAGTCAATCCGTACCATTTTAATAATACCATTATTTACCTAATACCTACTACTAAGGAAATCGGAATCATAATGAAGTACACTTAAATATTCTAAACCAATGTATTTTGTATCATATCATCAACTAACAGTAGCCATACTAGAATATTAACGGGACTTAATCGCGTGAAATATTTAAATGCGCGCACCTTTTATTCTTATCCTAGCCACAGATAATATAATACTATACTAGTATCCTAGCTGTCCCGCGCAACTTCGTTGCGTAAATTTTCCCCGTTTTTGAAACATTTCTCGTCGCTTCTCCGCTCCTATTAGTCGTAGCGCGATGTTATATAGCCTATAGCCTTCCTCGATAAATGGGCTATCCAACAAAAGAAGATTTTTTCAAATCGGACCAGCAGATCCTGAGATTAGCGCGTTTAAACAAACAAACAAACAAACAAACAAACAAACAATCAAACAAACAAACTCTTCCGCTTTATAATATTAGTATAGATGTGAACATCGCAAAAGTTTAAAAACAATTAGTAGCCATACTGCTCTTATAACAAAAGTTTCGTATTGAAAACGTAGGATTACTTTCTCTATGATTAATTGATGATTTGGCATGTGCCATGTGCAGTTCAAAGAGAATTTTAAAATGATTTAAAACTTCGTAGTACTGCAGTACGTAGTACATGTTACTAATATGTGTAGTGCAGTAAGTGCGTGTGTGCAGTATCGTATCGGTATCGCCGATATTCAAAATGATCGCTTTTATTTAGGAATGTAAATTGTTGTATTAAAATTATATTTCTCAACAGACTTTAAATTACCACAGTAAAGCCAATTTACTATAATAATAATAATAATATCTTGGGACAACTCACACAAAGCTATCTGATCCCAAACTAAGCAGAGCTTGTACTATGGCAACCAGACAACCGATAAACATACTTATATATTTCTAAATACATACATATTATAGATAAATAACACCCAGACACAGAATAAACCATCATGCTCATCACACAAAGTTTTATCCTGGGTGGGGATTGAACCCACGACCTCTAGCGTAGCAGTCGGATACACTCCCACCGCGCCACAGAGGCGGTCAAAACAACTATGTTTGCAAATTTTGTTAAAAAATGTCTATACGACTGCCATAGCTTTAGGAGATATGTTTACAACAATCGCTTGTTTAGATACCGTCCATCTACAAAGGTATGATGTATTTTAATAGTTGTGTTGTGTATTATGTTAATGAATGCCTCCGTCACAGTCGCAGAGTCAAACAAACAAGCAAGTTTTCCACTGTCCTATAAATTTGATAAATTCCACCACTACGCGGAACTGAGCTCATAAATTGCTGTTTACTATAAGTATCATCATCGCTTGACCTGACGAGTAGGTGCGTCACAAAACTCGCCAACATCAAAAAAGTCATTAACAGTCTCTGACTAACATTAGCAACATCTACCTACCAACAACACAGCTAGGTACTAGCACCTGTTTCACTGTTAGACGGGAATATCCTCAAGCGACCCTTATCTATACTAATATTATAAAGCGGAAGAGTTTGTTTGTTTGATTGTTTGTTTGTTTGTTTGTTTAAACGTGCTAATCTCAGGAACTACTGGTCCGATTTGAAAAATTCTTTTTTTGTTGGATAGCCCATTTATCGAGGAAGGCTATAGGCTATATAACATTGCGCTACGACTAATAGGAGCGGAGTAGCGACGTGAAATATTGCAAAAACGAGGAAAATTTACGCATACGAAGTTGCGCGGGACAGCTAGTTTTAAATAAGGTTTTCCGCTGATACGTCACTCTAGTTAAAAGAATGCATGATGGCATTCTTCAAATAAGGGTTAAAAGATTTATACAGGACAACAATGCATCATAATACTGAAAAATACAACACCTATATAGTGTTTCCCTCTAACACATAATCCATGTTTCCTATACCTTCTTTCCTACTGTCCTCACCATGGAAGGCTAAATACGAGTATATTCATACTAGCTGTCCCGCACTTCGTCTACGTAAACTTTCCCCATTTTTGAAACGTTTCTCATTACTGCTCTGCTCTTGTTGTTCGTAGCGTGATGTTATATAGCCTATAGCCTTCCTCGGTAAATGGGCTAAGCAACAGTGAAAGAATTTTTCAATTCGAATCAGTAGTTCCTGAGATTACCGCGTTCAAACAAACAAACAAACTCTTCAGCTTAATAATATTAGTATAGATTTAAAACATGGCTCTCTATTTTACAATAATAATGTTATTGCTTGAGTGAGTTTCATAGTAGGTGTATAATTATTGCAGCAAGTAAGGTACTTGCAGACATACTTTCCTGTAGATATTCAGACAAATATTGCAATAAATGTCATTTAATCACGAGTCTTTATTACCAAGTTATTTTCTCACTGGCTTTTCCTTTTGCCAACTTGACGTAGGACCACTTTGATATAAAGGCGTTCTGCAATTCCGCGTCTATCCGTTCCTTAAGCAAAACATTATGAAGCTTCCTTTGAAGCTTACCTTCTGTACTCTCAGTATTTTTGGTGATTACCTTTAAGGTAAATAATTTATATTCCATGCAGTAAAACGGTATTTTTATTGCGTGAGTAAATATGTCACTGATGATGTTGATGACGTTATGCACTACCTTACCACATTTCTTGGTGAAGTCATCGTTGACCTGGCAGTTTGACCCTGTATTGACGTCTCTATGTAATTCACTACCGTCATTGATTTTGGACCTTTTGCGGTGACGTTAAGGGATTCATTCCTAAGAATTGGCAATTCCATAAGAGTTACAATACTCTAAAGAAACCGCAAATTCGTAAAGTTTGCAAAATATAGGGTTCCGTAGGCAAAATGGAACCGTCCGACCGTCTGCTTGTCCGTCCGCAGCTAAGCTCAGAGACTGTTAGTGCTAGAAGGCTGTAATTTTGCACGAATACACGTCACAAAGTGAAAGAATAACATTTTTTTTAGGGTACTTCCCTATCCTATAAACTATGTGGGGATGTAATTTTTTTTCTCACCTACCCCATCGTGTGGGATATCATTATGAGCGTACATTTTGGTTGGGGTCGAGTGTCCCACCCCTGCCAGGTAAATGGTTGCTGTATGTGAATATATGACAAAATCAGAAGTATTAAAGTTTTCGTACAAATTCCATTGAAAATTATTATCATACTAGCTGTCCCGCGCAACTTCATCTGCGTAAATTTTGCCCATTTTTTATAATCCTTTGTTACTTCTAATACCTCCAAGAATATGTGTACAAAGTTTCATGATGATCGGTTCAGTAGTTTTCGCGTGAAAACGTAACCAACAAACTTACATTCACATTTATATATTAGTATTGATACGTATAACGTTGAAGTAGTATGAAAGAAAAACAACCGGAAACCCAGTTCCTTAGCCGCATTATTCGAATGGGAGGGGGGGGACTACGGAACCCTACATTGCTCGTGGCCCGACTTGCACTTGCCCGGTTTTAGTTAACGTGTATTGCGAATTTCATAATAGACAAAAACATCGAAAAAAGCGATTACCTAAAATTTTGTATCGCCAATGGAATTTCATGTTCGTAGTCCCTGAAAATGTTACGAAAGACTTACGTTGAATCGACTTAATTAAAAACACGTTCTTATAAGTTGACTGCCTCTGTGGCGCGGTGGGAGTGTATCCGACTGCCACGCAAGATGCTATGTTATTTTGATGTTATCCAATGAATCGTGCTCGGGCATTACTCTATAGGTAGCTATGTCTTTAGCGGTGCCTACTCTGATTTAATATTAAGTAAATGACTATTTGCTAAATTTGAATATAAGTACCTATATGGTATCTATGTTTTGTTGTTATAGATCAATTATTGGCCTGTTAGTCTAGTAGTTAGTGACCCTGATTGCTAAGCCGGAGGTCGTGGGTTCGATCCCCGCCCAGGATAAAACTTTGTGTGATGAGCACGATGGTTTATTCTGTATCTGGGCGTTATTTATTTATAATATGTATGTATTTAGAAATATATAAGTATGTTTATCAGTTCCATAATACAAGTTTTTCTTAGTTTGGGATCAGATAGCGTTGTGTGAGTTGTCCCAAGATATTATTATTATAAGTGGTACAAAGCGTTCAAAAGTCGAAACGTGGTGGTAGATTTGCCTCGTTCTGGTAGGGTATCAACGTCTTCAACTGAAGTTAACATCGCAAAAGTGAAGAAAATAGTAACTGAAAATCTTTATACAAATTTGAGAGAGATAACCACTGAACATTCTGCATCTGATGAGTCAATCTGTACCATTTTAATGATACCATTATTTACCTAATACCTACTACTAAGGAAATCGGAATCATAATAAAGTACACTTAAATATTCTATACCAATGTATTTTGTATCATACCAACAGTAGCCATACTAGAATATTATCGGGACTTAATCGCTTGAAATATTTAAAGGCACGAACCTTTTCTTCTTATACTAGCTGTCCCGCGCAACTTCGTATGCGTAAATTTTCCCCGTTTTTGCAACATTCTCGTCGCTGCCCCGCTCCTATTAGTTGTAGCGCGATGTTATATAGCCTTAGCCTTCCTCGATAAATGGGCTATCCAACAAAATTTTTGAAAGAATTTTTCAAATCGGACCGTTCCTGAGATTAGCAACAAACTCTTCCGCTTTATAATATTAGTATAGATGTGTAAACATCGCAAAAGTTTAAAAACAATTAGTAGCCATACTGCTCTTATAACAAGTTTCGTATTGAAAACGTAGTGATTACTTTATCTGTGATTAATTGATGATTTTGCACGTACCATGTGCAGTTCAAAGAGAATTTTAAAATGATTTAAAACTTCGTAGTAGTGCAGTACGCAGTACATGTTACTAATATGTGTAGTGCAGTAAGTGCGTGTGTGCAGTATCGTATCGGTATCGCCGATATTCAAAATGATCGCTTTTATTTAGGAATGTAAATTGTTGTATTAAAATTATATTTCTCAACAGACTTTAAATTACCACAGTAAAGCCAATTTACTATAATAATAATAATATCTTGGGACTACTCACACAAAGCTATCTGATCCCAAACTAAGCAGAGCTTGTACTATGGCAACCAGACAACCGATAAACATACTTATATATTTCTAAATACATACATATTATAGATAAATAACACCCAGACACAGAATAAACCATCATGCTCATCACACAAAGTTTTATCCTGGGTGGGGATTGAACCCACGACCTCTAGCGTAGCAGTCGGATACACTCCCACCGCGCCACAGAGGCGGTCAAAACTACTATGTTTGCAAATTTTGTTAAAAAATGTCTATACGACTGCCATAGCTTTAGGAGATATGTTTACAACAATCGCTTGTTTAGATATCGTTCATCTACAAAGGTATGATGTATTTTAATAGTTGTGTTGTGTATTAAGTTAATGAATGCCTCCGTCACAGTCGCAGAGTCAAACAAACAAGCAAGTTTTCCACTGTCCTATAAATTTGATAACTTCCACCACTACGCGGAACTGAGCTCATAAATTGCTGTTTACTATAAGTATCATCTTCCACTCATCTCAGATGAGTGGAAGAAACTGGGGGAGGCCTATGTCGAAGGACAACCTGACCAATAAAGTGGTTGCTAAAGTTTTTTATTTTTATTTTTTATATTTTTATATTGTGTTAAATAAATTTGAAAAAAGTGTTAAAATTAGTAAGAAAAAAAAAATGTTAATTAGCATATTAGTATATAAGTCAAAATGTAGTATGGTCAGTGAATAAAGGCTTTTATTATTATTATTATTATTATAAGTATCATCATCGTTTGACCTGACGAGTAGGTGCGTCACAAAACTCGCCAACATCGAAAAAGTCATTAACAGTGTCTGACTAACATTAACAACATCTAGGTACCTACCAACAAGACAGCTAGGTACTAACTCCTGTTTCACTGTTAGACGGGAATACCCTCAAGCGACCCTTATTTTAAACTAGCTGTCCCGCGCAACTTCGTATGCGTAAATTTTCCCCGTTTTTGCAACATTTCACGTCGCTACTCCGCTCCTATTAGTCGTAGCGCGATGTTATATAGCCTATAGCCTTCCTCGATAAATGGGCTATTTAACAAAAAAAGATTTTTTCAAATCGGACCAGTAGTTCCTGAGATTAGCGCGTTTAAACAAACAAACAAACAAACAAACAAAGAAACAAACAAACAAACTCTTCCGCTTTATAATATTAGTATAGATAAGGTTTTTCCGCTGATACGTCACTCTAGTTAAAAGAATGCATGATGGCATTCTTCAAATAAGGGTTAAAAGATTTATATAATACAACAACGCATCATAATACTGAAAAATACAACACCTATATGGTGTTTCCCTTTAACACATAATCCATGTTTCCTTTACCTTCTTTCCTACTGTCCTCACCATGGAAGGCTAAATATATTCATACTAGCTGTCCTGCGCAACTTCGTCTACCTCCTGTAAACTTTCCCTGTTTTTGAAACGTTTCTCATTTCTGCTCCGCTGTTGTTGTTCGTAGCGTGATGTTATATAGCCTATAGCCTTCCTCGGTAAATGGGCTAAGCAACAGTGAAAGAATTTTTCAATTCGAATTAGTAGTTCCTGAGATTCAAACAAACTCTTCAGCTTTATAATAATAGTATAGATTTAAAACATGGCTCTCTATTTTACAATAATAATGTTATTGCTTGAGTGAGTTTCGTGGTGTAGGTGTATAATTATTGCAGCAAGTAAGGTACTTGCAGACATACTTTCCTGTAGATATTCAGACAAATATTGCAATAATTGTCATTTAATCACGAGTCTTTATTACCAAGTTATTTTCTCACTGGCTTTTCCTTTTGCCAACTTGACCTAGGACCACTTTGATATAAAGGCGTTCTACAATTCCGTGTCTATTCGTTCTTTAAGCAAAATATTATGAAGCTTCCTCTGAAGCTTACCTTCTGTACTCTCAGTGTTTTTGGGCGAATACCTTGAAGGTAAATAATTTATATTCCATTCAGTAAAACGGTATTTTTATTGCGTGAGTAAATATGTCACTGATGATGTTGATGACGTTATGCACTACCTTACCACATTTCTTGGTGAAGTCATCGTTGACCTGGCAGTTTGACCCTGTATTGACGTCTCTATTTAATTCACTACCGTCATTGATTTTGGACCTTTTGCGGTGACGTTAAGGGATTCATTCCTAGGAATTGGCAATTCCATAAGAGTTACAATACTCTAAAGAAACCGCAAATTCCTTTGAATTTCCTAACGTCACAGGAAATAAAATCCCCTTTTGTTTCCATAGGCGCTGAACTACCTTTTGTGTCCGTGATGTATGTTTGTAAACTCCTCTGCGACACAGGGCTTGTACCATACTGCGGAAGTCGTTCTAATTTAAAAAAAAAACATAACTAAAACCTTTAACCGTGTCGATGTCGTCAAAGCTATATGCAATAACTTTTCTTAATCTACTAGATGAGGCATTTTCCTTGACGTAAATGTAGGTAATACCTACATAACTTAAGTATTGACCTTCCGTTTTATACATCACATTATGTAGGCAGGCGACGACGTATATTATGTCCTTTTATGTTCCTATCAAGTCCCTACTACGTCAGGGCAGCATATTTTCCGAGTCGACGACTCTATCCAAAGGTTGTGCTCGCGTAAACAGCTTAATAAAAATATAATTTCAAATCCGACTACTACGAAATCGCGCTCTAAAAAGTATAAAACAAAAAGATCTTAATAATAATACTCTTTATTGTACACCAACACGAAAAAAACAAAGTAGGTATACATTGTTTAATTGAAATGAACAATGGGCGGCCTTATCGCTAAAAGCGTCTAAATCTCTTCCTCTTAAAACTTTTGGATAGATATAAGAGATAAGTGAAGACATAGATAGGAATATTGTTGATATTAATTTAAAGTTATCAATAATTAAAAAAAGGAAAAAGATAAATGAATGAATATTGAAAATTTCCTTCAATATTTTTTTATAAGATGCCAACGATTGAGCTCGTCTTATGGAAAGAGGCAGTGCATTCCATAGTCTTGCTGCCCCGACTGTAAACGACTTGTTATAGAGGTTTATGAAATGCGCTGGAATTTCTCTATCTCTCCGATGACCTAAAAACTCTTGAATGTGTGTCATTAAAGAGCTTGAAACGTTCTTTAAGATACAAGGGAGTAAAAGGGTCTAATGAGTAATTATACAGCAATGTGAGAATGTGAGTATTCCGATGGAGACGTATTTGGAGCTACTTGAGCACGTTGCGAAATTTAAAAACATGTTTATATTTGTACCAGTCATATATAAATCTAATACAGAAATTTTGAAGGCGCTCAAGTTTGTCAAGTTACTCCTCGGTGAGGTCAAGATAGCTGGCATCAGCATAGTCATGTATGGGTAATAGAATAGACTGCGCCAGCGCAATTTGAGTGGTAATCGGTAGAAAGTTTCGGAGTCTTCGCAATGACCCTGCAGATACAAATCATTTGCGAATGACTTCCTGCAACCCCAGGATAAAGTGCGATCAATAATAATACCCAGGGTCCTTTTCACGTTCTTTTTTTCGTTTTCGCGGCAAGCCCGTGTGAACTAGCGCATGCGCGATGCGCTCAAAGATGTTGCTTAATGTTATTGGGGTGCCATTAAAGGTAACTTGAAGCAGTTGGTAATAATCGATTCGTGATATCACGTCGTACCTATGTCGTATTTGGCTAAAAATTGTTCAGTCTCTAACATTTGTTCGTCTCTAACTATTGGTTGCTGCCTGTAAAAACTGTCGGTCCAGCATTATGGATTATGGAAACCAGGGCAACAGTTTTCTGGTAAACCAAAACTTTTTCTTCAGTCCTTTGTGCCTGATCACACGGAAGACCATTAATGACTGGCTCTAATAATGCTGTAGACGTGGCCGCGTTCTGAGCTATATCTATAACATATTTATTGCCTACAATGCTTGTTAACAAAAGGCCAAGAAGAAGATTTTGCTTGACTATCTGGGCAGGTATTGCTTGGGTATAAGGTGACGTTCAGTGCTACATAGATAGTGTCTTCAGAAGAATGGGAGAATATTGATCACTTAATATTAGAAACCCAAAACAATATTTACGTTTATACCACGAAGGAGTTAGAGTTACCCACGCTGGGAATAATCTCGGTAGCCATCAGCAGCCATATAAAGTGACGTCATCATCAACAAGACTGTCTTACAACTAGTTTCTGAGAAATCGTTGCATTAAATTCATATTAAATACCTACGTCGCGTAAACATTACACAATATTTTGCATGTCCGCACGAGATTTGTCGCTTTATAAAACAAAACAACTGTGAGTAATAAACAAGTCAAGGATATACCTACTTAACATTTTAAACAGAACCGGACTACGTCAATCACGCAGACGCCCACTCGTTGATCTTGATTATGATAAAATTAGTGACTTCTATGTAGGTTTTGCTATAAAATAGATTTATTAATGGCACAAATTGGATAGTTAAGGAGGCCGGCTCCCTAAAACGAGCAAAAACAAGCTCACGCACATATAGATGCTCACGTACACAGATCTCGGTCGAACTCCGCCGAATCGTGACCGAGAAGGCGCACGTTGAGAGTTCCGTACGTGTACGAGTACTGAGTCGACCTTCTGTGTTAATAGTCCGCGACATAGGAATCATAGCATACGCTCAATATACTGAGAGTAGAGGGTAACCTACATAGAACACGAACTGGACGCTTACACACTTACAGTTGGATCAACGTAACTAGGCCGGACTGAAGTAGGCGACAAGTGGTTGCGCAGATGCATTTTTTGGAAGTAAATGGTGACAGGAAGCGGGGGGCGGGGGCGGTAACTAAACCGAGAGAATTAGAGATGCGATTACGCATTACATTGACATAATTAGTATTACTAACTTATGTTTTTTGTGATTATTTTCGTAAAAAAATGTTTTTCACAGTTTCTTTAGTATTTACTGTAACTGTTCTAAATTTAAACTTATATGACCTCATTTAAATAGTGTTTTTATATTATTGAATTAAAATGTTGTTAGTATTTTTAATCGATTAAACATAATTAGTCGTTTTCGTAAGTAATTTTAGGGTCGCATCTCTATGCCATGCGCGAAAGTGATAAAAACCTAACTTCAACCCGGTCAAGTTACGTTGATCGTACTGTAATATAGGTACCTATCCCGGAACGCCTTCCGAACAAAATGGTGTGAAGTTTTCAGGGATTCATATCCGTAAGCGATGTCTATCGGTTCGTTGCTCGCATGAGGTACCTTGGGTCCTTCACGATCTTTATTCCTTGTCCATTACAAGCCCGTGCGAACTGTCAAAATCCTGTCATAATGGTAAATGGGGACGTGTGCTCACAAATGCACCAAGGTGCATGCGGGACGCGCTCAAAATGTCCGCCGCGCATACGCGTTTATGCATGACAAGATTTTGACAATTCGTGCGGGCTTGCCGTGGATAGAGCGACGCAAACTATAAAATACTTGTTTAGAGTACAGAGTCTTACTAGTTCTTTTATGGTACGCGTCGCACCAACAAGGCATCGCTCACGCTTTCGTACACAACTACTTCCACTCGGTTATTTAATTTTAATACCGCTTACTTACCTATCTATTTGTTTGTGTTTTGTAGAGTCAACATCTGTGTCGCGGGGGCTTAACAAACATTGCAATCATGGACTCAAATTACACCCAGACTCGGAACTATCATTTGTCGATCACACAAAGTGATTTCCCGTGTGAGAAACAACCCATGAACTCTTGCGCAGCATTCGCACATACTACCACCACGTCATCGCAGCAGTCAAAACGTTGTTATGTAGGTACATATCTAATATCTGCCGTAGATACCTATAAAATAACTGTTAGTTTATGATTTACAAACCTTGGAATAACTACCAGGAATGTATATTTTTGAAGTATGTGTTTTCGTTAAAACTCACTTGGATCTTTTTTATAAAGCCAAATATATATGTATATATATATACCCTAGAAACACATGGCGTGGACAACGACTAGTTTTAGATACAGCTCCTAAAACTACCATGTTTAAAAAAAAATGTAAAGTCTATAATAAAGTTCCAACTGCTATACAGGAGCTACCATTACAATTATTTAAACGGAAGTTAAAAATTATAATAATAGAAAAAAATATTTACAATTCAACCATTCACTTACGTGAATGGTTGAATTAAATTTTAATTGTATGTGATAATTAATTGACATGCGAGATAATATATGACTATTTACTGACAATATTAATTAATTCAAATTTCAATGATGTATTTTATCAATGTAATTCCTAGTTTTGTAAGTTTATTCCAATATGCACACCTATTCAGGTAGTTTAAGGTTAAATGGACGTTATTATATTTAAGAACCCTTGTAAACCCTTATTTCAAGCAAATAAATGAATTTGTATTTGTATTTGATGATTACCTGTCCTATAGGTATTATTGACCGCGTAATGAATACGAAGCTGCGAATCGGATTGTCGTGCAAATATATGCTGTCCCGCGCAACTTCGTCTGCGTAATTTTTCTCCGTTTTTGCTACATTTCTTATTGCTGCTCCGCTCCCATTGATCGTAGCGTGATGTTATATAGCCTATAGCCTTTTTCGATAAATGGACTATCCAACAGTGAAAAAAAATTCAATACGGATCAGCAGTTTCTGAGATTACCGTATTCAAACAAACAAACAAACTCTTAAGCTTTATAATATTAGTATGGATTGCAAAAACAAACAAGAAGTGCACTGAGTCATAAAAGCTACTATGACAGCTTATTTAATAGCGACTATAAGTAGATGCTAACAACATATGATCTCATTGTCGACTAGCCCACTCATCGCAAATATTAGTACCGACTCTCCAGTGCAGTTATACGTGGAATATTTTGAAACACTTTTCTTCATACCAGAGTTGAAATGTGAAATTCGAGAAATAATAATAAACCTATGTGTTAAGATAAATATGTTTCAAAGTTTAATAATAATATTTATCAATTTCAAATTATTTTTAGTAGTTCAGCAGTTATATAATATCACGCTACAACCAATAGGAGCGGAGCAGCAATGAAAAATGTTGCAAACATGGGGAAAATTGACGCATACGAAGTTGCGCGGGACAGCTAGTTGTAAATTTATGTCATCAAAGCATCAGTTCCCTACTGTCCATTAGTTTAATCTACAACGTGTAACAGAATGATGTGGTCATATTCAGGGGTTGGTAAACTGACTGTTAATGTTGTTTACAGGCAAATGCACACACACACACCTAATTTTATCAAAACCAGAATACCTTAAAATTCTATTTTATATTTTTCATTCGTTATTTTATGAATGAAAAAATTATGAAATAAAAAAAGTATGACTTAAAAAGTTCTATGCCATAATAATCCAATAAAATTTTGTGTCCGGAGAGGTATATAATGCTTTATGCTATATTGTCTATGAACTGAAACGATTCGTTTGTTTGTTAGGATAATCTCTGAAACTATTGTTATGGTAAATTTTAATGTTATGTTTTTATTTCCGTGCGATATTACCCAAATGCATAAATTGTGTGCTTGTTAGTTCCCTTTAAGTAGTTGACTCAATGCAGATAACTGCAAGCTATTAATAATAAACAAAATAATAAAATAAATAAAAATATTTTTTTTATTATTTTTTATTAATTATATATAATATAATAATATCTTGGGACAACTCACACAACGTTATCTGATCCCAAACTAAGCAAAGCTTGTACTATAGAAACCAGAAAACTGGTCAAAATACTTATATATTTTTAAATACATACAAATTATAGATAAATAACACCCAGACACAGAATAAACCATCGTGCTCATCACATAAAGTTTTATCCTGGGTGGGGATCGAACCCACGACCTCTTGCGTAGCAGTTGGATACACTCCCAACGCGCCACAGAGGCAACATATTAATATGTATGTATTCTATTGAATTATAAATATTTGAAGTCGTAAAATAAATATAGGTAAACATCGATAATGTATACTGAATGCAGCTAAGGTCTTAAGGTATTTCCAAGTTTTATTTATTTATTATAATTACATAAGTACCTATTTTACAGTATAGGTAAACTTATGATAAAGTACAAACCGGCAACCAGGTAAATTCCCTTATGAATCTCTAGTAAGCAACAAATCTTTAAAGTTGCAGCGACTACCAAGGAAAACTTGCCCAATGTTGCTTAACACATAAAAAAAACCCCGTCATTGAGACGAAAAGTATATATCTATCGAAAAAAGCTTAAAGCCACTGCGATTACTAGCTTTGTGATATAAAAAACCTGCATCTAAATCATCAAAATATTAATTTAGTCAACCTGCCTCATAAATTACATTAGTGTTTTGATGTGTATTTATTAATATAAACTCAGCACCGGATTGACTCGACACTGAGGATTAAGAATTGGTACATTTACAATGGGTTTGATATGTTCCCTATAAAACACAAAACCCTGTACAAATAATAAATTCAAAAAAACTTACCCTCTGATACCGGCGTATCAGCATGTCTACACATACAAACACAGATATAAACATTAAAGTTAAAGCACACATTTTTTTTCTGCATCGGTGGTTGATACTCGGCCTCTATCCAGATACAATACCATTAAATTAGCCGGCCATACTTGTTGAAGGACCGAATCGGCGCTGAAGTAAACCTGTCCTAGAATGGAGACCATGACTCGGTAAACGTTAGGTGGGACGACCCCCAGCCAGATAGACAGACGACCTAAAGAAGGTCACTGGAATTAATTGGATGCGGATTGTGGAGGACCGGGTGTGGTGTGGCACAAATTAGGAGAGGCCATAGTCATAGTCATAGTAATTTATTGGTAAGGAATTCTTACATGTCACAAAACTATAATTGAATAAATTAAGGAACAAAAATAAAAATAGTCAATAGAATACAGGTTATGTCAATTCATTAGGATTACGAATTAATCATAGAAAAATTTATAGCTATTAAACAACAAAAATTAATAATAATAATGTCAACAAACGAATAATATAGCATAGTGCAGTGTCAATAAAATAGAAAAAATAAAAGTAAAAAAAGGCCTAAGGCAGTCATAACGTGTTTCATCTAGATCGAGATCCCGTGATCTTGATCCACCAGATTGACTGTATAACGTGTTGAATTGACGGATCGCAACATGTTACTACTAGCCGAATCAAGATATATCAATCTATTGCGATCCACGACCTTGATCAGATCACGATCTGGATTAAGCGTGTAATGGCTGCCTAAGATCGAGTATTTGTAAAGTCAACGACTACAATAAATACTTGATACTGGCCGAAATTGGATGCATAATCAACTAAGCAATCAAAACGCAAAATTAGAAGACGAAGACATAGTATCCAGAAAAACACAAATCAAAACTTTAATAAATAAATTGCCTTAACAAAATACGCATTCACTTCACATTTTCAGTCAATTCAATAATCTGTATTCTGCTCAACACAAAATTCTCCTGACCATTCGTAGCCCTGAGGGCATTTATCTGTATTGATTACAACACGATGTACAAAATTCACTTCATGTAATGACACTCCATGTGGCTGTTTGACTTTGTCCTTGACAGCAAAAATTGGTTGAGGTTGTTCTGTTCTTTCATCAGAATCCAAAAAAGTGACACTGTCCGGAGAAGATAGAGTTTGACTTTGCTTTAACACACTTGCGTTAATGCAAACGACGCCAGTGACAAGGATCAATCCAAACAACACCTTCACACCCGCCATTATAGAATATGTTCGTATATTTTTAAAAACAGCTTGAATGATTGTTAAAACAATTGTGCCACAGTATCGGTCTAGTCGTACGTTTTATAATGTTTCAGAAGTGCCGACATATCCTCTGGTGATTCAGGTGAGGGAAAATCCTTTCGTACGTGAGCTAACTAATCATGGCTAGAGGTGAGTATATAATAGTCTCATCACTCACCAACCGCCTTGTCTGGAGTAACCTTTAGGACTAGCTATTACAAAAGTACGATATATTTTTGGTATGATTGACCTGTACCAAAACATATTGGTATTTAAAACCTTAACCAAACTTATAAGATTCTTCCTTAAGGGATAAAGGGCTCCTCAAGAGGGTTCCGGAACTTAATCTACCTCACAGATCTATTAGATTACAAGCACCATCAACATTATCATCATCATCTGTATCAGTCCACTATTGTATAAAGGCCTCTGATAATTTACGCCACGACACGGTCCTCCTTTTCTGTGTCCAGTCTATTTTAGTGACCTTTTTTAGGTCGTTAGCTCATCTGGCTGGTGGTCGTCCTACTTTACGTTAGCCAAATCTCTCCATTCGAGGACTCGTTCGCTCCAGCACTCATCCAAGTCCTTCAACAGATATGGCCAGTCCGAATGGATTGTTCGAAGGACAATGTCAACGAATTTTATCCTACAAAGCAAATCTTAGCATAGCTCGCTCCAAAGCGCTTCTTTAAATTTATGGACTAGGTCAATCGTATGTTAAATTGTAACATTCATTATATTATAATGTATGTTAACATTTTTAATTTTAATACTACCAAGCTCAGTACTAACTACTCACAAAAGCTACAAAATCATACTAAATTATGATAAGCAGGTATTCATCAATGATGTTCCTATAGGCCGACCGCTTAACTCGTATATCGCCTGCGCGGTGAGAAGGGAGCGCGGGGTGATGTTAACGGTGTTAACGGGTGGGTGAGCGGGGTGCGCGGGACAGAGAACTCACGTTCTCTGTCCCGCGCACCCCGCTCACCCACCCGTTAACATCACCCCGCGCTCCCTTCTCACCGCGCAGGCGATATACGAGTTAAGCGGTCGGCCTATAGTTCTGACATGGCTCCTCAATCCAAACATTTAGATTGAAGTGCCACCTTTAAGTTCATATAAATTTACTGCTACTTAATGAATAAGTATACATGTTTTTTTAAAAGAAAGAAAAGAATGGCCGTAATTTATCACGCAGAATCTTTACTTACAAAAGTAAATCGTTTTCTTAACTAGTACCTAAGTAACATTATCAAACTGTGACAACAATATTCACTTAGTAAAATGCAATAAACTATACAAAAATATACATTAATAGGGAGCAACGAACTACATCCATTTATCTTCATCAGTTATATAATTATCGATTGAATAGTAAGCTCTTTGTATAAGATGTCTCTTGACTACATTCTTAAATTTATTTACTGGTAGACTCGATATGCTGACTGGGATTTTATTGAAAAATTTAACACCTAGTCCCATGAATGAGTTATAAGTTTTATGAAGCCTATGATATTGACCTACCAATTTGTGCTTATTTCTTGTATTCACAGAGTGAATATCACTATTTTTGTTATATAAATGTAGGTTTTGCTTTACAAACATAACGTTTGCATATATATATATTGTGATGCAACTGTCCTAATGCCTATCTCTTTAAACTTTTCTCTAAGGGAAACTCGTGCTCCTAGTTGATATATCGCACGCACTGCACGTTTTTGAAGAATAAAAATAATTTGTATATCAGCCGCCTTGCCCCAAAGCAATATGCCGTAGGACATGACGCTGTTAAAATAACCAAAATATACTAGTCGAGCTGTTTCTACGTTCGTAAGCAGTCTAACTTTGCTGACAGCATACGCTGCAGAACTAGGTTTTCCTGCGAGACATGATATTTGGGTGCCCCACTGTAACCTATTGTCTAAAGTAATTCCCAAAAAAACTGTTGAGTCGACAAAGCTAATCACCTCATTATTTAAAATTATACTCGTATTATTACTTTTCACATTTGGCAAACTAAACTTAATACATTTAGTTTTTTTGGGATTTAGAAGTAGGTTGTTCGTTGTAAACCAATCTTGAACTAGTGCGAGTGTTCTATTTATTTTCTCAAAATTTTCTAGTTTACGATATATTTTAAAAATTAGAGAAGTGACATCAGCAAATAGAATGATGTCACAAAAGTTATTAATATAAAATAGTAAATCATTAATATATACCAAAAATAAGAAGGGACTGAGTATTGATCCCTGAGGCACACCCATACTAATTGGAGATACAGACGATCTTACTCCGCCTATATCAACATATTGAATTCTTTCACTCAGGTAAGAGGCAAGTAGAGCATACATCATAACACAACCTGGTTTCCATTAAAACACAAATTAACTAGTAACAAACTTTAATAAATAAATTCACATTACAAAATAGATTCTCCTAGTAATTCGCTGCACTTTTTCTGTCAATTCAGTAGTCTGAATCTGAATTCAGAACACAAAATTCTCCTAACCGTTCATAGCCTTTGGGACAATTTGGTGCATCGATTGCAATACGAGTTTGAAAGATGACGTCATGTAATGATGGTTCTTGTGCTCCTTGTGGTTGTTCAGCTTTGTCCTTGTCTGTAAAAATTGGATGAAGTTGTTCTTTTTGTTCTTCAGTATCCAAAAAGGTTACACTGTCTAAAGTAGATGTAGTTTCACGTTGCTTTAACACACTTGCATTGATATAAACGACTGCAGCGATGAGAACCAGTCCAAACAGCATCTTGACACATGCCATTTTAAAATATATTTTTTAGAACAGCGTACAGGATTGTTGATTCGATAACAACTGACACAGTATCAGGCGCGTCGTATGTTTTATAATGTTTAAGAAGGGTCGATCTGTCCTCGGATGACTCAGGTACGGGAAAATCCTTTATATGGATGTCGTTTGCAATAGTTTCCTTCACCTCTGACGAACTTTAGCTAATTAGCGAAGTATACTACCTTACAAATGCTTACATCCAACATTACTAACCACCTCTTCTGATCTCAATTCCACAATATATTAGAGGTAAAATATTTAATGAATCGTTGATGGTATGTCTTTCTCTCTCGTCTGGACGGCCGTTTGTCTCCCTCGTGGGACGGAGATCTCGTAGAAAAAGATGCACCTTCCAAAATAAATCAAGGTCAAATATTATGACTTCTAGCTTTAATAATATGCAATAAATACTTTTAGTAAGGTACTTCTATGATGAAGTGCAAAATTCAGACCGGCGACACACAATACAAAACAAAGCTCACAAATATTACTAATTTAATAGTAACACAAAAAAAGAATATATAAAAAAAAAGAGATACATTAAATTTAAATGCAACAGTTACCAACCTAAATATTTAAGAAGATGCAAGACATTTAATTGGCCTTATTAATCTATTATAAACACTATCTGTATTATACTGTAAGTTTTCTTGAGTAATAAAATAAAATAAAATAAAACATCGTGTTTATTATTTTTTTTATTATTTCTTCAAAGAGGAGAAGCAAAATGTTGTCAATAAGATGAGATAACATGGTCAACTAATAGTTTAATTTTTGGTTCTTTTGTCGCTAGGTACTACTATTACGCAGTTTTATATTCTCTTTGGGCTTTTCGTTCAGAAATAATGACGTGGTACGATTTAAGCAAGATTCCTTTGTATTATCCCTACCATTAGTCACACTTCGAGTCCTAGAGTGGAGACCACGACTTGGTAAACGTTAGGTAGGACGACCCTCAGCCAGATGGACTGACGACTTAAAGAAAGTCGCTGGAATGAATTGGATGCGGAAGGCGGAGGACCGGATGTTGTGGCGTAAGTTAGGAGAGGCCTATGTCCAGCAGTAGACCGATACAGGCTGATTGATTGATTGATTATGTTTATAATTAGTTTTGAACATTGTTTTCACCAGTTTTTTTTTATTTAAAGATAACTAGGAATGTGCGATTCTGGGTACATCTACCTACTTCATTAGTAGCAGTTCTGTTAACCCGTGGTCTACCTCACTGAAGGACCAGTAAATGTGTATTTTTTTTTGTTTTTCAATAAGTATTATATATTTTTTTTGCATTACGATCATATAGAAGCAAACGGACTATAAAATAATAAAGTATACAACGTAATTCCGTTTACACTTTTATTATCACACGTTTGAAAGTCAAACCACAATTTCGAATAATAAGGAGAAGCGCTGCGTTGAACTTGATGATTGACGCGATGAATTGAAAGCAGGCCCACCTAGTGCAATCACATAAAATTACTGCAATGGTGTGTTCACATGCCCGCAGTGTGCGCATTGCCATACTCGGACACATCAACATCGACTTGAATGGAGTTGAAGAGGTCGCCGTGGCCTAAATCGGTCGAGGAGGTTATATTGGTAGCAGCACAAACGACGCGGGCAGGTAGGCCGCTTCAGGACACTACGCTCCCCTTCGTTTTTATGCTGGGTCCTTATTCACTATGTTTTTTTCGATTTCGCGTCAAATCCGCGCAAATTGGCGCATGCGCGGTGCTCCCAATGATGTCCGCGCGCATGCGTGATGCATTTCTAAGCGCAGCTCTCTCTATATACCCTTATGTCAAGATTATGACAGTTAAAAGCGCATGCTTGACGCAAAAAGGAAAAAAAAAGATAGTGAATATTAGTACTTAATACATAATACACATAATAGTGCACTCAGATATTATTCAAATTATTATAGGAACTTAACCAAAATATAAGACGTTTAAAAAAAAATCTCGTTGCGTCATAATACCCTTCATGATCACACCTACTTAATTAATATGCATGGTATATATATCGATTAAATATACGATTCATATTATTAATACAAACATTGGAGGTGATATAAATATTTATAGTTTCTTGGACGATATGTTTGTATCATATTAGTAAGTAATTCCAATAAATCATTACCATAAACATAATGTGTTTTGGCGAATGATTTTTAGTAACGATAAAAACATTCAAGGATTTTGATTCAAGACTATAGTTCATATCAAGTTAAAATCGTTTAGTGTCAGGGGGCACGGTAGTGCACCCGCCAAGACGAGATAACGAAAGCGCAGAGCACTAACTACCCTTTCTCGAAGCGTTTCGTCTATTGTTGTACCCCTGTAGATTGGGTCGGTACAATGCTAGATTATTGAACTAACAGGTTAGACTGCTAACAGGTACATACTTTATATTTTTATAGACTATGAATTGAAACTACCTCGGTGGCGCAGTTGGAGTGTGTACGAGATCGTGGTTTCGATTATATTTACAAATTGTTTTTCAGAGTCTATGGCTTTGTGTTCGTTAACTAATTAATTATATTTTTGTAAAGTGAAATTTTAAAATAATACCTTACATACGGTTTTCAACTTTACAATAACTTTATTAAAATATATATATTACGGGTCTTAATCGCGTGAATAATTTAAGGTAAAATACCTTGTTTATTGCTCTAGTCTTCCCGTGACCACGGCCGTTGCAATACGGTCGAAACGTCGGGCAATAAACAAGGTATTTTACCTTAAATTATTCACGCGATTAAGACCCGTAATATATATATTTTAATAATGTGTACAAATCGCGAAAGTTTATCAACATTTATTTACAATAACTGTTTTTTGACGAAGCTATGTATTGACGAGTACCATGTGTTACTGTAGCTCGCGAACCAATATAATATCTGGTCTATGGTAAAATGAACAAGCGAAGCCAATTTATTATTTTTACGCGACTCACGGGACAGCACTTCATGTATGTTGGGTATAAGAGCTATAATGTAATATGTAATATATATACTGGGCGTAACTACAAAACATAGAAATACAAATACCGTGCCTAATTTCACTGATACATGCTTATTAAAATAGATAATTTCAAAACCTATTATTTGCATCGATACCAATAAATAGTTTCGGTATTGCTCAAAACTTGTAGAGATCCATCACTATGTGCCAACATTCAAACCAACTTGGCCGAAAAAAAACATAATATAATATACAATACGTACAACAACAAAAATAGATAATGATTTTGAAGTTAGTGCCAGGATGTTTCGTTTTTTGTATTTTTAATGTTTTTCTATTTTTGTTGTTGTACGTATATTATTTTATGCGTTTTAGTTACCTTATTTTTAGTGAGTTGGTTTAAACTTAGATTAATGAAAGAAATCTAAGTTACAACGGCATAATGTAAACTTCTCATTTACTTTTACAAAATATTGCTTTTCCCGATGCAGGATCGTTAACTGTTGAGAAGTGATACTTCATCATCATCGGCATCACCTTTATTACATGCTGTAAATAGTAGTTTAACGAGCTTAAAGTGCTACCCAATAACCACCAACCCCTGCACCATTATTTTTTTATAAATATACCTAGCAATGTGGGTCCAACATTACTAGCCCTACTGTTACCCCTACCTAATGCAAAGCTCTATGGTTTGTGTTAGAAGTGGATTTACGTCGGTAGTATAATGGGTAGGATTCGAACCTGCGACCTCACGATTGCGAGTCCGATGCCTTAGCCGTGACGCTACCGCCGCTGCGCCGCTGGATGGATATACATTCTAAACCTTTTTCTTTGCACCAAAGTAATCTTCAAAATCAAATAGGTCCCCACGCTAATACCAACCTACATATAATAATGACACAAAAACTAACTAAACAATTGAACAAAAGGAATAAATGAAGCAAAAAAATGGCAATAATCCAAGTTGCATGAAGATCATTAAAGGCTGAAATATTGCCCATAAAAAGTCAATATAGAATCTGCGGCAGTTTCATATTATTCATATCTTATCTTTGCAGAACCTACTACGAATGAGCAGAACCCCGCAACTTAAATTCAAAAAAAATTGAATCCTAAGACGAGTTCAGTGATCCGTTCTTATTAATTAGAATTTTTTGTGCAATATTAAAATTTATTACACTAGGCAGTTCCGTCGTGTCATTTTTGCATTTTGAAAACCAGATCTGACAGATCCGGTTTTTTAAATGTGTATAGAAAATACTAGTAGGTAATCAGCCCCGACTACGTACTATATCTATACCAATATTAGAGAGTTTCTTTGTGTTTGAACGCTATAATCTCAGAAACTACGGGCTCGAATTGAAAATTTCGTTAGATAGCCCATTTATCGAGGAAGGCTATAGGCTATATAACATCATGCTAGGACCAATAGGACCGGAGCAGTAATAAAAAATATAGTAAAAACGGGAAAATTCACGCAGGCGAAGTTACACGGGTCATCTAGTATAAAATATGCTCACAATTGTCCTTCCAGTGATTTTTTTGCACAAAGAAAAATACGGATCATATCATCATCATCATCATATCAACCCATATGATGGCCCACTGCTGGGCACGGGTCTCCCCAGTAGAACCTACTGGTATGTAGATCCTGGGGGTAATTGCCATAATCGCCACGCTTGGCGAGCGGGTTGGCGATCGCAGTAAGGCTTTAGTTACGCAGAGGACGCTGCTGCCCGTCCTCCGGAGTGAAATCCCTTAGTCGCCTTGACGACACCCACGGGAAGAGATGGGGTGGTACTATTCTTAAGCCGGCACCACACGGCCAATACGTATACGGATAGCAACTTAATTTTAAACTTTAAAGTTGTCACAATGAGGCAATTTTTTTTACGAATTTTCATTATATTTTTACAACATAGCATCAACTGGTTTCCATTAAAATACAAGTTAACAGGTATCAAACTTTAATAAATACATTAACATAACAATAACGTTCTCCTGGTAATTCACTAATTCACTTCACTTCTCCTGTCAGTTCAGTAATCTGAACTTGGAACACAAAATTCTCCAAGGCGTTCGTAGCCCTTAGGACAATTTGGAACATCGATTGCAACACGATTGTCAAGGTCGACCTTTTCTGGTGGTTCTTTTGCTCCTTGTGGCTTTTCGACCTTGTCATTGACTTTAGAAATCGAATGAGGTTGTTCTTTTTTTTCTTCAGTATCCATAAAGGTGATACTATCTGGAGAAGATGGAGTTTGACTTTGCTTTAAAATTCTTGCATTGACACTAATGATGGCGGCAACGAGGACCAACCCAAACAACACTTTGACGTACGCCATTTTAGTATATATTCTTATATTTTTTAGAGCGGTGTGCACGATTGTTGATTCGATAACAACTGACACTGTATCAGTCGCGTCGTACGGTTTTATAATGTTTAAGAAGTGTCGATCTATACTCGGATGACTCAGATGCGGGGAAATCCTTTTGTGTGCGAGCTAATTGAATTAAGGTTTTATTGTAAAGGAATAATTTTCAAATGGCTTACGTAGAACTGACAAATTTTAATACGTTCGTGGTAAGAAGATACACTTATAGAAAGAATGACATTTGATTTGAAAAAGATATGTGGAGTACAATTTGTTTAACAGATAAAAATATGGTTTAATGTATTGTACATATCCGTGGTCTTATATCCGATTGCATCATTATAATATATGGCATACACATTGCATTTGCCATATCTTGCATCAATTTAATAATTATTGCGGTTTATTTTTTAGTGAAAATTATATTAATGAATGATTTACGACATTAGTATTTTACTAGTACTGCCTGGAGCAAAATCCAATTGCATTACCTACTATTAAGCCACAGAACTTTTAAATTCAAATTCATAAAATTGATAAACAATTATTTTGACTGCCTTTGTGGCGCAGGGGCGTGTGTCCGACTGCTACGCAAGAGGTCGTGGGTTCGATTCCCATACGGGATACTACTTTGTGTGATCCACAAATTGTTGTTCCGAGTCTGGTTGTACTTAGTGTCCGTGACTTGTATGTTTGTAAAGTCCCCCGCGACACAGGGCTTGTACCCTACTGCTACTGCTACTGGTTTTTTTTATAAAATAAGAAACAAACAAATGAAAAAGCTGAATAAAACTTTAAAGTACTCGGATTTAGATAAAATTTGGTATAAATATTATAAGATATTTAGACCTAAAATAGGTCTAAATATGTTTTAGTATCATATAGTATTTGTTTATACCAAAAACAAATACCATTGGTATTAGAAAGGAATATGCCGATATATTTAGTACCATAGATGCAAAACACATGTCTACTATTCTACTTTATGTGTATTTACGATAAATTAAAAATGATATTCATAATTATTATAATTTTAATTAAAACAGTTCGTATGTCAGACATCGAAGTAGTCGAACTGCATTTCTGCATAATAATAAATTCCTATGTAGATTTATAAATACTTGGAATAAGAGATACTTAGGACATAATAATTTGAGCAAAGGAGCTACATTTGACGTCATGGGTTTATTTTAACCCCCGACGAAAATAGAGGGGTGTAATATGTTTTTCATGTGTATATGTGTGACTGACTGTGGCATCGTAGCCCCTAAATAGATGGACGGATTTAGATGCATGTTTAAAGTAAGAAGAGAGTCTGATCAGGATGGTTTTGGAGATGATCAACGTTCTTATCCAGTTCAAATTGATGTTTTTCAGTATTTTATTTGTTAATTCAAATGTTATATAAAAAACATATTATATTATTTTCTGAGTCGTAAGTATTTATATTTTAACTGTTAATCTTTTCCATATTGTGTCAATAGATACTTGGTGTTTAAATAAACAGAAACAACAAATCCACTCCAAGACATGCGTCCCACTAGGTTCTTTGGAAAATTAAAGTTAAATATGAATATGACTTCTGCAGACCACGAACTTTTCGCCGGCCGATAGTTTGGTCAGTCTGTTAATCAGTATGAGCATGTATGGAAGTGCGCATATTAAACCGATTTGGTATAGGCCAGTATTCGGCATAAAACCCAACCCGATCCAACTTCGGTCATCGGTCGATTAACAAGTTTGTAGTCTACGGAGTCTCTATGCGTTAATGTGTTAGTAATGTTAGTAATGTTCATAAGCGTTGCATTTGTAACCTAAATGAATAAAGTATTTTTGACTTTGACTTATGAATTATTAAGCGATTCTGGGACTGTTTATTTCTTAAGTTTGTTAAGGAACGATTTAACTATCTATTAAACGACTTTAAGTGCAAAGACTTTAAGGGTATGTTATATGCGTTCTATTTGCTTGTCATACCAGGGTATGGTCAGGACCCGGGCCCAGCTGTGTTGTAGTATAGAGTCTTATCCTACGTAGAATCAGACGCTACTCAAACGATACTTTGAGTCGTGTTCAATAGTATTTTTGTCTCACATTAGGCAGGTTCGATTCCCGATTCAGACAGGCGATTATTTAAAACTTTGAATACAGATTGATTATTTAAAAAAAAAATATTTTTATTATTAAAAAAAAGATAACTAGCAATGTGGGATTGAGCCCCACATTACTAGCAATCCTGTTAACCCCTGTTAGGAGTGGGTTCACGTCGGTAGTTAAGGGTAAGATTTGAACCCGCGACCTCACGATTGCGAGTCCGATGCCTTAGCTATTAGGCTACCGCCGCTAATTGAAAATGAAGTCTTCCTTCACTAAAGTATTCTATCTACTATATATTATGTCATACTTTTGGGACACCCTGTATACCTAATACTACATTGTTTTTTTCACACATCCAAATACCACCATTCCACACATAGACAGGGGTGAAACTTGACTCTAACAAAACTTAGCACTTTAAAACTGAACACTTAACAAACGGATCCCTAAATCGAATCCTATATCTTTAAATAACTTTTTCAACTATATTCCACACCCATTGGTGTGGGGGCATTTTTTTTTTTAAATCATCCCATTTTATGTGTAGAAGAGATATCCTAAAAAAAATTATAACTTCTTCGTTACACTTCTATTCTTCTCTTTTCAGAACCAAATAATTAACCTTATTAGGACAGAACATAGTGATTAATTCATATACCACCAAATCCCTACTTCATTTATGTACCTATCACTTGGCCATAACCGCAATGAAGGCGCGTGAAAACCAGAAGTGTTTTAAGTTCAGTGAACGTTAGACCTAGTTTCTGGTTTAAGTTGGATTTTCCGCCTTTAAGATTAGTCGACGTTTAAGTTCCGTACTCAGATAAGGTGGTCTATTTTTTAGCTTCGAACACCTGGGCCCGTAGACAAATGGCATTATATTCGATTAGAGTTTACGCTAATAGAATAGAATGACGTTGTTGCGCACCTAATACTGTAAATACGAGAATTGATAATATGAGATTAGCAGTTGTGCGCGCGCAATTACGTCATTCTATTCGATTAGCGTAAACTGTAATCAAATAGAATATGCGTCTGCAAAAGTATGTTGATAGACTGACAGAATAGTTCTCTAGACTTAATGTCAAATCAATACATTTTTTTTGGTAAAAGTTTATTTTTAATGGTATTTGTCTAGGTCTCTTGCTCACAAAATGCCAACAGCACTTTATACTCGAGCATATTTTGATATAGAACCATCGATTGCAGATATATCATTGTAATTATTTCTGATCCCTAAATCGAAAAGTGATATTCAAACCCCTTTTTTTCAAACCGTCCCTCATTGCGACCGACACCCAGTTCGGCGACGAGGGCATACCCAGAATCAATTTTCGGGGAGGGTTTTAGGTGTTACAATTGACTATACGGTGTTCCGAAGGGGGGGGAGACCCCTGAATACCCCCACCCTCCCAGGGTACGAATATGGTAGACGCTACCGGACAGTCTCCATCCGTTATCTGGTGAAAATAACAGATGTGTACAGGGTAATAGTTTTTCAAGCGTATGTATTTCTATAGCTAACGTTCAACACCCCAAATGGCGATTGATTTCATCACGTGGGGTATCGTTGAATTTGTCTCAATTATGGGGTAACATAGGCTACTCTATGTAATCTCTCTTCTCGTGTAGTTTATCAGTTAATTATTTTAGGCACTCGTGTTTTTCGTTTATTTATCTATTAATTTCGGTAAGTAGGTATTACGTTCTGTGTTAATTACTGTGTTTCGGTTGAAGTGCATTGTAGCAAGTGCAATTACTTTTTTAGTCAGAATGAAGAACGCAGTGTAGTGACACTAAGATCTTTTGTTGTTAAAGGCTAGCGTGTTCGTCTTAAATAAATAAAAAACAAACATCGATAATTTTTTTATTAATATAGGTACAAGTGCCCCTAAATGTATCTGAGTACTCCCGTGTATTTGAGCTTTTGACAAACAAAACAGACCCTTAAGGCTGGTCTTTAACTCAGAGAAGTAAAGTCTTTCCCTCAGCAAAATGCTGTATCAGCCACTAGTACTTTCCTCATTGCCGACAACGACAAACACAAAAAACAATTTTCCTAGGTCTGTCTTCGCATAATAATTCAAAATAAGTAAAATAAACGCAGATTAGGTCTCTATACATTTTAATAAATAGTTTTTTACATCAAATATACACTTCTTTATTACTTCTTCAACAAACTTTTATTTCCTTTGTAACGTATTCACTAATTCGAGCAATTCAGTAATCACTTTTAGTAACACAGTAACCGGCTTCCCATTCGTAACCCAGAGGGCAATTTGGGACACCTATAGCAAAACGATTTTCAAGAATAGGCACATCGGAAGAAGATTCTTGGTCCGGTTTTGTCATTCCTGGTGTGACCTGTTCATGAGCTTTGTTATTCACTGCAAATTTTTGATGAGGATTTTCTGTTGTTGTTCTGGTATCCAAACTGGTAATTATATCTAGGGTTGACTGAACATAACGATATTTTATAACACTAGCGTTAATACAAACTAATAAAGTGAGACAAAGAAATATTTTCACGCTCATTTTGGAAACTTTTTCTTGAAGATACTAGATTGAATAGGCGTGACGAGCACGATTGGCAACCCGATAAAGACTGTAACAAAGTCGGTTAGTTCGTTTTGTTTTATAAGAGCCTGTTTGTGACCTATCGTTGCATGAGTCAAAAGCGGGTAAAACCTTACCTCTTGTCTGTGGACTCGCAGATTGTTTTTTTTTTTTAATTATTATTTTGTTTTACCTATGATAATTACAATACCAGGTATTCTAGGTAACATGATGACCGTTGAGATTGCTAAATTCAATTATCATCATAAATAAGTAATGCAAGATATAGATTAACAATTGACTTTGACTGCTGTAACACAGTTTGATACTAGTACAGTGGTCAACGACAACCCCTTTATTTTTTTAAGTAATTATCTGTATAATGTACATTTTTAGAATAAGAACAAAATGTTAACCTTGTCTGTGAAATAAATAAATTATTATTATTAACAATATATTTTTTACTTCGTAGAAAAAGTTACTTAATGCATCGATGCGTCTTTGTTAAATTCGAAAATTGTTTCCGGTCAATGTATTTCCGTATTTACCACTTTTTAAGATTTAATTACCTTATCAGTTTCCAAAATCCAATGAACTGCGGTCTAAGTGGTGTTGGCCACTACTTAGAGAATTAGGAGCCTTACGCCTCAATAAGCACAAAAATATTATAGCAACGGGTCTTAGGAGGTTTAGGCACTCTGATTCAGGGTAGTGCAATTCAGCCATTAGTCAAACAGACATGTACTCGTACTTGCTACGTATTATGGGACGCAACGTAGTAATAATTCCAAGAAGTATTGAAACGTTAATAACATTAGGATATGTTTAGGAAAATCAGCACGTCATGAAGACAGCTCATTGCTGCTGTATTTGCGATCGTCCTATGGGCTTAGGTATACAAAAGTTTATTGGAAAAAAAAGAAAGAAATGGGAAAAGTAGTACCGGGAAATTCACACTGGGAATCAGCGCTGTTATGGGGTTCACCAATACAGCAATACGCTGAGTGTAAACCTATCTGTCGCAGTTTCATAGGATATGCCAATTTTAAGTTTAGATTTAGATAATTGTTACTGTATGGATCTGCGCCAAATAAATATTATTTAATTTTCTTTTCTTCTTTTTCTTTATGATATCTCTCATATAAAAATCTAATATTCTTTTTTTAAATTGAAATGTACATTTTATAAATTGATGTATATTATTTTTTGTTTCGGAATCACCTTGTATTCAATTTTAAGCTTGTAAAACATGTTTTTTTCTTGATTTTTAGTGAGACTTTCGTAATTTATTTAAGTTATAATATATAGGCAACTACCGTCCTATAAGCCTAATGCCTTGTTTTTATAAACTTTTTACTTCCTGTCTACTTGAAAGGTTAGCCCCAGTCATCGCTGCTCATCAACCGATCGAACAAGCCGGTTTCAGCACGATGGATCATATCCAAATGGTTGACCAGGTGATAGAAAAATATTTACAATTTAAGAAACCCCTGTATTTAGCTTTCATCGACTACAAAAAAGCTTTTGATTCAATTTCACACGAGAGCATCTGGGAATTGCTGAAAACACTAAACACAAATGAAAAGTATATAAATGTCCCAAAAAATATTTACTCTAACAGCACAAGTAGAGTCAAACTGTATAGAGTAGACGAAGTAATCAACATAAAGAGAGGTGTCCGGCAAGGAGACCCGATATCACCAACATTATTCATAGCCGTCTTACAACACGTAATGGGAGAGCTGCCATGATCCAATCAAGGTATCAATACAAATGGGAATTATAGTCATCTCAGATTTGCCGATGACATAATATTATTTTCGGAAACTCCTCACCAATTAAACAAAATGGTAAATTAATTAAACCAGGCTAGTTTAAAAACTGGTTTGGAAATGAATCTGGAAAAAAACTAAAACTATGTCTAACCGTAGTGCAACGTCCATCTCAACAAATAACACACCTCTCGAGTTTGTCAATCACTACATATACTTAGGAAAACAAATCTCCTTTAGCACGGAAAGAAACACGGAAGAACTTAACCGAAGAGTGGCGATTACCTGGAACAAGTTCTGGAAATACTAAAATCGCAACTTCCGCTACCGACCAAGAAAATAGTCATGGATACACGACTTCTACCGTGCCTCACAAACTTGGACCTTTGATCTCAAAACCAGGAACAAAATTCAGACTACCCAGAGAAGAATGGAAAGAAGTTGTCTACTACGAGGGTGAATAGGTGGTCGGGTCATGTAGCCCGTTACAAGGACAATAGATGGACTCGACGGTCAGTAAAGTGGTCTGGGCCAAAAGGCACCAGATCAAGAGGTCGACCAAGGGCCAGATGGGCAGACGAAATTGTAGCTTGCGCGGGTGGAAGTTGGCTAGATAGAGCTAAAGACAGAGAAGGCTGGCATTGTTTGGGGGAGGCTTTTACCCGAACGGGGTTCATGCAATAAATAATTAGGTAGTTGATAATTAAAGCAAATAATAATTTAAACTAATTACAAAATATAATTTAAAATCAAATTCATCTAAGTGTAATAAATGTAATTGAATATTATAGGTTATCCCTACTTAATAAATAAATGTGAATGTAAGTTTGTTTGTTACGCTTTCACGCGATAACTACTCAACCGATCATCATGAAACTTTGTACACTTATTCTTGGAGGTATTAGAAGTAACATAGGATTATAAAAAAAAGGGGAAAATTTACGCAGACGAAGTTGCGCGGCACACTCTTACAAAAATTGGGCTTAATATTTCACAAACGGATCCTTAAACCAAAAAATCATATTCACAAAACTAAATATTATAAAGGACCTCCCACATGATAGGGCAGGTAAAAATAATATCACATCCCCACTTTACGAGGAGGTACCCGAATTTTATTATTTTATATTATACTCTGTTTGAAAGAGTACCATAAAATACTCCTGCAAAATAAACGCATTTGCCTTCAAATGACATTGAAGATTATATATTTTTTTTATTTTTGCTTAAACGCTGTCTGCCTTGTTCATGAGGTCATCGCGACAAGACGTCTTGACCGACGCGACGACGTTTCGAATGTAAACTTGAATTGACAGCCTCGGTGGCGCGGTGGGATTGTGTCCAACTGCTATGCAAGAGGTCGTGATTTCGATTCTCACACGGGACACCATTTTGTGTAATCCACAAATTGTTGTTCCGGGTCTGGGTGTACTTTGTGTCCGTGACTTATTGTAAGGTCCCCCGCGACACACGGCTAGTACCCCACTGCGGGAGTCGTCTTTAAAAAAATACTGACATAACTTAAATAAACCATTTTTGGTTTCAGAGTTATTTCTCTCTTCCCGCTCTACAGTCAACTATTACTTTTTAATTGAAAGGGATGGCGCAGTTCTGGTCTATAATGTCAATGATAATACCCATTAAATACATCATGGCGGCCCGTGTTTTAGGCAATCGATCTAAAGATCTGGACCGCGCCATTCCTTTCAAATAAAAAGTAAATATTGACTGCAAAGCGTGAAAGAGAAAAAAACTCGTGAGGCCCTTTCTCTTTGACAGCTATTGTCTACAAAGTAGCATTATCTCTACATAGAGTGGTCAATTTTGTGAGGTCATGGCGCAGTCCTGTTCTATACCTCTATGGTTTTAGGTCACGTGATACACATACAAAAAAAAAACAAATTTTTACATACATACATACATATCAACCCATATGATGGCCCACTGCTGGGCACGGGTCTCCCCAGTAGAACCTACTGGTATGTAGATCCTGAGGGTAATTGCCATAATCGCCACGCTTGGCGAGCGGGTTGGCGATCGCAGTAAGGCTTTAAGTACGCAGAGGACGCTGCTGCCCGTCCTCCGGAGTGAAATCCCTGAGTCGCCTTGACGACACCCACGGGAAGAGATGGGGTGGTACTATTCTTAAGCCGGTACAACACGGGAACAAATTTTTATTTTAATTATACAATTATATACAAATTAATTAAAATTATATTTATGATTCAAAATCAAAATATTTATGTTTATTTATGTATAAATTTAGATTTTTATCGTATTTCATGATAAAATGTATGTAACCTGACACAAGTGGTAGTGGGTGTGCACATTGAAGCATTCTCGAGTGGCGACCACGAACTGGAAGACGAAGCGAAGGCCTCCCCCAAGATGGGCCGATAACCTGGTGAAGATCGCGGAAAACCATGGGATTTGTAACATATGAAATATTCGATCCATCACTTCCAAGACTCGAGAGCGGAGTGATTGTCGTCATAGGAATGAAACTCTTATGCTCTGAGGTTCCCTTTATGTACGTTGAGATCTTCTAAATTTTATTTTCGATGCGATTTGAATGGTACCTGCAAATGATGAGTGTAGAAAGATTCTTCATAAAATACAAGTTATTCTCTTCTTTTCTGAGATCCAGTAGCATAATAAGCTGTATATACAATTCGAGGTTTTACTGCAGGTGTAACATGTGGTTGTTTCTGTTCAGCCCAAGAAATCAAAACGTGTTTCCCTTTAGTGTCAAACACTTTTAGCCGGCCATCTTGTAGACGTTTATTAGTCGGGATCATATCCATTTTCGATCCAATGTACAAAGTACCGTTAATGCAATCCATCAATACCAAAAACAAAACACCATTTTGAAAAATATTTAAATTCATTATGTGAATTAATCAAATGCCAAGATGTCTATGAAGTCTTCGAGAAGTCTTATAGTATTTTATAGGTACTCTTGCATTGTTTTTAATATAATTTCCCACATATTAATAATAGGTTACAATTTTATAATAATGTATTTCAATTGTGATTGAATAATGGTTTATTATGTAGATATAGATGAACATGTGAATAGGTTCCCATTATTATTAATTAGTCTTTCTCCGCGACTACACTCACTTTATATTTGACTAGCTGTCCCGCGCAACTATGTCTGCGTAAATTTTCCCCGTTTTTGCAACATTTCCCATTGCTGCTCCGCTCCTATTAGTCGTAGCGTGATGTTATATAGCCTATAGCTTTCCTAGATAAATGGGCTAACCAACAGAAGAAAAATATTTTTTCAATTCGAAACAGTAGTTCCTGAGATTACCGCGTTCAAACAAACTAACTCTTCCGCTTTATAATATTAATAGTAGGGCCCCATAGTCCCTGTCTTGACAGTGTTACTACCAGTACTAATACTGTTAATTTATTGTCCTTTCTTACAATTGCAGTAGTAAGTTGTTAGAAGGGTAAGTTATTACAATTTCCCCGTGTTACTACCATTGAGAAAAAGAAAAACCGGGCAAGTGAAATATAAATATATTAAATAAAAATAATTCTTTATTTGTAATGGGAAACCTCACAAGGACTTGGATCGCTCTAAAGTTTCATCAAAATCCGTTCAGCAGTTTTTGCGTGAAAGAGCAACAAACATCCATCCATTCAACCTCACTACTTTCGAATTTATAATAATAGTAGGATGTATAACATTATACCTATTATTTACTACCTTTATTTCTTCATAACGCATTAGATTTCATTCTTTATTTATTTTGAGAAAAAAAAGTCCTAGAACTAATTCTGTTAGCTGTAATGTAAGAAATACTTTATTTAGGATACAGTACTACATTGGTTTTTCTAACTATGTACTGGCAAGCCATTTTTTGGACTAAGCGATGTCTTTTGAGGAGGGTAATGTGTTTGACGTGTATGTATGTACTAGCGGACCCGCGCAACTTCGTTTGCGTTTATTTCCCCCGTTTTTGCAACATTTTTCATTGCTGCTCTGCTCCTATTGGTTCTAGCGTGATGTTTTACAATCTATAGCCTTCCTCAATAAATGGGCTATATAATAGTAAAAGATTTTTTTAATTCGGATCTGTAGTTCCTGAGATTATCGCTTCAAACAAACAATCTCTTCGGCTTTATAATATTAGTATAGATGTGTGTTCCTTTGTGGCATTATATAGACCAAACGCGTGAGCCGAATTTGGTAATTCATACGTTAATCGGTTCCTAATAATCTTGCGATCGTCATGAATGACAAAATTAAAAATGGCGACAGCCAGACGCCATATTGTGAAAGTCAACAAACTATGACATGTGGGATATCATTGTGTAGGTATTTTAAAATCATGATGAGGTTTCCTAAATCATTTTTCAATTATAGTATGACCATTAGTGCTGTGCACTCCCTGAGGTATGCGCGCGGTGAGACGGGGGGGTTAGAATCGGCTGCTGCGCTGTCAGTGCGCCGTCAACGCTTGTGACGGCAGGTAGTGTTATTTGTATCGGACTGTCTATGTCAGACGCACACGAGATAAATATTCAAAGATGGGTCGTGCGTTATCTCGTGATATGAAGACTGTCATTTTTAAGGTGGCTGAATATTTTAAGAAAAGAAAAGCAGACAAAGAAAGCTTTGAATTTAAAAATGACGTGAATTTTGCTAAAATCGTTGCGGAGGCTACGGGATACAGCAAAAGAACCGTACATAATGTGATTTCTGCGGGCTATTTATCAATTGAAAATTCAAGCCAATTAAAATTTCAATCGCCAAAAAAACCAAAAGTTCTAAAGAAAAAACACGTTGTGGATGATTTTGACCTTGGAGTTATCAGAAGAAAAATTCATCAGTTTTACGAAGTTGAAAAAAAAATACCAAGTGTCCGTAAGTTACTATCAAGTTTGAGACAGGATGGCATATTGAATTGTGGACGGGAATATTTAAGACAGCTTTTACACAAAATGGGCTACCGTTACAAAAAATGCAAATCAAAGAGACATCTCCTTATAGAGCAGCCTAATATTACAGTGTGGCGGAAAAAATATCTTACACAAATCAGAAATTACAGAACGGAAAACCGAAACATATATTTTCTTGATGAAACATACATCAACGCCAGTCACCATGCCAGCAAATGTTGGCAATCATCGTCAGAACCCGGTATTCATGCTGATATTGGGAAAGGACGGCGACTAGTAATACTCCACGCTGGGTGTAGAAATGGCTTAGTGGATGATACATTGACTATATTCAAATCCGATGCTAGAACCGGTGACTATCATGGAGATATGAGCGGACCTACTTTTTATAAGTGGGTAGATGAAAAGTTAAAAGATAAGTTGCTGCCGAATTCTGTGGTTGTAATGGACAACGCGTCTTACCACAGCGTTCAGATTGAGAAGAAACCAACTATATCAAGCCTCAAAAGTGAAATGCAGAACTGGTTGCTACGCCATAATGTAGAATTTTCAGGAACCATGTCAAAGGCTCAACTGCTACTTCTTATCAAAAATACACAAAAAGAACCCGTGTATAGAATTGACGAACTCCTGAAAGCCAGTGGACACACTGTTCTGCGTTTACCTCCGTACCATCCAGATTTAAATCCAATCGAGTTGGTCTGGGCTGATATTAAAAACAACATAGCCCAAAACTATATTAATTCTTCTCTAGACGAAAAGATAATCTTATTGGATAAATTGTTTTCGGAATTCACGGCGGAAAAATGGCAGAAATGCGACGATCATGTCCAGAAAAATGAAAATGATTACTGGAGTCGCGATAGTAGGTTCGATAATGTTATCGATTCATTCATAATAAATTTGCAAGACTCTGATTCAAGTTCCGGTGGCGAAGAGGAAGATGAAGATGATGACGAAATGGAAGATGAAGTTGAAACAGAATCTATGTCAGAATAACTTTCGTTAGAATATATAATTGTTTGTAAATATAAAAAATGTTTAATAAAACAAGTCCTGTTGTGAATTATAAATTTCAATTCTTATTTATCACCTGCATATTTTTAATAAAATATGAGTATATTTGGGTTACATTTTAATCAACAAAGTAAGTATATATTACAGATAGATAGCCTCCGACCAACGCAACGTCCCGCCACAAGTCTTGCCTTAGAAATGCAAACTGATATCGTAAGATCTGTCCGACATGTATCGACCTCATGTGAACTCATGCACTTTTTTCTTCGCCCCCCACCTCGCCGTGCATACCTCAGGGAGTGCACAGCACTAATGGCCACACTATAAAATAATCTTTTAGGATATATAGCCATTTAAAGTTTCTTACTAACTATTGTCAATTAAATTTTTTCGTAGGTACAGTTAATTACGTCTTACAACTAAGCCCTAAAAAGTATTAAATAAAAAATAAATTTAAAAAATCAAAAACCCGCCTGCCTAAACAAAACCCCAGTGAACTTACTAAAATACCTCCGACTGCATGAGTTAAGGTTAGGTATCTTGTTTTCATCTTTTTTTTAAGCAGGCGGGTTTTTTTTATTTTTAAAATTCATTATAAATTATTTAATAGGCCCAAATCATTGTAAGGGGGCGCATCACCATCTTTCGCTCCAAGCCCACCTCACCTGCACGCGGTACATCCTGCTGTACAACGAACGAGGCTCTGGCGACCGGCTGGTGGCGGTATAACCATCCCAATTTAAGGCGTAGCTAAAGTAATAGGTCAGTGACGGGCAGCAGCGTCACTGATGTGAGAGCTACGCCCTGCGATCGCCAACCCGCCTGCCCAGCGTGGCGATTATGGGCATTACCCCCATATGCACCAAGCACAAAAGCCACGGCCCCCAGTTCCCGGCAGTCACGCTATTCCTGGACATGGCGGCGTCCACGGTAACAGCGTGGCGGGGGGTGCTAAGAATCTCCGGGCTACGGAAGGCCACCACAACCGACTGACCCTGGCGACGTATAACGGACGCACGCTACGGCTAAACTCGCATCTGGCACAACTTGAGGTGGAACTTGGGAAGATTAGGTGGCATATCCTCGGGTTAAGTGAAGTCCGAAGAGAGGGAGAGGACACCATAACCCTCGAGTCAGGTCACCTTATGTATTTCCGCGAGGGAGACCAAAAATCCCAAGGTGGTGTTGGGTTTCTGGTAAATAAGTCCCTTTCTGACAACGTTGTGGAAATGTCTAGCGTGTCGAACAGGGTAGCGTACCTCATTATCAAGCTCACCGAGAGGTATAGCCTCAAGGTAGTGCAAGTGTACGCACCGACCTCGGCACATCCAGACGATGAAGTGGAGGATATGTTCGATGACATATCGAGGGCCCTCCACTCCACCACTAAGACCCACTACAACGTTGTTATGGGGGACTTCAACGCTAAAGTGGGAGTACAAAATTGCAGCGAATTGGTAGTAGGATCCCATGGATTTGGAAGCAGAAATCATAGGGGCAAATGCTAGTCAACTTCCTCGAACGGGAGGGGCTCTTCTTGATGAACTCCTTTTTCAAGAAACGGCCCCAAAGGAAGTGGACGTGGCAAAGCCCCGACACAATGACGAAAAAGAGATCGACTTCATCATGACGGACAAAAAGCATATATTCAGAGACGTCACCGTGATCAACAGGTTTAATACCGGTAGTGATCACCGACTTGTCCGAGGCTCTCTGAATATCGACTTCAACGCGGAACGTGCCCGTCTGATGAGGTCTAGGCTCAGACCTACTTTGCTCCAAACCATGATAGGATCCGAAGCGTTTCAGTCAAACCTGGATAACCGATTTGCTGCCATGGAAACCACAACAGACGTAAACCAGAAGCTCGTAAATGTGGTTCGGATACTCAGGGAAGAAGGTACGAGATTTTATGAAATGCAGCGTAAGGGCAGGAAGTCAAAGCTTTCGGAAAGGACTTTAGGGCTAATGAAGGAACGACGTGAAAACCCACCCGTCACTTCGTCGGAAAAGCGCGCTCTAAACCAAGAGATCAACAAGCTTATACGACACGACCTTCGGTGCTCCAACACTCTTTTGATTAAAAGAGCGATCGAGCAAAACCGGGGGTCAAAAGTGTTCGTACAATCTCTTGGAAGAAGCCACCTGACGAAGTTGACCACAACAAGTGGAGAAGTCGTTTCTTCAAAGCCGGCAGTCCTCTCCGAAGTGGAAAGCTTCTATGGCCGGTTATACGCTTCGCAAGCATCTCGACCAAATCCTGAAAATGAGGGTCCTAGAGCCACTCTAACACGCCACTACACCGAAGACCTGCCAGAAGTCAACATTGACGAAATCGTGCTGGCTCTAAAACAGCTGAAAAATGGAAAAGCCCCTGGAGAGGATGGCGTTACAACAGAGCTGTTAAAAGCTGGAGGTAAACCCGTACTGAGGGAGCTCCAAAAGCTCTTTAATGCTGTCCTGTTTGAAGGGAGAACTCCGGAGGCGTGGAGTAGAAGTGTAGTCGTCTTGTTCTTCAAAAAAGGAGATAAGACCCGGCTGAAGAACTACCGACCTATTTCTCTTCTAAGCCACGTCTATAAGCTGTTTTCAAGAGTCATCACGAACCGCCTTGCGCGAAGACTTGACGAATTCCAACCACCGGAACAGGCTGGATTTCGGAGCGGATATGGCACCATAGACCACATCCACACAGTGCGGCAGATTATACAAAAGACCCAGGAGTATAATCAGCCCTTGTGTCTAGACACATTCGTGGACTAAGAGAAGGCCTTTGACTCGATTGAAATCTGGTCCGTTCTGGAGTCTCTGCAGCGATGCCAAGTAGATTGGCGATATATCCAAGTGATGAGATGTCTCTACGAAGCCGCCACCATGTCCGTCCAAGTACAGAATCAGCAAACAAAGACTATACCATTGCATCGAGGAGTGAGGCAAGGGGACGTTATTTCCCCGAAACTATTCACAAATGCAATGGAGGATATGTTCAAGACGCTGCACTGGAAAGGGCGGGGCATCAACGTCAATGGTGAATACATCTCTCACTTGCGATTTGCAGATGACATTGTCATCATGGCGGAAACGCTGCAGGACCTGCAACGAATGCTGAATGACCTGGCTGACTCCTCTGTACGCATCGGCCTACGGATGAACTTGGATAAAACCAAGGTCATGTTCAATGAACATGTACTACCGGAACCGATAGCGGTGCACGGCGCCGTTCTCGAAGTTGTTCAAAAATATGTGCACCTCGGGCAGTCATTGCAGTTAGGTAGAAACAACTTCGAGGACGAGGTGAACAGGAGAATTCGGTTGGGTTGGGCAGCGTTTGGTAAGCTACGTCGAGTCTTCTCATCGTCGATCCCACAATGCCTAAAGACTAAAGTCTTTAATCAGTGCGTCCTACCCGTCATGACATACGGAGCCGAAACGTGGACACTGACGGTACGGCTGGTCCACAAGTTCAAAGTCGCTCAGCGGGCTATGGAAAGGACTATGCTCGGAGTTTCTCTTAGGGACAAAATCAGAAATGAGGTGATCCGGCAGAGAACCAAAGTTATCGACATAGCCCACCGGATTAGCAAGTTGAAGTGGCAGTGGGCTGGCCATATCAGCCGAAGAACCGACAACCGTTGGGGTAAACGAGTTCTTGAGTGGAGACCGCGGCTTGGCAAACGTAGTGTAGGACGCTCTCAGGCCAGGTGGAGTGATGATATACGCAAAACGGCTGGCAGGAGCTGGATGCGAGAAGCCGAAGATAGAACAAAGTGGCGTGCAATTAGAGAGGCCTATGTCCAGCAGTGGACTGCGATAGGCTGATGATGAATCATTGTAATACTACCTAATGCAAAAAGTGGCTATGACGGAGCGTCATAGTCATATTTGTGACAATACTCCATAAAGAAATAAAAAATTTGTAAGATCTTTCTTACATGTTTTTCATATTATAGAAGTTGACTATATTTTTAAAGTAATCCTATACCTGAGAACCACCTAACTTTTACCTCACAGTTATTACTTTGCGCTTCAAATAATGACTATTTTCGAACGAAATTCATACTTACCTTCTTCAAAAATTTTGCTAAATACAAGAACAATATGAAAAGGTGGTCGCTAATGGCTAAGGCATAGGACTCGCAATCGTGAGGTCGCGGGTTCGAATCCTACCCATTATACTTCAGACGTGAACCCACTTCTAACACAACACATTGGTTTAGCTGAAGGGGTTAACAAGATTGCTAGTAATGTGGGAATCAATCCCACACTATTAGTTATCTTTAAAAAAAATACACTAGGAAACCCTTAAGTAATTAAAAACCACAAGTATTCATAAAATTCACTTTATTAAGTAAATTTAACACACTGGAAGAAAATCACGGTATCACAGTAAGTTGCATTAGTAGGATAAATTTGACTTTGTTTATTCGTCAGGTTCGACACAGATTCTAAGACGCCTGACTTTTCCTTCTGGGCATTTACCAACATTCCATCCGCTGCGGTTTTCCAGTGCAAAATCTTCGTCAGGAAGTGATCTATTAGATGCTTTTACCGCTTCTAAATCCTCTTCAGACGATACGAAAGTAACATGGTCTTCATAGTTGTTCTTCGTCGGACTTGGTAGTTGTTCCTCGCTCTCGCTTCTCACTGTAGTCACTACGGTCGAGCCTTCTGAAGACAGTGGATCTAAACGAACTGAGTGGTACCTCAGAACGTGAGCGTTGATGCAGACGACCAGCGTCAGGCACAAGGCGATCTTCACACACATATTTGAATACATATTTGTAATATTAATGTGTGGAAGGACCGAAGGCCTGGTGCTGAATATGATGACAAAGGATTTGTTGCCCTATTTATACCGAAGGATGAGGTCAATTTCCAATCTAATGTTATTACGCAAATTTAGTGAGTAATAACAGAATATTGTTCATTGCAAAAACCAAAGGAATATTACCATATATGCATTATGTATAATTTTCCTCTTATTAGAACTACTTAGGTAATTAACCTATTGTCTTTATATAGAAAATGAAAACTATTAATCATTATAATGTATTTCATAACATGTATAAAACAATTTCAGATTTAAAGAGTTGTGGAGAAAGGCATAAAGGAAAAATGTAATTATGGTAATGTGTTGAGTAAAATATCAAAGAGCCCGACAAATAAAAGAGAAAAGATCAAATTAAACTTAAACCATCCCTAGGCGAGAAAGGAAAAGCATTGCAACAAACCTATAGATATTACCGCAGCATTGCGACCGTTCTATAACCTTTTTTGAGTTACTGCCTGCGTCTATGTTTGCTTGGAAATATTAAAAACAATTTTATCTTACGGATACAGTACATTTTCTGGGATAAAAAGCCTAGACTATCTGCTATTCCAGACTATAATCTATCTCTGTGTCAAATTTCATTGGACTGGCCTGTTAATCTAGTGGTTTGTGATCCTGACTGATAAGAGGTCGTGGGCTCAATCCCCACTAAGGATGAAACTTTGTGTGATGAGCACGATGGTTTATGTTTTTCTGTGTCTGGGTGTAATATCTATAATATGTATGTATTTAAAAATATATAAGTATGTTTATCAGTTGTCTGGTTGCCACAGTACAAGCTCTGCTTAGTTTGGGATCAGATGACGTTGTGTGAATTGTCCCAAGATATTATTATTTATATGTATATGTCTAGACGGTTTGGCGTAATTGAATAACAACCATTCATCCATCAATTGATCTAAACTTTCGCATAACAAAAAGTATCAAGTACTTAAAGATAATTCTGAAAACAAAAAATGTTCAGGTTTGTCTATTTTTACAATAAATAACCTATCAAAAATACAGAGATTAAGTGAAAATTACTAACAACAAATGAATCATTGTTTGGAAACGTCAAATGAATACATACTTAAAGAATAATAAAATACTTATATTTGACAAATAATCAAAATGAAGTTAGGCGCCAGTTCCACGTGTAAAGCATAAGAGAAGAAGCTGCCACCTCTTTTAAAATCATCAATTTTTTCTTTACAGGCATAATTTTATTGAATGAGCCAATGCGTTTGGTATAAAGGATATTCTAGCTTGAAGTCCAAGAAACCCATCTGGGATGTGGGGCTGTAAATAAATACGAGGAAAAAGAGAGGAAAATACTTATGCAAATGATATAAATAAACGGTAAGTAATAACATGTTTTTAATTAAATGGAGTATTTTTTTGGAATTGGCTATTCCTGCGGTGCCGTGTGGTGCCGGCTTAAGAATAGTACCACCCCATCTCTTCCCGTGGGTGTCGTCAAGGCGACTAAGGGATTTCACTCCGGGGGACGGGCAGCAGCGTCCTCTGCGTACTTAAAGCCTTACTGCGATCGCCAATCCGCTCGCCAAGCGTGGCGATTATGGCAATTACCCCCAGGATCTACATACCAGTAGGTTCTACTGGGGAGACCCGTGCCCAGCAGTGGGCCATCATATGGGTTGATATGTATGTATATTCCTGCGGCACTGTGGCATAAACTTTGTCGCAGAAGACTTTGCAAACGTACACATCATAGGCACAATATTACGTACCACTATATAAAGTTGTCGTTTACATAAAGTTGGGCGTCTCGTCAAAACGAACCTACCATGGCAATTCCAGCTTGAAATGTATAATTTTAAAATTTGTTCTAGGGAACCCGTACTATAAGCTTCTTATCGCATAAATTAAAACTGACTCAAACAGATGACCTTATGAAATGAAGTGAAAAATTAAAAAATATTTTTTGCAGCAATAGACACAGTATTACATTAAATGCAAAGTTAACAATCATTCTTATTCTAAAGCTGGGTGGACATTTACTGCTGTATTACTGTTGGTCTTCTCACTAGGCTAGCCTGTATCGACGAGACCGTATGTTAACTCGTATCTAATTACCTTTGTTAAATTAATATTTATTATACTATTTTCACAGGAAACTTTTAAACTATAAAATAAACCTAAATTAAACAAAACAAAAAAATATATATATCTCTACATTATAGAATTTTAGAAGCTACCGGTCTTAATCGCGTAAATATTTTATTTTAAGGCCAAATACCTTTGTAATACGGTCGAAACGTCGGGCAATAAACAAAGGTATTTAGCCTTAAAATAAAATATTTACGCGATTAAGACCCGTTGCTTATAAAATTCTATAATGTGTACAAATCACGAAAGTTTACGAACATATATAATATCTCTACATGTTAAAATAAAACAATTTATTTGAAATCTTTTATGTAGGTAATAATTAATAACTAAGGTACAGACTAATACTACAAAATAATTAAAACAGGGCAAGAGCATGTCGGACCATGCTTAATATAGGGTTCTGCAGCCTTGAATAATTACATCAGCAGAAGAGCGTATGTTCATGGCATTTACGACCTTTTGTTGAGAAACGCAGTTTTTTTTACAATCAACTATGGTTTAAAAATAGACTGATAGTAAAGATGAAAGACCAATGTTTTGATAGACAAATATTATTAATTTTGATAGATATACTTATATTATTTAACCCTGCGGTTGAATGATAATTTTTAAATTACTTAATAGGTACTTTTTATACAGATAACTTTTTAATAATAAGATAAGATAATTAATTATATTTTTATTTAGGTATTTATAAATCAATTATTGATTTATAAATACCTAAATAAAAATATAATTAATTTAATTTTTAGTTAGCGTTGTAGAATTCATGTTCAATGACATACTAACTTTCGCTCGTGGCTCCACCCGCGCTAATGTCGGGTATCGCGATATAAACTATCGTATTTTCTTCTCTGGGACTCAAACTATCTCCATACCAAATTTCATCTAAACCGGTTCAGCAGTTTAAACGTGAAAAGGAAACAGACAGGCAGAGTTACTTACACATTTATAATATTAGTACGGAAAACGGATATCTTAAGTAATATTGCATATCCAACAATTATATTGCACAATATTTAAATTGTGCAGTAATATAATATATCGACACAATTTTTCAATATTACACGTTAAATAATATTGTGCAACCATCTAAATTGTGCAATATTAAATGAGTCACCAGTCACCAAGCTACGATGATAATGAGAGTTATTATTTCATTTTCCAGGGCTGGCGAAAATTAAAAAAATCATCATTATAATTATATAAGAAAATTAGTCTGTAAGCATTTTTGTAAAACATATTAAATAAATATCGCCGGTCATGGTAATAGTCTCCAGGAGTTGTAAAAATGGCGGCAAAATGCAGCTCCGAGTTTAACTTGTAAAAAAGTTAAAAACCGAGCAAGAGGATGTCGGACCATGCCCAGTGTAGGGTTCCGCAGCCTTGAATAATTGCATCAGCTCTTCTGCTGATGCATTTGTTCAAGACTGCGGAACCCAAAGCGTATGTTCATGGCAGTTACGCCCTTTTGTTGAGAAATGCAGTTTTTTTGGTAATAACTCAATGACGATATATCCGATCTTATCCTAAATAATTTTAGTTTAAAATATTAATGTTGAAGTGGTTACACGGTTCTAAAGTTAAGGGACACGATTTATGCAACTTTCGGAGCGATTATTTCCAAAAATATTGACTCAATCAAAAAAGTTTATTAAAAACTTTAAAACGTTTTTGAAAGACCTGTCGAATTAATGAACCACACGTTGATATTGGCTGAAAAAAATAATTTTCAGCTTCTGTTTGTATGCAGTGAACGCCTAAATATTTATTATTTAGCTATCAAACTAAGTAGCAGCTACTACAAGACACCTTTTCACCTAATTTCATCAAGATTCATGGAGTAGTCTTTGAGTAAAATGCCTGTGACATACGGATGGACAGACAGACAACGTCGTTACGAGTATTTTCTTTCTTTTTTTTATAATAGGTTCACAAATTGAAAGATACAATATTGGTGTGATGTAACATTACTTTGATGTAACAGAAGATCTGTAGTAATTTATATTATTATAGATCGAATAATAATGATGCTCTTAATAAATAAAAATAACATATTTAACTAAAAAAAACATTAATTAAATTAATTTAAAAAAATATATATGAATAAAATAAACGAAAAATAAATAAAAATATTGATAATAATGATGCTCTTAATAAATAAAAATAACATATTTAACTAAAAAAACATGAATTAAATTAATTTAAAAAATATATACAAATAAAAAAACGAAAAATAAATAAAAATATTTTTAAAACTTTTGTTTTTTCTATAATTATCTATAAAATTACCTACAATAATATCAAATATTATTTAAATAAATCAGGATTATCGTTGCCATGTCGTGTAACCAAAAATTGGGATACGTGAAGTGAATTATAGCCCATAACGTAAAATTGGAGGATTGGATTCAAGGGGTTCATTGGGACCAATCTTAGATTTTCTTTGCAGTGTAAATCCAGCCATTTATTTTTCTTTATAACTAAATGGTAATATTTAAATTTGAAGCTTGCAATATTTTTTCTATGATCTGGCAACACTCAGTCGTCCTGTTATTGGAATTTAGAAAATAAAAAACGACTTTTAAAGTTGTATGTAAACAACTAGTAAAATTTGCTATTAGGAACTTTTAAATATAAAATGGTTTTTAAAGTATTTTTGTAACAACGTGAAGTTTTGGCCATCATTTTCACTTATTTGGGAACGGATAAAGCTTTAATGTAAGTGATATATCATATTATTTTCTCTTTTATTAGATAATATTAATGCAGCAAAAAAACTATATACTACTCTTTAGAGTTGTGTATTTTGAAAGTATATTAAGGTTCATTATGGGTAAACCATAATTTACTTAGCTGTTGTAAACTTTCTGATTAGTTTAAGTCCAGTTTTAAACAACTACACAGTACAACAGTAGTTTACTACACAGTTGTTTTAAGTTGGACACATTTTTTTATTTTGTAAAATGTCACTAACACACATTTTCTAGTAAGACCTCATCTAATTAATAAAAGAAAGAACAAGTATGTTTTAAAATGTTATTTATTATTCAAGTTTGGTAGAAATGTGATCTGAATCGTCGCATTTGTATTCTTGGAGTTACAGAAGTCATTTATACAATTTACTATATATCTACAATAAGTTGTGAATACATTCTCCTGTAAAACCACGGTTTTCACCATTTGTATTCATTCTTTCCACTTGAGTCACAATTTAATGTTTATTTTGACTAAAAACGCAGCATTTTGTCAGCATTTTAGTGTTCATAGCAGATTTTTTTCACTTCAGATGAACTTTCAAATCACTAAATCTATCAGATGTTATAACTTGAATTGAAGATACTTCTTAAGGCAATAAATATCAGATAGTTGTATCGTGAATTGTATTTCTGATACTTTGGATTTAATTGCTGTAATCGTAGTAATCGTCTTCTTCTGATCCAGTTTTAACACATCTTCCGAGTCGTCGTTTGTAATTTTTCGGACATCTACCGTGATTTAATCCTGCACGGTCTTCCATCTCTTCGACGACGTCTGGCAGAGGCTCACGAGCTTGGATTGATGCTCTTAATAGCTCTCCAGATTCGGTAGTTACTTCATAGTTCCCGGTCTTTGCAGTTACAGTTGTCTGATGAATGTCGTCGAAGACTTGATGAAATTTTAAGACGTGAGCATTGATGCAGACGACTAGGGTCAGGCCCAGAGCAATCACACACATATTTGAATACATAATTGTAATATTAATGTGTGGAACACCCACCGGCACTGGAATGATTGTGATGCTAACGTCTCCATGCAACCTTTTTATACCAAATAATGACAATTTATTGCGTAAACTTAAGTTTTCCTTACATGGGGTAATATTTATTGACGTCAGTCACATAGATTCCTGACGCATTCTTTCGAGGTTTGTAGGTAGGTTTCGGTTAATGATTCATTACTAATTCCGTGAAGGAGGCCCTTATTGTACAGACAGTGCAAAGTGGGTGCTAATGTAAAACCCTCAAGTGTTTTCCCAATATATGTACAATTGCTATACTAAACATGGCTTTATAACTAGTTGTTTGGTTGCCATAGTACAAGGCTCTGCCTAGTCAGATGGCATTGTGTGAGTTGTCTTTAGATAACTACATATGGTAAATATATATGTCGAAGTGACAGGATGACCGTATGGCATATTAGCGGCTAAGTATTAGGTTTAAAGATGGTCTTTATTCTCTTAATGTTGGGGCAAAAGTATTTTCGTATTTTACATTCAAAGTATTTATTTTACGTATAATTTTTCAACCGACTTCAAAAAGGAGGAGGTTCTCAATTCGTCTGTATGTTTTTTTTTTTTTTTTTTTTTTAATTATTTGTGCCGTTTTGATCGATGATTTGTTGCCATCTTGTGGGTAGTGCCATGATCCCATCGCTGTAAAAAATTTGTGATATTTGATCAAAAAAATCTGACAGGTAGTTTATGCAGTGTTCTTTTGAAGTAACCAAAGCAGGACAGGAAACAGGAGCAAGATCAGGGCTATATGGAGGGTGCATCAATACATCCCAGCCAAGCTCTCTCAATTTTTACTGAGAGGCTGTAGATGAATGCGGTCTTCCGTTGTCATGATGGAATACCACGCCCTTCCTGTTCACCAGCTCCGGCCGGTTTTTCTCAAAGCTTCTTTTAACCTCATCAGTTGCTGACAATAGAGGTCAGAATCAATAGTTTTACCGGCGGCAAAAGCTCATAGTGGACGATTCCTTTCCAATCCTTCATATTGTTCCGAGTCAAGCCAGGCTTTGCTACGGTCTGTAGGGATGGTCCATGCTTCGATCACGATCTTTTTCGGACATTCTTATCGTAAGTGACCCAGTTTTCATCAACCGTTTAAGAAATGGGTCGGAATTGTTACGTTTCAACAAAGAATGCAAATGGAAACAAGTTGCATTAAGTTTCTCTCAGTACATGAAGACATGTGGTACCCAAATATCAAGTTTTTTCTTGTACCCTTGTGTATGACGTAAAACTGTTTTGTGCTCTATATCCAGTTCTTCAGCAATATTGTAACTACTTATATTACTGTAGTTCTATTACTTTATTTTGTGCTAAAATGACGATCTTGCTCCACTTTTTCATAGATGGCACTGATTTCACACAGGGCGTCCAGAGCAAGCCTCATCCTTCACACTAAAATTTCCATAAAAAAAATCCTTGAAACGCTTGAACCACATTTCTGCTACTCATATTGATACCGCATTAGGTCCTTAAACCACACAAACTTTATTCGAGGCGTTCGTCGCATTTTTACCTTTTTTGTAATAAAACTTTAAAATGTACCGAATTTCTTCGTCACATAATATATATTTATTTATTTATTTATTTATTTATTTTGTTTATTACAGATATCTTATTGCTGACAGTACAATCCATTCGCAATAACTGAAATATTATATCAAATTCATTTAAAACAATTTAAAATGTATATAAATAATAGTGTGATAATGTAAATGTAATTGAGAATAATTAGAATAATATCAATGAATACAAGATAAAAATAATGTTCTTAATAATAATTGTGTAGATTACATATAAAATTAATACAATTAAAAAAAATTAATACAATTAAAAAAAATCCATTGACTTGCTAATTTAATTTACATTAAGGTACTTGGCAGTGTCAAAGACTCGGCGTAACGTCTAGAGGCTGTTAGAAACTGATTTTCGGTGCATGAGAATAAGTCGATTGTTGAGTTGGATGATACAATGTCATTAGTATATAGTTGCTTGCTTGAAAAACAATTGAGGGAAAATGGCGGATACTAGTTTTTTTTTAATTTATTGTATCTTTGGAATGTTAACATTTAATGGGTATTAAAACCAGCCAGTTACTTTCAGTACAACTAAAGAAATTTGATTACTAACAATACATTCAAAATATAAAATACTTTTTCCCCTACCTATTAATTCACTTACAATAAAGTACGTATATGAATTAACATTGTGGTAATCGATCTTAATGTGATACGCGGATACCTCGAGTAAGATTAAGTCCGTCATAGTCCATAGTTCTAATCATATCGATTACATAAATGCTACTGCATCACTGACACTATAACAACGCTACACTTTGCACACACGACTTTAATTAGCAACAAGCTATCGGAAGACGTGTTGTCGCTTAAATCATTTTGAGTTAGCAAATTTTACCCAACAAAAGAATGTTTCCTTTGAGTAAAATAAGTAACTCAAATATTCAAGCACAAGCAGCCCTTAACACAACGTTAAATTGGCTTCATACACATACTCTAACACTAAACACCGCTAAAACCAACTTCCTTACTTTCTCTATCAGCACTGCCTCACAACCACGCACTCCAATAACTTTGATCGCTCACTCATGTTGCACTAATACCCAAGCCACATGCGATTGCCCATCCTTAAACCCCGTTGACCATATAAAATATCTTGGCATTATATTAGATAAGACACTAAACTTCAGATCACATATTATCACTCTTACGGGTAGAGTACGTAAATTAATATATATTTTTAAGACACTTCGCCACATTGCTAATCAAACAGTTATTCGCTGTGTCTATTTTGCATTGTGTCAATCTATTGTCACCTACTGCATTTTGTGTTGGGGTGGTGCCGCAAAAACCATAATAAAACCACTCGAGATAGCGCAAAGAGCTGTACTAAAAGTCGCTACTTTTCGACCGATTATGTTCCCTACTTACGAGCTGTACCAAAAACTTGAAGTATTAAACGTAAGGCACCATTTCATATTGGAAGTTGTTCTTCTGAAACATCGTCAAACCCCATACGTAACTGTAAACAAACGTAGAAAAGATAAAATTTGTTCTCTTCCTACTGTTCATTCATCATTCGCCAAGAGATTTTTCTATTTCCTTGGACCCTCTTTATATAACAAAATCAATAAACTATGTCCTGTTTTTAGGGAGACAAAATATATTTGCAAAAATACGCTTCACTCGTTGTTACTAACGCTGTCATACGACGAAACAGAACAATTAATAACAAACTATATGTAGAAGTATGCCAATTCAACACTGTGTGTTGAATTGGCAATTCGGCACTCTCACTCACACAAAATACACACACACACACACACACACATACTTTTTGTAACGATTTATCTCTAAAGTAGATTTATATCTCATTTTGGTTTACCTTACTTTCTTTTTAATGTTATTGTATACCACTCTAATAATCAAAGTATACTGTACTGCCTACTGACTATTGTATTCCAACAATAGGGGAATGGCACTGTCACTCCTTCACACAGGTTATTATGTAATCTAGTTAGGAGAACAGAACATCACCCACTTTAATTGTAGTAAACCAGTCATTACTATTAATGTACTACTAATAATAGTGTAATCTATGTACTTACTGTATTATTTTTACGTCAATAAATGATTATTATTATTATTATTCAGGGGGCATTGGTTTGGTCCACCCTGCATATTATTTGTTTTAAAAAGATAACTCCCGCAGTACAGCTCTATGTTGCGGGTGTGTTTACAAACACAAAATACACCCAGAAATAGAACTTAATTTGTGCATCACATGAAATGGATCCGTACAGGACCGCCACCATGGTCCTGTACGGATCCATTTCAGCGTTATTTTCTTCTACGTATGTACGTGTAGGCTCTGAAAATCAACATTAAACGAGCTAAATTATTACAAAACAAAAAATCCGCATTTTTATTTTGACGTAAGTACTCAGTGAAGAGACGAACGAACGTTAGATTCGTCTCAGAAATGAGACGAATCTAACGTTACCTCCTAAGCTAAAATCCATTAAGCCATTCAGACTCTAGAGAGCATGCCAAAGAAATATACATACGCTCAAAAAACATTAACTTTTGCGCAGTTGGGTAAAAATAATATTAACTACATACTGTAAACTGTTCTGAATGACAGTATGTTTGTACTTGACTGTAAAACCTGCTCACTAATAAAAAATGCTTAATTATTTTACGACTTCCCATTTACCTCAAGTTGTTGTGAATGAGTGAAAATGAAATGAATGAAAATGAAAATGAAAAAATATTTATAGCAGCAATAGATACAGTATTGCATTAAATGCAAAGGTACAATCATTCTTAATCTAAAGCTGGGTGGACATTTTCTGCTGTATTACTGTTGGTCTTCTCACTACGCTAGCCTGTATCGAGGAGAGAGTAACCGTAGACCGTTGTGTATTGTCACATCTGCTTAGCTTTTAAGTAGCGCAAATACTTTGGGAATGAATGCATATTTGAAGATTTGATATAGCTCAAATATGTCGAAACTTCGAAACGCCTCATCATTTTTTTTTTTTTTTCACATGAGCAAAAGGTTGTCATTTTTGTTTGGAACGGCCAGAAAACGAACATAAATTCTCTTCATTTGTCAATTGTGGTTGCGTGCAATTCCTGTAAATAAACAAAAACAATAGAAGCAAGATTCTCAGAAATAATATATCAAAATAGGTCAAGTTAATTATAAATATTAAGTATAAACATATTATACTAATACAACAATAACATTGCGAGTTATATTATGTAATCCAATCAATGTGTCCTACACATTGTCCAACAGAGCATCCTTCCTTTAATTTATTATTACTATTCTTTTCTTTAAGGTACTAATTTTTAGGGTTCCGTAGCCCAAATGGCAATACGAAACCCATATGTCCAGATACCCATCTGTCCGTCTGCAGCTTAGCTCAGAGACTGTTAGTGCTAGAAGACTGTAATTTTGCATGGATACACATCTATACTAATATTATAAAGCGAAAGAGTTTGTTTGTTTAAACGCGCTAATCTCAGGAACTACTGGTCCGATTTGAAAAATTATTTTTTTGTTGGATAGCCCATTTATCGAGAAAGGCTATAGGCTATATAACATTCCGCTACGACTAATAGGAGCAGAGTAGCGACGAGAAATGTTGTAAAAACGGGGAAAACTTACGCATACGAAGTTGCGCGGGACAGCTAGTATTACATATGCCGACAATTTTTTTTTAGGGCACTTCCGCTATAAGTATGTAAGGTAGGGATGTGATTATTGTTTTTTTTTTATTTTCTTACCCACAACATCGTGTGGGATAATATTAGACAGGTGTTATAAAAATGATAAGGAACTGTGAAGTAACAACACATCGAGGGTTTTTTTTTTGGATCTGTGGTCGAGTGTTTGATACAAGTGTTCGATTCTTTTCCAGGATTTTTTTGGAGTTTTAAAATACTTTTTGTGCTGCATTGTTTTTGTGTTGTCCCTATTTGTACTGTGTGTAGTTTGTGCCGTCGTGTAAGTACCTTTTTGTTTTGCAATGGATGCAAATAAGCCTCCTGATCCCGGTGGAGGTGGTGGTGATCAGAATAGGTTAAGTGACGAAGAGGCAACCATTAATAAAAATGGTAAACGCTCCCTTATCCATGATTTAAACCAAGGCCCCATTAAAAAAACAATTGCCGATAATGTTGATTCATCTCAAGTTACTCAAACTTCCCAAATATCACAATCTTCTGAAATAACACAATCTCCCCAATTATCACAATTGTCAACATACATTCACCCAGATTTTGTAAGTAAAACGACTTTGTACACGGAAACTGATGTTGGCCCCTATTTAGTCCATGTCTCAAGAACGGTAGAAAACCCATCAGCAGGCACAGTCTTTAAACCTATCAAGTTCGGGCATTTTTTGCACACTAATAAAATAAAAAATATAAAGAATGATGGTGTTAAAAAAGTCGGCCGAAATCGAATTTCGGTTGAGTTTATCTCGTTTGCAGATGCAAATAATTTTAATAATCATCCAGCCCTCATTACAGCTCATTATGAAACAACAATTCCATCATATGCCTGCACTCGTATGGGTATTGTGCGTGAGGTCCCAGTGGAATGGACATTGGAGGAAGTTGTTCACTCTATCCAGGTTCCCGCTGGGTATGGGAAAGTTATCAGAGCCAGACGTCTCAATAAAAAGTCAATAGATGACAAAAACACTGTTATTTATTTACCAACACAGTCTGTTGTTATTACTTTCACAGGACAGAAACTACCCCCATACATATATTGTTTTTATAACTCTTTACCTGTGGAGACATATGTGCTACCTTTAATTCAATGCATGAAGTGCTGCCGTTTTGGACATGTTACTAACCAATGCCGTTCAACCCCTCGTTGTTTTAAATGCACTGAAGACCACATAGGTATAACATGTACCAAGACAACCTCAACTTGTCTTTTCTGTTCAGGACCACATTCAGCTAAAGATTCTTCATGTCCAGAGCATGCTCGCCAAAAATCAATTAAACTTTCTATGTCTCAGGAATCTATATCATATATGGAGGCATCCGCTAGGTTTCCTCAAGTCAGGAAGTCCTTTGCAGACACAACCAGGCAGACTCCCTATTATACCCCCCAAACCCCATTCCAGTCAGCCACTGCCCAGCAAAATCCTACTTCTTCTCATTCACACATTTCCTACCGTAAAACTGTAACTGCCCCCCGTAGAATATACTCTCCAGCTTCTGGCCCTGGCTACGACAGACAAGCCCATGCCAATATCACGAGTACCCCAACTTCATCCCTCAATAATGGTTGTGCTCTCTCCACCCCAAATCCTTCCCCACCGAATGATAACTTGCTTGAATTGTTGCTCTCTACAGTAATTAATATGATTACAAAATTTAATGACACTGAGCTCCCGATCAAATACAAAGAAAAACTTACTGAGCTTCTCCATATAACAACTAACATTCCCTCCAGTTCTGCAATGGAACTGTCGTAGTCTAAAAAATAAAAAAGCTGACCTCATTTTTTTGATTAATAAATATAAGCCTCTCATCCTTGCCATCCAGGAGACATGGTTCAGGCCTGGAGCACTGTTCAGAGTTCCTGGCTATGCCTGTGTCCGGGATGACAGGAGTGATGGTCATGCTGGAACCGTTATTTTGGTCTCCAGATCTATTAGTTTTTCTATTATCCAACTTCCTCCTCATAGCGAAATTTTTAACATTGTGGCCATCAAGGCTGTGAATATTTGCTTTGTTTCTGTGTATGTTCCAAGTCCCAACCTCGCTATCTTAAACTCATTAAAATTTATTTTTGAATCCATCCCTACACCCTTAGTAATTTTGGGTGACTTCAACATCCACCATACATCTTGGGGATCACATACATGTGATTCTCTCTCTGCTACCTTCCTTGACCTCATAGACGCTGCAGACCTATGCATACTCAACGATGGCTCTGCCACCCGTAGAGTTTCCCCTCTTCAAAACTGCCACAGTGCAGTTGATCTGTCGCTCTCTTCCCCTGCTCTATCCTCTCTTCCTTCATGGCAGGTACTCAACCACTCTTTTGGAAGTGACCACTTCCCAATTCTACTTCTCCCTCCAAACCTTAACAACCCCCAAATTTCCTTTAATCCACGGTTGAAATACAGTCTATCTAGAGCAGATTGGTCATTATTTTCAAATTCATTGGATCGAGAAGTAACGCGCCTTCCTCCCCCAAACTCTACCAATGTCCATCTGATATATCCCCTATTCAAACAGGCTATTCTATCTTCTGCAGATTCAGCAATTCCTCTTAAAAAGCCTCCCAAAAACAGGATATCTGCGCCGCCTTGGTGGGATCAAGACTGTTCCATGGTCTGTAAAAAAAGAAAAGAGGCTGAAAAAGAGTACTCTAGAAGCATGACTACTGAGAACTATCTCAACTATCAAAAACTTGCTGCAGAAACTGCCAAAACTCTATCACGCAAAAAAAAGGATGGTTGGCAGAAATTTTGTGAGTGAATATCTCCCCGTACTAAGCCTTCTTCTGTATGGAGAGATGTTAGAAGGTTTAGATGTGCTCTTTCGGCCTCTACCAACCTTACGTCATCTAGTGATCCCTCAATGTGGATAGATAAATTTGCACAAAGGTTAGCACCCCCCATGGCCCCCTCTCTTTCTGAATGCACAGTATCCAACTCTCTTTCCTTATCTTCTTCAATAACGCATCATAACTTTAACTCCCCATTCTCAAGCGAGGAACTCTTGCTTGTCCTGGGCAGCTTAAAAGACTCCTCTCCTGGTATAGACGGAATCCCTTATTCCTTTCTTGCAAAATCCAACCTAAAAACAAAATTATATTTATTAAACTGCCTTAATTGTATATATACCTCTGGTAATCCACCAGAAGAATGGAAATCACAGGTGGTCTTACCAATCCTCAAGCCAGGCAAACCCGCGCATGACCCTACCAGCTACCGTCCTATAGCCCTTTCATGCACTATGTTTAAAATCCTGGAGCACTTAATCAAGAATCGGCTCGAGTGGTTTCTGGAAAGCCAGGGCAAACTCTCAAATTCCCAGTTCGGATTCCGCAAGGGACTGGGAGCCATGGATAGTATCAGCATCCTCACAACAGACATTCGAATAGCGCTCTCCAAAAATCAGTATTGTGTGGGGGTATTCCTTGACATTGCTTCTGCCTATGACAACGTACTACTTCCTATACTCAGGCAGAAACTGCTAGAGCTGAGTGTACCAGAGAAGGTAGTCAATTTCATTTATAATTCTCTTATAGGTAGAACAATACATATCAGCTCAAGGAATTCACTTCTCCCTGCCCGACTTATCTGGAAAGGCCTACCCCAAGGCTCCGTTTTAAGCCCTCTTCTGTACAGTGTCTACACATGTGACCTAGAACTTACAGTAAATTCCTTTTGCAATGTGCTACAGTATGCAGATGATTTAGCCCTCTACATCACAGTGGACCATTTGCCGGAGGCATCCTTGAGACTGAATTCTGCAGTAAACTACTTACATAGCTGGTTGGATGATCATGGATTGTCCTTATCTATCCCCAAAAGCTCTGTCGTAGTGTTTAGTCGTCGTAGGACTACTCTTAGCATTGAAGTCTCCTATAACAACAATGTTTTCCCTCAAAAAGATACAATAAAATTTTTAGGCTTTATCTTAGATAGTAAATTAAATGGTACTCACCATATTAACCATATAGTTGAAAAATGTGAAGGGGGTGTGAATGTGTTGAGAGCACTATCAGGAACATGGTGGGGCTCACACCCATACTGCCAGAAGCTCCTATATAATGCCCTTATCCGAAGCCACATCGATTATGGTTGCTTCCTATTAGAACCATGCAATAAGGCTGCTCTCAATAGCTTAAATAAGATCCAATCCAGATGCCTTCGAATCATACTAGGAGCCATGAAGTCATCACCCATAAACACTCTTCAAGTGGAGTGTGTTGACCCTCCCCTTCATCTTAGAAGACAGTACCTCTCCGACAGATACATTTATAAAATTCTTCAATTATCTTCACACCCATTAATCGCTAAATTACATTACCTTTCAAATTTCATCTCTTCTGGTTCATACTGGACCCACAAAGATCATCCATGTCTCTTCAATAGCTTAGTTAATTATATTAGACTCCCATTTCCAGTTTTTCAATGTAAAATCAACCCCCTATTTGACACCCCTTATGAAGCATTAACTTTTAAACCAAACATTATTTTAAACATAGGCATAGATAAAAATACTTTAGAAGCTAACAATCAATTTAACTTTTATATAGATAAACATTGGAGTGATTGGATGATTATGTTTACTGATGCCTCTAAAATGGCGGATTGCAATTATGTTGGGTCTGCTGTTTGGATCCCTAAATTTAAAATTATTCTAAATTTCAAATCTCCGGGTATCAACTCAATCTTTTCTGGGGAAGCTATTGCCATCCTCGAAGCATTGCTTTACATAGAGTCCCACAATGTTAGTAAAACAGTAATATTTACAGACTCTATGAGCTGCTTACAAGCATTGTTAAGCAATCAATTCCGTAGTAGGAGCAGATTTCCAATAATCTTACAGATGAAACAGGCTCTCTATAGGTGTAAAAGTAAGGGGCTCTCTATTTCACTTGTCTGGATCCCCACTTAGGTATAACGGGCAATGAGACAGTTGATGCCTTGGCCAGAGCTGCTTCTACTGACGGCAGCCTTGACCACTTCCGTGCCTATCCGCAGGATCTGTTGTCACTCGCCAAGTACAGTCAGCTAACAAAGTGGACGGAGCTTTGGCATAAAACTAGTACGGAGAAAGGGAAACACTATGCAGCCATCCAGCATGACATCCCCATCAAGCCTTGGTTCTTCAAATATCGTAATGTCAATAAACGAGCGACCTCGGTTACCTGTCGACTGAGATTGGGACACGCTTGCACAAATGTTTTTCTCCATAAAATTCGGGTTAAGGACAGCTCTCTCTGCGAGTGTGGACTGGATGAGGGCACAACAAATCATATTTTTTTCGAATGTCAGAGAAGAAACGTTTCGTTATACGACATACTACCTACAGACCTTATACCCCGTCCCACGGATTTTACTTCCCTGTTACGATTTGTTTCTTCCCCTTTTGTATATTTGCTATGTGATTATATTAATACAAATAACATCAAACTCTAGATTAAATTTTATTCATATTTATGCTTATAAATTAATTCCACTAACTTTCTGCTTTTGTGACTGTCCTCAAAATTCAAAATTTTGCATTCCTGCTCAATTGTTATCTCTTGCCTTGTTCCCAATTTATACATTTTTTTTTTTAAATTTAATTGAACTAAAAACATTGTTTTCTCTTGTACATCCACAGAACCCTCATCTACATTCTACCTAAGCTCGACTAGTCATTGGCGGAAATATTAATATCGCCAGAAAAAGAAAAAAAAAAAAAAAAAAACACATCGTGGCTTTTAAATACCTTAGGTACCAGATACTTATTTGTTCTTTCTCCATAGTAATTTAAAATTGTTGACTTCACTAATCTATTTTCCCTTACACATCTTGTATTATACTTATTCTTGACGGCGTGTTTTATTAAGTTCATTATTTTAATTTATCACTATAGATAAAAAAGTTTGACACTTAATAATCCAAATTGATCCAGCCGTTTGGAAGTTAATAGGATATTAAGTACCCAACTTTTTTATTTACGGGCAAGATCTTACAAATCCTGTATGTAAAATCTTGCCCGTAAAAAAAGTTATTCATTGTAATTCTTACTACACATATGTTTCATTTTGCTGCTTACTAAATACTTAATAACACCAATTTGGAAGTTTTTAATGTCTTCAAAGTATGTTATAAACGTTCGTCCATACACAATAAGCCCATACTTAGTTGATCAATGATTTAAAAAAATGATTTATTGTTCAAAAAGTTACAAATAGACAGTAATAAAGCCCTGAATCTCACTCAGAATCCTGCTTCTATTCCTTGCCGACTCACTCAATAAGTCGGCAAGGGCATAGTAGACTACTCTCATTGTATCTTTATTCAAGACCCTATATAACTGATAAAACTTTCCTAACACCGATCTCAAACTATTACATCCGTCAGAAACGTTAATTGTCCAATTAATTTTTTTACCAATCCTTAGGCTTAAGTATTTAACATTAACCACATATTGATGCATAGTACAGTTACAATTCGTTCCTTCAGATTCGACTGCCACTGTGGCGCAGTGGGAGTGTGTCCGACTGCTACGCAAGAGGTCGTGGGTTCGATTCCCACACGGGACACCACTTTGTGTGATCCACAAATTGTTGTTCTGAGTCTGGGTGTAATTTGTGTCCGTGACTTGTATGTTTGTAAAATTCCCCGCGACACAGGGCTTGTACAAGAAAAATTAAACATTAATATTATTTCATGAAATCGTTGAAGCCGTTGCCGGGATAATCTGAATCTCGGCAACGGCTACAACGATTTCATGATTTTGACGTGTGACGATAATTTAAAAGTGTATTGCGTGAGCTAGTGACGAGATGACCAAAAGTCAAACAATATCGATAGGTACTAATTAGGTATGCATATTTTATCCTAAGTATATACGAAATACCAGATTTAATCACCATTGAGTTGCTGAATTAAAGTGAAATAATATACAAATACCACATACCGGCTAGTAGGTACCTACTTGACATTGAAATTACATAAATGAAAGAACCATAAAATCAAAAATATTTTATTGAGTAATGTTTTTACTCGTCATGGTAATGTCCTCTGACTCAAAAGTTAGGTAACACCTGTTTTGGTAGTTAGGATTTCATCATAATTACATCGCGATGGCGGCCGGCCGACAAAGCGCTGGAAACGTTTTTGGTTAATACTGAGCTAGTCGGTTATTTATGGCTGCCAAACTATGTTTTAGCTTTTGTTTTACTTCTATCTTCTGATTTAATCTCTAACTTTAACCTCTTCTTTTTGGCCTGAAGACGACAGCGGCCTAGTGAACTCTCGATTTAGAATATGAAACTAAGTCTTTCGCACTCTAAAAAAAATACTTTTCCTCATAACTTTTTAGATAATAGTTTCTTGTAGACCTACATATAATACATTTAACTCATATATAACTCCTAACCTATATATAACTCTATAAATAAATAAAGAATAAAGTAGAATACAGTTATTATACGATTTCAGAAGTCGATGCTTATGTCTTTAAAACGCGAAATCCGTCCCAGTGTGTGTAATGATTCGTTCAGAATCATTAATTTAACCGACGAAAACGAAGGAGGTTCTTAATACGCCACATTTTCTATGTAACTTACTCGACTTCCAACCTCTTGGCCTGCCGGATCCCCAGATCTTACACCTTGTGATTTATCAAAGACAATGTGAAAGCCTAGAAGGATCACTGAATCGAGTAAGTCGTGAAATTGCTTCAACTACCCCACAAACTTCAATCGGTGTAAATGTATCGCGCAGCTAGAATGTCACTTCTAACAATTATGTAGGTACTTTAAAAAAATTAAACTTAAAAATAAAAGAATGAAAACTATTTAATATATATATAGTTTTTAAACTTTCGCGATTTTTATACATATTAGATATATTTCGGGACTTAATCGCGTGAATTATTTAAAGGTACGAACCTTTTATTTACCCTACGTTTCGATCGAATTGCACCGATCGTGGTCACGGGTTGACTAATATACTCGTATATATATATATATATATATATATATATATATATAGGTGTTTTTTCTCGTAAAATATCGGTAAACTTGCTGTTGTTTTGTAAAATAAGGAAACTAAAACCTCTAAACTTACGCGTTGCATTATAAATACAATTTGACATGGGAATAAACGCGTTTAACCTAGGTAAAGTATTTACCTTATGCTTGACGTTTCGACCGGGGTACACAGACTGTGGTCACAAGCTGATTCACTTGTGTTACCTAGGTTAATCGCGTTTATTCCCGTGTCAAATTATAACAAAAACCTCTTTACTAATAGCATAGTAAATGTATGAGTCCCCTTAAAGTAAACATTTGGGCGATTACTCGTATTAATTTAAAAAGATTTACTCATTAGGTGACGTACTTTTAATATCAGTTTAAAGTTTTTTGATATCTCTTATATTTACAGAATAATCGCCTGTATAGCGGCGGTCTTGCAAGTCATGAGGTCGCAGGTACGAATCCTACCCATTATACTACCGATATGAACCTACTCCTAACACAAGCCATTGAGTTTATTGGAAGTTAACAGGATTGCTACTAATATGAGATTCACAATCCCACATTGGTAGTTCTCTTCTATTCTATCTTTTTAGACAAAAAATCCTTATAGATTTTGATTCCGAATGTTAGGTCGTCTTACCTACCTACTCTTAAACAAATGTTTAATACTCTTGTACATTTAAGAGCAATAATGCCATAACCATGCAAGTTTTTATTGCTTCAATTGAATTGTATGCAACAGGCAAGGAACATGAATCTAAATATCTGCGACGGTTCTTTTGATTCGTCGTGTTATATTAACATTAGTGGTAATAAAATGACAAAACATGATTTTAAATATATATTTTTTACAATCGAAACAATTTTCATATTTTTTAAAGTTTATATTATTCTTATTTGTACTAGCTATTTAATTTGTACTAGAAGTTGTTTCTCTCCAATGCTTTCTTTTTCTTCTTCCATATTTAATAGTCGTAATAAGTGTCATCAGGAGCAACGATTTTTGAACAATAAATGCCCGTTCTAATGTATCCTTTAGGGCAACCACCAGAATCTGTGTCAGTACGAATTCCCTTCGTAACTTCTTCTGTAACAGTTCTTACATTATACTTTGATAATCTCAATAATTTCGGTTCGACGTATTCTTTTTTAGTAAAAACTTCTTCGTTCACTTCTTTGACGTTCTTTGCAGTGGAAATCGGTTGAACTTGAAGATTATCATTGTCACTGGCAACTTGATTATACTCTACTATTCTAGCGTTAATAGAAACGAATAAAGCAAAACACAGTGCGATTTTCACACACATTTTAAATATGCAATTGTATGGAATGAATAGTATCAACGTCCTTTAGGGACTGTGAGGTGATACAGTTAAAGCTGTAATATATACATTACAAATATTGACGTCAGCCTTAGACAGTTTGTTGTTTTAAGTCAGTGTAATATTTCCTAGAAATAAATGGTGGACACAATAATTTAATGAATCATCTCATCCTTCGCAGAATATGAACATAATTTGAAATGACAATTCGTCAAATTATGAAATAATCTACTAATTATACGAATATGGTGCATGTGTCTAATCATACGTTCAACCAAATTTTATAATAGAGATGACACCCCTTGATTTATTGCTTCAATTTCATTGAGTGCAACAGGCAAGTAACTTGCATTTTGTAAAAATGGCATCTAATGTATAAAATGTTAAATTAAATGTTTAATGAAAGAGTGGCTACCCAGCACAATAATACAGTATGAGAAGTGGGTTTTTTGTTGTTTCATGCTACTAACCACTCTAAACTTAATAATATTTTTTAATGAAATATGTACAAAAAGAGTGTTACTTCATATTTGTTCATAAACTTGTAAAGCCTATTTAGCTGTGATAGTTTATCTGCTAGTTGTGGGGGGAGGCACTTGACTGTGTGTATCCTGTGGATCCATGCAAAATTACAGCCTTCTAGCACTAACAGACTCTGAACTAAGGTGCGGACGGACGGACTTACGGACTAACGGCTACGGAACCCTAAAAATTAATCGCAGAACGACTGCAATAAACTGGATAATTATTTATTTGTTGTGTTCGTTATTATCAGGAGAAGAAATCCGTACGATAAAAAAAAAGATTTTAAACAAAAATGTTTTTTTTTATCGTACGGATTTAAAAAAAAAAAGGTTTTTTAAACTACACCCGTGCAAAGCCGGGGAGCGCAGCTAGTGTCTAATAAATGAAACATACCTACCAGATTCGTGCAAATATCATAACTATTCAGTAATTATTTTTGGTTTTGTTTACCTTTATTTCGATAATAAAAACCAGGAAATACAATAATATATTTATAAATTTCCTGGTTTTTAATATCGGAATATAATTTAAATAACATTATTCTTGGTATAGTGCAAACCTAAAGGTAGTTTGCTCAGAATCAGTAACGCAATCCATTGTGGTAGTTTTTGGGCCATGTTATATTTTTCAATTAATCAATTATTAATTAATTCATTATACATTCTAACAGTCCAAATCCTGTTCACAATCTAATGGGAAAAATTATCTTCACTTATTTTTCAATAATAACCATGGTTTACGTACTACGTAGTACGGACTAACAGCCAGTCTCAATAATCTAACTATCGATGGATTTGGCTACTAGAGGTAGAATTTTGACATATTTTGTATGGAGCTTATGTCAAATATATAACTGATTTCCGCTGACCTAACATTTGTTTTTTATTTTCATTAATTGAGAAAATGAGAAACGAGATCCAAGATTTGATACAAAAATTACAATCCGCTAACCATGAAATAGATACACTGCTGTTAGAAAACAATCAACTTAAAACAGATGTCTCCTCAAAAGTTCAGTACATATCAACTTTGAAGAAGATCTGCTCTAGCCCAAAAAAATGTACTGCCTTGAATCTATCTTCTTACAAAATACTCGAAACTTCTACACCCGTTAAGAAGTTAGCAACTACGCCTATATAACATGTACTGACTGTAATACTAAAAAAGTTAGTTAGCAACCATTCTTCATTCTTTTTTAAAAATATAATTTCTAGTAATGATATAGTGATTCAAAATAAGAAGATCAATAATGATCAATATTTATTGGCAGTCAAAACAAAGTTAGAAGAATTATTTCAATCGACAACTGACTGTAGTAGAAAGAAAAAAAAAACTTCTAAATCCTACCAGAGTTTTACTATGGTATCATTGGCCCTCTGGTGTCAAGTAGTTATGCAGCTTGGCGGCACTGATTTTAATTGTTGAAAATTAAAGTCTTTAAATAAGTTTTACTATTTTATTTTTTATGTTTTTGGAATAAAAAGTAAAAATACTTGACAAGTTCACTCTTATTATGATGATACAAGATAAAGAAAAGATAATGTTTTAATGCACTGCACTTATATTTGTTTATTTAATCACTGTACACAAGAGTTATGAAAAGATAACGATATATGGTCTTTATTATGAGTTATTATATGCAACTATACTAGTAATTACCTAATTAATACATAAAATCTATTTATTTACACTTTTAAAATACGGAGACGATATATTGTTTAGTGTTGCCACACTTGTAACGGATGCTATATAAAACATGTGCGATGTGACATTTGCGCGAAAAAATCTTGTAGTTGTACGAAATAATACGATAAAGTAGGAAATAGTGACTTTTATAAAAAAATGTGCCAATAGATAGTATTCGGTGTGGTAGTGAGTTTTTAAAGGGGCCTAAAATTTCCATTATTTTTTTTGATACGACGCGCCGTTTTAGTAATAAAAGCAAATTTTGAAAAAAAGGAGTTTTATGCGAAAATTCGTACATTACTAGAACCAATGCTTGATAATTACTTATGTATGGTAAGAAAAGGTGTGCCACTTTTTACGGCTACTTTTCAAATACAAATACAAATCCATTTATTTGCTAAATACAGGTTACATGCTGATGTTATAAAAATTAATAGTTCAATATCTGTATTTTACTATGACAATTGTGTGAAAATTTTAAGAAATATTTAACTACAAGTTATTAGGCAAATTATTTCAATGAAAACTATTAGGTACTATTAACTATTAAAGAAATTACAAGCAAATTTATTACATAATATGATAGTAGGTATTACAATAATTGAATAAATATAAAAATGTATCACAAAATCGTATATTGTTGTATTATATTTTTATATTATTTCAGTATTCATATCAGTTAAAAATTCATTTATGGAGTAGTAGGACTTTTTTATTCAGAAAATTACGGATATTAGACTTAAAACTGTTTACATTTAGTGATTCTTTTATAAATGTTGGTAATTTGTTATATACCTTTACTGCATGCAATAAGTACTATGCATAAGTGCTGTTCGAGAAGGTACTATGCACCGGCGATTTGTTGCGTTTTGTACTTGTTTTTTTGGAATAGGTTCAAGTTAGTCCAGACAAACTTAGCAATTTCATTAATATACGAGTATATCGAAGGAAATGTGAGTAGCTTTAGGCGGATGAAATGTAGCTTACATGAATCTGTTTTTTGTAGGTGGCATATTGCTCGTATACAGCTTTTTCGTGCTATGGATACTTGCTCCTTGCCTGTTGAGTTTCCCCAAAATATAACTCCGTATTTTAAAACTGACTCAACGTATGCATGATATGCAGATATTACAGCCTGTTGATTGACTCTCCTACTCAGCATATATAAGGCATATTAGAATCATGATGTACAATTAATAATATCGTTAATTTGGATATGGAATGTCATGTTACTGTTAATGTGTATTCCTAAAAACTTTTTACAATTTGTTTCTTCTATTCTTTGTCCAAGATAAGATATAAAAAGCTTAATAACATTTTTATTTTCTCTTTGTCTAAAATGCATAATATTAGTTTTTGAAAAGTTTAGATTTAAATTATTATTCTTCAGCCAAGCAACTACCTTGTGTAATGTGTTATTTATTTCTGATTCATATTTCATCATCAAACTGGTGTCATATGGTATCATCTGCAAACAAAGTTATTTGATGATTTACAGCTTTTGGTAGATTAAATATATAGACTAGAAATAACAGAGGTCCCATCACTGTCCCTTGTGGTACACCGTATATAATTTTCCTAGTCATTGATGTATGTACTATTTCAGTTTTTGACCCTACATCGATTTTACCAATTTGTGTTACTTGCTGTCTATCCACAAGATATGATTTTATTAAATTATATACATTACCTCTAATGCCATATGTATACAATTTTCTCATTAAGATATGATGGTCCACAAAATCGAATGCTTTACTTAGGTCCATGTACATGGCTGATAAAGGCACTTTTTTATCAACATAAGTGATTATTTTGCTTAGCATGTCATAAATCGCTTCATTTTTAAAACCGAAAGTTCGTTATTTTCTCGAAAACTACTGATCCAATTTGGATTCTGGGGAGAATTTTGGGGTATACGTTGTCCTATATTACAATACACCAGCAGCGAGGGGTGACAGACAAACTTGACCATAGGCGTACTCAAAGATGAAGGAACATAATCCAGGATAATTTTCGATTGAGCAAGAAATATTTGAAGAGAATTGTTTCTGAAGTCGGTAATATTTATTTGTAAAGGTTTTTAATAACCCTAGGTAAAATACACATACTTAAACTAAAACAATGTATGGACAAATTTAAAATAGTAATTTTCCATAAGTGTCATGTGTTTATGAGTCATTTTGTGGTTACATAGATCTTTAACGTATATGCAGCAACAATACAACCACGTTCCATCTTTGGAAACTACTCCTATGGAGAGGCGAAATATTCCTTAAAATGTGACACAGATAATTTATCTTTATATACTTCCATTACATTCAAACATTATTATTGTAGTTACTCAAAATAATATAAAAGACGCGGAGCTCTTCATATGACTCACTACTCATAAATAAGTCGAACAATAACCATATCTTACCGACCGTTTGCTAACAAAAGTATTCACATAGCTCGAATGAGGAAATACGTATTTATATCTAATTATGTACACGAGCAAAAAGCAACTGAACAGTTAACCTAAGTAATTCATCAAATTGTGATCTATCGTGTAATAACACATCAAAGATATTCCAATTCATTCTAAATGAATCGCAATTCATCAAAAATGTGTGCGAAGAATTTGTGCGTCGTATTCCTGGCGTTGCTTCTCTACACCGACGGCAATATGGCAAAATCTACAGCAAGAAAAAAGGCAGAGAGAATGGAATTTGCGCTACCTTCGACAGGTTTAACCATGGATATTCTTGTAAAGAACCACGACACTAACAAACCGATTGCAATTATGAAGATAGACATCAATCAGCGGAACAATACTGTGGTGTTTACATTGTCTTCTTTACCTGATGCAGCTGTTGTACCCACAATCGACAATCGAAATGGAATTAATGTGGATACCTGTCCTATAGGCTACACGAAAGTAGGAGGATTCTGTTTCAAGGATGACGACTACTATTAATATCGTTACTAAATTTATTTGGGATTTTCAAAAACCTACTTTGAGAAAAACAAAATATAATTTATTAAGTTTAATTTATTTAAATAGGTATATTTATTAAAGTGATAGTAAACATTACAATGTATTATTTATCTACCATTATACAAGTAGACCTATGAGTAAATCATTTAAAATTACAACGTTATTAGTTATTAATTAAAATAAAACTAATTCAATCAACTTATTCTTTTTTTAAAATGCCTGTAGATTTAAAAGTAATGATAGATTGCTTTACTATACAGAAATACAGCAAGAGTCAAAACTCTAATGAATACTGATAACGAACAAGGATAAAAACGCCCTTGAATGATCCATCTGACTCATTCTTCAGCTGTATATGAATCGTGCAAAACGTCGCATTGTTTAAATAAATCTATCAAAAGTAAATATGGAATCAAGAATGTGTCTGGAAATCATTCTGTGCCTTGCTCTGGTGCTCTGTGTTAACGCCAAAGTAACAAATCCATTAGAACGGAAAAGGGTAGAGTTGATTGAACTTTCTCTACCATCTGAAGGTTTAACTATGGATATTCTTGTAAATAACTACAATGCTCATGACCGAATTGCTCAAGCTAAGATCGATATACAACAAAAACAGAATAAGACTGTGTTATCATTGTCACCTGTTCCTGCAACTGTATCTCCAAGAATTGAAAGCTTCAATGTGTTGATCAAAAAAAAATCAACGGAAATTACTTGCCCGAAAGGTTATTCAAGAACTGGTGGATTTTGTTTTAAGGATGATTAATGTATATCTAGGATTAATTTTTTTCAATTATCAATAACATTAGTATTTCAATAACGTGCCACTTCATCAAAGATGGACAAAATATTTTGAACTATTGTAAAGTTTACAAGACGTGAAGTGTCTTACCAATGTGGCATATTTTTGTAGCAAGTTTGTGCTTTTTTTTTAAATAAAATTTATCTTAATGTTTTCATTGATTTGTTTTACTAAATAATGTGTTTTTAAATATTTATATTTTCTTCAATGATGTAAAATTCTTGATCGTAGATATGATAATGTATTTATGGTAATTATAAAATTTTGTTTGCATTGTATATTCACAGAGTACCTAGATAATTACAATTGTTATGTTTAAAGACATTTATTTTCTCAAAAGACATAAGAATATCACTTACAGAGAAAATAGGTACACTTTTCATATAAAGTAATCCGATTGGCGTAGTGAGATTATACAGTTTCTAATATATTATTAAACTTATAATACAGAATACATGTAATAACTTAAATAAAACTACTACTAATTCTAACTAATTAATTAAGGCGGTAGATGTATAATATTGACTCAAAAACATGTTGGGTGTCCGCTAATAACTACACAATCGGTGTTTACTTAAGCCTATGACACAGTGACTTTTTTCAAATATTTGTTGTAATTGCAATATGCAATGGTTTGTTATATTGGTTGGTAAATAGAGAAGTACTTATAGTTTTCTGTTAAATTTTAGTTTTATTATTCTAATTTTATACTTTTTTTTTAAATTTATTAATTTCACTTACGTAAAATTCTGCTGCATTTGTTTTTTCAGTTGTTTTTTAAATATAGGTAAGGTAAGTGATTGTCTTATATTCTCTGATAATTTATTATAGCATTGCGCTCCTTCATATATGATGCTCTTTTTAGCGTAGTTTGTTCTAGGAGTTCTTTGAGAAATCTTATTGGCCCGTCTAGTCATGTATTTATTGTGCTCATGGTTCTTGGTAAAAGTTATTTGGGAATAGATATCTTTAATTAATATTTTTCTTACCAAAATACATGTATTATATTTGTAAGTTTGAGCTACGTTCATTAAATTTGTGTCTTTATAATTTTTTTAGTAATAGTTAAATCCAAATAAATTTTTGACAAGTCTATTTTGTGTTACCTGTAGTTTTTCCAAATTAGTCTTAGCCGCTGATCCCCAAATTTCAATCAAGTGATCTATATGAGGCTTTACCAAGGAATTATATATGACATATCGTACATGTTTTGGATCGTACTTCATTAAATAATTAAGGTTATTTTGGTTTCTTTGAGATATATGTCAGGGATCGTCATGCTCTCTAAAATGTGATTGCTTGTGGTGGCGGTATTGTCTTCCTTCCTTCCATTAAGGCGAAAGGAATTATGGCTGACCCATGCTTCAAACTCGTGAACGGGTGCTACAGTACGATCAACGTATCTTGACCGGATTGAAGTTAGGTTTTTATCACTTACGCGCATCTCATAGAGATGCGACCCTAAAATTACTTACGAAAACGATTAATCGATTAAAAATACTAACAACATTTTAATTCAACAATATAAAAACACTATTAAAATGAGTTCATAAAAGTTTAAATTTAGAACAGTTACAGTAAATAATAAAGAAACTTTGAAAAATAATTTCTTTCCTAAAATAATCACAAAAAAACATGAATTAGTAATACTAATTATGACAATGTAATGCGTAATCGCATCTCTAATCCTCTTGGTTTAGTTAATGCCCCCGCCCCCGATTCCTGTCACCATTTACTTCGAAAAAATGCATCTGCGCAACCACTTGTCGCCTACTTCAGTCCGCCCTAGTTACGTTGATCCAACTGTACTTGGGGTGACTAGCATTGTCATTATCATCCGACTGAAAGGAAGGGTTATATTTAATAAATGGTTCATAAATATCTGTATTATGTAGTTTTTACAATAATCGAATCGCATGCTACCTTTATTCTCTTTTGTATTTTTTTTTTAAATTTGGACATCTTAGGAGGCTAATTAATTTAAAATTTGATTATACCTACTTTACATAGGTACTATAATTACTTCAGAGTTTCATGGTGTTATGGTTACAGCACCTTACTGGCATAACTGTTTATATAAAATTTATTGTAAAAAATTGGCATTTAATAAGTGTCCATGACTACTCTTGCGAACTTGGCATTAAATGTAGAATTATTATATTCCAAATTTTGTCTGAGTATCTTAACCATTTTGTAACCTAATAAATAAAGTAATTTGACTTTGACTTCAAACTAAATTCAATTAAACTGTGAAAATGCAACAGATACCTATTTATTTTCACCTTACCTTCTAGTGTTGCCGAACAATCGATACACTAGAAGGTAAAGTTAAAATAAATAGGTATTTGTTGCATTTTCACAGTTTAATTTACTATCGATAGTTTAAGTCGAAAGTAAGGTACCCATCGATAGGACTATCGATCGTATCGATACTATCGATTGTGAGGTCCACGTCAATACTATTGACATGCATCAATAGTATCGATAGTATCGATACTATCCAAGCTCGTAAATCTCGTAATCGTAATCGGTAATATTATCGATCGTATCGATACCATCGATAGTATTGTTTTTCTGAGCTTAGATAGTATCGATACAATCGATACTAACGACACTATCGACAGTTTTACGGTATTCATAGTGGCTTGTATTTCAATAGTATCGCTTATACTGTGCAGATATAGTAATCAATGATGACCAAGAATATCTATACTATATATTTGGCTTGGTGAACTAAACAAAGTGGCAATGTGCACGTTTTTGTTGTGAACAATACAATACTATTGCAAATTCACGAACTATCGATTATCCAAAACAATTGATATTTTTGATAGTATCGATAGTGTATTACTAATATTTTCAGAACTTTGATACTATCAATTGTATCGATACTACCGATTGTTTGGCTTTTCTAGACTTCAATACTATCGATAGTATTGCATACTGACAATACTATTGTTTTCCTAGCTATCGATAGTATCGACAGTATCAATAGTATAATCGATAGTGCTTCTATCGTTAAACTATCGTACTGCTATCGATACTCGACTATCGATCGGCAACTAATAGTGTGAAAGATCGATAGTCACCCAAACGTATTTCTAAAACATTATTGCGTCAAATTGATAAATTCACGTTTTTTTCGCTGTTTTCAGATGATTTCAATATTTGTAGGTAAGTGACTGATCTGTTCATTAGTGGTTAGTGATCCTGACTGAAGTAAGGTAAAATATCCTAGGTGGAAATCGAAACCACAACTGGTTCGATTTCCACCCAGGATATTTTTTTTGTATGATGAGCACGAGCGTCTAATATTTTTATTACGTATTTAACTAGAAATTTATAAGTATCTTTATCACTTTCCTGGTTGCCATAGGAAGTACAGACTCTGCCTAGTTTGGGATCAGATAATCGTGTGAATTGTTCCAAAATGTTTAAAAAGTCTTGAACTACTGCTGACAGTACCTAAATCTAAACCATACATTCTACAAACAGACTACGCAAACAACAGCCAACCTACATCAGGATATAACACACGCGTCTAAACCACAAAACAAATAATTGAAGTACCAATTAACCGCTTATTTTATTTAATTCATCTTTTCCTTTTCTGTCGTACCTACTTAAAGTGAACTCACTTCTATTAAAACAAAACAAGGATCTTTTACATTAAGGGAATTCCGGAATTCATACAAAAATGCTTCAACGCTTTGAATAAGACTCATCTGACTCATCTCTGTATACCTATTTATAATAATAATAATAATAATCATTATTTGAAGTATCGCAGACTAATGAATCACAGAGTAGTATTATTTATTTATTTTCAAAAAATCGTTGAAGGCCGTTGAAGTAAAAGTCCGATTTTTCTTATCCACATCAAACTATTTCAGTCTGAGCTCCGTTTTAATAGCAGCTTCATACGTTAGAGAGGTTAAGTAAAACCAGATTTTTCGCAAAAATAAACAAGTCCAAACTAAATACCTACTACATACATACATACATAACAACCCATATGATGGCCCACTGCTGGGCACGGGTCTCCCCAATAGAACCTACTGGTATGTAGATCCTGGGGGTAATTGCCATAATCGCCACGCTTGGCGAGCGGGTTGGCGATCGCAGTAAGGCTTTAAGTACGCAGAGGACGCTGCTGCCCGTCCTCAATACCTACTAAATACGAGTATAATATTTATACTCGTATTTAGGTAAAAGTAACTCTGTCTGTCTATCTGTATGTCTGTTACACTGAAACAATTTAAATGAAATTTTATATGGTAATAGTTTGAGTCCCAGGAAAGTACATTTACAGTTTTTGACATGTGCAGCTTTTAAGAGCCGCAGGAATAATCTAGTTGACAAAAAATCAAACGTGAGAAGCTAGTTGTGCTGTTCCATTATATTCGCATGTTTAATACGAATGAATTAATTCATATAAAAGTATGATTTAAAATGCAACTAAAATAATAAATATCTGACAAAGGAATCAAGGAATTTACCTGTTCTTCCTCGAATGAATAACTTCCTTGTTTTTGAACGCTATCGATTGCTGAGTCATTGACCTATTTATGTATTGGCCTCTTTAGAATTGGCGCATGGAAACATACTTTATAACTTACCCGTTAGTTAAAACATGTTATATGTTATATTTATTTAACTTAGCTTACTAACTAACTTGACTCATTGGTCTAGTGCAGGGATTCCCAAACAACAGGATAGAGTAGTAGAGGTATCAGTTTTGTGGAAAATGGAGTCTCTTACAAATTATCCAAAATAAACTGATACTTTTAACTCCAAACAAAAGCACGCTTAACAATATTTGACTTTTTAAAAGTGCAATAATAATAATAATTTATTCAATTAAACATAAAGGGGTTAGGGATAATTTTTGCGACTTTCGGAGCGATTATTTCCGAAAACATATACTTAATCAAAAAAGTTTCTTAGACAGCAAACATTAAAACTTTTTTTTTTAATATTACTAGCAATGTGGGATTGAGTCCCACATTTACTAGCAATCTTTATAACCCCTCCAGCTAAGCTCAAAGCCTTGTGTTAAGAGTGGGTTCACGTCGGTAGTATAATGAGTAGGATTCAAAGCCGACCTCACAATTGCGAGGCCGATGCCTTAGCCATTAGGCTACCGTTTAGGTACCTTACAACTATTTACATGTGTAAAAAATATAGTATTTATTAGGAGGTGGTGTCTGAAGTAGGTATAAGCCTGTATTACAGATCACCACAATAATGATACTTCCTACTTATTTTCTTCCTTTTGATATCAGAATTAATATTTTATATTTAATCATTCGTTACAAGTACTTTGGCCAATATTTAAGCACATATAGTTTTTACCTTTGTTGTAAGTAGATGCTCCTACTATATTGTACCCATTAAGGCTGACTTTAGTTTATGTTATGTTTCAACTTTTTAACCCTGAACATGGTGTATAGTATATTGGTCGCAGCACCTTACCCCCATAACAAGTTTATAAACATTCAAACATTGTAAAATTGTCAATTTGAAAAGAGTGGCCGCGAGTTTTCATTGCCAGGTTCTTTTCTCCGGCTTTATCTATTGTTTGCGAACTTGGCATTACATGTACATGTAGAATCCCAACGTATCACAAGAGTTGTTTTGCATCCTAAGTGAATAAAAAAAAAAGAATTTTGATTTTTTTTAATTTACTAAAATAGTAGACATTCTTATAACAGTATCTAGAAAGTTTCATAAAAGAACTGTTGTTTATTAATAATGGTCGATTTTTAGACCTCGTCGACCCCCTAAAACATTTTTCGTTTATATGACTGCCTCTGTGGCGCGGTGGGAATGTATCCGACTGCTACGCAAGAAGTCGTGGGTTCGATCCCCACCCAGGATAAACTTTGTGTGATGAGCACGATGGTTTATTCTGTGTCTGGGTGTTATTTATCCTAATATGTATGTATTTAGAAATATATAAGTATGTTTATCAGTTGTCTGGTTGCCAGAGTACAAGCTCTGCTTAGTTTGGGATCAGATAGCGTTGTGTGAGTTGTCCCAAGATACATATCAACCCATATGATGGCCCACTGCTGGGCACGGGTCTCCCCAGTAGAACCTACTAGTATGTAGATCCTGGGGGTAATTGCCATAATCGCCACGCTTGGCGAGCGGGTAGGCGATCGCAGTAAGGCTTTAAGTACGCAGAGGACGCTGCTGGCCGTCCTTCGGAGTGAAATCCCTTAGTCGCCTTGACGACACCCATGGCAAGAGATGGGGTGGTACTATTCTTAAGCCGGCACCACACGGCCAAGATATTATTATATTATTATTATTATCGACCCTGGGAAACCGGTATTGACCCTAAAGGAGTCAATAACGATCACCCTGGGAATACCTGGTCTATTGGTTAGTGACCCTGACTGCTAAACCGGAGGTTGTGTGTGTTCCGCGACAGCTTGTACTCTACTGCAGGAGTTGTTTTTAAAATAACAACACTATGACACATAATGCCCGTCCGTCTGGCTGTTTGTCTGTCTGTCCATATGTCACAGGAATTTTATTCAAAAATTACTTAATTTATATGAATAAAATTAACACATATTCGCTAGTATATGTGTCTTGTATAAGCCGCTACTTAGTTCGATGGGTAAATAACAGAAATAATATTTCTACAGGGGGCATTCGATACATGTGCAAAAGTGTATGTACATGTGTCAAGCTATTTTTTTTTCAGTTCACATCTACGTATAATTTGACACGACTTTAAAAAACTTTTAAGCATTCTAAGAAACTTGTATATATTTTCAGAAATAATCGCTCCGAATGTCGCAAAAATTGTCCCTCCCCCCAAAAAATATGAAATAAATTACAAAGGTAACGCTTATTAAATACTTTTATCAGGGCGAGCGAAGCGAAGCCTAACACTATTCCGATGGTTTCTCAGTAAATGGTATGCACTTTTGTGATACCATTTACTAAGAACCCATTACACTTTTAGGTTTCGGCTTTGATTTAGTAATTTAAGTTTATGTCTAGATGTATTATCTAGTATAGAAATATTAATTTATACATATCTAAAACTGATCTATAAACAACTGTCCTAGAAATGATTACTTGGTAGAAAACTTCGCGATACGCCATTTTACTGGTACACTTTTTCAGAACGTTTTTTGCTAATGTGGAAACATATGAAAAAGATCACGCTTGCCCGGTTTTGTAATATTCGAGAGTACAACTTTTAACACTTTTATGCACTGCTATACTTTTAGACCGAACCGTGCGAATCGCCGCTTAAAAAATAATTAAAATTGGAAAGAGGCAACTCGTACGAATCAAATCAGTACGAATTCAATTCGTACTGATTTGATTCGTACCGTACGAGTTGCCTCTTTCCAATTTCTCACCCAAAAAAAAACACTCAAAAAGTTGGGCGATGCAGCGGATATTTTCTAAATTGAATTTCGTTTGTATAAACTTAACTTAACTTAACTTTCTATTAAGATCAAGATATTTTTTCTCCCAACGCAAAACGACACAAACACGTTATATTCGTGCCAAAAATCTGAATCCTGGATGAAACATAAAATAACCCAACACCATTCGTGTTAGACTTGGACATTCCAATTTCGTGTTGGACTACAATAATAGTAAATATGTTTTTATTAATTTTATTTCAATTATTTATAATTTTTTTACAATATTGTGGCCGAGTACCGGCCACAATATTGTAAAAAAATTACAAAATATCTTGTAAGTAAATAGGTAGCTACTTAAAAATAATACAACATTATTTTTAGTATCAAAAATGAATTGCTCATTTATTTGAATTTCTGTACAAACATATCAATGATCTGCTTGGCTGCCCGCGGCTGGTCGGTGGGCACCATGTGTCCTGCACCGCGAACCATCACTTCCATGAAGTTACCACTTCCCTTCACGTAACTGTCAAAATATAAGGTATTAGGTATGTTTGTGCATTTTCTAATAAGTATCATAAACTACAGTACCATAAAATACATAGAGCACAGGTAACCTTTACACAATGCGCGGTCGAGCAGCACACACACACACACACACACACACACACACACACACACACGCGCGCGCGCGCGCACGCACACGCACACGCACACGAACACGAACACGCACACGCGCACACACACACACACACCAGGATAATTCTGTGATGATAGTGTTAGAGTGATCGTCCTATAAAGTGAGTGAGATCGAACTGTGGTCTGTAACTCCATGACCGTGAACGATATGTGTTCCGTGTGCGTCGTTCGACGTATGAAACTACTTTCCCTGCTCTCGATATTTAAGAATACTTACGAATTAACTTTGTCGTGCACTGTTTCATCAAAAATAGGTTCTCTGGTGGCGTTCAAGTAGGCTTGTTGTCCTGACCACTGGAGACTTCGGTACGTGTGAACTGAGAGCGCGTATGCGACTATCACGTCCAGTTGACCGCTAGGAATTATTCAAAATGTTAACTTGTTTTTTAAATACACAGGTTTTATGCATAGATAATTATGACGTCACAAACTGTAATTTCATACAAATTTCTACTCTACGGAGAATTTCGTTTTAACCCCCCCCCCCCTTCCCCCCAATCAGTGACACACACTGAAGAATCAATTGCAAATTTGTGCGAGCGACACCAGACCCCCCAACGGATTTTGAAACTGAACCCGTCTAAGGCAATCTATGCCCTTGCTTATGATGATGACACATACACACACACACACTGTCACTCAAAAGATACAAACAACTTGTATTAACCTTACCTATAACACATAACACCGTAGTGTTCTAACAACTCTTCTAACCAGGGTTTAACAGTGTCATACATATCGTTGTTTAAGTAATAATGGACAGTTTCGCTATAGTCCGAGTAACGCATTCGCTTCGTGTGAAGCGAATCCTGAATTTCTTGTATATTCAAAAAATCTACAAAGGCTGTTGGGTAATCTGAATCATTTAAATAATTATAATAATTCTTTAGTTTGGCCTTGGACATCAGGTAAAGAAATGCAATTGATCCACTCTGAAATACACAAAATTTTTTAAAACATTCCTAGACATATTTAGAAATAGAAATTTATTTAAGTTATTCAGAAAAGGACTGACTCAGTGACGCAGTGCAAGTGCGTAGGTACGATTACTGTGCAAGAGGTCATGCGTGTGATATGAGATGCCCACATTATGTTTGTTGAATCTTTTATACTACTAAATGAAGACACGAGCATGTCGCGAGCCTGATGGTAAGCGTCACGCTAACCCATAACAGCACAAGCCCCAGATCTTTGTTTTCTAAAGACCGGCATGCTGCGAGAACGAAAAAAAAAGGGAATAAGGACCCTGATTGTCACTGCACCGCGCTACTCATTTGAGACATTACTTCGTTCTCATTTGCCCAGAAATTTTACTTGCTAAGGGCCCTTTAACCAAAATAGAGTGACGTTTTAACATCACTATTTGACGGTAGATTAACTAACACTGTTGTGGTAGGTACTCACTAAGACAAGCTATGTCCTAGACCTAGACTGATAGGTATGTATGTTCAAATTTACATGGCGCCCAAAGACTGCACTGGATAGTTCTGTATTTAAGATAAGTAGCACGTATACGATGCCATATCTATACTAATATTATAAAGCTGAAGAGTTTGTTTGTTTGAACACGGTAATCTCAGTAACTACTGATCCGAATTGAAAAATTCTTTCACTGTTTGTTAGCCCCTTTATCGAGGAATAAATATATAATAAATAGGCTATATAACATCACGCTACGACCAATAGGAGCTGAGCAGCAATGAGAAATGTTGCAAAAACGGGAAAAATTCACGCAGATGACGTTGCGCGGGACAGCTAGTTGTAAATAAGTTGTAGACGTTATGCAATCGAAGTCGAACACCGGTCCAAGACGAGAATTGATTTAAGCCAGGCCTCTGTCAAGCAATAAAAAACCTTCACACTCATAGTATTTTTTTTTGTCCTGTAATTACATTTATTACACTTCGGGTCTGATTGCACTTCATACTCTGTCCATTAATAGTAGGTTTTAACTACCTATATATTCATAAAATTTTCGTAAAGGTGTCTAGGTACTCTAGTGGTAAACTTGTACTTTCTTGGACTATATATAGAGGTGAGGTCATAATTAAATCAGTAATTAGACAAAAAAGATAACACAATTTTCACGTTGGCTACACTCTTTATGTCTAATATCATACCTGAGAAACACATTCGATAACTTTTTCCTCCCAACACTTTCTAGCAATTTCCTCGAATACATGAATTACTTTAGCTTGTTCAGCATCTACTAGACCTATTTGCTGTCCATATTCAGAATAGTGTAATAATGTTATGGGATCGGTCCACCCGTCACCAATGGCAAGCCCCTGCGGTGTAGGAGAAAATAAAATAAAGTCATTATGTTCAAATAATTCATCAAACTAACTAAGAAGGACAAGAAAATCTAACAAACCTTTAAATTAATAGGCATTGAATCATTTTTGTTATGATGTATGTAATGTCCAAACGCTGGAATATATTTTCCGGCGTATGATTCGCCGGTGATAAACAATGGGGCCTTTCTTAGTTCCGGAAACACTTGCAGGAACTGCTGAATGAAGCTGAGAAGACATTCTCCCACCTGCGTACAAAATTAAATAAACATGATCTTGACATATGGTAACTAATTTTACCGCATGGTTCATTTACTGACCATATCCTCGTTAGTAACATATAGGTGATCATTTTCAGTGAAGCTAAATCCAGTACCGACAGGATTATCGATGAAGAGCAGTGAGTAGTTGCTACCCCATGTAATTTGTCTGCGTTCCGCTGGAAAATATGTTCAGATTTACATATTTATTGGTAATATATTACGTCAATAGTAATTCTTTCTTAGAGATCCACCTCCACTGAGTTACCACTCAGTGGAGGTGGATCTCTAACTAGCACATTGGTCATAACTGCGACTAATGGTACCCCATTAGTCGTAGTTATGACCAATGTGCTAGTTGTGAAAATAATGTGTATATTACCTTTTCCATCCTTTATCTGTATTGGACCTATTTCATTAAACAAGCCAAACATTGAAGAGCTCCCAGGCCCCCCTTGTAACCAAATAAGCAGTGGAGTACTGTCCAAAGGAATTCCTTCCGCGGGGAAGTACCAGAAGAACAAGTGCCATTTGTTAGTTTTGTTCACAGTGAAGTAAGCAGCGTGACTGTTGACTCCAGCAAACTGACTTGGATCTACTACTGATAGATTCTTTGCTTTTTCTGTTTCTCCATTTTCAACATATGGTGTCAATATTAATGGGCCTTCTCCTGGATCATCCTTGAGTATTAGTACTTTGCAATGACATGATACAACTGCACTAAAATTATTGAAATTAAGAATATAGAAAGAAGAATAAAGAAAACATTACGTTTTCACTAATACAGTAACATTACTGCTTGAAGTAAGTTCATATTAATCGTGCGGCCTAGTTGCTCCATCGGCAGACACAGATTGAATTCCTGGGTCTCAATCAAATATTCCTTTCTAATGTAGTACTATAAGCCAAGCAAATCTATAAAAAAAACCGCAATACACCGATTTCTATACTATAGAGGTCAGTGACACAATAACAGTAATATTGTAAATGGGTATGATTTAAATATGACTAACAGTAATATTGTCTAGCAAAACCTACATAAGTGAATTACAAAATGATAATGGTATTTGTTTCTATAAAATTTTGTTCCATACCAACATTTATAAACCATTAATAGTACAACCTCATAACAAATGAAAAACATCATAACATTGATACCTCCTCAATGTTCTGTAAGTAAAACCCAGCAAGCCAATCCGTAGATTTACTGGCAAAACCAGTCATTTAGAAACGTGTCAACCTTTACAGCTGTATGAAAAGACTACAATATTGTTGCAAACAACTTACCCTAATAACAGGAAAAGATACACTCGAGTATGCATCATAAACCAAAATAAGAAATGTGTTTTGCAGTTATTTAATTTATAAAGATTGTTATCAGGTAGGTAGTATGTGGTAGGAATGTACGGTTTGCGTTTTAAAAATATGTCCACCATTTTATCTTTAAACATTCTATGTCATATTTTCATACGACTATAAAATAATATTATAAATTTAAATAATTTAAATTATTTTAATACTTGCATGAACCCAAACTCCTCAAAAGGAAAAAAACAGAACCCTTATAAGATCAATCGTGTTTCTGTCTGTCCGTGTGACAATTTGCACCGAATCTACTGCACCGATTGAGTTTAAATTAGGTACACATAAGTATTTTTGGGTCCTTGTGTGCGAAATTGGAACTTGAGAGCCATTTTTGGGGGGTCAACTTGGAAATGGAAAAAAAAAGTTTCGCAAACTGTATCGTGTACCATATCAAATGAAAGGGCTTGTTGTGAGGATATCAAATAAACATTTTTTTTATAATTATAATATAGTTATATTGGAAATTATTTAGGAAAAACCATGACAATAGACTATTTCCTCCCCCCCAAATATTTTGAAAAAAATACAATAGATAGTTTTTAACCTATAGATCGCAGGAAAACCTATAGGACGTCTGAGTTTTAAACATGGGGGACATTTTTGGGGTATCAAGTGTGAAAATTTAAAAAAAAATTCGCCATCGGCCTGATTGAATAGCATCGGATTACAATGCCTATTTACAATGCTTACAGAAAATAATGGGTTGACCTAATTCTTGGCTGGAGTGTACATTAGACAACACGCCCTCGGCGATGGTCTTTGAGGATGAGACACATGAACCTGTCACCGAATCTGAAATGGGTGCGGCTGTTCTTCGAATGCGTTCGTCGAACACCGAATGGATTTTCAAATGGGATTTCTGCGTTGATGTTAGCTCCGGCCCTAGACCACATTTGGCACCGCTTCAGTGGACTATAATGTTGCTGGAAGAGGTAGGAAAGTTGCTGGAGAATGTTTCTCGATACCCGGATCGTCTGACGTTTGAACGAGGTCGGCACCGATCTGCTGAAAGCTCAGTACGACTTTTACGCTAGGCGCTTGAACATTGGGGCCATTCTGCGCCTGAGGGCCGCATCGGAGGAAAGAAAGTTAGCGATAAATCTTGATATCGTCAAAGCCTTCGGGTCTCTGCCATTCAGCTGCATCAGAGAGGCACTACGTTACCATGGAGTGTCGAAAGCAGAATGTGAATGTGCTCGAAGGCAGAATGGGTTCGAGCTGGGCTCTGTCTGGGGCCTCCTCCTGTGGAACATTGGTTTCGACTGGGTCCTGCGGCAATATATTTCGATAGTTCGAAAAAAAATGGTTTTGATACCCATAAGTTCCAATAATCGACGCTCTACTGTAGCTAAGTTTTACCTAATATTTTGATTAGATTGTTTTTATGAGATAAGGGGCAAACGAACAAGCGGCTCACTTGATGGTAAGTAATAAATTATTAAAACCACTGCCCATGGACATCTGCCTTTATACTTCTATTTGAGAAGTATAGAAGATGCGTTGCCGGCCTTTAAGAAGAATAAGCTCTTTTTTTTAAAGGTACCTAAGTCATATCGGTTCGAAAACGGCTGACGACAATTGATTCCACAAGATGGTTGTACGTGGCAGAAAAAGGCGTTTAAAACCCACTGTGGTGGATTGCCAAGTGTCGAGATGGAGACACTTGGGTTTGTGGCGTTGCACGGTACCGAATCTTAGCTGGTGGATTAGTCCGAATAATTCCTCAGAACACTCTCCATAGAAAAGACGCAAAGCCGCCTATCGAATAGGCCTTGGCGCCAACAACATGAGATGTTGAATGCGGTCAAGTGGAGGTAGTTGAAATTGAGGTACACCTGCCCATAGCCTAACTTGCGTCACTTGCGTGAAATACTGCCGTGCTTTACTGAGCACACTTACTTTTTTAAAGCCAGTTTCGCCTTTTTTCTAGATGATCACGGAACTGCATGTCGCTTGATATGTCAAGGACCCCGACTTTGGCTAAAGTTGTCAGGGATACTTTTGGCCTCTTGAGTATGCAGCAGTATGTTGGTTGGTGCTAACGATGGCGCGTTCGGTATGGGACATTACTTATATTTACTGTGATAGAATTAAGTCTTGAGCGCTAGTATATTGGGATGTTGTTCGGTGCGTTCCTTATAGGACTTTGTATGGCGCACAATTTCCTAACAGTAATGTGTAATGCTTCGTTTGGGCGCGATCCAGGGAGCTTTGGTTATCATACGCAGTGTTTTATTTTGAAATCTTTTTAGGATTTCTATGTTTGTATGAGATGCGGTGCCCCATAATTGGATTCCATACGTCCAGACGGGCTTCAGTGTTGCCTAAAAGCATTTTTTTATCAAGAGATAGTTGAGACTTTCGCCTAATGAACCAGTAAAGTTTTCGTATTTGAATACTATGATGTTTCCTCTTTGTGAAAATATATTTTTGCCAGGTGAGTCTAATAAATAAATAAATGCAATCCAAGATATTCAAATGATCTGCCTGTGGAACTTCAATATTGTTTAATGTGACTGGAGGAAAAGATCATCTTTTTAAAGAATTGAATTTAATTCGCCACTTTTTGAGCCTGTGGCATATATCATTTAATCCTTTTTGGAGTATTTGTGAGGATATTTTTTTGTCCATATGTTCAGCTATTAAGGCGGTATTGTTAGTAAAGGTTCATTTAGATATCGGCAAATCTGCAGTATAGCTAAGTATAGAATGGGGCCCAGTACGCTACTCTGTAGAACTCCTGCTTTTATGAGACAAACATCAGACAATTACTTCCCCATTTTGTACTATGAAATGGCGCTGCTGCAGGAATGAATTTAGTATTCCGTACTCAATCTGGTAGTTTTTTTATTTAAAAAGCAGTATTTCGAGCTACACGCCGTTAAATGCTTAAGACTTTTCTAAAAATGCACTGGCCCAGTAAGATTTTGCCTCCAGTGAGATGATTTTTTTTTTTGATAGTCTGTGCACTTGTTCGTTAGTGGCATGTTTATTGCGGAACCCAAACTGATGGTCAGTAATTAATTCTTTTTCTTTGATTATAGGTAGAATTCATTGCAGCAATAAACTTATGTAAATTTTGGATAGAATAGGTGGCAGGCTTATGGATCTACATGGCTTTGCTTCCTCAGGTTGTTTATCTAGTTTCTGTAGTATTATAATATATAAAACGAACATAAGGAAAGTTATGCCAGATTCAGGTAGTACTTGTAATATACGGTAAGTTATGAGGTCGTACCCTGGTGACTTTCTTGGATTCGATTGTTTTATAATTCGGGCTACATCTGTATTTGTAAATTTTAAAGGCATTTCTTCCCTATTTCTAGGAGTATTTAAATAATTAGTAATTTTTGCTGTATCTACTGAAGAACCTTCATATGGATGAACGTTTGAGAAATATTTGGAGAAGGTTTCTCTCCGTGCCCAGGTACTGTCAGATTTTCGTATAGGAGGACAAACACTAACAGACAGTTTTGTTTTCTCGTGGCTTTCCATAAAGAATAAGCTGATGAAGCAGTAGCATCCAGGGCAGTAGCATACGAGCGGATATAGCAAAGGAATATTTGATAATATTTTGCGGTAAACAAGCAAATTTGTGTTTTCGTAGGGTTAAATTGGACTCATTTTAGTCAGCCCCAAATCTGACAAATTGCTAACCAAAGTCTTAACTTCAGACACAAGTTTTTTATGGCACTCAATGACATGTTCCCGATAGTATAAGCTGGCATATGAGGCGTCTCCTGTGTTGTCGTCTGCATAACAATGAATGCTACGGGTTGGTAAAATGTCATTAATATGCAAAAGAAACAATGTAGGTGAGGCACACAGCCTTGTAGGACCACAGCATTAACAAGCCTGGAGTTACAGCATGCACTGTCGACTACGACCCTAATGCTCCGTGCTGTGACAAAACTGGTGATCCAGTCACAGAGTGTCTTGGTAAAATCGTAGCAAGAACTTTGTGCCTTTCTAAGCTTTGAAAGAAGTACTTTGTGCCAAACTTGATCAAAGGCCTTCGCTATGTCGAAGTCTCCATTATCGTTATACAGGATTTCGCGCAATATGCCAATGTTGCAATAATGACGAATATTTATACTATGCGTATCTTCTCATAGATAAGCTTTCGCAAGAGAGAGCTATACAAAGGTTAGATCAATATTGGAGCAATATTGTTCGTGTATTGTTGGAAAACGCACCTTAGATCGCTGCTCACACGTCTTGTCCACCATAAGTGTAGCCTATCTGGGAGAACAGTATTCAACCACATCACTATTGTAGATTTTAAAATAGTACCATAAGTCTAACATAATTATGAACATTGTGTAAACCTATAATCTCATTTAAGTACCTAAATAAATATTTATTATTATTATATTATTATATATTGAAGCGTAAGCAATCATATAATGATAAAATGTAATGTCAAATATAATTAAATTATTAAAAAAAAATGGGATGGGGCAGATATCAAAATAATTTAACTCCACCTTCCCAATTTTTAGATACTATCATTCGACATGAAACACAAAATAAAATATTCGATGAGAAGTATTATTTCCCTTGTTTTAGTTATTATTTCAAATAGTTCATGTAAACATACAAACAAGTGCTACTCGCCACTTCCTCTGTCAACGGAACGTGTTATATCAATAGGTATAAATAATAATAATAAAAAATTAGTAAGTAGGTAGTAAATAAAAAAAATAATGCAATTTTTTTTAAGTACAGAAGTCAATTGGTCATTTATTTAAATTTTTTTACAAACATATCAATGATCTGCTTGGCTGCCCGCGGTTGGTCTGTAGGCACCATGTGTCCTGCACCGCGAACCATCACATCCATGAAGTTACCACTTCCCTTCACGTAACTGTCAAAATATAAGGTATTAGATAGGTATGTATGTACATTTTCTATTAACTTTTAATTTGCGAGGTGGTGTCACCGTGACACCGCGGGAGCTAAAACAGGAATATTGCAGCAATAAGGTCCAGGGCGCGAATCCATGGAAGGGGCAACAAAGAAATTTGTCCCCCCCCCCGACTTCTGAATTTTCAAGTGTCATATATTTGGTCCGCGTTGACAGGCAAACTACTCACACTAGGCGGGTGTTGACCCAAAGTGAACCCCCAGAACATGATCCTGGATCCTCGCCTGGCAGGAACTAATCAAGTTATATGTCTGGCTATTTTAGTAGCTGTTTGTTTTGACATGATCTTTCGTTACTCAGCCGTAAACACGCGATACGTTCACAGGCATGCCCTCATCGGAATGCCTGTGACGTAAGATCGGTGTTGATGTTAATATTTTATGATTTGATATTTTTGGTGCATACATACGTTGATATATGGTTGTTTCATGTTTTTAATACCTCAAAAGTAAAAAAATTGAACCCTTATAGGATTATTCGTGTTTCTGTTTTTCTTATCAAGCTGCACCGAATCTACTGGACTGATTAAGTTCAAATTTGGTACACATAGATGTGTTTCTGTAATCTAAACACGGACACATAAGAAAAAAATTGAACCCTTATAGGATTATTCGTGTTTCTGTTTTTCTTATCAAGCTGCACCGAATCTACTGGACTGATTAAGTTCAAATTTGGTACACATAGATGTGTTTCTGTAATCTAAACACGGACACATAACGTAAATAGAATAATTTGAAACTTAAGAGGCATTTTTGGGGGTTTTGCAAACTGTATCGTGTAACATATCAAATGAAAGGGCTTGTTGTAAGGTTTCCTAATTTTATATAATATCGTCATTTTTAAAGTTATTTAGGAAAAACAATGAAAATAGACCATTCCCCACCCCCATATCCGAAGCTACTAAACCTAATATTTTGTAAAAAATACAAAAGATAGGTCATAATCCATAGATTAGGTACAGGAAAACCTATTAGAAGTCTGACTTGAACATGAAAGCTATTTTAGGGGCAAACAATAAACCAAAATACAAATGAAAGGCTTGATGTAAGGGTCTCAAACTTTTTTTTTTAACTATATACAGTTTAAAAAAATCGGCAATTTGAAAAGAGTGGCCGTGAGTTTTTAATGCTTTGTTCCGTTCGTTGACTTTACCTGTTGCTTGGGAACAGGCATATAGTAATATTGAATCATGGCTTTTCACAAGTGTATTATTTTGGTTTTTAAGTGAATAAAGGTTTTTTGATTGATTTGATATATGTGTATAAACTTACTTAAATAATTCTTATTTAAGTATGTTTACGAGTATCCGTTGTATGGTTGCCATAGTAGGTTCCTCAGTTTGGGATCAGATAGTCTTGTTTGACTGCCTCTGTGGCGCGGTGGGAGTGTATCCGACTGCTACGTAAGAGATCGTGAGTTCGATTCCACACGGGACACCACTTTGTGTGATCCACAAATTGTTGTTTCGAGTCTGGTTGTACTTTGTGTCTAAAAGTCTGTCAGAATTGTACCTTTAATTATTAAATCCTCAAAATATTTACTATTGTTGGTTAGTTTGTTTTTTATGATTATATAAAAAAGTAATTTTGTCTAAATAGTTTATGACTTAGTTTTTTCTAAGGACTCAATACTATACATGACTCGTTCGCTGTTTCGTCCCACGATTCTTTCGGCCCATGGGACGAATCAAAGCAATCAAATATTTTTTTTTTTTTGATTCTACGATTCGTCCGGTTGCTACATTCTTATGAAATCTATTTCTTTTGGTACAGTCGGTAACACAATCTTAGTTAGGGTAATTGTAACAAGTTCATTAAAACAAATTTTAGTAAAAATTATCTTTTGATTTACATAACTAAAATCTAGTATGACGCAGTATTATAAATTTAAATATGTTCTTTAAAATTATAAGTTTTTTGTATAATTTTTGTTGTTTATATGATTTATAATTGTATATATTTTATATATTTTAAGATATAATTTATTAAAAATGGCCTTGAAATTTAAATTGCCGAGGTAAGATAACCTCGGCCATTAAGTATCAAAAATTAGGGTCGCTAACTAAAGGTAAACCTATCTATTTAAACTTATGGAACTTAGTACCACAAAATACAGAGAGTATATACAACAGGTAACCTGCCTAGAACGCGTGCTCAAGCAACACAACATACCCATAGACCTCGTTCACGGACACGGCTTCTCGGATTGGCTTCTAAGTGATTCTGTGATAATAGTGTGAGAGTGATCCTACTATGAAGTGAGTGAGATCAAACTGGTATGTAGCTCCGTGACCGTGAACGATGTGTATGTGTGCCGTATGCGCTGTTCGCTAGATACGTATGAAACTACTTTCCCTACTCTCGGTATTTAAGAATACTTACGAATTAACTTTGTCGTGCACGGTTTCATCAAAAATAGGTTCTCTGGTGGCGTTCAAGTAAGCTTGTTGTCCTGACCACTGGAGACTTCGGTACGTGTGAACTGAGAGCGCGTATGCGACTATCACGTCCAGTTGACCGCTAGGAATTATTCAAAAATGTTAGCTTTTTAAATTACAGGTTCTTCTCGACTTCAATAATAAATAGGTAACTAAAAAGCTAAAAATAATAAAGGTACAACAAATAAAAATAATTAAATATTTTGAAGTTGGTGCCAGGAAATGTAGTTCTATGTTTTAGGCACTAACTTTTGATTTCTCACTTTTTAGTATATTGTATTGTAGTTGATATAAGTTAGTTATTTGCAAGCTGCTTATTTCTTTTTACAAAATCTTGCGTTTTGCGATACAAAGCTGTTGATATTTTAGGAGTTCACCTGATACTAGACTATCAGTTCCATTATCGTATCGCATCGTATCAGTATCGGACTTACGTACGTACTTAGATTGCAACCCGCAATATTTATTATTGAATAGTTCCGCTGGTTGTCTGTGGTCTTCATCATCAGTTTCATTGCACTCAATGGCGCTTTTTAAGAGAAAATGCACAAATTACAAAAAAATATACCCAAATTACTATGGTGACGGACTTCCCATCCCGGGGGTGTCGTAAAAGACGACTAAAGGATAATGAAGTGCTCAACTACTCAGCTGGTGGTAGGGTCGACCGCTGGCGTATAAGCCAGTGCACGAGAGAACTTTGCTACAATATGTACCGGTCCTGTGAAGACATCAGTCGAACCAATGCCAGGAAGAGAGTTTTGACTCGCCGGCCAGGGAGATCCGTTAAAAAGGCTGTTCCGCTGTCCGCCCATAGCACAGTACAGGGGCCCAAGCATGCTTAACCAGCTGGCGTGCGGTTCCCCAATGTGGAAATGGTGTTTTCGGGGATTCAATCCTCGCCACGAACAGTGGTGAAGTTCCTCCAAAACGGACCACGCAGGGAGATCTGCTCATGGTTTTTCACTCACGCATGACCTGACGGATGGAATATTATATCCCATACTCCGATCTCAACAGTGGTAGCAGACAGACCCGCTGATTTGATAGCATCTGTGCTGACGCTGATTTGATAGCATCTGTGCTGACGCTGATTTGATAGCATCTGTGCTGACGCTGTTTTTAATAAACAGGTGGCATATCGCGCTTGAATTAGAGGACGCGCTAGTAGGGATTCTACAGTGGACCTCTCCACTCCCTGAAGGCAAGGCCTACCTCGGTGCGAGATCACTGTCTCATAAATGATCGAAAATATGGGTTTCGCCCGAAACGATCTACAGGAGATCTTCGGAGCGTACACAACGCACCTATGAGGTGAAGCTATCGACAAGCAAGGCGAGTCATTAGCCTTAGCCCCTAGGTCTTGATATCGCCAAAGCCTTCAAGCCGACATGCGTCAGCTCGACAATTGGAGATACAGGAGAAACGCGAGAATGTGGTAACTGAACTCAATCAGGCTTTGGACCTCATATACCAATGGGGTACCAGCAATCTGGTTGAGTTCAACGCCCAAAAAACTCAAGCGTGCGCTATCACTCCAAAAAAAATGCCATTCCATCCCCTTCCCTCGCTTCGAGGCACATCAGTGGCGCTCCAAAGCAATGACACAATGTTGGGTATTAAAGTTCGTTGCAACCTAAATCCAAAGGAACACATCGAGACCGTCATCAAAACAGTTTCACGGAAACTTGGAGTCCTGAACAAAATGAGACGGTTTTTCACGCCTGAACACCTTGGTTTACTCTACAAGACCCAGATCGGGTCTTGTGTCGAGTACTGCTCTCACCTTTGGGATGGATCCGCTAAATATCTACTTGATGCCTTGGATAGGTTGCAGTGACGCACAATCCGCATTGTAGACGATGTGTAGGTTTCTAATAAACTGGAACCTCTACAACTGCGTAGAGATGTAGCAGCGCTAAGCGCCTTCTATAGACTTTACTACGGCGAATCATCCGATGATCTTTTTAATTTAATCCCTCCTTCTACCTTCCTAAATGGACCCACGCGTGCTGGCCTTTGATGTCACCATCTGATCGTGCATATAATTTCATCCCGAACAAAGAAATTCGGTGAATCATTTCTCTGCCCCACATACAAAAAATGGAACTGCCTATCAGCACATGTGTTCCCTCCTACCTACAATAAGGGGTTTGTCAAAAGAGGCGTCTCACAGTCAGTGCTGTACATAGTGATGTGCTATCTGGTCTTCAGTTTGGACTCTATTTCCACTTAACATCAGGTGGAATGGAGTCATTTGCCTACCTATAAAAAAATTAAAAAAAAGCTATAGGTGTGCCTTTACTATTTGAAGAGTTCCCTCAATTTCTCATTTCGCATAGATAATTATGTCGTCGCAAATTTCGTTTTTAAAGTACCTATCATAAAGAAAGACTTATTATGTATTGTTCTTTCACAATCAAAGGCTTTTAAGTTGGTAGTACTGGAAATGATGTTGTCAATCGTTCACTTGACATTCACCCTAAAGCTCATTACATAATAAATTTGAAAATCTCCAAATGTATGGAAGTAGAAACAAGGGTTTATTTACACTTTAATGCGTCTGTGCAAAAGTAGTCACATATTCTCCGATGTTGATAAATCTTGTTTGGTTTTCTAGCTATTACAGATATTTGAAGTTTGCTGATAATTTCGCATTAAACAATTAAACGTTTATACCATTTTTAGAAGTTTAGTCTCAGAAAATGAACATGTTTAAATTTCATAAAAACGCGTATGATTAAAAATGCGTATACACAATTCCCCATAATACAAGTATAAGCATATGTTTGAAGCTGGTATACATTTACTATCTATACCGCTCACGCGCAGTGACGCCAACATTGACAAGTCAAGAAAGACCTCATTCTCTGTCAGTGACACACACTAAAGAATCAATTGAAAAATTTGTGCGAGCGACTCACAATAGAACAAAGTGGCGTGCAATTGGAGAGGCCTATGTCCAGCAGTGGACTGCGATAGGCTGATGATGATGATGATGATGATGACTCACAATAGTCTTTTGACGTTTGGGCCTTTGGACAACAGACCCCCCAACGAATTTTGATACAGGGGTTGTCTATCCCAATCCACGCCCCTGCCTAAGATGGTGACACACACTATACCTCAAAAGATACAAATAACTTGAATTAATTCTTACCTATAACACATTACACCGTAGTGTTCCAATAACTCTTCTAACCAAGGCTTTACAGTGGCATACATATCGTCTTTTAAGTATCTATAGACTGTTTCGCTAAAGTCTGAGTAACGCATTCGCTTTGCGTGAAGCGAATCCTGAATTGCTTGTATATTCAAAAATTCTACAAAATCTGTTGAGGAACCTGAATCGTCTAAATAATTATAAGCATTCTTTAGATTGGCATAGGTCTCTAGGTAATAAAATGCATTTGATCCATTCTGAAAAATACAAAAACTTTATAAAATATACCTATAGTGAGTGAATTTTATTTATGTTATTCAGAAAAGTTCTGAATTGGTGTCGCAGCGCGAGCGCATAGGTACGATCAGGAGGTCAAGTGTGTGATATGGGACGCCCACATTACCTTTGAAGTATCAATTTTCTTTCATACTACTAAATGAAGACACGAGCATGTCGTAAGCCTGACGGCGATGCGTCACACTAACCCATAATAGTATCAGTTACACCCAAACCCTTCTTTGTCAAAGATCTGATTGTCACCGCTCCGTGTTCCTAAGTCAGTCGAAAGATGTCACTTCTTTAAAATATCCTTATATATAGAGGAGGGGTTATTCTTAATTATATCAGTGATTAGACAATTAGATAATTCACACGTTGGATACAGACATTAAAATAAGCTTTATGTCTAAATCATACCCCGGAGAAACATTCCATGTCTTTTTCCTCCCAACACTTTCTAGCAGTTTCCTCGAATTCATGAATTACTTTAGCTTGCTCAGCATCTACTAGGCCTATTTGCTGTCCAAATTCAGAATAGTGCAGTAATGTTATGGGATCGGTCCACCCGTCACCAATGGCAAGCCCCTGTGGTGTAGGAGAAATGAAAATAAAGTCATTATATTCAAATAATTCATCAAACTGGGACAGGAGGACAAGAACATCTAACAAACCTTTAGATTAATAGGCATTGAATCATTTTTGTTGTGATGTATGTAATGTCCAAACGCTGGAATATATTTGCCGGCGTATGATTCGCCGGTGATAAACAATGGGGCCTTTCTTAGTTCTGGAAACACTTGCAGGAACTGCTGAATGAAGTTGAGAAGACATTCCCCCACCTGTATACAAAATTAAATAAGCATGAGCTTTACCTATGGTTTTTGATCATTTTCTAAAATTGTTCATTTACTGACCATATCCTCGTTAGTAACATATAGGTCATCATTTTCAGTGAAGCTAAATCCAGTACCGACAGGATTATCGATGAAGAGCAGGGAGTAGTTGCTACCCCATGTGATTGGTGTGCGGTCCGCTGGAAAATATTTTCTGATTTACATATTTATTCCTAATGAATTACGTCAATAGTAACTCTTTCCTCGAGATCCGCCACGACTGAGCGGTGCCATTAGTCGTAGTTATGACCAATGTCCTAGTTGTAAAAATAATGTGTATATTACCTTTTCCATCCTTTATCTGTATTGGACCTATTTCATTAAACAAGCCGAACAATGAAGACCCCCCCGGCCCCCCTTGTAACCAAATTAGTAGTGGAGTACTGTCTAAAGGAACTCCTTCCGCAGGAAAGTACCAGAAGAACAAGTGCCATTTGTTAGTTTTGTTCACAGTGAAGTACGCAGCATAACTGTTGACTCCAGCAAACTGACTTGGATCTACTACTGATAGATTCTTTGCTTTTTCTGTTTCTCCATTTTCAACATATGGTGTCAATATTAAAGGGCCTTCTCCTGGATCATCCTTGAGTATTACTTTGCAATGGCAAGATGCAACGGCACTAAAATAATGGAAATTAAAAATATAGAAAGAAAGAAAGAGAGAGCACAAGGAGAAACGATCTACAGGCCAAACTTGCACCCCATCTTGATGTCACAAAGCATAGCACTTACTATAGGTCAAATTAAAGTATTTAATAAACTACCCATAGAAATAAAAACATCACTTTATAACACTGATTTTCAAACAAAACTCAGGCTTTTCTTGTTAAAGAAGTGTTATTATTTAACTGACGATATATGTAACCTTAACCCATATATTAAAATGAGATGCATCCAAAAACTATTTATCAATTTATTTTTAATTTATTGTTTTCTTAATTTATATTTTTTTTGAAGTAATTGTTATAGGCATTTCTTGCCAAAAACAAAAGCCATGATAGTTCTTTAACTGCCGACTAGATGGCGCTGCGAAGGCCCAATTTCGCGAGCATGAAGAGATAGAAGGATTTGAGATCTAGTAACATAGTTCAGATAGGTGGTTCGCTTCTGGCCCCGGTTTGGCTACGGAAGTCTTGGGTTCGATGCCTGAGTCTGGATTTCAATTTTTTCTATCTTTCAAAATTGAATTTATTATATTTTTTTTATTGATTGTAAATTAAAATTTATATGTACACATGACATGAATATGAAATGAAAATATTAGGTTTCCACTAATACAGTACAATACTGATTGAATTAAGATCAGGTTCGTCGTGCGGCCTAGTTACTCCATCGGCAGTCACGGATTCGATTCCTGGGTCTCAATCAAATATTCATTTCTAATGCAATTATTATAGAACCAGCAACCCAAAAAAAATACTACAATACACCGATCTCTGTACGACTACTTGTAGGTACTACTAGTATGGTGCACAGGCCCGTCCGAACTGGTGCATGTACAGTACGCTCAAAGATGTACACCGCGCATGCGCGTTGATGCATTTCTAAACGTAAGATTATTAAAAAACGTCGCGCGGGCTTGCCGCGACAACGAAAAAAAGAACGTGAATAAGGAACCAGGCTATCACCGACAATAAAAAAATGGTTGTCTGTAAAGTCGGTTTACGGACGATAATTTTACGTGATAACGTCATAAAAAAACATTGATGACATATCGCCATTCGCATTGCTTAGCAACCAATCAATAACGTTAGTTCCAATTGTATCGCATGTCATGTCGCTACAATCGCCATTATGCTTAGCAACCAATCAATAACGTGACTCTTTGTTTAGACACTTTCGTGAGTGCAGCCGGTCATCGATTTATCAGGCGTTGTCACGTCAAAAACTTCCATTAGATTTTGACATAACGGACAGAAAGTTGTCAGTTGTAACAAGGATACCAACGATGGCCATTTTCAATGTGACAAAATACCATTTAGCGATTTTCTATACTAACATTTAAAACTTTCGCGTTGCATGATTATGACCACGGCCGGTGCAACCTGGTCGAAACGTCAAGCAATTTTAAGGTAAACAATGCGCGTTAATTCCCGTATAATAAATAGTTAAAATACCAAAATACCAAAATACCGTTTTGTGAATCCTTCTACTTGGCATAATAATATGGAATTGCTGTTACTTTGTACGTGGGAGCCAGTCCAGCTGACTAGTATAGTATAGAGGCCAGTGCCAATAACAGTAGAATGGTAAATGGGTATGATCTAAATAAGACTAACAATAATATTGTCTAGCAAAACCATAATGGATTACAAAATGATAATGGTGTTTGTTTCTAATAAAATTTTGTTCCATATCAACATTTATAAATCACCATTAGTAAAACCTTATAACAAATGAAAAGCGGTACCTATTTACGTTCTGTAAGTAAAACTCAACTAGCCAGTCCATAGAATCCGTTCGTTTATAGAATACTCGCTTTTGCCCGCGACTCCACGTCGGTTATCGCGATAAAAACAATCCTATGTCCTTCCCCGCGATTCAAACTATTTCCATACCAAATTTCATCTAAATCGATTTAGCTGTTTGAGCGTGAAAGCGTAACAGACAGACAGAGTTACTTTCACATTTATAATATTAGTATGGATAATACTTTGTAACAAATCCATTAGTTAGTTAGATTTTCGTTAGATCCGTTTTTATTAAGATACGCAAAGTGGCTCCTCAATCCAAATAGACATGATTTACTGGCAAAACTTGACTCAACAACTTGTACAGCTGTATGAAAAGACTGAACTGACTTAACGATGCCGTGTGGTGCCGGCTTAAGAATAGCACCACCCCATCTCTTCCCGTGGGTGTCGTCAAGGCGACTAAGGGATTTCACTCCGGAGGACGGGCACCAGCGTCCTCTGCGTACTTGAAGCCTTACTGCGATCGCCAACCCGCTCGCCAAGCGTGGCGATTATGGCAATTACCCTCAGGATCTACATACCAGTAGGTTTTACTGGGGAGACCCGTGCCCAGCAGTGGGCCATCATATGGGTTGATATGTATGAAAAGACTACAATAAGCAAACCACTTACCCTATTATCAGGAAAAGATATACTCGAGTATGCATCATAAACAAAAATGTGAAATATTATTTGCAGTTATTGAATTTATAAAGTTTTTTTATCAGGTACGTATGTGGTAGGAATGTAAGGTTTTACGTTTTAAAAATATGTCCACCATTTTATCTTCAACATTCCATATTTTCATGCCACAATAAAATATTGTTAAAAATTTAAACAATTATTATAATAATTTTAATACTTACATAAATATAAAACTTCTACATCTACAGGTTGTCCCAAAACAATGCCACACGAAGAGAAAGTTTGACCTTAAATATTGTAGATAGAATATTTTACTGAAAGAAGGCTTAATTTAGATTTCTATATAACAAAGTCAGGTTTGTTTTCAGTTTAAAAGAGTTCAACGGTCATTAGGTACTAAAGGTAATGTGGTTCAAGTTCTTTAGATTCTCTATAGAGGAAACGTACCTAATCGTCTGAACCAGTTTATTAAAGCAGATTTGCAGTATTTTAATGTTAGTAAGTAAATACCTAATTCTTTGCAATATAAGTGTGAAGACTGTCTTTCAAATAGGTTCACTGTAAATATTGTTTATCAACCGACTTCAAAAAGGATAAGGTTCTCAATTCGACTGTTTTTTGTTGTGTGTTTGTACGTTTGTTCACCGATTACGCAAAGAAGGCTGGACCGATCTGAAAAAATATTTTTGTGTTTGAAAGGGTATACTTTCAAGTTAGTCCCATTGTCGTCAGATCACGATCTGATGATGAGATCCTGGAGAAATCGAGAGAACTCTTCAAATATTAAACGCACACCTACAGTAATTTAGGTATATTTCATAGTGATTCGTGCATTTACTCTCAAAAAGCACCAATTGGTGAAGTGGAACTGATGATGAAGACCACAAATGACGAGCGAACCTATTGAATATTTCACGGTTCGCGATTGAATTACTTTAATATGACTTTATTCTTGTCATACTACTATTACACAATGTAATAGAGCTGATACTGAACTATCATGTGAACTCCTCAACAATTAACGGCCCTGCATTGGGGCAAGCATTATTTTGTAAAAGGATTTAAGCAGTCGACATAAATCTATTGTAACGTAAGTGAATTCCAAACCAACCCACTAAAAAGTGAAAAATAAAAAACTTTTACCGAAAATATATTACCGACTTCAAAAATAAATACAGGGCAACTAAAAAGCATAAAATAATATACCTAGAATAAGTAAAACAAATTAAACATTTAGAAGTTGGTGCCATGAAAGAGTAGTTTTTATGTTTTATTTGGCACCAACTTCAAAATTTTTATTCATATTCATATTTGTTTTACATACATACATACCTATAAATGTACATTTTCTATTAACTTTTAATTGGCGAGGTAGGGTCACCATGACACCGTGGGAACACCGTTGAAACAGGAATATTGCAGGAACTAATCGTGTTATTATCTCGCGGTCGGCTCGTAGAATTAAACATTTCGTGATGTGGCCAACCGTATCATTAAATGGTGGTATTTCACGATATGCCCAACTAAATCAGACCATATCCTTTAAACATCAACGTTTAATGATATTAGATATATTTCGGGACTTAATCGCGTTTATATCGACTTAATTATTTAAAGGTTTTAAATAATTCATATATACCTTTTAATAATGTGTATATTACCTTTTCCATCCTTTATCTGTATTATACAAGCCGAACATTGAAGAGCTCGTAGCCCCCCCCCCCCCCCCTTGTAACCAAATAAACAGTGGAGTACTGTCTAAAGGAACTCCTTCCGCGGGGAAGTACCAGAATTCTTTGCTTTTTCTGTTTCTCCATTTTCAATGGTAATGGCATGATACAGCAACTTAAAAAATGTGAAATCTATACTAATATTATAAAGCGGAAGAGTTTGTTTGTTTGATTGTTTGTTTGTTTGTTTGTTTAAACGCGCTAATCTCAGGATCTACTGGTCCGATTTGAAAAATTATTTTTTTGTTGGATAGCCCATTTATCGAGGAAGGCTATAGGCTATATAACATCGCGCTACGACTAATAGGAGCGGAGAAGCGACGAGAAATGTTTCAAAAACGGGGAGAAATTACGCATACGAAGTTGCGCGGGACAGCTAGTTAAGAATATAGAAAGAAGAACAAGGAAAATATTAAGTCGACGAGTCGGTCCACACTCAGCACTCAAGTAAAATACAATAAACTGTTCAATAAAATAAATTAATAAAGGAGCAAGATCCATTTATCTTTATCAGTTAAATATTCATCGATTGAGCTCTTTGTATAAGATGTCTCTTGACTACATTCTTATTTTTTTTATAGGTAGACTCGTAATCCTGGCCGGGATCTGATTGAAAAAGCCCACATCTAGGCCATGAATGTATTATGAATTTTATGAAGCCAATGATATTGACATACAATTTTGTGCTTATTTCTTGTATTTACAGAGTGTCTGTCACTATTCTTGTTATGTAAATATAATGAATCTCGGCAACGGCTCCTACGATTTTCATGAAATTTAGTATGCAGATTGTTTCGGGGGTGATTAAACGATCATCAAGGTACTAAATATAATGTTTGCATATATACAGGTTGTAACAGAAAGGTGTGGTCAAATTTCAGCAGCGGATAGGGTATGCTGTCAGTATTGCACCTACCATGGTGCCATAGCTGGTTACATTATTATTACATAGTTATAGCATATTATTTTTGTCGAAATTCAGTAGTGAAAGGCGTATGGCATAAGAATTATACTTACCCTGGTACAAAATTAGATTGGATTATTATGGCATAGAACGTTTTAAGTCAAACTTTTTTTAATTAATAACTTTTTCATTCTTATATAAACGAATGAAAAAATAATAAATATTTTTTTAGGGTACTCCAATTTTGATAAAATTAGGTATGTGCACTCAGTATCATGGGCACATACCAACCCTTGAATATGACCACACCTTTGTATTGCACCTACCATGGTGCCATAGCTGGTTACATTATTATTATATAGTTATAGCATATTATTTTTGTCGAAATTCAGTAGTGAAAGGCGTATGGCATAAGAATTATACTTACCCTGGTACAAAATTAGATTGGATTATTATGGCATAGAACATTTTAAGTCAAACTTTTTTTAATTAATAACTTTTTCATTCATATATAAACGAATGAAAAAATAATAAATATTTTTTTAGGGTACTCCAATTTTGATAAAATTAGGTATGTGCACTCAGTATCATGGGCACATACCAACCCTTGAATATGACCACACCTTTCTGTTACACTCTGTATATTGTGATGCAACAGTACCTATACCTTTAAAGCTACTAAGTACTACTACACAATAACAGGTAAAATGACTCCAAAAGAGATAATAGTATTCGTTTTAAATAAAATCCATCTAACTGGGTAACCTACATTTACAAATCATGGATAAATCCTGCATGTGAATCCTGAGGTACGGGCAAAACCTGACATTTACCAATGTTCCGACTTTTGCATTTGTAAACGTTGCAAAGGATAACTGCAAAGAATTTAATGTATAAAGGTGTTTCGACTTACTCTAGTAACAGGAAAATATACACCTAAGTACTAGTATAGTATTATATTATCTGTGACCTAAGTATGCATCATAAACAAAAATAGGTTTTTTTTAAGTGATTGAAAGTTATAAAGATTTTTTATCAGGTATGTTGTATGTAGGTATGTACGGTTTACGTTTTAAAAATATGTCCACCATTTTAACTTTAAACAATCAATATGTACATACGACTATTAAATATTGCTATATTATTATAGTTATTTTAAAATAACTAGCAATCCCACATTACTAGCAATCTTGTTAACCCCTCCAGCTAAGCTCAAAGGCTTGTGTTAGGAGTGGGTTCACGTGGGTAGTATAATTGGTAGGATTCGAAGCGTCGCGTTACGATTGCAAGACCGATGCCTTAGCCATTACGCTTTGTATTGTAATTTAAATAATTAAATCTAATTATTTCAATACTTCCAAACTCCCGATGCATCTGTCTGTCTGCCTATATGTTCGCGCAGTATTACCAGATCGGCCATGGTAATTCACATACAGAAGGGCGACCCTCAGCAGTTCGCACACAAGGGGTAGGAGTACTCCGTTTCGCCATAAATTGCATCTCGACGTTAATGGCTCTCTTGTCAGAGTGTCAACACTACTTGCGAAGCTCTTACGGCTCTTTAATCTATGTTGTATTGAAGTGTGCCATGCATGGGGTGCCGCGAGTCTGTTTTCATATTTGCTCACTTGGCAGCACTTGCAACGGCTCTGCGGATAATACATAGTGTAAAAAGTTCGTGCAAGGCCGGGCTGTTTCTAAGTAAAAAGTGCCATATTAAACACCTGTAGAATAGTGAGAAAAAATTATGCAGAACGTAGAATCAAAGGATTAGACCCCAGTAATGCAGAAGAAAGAATCTCTTTTTAATATCTAATAATATCTTGGAACACACACACAAAGTTATATAATCCCAAACTATGCAGAGCTTGTACTATGACAACCAGACAACCGATAAACATACTTAAATATTACAAATATTTAAGTATGTTTATCGGTTGTAATACATACATATTATAGATAAATAACACCCAGACACAGAATAAACAATCGTGCTCATCACACAAAGTTTTATCCTGGGTGGGGATCGAACCCACGACATCTTGCGTAGCAATCGGATACACTCCCATCGCGCCACAGAAGCAGTCTAGTCTTTTTATATCGAACAAGTTACGTAAATGGCGGTTACTTGGTTACAACCCGTAGCCGTCATTAATTTACCGTCTAAGTCGAGTAAGTATACATAAAAAAACAAATAATAATAATAATGCGATGCAAGTCTACAAACTGTATTGATCTGCTTTAATTAGATAATTTCATTTTAGCCGTACACTGTCTTTTAAGATGTAGGAATACCCTAGTTTAAGAGGCGGGGTTCGCAATTTCGTAAACATTGTTCAATGTAAACAGTCTTGTTCTAGTTTTATATACCTACAACTGTATTTTAAATAAATCAGTTATTATTAATATTATAATTGAGACATGCTAGTTCTACAATCTATGTAAAGAAAAGTCATCGTTCGTGCGACCGTTTTAAGTTCAAACACATGAATCTCGGTCGGAGACACACCACAGTCACCACACAATAGGACATTACAGACATTACAGTTTACTGTGGATTTATTCTGTATCGATGGCTTACTACACTTAGCACATTTATCTTGAATTAATGTTGGACTCATTTTTAGGGTTCTGTAGCCAAAATAGCAAAACGGAACCCTTATAGTTTCGCCATGTCCATCCGTCCGCAGCTTAGCTTAGCTCAGAGACTGTTAGTGCTAGAAGGCTGTAATTTTGCATTCACAATATATTACTTATGCCGACAAAGTAGAAGAATAAAATCTTTTAAATCACATTTTGTCACCTACCTCATCGTGTATCATTAGATAGGTATTATTAGGTATTATAAAAACGTTTAGGGATTGTGAAGACAATTTTAAGATTCAAGAATCCGTTTGTGAAATACTAAGCTATAAAGTGCAAATGTTTGTCAATCAAGTGTCAGTATCAATAAATTGTTAATTTCTGTTTTTATATACTCAATAACAACAATATACAACATAAACACGTTTTTCTCATGTTTTTCGTGGTTTTTGTATAATGATAACAATAGCACACTGTATTCAAGTATTATCCAACACTTTTACACTATTTTTTTAAGGATTTAAACAGTTTTACACACACAGATTATTCAATTCACGAAAGCGATTTTGTCGTTTAATCGATTTTGACAGTTCTATGAAGCGAAAGTTGCCTTATGGGTTACACATTTACTTACTATCAATGTTGTTAATCCCTCCAGCTAGCCGAAATTGCTTGTGTTAGTAGTGGGTTCATGTCGGTAGCTGATAAAATGGGCGGTATACAAACCTGCGACGTCACTGTATACGTCATAATTTAAACCAGGGCTGCCCAAACTTTTAAAATAATGGAACACCTACCAAATACAATTTGTTTTAGGAAACCCTAAATTTATGACAGGAGGAACAGGGTTCAAGTCATCTGACAAAAATCTCAGTAGATTTCAAACGTCTCAGTAGATTCCAAACGTCTCGTTGTGATGGTTGTCTAAAGTTAATCGCAGGAATTTTATTTCTTATATTTTTTTGATAATGTCAAAATTATTATAATTGTGGAAGGTGATTAATTTAGTTTTTGATATATTTACAAGCAAGTTATTACATTCTAACCAGTTCGAAATTGATTCTACCTCAGCATTTAATTCATTTTCATATTGCCACGATTTGTCTTCATTTACGATAACAGTTTGTGCACCATCAGCGAACAAAATACACTGATGTTTTACTAATGACCAGAAAACTGATACTCGTAAACATACTTAGATAATTCTAAATACATCAATCAAATCAATCAAAAAATATTTATTCACATAGGAAGCAAATACTACACTTGTGTAAAGCCATGATTAGGTACTACATGCCTGTTCGCAAGCAATAGGTAAAGCCAACGAAAGGAACAAAGCAATAAAAACTCGTTAAAACTTATTTTTTTTAAATTGCCGATGTTTACAATGTTTGTTAAACTGTGTATATGAATGTTTATAAACTGTGTGTATGTATGTAGAATATAATTATCCTAGATGGGAATCGAACCCATAACCTCTGGCTTAGCAGTCAGGGTACCATTAAACCAACAGGCCAGTCGATTACCACGCTATTTTCACACTATACTTTCTTTAAATATTGTAGGCTCAGTAATTTCAAAGAGGTAGGGTCGATTTTCATGAACATTCTTAAATAACTTGAAAAAATACATGTTTCAAAGCCTTACACCAAGCCTTTCATTTGTTTTCATGATACCGTTTACTTAACGGTTTTTCAATGTATTGTTTTGCCCCTAAAATAGCCCTCGTGTTTAAAATTTAGACTTTCTATAGATTTTCTTGTAATCTATAGATTAAGAACTATCTCTTGCATTTTTTCTAAAATATTAGGCCAAGTAGCTTCGCAGTTAAGGGGGGGGTCTAATTTGACAGATTTTCCTGAATAACTTTAAAATAACGATATTAAAATAAAAAAAAATTATATGTTTATTTGATATTCTTACAACAAGCCCTTTCACTTGATATGTTACACGATACATTTTTCAAAACTTTTTTTTTAATTTCCTAGTGTTCCCCCCAAAAATGGCTCTCAAGTTCCAAATTCTTCTATTTACGTTATGCGTCCGTGTTTGGATCACAGAAACACATAATATGTATACCAACTTTGAACTTAATCGGTCCAGTAGATTCAGTGCAAATTAGCTGTGACAGACGGACAGACAGAAACACGAGTGATCCTATAAGGGTTGCGTTTTTTCCTTTTTAGGTACGGAACCCTAAAAATGACAAAAAGGGTAACAAACATTTTTTAAGCCTTGGTAAGAAAATATAGAATAATTGACCAATTTGTAGAATTTGTAACATGATGCATGACTAGAGTTACCTAGGTACAATATTTGCAGTGTAAACGCCAAGAATAAGAAGAGATAGTCTGTAAAAAAATACTATAAAGTAATTTTTGCAACTATAAGAAAAGACTAGTTACAATCCGACGGGCGACGACATCATCATGAAGTATCATCATTTTAGGATGTAAAATTACACAGGCATGACACATTGTAAGAAAAGACTGCGACAGAGCTATTACATCACCCGATAAGGGTGCAATGACATGTGCGTCATTATAATTAAATCAATAACATTCTGATGCCTCATTGCGGTTTGTAATGAGGCTACTGAATTATTTACGTGTTATGTCCTCACGATTACATAGACTGGTTTATCTACATTACCTACCTATATTTTCTTAAGTACTTATAATAATAATAATAAAAGTTTATTTCAGAATAAAAAAGGAATTCCAAGCTTAGAACTATGCCTATTATATTGCCGCTTGAAGCTGCACCCATCTCTTCCAAAGAGGTGACTGCCATCGATTCGCAAACACGCTTATAATAGCATCTCTGCAGCAGCAGCAACGGGCTTCTGCGGCAGAGACGCGGCATCATAGAAGCGCCTTTCTCATTATTGCAGCGAAACCGTCAATATTTGCCGAGGAAATTATTGACGGTATCTTGGATGGGTTCTTATTCGCGTTCATTTTTATGTTTTCGCGGCAAGCCCGTGCGAACTGGCGCGTCAATGCATTTCTAAACGCAGCTCTCTATTTACCATTTTGACAAGATTATGACAGTTCGCACGGGCTTGCCGCGAAAACGGAAAAAAAGAAAGTGAATAAGGACACTGTTTGGTTTACTAAAACCAAACATAAGCTTAGAACATAATTTATTTCATGCTACTCGTAGCTTTCGCCCGCAGCTGTCGGCTAGTGAGAAGTTATCATGATAAAAACTATCCTATGTCCTTCCAGGGACTATCTCAATTCCAAATTTTATTTAAATCCGTTTAGCGGTTTAAATGTGAAAATGTAACAGACAGACAGGTTTACTTTCACATTTATAATATTAGTTATATTAATTTTAGTAAGATAGTATTTATAGTGATTGTAGTTTTATAATAATAAATTGTAATGTATTTTTGTATCTAAATAAAATAAAATAAAAAAACACTGCAGTGTAAAGGTTAGGTACTACTGCTCTAGAAGGCTATACCTTCTAGAATGGTATACCTTCTAGAAGGCTATACCTTCTAGAATGGTATACCTTTTGGAAGGCTATACCTTCTAGAACAGTGGCGCCAAACCTTCTTGATCTCGATGCCTTACTGACGACTTTAAAACCCGTTAGTACCCCGTAATATCAACCCAAGTGTGGGTAACGGATCGCACGACTTGGGGGAGAGGACTATATTTCACTCAATAGCGACCAAGGGCGAGTCACAATACATTTATCATACCACCTTCATTACCTCCAGAGAATAGCTTTTTTACCCTCGCGGTGGTAAATACCCTCAGGTTGGGAACTGAGGTTCTAAAATATAATTCAAAATCCGTTTCATTAATTAGGGATCGCAGTATGAATACTTACTTGAAGTCAAAATATGGGACGTTTTGGATCTATGTGTTTTGGATGAGGCATTCTACTAATTTCGTCTAGTGCGTCATTATAGAATAGCAAAATCACTATTACAACCAAATAATAGCCATATTTAAATACTTATTAAGGTACTACGAGTTAATTTTATTATCAAAATTATAAGTTAATCATACAAATGAATCAGCCAGGAAAATATAGTCTATACTTTTATACTACAGTACAGTGTCGACCTACTAAAATATTGGAAGTAAAAACCTTTAATTGTCGATTTTTCTATTTTTAGGTTAATCGATTAGAATTCACAATGTGTAAATATTTTGAAGTGAATTTATTTTTTCCTTAATAATATGGTATATATATTGCTGAGGATTTTAAACATTGATACACCAAATAAGGGGAAAATGATGCATCTACCTACTTATATTAAAAAAATATACCTATACTAATATTATAAAGCTGAAGAGTTTGTTTGTTTGTTTGAACGCGATAATCTCAGGAACTAATTGAAAAATTGTTTTACTGTTAGATAGCCCATTTAACGAGGAAGGCTATAGGCTAACATCACGCTACGACCAATAGTCGCAGAGCAGCAATGAACAATCTTGCAAAAACGGAAAAATTAACGCATACGAATTTGCGCGGATCAGCAATTATAAAATAAATATCGAGAAATTTCACAAAATACAGAGAGTCAGAAAAGTAACCCTTCATACGTACCTCGCTTTAACAACGTTTACATTTTTTAGAGTTCTGTACCTCAAAAGTAAAAAACGGAACCCTTATAGGATCACTTTGTTGTCCATCCGTCCGTCCGTCCGTCGATAAAGATTCATAATCTCGGGAATGCGCGGTATTGAGTTCAAATTAAAACTATACACTGAAGCTGTGAAAAAAACAAACTAAGTTAACGTACACATTTGATATCACTAAATAGTATAAAACAAAGTCGCTTTCTCTGTCCCTATATCCTTATGTATGCTTAAATCTTTAAAACTACGTAGGTAACGGATTTTGATGCGGATTTTTTTAATAGATAGAGTGATTGAAGAGGATGGTTTATATCACACTAATATTATAAAGGCGAAAGTTTGTGAGTATGTGAGTGTGTATGTTTGTTACTTCTTCACGTCTAAACGGCTGGAGCGATTTTAATAAAATTTGGTATGAAGTTAGCTGACACCCTGGATTAACACATAGGCTAATAAACCGCGGGTAACACCGCGGTGCACAGCTAGTGTATAATAACATCCATTAAATAGTAGATAAATAGGAGCGGAAAATTGATCCTTTAACGGTTCCGTTTTATCCTTTTGTGGTACGGAACCCTATAAAAGAGATAGAGAGGTATCATATGGACACCCGGTTGGAACGTAGTTCCTTTTGCTATATCTTTTTGTGTTTTTATTAACTAAACATTTTCAAAATTGTTCTATTTCAAATTAAGATTTTTCACATATGTATTACTCACAGCCAGTTTGACACAGGTAAAAGAAACACTACAACCTTATACAAAAATACAAACAACCTATGTAACACTACCTCCTTAATAAGCTTCATATAATGCATACTAATATCCATACTAATATTATAATGTGGAAGTAACGTCTGTCTGTTACGCTTTCACGCTCAAACAGCTAAACCGATTTAGATGAAATTTGGCATGGAGATAGTTTGAGTTCCGGAGAAGGACATAGGATAGATTTATCGCAATAACCGACATCCACCCGGGCGGAGCCCCGGGCGACAGCTAGTCATAAATAATAAAAGATTTTTGATCGATATCAAAATCACACTTTTTTCTGTTTAGCCTCTCAGCCCGCAAACAAAACCTTGCAATAAGGAACAATGTTCCAAAAACCAATTAATAGACTTACTCATATTATCTTGCCAATATTTTCAAACGGAGGCAAAGGCAACGAGGTTGTGAGGGAACAGAGTACACGCGCCCGAGACACGAGGCGCGAGGGTGGAGGGACAATGTCCTCCGGCCTCCGTCCTCTCTAGGGTCACCAAAGCAGCAATAAGAAATGTTTGAAAAACGGGGAAAATTTACGCAGACGAAGTTGTGCGGGTCAGCTAGTATATTATATTGTAACTTTAATGAATTGACTTGATATGTATTTAATTGCAATGTACTTATACCCTTCTTATAAAATTTTGCTTAATTTGAAATGTGATTCATAATGTTTTTAAACTAACTGACAATCAACATATATACAGTCAGAATACCTACTGACGAATTAAGTTAAGCTTATTTATTATTTACGTTGGGTTTTGTACCATATTTCTGCAAATAAAGTATTAGTGGATGACGGAGCTTTGCTTGTTTTTTTTTAAATTACGTTTTCTAAAAATGAAACCTAGCCTAACCTAGATCGATTTATCGCCCCCCAAAGTCCCCTGCATACTAAATTTCATGAAAATCGCTGGAGCCGTTGCCGAGATTCAGATTATATATCTTATATATAGGTATATACAAGAATTGCCCGTTTAAAGGTATAAGAATATATACAAGAATTGCTCGTTTAAAGGTATAAGATTATTACTATTAAATACTAAACTAAATTCCGCCATTTTGTAAAAACCAAAAATTGTAACTTTGTAAGACAAAGTGGTATTGGTACTTTTTCCGGAACACTATTGTCATGCACCTACTCGTATGTTAGGAAATTCCAAATCCCCTCACCGCAATCGGGAATTTCCACATAGGTAACCTATAACATTAGACAGGTAGATTCTAGGCTACCTACGAAGCCCGGGTTGTAAGCGAGTTTGTGTTTTTTCCCGTTTATTGAACTTCGTACCTATCACTAAAGTGACATAAAATTGTAATAAGTTGCTATGGACTTAAGACCAGGGGTGTAGCATAGCTTAAGTAAGTATCATTTATACGTTAATTTTCTCCGTTTTTTGGAACATTTTTCATTGCTGCTCCGCTCCTATTCGTCATAGCGTAATGTTATATAGCCTATAGCCTTCCTCGATAAATGGGCTATCCAACAGTAAAACAATTTTTCAATTCAAACCCGTAGCTCCTTAAATTACCGCGTTCAAACAAATAAACAGTTCAGCTTTATAATATTAGTATACATGATACTGGATACTGAGACTATACCGAAACAATAGTGCACCTCCGATATTACACTACTGTTTAAAAAAGGCAGCCTCCTAGACATAGGTCCATTAGTCCAGTATCTACGTCCATTAGTTTGCTGATGAGCATGTATAAACTGTTTGCGCTATTAATTCTGAAAAGAATATCAAAAGGTATCAATGATAGACAACCCATCGAGCAGGCAGATTTTCGTGCTGATTTTGGAACCACCAACAATTTACAAGCCCACGGACAGATAGTGGAGAAATTTAAGGAGTTTAAAAGCCTTTTGTATGTAGCCTTTATTGATTACAGTAAAGCTCTAGATTGCATAAGTCGTAACTCTATTTAGAGCGCACTAAAAACTCTGAATATCAACATCAAGTATACAAATATACTGAAATGTATTAAGCTAATTCTACAAACAAAATCAAACTTGAAAACCAGGCAAGTGGATGTCGGGCCACGCGCAATGTTCCGTAGTCCCCCCCACCCATCCGAATAATGTAGCTTAAGAAGTGGGTTTTCTGTTGTTTTTGTTTCATACTTACAACGTAATATCTACTTAATATTTTTGTTAGTTCGAAATTTTTGTTAGTTCTAATTTGCTTGTGATAGTTCACTGTTTCTTGTAAACTTATGAAGCCTATTTACTTGTGATAGTTTTCTTTTAAATTTCACTATATATACTACTACCATGATTTTTTTCACATACCCTACATCAACCATTTAGCTGGCAGGGGGACACTTGACTGTAACAAAAATTCACACATTGAAGCTAAATATTTTACAAACAGATCCCTAAATCTAAAAATTGTATTATCAACCCCTAAACGTTTTTAAAAGACCTATCTAATGATACTCCACACGATAGGGTAGGGGATAAAAAAATTACAACCCCACTTTACCCTAAAAAAAATAAGTACCCTAAAAGATGTGATGACGTTGTGTGACTTGTCCCAAGATATTATATTATATACATATTATTAATGATCTAGCTCAAAGATTGGCCTAGAATTGAACACCAGCAAAACAAAGGTGACAAACTCCCAAAGAAAACAAATCAAGACAGGAGACAAACATATGTATACCTTGGGTAGAGGTAGAGTCTGGAGGCGCGACCGTGGGTGGTGGGGAAAAGAGTCAATAATTAATTATTAATAATATTGCAACGTTAATAATTAAAAAAATTATAATAACAATATAAAAAAAAAAACAATAACTGATGACACATTATTAGTACACACGTATAATATGTGTATAGATACGAGTACTGAAAAATAATACTCACTTCGGAGCGCTGTAAAACCTAGTAATTGTTAATGAAAAAATGTTGCTTATAAAAGTTGTTCCTTAAAAAACGTAGAGAATTTAATTTGCAACAAAAAATGTTAACAGTTTTTTTTATCAGATTTACAGTTTAAGAGATATATCGTAAAAACCATTTCAACCCCTATTTTCAAGATGGCGGCCATGGGACAAGGGTGGCGACCCCACAAACTTGGTTTTAACTTTACACTAACCCCCCCTACACATCAAAAAAATAAAACTGCGTCCTCAAAAAAACGCAACCCCAAATGTAACTTTTCAATGAACTACGTATGGTAAACATGTAAATAGGGTATTTTTACTTATTGTCTTAATAAATCAAAGGGCTTAATTAGCACATTACTTTGATACCAAGCACATTGCTGTTTTTGTTTCCACTTACTCTATAGTTACGTAGTATCTGCGTTAGGTATTTGAATGTCAAATCAATCAATACCAATAAATTATTTTACACTTACCAAGTAATAATATGCCTTTAAATGATCTTAAAATATATATTCGTGCATATTTCAATATGTTTTAGTATTTATAATCATCAAAATAAATACTAAAAGTAAATGATTTGAAACCAGAACATAATGACGTCACAATGTTAAATTGCATACAAATCTCTACAGAACGAATCGTTTTGACATTTTATGAAAAAGATACTGATTTGACTTGACATTCAAATACCCAATTCTTCATAAAATACACGAGATAGTAAAGATGTCGAAATTAATTTGACGTTTTTGGTTGACAATAAATTCTCTATGACAATATGCAAACAATTCGTCGAAAGATTCTGACCTCTATGATTGTTTGTGCTTTGAAACAGCCTAAAATGATTGTCGTAGTCAGGTATAAAGTTTTTGGTAAAACTTCTTCTTACTACTTAAAACATCTTTGGCCGTAGTGGTAATGGCGTAGGAAACAGTACCTACCCCTAAGATCGCGGGTTCGAATCACCCCTGAGGCGATTTTTTCCTTTGAATTGACGCTCTGCACCTAATGGTCGTAGCGTGATGTCATATAGCCTTCATCATAGAATATTGCAATTCGAACCAGTAGTTCATCGCGCTTAAACAAACAAACAAATAAACAAACAATAAACAAACAAATAAACAAATAAATAAACAAACAAATAAAAAAACAAAAAAAACTTGAGAGGTGTCAAGGGACACCCGGATGGAACGAAGTTCTTATCTTATTTTTTTTATAATCTTCGCAACACCACACTGTTCAATGCGAAATAGAAAGACGTAACGAAAATAACTTACAAAAAGACGATTGTATACCGAAGGCTCGAACCTACAACTACACAATTGTCACCAATACTGTGTACCGAATTTATGCCTCTAGACCAAATCGATAGGTGACTTCTTTGTCAAATTAGATGTTCATATCTTATGCGCACGCCGCACGGCTTGTGTGTGTCAAAAAGTGTCGTTACAACTTTTCGTGACAATTTTTTCCGTCTAGCCCCCTTTTACAACGCGCGATACTTAGGAACTTCGTTGCAATAAACAAACAAATAAACAAACCAATAAACAAACAAATAAACAAACAAATAAACAAACAAATAAACAAACAAATAAACAAACCAATAAACAAACAAATAAACAAACTCTTCAGCTTTATATTATTAGTATAGATATTGGGACAACTCAAACAACACCATCTAATCCCAAATACTGAACACTGGCCCGTTGGTCTAGTGATAAGTGACCCTGACTGCTAAGCCAGAGATCGGGGGTTAGCCCACCCAGGATAAAACTTTGGGTGATGATGATTTTTCAATTCGAACTAGTAGTTCCTGAGATTATAACGTTCAACCAAACAAACTTCAGCATTCATATATTTATTATAAATTAGGCGTCGGGTAACTTTGATCAGCCCCTCAAATACTGGCCTACTGTGTAGAAGAAGACCACTAGTGAGTTGCCTTAGGTTTAAAAAAAAATCCTGTCTCGATACATCGGTAGGTATGCAACAAACATATTCTGTCAAATGATATCAATACCCTACCGCATTAAAGGAAGTACTCACAGTTAATTCTACAAAAACAATATCCAAGTCACAAAGAGGCTGCACATAAAATATTAGGGGACCTTGTCTCCCTTTCTATATCACAAGTAATAGTTTTATAACACGATTCGAGTAAATATAAAGGCAATCCCCAGGGATCGTAGGTCGAGAGGCTATTATGATACGCGGCATATTTTCAGCAATATTTATTGCTATAATCTGAGTATCCCTGGCCGTATTTCAACTTTATCGAGGCTACTCGGGACCCGATCGAACCCACGTGGCTCGCTGTACCCTTTTCCACATACTAAACATAGGCTCTTAATATTTGATATTGACCATGCTTTGTGCATATTAGTAGTATTTTGTTCTCTTGTACTTGTTGTACGTTTGGAAAGACTGTATTTTAACCAAATACCACCATTCGAATGCGACTCCGCCCGCGTGTGTGTCTGTTATCACGATAAAAACTATCAAATTCTTTATTCACTTAAAATGTAAAACAACCCTTGTGACACGTCGGGATTCTACATGTCGCATGGCTTCGCGAACAATAGGTAAAACCGGAGAAAAGAACAAGTCAATAAAAACTCGCGGCAATTATTTTCAAATCGCCAATTTTTACAATATTTGTAAACTTGATAAGGTAAGGTGCTGCCACTAATATATTTTATTTGACAATTCCCATTAACAACTTCCATTTATTTAAGACATTGTTAGATAAGGATTTAAACTTAGATTGTGAAGTTCTCGATTATCACATCACATTAATATTTTAAAGGTGAAAGTTTGTGAGAATGTGAGTGTGTATGTTTGTTACTTCTTCACGTCTAAAATTTGATATAGAGTTAGCTGACACCCTGGATTAACACATAGGCTAATAAACCGCGTGTAAAACCGCGGGGCACAGCTAGTATTATATGAAACCAAAGTCAAGTCATACAACAACAAAAGCCCTTCCGCTTTAAATGTTGTGTGAATACTCCAGTAAATTGCGTCAAAAAAACTTAATTGCTTAAATCATTATACTTACTTCAAGCTCTATTCTTTTACAAAAATTAGAAAAATACGGTATACGGGTCGTAGCTCTCAGTTGGTTTGAATCATATCTGAGTAGAAGAACTCAAGTCACTAGAATAACTAAATTCAACAGTCATACAAACAGTCTAGAAAACTTTGATTCAGACCTTAGAATTAACTATTCTGGTGTAGCACAGGGTAGTATTTTGCTTTTCCTGGTCTATATTAATGACCTACCTAAAGTTCTCAGCGAATATGAATGCGTATTGTTTGCAGATATTACCGTAATTCTGGAACATGATAATAATAACGCTTATGAAGCTGTAATTCAACAAACATGGCAATCTATAGTGAAATGGTTAGATTCAAATTCACTAAAGTTAAATTTAGAAAAAACAAAAGGAATCAATTTTAGAACACATCGTAGTCAATCCAGACATATAAACATTAAACATAACATAAACATTGTCCACGTCCACAATAATCAGATAGTTGAGCAAGTACATTGCACAAAGTTCCTGGGTAATGTAGTCGACGAGGATTTGGCTTGGAAGGAACATATTGATAGCATTTGTAAGAAATTGAATAGGTTTGTTTTTGGTCTAAAAAAGGTTAGAGAAATAACGTCAGCTCAAACAGCACTAACAGTATACTTACGTCTGCTCCGTCCTCAGGTATTCGATAGTCGTATGGGGTTATTCATCAGAACTTATGAAAATATTTATGGTACAAAACTATGCCTTAAAATTCACGTACATTTCACATAAAGCCGCCCAAAGCTAACAAAGAGAGAAAACGATTTGTATACGTCTCGAGAGCGCGTCTTTAAGATCGATCCCAAAGTTACAAGAATACAAAATGGCCGTTGCTGCACTGCAACCGTACTGCAACTGTGCTGCTATACGTGAATTGGCTTCCTGGTCAGAATCATGTAGCGGCCTAAATAATTCTCTTTGATCTTTAAATCTCAAAATATTCTAACTGTTCCGTCGATATATATACAGGGTGTAACAGAAAGGTGTGGTCATATTCAAGGGTTGGTATGTGCTCATGATTCTGAGAGCACATACATAATTTTATCAAAATCGGAGTACTCTAAAAAAATACTTACTATTTTTTCATTCGTTTATTTATGAATGGAAAAGTTATTAATTAAAAAAGTATGATTTAAACAGTTCTATGCCATAATAATCCAATCGAATTTTGTAGCAAGGGAGGTATATTTGAGGTGGAATTCTTATGTCATATGCCTTTCACTACTGAATTTTGACAAAAAGAATACGCTATAACTAGGTATGTAATAATAATCCAACCAGCTACGGCACCATGGTAGGTGCAATACTGATAACATAACCTATCCGCTGCTGAAATTTGACCACACCTTTCTGTTACAACCTGTATATGAGGTAGCAAAATTTGTAAAGTGTAATATCCAATTATTCGAAGTTCAGGACAACACAAACAAAAGGAAACACAATCATTATCTGCTGTTTTTATAAGGCACCTTTCATTTACAGCTCCTTACCTGAAAATATTATTGAATTGCCATATCAAAACTTCTGCTCTGCCTTAAAAAAAGTTAATAAATGAGAGTTTATAATCAGTAAACGATTTCTTAAAGAAATTCTGTTCTCGTTCATATCACTTTAGAAACGCATTGTAAGCTAGGCTTAGATTTAATTTAACTTTGTGAATGCCTCATAAGTTTAATATAGTTTTTCTTATTGTAAGTTTAAATGCATGCTATTTTGTTATATTATTTTATACCATCTTTATGTATACCACATTTTATGTAAATAAAGGATTTAGGTATGATTATGATTATGCTTGTGGAGTGAAGTAGCGGGGCCACAAACTTGTGCAGTGGATCAAAACTACTCGCAGTGGATCGCAAATAATTATTTTATTTTTGAAAGATATATTAAAATAATATATTTAATCAATTTTAAGTTTTTCCGATAAACTGCTCGTGTTTCATCTACAAAAGAAGGTAAACATGTAGAATTTTTAAAATCTTGTTTTTGTTCTCATGTAAAGTGTCGATTTATTACTTACGTAGTTTTGTTAGATCCATTGACGTAGAGAACAGGATTGCGCCCTAACCTCACAAAATTGACCACCTCTAGAAAGAGACAACGCTACTTTGTGCATAATTTTTCTCTCTTTCACGCTCTGCAGTCAATATTTACATTTGAATTGAAAGGGATGGCGCAGTCCTGGTCTATACGTCAATGGTTAGATTACTACGGGTCACTACAGACAGTGTGACTATGAGGAAACGAAATTCCTCGTGGTTACACCATTGTGACAAGACTGCGTGACGATGAGGCCGCTGCCTTTTATCACTTATCCAGGGCCGGATTGTCCATAAGGCGAATTAAGCAACTGCCTAGGGGCATCGACTAGAAGGCCCATGACCATGATTTTTATTTTTTGGAAATTTAAATACAGTAGAATCCGTTTATTATGACTCCGCCTATATTGACCAACCGCCTATAATGACGTAATTACACAACGAAGTTTGGTTTACATACAAAATTCTTTGTAACAAAGTCGGATATAATGACTTCGCTTACAGTGACATGTCGCTTATAATGACCGAATTTTATTACATTTTGTCCATTTATAGTGACCAACATGATTCTTTACACCTTCGGCAATGGCCGTTGATTCCCGACGACGTTCGGCACATGGCTTGTTTTTGTTTTGAATCTCAATGGACAGTTGAACGTCACGCATTGTTTTTAGTGATAATTCTAAGTAAAAAAAAATTAGATTACTTAAGTAAAAAAAAGTAAAATATACTATATATGTATTACGCGCAATTTTTATTTTGATTTAATATGCTGTTTCTCTATTAAAATAAGTATTTACCTTAAAAAAATAAGACTGTTTTTTTTTCACAAAAATGCTTTGTATGACGTCTGCTTAGTATGACGTGTTTGTCAATTCTCTTCGATGTCATTATAAACGGATTCTACTGTACTAGTGAATGTCAACACTTTGAGTGTGATTTTTCTGCTTCAATACGAAGATAACAAAAGATTATTTTTCAATCATGAAAAATAATCTTTTGTTATCTTCGTGAGATGATTGAAAGTGGTGGTAAAATTAAACTAAAGAGTGGCTCATGTCACGTCATGTATTCGCCATCTACTGAAAAAGTATACTGTTTTACTCTTTGGTGGAGTTATAAACCAATTGCAATTTAAAACACAATTTTCTTATTGGAAAAATGTATCGCATTCAATCCCATGAGAATTTCGTGGCGGTGATGAAATCGTTGGTACTCAACATATTGGCAATTATTTGGGAATTTCAGAACTACTCGTGAAGTACGATCCGTTCCTTCGTTCGCATTTGGCCAACTAAAGTAGTGTAGGAAAAGGAAGACAATATATATTAAATTACTTTAATTGTCTTCAACGATTTGCGAAGAATTTATTGAAATATTGGAAAGTAAGGTTTTAAAATTTATTGTTATTGATATTATTGCAGCCAAATATTTTCTTAATAAGCGTCGATTCGACACCAGCCATATCGCATGCCAATTAGTTGACTGTAGTGCTGAGTCTGCAATTATGCTTGAAAATCTCAAAAAAGGATATGAATGTAAAAAATCCTCGTCCTTAGTTCTGAAAAAATTGTCTGACACGAGCTACAAGAGCCGATGATACTCAGGTTTTGTCAAAAAAAATTCTAGTAGCACTAATTTAGGGATACATTTTGAAATCTCAGACCAAAGCATAAAATAATATTAATAATATAAAATTATGATTTTTCAATGATATTATTGAGGAATTGGAACAAATAGGTAGCACTAGTGCTACCTATTTGTTCCAATTCAAAAATCTCATTTATAATTTAAATACCTATTTTGCCAACAAGTTACGTGAATTTTGATGTGACGTGAACGTTACAAAGCATGTTTTAGGGCGCTTAAACATTTTATACAGGTGGCAAAATAGTTATTTATATTAGAAATGGGTTATTGTTATCTGTTTGTTCTAATTCGTCAATAATTTCATTAAAAATAATCGTTTTATGCTTTGGCCTAAGATTGTAGGTTGCATCCCCAAATTACTAATCATAATTTTAAGTATTCTATTTTGTAGAAATAAAACATAAAATTCCCGTTCCTTTTCGTTATTTTGTCTTTTTGTGAATTTATAAAAAATATGCATAAAATTACAGGCAACTTCGTGAAAAGTTACAGCTCTGGAGGCGTAATGAAAGTAAAATTTCACAACTAAAAATAAAAATGCACTCTGAAATTACGATCCTAGTATAATTAAGTGTAGTTAGTTAGTAGTCACAATTGGGCCATTGTACGTGTTCTACTTATCCTTTCTGTCGCTCCAGCCAACCGATGCACTCCCAAAACGCCAGCAGCTTGCCCAAGTTGCTGCAGGCTTCCTGAAGGGATGTTGGTGATGCTAGGAGTCGTGCCCGTTGTTCTGTTACACTGCCACACTCCGTGAGCACGTGTATTGGTGTTTCTTCTGCCTTCATACATCCTCTGCAAAGGGGACTATCCGTCACCCCTATCCTGAAAAGATGCTTGTTTAGGGGACAGTGGCCTGTGATAATGCCTATGGTTTTTCGCAAATTGTCACTGGTCAGCCTGATGAGATTGCGAGTGAGTCTTTTGGACATCATTGGAATCGCCTCTTTCGTGTGTCTGCAGTCATCGGTGTTGTTCCATTCTGCTTGGTGGGAAGTCTCAGTTTTTTCTTGCAGCCATGATTTTATTTGAGAAGTAGGCAGGGGAGTAGTGGTTCTGGTCCGTATGTGATTAAATTAGATCCCTGCCTTGCCAGTTCATCTGCTGCGTCGTTGCCTATTGAGTTGCTGTGCCCTTTGATCCATTGCAGGGTCACTGTGTTGGGTCCAGTGATCTCCTGAAGGGCCATGTGACAGTCCATGACAAGAACTGAATTGATTGTTCGGTTTTGTAGTGCTAGGAGTACGGAGGCACTATCCGAGACAATTTTTATGTTGAGACCCTTGATGTCTTTTGCCGCAACCGCTTGGGCCTCTCTGGTGATTCCAATACATTCGGCCTGGAATATTGTGTTCCTTTTGTCTAAAGATGTTGACAGTTTTAAGTTGAGGTCGTCCGAGAACACACCGGCTCCGGTTCCCTTAACAGTTTTAGACCCGTCTGTGTATATTCTTACCGAGTTTGTGCCTGAGCTGTCTTTCGCTTCTGGCATCAGTTGGATTCTGTATCCTCGGCTAAAAATATATTGTTGTGGTATTTTATCTACTGGGGCGTCAAGAAGAGGTTTCTCTTTGGTGATGCCCGATAAAATTTTCATGTGTGTTGGTCTGTTGTCTTTTTTCCATAGTTTGTTTGACCTAAGTCTGAGGGCCGCTGCCATTGCCTCTTCCTGAATGACCAGGTGTAGTAGTTTCAGGTTTAAGAGACATTCTAGTGCTGCTGATGGGGTGGTCCTCATACATCCGGTTGCCGCAATGCTGGCCAGGCGCTGTAGGCTCTGGAGTTTGTTTCTCGTGGTGATCAGTTGTGTTCTGGGCCACCAAACTACTGAACCGTATGTTATTGTTGGTCTGATAACTGCACCGTATAACCATAGTGTAATTCGGGGATTGAGGCCCCATTTTTTACCAACCAGTCTTTTACACTGCCAGAAGGTTATGCAGGCCTTTTTCAGTTTTGTTTCTAAGTGACTCGCCCAATTGAGCTTGTTGTCTAGGATGACACCCAAGTATTTAACTTGTGTAGCTAGGGTAAGTTCACTTTTGAAGAATTTTGGTAATTGTAGCTCCGGTAATTTTCTTTTGTTCCGTCTTCTTTGGGTTTACTGAGAGCTCGTGTTCAGCGCACCATTCTTCTACTAGTTCTAGGGCGGAACGAAGTACCTTGCAAAGTACATTTTCTGCAGTCCCATTTATTAATATGGCTAGGTCGTCTGCATAGCCAATGGTTGTATAGCCTCTTACGTTCAGTCTTCTTATCAGACTGTCCACGACTATGTTCCATAGTAATGGTGACAGGACTCCTCCTTGTGGGCACCCCTTTGTTGCCTTGGCTCTTATGGTGGAATTCACCGTTACCTGAACTGCCCTGTTGCGTATCAGTTCTGTGATCCAGTTTCTTATGACTGGTTCCACATTAAATTTCTGTAGGGCGTGATTTATGCTCTTGTGCATAGTTTTATCAAAAGCTCCTTCTATGTCAATGAAGGCGGCTAGTGTTGATGCCTTGTTTGTGATAGCTGTTTGATATGATATGATACTAGGTGCAGTGCTGACTCCGTGGATCTGCCTTTTCTGTTGGCATGTTGTTGGGGGTGGAGTGGTGTTTCGATCAGCGCTCCATCCCTTATATGTCTGTTCACTAGTCTTTCGAGTGTTTTTAACAGAAGGGATGTTAGACTTATGGGTCTGAAGGATTTCGCTTCAGTGTAGTCTTCTTTGCCTGGTTTTGGCAGAAAGACTACTTTTGCTTCCCTCCACTGTTTTGGTATGTATTTGTATGCGAAGCATTCTTTGTATATTGGTGACAGAATTTTGGTCACCTTGTTGATTTGCCATTGCAGTAGTGCCAGGAATATGCCATCTGGTCCCGGTGATTTGTATGGTTCAAAGCTGCTTAAGGCCCATTCGATTTTCACCGTTGTTACTACTCTATCCACATCTTCCCATTCTAAGGAGCTTGGTTGGGTGTGAGGTTTATATGGCCATCTTTGTTCTTCATCTAGTATGCATCCGGGGAAGTGCGTTTTGAGTAGCATTACACTGGTTTACTCATCGGACTTGGTGTATGTTCCATCATCTTTCTTAAGGCAGCCCAGAAGTTCTGGACAGCTTTTTGATAGTACCTTCTTCTTCTTCTTCTTCTCTTCTTCTTCTTCTTCTTCTCTTCTTTCTGACGGCCTGGTTAGTTGTGTTGATGCTACTGCAAAAGTTTCTCCAGGATTCGGTTCTCCGATATCTGGTTCGTTTTTTGTAGTGCAGTTGTGCCTGTTTGTAATTATCCCAGTCTGTTGTCCTTCTGGTGTTCTTCGCTCTATTGAACAGTGTCCTGAGTTTGTGACGTAGACGTTCGAGCTCCGATCCCCACCACGAGCTTTTCATACTGTCTTGTGTCACTACAGGGCATGCTTTTTCGTAGCTTTCCACTAGTGACATTATTAGGGATTGGGTGCTTATTTCAATATTTTCGATGTTAAGTGTGGCGTCTACTGTTTGTGATTCGTTCAACGCTATGTTAGTGAGGTTGATATATCTTGTCACATTTGTTTTGCGGGGATTGCGGAATGGGACAGGATTTGGCAGTTTTAGATTAAGTTGAAAACATATTCGGCAGTGGTCCGCCAGCGATGCTTCATTAGATACGTGCCATCATTCTATGAGGTCCACGGCCGAACATGTCGCCAAAGTGATATCTATTATTGTTTGGTACCTCGAGCTCACAAAGGTGGGTTTCGTTCCTTTGTTTATGATGCTAAGGTTGGTTTTGACTCACCTCTTTCGTTTGTATCCTTACTTCCCCATAGATGATGGTGTGCATTGCAGTCTGCGGAGATGATCAGGTTCCAGTTGTTAGCCTCGCAGTGCTGTACCAGGTCGACTAGTTATTTTGAGAGAATTTCGCCGTCGCTGGGCATGTAAGCTGATGCGAGTACTAATGTTGATTGTTCTTCTATGAGTATTTTTACCGTAGTAAGGTCTCTAGAACAGAATTGGATAAGCATGGTTGTTGTTATGGTTTTAGGCATGTAAATACAAGTTCTAGGTTTTTCCACAGTTGCGTCTAGAAATAGCTTACCGCCAATGTTGTTGAGACCGCAGACTTTATTGTTCCTGATCCAGGGCTCCTGGATCAGGGCGACGGTCTTGTGGTTTACCTCACGCACTCTGCGAAGTGTGACCGCCGCGATCTGCTTGTGCTGGAGGTTTGTTTGTATCACTGCTATTAAGTTAGGGGGAGCGCAGGACGTCATCTTCGTCACTGGTCCCTTCCTTACCTAGTTTTAGGGGAATTGCTACCTTCTCTGTTGGCCCTTTAGAGGGGGCCGAGAGGGTGGGCGCAGAAGCTGATGGCTCAACTGTTTTCCCCGTTGTTAACACTGATGTTGTGTCCTCGGCCGCCGGCTTCGATTCATCAGCGAAGAAGCGGATGTAGCCACATCCAGAGAGATGGGCCACTCGGCGGTCTCGTTTCAGGATGTCTTGCTTTTGGTCTTCCGGGATGCCCAGGATCATGTGAACGACCTTTGTCCGTGACATAGGTGCCTCCTTTTGGTCATCCACTGTCATGTCATAGCACGACCAGGTGTTGACTTTATACCACGGGTTTTGCCTGCTGATGAAGTTCTGCATCCTTATTGACTCCGTGATATGGCTGTATAGAAAAAGTCCTGCTCTCAGCTTCTTCTTGATGTCTGACTGCTAGATGATGGTCAGGGTCGTGTTGGGGATGGGCGATGGCATCGAGCCTACGTTTTCTTTCAGCCAGTCGAGCGCGTTGTTGTCCTCACACCACAACGCTAGAACTCCCTCCAAGAGGAAGATAGAGTACTCTTACCCGTTTTTAAATCAAGCTAACTCTTTTTTATGCGTATAGCAACACGCACTCGCACATCGACAGTAACATTTAAACACAAATTTTTATTATTATTATTTATTATTATTATTATGTTTTTCTTGGTAAGCCAACAACAAAAAAATTCAAATTAAATGTGGTAAGGTGTAAGTAGTGCTTTTAACTGCGACAGTTCAAGCCACATGAAAGTACCTGAAATAACTTTTCATAGCTAAGTTTTGATCTAGTTATCAAAGAAATAGGTTTACAGCAGATTTTTAATGTAGATCATTATTTTAAAATAAATGTATATCTTTCTTTGATATGAGGCTGTCCATGCGTTGTTTCTTCATAACATATCGAATATATGGGATGGACTAGTACAATGTGTATTTGCCACGGTTTTTTTTTTTTGTGCGAATGTTTGCTCGATCTGCTTTTGTATAAATTTCTGTGATAGTTGTCATGGTATCGGTAAATTGAGATTAAAATAAAATACCGATACACAATTTAAATTTATCGGTATTAAATTGGTACCAAATTTATATCGGTATTACCGGTCCAAAGAAAATTTACCACTGCAACCCTACTATATTTTGACATTAGTACTGATATGCACGTGACCATACCATGTGACACAAAACGTCATTGTTGTCACTGTCACACCCCTGTCAAGCGCGGCGGGTCACAAAAACTTATAAATTGAATAGAATTTTATATCTTGCGCTTATATTCTGTGATAAACATCGCAAGCTATTATTATCATAAGCTTGATAATGATTCGCTGGTAATCAAATAATCCGAAGGATTATTAGGTAGTAAAAGTTACCTGATAAGAAAATATATGTGATAACCGGCCTTTAGTTTGTTCTTCGAAGTCAATAATTTATTGTGAATACGTAGTCTTAAAGATGTCTATTACTGTACATAATAATGTGGTGTCAGGACCTGAAGAACGGCCCATTCCAGCGCATTTATCATATGGCCAATTTATGTATGATCAACTCAAAAACGGAGGAGATCAGATAGCCTTAGTAAGTACTTTACTTATATTTTTACCTATATTACTTTACTACAAGATTAGGGTAATGATGGCCCTATGAACTGAATGAAAATTTTGCCCAGATTGTCATAGTAATGCATAAACACACAGGCTCTACTAATCCATAAGTCATCTTGGGTACCACGACAGTGTCAGTTAAGCTTAAGTAAAATAGTGATATTAACACATCACTGTGTTTCAGTTGAAGGGCACTGTAGCAAGGGAAATGACTGAGCAAATAAGACATGAACTAATTGTCTTAAATTAGGAGTGCTAAGTGGTTATTCAGGTCTTTGCCAAACAACAATTTAGATGGCACTGACACTATTATGCTACCTACCTAACCTGGTTGTGTCTTCATTTAGTGATATATAAAAAAGGATGATTACAACAGTCTGTAAATACCATGCATAGTAGAGTATGGATTATCTGAACTAGTTGGGGGGCAAAAAACCATTTTTTTTTTTTAATGTTCCTCTGTTCTTCAGTCATTGTTCATCTGATAATGTTTGAAATACAAAACACGTCCAGGCTGGTAGCACAAATACTAATATCATCTGCGAAAACAGAATATACCATGATCTCATAAAATTAATGTTTTCCTTATTAAGACTTGTTAAAGATGTGGCATCTTTACATAGTATAAAACAAAGTTGGTTCTTGTTTTAGAACTTTTAAACTACACAACAAATTTAGATGCACTTTTCACCATCAATTTGATAATTTTTTTCTGTATGGTTTACACAGGGTGCTGAAAAAAAGTAAATGTGAGTTAGTGATAGTCAGTTAGGTGGTGAAATGTATTATGTTGATAAATAACAATTCAATGCAGTTTATGTGTGAAACACAGGTTGTCATGAGGTCTTATCACTACATAGTATAAAACAAAGTTGCTTTCTCTGTCCCTATACCCCTATGCTTGAATCTTTAAAACTATGCAACAGATTTTAATGCGGTTTTTTTTAATAGATAGAGTTTTTGAAAAGGAAGGTTTATATGTATAATAACATCATTAAATAGTGGACAAATAAGGAGCGGAGCAGCAATAAAATGTTGCAAAAACGGGGAAAATTTTAGCAGACGAAGTTACGCGGGTCAGCTAGTAAAATATATAATATTGTGACTCTGTGTCTTATCATGCAACAGGCATATAAATTTCATGAATTAACTTAAATGTCAAGGAAGTGATACAGGAATGTCTACTTGAAATTAAATTTTACTCATATTAATATGGTCAATGGAAATAATTATAATTCAATGTAATTCTAATAGATAATTTTTAATATTATAATAGCATTTTTCTGTAAGTAAATTTTTCAATTGATTTATAAAGTTTATTTGCGGTCAGTTAATATAACAAAGCTGTTGTCTGCGAACAATATCATGGGATGTTCTATACATTTAGGAAAATCATTGATGTATATCAAAAATACTAAGAGGCCTAATATGCTCCCTTGAGGCACGCCATATTTTATTGTTACGACATTTGAGATTATATTTTTTCAAGTCATAGTATTAGGTAGAATTCTAGTTATTTGATTTACTTGCTTTTAGATATGACTTTATTAAATTATGAACTTGCCTCTTACACCATATGTTTATAATCTTTGTAGAAGAATTCCATGGTACATGTGGTCAAAGGCTTTTGACTCAACTCTTTTGGTTAAGTACAAGGTCACACGCATGTATATGTGGTAACCGATGTCGCGGGTTAAAGCGCGAATCTTTGGATTCGAATTATGACAAAATAGTTTTTTTTTTTCAAAAATTTCCATCCTTGCAGGGGAATGATCAGACCATGATACTGATCATGCCCCTGCAAGGCTTCGACTGACTAAATCGGCACCCAGACATGCAAGTTATCAGGGACGGATCCAGGATTTGATTTTGGGGGGCAAATGTCAGTGCCGGATCTAACATGCTTTCACCCAGCCAAGTGACGACGGAGGTGTGGGTGCCCCAAAAATAATCGTTCTTGTTCAAACAAATTCAATACAATACAAGAAATTTAGTACACAAACAACCCTCTGGGGGGCACATGCTCCAGTGCCGATGCCCGTACCCTGGATCCGCCTATGCATGTTATGTGTATAGAGGGTAGAAAACCAGTATAGGCGTATAAGTAGTGCAAAACCAGAGTAGGCTGCAAGTTTAATATAATTATGATTCATTACAGGTTAATGCTGAAACTGGTGAGTCTGTGACATACAGACAAATACTTCAGCAAAGTGTGAATGTAGCTGTTAGTTTACAGAAACTTGGCTTAAAAAAAGGGGATGTGGTGGGCCTAAGTAGTGAGAACAGATTTGAGTTTGTACCAGCGGCTCTTGGAATAATTTACTGTGGGGGATATCTATCTACACTCAACATTACATACGCACCTGGTAAATATTTATATCCATATTATATTATTATCCTATATGGTAAATTTTTAAACTTCCAAATATAGCCTGAAAGACGATTGACAAAAATGACAAGCATTTTCTGAGTGCTGATTTTTTAATTATTTCACATTTTTGAAATAAAAAGATAGCCTGCCATTAATCTCCCAGTTTTGTCAGCGGTGACTTGAACTACGTAAAAAAATATATACTATAAAACTTCTGCAGCTACTGCAAGTTAGTTTTATAGTTTCCAAAACTTGAAACTTAAATCTATACTAATATTATAAAGCAAAATAGTTTGTTTGTATGCGATAATCTCAGGACCTACTGGTCCGAATTGAAAAAATATTTTATTGTTGGATAGCCAATTTATCGAGGAAGGCTATAGGCTATATAACATCACCCTACGACCAACAGGAGAAGAGCAGCAATGAAAAATCAAAAACGGGGAAAATTTACGCAGACAAAGTTGCACGGGTTAGCTAGTTATCAATAAAATAATATTATAGTTTTAACTACCTAATAGTAAAGTCACTTAAAAAGTACACAAACATAATTTTAATATTTCAGGGGAGATATCTCATCTTCTAAAAATAACAAAACCCAAGTTCATCTTCACATCTCCGATCACAGCACAAAACATTCACGATAGTTGCTCTGAGCTGCCATACACTTGCAAACTCATTGTGTTTGGAGAATATGATGTTGTGCCTGATTGTATGATGTATAATGACCTCGTCAAAGAGCATGTCAATATAGATGACTTTGTACTGGTTGATGTCAACGGGCAGGATGATACAGTAGCTGTTATGGCATCCTCAGGGACTACTGGGTTGCCAAAAGGAGTGATGCTAACCCATGTCAATTTCCTCACACTGTCTGCTCACTTTAAGTAAGTTGTATTGCTTAGTTATGCAGTTAGGTAGTTGTAGTAAATAAATTATTTTGAACCAATTAGGCAAGGATGTGGCGGTACCTACATTTGCGCGTAAACTGTTAGCGCGAAAAGACATTTGTGTGAAAAAGCGATAATAGGTCGAAATTAAAAAAACTAAACGCATTCTTTAGAATCGAGCTGTATGATATCAACACGCGACATTTTCGTTATAGCTTCATGGGTCAAGAAAGTCAAAATATTCGGATCTTGAGCAATATCTCCGGCGCTGGGGAAGGCAGCCTCTTTACCCTCGCATAACAATGCGCTGGCATTTTTATCTATGCTCGCTTGCAGCCTTCGCACGCACAAGACTGCGTGCGTGCGAAGGCTACCATCAAAGATCAAGACGCTGCATTTTTTGTCTAATTTAGTTTTCAACTCAACGGTCTATCCTTTCGAATAATAATGTCATTTTTGGCCCTCTTTAGAACCTATATATAGAAACATTTATTAGTTTATTTACTTTATCTCGCATAGTAGCAAGTATTTCCTTATCACGGAAACGATCAGGCAGTATTACGTCAAAACAATAGCATTCACAATTACTTATCACTTACATACAAAGAGCCTGATTTGAGTTATGTTTATGGGTTCTAGAAATAGCTATTTTCTGAGATAGATTGATCTGAGATATTTTGTGGATGATTATGATATTAACAAAACTAATATTGTTTTAGACACTATTATGAAATTGTACAACAAAAGAAAAACCATGGAATTGTGACTGGCTTGTCCTTAATACCGTGGTTCCATGCTTATGGTTTTATTACTACATTTGCTGTGATGGCAATGAATCTTAAAATTGTGTTTCTAATACGATTTGATCATGAGCAGTATTTGGAAACGATACAAAACTATAAGGTAAGTAAATTGACCATAAAAGTAAAATAGATCTAGAAAGAAAAAAAAAAGGAAAACAATCTTGTCAAATAAGATTCCACGGTCACTTAGGCACCTGTCTCACCAACGACGATGAACGAGAAGCGAGTAGCGATTTATCGCTCAAGGAACATGCAACAGATGTATTTTGTAGATTCCGTCTGTGTAAACAAAAGAGTGCCGTGTGGTGCCGGCTTAAGAATAGTACCACCCCATCTCTTCCCGTGGGTGTCGTCAAGGCGACTAAGGGATTTCACACCGGAGGACGGGCAGCAGCGTCCTCTGCGTACTTAAAGCCTTACTGCGATCGCCAACCCGCTCGCCAAGCGTGGCGATTATGGCAATTACCCCCAGGATCTACATTCCAGTAGGTTCTACTGGGGAGACCCGTGCCCAGCAGTGGGACATCATATGGGTTGATATGTATGTATGTATGTATGTAAACAAAAGAGATGCAGTAAAGAGCGAGAACTCGCTAGCTTTGTACAGTCCGCAACCAACTAATAATATCTGTATCTCTTTTGTTTACACGGGATCTACATAAGTATGTACGTTTCTTAAGCGATAAAATCGCTACTCGCTTTCTCGAGGGTGGCACAGGTGCCTTATTCTGGACCGTCTAAATTCAATGAAAACAAAAAAAACATAAGCATAATAAATTATTTATAAAGGTAAATTCTCAAGCAATTGTTATTCTTGGGTGATACATATGTATAACAAAAAGGTCAAAAATAACAAATTATACTACTAAATTAGTAGTACTACCTAATTAACATTATCTATAAGTACACAGGTACTATAAAATTCAATGTCTCTCCATCTGCCTGTCTGTTTATGTTTCAGAAATGCTTATCCCATTTGCATGGGTTTTTATTTATTTCATAGCTATGTTGAATGATCAAGTTATAGAATTTTCACACGAAATAAGTAGTGACAATAATGTAGAAGTGAGTATATCATTTATCGCAATCAATGCAAGCGCCAAGCTGAAGGCTAAACAAAACTAAACATAACTAGCTATGTTGGATTGGTTTCCACATTACTAGCAACGGGGGAGGCAACATTGGCAATGCCCCCCCCCCCCCCCCCAAACTCTTGAATTTGAAAGTGTGTGCCATATATTTGGTCCGCATTGACGGGCAAAACTACTCATACTTGGCCGGTGTTGGGTCAAAGTGCCCCAAGAACATGGTCCTGCATCCGGCGCTGGTTAACCTCTCCTGTTAGGAGTGGGTTCACGTCGGTAGTATAATAGGTAGGATTCGAACCCGCGACCTCACGATTGCAAATCCAATGCCTTAGTCATGACTACCACCACCTTCAAACACGTAAAAAAATTGTATTTTCCAGATAAATATGACTACCATAGTGCCTCCATTAGCTGTATTCTTAGCAAAGCATCCTCTAGTCCTTAAATATGATTTATCGTCACTGGTTGAAGTGTGGTGTGGGGCCGCACCCCTATCTAAAGACATTCAAACTGCTGTCACCAAAAGGCAAGTACTATTTAACTTATTCATTTTGATGTATGATCTCAGACGAATATACTGTCAAAAGCCTGAACATATACCGCTGATTTTCAACTACTAGCTAATTATTCAGTTAAACACGGATTTAACACAATATTGAACTTTGGATCTTAGCAATATTTATGAGACACTGTTATTGAAATATGATCTGTTGAATTATTTATGCCACATATTTTATTCATTTCGTAGGATTTTTTAGAGAATCGAACGTGATCTGACCTTTGTGCGCCAATGGCATATTATGCTTATAATAAGGTCGCAAAAGTAGACAATCGTTTTTCTTAACTTGACCTGCATACCTGGTACATACCAAGTGTAATAGAACCTTTCATCCGATTCCAAATAATATAATAATTTCATACTTATGACCGATCCCTATTAGAGCCAAAACACAGCTGACCCGCGGTGTATGTCTATTTTTATATAAAAAAAAGCATAATCATGTGGCAAGTCATCTAGGCTGCCGTAAAGGCGCATTATATCTTACTAGCTTTCGCCCGCGGCTCCGCCCGCGTGGATTTCATAAAAAAAACTTTTATTTTCTTAATAAAAAGTATCCTATGTTACTTCTAATACCTCCAAGAATATGTGTACAAAGTTTCATGATGATCAGTTGAGTAGTTTTCACGTGAAAGCGTAACAAACAAACTTACATTCACATTTATATAATAGTAGGGATGTATACAGAAACGTAGAGTATGTAATGAAGTCCACATGCTGAACAATTTCGTGAAGGTGTATCAAAATATATTTTACATTATTGAACATCATTTTAAGGTCAAATATTCCGACTTCAAGAATTCATAACGTACCTTGTCTTTAAGGGGCGTCTAAACGGGCCATTTTTTACGGCAATTTGTGGCGGCACTATTGGCAACTAATTGCTCGGCCAATAATGGCAATATGTCTGCAATTGTATGGCGCATGATCCAGTCACTTAAACTGGTTACACAACCCGGCAACAATAAAATAGAGAGCGAATGAAACAACAACAAAATTGACCGGGCAACGTTGCGGAAAATCGATTGCTCAGCGATCGTCAAATCAATATTGGCCACGTTGCCGGCCACAGCATTGCCGCCACAAATTGTCGTAAAAAATGGCTCGTTTAGACGCCCCTTTATACATTGGCTAAAATTTTCTTAACCCTTGTAAAACGCCCTCTACCGACGCTACTGACCGTGTGAAGGCTGAAAGTGCTCAATAGATGGCGTTGTAATACACTAATTTACTATGTTCTTTTCCGCTGACGCAGAGTGAAACGAAGCGGGCCGTGAATTCACAAATCGACCTATTCGAAGAACATAGTTGTGACTGCCTCTGCGGCGCGGTCGGTGTGTATCCGACTGCTACGCAAGAGGTCATGGGTTCGATCCCCACCCAATATAAAACTATGTGTGATGAGGACGATGGTTTATTCTGTCTGGGTGTTATTTATCTATAATATGTATGTATTTAGAAATATATAAGTATGTTTATCAGTTGTCTGGTTTCCATAGTACAAGCTCTGCTTAGTTTGGGATCAGATAGCGTTGTGTGAGTTGTCCCAAGATATTATTAGATATTATAGTTATATCTGCAAAATCTCTACTTTACAAGGCCGCTTTAAGTTTGTAAGGGTGCTTCTTCACCGCGAGCATACGCCTGTAATGTAACGTTACAGATCTAAGCATTATATCGGTGAAAGGAGAACCGAGCCCTACAATGAAATAATTAAACTAATAACATCAATGAAATAATTAAACGATCGCTTCGAAATTCTAATCTATACTAATATTATAAAGCGAAAGAGTTTGTTTGTTGGTTTGTTTGTTTGTTTGTTTGTTTGTTTGTTTAAACGCGCTAATCTCAGGAACTACTGGTCCGATTTGAAAAAATCTTTTTTGTTGGATAGCCCATTTATCGAGGAAGGCTATAGGCTATATAACATTGCGCTACGACTAATAGGAGCGGAGAAGCGACGAGAAATGTTTCAAAAACGGGGAAAAATTACGCATACGAAGTTGCGCGGGACAGCTAGTAATAAATATTACGTTACAGGCGCATGCTCGTCAGTCAGATAGGCAGTATAGAAACGTAATGCTCGAAATCGAATCATAAATGTACCATTACAGAAGCATGCTTGTGGTGAGGGAAGGCTTTTACACAAAATTTGCAAGAAATGGCAGTAAATTTTGTGTAAGAGACAAACTTAAAGTTGCTCTCCCGAAAGTAGAGATTTTCCAGAAACTTTGTTCTTGAGATAGGTCGAAATGAGTGCTCGAATCCTGGGTTCGAGGTGTATCCCATTATTTCCATTGCGGTTTCGCTAACGATTGTCGCGCTCAAAATTTAAGTCGTTTGTCTTTAAATAAAATCACTTTATCAAATTGACTAGCTGTCCCGCGCAACTTCGTAAATATTCCCCGTTTTTGCAACATTTCTCATTGCTGCTCCGCTCCTATTGATCATAGCGTGATGTTATATCCAACAGTGAAAGAATTTTTTCAATTCAGATCAGTAGTTCCTGAAATTACCGAGTTCAATCAAACAAACTCTTCAGCTTTATAGTATTAGTATAGATTATAGCTCTTTAGGAAAAATTAAAACGCCTATTTCACTTTTAGCGCACCATATATATTGTGTAAACGCCCTTACCATTTGCGATTTGCCGTAATGGAAATAATGGGACATAATTAGGAAAAAAATACTTTAATTCCAACAGATTCCTATTTCGAGCACTGTGATGGGTCCGCTCCGCGTCAGTGGAATTTGATTCTGTCGTTTTTTTTTTTATACTTAAAACTTTTGTTTCATTTTTCAGGACAGGTATAGATTTTATAAAACAAGGTTATGGTCTTACAGAGGCGACTATGGCTTGTCTTGTAGACCTAACAAGTGGTGAGAAGGTAGGGTCTTGTGGCACCCCTGCACCTGGCATGAGAGTCAAGGTATGATTGTCTTATTGTCGTTACTAGCACTTTCTCACAATTCATTTCCCCCACAATACACTCTCTATCCTTTAGTCTGAAAAGAGAAGTATCATAACATCTAATTTAAAAAATTCATACATCTTAAAAAGATCTAATTTTAAAAGGCTCAAGTTTTAAACATGTCATAACATGCAATTTGTTCTGACTCGGTGGCGCGGTGGGAGTGTATACAACTGCTGCGCAAGAGTTCGTGGGTTCGATTCCCACACAGAAGTTTTATTTTAAAGCTATCTTGCAATGTGGTATTGTGGCCCACATTACTAGCAATCCTGTTAATTCCTCCGTCTCCAGCAGATCTACATATTGTTGTTCCAAGTCTGGGTGAACTTTGTGTCCGTGACGTAAAGTTCCCCGCGACACATGGCTCTTGTACACTACTGCGTGAGTTGTCTTTTTAAAGTTATAAATAATCATAAAAACTTGAATGTTTTACGACGACATTATCTCTTAGTTTATTAATAACTAGCTGTCCCACGCAACTTCGTCTGCGTACATTTTCCTCGTTTTTGCAACATTTCTCATTGCTGCTCCGCTCCTATTGGTCGTAGCGAGATGTTATATAGCCTATAGCCTTCCTCGATAAATAGGCTATCCAACAGTGAAATATTTTTTCAATTCTGATCAGTAGTTCCTGAGATTACCACGTTCAAATAAACTCTTCAGTTGTAATATTAAGTATAGATAAATATTACTTTTTAGGTATTAGATGTAGAAACCGGTAAACGTTTGGGTCCCGGACAAGAAGGAGAGTTGTGGATCAAGTCGCCATTAAGAATGAAAGGTTACATGGGAGACCAGGCCACAAGTGACGCGTTGTTTGACTCAGAAGGGTATGTGAGAACCGGAGACATCGGTTACTACGACACAGAAGGCTTTTTCTACATCGTCGACAGACTAAAAGAACTCATTAAATACAAAGGCTTCCAGGTAAAGTGAATGGTATAATATCTTATTTCCTGTTTACGTTACGACTTTTCCGAATGATCACGGTATATATCGAAATTGTTTTCAAGGTTATTAATTACTGTTTCTTATTGTATCTTGACGTAGTTATGTGGTAAATGTATAATTGCTTTTAAATCCTTGAAAACTACTCTTTTTTTTATTAATAAAACTTGTAACTTGTTTATGAATATATACCTACAAAAGCTATTATATTCAATGATTGAATAAAAACAGATTACATGCATTATTTTCCTAGACGTGTTTAAGATATAAAAAACATTATATCGGTTCAAAGTCTATCCAAATGAATAATAATAATTACTCTTATAAGCAATGGAAAAGTACCTTCTACCTACTTAATTTCGAAGTATAAATGTTCATACATGGTATTATTATTTTAAGGTTGCCCCTGCGGAGTTAGAAGCACTGTTACTTGAGCATAAGGATGTAGCCGATGCAGGCGTCATCGGGCTCCCTAACGAAGAGGCCGGGGAACTTCCTCTCGCATTCATCGTCACTCAGCCCGGATCTAAAGTTACCGAGAAAGATCTCGTAGACTTTGTTGCATCCAAGGTATATATCAATAACTTATATTATTATATAATATAACTTATAACTTACTACATCAAAATTCTTTATTCACTTAGGAAGCAAGAGCGACGCTTGTGATAAGTCATGATATTGCCACATTCAGGTTTACTATGATGTCATGTAATGCGAAGTTCGCAATGCAATAGATCTTAAGAAAAATCTTTTTCATATGGTTAATACTTTACGCCGTAAATAAAGTTTTGTTAAATGCGCTGCGATACGAGGGAGCCTCCTTCCACTACAGTTATAGGTATATTAATAACATGACGGGGCAGGCAGGCAGACCGCTGGCACGTATGGAACCGATAACGCGTCACGACACACCACATCACATTAGTGTATTCTGGGCTAAAGCTTAAACACCTGAACCGATTTACGATGAAATTTAGAATAGATAGTTTGAGCTCCAGGAAAGGATATCGGATAGTTTTTATGGCGATAACCGCGGCGAAAGCTAGTAAATTTATAATCAGCAGATCAACATCATGTTTCATCATTAATCTATAGACATTAGAATGTTGAAAATAATATTATATTTTTGTTATCAGGTTTCATCAGCCAAGAGATTGCGAGGAGGAGTTATATTCATCAATGAAATTCCTAAAAACGCATCTGGTAAAATTCTTAGAAGAGAATTAAGAACAATGTTACAGAAGTACAAAAGCAAGCTTTAATATTCCAAAGTAATTCGACAGTACCTCAAAATAATACATTTTTTTATGTGACTAAATAATTTATGTTTTTGTTTTATTTGATTTTTTGATTATTGCAATGTTTTTTTTTTATTGTTATAAATAACAAAGTGACGGTTAACAATTTGTTTTATTTACATTTGATAAAAAAATCAACTTTAAATTTTACTAGCTAGTGTTTCTTTCAGCTCTTGTGGTATTCTATTAAGAGCGTAGGAGTGCAATTCATCATTAACAGCTGCCAAGACTCCAGTTTTATTAGGTCGCGACTCTGAGGCGCCATATTTATAGAAGTTGCCAATAATATCGGTTAATTTGCCGCCGGCCGCAGATAACACAGCCTCTGGGGCACAAGTGTCCCATTTCTTACATCCAGGACTGGCGAATACGTACACTGAGGCTTCTCCTTCCAATAATTGTAGAACCTGCGAAATACATCAAAAGTTGGACGTAAATATATTTTACTACTAAATGCATAACCATACAGAATCTGTAACTACATACCTTATAACCAGCACCACCCACTCTAAGAATTTGTGATGCATTCATAACTTGCAATGCCTTCTCTACTACAGGATTAGAATGGCTTCTTGTAGTGGTGATGACCAGGGAATCAGGTGGCGGGGCAGGTGTGAATCCACCCACACCGACTTCTTGTAAACCCCAAATGGTTCTGCCAATTTTCTTTTCACTTCCAACCATGCTCTTATAATATGGCTGATGAATTACACCAGCAACAGGTTTTTCGTTGACTGATATTCCAATCAAAACAGTGACATGTTCAAGAAAGCCTACAACAATGATAAATGTATTAATTAATTTGAAATTGTTAAATGCCAACACCCCATGCAACATGCAGTACTGTGATTACTTTTAATATTACGAATAAGTGAAAGGGAATGGATTTAAATCGGGTTTTAATTAGATCGACAATCGAAGGTTATGAAGTAGATACACTGGTTAGTCTACAGATTTTAGTAAGTCCTGATTATGATACTGTCAGTTGTCACCTAAGAAAGCCTGATCTCTGTGAATGCCTGCTTATTGTATTTTCCTAGTTACAAATGTTGGGTAGAAGGAGGTTCTTGACACATCTCGGTTTCATCTCTTGATAAAAAAAAAATGTAGTTCCATTGAAAAAATAATAAGAATTTGCATTATTGGCAAACTACATGGAACAATTTATACTTTTCTTGGTTAGAAACTGTTAACTTAATAGGAGATAGGCCTTCTTAAGTGGCAGGATCTTATTAAAACATATTTACAATACATACATTCTTATAAAATCCATTACGTTCCAAAGTGTTTGTTTAACTACAGTGCGTTCTACAAATAATGATCATATCACCTATTCAAATCTTTCATTTACCATAATTTGATTGGAGTAAACTTAAATACCACTTCACACTTATAAATGGATGTGTTAAGTACATTTTCCATCTCTCCCATGGATCTCTCTTCAACATTAGGGCACCTAAAAGTAATTATTTTATATATGTAGTCGTAAATCTAATGTAAAAAAATGCATGTTTCTTTAACAGGGTGTTGGTGTGGCTTGCAGATTTGAGATAAGGTATAGGGCATAGGTAGTTGCAGCAAGTTATTACAAATTAGGGATGATACGGAGCTATGACTCCCGACTCCGAACGGTCGGAACTTCCGATTAATTTTACACCTCCGACTCCGACATCTTTAAATAAAACGTTTATATCGGAGGTATATACCTAGCGTGCGGCGGGTCCTTTAAGCTATTTATACAGGGTGTAACAGAAAGGTGTGATCATATTCAAGGGTTGGTATGTGCCCATGATACTGAGTGCACATACCTAATTTTATCAAAATCGGTGTACCCTAAAAAAAATATTTATTATTTTTTCAATTGTTTATTTATGAATGAAAAAGTTATTAATTTAAAAAAGTATGACTTAAAAAGTTCTATGCCATAATAATCCAATCGAATTTTGTACCAGGGGAGGTATAAATCTTATGCCACACGCCTTTCTCTACTGAATTTTGACAAAAAGAATAGGCTATAACTATGTAATAATGATATAATCAGCTATGGCACTACGGTAGGTGCAATACTGACAACATACCCTATGCGCTGCTAAAATTTGACCACACCTTTCTGTTACAACCTGTATACTTGTCACAATTCTCTACGATCGCGTATTTTAAGTTCCGCCCGAGCGAATTTTACTACATTTAATATGAATAACTGAAAAATGTTTGTTTTTTATCTTATTATCTTAAGACTTATCTCGTTATATTTGTCTTCGCCCACTACCTAAGACTCCGACAAACCAAATTTAAAAACTGTGACTCCGACTTCGGTTCCGATAAAACCACCTCCGTAACATCCTTACTACAAATACAAATTCTGTGAAAATGAAGTAACAGATTGCGGTTAAAATGTAAATTGATTACACAATCCATAACTACCGTTAGGCCGCTTTTACACATACTTTGTTTTCACCGAAAAATCGTCTTTCGAACATTTGTCACCGGACCGGTCTCCGGTGCGTTTACTCAATCATTGTAAGCCATATAACACTACAAGTCCGGTAAAAAAAATATCTGGCGTTCAGTAAAAAAACCGTATATGTAAAAAGCTTACAATATTTTAGATGCAATTTAATTTGATTTGTTGAATCTATCTTTTAAATCTATCAAGATCTTAATAATAAATTGGTGTAAATAAACCTGAAAAGTTGATTAAAATCTTAATTTCACTACAGATAACATACCTTGTGTGTATTCAGAAGTACCATCGAGAGGATCAACCCACACAACAATATCTTCCTCTTTGATACTCTGGAGATTGGTGGGGCACTCCAAGGATAAGATTTCTTTATCGGGCTCGGAAACTAGCCAGTCACTGGTGATGTCATCCTGAAGATTGGAATACAAATTAATATAACTCCCTACTCTATTTTATTAGATACTAGCGGACGCCTCGCACTTTCACCCGCGTAGTTCCCGTTCCCGTGGGAATACAGGGATAAAAAATAGCCTATGTCAACCGGGGTTAGTGTAGCTTCACAACGATGAAATAATTTTTCAAATCCGTCTAGTAGTTTCGGAGCCTATTCAATACAAACAAACAATCAAATCTTTCCTCTTTATAATATTAGTATAGATTTGGACTCTTGAGGTGCCATGAAATAGTAGTCTTTATGTTTTATTCGGCACCAACTTCAAAATGTTAAATTTGTTTTTGTTATTCTAGGTATATTATTTTTTGCTTTTTAGTTGCCTTGTATTTATTTTTGAAGTCGGTAATATTTTTTGTTAAAAAGTTTTTATTTCTCACTTTTTAGTGGGTTGGTTTATAATTCACTTAAGTTACAATAGGCTTATGTCATCTGCTCAAATCCTTTTACTAAATATTGCTTGCCCCGATGCAGGGCCGTTAATTGTTGAGGAGTTCACTATCGGCTTTATTACATTGTATAATAGTAGTACCTATATCGAGATTAAAGTTCTACTCAATACCATATTAAAGTACTTAATTGAATCGCAAACTGTGAAATATTGAATAGGTCTGCTCGTAATTTTTGGTCTTCATCATCAGTTCCACTTCACCAATTGGTGTTTTTTAGAGTAAATGCACGAATCACTGTGAAATATACCTAAATCACTGTAGGTGTGCTTTTAATATTTTAAGAGTTCCCTCGATTTCTCCAGGATCCCATCATCAGATCGTGATCTGATGGCAATGGGACCAACTTGGAAGTATACCCTTTCAAACACAAAAACAATTTTTCAAATCGGTCCAGCCGTCTTTGCGTAATCGGTGAACAACATACAAAAAAAAAAAAAAAAAAAAACACAGACGAATTGAGAACCTCCTCCTTTTTGAAGTCGGTTGAAAATAAATAGTGTCATTTTTATTCTTTGATTTTAAAAAAATTTAAATTTGAATTGCTTACTGCAAGTTTTATTTTAAGAACGGTATTTTTTTTAAAACAATTTATGAAATGAAACATTTTAATTTTCAAACAGACTTACCTCATTTTCAGGACCATCCTCTTCACCAATAATACTCAGTTTAGGATACTGAGCAGTCAGTGACGCAATAATACAACGTTGAGCAGACCTGTCTGCTTCTGTTTGGTAGTCATCTTTACCCTGAAATTATACATTTTTAAACAGCGGCATAGCTTGCCTTACGCAGGCTCATGGGCGCCGCCAGGTTTTCTTTCCGGGGGTGTAATGGCATTTATACACTATAGGTACTACACACATGCAAAGAAGATATTTTTAAAAGTTACCCTTAAAATGGATTACACCCTGTATGATATATACTCTTTTCGTCACATAACGTTAGTTGGTCACACTCGCGATTCGTCTTATACGTTGTTTGCCACGATCTTAATTCGTCATTTACGCAGTCAGGCACGAGTGCCCGATAGTAATCCCCCTGCCCGTACAGCGCTGCCACCTCGCCGACCCTGAAATGAAGAAACTGTCAAAAGGTGGCCTGGTGGGCACTTTTGATAATTTCTTCATTATTCATATTTCATCATTATTATACTTACATAACTGAGTTCATGGGAGAATCACAAAAGTTTAAACATCTTTTTATATATGTTTTACTTATTGAGAAAGAATCAATCGACACATTTTGATTATATTTAAAAACAATATTGTTTATTGTTTAAGAAAAAACAGAACTAATTCTGTGTTATGTTTCGTAAAAAAAACAGTGAATCTTTATTAAAACTATAATGAAGCGAGATAATATCATTGCAATTCTTACAAGAAATATTAACAAGTCTCTTATTATTGTATTAATGTTTTACATCCCTACTTTATTTAAACCAAGTTCATTACAATCTAATTTTGATGGATAGTTCCATCATACAATAGGTAAAACATAATTAAATAAATTATGTTTTATATACCACCTGCTTATATTTATTTTAACTGTAATCCAGTACTGTTCGGGAAAAACAGGAACACTTTTTGTAACGAATCACGTTCGTGACGAATTGAGTAAATGTTTCGCGTTTATGACGAATTGAGATAATGACATAATGCGTTTATAACGAACTTGGATATTAACTTATCGCGTTAATGAGGAACTGCGATACTGAAAAGCGCAAATGTCATAACGCGTTTATTAATGACGGATTGAGTGTGTGACAAATAGTGTCTGTGATGTTCAGCATGTAATCTCATAAAACTATTGTCTTGGGTTGCAAGCGCACCCAGCAGGGTGCAAGCGCACCCAGCAGGGTGCAAGGCTCTGCTGCAAAAATTTGTTGAGGAGCCTAGTGTCCCAAAGCTGTAGCCCACGCTACAGCTTTGGGACACTAGGCTCCCCAACAAATATCATTGATATGGCGGAACTTACACCCCTTTCTGACCTTTTATATGACAAATGTTTTAATACCCTTGGTAGTTGTATTTATACAACTATAAGTACAGTTAAACTGTTGTGTTTTTTGTTGTATCAATCAAAAGGTTATATAAATATCTATTCAACAAAAAGATGAATCATAAAATGAAGACAACTACAAAAACTGTGAACATGCAAAGTACAGTTTATGTAGTACAACTATATTTATTAGTAAAATATGTATAAAGCTATGTTTCTAATAAACAGCAATATTCTTTAGTAATTTTAACAATTGATTTAATTCTCAAGAGATGCTTTGGGGTCCTAAAGCAACTTATATATAGCTATCCTGAAACATTTGTATCCCAGGCCATGCCTGTCAATCCTTCATCAATCAATTTTTTTTTAAACCCTGACTACAGTTACTGACAGGCAGTCAGTGCCAAAGGAGTGTATATTACTGCTTCGTACAAGATTGTGGCTTCAGTATTCTATAGCAATCAAGTTGGAAAAAAATTGTGTTAGAAACTAACAAAAGCACAAGTTCGTCATCCTATTGTTTAAAATATTTTCCCACACTGGTAATTAACCTTATTACATACAAAATTAATATTCTATTCTAATAAGAATCTAGCACAAGGAAATTATGAATATAATATTGGTTAGTTAAATACTAGCTTTCTTTAGAGGCTCCAAGTGTGGATGCCAGTTATGGCGATAAAAAGTTCTTCCTCAGGACTCATACCATCTCCGTACCAAATTTCATTTTCATATCTATACAAATAAACAAAATTGAAGTGCCTGTTTGTATTGTCGAAATAGCATTATATTTATCAGTAAAATATAAACCTATGTTTCTAATAAACATAGTAGCAATATTCTTTAGTAACTAACAATTGATTTAATTCTCAACAGACGGTTTGAAGTCCCAATGCATAACAGTTTTTTACTAAATGCATATGAAAGTATTTATCATACTTATAACAACAACACAATTTTTATTTTATCTGTCTGTTGATTTGTTTGTTCAGGCAAATTTTTGAAATGGTTGTATAGATTTTGACGGGACTTTCACTGTCAGACAGCTGAGGACGTAAGGAGCACTTTTTTATCCTGCTAATGTCTGTAGGGAGAGAGCAGCACTGTAACTTCACAGGGACAAAGTCGCAGGCACAGCTAGTTTATAATATTCATTTAGATAGCTTTGCTATACCAAATAAAATTACAGACAGTAAACAAAGCAATAAAATGTATGTAGTGTTACTTTGTTATCTTAAGACAATAAGTTCTAAAGTAAAGAGAGCTGCAACAATGTTGCTGGTAAATAACTCCATTATCAGATCAGTGATAACAAGTCATAGTCCCATAATGAAAAAAATCTTAAGGATAATTGGAATTTTATCCATGTATCCTTACTGGTAGGGAGAAATTTTATGTCCATGTATATACCCTACTCCGCATTATAATTTCCCACCTACTGCTGAATCTCAAGAAGACAGATTGCTCTTTTATTTTTTTTTTAATGTGGGCTCTTGCCCACATTTAAAAAAAAAATATCACTGCTATGTAGTAAAACTGTCAGAAAGAAAATATTTGCAATAGTTGCATAAAACTTTGAAGTAAAACATAAGTGTTGTATTAACACAAAAAAAAGACTTTATGAGAGTATTTCAACAATGAACATGAGAAAAAAGCTGAATGATCCCAATAAAAAACAGATGATCTACTTATTAGAAAGTTGACAAGAATTATTGTATTTTATTATTTAAGAATCCTAAGCCGTAACCGTAGAGTAAAACTGTTTTATTAGATCTATAAAATTAGATAATATTAGATTTAAGATAACAAACCTTTTCAATGATACCCAATTCTCCTTTGCTCATGACATCGCGAACTATTTTTCCTGCTCTATTGGCCACTGACACAGAAGATGCCAACAATCTCACAATAACAGGAACGCTCGACGTCATTTTTAATAAATAAAATATTCCTACTATCTCGATCACTTAAATGAGTAATAAAACTTTCAAATTTCAGTAGGTCTATTTATTCATGTACCCTTTCAATGTCACGCAGACAATCAGAATCAGACAAGACAACACAAACACATAATATAGTGTTGCAAGTTTACAACAGAGTGAATATAGAAATATCGATAATGAAATGTTCGATATTTTGTGCACTCAAAACCTTTTTGACGTAATGACGTCTTATAAATCGAGGTCCGGGTGCGCACGAAAAAGTGTCACGTTATGAATTTATTAAGCAACGGTCAGGTTATGGATTGGTTGCTAAGCAAATAAGTAAGGTTGTTATGTCATTATGACGTTATCACGTAAATATATCCTCTATAAACCTGTCTGCCGATGAAAGTGAAGCCTACTTTCATCGGCAGACAGGCTATAGAAAATATTCAATTGAACTAGATTGCAGACCGTACCATAAGGGTTTGATTTTTAATCCATACTTCCATACTAATATTTTAAATGTGAAAGTAACTTTGTCTGTCTGTTACGCTTTCACACTCAAACAGCTAACCCGAAATTTGAACCCTTAAGTGAAATTTGGTATGGAGATAGTTTGAGTCCCGGGGAAGAATATAGGAGTTTTTATCGCGATAACCGACATCCACGCGGGCGGAGCCTTGGGCGAAAGCTAGTACTACAATATGGCGCCATTCATTTAATGCGTAAGACGATTTTGGCCAGTCGTTGACCCCGTCCCTCCCCTATGTAAAAGAAATAAGAATATACTATGTACTTATATTCTTAATAATTATTATTTTATTTTCTTATGAAATATGTTTTTAGGAACGTGTGTTGTTGGTCCTGTTTTTTTTTTTTAAATAAAAACAAAAAAGTTATGACTATTAAGTCATAACTTTTTTGTTTTTATTTTAAAGTTTTTACCACGACACTCCTGTGGATTCGATGCTTTGATCTTTTTTCGTTGTTTTCAAATGAAGTTAGTTTATTTTTCTTTAAAAAAGTTATTCGAAATATCATTTTATCTTCATACTTTTTTGTGATCTTACGTAAGAACTATTAAGCCGGAATCCCTCCCTCCCTCTTGTAATAAAAATAGAACGTGGCCAACCCCTCCTTCTAAAATAGAATAAATAAATATTAAAGTGTCAATTTCCAAATATCGACATTTAAAACTACAATTTGGTACAACTCAACAGTCTAAATGTCATTACCAATGCAATGCATGTCATGTCATGTCATTTGACGCAATCGTTCAGCAATTGCTCAACGGAAGAATAAAAATCGTTCTGAAAATTTTCTGGTTATTTTAGAATGATCATATTTTTCTCGCCAGCATATGAAACTATTTATTTATTGCCTTTTTTTATAACCAGTATTCAATTCCTGTGCCAAAATTCATCGAGATCCGTTCAACCATTTTTATCCACTTCCAATTACCAACCCAAATCCACACTTCGTATTTAGGTTTAAGTATAATACTAGTGTATTATGTAGGTACCTATTTATTATGATAAGTCTAATAAAGTCTAAATATGTCATGATATAGTTATAAGTACATAGTTGTACTTATAACTATATCATGACATATTACATGCATCATATTATAGTCACACCAATGGCTTTTCTTTTGAGCGAACACCGATAGAAACTCAAATCTTTTTTATCCTCTTCCCTCCGATATTATTCGGTAGGGAATATGGCTCGCACATTCTGTGCATGTTTCAAGATAATTTTCTTTCTCTTCGAGAAAGAAGAAGTTATCCTTGATGGAGCTTAGGTGCATTCATACTTATCTGTTTGTTGTTTGAGGTACAGTAGGATCAACGTAACATGACCGGATTGTAGTTGCCCCGATGCATTTTTTAATAGTAAATGGTGACAGGAAGCGGGGGCGGGTCGTTAACTAAACCAAGAGAATTAGAGATACGATTACGCATTACGTTGTCATAATTAGTATTCCTAACTCATGTTTTTTTTCGTAAAAAAAGTGTTTTTCAAACTTTCTTTAGTATTTACTGTAACTGTTCTAAATCTAAACTTTTATGAACTCGTTTATATAGGTAGTGTTTTTATATTGTTACATTAAACATAATTAATCGTTTTAGTAAGTCATTTTAGGGTCTCTGGTATCTCTATGACATGCGCGAAAGTGTTATGAACCCATATGAACCTAACTTCAATCCGGTCAAGTTACATTGATCCAACTGTAACCTAGGTACCCCCCATAATGCCAGCAGTCTGCCCAGACCACGTCGAGTCGCGATGTGTATTGGCATTCCCATGGCCTCTACTGGTAGATCTGTACTTAATGAATATGCACTACACAAGACAATAAAATTTCAATACAACATCTCAAAACATTTAATAATTACTCAACCTTAACCCTTTCTTACTTACTTACTACAATGATATAAAACTATATAGTTTAAGGCACATGTTTACAAGTAATTGTATTGAATCAGTAAAGCCTGACCCGAAAAATAAAAAACCTGACGGGAAGCGCTACATTCTATTTTTCATTGTGTTGTCTAAATTGTCATTAAAAGAGAAACAGTTTTAGACTGACCACAACTTTGCTAGGTTTTTAATTTTCTAGATGGGCTTGTAAATATATTTTTTTAAATATCTTCTCGACATTAAAATCGTATCAAAAAATACAATACATTTATCAAAAAATTATATAACAGATTGAAATATATGTATTACTTACTCGTTGTTTTAATGTTTACAAACAAAATAAATGCTGTTACCTGTGTAGTAATATTGTAAATAGTATTTATTTTATATGATTTACAATAAAATAAAGATTTGATAATATAATTTCCATCATACAATAAACAATTTATTTCTATTCAAACTAAACCTAAAACCACAAATAATTTTGATATTTTTGTTAAATATTGAAAGAATATTATGACTTAATCTTTTATGTAAATAAGAACAATAGATACTTATAAACATGAATAACAAAATATTATTATACTACTTAGGTATTACCAGAAATAAAGTATTTCAAACCTGTATTTACACATTAACATTTCAGTGGTAAATAGTACGTATAACAGTATATCTAAATAACCCCTTATCTTAAAAGTCCGCATATCTCATAAACAAAATGTTATAAAAACATCCACAAAACATAAGTCAACAAACCAAGAGCCACCAATATTACGAAACTTGATTGTGGTATTTATTAAAGAATGATCTTACCTTTGATATCTACCCAAAGTATATGTATGAGTAACGACTAATAAATGATAACAAATTATAAATTGATAAAAGAAATTCTTAAACAATAATAAAACAAATTAATTAGACCTATATCAAACAAAAATAAATTCAAAGACCTATCAAGTATCATTAAACATGAAGTGTTGTATTTCTTTGTTTTCACCACAAATTGGTAAAGGTCAACGAGCGAACGAGAAAGCGTAATATAGATCCCATGTAAACAAAAGAGATACAGATATTAATAGTTGATCATTGCCGGCGCGAACTCGCTGTATACTGCATATCTTTTATTTTCACGGATGCGATCTACAATATACATCTATTGGACGTTTCTTGAGCGATAAATCGCTGCTCGCCGGCGATGGGACAATTGCCTTACACCACGAGCTCTATAAATCTATTAATTACGTCAGACGCGACCTTTGTGACTTCACACTTTTACATTTAATCTTTGAACTCAATTAATTAATTTGGTTAGACGGTTTTCTCAGTTTTATAGCTGAACGTAGAAAAATGTCCTCACAAACTTGAATACTACCCATATTGTGTCATCGATAGAAGTAGCACTATGTATAATATAATGTCTTTTTTATTATAATCTCGGTGCCCGCCCTGCTTCGCACACGTGTAATTTGTCCGTACGTTTTATCTAAACTTTTTAGTGTACAAAACTTCTTACAATAACGAAGACAACAAAAATAATTATACAATTTGGTGCAGTCGTTCTGAAGTTATATGATTACATTCCTTCAGACGCACATAGGATTTATTTTTATTTATACAAGGCTTTCCATAGAGTTTTATCTACTATCTATACACATTATATGCATATATTATACAGATACACTAGCTGACGCGCGCAACATCGTTTGCTTAATTTTTTTCCGTTTTTGTAATATTTTTAAAGTTTTTTAAACTATGTTTGTAAAGTCCCCCGCAACATAGGGCTTGTACCCTTAGGCAGGATTGTTTTTTGAAAAATAAAAAAAAAACTATAGATGTATACTATATATAATGACTGCCTCAGTGGCGCGGTGGGAGTGTATACGACTGCTGCGCATGAGTTCGATTCCCACACGGGACACCACTTTGTGTGAACCATAAATTGTTGTTCCGAGTCTGGGTGTACTTTGTGTCCGTGACTTATATGTTTGTAAAGTCCCTCGCGACACAGGGCTTGTACCCTAATGCGGGAGTCGTCTTTTAAAAAAAATATATAATAATATTATAGCTAAAGCGTTTGTTTGTTTGGTGGAACGCAATAGTCGTTACTACTATAGGCTATATAACATCACGCTATGACCAATAGGAGCTGAACATCAATAAAAAAAATGTTGCAAAAACGGGAGAAAATGACGCAGACGAAATTGCGCGGATCAGATAAATCGAAATAAACCTAAGCGTACATGGGGACAGACAGCGGGCAGAGACTATGTTTTATTGTATGTAAATATTTTCAAGATAATTACAGTATTACACATTTTCAGAGACTTGCTTGAGTATATGCTTGACTATTTGATCGATTGTGTGAGTGTCGAGCATCCTGGCGATGTTCTTGTCCTCAATAACGTAGAGGAACAAATGCTTGGTGTTTTCTCGCAGTCGTTGCACGCGCGTCCATTTCTCGCGATCCGCTGGCCGAGCGCCACATTGCTCTATTACCTTTTCTAATACCTGGAATTAAAAAAAAATAGTTAGAATTACTGTATGTATTAATACGGTAATGTTGTTTATAAATCATTCAAAGAAATTCAGACGGATAGAGGGATGGACATAATGAAACTATAAGGATTCCGTTTTGCTATTTTGGCTACGGAATCCTGATGATGTTAAGTTAGATGTGTTGATTATACAGTTCAGTCTATTTCATTTTTAATAATTTTCCTGCAGTTGGTATCCCTGGGACCATTTGCGAATGGCACGGTTTGTGAATAGGACCTAATACAAATGGAACGTTTTGCGAATGGGACGTTTTGAGAATAATAATAATAACTCGGGACAATTCACACAATGCCATTTGATCCCAAACTAAGCAGAGCTTGTTCTATAGCAACCAGACATCTGATAACATACTTATATATTTCTAAATACTTGCTTAAATAGATAAATAATTACTATTTTAGAAAAGGGCGTTTACTACTGCAGGATCTTTTGCAAATAGGACGTTCTGGGTCTAAACTGTCCCAGAGAGTGCAATTATAATGAACAAGAAATTTATTTATTAATAAAAACATACCACATCCACAGTCTCTTCAGGCCAACCAAATAAAGCGAGTGTTTCCTTATCAATCAGTTGCGTTATTAATTGATTCAAATTATCTGCTAGCTCTTCTTCCGACATTAAAGGATTATTTGGTTTCTGAAATACAAATTAATAAACAGACAAATTAGCTAATTATGCAATTAAAATCCAAGTAGATTTGTCACCCTAAGGCACTTGTCCCATCAACGACGATGAGCGAGAAGCGAGTAGCGATTTATCGCTCAAGAAACGTGCATCAGATGTATTTTGTAGATCCCATCAGTGTGAACAAAAGAGATGCTGTATAGAGCGTGTACTATGTGTTATTCATTACATTTTTTTTTAATTATAGAAGACAACTTTCGGTAGTTAAAATACTGTTTGAAAAGCATTAAGAATAAAGTATAGTAATATGATTTTTGTATAATAATAATAATATCTTGGGACAACTCACACAACGCTATCTGATCCCAAACTAAGCAGAGCTTGTACTATGGAAACCAGACAACTGATAAACATACTTATATATTTCTAAATACATACATATTATAGATAAATAACACCCAGACACAGAATAAACCATCGTGCTCATCACACAAAGTTTTGTCCTGGGTGGGGATCGAACCCACGACCTCTTGCGTAGCAGTCGAATACACTCCCACCGCGCCACAGAGGTAGTAGTATAATCGCTATGCATAAAACAGCTTAAATATTAATACCTTCTCTGGTGGTGATTGTTCTATAGGAACTGTGACTTCTCCCTCTTCTTGCATGCCTCCGTAGAGCACTCCGGACCCGCTGTAACCTTGCAGAATACGATCCGATTCCACATCCAACAGATTGAGAATCGATTCTATTTCCGATTTTTTCACTCTATCCGTCGAATTAGGAGTCCCCTTAAAGACAAAATATATTTATATAATAATTGTATAAAGGCATAGATATGGCGTTCTTTTTTTCTCATGGCATAAATATTGTCACTCCTGTGGTACAAAATTCAATGGGATTATTAAGGCTATATGTAATAATAATCTTTATTTGCAAGAACATTGTTATAAAGATGGAAGATCGTCTTAAAATTAGATGTGTAAATTAGATTTAGGCAGAACAATGAACATGTTCATTGTTCTGCCTAAATCGGACATGCAAATGTCAAGACAAAATATACATTAAAGAAGTTAGTGTTTTGATATAGCATTTACCTAATCTGTCTATTTCTTATTACAGTATAAAAACCTCTATCTATCGGCCAAGTCTTGAGACTTTTAATAAATTTATTATAGGTTAGGTAGTTATATTTAATCGCATACCTAACAATATAAAGGACCTGCCTTTTATATTGTTAGGTATGCGATTAAATATAACTCGACACATTGCAAAACAATTCTTTTTGTAAAGCTCAGTTCTAGGAATTTTGGGCAAAACAATTCTGTCTGGATTCCTAGTGTTTCTCAAGTACATATCTATGGCTTTGATAAACAGATCTTAAATTAGTTTTGTAAATTTGTCAATTTCAAAAATATACATGCTTGGCAATGTAAGTACCCGTAACTAAATTTTTTACATATTTTTTCAATTTTCATTGATAAAATCTATACTAATATTATAAAGCAGAAAAGTTTGTTTGTTTGTTTGTTTAAACGCGCTAATCTCAGTAACTACTAGTCCGATTTAAAAAATCTTTTTTTGGTGGATAGCCCATTTATCGAGGAAGGCTATAGGGCTATAGGGCTATATATATAACATCGCGCTACGACTAATAGGAGCGGAGCAGCGACGTGAAATGTTGCAAAAACGGGAAAAATTTACGCATACGAAGTTGCGCGGGGCAGCTAGTAAACAAATAAAATAATAAAATAAAAATAATAAATCAAATTTTAAGTACCCTTGAATTTGACTACATTTTTCAGTTACACATCATATAAGCAGTCTGGTGTATCAACCATTAAGTATATTACTTACCAGCACTTGTCTGACATGCAGCAGATGACCCTTAAAGATGGTCGGATGGCTCTTCCGAACGTGTCGTATGAGCTGTTCGCCGCGCACGTAGGCGCGCGCCGATACACAGTACATGCATCGGCGCGGACGGTCCAACGTGTGGGTTTCCAAATGACGGCGAAGGTTCACATCCGAGTGGAATTTCTTCTCGCAGACATCGCAACTATAAGCTGTTTACACAGATATAATAATTTTAAGGTAAATCTATATTAATATTATAAAGCCGAAGAGTTTGTTTGAACGTGGTAATCTCAGGAACTACTGGTCCGAATTAAAAAAATATTATTCTGTTTGGTAGCTCATTTATCGAGGAAGGCTATAGGCTATATAACATCACGCTACGATAAATAGGAGCGGAGCAGCAATGAAAAATGTTGCAAAAACGGGGAAAATTGACGCATACGAAGTTGCGTGGGACAGTTAGTAATAAATAAATAGTTATAAATATAATAATCATAGGCGCACCCAAGTGGGTATTTGGGGGTCGAAGCTATCCCGATATTGTATAAAAGTACACTGTTCATTGTAACGGAGCGAGACTGCGGAGCAAAGAAACGTAGAAATATTAACCAATAGGATTGCATAAAATATCTGTTCTACTCCAATGGACAGGCATTATGCAATCCTATTAGATCATCGAATAATTAAAATCTTCGCAGAAAAATTACACATTCCCAAGGACTTTATAGTAAAAATAAGGTTGGGGAGTCCATGAAAAACCTTAACGCAAAGCTCGATGGCCTCGATAGAGCCTGAGTGAGTGGATCTTTAAAATGAACATGGATAAGACGAAGATCTCAAACATCCATGTTATATCCACTCTCGTAAAAGTCGAAAACCCTACTGGGATAAACAATTCTGTATTGAGCAAAAGGTCAACTGACAAATCCAACTCAGCTGGACAACGTTCGAGAAGATATGAAAATCTTGCCATCCCAAATACCATACTGCCAGAGAAACGAAAGTCTTTTACCAGTGTGTGTTGGCTGGCAACAGCACTGCACTGGCAACAGCCAGTGATAACTTACGGCACTGAGACGTGGCCCTTTTACAATAGGCCTCGTAAAAAAGCTCAAGGTCACCCAAAGGTCAGTGAAGAAGACTATGCTGGGAACGAGGAGATTCACAGAATAACCAAAGTGATTGATATAGCCCAATAAATTGCCATATATAGGCCAGAAAATGTGTTCTCAAGTGACAAATGATCACGAAGCAAGGGTAGGCTTCGCACGTGATGGACCAAAGACCTTGTGAAGGTCGCGGGAAGCCGCTGGATGCGGATGGCGCTGGACCGGTCGTTCTTCTGTAATTCATGCCCAGGACTCCGGGGGACCCTCAGCAGGTCGCACAAAAGGGATAGGTAGGAGTGCTCCGTCTCACCACAAATTGCAATTTGTAAGTAAAAATAAAAACTATATTTGTGTAGGCAATTTTCTAAGCTACAAATCCTTTCAACACTATTTTTAAATAACATTGACCGTTAGCAAGATATTCCCGAAAAACCGTTTTTTATTACTTATTTAGCGGTACTCAGATCGATGATGACTTTTGGGATTTTGTTTAGAACTACAAAAGGAAGGTCCATGCAAAAATCCAACTTTCCCGTAATTATTCCGAAATTTGATATTTGTGAATGCTATTTTCTCTGCACTAAAAACAATTGTTCCACTCAAACAAGTAGTTCCGTAGATTAGCGTGTTTAACCAAACAAACTCTTCAGCTTTATATTATTAGTAAATTTGTTAGTATTGTTGTTTGGACGATTATAAATTTAAACACGCGTAATTGTAGACGAATGTATTTAGTATTATTTAGAGCTCCTTAAGACGCACTATTGCCAGATTAGTGAAAAAAAAACTTTTTTTTGAAAGACAACTCCCAAGACTCCAGGTTACAAGCGCTGTGTCGCAGGGGACTTTACAAATATTCAATTTACAGACACAAAGTACACCCCGACTTGAAAAAATCATTTGTGGATCACACAAAGTGGTATCCCGTGCGGAAATCGAACCCACGATTTCTTGCACAGCAGTCACCGCGCCACCGAGGTCGAGTCATTGTTGTCATCTATTCAATTACATAATAATAAAAAACACTTACGTTTTTGTTCCAAATGTACACTCAAGTGATTATTCAAACTGGTTTCGTTCATAAATTCCTTTGAAGCGTATGAACATGTTTTAACGGGGCAGTTTAGTTTCTCCAATCCCATGTGATCTCTCATATGTGCAAGCATTCTGTAGAGGAAAAAATATAATATGACCTAGCTAGCTACATATCAATCCATATCAATCCCACTGCAGGGCATGATCATAGATGCTGGGGGCAATTGGAAAAATCGCCACGCTTAGCGAGCGGGTTGGCGATCGCAGTAAGGTTTTAAAGTACGCAGAGGACGCTGCTGCCCGTCCTTCGGAAATCCCTAAGTCGTCTTGACGACATCCACGAGAAGAGATGGGGCGATACAATTCTTAAGCCGATACCACATGGCATAGCTATACCTGGTATTATTACATTAAGCCCGCTTGTGCATGACGCCGGAATGGTGTTCATCGCACTGAGAGACGGTGAGTATACAAGCGGATGTATACAAATGACTGTCCATCATCATGACCTGTCCGTCATCATGACCTCACATGAAATATTATTTCCAATTGCCCCCCCCCCCCCTAACCAGACTCGACTGAATGGGGGTGGGGGGGCAATTGGAAATAATATTTCGTGTGAGTTCATGATGACGGATGCCCTCAGCGGTGGTGGCTGGTGTACCGGTGTCATGCGAGCGACTCACTCTTGGCCGGTTGGGTTACATGTTGCCCCCCATGAAATAAAGTTCTTGATCCGCGCCTGCTTCTGGTTATAACTTTAACAAATGATTTATAAAGGATATGACATACTTGGCTCTAGATGGGAATGTTTTGCCACAAGTGGTGCACATCATGCCATTGTGTTTCTCGAGATGGCGCTGAAGTTGAACCTTTTGTATGTAGGAGCGGTGGCACAGATGACACTTGTGCGGCTTGTCTTCCACGTGCGTCAGTACATGTCGACGCATCACTTCTATCGTGAATGTTGTGTATTCACACTGAAATCCAAACCAGATTATCCAAACCGACGTAAAAAATGTGATGAAATTCTTACACAGCTGAATTAATTTATATGAAATTTGGTAAGGACATAGTTTGAATCCCAAGAAAGGGGCTCAAACTATCTACACTATTTAAAGAAAACATGCGGGCGGGGCCATGGGCGAAAGCTAGTTAGTCATATAATCAAGGAACCAGACGTGGTCAATACAGACGTACGCATGTTTTCTAGCGTGTATGTAATGAAATATTAATGACTAGAGTTCCTTCACAGGGCCAACCTGCACATTGCCTTTGGAATAAAGTGTAGCTTAGTTTATGGTCCTCCAACAGATACCAAATTTCATCAAATAGGTCCAGTGGTTTTGGAGTATTGTGCTTCAAACAAACACAACTAAACTGGCGAGCAAAAGTTTCGGGTCACTAGAAAACTTCGAAAAAAAATCGCGCAAAGTATAGATTTGAAATAAAAATAATGTTGATTGATTGTTATCACGCTTAAAATAAAATTTATGTAATATACACACATCAAAAGTGTCTAGGGATCAACATATATTTTTGCAATAACTTTTCTCCTGATTGATTTTTTTTTTTTTATTTCTTTAAGGATTCATCAAATAAAGTGTTTTCGTTTGTCACAGTAACGATAAACCATGTCACCTTTGCATTAATAAAGAAATTTGCCATTTTCCTAATAAAGGGATTTTTGACATTTGAACCACTAACATTAAAGTTCGAAAAAAAGACTGAAATAACAGTTTTCTTTAAAATTTTATTGGGTAACTTAAACAATTAATAATCCGTGTTTCTACCGCGAACACTAACAACACAAGAACATCGGTTTGGCATACTCAAAATGAGTTCATCCAAATCACGCTGTGGAATGGCCGCCCATGTTCGTTGCAACAACAAAAAAAGGTCTTCTTGCGACTGGATACCCTCCATATTCGGCAGAGCTCTTCTCTGTAGCATATCCCATGCATGCTCAATCGGGTTCAAGTCTGGCGACTGAGCAGGCCAGGGCAGGACATTGATGTTAGCTGCGGCGACTCTTGCGGTGTGCGGTCGTGCATTATCATGCATTAACTGAAATAAGGGACCGATTTGCACTTGTAGAGGAACGATGACGTCTGATACAATCGTCTCAGCATAAATTTGAGCGTTGAGGTTGCCTCTGATCCAAATCAACTCAGTTCTTCCGCCGATCCAAATACCCGCCCATACCATGATGGTTCCACCACTATAAGGATGGACTTCCTGGCAGGATTTTAATCGCTGTTGGCGTCCAGGGGTTCTCCAGTGTCGTATACGTCTTGTATCCGGTCTCATACCAAAACGAGACTCATCAGAAAAGCACACGAAACGCCATTGTTCTTCTGCCCAATTTCTGTGTTCAAGAGCCCATTGATATCGAATCCTACGATTGTGCATTGCTATAGGTGGTACCCGTAGCGGTCTTCGGGAATGAAGGTTCACTTCATGCAAGCGGTTTCTGACTGTTTGGTCGCTAATTAAGTTCCCTGAAGAGTGATGAAGCCTCACGGCTAACATCATGGCGGTTATTGTTGGACCTCTTCGAGTTAAGATTTGAATGTATCGGTCTTGTCTCCGTGTGGTGCAGCGATACCGTCCTCCATGGCGCTCAGCCACGGTACCAGTGCTTCGGTAACGTGTCCAAAGTCGACTGATAACACTCTGACTTGTATTCAGAGCTAAAGCCACAGTACGTTGCCGGAAACCAGCTTCTATCATTCCCACGGCTCTGAGCATTTCTTCCCTGCTTAAATGACGTCGCCGCTCCATAATAACGTTGGTTTTAATCAGTAGTAGGGAAACAGTAGCACTAATAATGTCTTCAATGCGTTGTATGTTTTTATAGGGAAAATATTGACAGCTGATTTTCATCTTTTACTCGAATTTGATTCACAGTTCCTGATTCAAATTATGAAATGCACCAAAAAGGATCCATATAAATTTATAAAATCATAAATTTATTACAAAGCCACATCTCAATCTCAAGAAATCCGCATAAAAATGCTTGATCCCTAGACACTTTTGATGTGTGTAAAATCCAATTATCTATTTAAAAAACGAAACTTTTGATAATATGGGTTCAATTAAAAATTAAACTTTGTAAGCTACGGGTGTTAAGGCTACATACCTATTCCTTTTGACGTTTCGGCCGTATTACAACGGCCGTGGTCACGGGTAGACTACGTGTGAGCCGTTGAAATACGTTAAAATAAAATATTTACGCGAATAAGACCCGTAGCTTATAAAATTGTATGTGTAAAAATTGCGAGATCTTGCGAACATATCATTTTTTTTAAATTCTCAATAGAAAATTTATAATTTTTTTAATATTTTTCACACTAACCTCAAATAGAAATAAATAAATTTGAAAACAATTCTAATTCTCTTTCACATACAACTTATTTTACTGGGCTATGTTCAATATTTTGAAAGATATATAAGTTTTTGTATGTGACCAGGAACTTTTGCTCGTCAGTTTATTTAGCTTTATACTATTTCTACACTAGATAACCATCATAAAAGAAGAATACATAAAATAAGCGTCTTTTATGGAGCCTTAAGGGCGTGCTACCGTGCATAGCGCATACATGGCGGTCTCCCAAACAGCTAACATGGAAAACTATATTGCAACAATATATGGAAGGTGACTGTTAAATTTTGTTGATTCTGTTCTCACTGATTTTATTTGCGACAGTGATATTTTGCAAACGTGACATTGTGCGAATGTGACATTATGCGAATGTGACATTATGCGAACGTGACATTATGCGTCGGGAGATTTTTTTGCGAATTTGCCATTAAATTTTGAATCATTCTATTCCAAATTTTGTCAGACGTTCTTAAGAGTTGCATTCTGTAACCTAAGTAAAAGTTTTAGTACTCAATATATAATTTTTGTGATGATGAATAGCGATGTTCCCTATTGTAATTACAATCTAGTCTACAGGGACTAATAGGCAATTTGAGTTTGACGTAAACTATTAAAAATATTAATTTGTTCCATTAGCATTATTCTTATTGTTTCTATTACCATGAAGACACTTTGTTCTTTTGTTCTTTAACAGCACTGCACTGCACTGCACTGTTACAACATATATGGTCACTACACTAACTCAAAAGGTTTGGTCCTTTTTAGTATGTCCGTGTTGTCAAGGAGCTGGAAAGTCTCAACATTCACATGGTGTTTAAGTCAGTGTTCATGATCTACTGCTATTTTTTTAGATAACGCTACATTTATTTGATTATGTTTAAAATACTTACCTACCTTCCGATTTCTAGGCAAGCTATGTGAACCATTACAAATAATTATAAATATGGCATGAAAATACTTTTATCAATAATTCATAGATCTATTTAATAGATGTTGTATAGTGTTAGTACATTTTTCCCCACCCAGGCTATAGGCACCTTTTAGCAGTTGCGCCCCTCCCCCCCCTCAGAGTTGATTTTAACACTGACATCAGTCGTTTGGCCCTTCCGGCCTTTAAATACCAGGCCCTCTCATGCTTTGCGCCTGTCTAAGCTATACCCCAGTATACTTAATTGCTTGTAGCCCTAGTAGGTGTTGATTCAAGATCTTGTTTTGGGGGTGCAGTCAAATGCACCCTCATTTGACTTAACACTAATCAAGTGGCTGTTGCTCACGTTACAAGAGGGCAGAGTGTGGCAACTGCCTGTCAACATGGACCAAATTTTATGCCATCATGTAGAACAAACTTTAATCCTGTTTGGGTCGCTTTTTATAAAGACTACTACTACTAGCTAAACTCGGCCACGCTTCGCTGTGGCTTTTAAAGCCAGGAACACTTGCCGGCCTTCCCAGAACATTCTGCTAAAGTTTCATCACAATCTGATCAATGGTTTCGAAATGCATAGAGGACATACAGACAAACATTGATTTTTATGTATATAGATAGAAGATTAGTAACTTGTTAATATGTAAATAAAGTATTTACCACGTCACAGGAATATTTCTTCTCTCCATGTATCTCTTGATGTTTGGTCATAGCTGCACGAGAACCAATCCATTTCCCACAATCATGGCATTGGTATTGATCAGGTGTTTCTGTAAATAACAATATTTCTATAATAAACTCCCTTTAAAAAAGAGGTTTTCAACAATCATATCTATGCTAATATTATAAAGCTGACGAAATTGTTTGTTTGAATGCGATATGATAATCTCAGGAACTACTGATCCAAATTGAATAATACTATTACTGTTGGATAGCCCATTTATCGAGGAAAGCTATATGCTATATAACATCACGCTACAGTGAATAGGAGCGGAGCAGTAATAAAAAATGTTGCAATAACCCTTCTTTGCAAGACTGCAAAGAAGGGTTATTGCAACATTTTTTAAAGGAGACCAGACGGTAAAAACGGGAATTTTATCATTTTTCCATTTTTAAAAAAAGTGTCTAATATACATATAAGGTTAGCCTTTCAAAAAAGATCTAAGATCTTATTACAATAAGTCACATCACAATAAAATATAAATGTTTTTTGACAATTTTTAAAAAAAACAAAAAAAAAATAATATGGGAGGAAAACCTTAAGTTCAGCAAAACAATAAATAGTCAAAATTGGTAATTATTAATGGTAAATTAATATAATAAGAGTTCACCAGCCTCGTTAGACAAGGGGCAATAACGCTAATTAAATTGAGTGACGTTGTTGCGAGGACTAAACTGCATCTATGAAAATTACCTGAAGATCATTCACAGTTTTGCATGTGCAACAATGTCATTCTATTTGATTAACGTTTATGCCACTTGTCTAGGGGGGCAGGTCAGCTAGTTAGTTATAAATAAACTTCATGGCCATAGACATAGACTGACTTTGCCCTGACCTAGTTCTATTAGATACTCTTGTGGTCTGGTGTTGCTGAATTGAAATTCTTTAGACTTGGATTATAAAATTTTAAAAGATAAAGAAAAAATGGTAATAAATTCATATCCTTATTCTTTCTTACCTGAATGATTTTTATGCCAATGATTGACCAGTTTAGAAAAGTTTTTAGTAGTGAAAAAACAGTGTTTACACAAGAAATCTCTTCTGAAAATATGTTGTAACCGTATATGAACCGTCAAGTTGTCTTTCCTTGAAAATTTTGCATCACATATCTGTAACATTAAACATAGGTATAAGACTTCCAAATACATAATGCAATATTTTTTTTGTGTTTAAGACTAATGGCAATAATACACTTCTGGACTTACAAATGGAATCATTCTGCATTTTGGCATCAATTCATTTTTAGAATCATAACTGTGGGAGACTGCTAATTTATAATGATGGTGGAATATATGGACAGCAAAACCAAGCAGCGGTAGCCTAATGGCTAAAGTATCAACCTCGCAATCATTGTTTGAATTATACTACTAATATGAACCCACTCCTAACAGAAGCCTTTGACCTATCTAGTAATGTGGAACCAACAAACTCACATTACTAGTTATCTTTTTAAATAAAAAATAAAAAAATAAAAATTTTTTTTCCTTATTATCACCATTATTTATAAAATTAAAAAACTTAGAATGATATAGTAAAACTCTGAGAACTAAATTTTAGGAGTCAATTCATTAATCAATCAGCCTGTATCAGTCTACAGCTGGACTGGACACCGGCCTCTCCTTATTTACACCACAACATCCAATTCTCCGCATCCACTTAATTCCAGCAACCTTCATTAGGTTGTTGGTCCAGCTGGATGGAGGTCACCCTGCATTATGTTTACCAAGTTGGGGTCTTTATGCCGTTTTGCCGAAAGAAAAAAAATTGTCAACTTAATCTTAACTTTGTCAGGTGACCTGATTGCATAGAGTCCAGAAATGTATTACATGACAAGTATAAATATGATAATGCTCATATTATAATGTAATAAATAGACCAACTCCTTACTTCACAGGAAAATGCCGAAACCTTCTTTCCATCACACCCACTCTGTGCCAAATGTCGTAACACATGAGAGTGTCTCACAAACTCTTTGTTGCAATGCGGACAAAGAAACAAACTTCTATCATGAATCTTCTGTATATGTTCTAATAATATTTCTTTGTTAGGACAGCGCACATTGCATTTATCACAAGCAACACTGTCAGGTAATTTGGAATGTTCGTTTATGAGATGCAGCTTGTAGCTCTTCTGGAACCTGAATTTTTTGCGGCATTCTTTGCAACTGAATGCAGACTGTAAATAAAAAAAATTATAAGAAAAGATGGTAAGAAATTAGCATGTCTGAGCAAATAATCTGTTAAATTTAATAGGAACTTTTTAATATTTTTATCCTTATGATGTGAAGTTAATATGAACAAAATAAGTATTTAACTAAAGTAATTAAAAGCGCCTAGAAACTATTTTCTTCTAACCGCTGAATGCACACGAATGTGAAACAAATTTAGGAACCACTGTTTACCTTAGTGTAAATTACTTGAGATATTTCTAATGCCTTGTGTTTTAATAGCGCCGTCTCGCTTGGAAAATATTTGTTACAAACAGTACATTCATAATCTGTCACACTATCAGGAGTAATATATTCTGTTTTCGCTGCAATCTTCTTTAACTTTTTCCCAGTGGAACGGGGTTTCTTATTTTTAGACCCTTTTGGTCTACCTATTTTCTTGCGTTTGGGAGGCATTTTGTAGTATTATTCCATATGGGCCTTCAACTGTTTACTTTAATTATTGTGATTGTTTACAACTAACTTAGGTGCAATGAGTTCACATTTATAAATTTTGATATTCCTTTCACTCAGGCGCTATCAAATTGTAAATTTGTAACTGGTATGTCAAACGCCACGTCTGCGACGTGATTACTGATAGGGATGCGAAACAGATTCCGTAAAATTCGACTATTGTTTATGGAAATAAACTTTACTTAATTTATCGTTTGCAACACATTGTTATCAATCAATGTCCTAGGTATATTTATCTGCGCGGGCTTTTTGAAATAAAAGATAAGCTACGCGCTTTTAGGTATCCTCATTTTGATGTATTATTTTATGAAACATTGTTTGAATTCAATTACACAATTTTATACAGAGACTACAAATATTTTTAGATAAAATAGGTGAAGCAGTGAAGCTGACAGTTGCTAATCTAAATCTTATGACACAATTTAACGGTTGCTATAGCTACAAATGTATGTAAACTAAATATTGAAACTCATCGTGACAACGAATGTACTGTTATAATGCAAATATTTATCTTTGAATCTAATGAATAATAATTTATTTAATACAACCAGAGTTTTAAGCATTTAAAAGCAAGTACGATGGAAAAGGAACTAGATCCAGAAGTTGTAAAACTAACGCAACTTACGCTGGGAAAATATGTAAAACGACCACCTTTAAGTGAAAAATTACTAAAAAAGCCCCCTTTTAGATTTCTACATGACATCGTAACTACAGTAAGTGACCCTTTTTTACTGCATACTTATCTTTAGCTGCCTGCCTACCAACTTTGTGATTGGTTAGATATAGGTATCATCGTGATATCTATGATCAGGAGGCCTAATCCAATTCAATGAAAACGAAGTATTGATCAAAAATGAGGCGGTGATATACAGAGCCGGGAACATCAATTCAATCCACTCGTGTCTAAAAATCGTCTATGAGTTCGGGCTTCTTGAGCTTGCTTACCCAAAAAATCAGAATAGTCTCCGTAAACTCAAGAAATTTAATAGAACGAAATTCATGAATTTTATTTTAAAGAAAGAGAGTAGGTTTTAATGAAAAACACTACTGGAGCGTAGCTACCGCCGTATCAGTGACACGGGGGCCCCACCCCCAAGCTACAGGGCCCCCGAAAGTGCGTTAGCAATTGCAACCCGTTGGACAGCGACACACATTAGCCGAGACGGTGTTATTGCAAGGTTAGCTTTGGCCTTTGAGCCTTTGGATACCTGGCCCCGTAACAAAAGATTTAGGGCCCGTTTAAGACAAGCTATGCCCCAGTCTATAATAACGATAGATATCGCATAACCAACCAATAGAACTATCAATGAGGATTTAGCAGATTTCTACAGGGCTACTCTTGTTCCCTGAATGCTAAAACCTTACTTAGCTCTAACATTTTATTTTTAGGTCTAATCCATTTTTGGATTGGTTGGACCCTAGGTAGGTACTACGATAAAATCATTGTAAAAATGAAAGTAGTTAGGACTCAAGTATCTGGATACAGCAATTGTTTCTCTAACTCTCACACTCTCTCTCTCTCCCTAATAATTGTTTTGGTGACAAAATAATTCGATCCATTTTTTCTAAATGATGTTTGAATGCATAAATACCCATAAATTAACAGGTACCTACAGCATGTCGGTAGGTACTTATAACATAGGTATTTACATAAATATTAAATACTAAAGCTTTACTACAAAGACGTCAACCAAACCAACAATTTATTTTTTAATTATATAGATACTAGGGCGTTATTAGGGTGTCTATGATCGATTTTTTACAGCCTTCAAATAAGTACCTATGTTATGGATTCGTTCCATATGTACTTATGCAATGTTAATGGAATTGTATGATTATCACATATAATGGTCCAATAAGGCTTCTAAACAGGTTTATGAAGTAAAAAAGAAATTATATGTTTGTCCAATCATTTCTCCGAAACTAGAGATTGCATTGTGACCATTCTTTTTTTATTCATTCATATTTATTCCAATTATTTTCATAGCACATATCAACAGTAGGTACTACCTATCAATTAAATAAAGAGAATCCGTAATGTCGACAAACACAAAAAGTTCAACCATGTTTGTCAGAATTTTAGTACAAATCTTACAAATGTACCTACTTAGGCACAGGCACCGACCTTAAAAAAAATTAGGTTAATTTCGTGTATGTAAAAGTATTATTTTTAGTTAACTATTGAAGTCTGTTTATGTTTTTAAATTACTCTTTATGTAATAATAATACTGAGTACCTACCTATGTATGTACTTACGTAAATTACCTCAACCCCGTACTATTAGGTACCTATAGCCTATATATAGGTAAAGGTACAATTTCGGGCGATACACATGTACTTGTTCAGTATCGACTGAAATAAATTGGTGGGGACCAATTTATTTTACTCGAACTTCCCCCCCCCCCCCCACCCGTCGTAAGCAACAGTTGCCCTATCTTACATTCAAGTCCACATAAGGCCTTGCCCCCATCCAAACAAAGGAGTGTCACACAAGTTTACGTGTGTATTTGTCTGTGTGTCTATCTGTGCCATCGAACGATCATACAGCCCCATATGGTCGTTGGTGCCATCCCTATTTTACCAAAGTACCTAATGTTCATTTTCAGGTTTTGAAGACGACTGGTTTTTTCGACAAATTATTCGATGAAGAAGAATTAATTTCAGAAAATGTAAAGGATAGAGATAGCAAAATATCATTTCTTAACAAAGTCATATTTGTTATAAGTAAGTAATTTATAATGTTGAGATTTAAGTTTATTAACTTTGTATGTTATATTGCGTTATTGTATGGTCTCTACCCTACTACATTAAATACACACTACTTTACCTCCTATATGCACCTTATATATTGTCCATGATAGATAACCTACTTCTAATGTAGGTATATTTTCGTAAAAATCCCCAAAATAGAAATCATTTAAACATTCCGGTCACAGGTGCCACAACGGGGAAATCATTAGCAGTAAAACCCTCAAAAATTGTAGCAGGGCAGGAACCCGATAAGACAAATGAGTTATTACAATGTTTAGCCAAAGCGTTAGATGACAAATTATCTTCAAACCAAGCTGTAAAACAGTATAAAGACAGTTTAAAATCAAACCAAACTACTGAACCTAAAGCCAAGGAACCCACCAAATCTGTTAAAAAAACGAATGACGCAAAAAAGACTACATCAAAGACAAGTGAGAGATTACCAAATCAAAGTAACGATGTTACCCGACCTAAGCAAGAAAAAGAAAAGACAAATGAATTAAAATCTAAACGGAAGGATAATGCCTCAAATAAAAATGAAGTTCAATCTCAGAAATCACAGCCATCAAAAACAGTCCCTAAAAAGAACGCAAAGGAACATAAAGAATCGAAAAAAGACGATAACTCCCAATCACGAACAAAAAATTCAGTACCTAACGTTACTGAAAATAATAAGACCGATATAGTAGAAAAAGAAAGTAATTTATCAAATACGTTAAGTAAACTTCATAGTCAAGATTCAGATATATCTTTAGAAAAGGAAGATCTTAAAGACGATAAATTAAATGTGAATGAAGTAGACGCCTGTTCGATGAACCAAGATCATCAAGACAAACTTAATACTTCTTACACAATAGTTGATAGTGATTTAAATACGTCAGCGTCGTCGAATGAAGTATTAGAAACTCCACAAAATCAAACAACAGAAACCCAGTCACTAGAAAATAATAGCACAAGAGAAATATCAGCCAATAAAAATCACCAAATAAATAATGATCATAATGAGATTACACCCTTGAAAAGTATAGAACCGGATATAAAAATTCCAGATAAAATACAAGATATTCCAAGTGTTACTAAAGAACCTGAAAATAAAATAATAGATGTAGATAAATACAGCTCTTTGAACGCCGTAAAAGCACCAGTTACTAGTGGCAATGATATTAAAATACCGCGTCCACCGAGTGTGAGACCTGCAAGTGTAAGGCCTTCGTCTTCTAGACCAGGTGCTCCACGAATGAGAGAAAAAGTCGACAATGTAGTAAAAGACACGGATAATTTACTAATGGGTAAAGTGAACATTATAGTCGAGAATACACATAATGAAGAGGTTGGTAATAACGTGCCATAATATTCGCGATGCATAAATTGAATTGCAAATTAAATTGCTTCTTTTATTGTAGGAAGAGGATAATAGCTTAGTATTAATAGATCAAACGGCTACGAATGAAGCATCGCACGATCAACAAGAACTGCAACTGTCATCAAACGAACACGGCCATTTGGTTCAACAGATTTTGGACTCGCAAAAGGAACTGTCTCAGATCTCTGGGAAAACAGAAATCGTATGTAATTTATCTACATTAAACTATATCAAACACACCCAGTTCTCATCCCTGCACCTCTAATAGAACGCCACCTGTTTAAGTGCATCAACAATCAAATAAAAATGTGTATCAATTTAAAATATTTTCTCTTATAGGAATGGCAATTTGGAGCTCAAAAAGCAAGAGAGGCTTTAAACCAGGATGTTGAACAACTCAGGTTTAATATTCAAGCACTATCGCGGGTAGCCAACCCGCTTGGTAAACTATTGGACCACATTCAAGAAGACGTAGAAGTGATGAGACAGGAACTACAACAGTGGACGAATATTTATGAAAATGTTAACAAGGAAATGCTTAAACAAAAAACGTTAGTTCTTTTGTAAACATTAGTTTAATGTGTTAGCGCTTTTACATCTATTGCTTAATTTATTTAATTAGCTGAGCGAATAGGTAGGACCCTATACCCAGCAACTGTAATAATACCTTCCTCCGTACGTATTTTTTTTCAGCCTTAACGAGGATGCCTTGATGCCCTATCATGCAAAATTAAAACAAATAGACGCCGATATTGATGAAAAACGTGATAAAATCAATGATCTCAAGATATTGATACATAAAAATTCGAATAGAATTGAAAAATTACTACCTTAATACCGTACAACTTAGCTCAATTTTGAGCATTTTTTTTATTCATAACAATTATATTAAATAACTCTGATATTCTGATAAAAAAACCAAAGATTTAGAAATTTTTATAAAATAAATAACACCAGACCCATCTGGACAAAATCAAACCAGTTGGGCGATGGGGTACGGTTTTACGGTAACAAGTGGGAATGTGCAATAAATAATAATTATGTAGATTTGATAATGCCGTAAAGTAAATCCAGTTAATTAAATATTTTTTTGTCTTTTATTTCATTCGTAATTCGTTGGCTAAGCTGACCACTCTATCAGGCCCGGGAAGCCCCTCACTGCCCCTCTTAGAAAGTCAAAGTACTATAATCACAGGTTACAAATACAACGCTTAAGAACGTCAGACAAAATTTGGAATAGATGTAATAATATTTATTTATAGATTAATAATAATAATGTCAAGTTCGCAAGAGTAAAGCCGTGAGAAAAGAACTTGGCAATAAAAACTCATGGCCACTTTTTTTAAACGCCAATCTTTACAATAAATTTGTATAAATACAGTTATAAGTTAAAGCCCGTAAGGTGCTGCAACCATTATACCATGAAACGCACGCAAGATATAACGTAGGTAGGTTTATCAAGGTTTAAATGAATTAGCCTCCTACGGTGTGGATGGGAGCATCAACTTACAAAAATACAGAAGAGCCTAAAGGCAACATGCGATTCGACTAATATAAGAAAAACTACCTACTTATTATACAAATATTTATGAATCATTAATTAAAAAATAATAAACATTAAAAGATAACGAAAATATATGGATAGAGCCAGTTGCTTTTGAATGGTCACATATTTTGGTCTTCGTATACTACCTGTATACGAAGACCAAAATATGTGACCATTCAAAAGCAATTAAGTGATAATAATCTTAGATGCAATAGAAGGTATATAACTATGTTTTACGCGATTTAGTCCCGACTTCCGACACATCTATAATCTATATATAAATCTCCTGTCACGATGTTTGTCCGCGATGGACTCCTAAGCCGCTTAACAGATTTCGTTCAAATTTGCACGCAATATGCAGTTTGGTCCAACTTGAGAGATAGCTTAGATCTTTAATTATAGTCGCAATTACTAAAAAAATTAGGGATCCCATGCCCACCCGTGCGAAGCCAGGACGGGCCGCTAGTAATATTATAAATCTGAAGAGTTTGTTTCAAAATAATCTCAGGTCCGAAAAAATATTTTACTTTTAGATAGCCCATTTACCGACGAAGGCTATATAACATCACGCTATGACCAATAAGAGCGGAGCAGCAATGAAAAATGTTGCAAAAACGGGGAAAATTAACGCAGACGAAGTTGCTTGCGTCTACTAGTCTATACTTCTATACTAATATTATAAAGAAGAAAGATTTGATTGTTTATTTGTATTGAATAGGCTCCGAAACTACTGGACGGATTTGAAAAATTCTTTCATCGTTGTGAAGCTACACTAACCCCGGGTGACATAGGCTATTTTTTATCCCTGCATTCCCACGGGAACGGGAACTACGCGGATGAAACCGCGAGGCGTCCGTTAGTAATAAATAAAAAGCTGAATAGTTTGTTTGGTTGGAGCGCGATAATCTCGGGAACTACTGATTCGAATTGAAAAAATCTATAAGTGTAGGATATCGAGGATGGCTTTATGCTATATAACATCACGCTACGACCAATAGGAACTGAGCATCAAAGAAAAATGTTGCAAAAACGAAAAAAAAAAAAAAATTTTGTTGCGCGGGTCAGCTACTAATAATTAACCCAAATGCGTGCGCGCCTCCTTTTTGAGGAAATTCCGCGACGACGCCTCATCAGTGCTTCCCGGGACCAGAAGGCTGTCCTCTTCTTTGGACCAAGAATCAACATTGCTATCCAACATGGTATGCTGCCAGTTGACATTGACGGGGAATTATTTGACGCCTAAACGGTTTTGTATCCTCTCTTTTTTATTTTCTTTTTGTAAATTATTCTCTTGTATTTATTTTATTAAAGTTAAATTTCTGGTAAGTTGCAGTTCGGTGTAATTATTTTAACTTAAATTTTAAGGTATTCCTTCCATTTAGGATACTGTTATTTAGATAATCCCTATGACTGACCCTTTGGATTGGTGTCATAAAAATACAGGAGGTGTTTTTTCACATTAGACGGGTTCGATTCCCGGTTCAGACAGGCGATTATTAAAACTTTGAATGCAGTTCGAATTATTTTTTAAATCAAATGGAAGTCTTCCTTCAGTAAAATGTTCTATCTTTTACATGCTCTTTGGTTCTATCTACAATATTTAAGGTATTTTCCCTTTGAATGGCATACTTTTGAGACACCCTGTATAATTAGATAAATGTCAAAAATAAAAATATGTTGATTAGTTATGATTATTTTATTTTATCACAATAAATTACATGAATAACCACATTTATGCAAGCAATGTACATGCCCTGGATTAATATTCAAGCCTCCATTATTTTAATGATAAAATACATTGAATATACGATCTATTCCAATATGTTCAACTATCTGTTCAACCAGTTGAACAAATTGGACTACTTCAGTCCAGTTTGTTCAACTACTTGCAATAGTTGAACTTTTTGGACTGAAAATTCCAGTTTGTTCAATCATAGTAGTTTTATTAATTTAATAAAAGAAATCACTGTTTTATCACCAAGAATACTTAATAATTAATGAAAAAAAATTATATTGCACATTCCAATAAAAATTGACCAACACATATTTCGTTGTTGATTAATTTCATTTGTTGGTCCATTATGATTTTATCATTCAAAATGCTATCTTTCTTCCGCTTGTTAACTTTTTGTTTGTTTCTTATTTGCAACTCTTTCACACTATTGAATTCTGAATCTTCAAAGAGCACTTTCAAAAGCTGCATTAGTGTTACTTTTTTTTTATTTTTAACGCAATCGTTATTAAGGTTGAGGTGCCACCCTTCAACACTATTGGTAGTTCTATGACGTTCGCCAAATACACACCAAGTGCTGATAAAGGCGTCGTCCTTGAGCCAGTATGTTTCAATATATTTTACGAACACATCCAAATTGGACTGTACTTCCATGTTTTCTTTCAAGAACTCAATCTTTTTTAAAATATAAGTCCATCCCTCTCTTACTTTTGTAGACGGAAGCAATGGCAGTACACTTGTGAGTCGTACAATTTTTCGGCTCATTTTTTCCTTTACAAGGTTCAACTTTTTGGCCTTTCGCCATACGGCATTAGAATAATGATAGAAACAACCTTTAGTTATTATGCTTGGAAAAACTTCAACGATTGCAGCCCGTGTCGCTGTTTCGTAATCTGAAGTGAACTTTTGTGGTGTCCAACTCGGAAATTGGCTTTTTATAATCCTAAATAAAATTGTATAAGATGCCTGGGACATGGCGGACATTAACGCGTAGATTAATGGAATAATATTTGTAGTAGTTTCAGTACTGTTAATATCACCGTGAATACTATAAATTTGCTTACACGGTGGTGGGCACGATTAAAAGTCCCGTCTCCAAAGATATGATCAACAGTTGGTACAATTTTCCTCATATCTTCAGAACAAAATAGTATGATTCGAACACCATTGCAATTGTAATCTCCTAATAAAAATGATAAATACCTTTGTGGCACTACAATATCCTGCGGGTTCGTAAAGCAGAATTTGGGTACGCCTGCTGCTTTATTTCTAACGTTGTATAGAGTACTTTTCACTGAGTCAAAAACTGGAATTTTAGTAATTTTATCCAGGCCAATATCTTTAATAGTTTTAACTGTGTTTTTATAAATTTTCCGAACCGTTTCAGTTCCATCCGATACTTTTATTTGCCGTTTACATTCTTTAATCTTTTTCTCTATTTCAATTTTTGCATCATCTGGTTTGCAATTATCACCATGCTTTTTTATCTTCAGAATTTTTTCAGCCTGTTAACATTAACAAAATTATGCACGCTTGTTCCAAATACAACATAAGATAATAACTTTGAACATGGTCTCAAAAAATATGAAGGATTAGTCACCTCAAGAGTCAATGATCCGACGCAAGAAAATTTTCCTTCTGATCTCGCCGAACACCGCCATATAGATGATCCATTGCGATATTTCCTCACGCGATAATATCTATACCCCCCATGTACTAGCACCACACCTCTACCTTTTTCTAAAAAATGCAAATCTTCATCCTCCATTGTAATTAACAAATAACGCGTATAATAATAAAATTCTGTTACTTGGAAAAACTGCCACAATACTTTTCTTTCACACAGTGACGAAGTCACCAAGATGTCATTGATGTTATTTTCCTCCATTTCTAATCAGCCAGTACTTTTAGTGATAACCTCTTTAGAGCATTTGCTAATCTCACACTAGATTATGAAATTATAATAGTGCAAGCAATGCAGCGAGTATTGGGAATGCATAAAACGATATGATAAAATCATAATGGACCAACAAATTAAATTAATCAATAATTAAATTTGTGTCGGTCAATTTTCATTCTTGGTGATAAAACAGTGATTTCTTTTATTAAATTAATAAAACTACTATGATTGAACAAACTGGAATTTTCAGTCCAAAAAGTTCAACTATTGCAAGTAGTTGAACAAACTGGACTGAAGTAGTCCAATTTGTTCAACTGGTTGAACAGATAGTTGAACATATTGGAATAGATCTGAATATACAGCCCTAACTGCCACACTTAAGAGTTGTTTAACCAAGCATTAAACAACTCTTGAGTTGTTTAATTAAGCATTAAACAACTCATTCCTTAGTATAGATTTCCTATATCAAAATCATAATAAGGAATGATTTAAGTAAGCATTATAATAATCTGAGAATGGCAGTAAGTATACAATCTACTATGCAATTACTTAGCAAAACTTTTTTTTTAAATTCTATTATGTTAGAATTATTAATAAAATGTCTAATAACTTGTAGGTAAATTATTGATATTTTATCTCTAGTGTGTAATACTATAACTCCATCTATAACCTAAGCCTATATTGTAGACAATAGCCAATTTTATAACTTTAATATTTCACATTCCATATTTTAGGGAGTTGTTTAAATGTCAGCTTCAAAAACATAATTAATTCTTAGCACTGCCTAATTTATTCAATATTCTTGTAATTCAAGGTGTTCTCAATTTAAGAATATTTGTAGAATGTTTGATATATATAGTAGTTGAGGTCAATGTTGTAGGCAATTTAAGGATGTTATTCTGTTTCATTGAATAACTGTAATTGTATTATTTACAAGTGACATGAAACAGGTCAGCTATGCCTAGTCATAGGGCACAGAAATGACCAGAACAGAACTGTTAATAAAAATATATTTACTAGAGGTCTTAATCACATAGATAATTTAAGGTACCTTGTTTATTGCCAGACATTCTGACCATAGTGCAACAGCCATAGTCACAGGAAGACTTTACTTTAAATTATTCACACAATTAAGACCCATAGTATATATGTTTAATTTTATAACATAACTGTTTTGTTGCTCCCTGCTTACTCAATGATTCTCACAGTTACAGATCTTGCATGGTCCATATTGAGCTAGTTAGGACACTGATATATCAATAAACATAAACTCAGGCATTTTATAGCAAGATTGAATCAGAATGTCTCTTAACTAACATATTTTATATGAACTAATACTTAAAACAATATTTTACAAAGAATTAGATATTTATTATGATGGTGATGATGATTCACTTGTATCACCTGTATTATTATTGTTTGAAGTGTCACTTCTACGATTTGCAGCTTGCATTGCTCTTTGACGTTTTAATATGCTTGCAGCTTGTTCCATAACCACAACTAACTTATGTTGGTCCTCCAGACGTTCCAAGCAGTTTTTGCAAATAGTTTTCGGCAACGGATCTGAGCGTGAAACCTGTAAATGAATTATGAATATGATTATTATGGCAAACTTGTGATAAATCCATAATGAATTATTTAAGGTCATGCATAAGAAATAAAACATTTTCTGTATGAATAAATTTAAATTGTATGAGACACAACTAGTAAAGATCTGATCCTAATAGGCAAATTTAACATTTTATAGTACCTACATTATTAAATAGCACAAAGTAGGAATTGCGTGCTACATTTTTATAACGTAGAATGATTTTTCACATAAATCTGGAACACAATGCAATGAAGGTCCACATAAACTTACGTTTATTGAAAGATATCTGCTGATTTTTTCCGATATACCTAATCGTATGCCTTCCTCACTGTAAATATGAAGTACAACACGGTGCATTTCCGAACACAATCTACAAATAAATCCCGTCAAAACAGCTCTATCTAAGCTGCCCATGATAATAAATAGATATTAAAAAGTGTTAGGATAGAATGTTGTTATTACGTTGTTTATATAAATAATGAAATATATTTTTATTGTCTACAAACAAAGCAAGTGTAATTGAGTATTATTTCTGATTCTGATTCTGACACTTCTTTAGTTCTTTCCAATATCAACAATAAAACATATGTTTTTTTTGTTTTTTGTCTATGAATTTTTATGGGAGAGACGAGAGTTAGAGACATAGTAAATTGCTCCCTAAATTGGGGAAAACCTTACCGACAAGACAACTCGGATGCAATTTTTATAAGAATTTAATTTATTATGAACACTAGCACTGGATCCAATACAAAATAAAACACTACATTATGCATCGATGTTAATTCTCGAGAATCACTTTATTTATATGAACTGAAGAATGAAAAATAAAAACATTTTAATTGACATATGGGAAAACATTTAAGTATTGGTCACACTTAGCTATTAGTGTAGTGAGGTTCGGCAGAAAGTATTTAGTTCTGTAACTTGTCGAAAGTACGGAAAGTTTACGATTTTAGTAAGAATTTAAATTAATCAAATTCTATGAATCAGTAGGAAACATAATATTTTTTAATTTATTTAAATAAATAGTTACCTCGCACCCCGATCGTTCACAAGTTTTGTCGCATGTGGAAATCGAATCCAACTCCTTGAATCAACCTCCTGTGCTCTTCTGCAATAGTCGTGCTAATTTTACAATTTTACATGGTCTTTGGTTGTGTTCTCTCGGTAGAGACGTAAAGAGCATTTACATTCTTTGATTGTGTTTGTTCCCATTTGGGCAGAAAACATTTATTACGTTCCATCTTATGATCTGAGGTTGTGAGATGTGAAGTAGTTGAATCTTAATTGGCAGGTAGACACATAACTGCTGGGCGAGTTTTTATGCAATTTTGTATGGGATACAGTTAGGCCACGGATTCACAAAGGGCTCGATATCGGTTTCCGAGGGTAACTGATTTTGGGGGTCGACGAATTCCGAAAACTGACTCTTATTAACACGTTCCCTGTGCATGACCCACTTGGAATGTTGACCCTGTTCAGTTAGTAAAGTATTACTAAAAAACGTTATGCTGGTTAAATAAATTTATATAACCAGGATAAGGTTTTTTTTATTTATGTTGTTGCCAAGAATTCGTGGAATTTTTAGTCAAGTAATTAGAATAACTTGATACGTGTGCTCCAAGTTAAGAATTCACACGTGCAGACCTATGACCCACTTAAGTGGAACTTTCTAATATACAGTATTCTGTGTGTGGAACTGATAAAACACGGGATAATCGTAAAGGGAATTTCCAGAAGTTGTTAACTTTTTTTTTTACTATGGTCTGAGGCAAACAGCATATTAAGTCTTGATAAGTTTAGATTAATTTATTGATAAGTTTAGATTATTATACTTAAATATATGTATATTAATAAATGTAATAATATACCTATATTATTTATTCATGCTGTACACTACCGCTATTCATTTCTTGTAGATAATTTGTTTCTATCCATCCAAAGGTTGCCTGGAAGAGATCGCTATTAGAGATAAGGCCGCCCATTGTACCTACATATAAGTTATACAATGTATACCACCTTGTTCTTGTATATTTAGTGTACAATAAAGAGTATTATTATTATTATTATTAAGTCTGAGGTAGCAGCATTGACGTAGAGACCTGGGGGTCAATTCACGTATTTAAAGAAGTACAGTTGCAGTTATGTTTCGATTAAGACGGCCATTTTCGTATTCTTGTAACTTTGGGATCGATCTTAAATACGTGAATTGGCCTGCAGGACTGCGCCATCCCTTTCAATAAAAAAGTAAATATTGACTGCAAAGCGTGAAAGACAGAAAAATCTCGTGCGGCCTTGGACAGGTATTGTCCACAAAGTAGTGTTGTCTTTTTCTATAGAGTGGTCAATTAGGTGAGGTTATGGCGTAGTCCTTTAAATACTTTAATGGGTAGCAGCACAGAGTACATTTTTACTAAAGGAATGGTAGCATTTTATTTTGGATAAGGGGTCTCTTGCCCAAAATAGTTTGGGTATCCCTGAGGCAGTTAGTTTACTTGCCTTCATACAAAGAGCATGTAAAATACCGCTACACTAAATTAACACAGGCCACTTCATCTTAATCTACAGGTGTGGAATCGCTGCAGCACAAGCTAGGCTTTCGTAATTAATAATGGCAATTAAGTTTTAAGTGAATTTATTTAATTCATCCAAAAATGATTTACATTTATCTCTTAATATTTTAACTGCTTCGACAAATATTACATTGGGCGGCATACCTCCTACTGACTCCACGTTAACTGAAACAATAGCATAAAATTAAAAAATATCAAAATGCCTTAAATTGACATAATAAATAAAAAGTGCGCAGTCTTGGACACCATGGCCTGTCATGCGGCAGGAGCGCGGGTCGTATACCCCGCCATGCAAGCATCAATGATATCATCCGTTGGGCTGCGCTGGTGTGCCAGCTGTTGTTGAACCCAACGGTATGACACGCGGCGATGGCAAGAGCCCGGACGGTATGTCATTGTTGCCGTGGAGGGTGGGTACGCCTTTGGTATGGGATGCAACTTGCGTTGATACCTTACCACCTACCCACCTTCCAAGAACGGCGAGCTGCGCTTGCGCTGCTGCTGCATTTGCTGAGAATCTCAAACGGCGCAAATATGGTAATCTGGTTGGAGATTATATATTTGAGCCGTTTGGGGTTGAGACGCTGGGGCCGTGGGGCTCAAGTGCGCGCCACCTTTTTAAGGAAATTTCGCGACGCCTCATTAGTGCTTCCCGGGACCAGAAGGCTGGCCTATTCTTTGCTCAAAGAATTAGCATTGCCATTCAACGTGGCAATGCCAGCCTTCTGGGAACGTTACCAGTTGACATCAATGGGGAGGAATTCTTTGACGCCTAAACGGTTTTGTATCCTCACTTTTCTATTTTCTTTTTGTAAATATCTTGTATATATTGTATTATTATAGATGTAATTTAGAGTAGTTTTTAAATATCGTGTATATAATTAAAATTTTCATAAATATAAAAAAGTTTACATACATATAAAATGATCTCGTACACGACTTAATATCACTGCATCTTTAATTTCGTCATATCGGAACACATTGCGACTGCAGGTGTCATATCTAGCATCCCGCACATAGGCTCTCCCTTCAGAATCCAGACTAATTACTCCTGGAGCAAAACAACTTTGCAGCAATGAAGCTTCACTGCCTCGTAGTTCGCGAGTCAGAGTTACTTCAGGTAATAATCGGTAGGATGCTGTGGCTGTAAAATAAAAAATAATAATAGAGAAACAAATTTATTTAATGACTAGGACAGAAGTTCCCAAACTGCGTCGCGAGTTCGCGACGCCCTAGGGCCTCGCGGTTTCCCAGGGGCGTCGCGAAGTGATCCACATAGATTGCCTGTATGTGTCGAAGGCAAATAGCATAGCAACGGCGTCGGAATTTTATACGTTTTACAAAAAGCCTTACGCCAAATGTAAACTGTCGTCATTTTGTATAACGCTTACTAGACATTACTTACCGCCATTTGGTGCCGGCTTAAGAATAGTACCACCCCATCTCTTCCCGTGGGTGTCGTCAAGGCGACTAAGGGATTTCAGACCGGAGGACGGGCAGCAGCGTCCTCTGCGTACTTAAAGCCTTACTGCGATCACCAACCCGCTCGCCAAGCGTGGTGATTATGGCAATTAACCCCAGGATCTACATACTAGTAGGTTCTACTGGGGAGACCCGTGCCCAGCAGTGGGCCATCATATGGGTTGATATGTATTTAAAAATGGCCGCGGCAGATAAGAAGGCTTCGAGAATCGCTAAGGCTAGAGCAAACTTCGCACTGCTCCGTCCTGTATGGCAATCACGGAAACTGACCAGAAGTTGCAGGGCTCGCCGAGTGCCAGAAACGTGGTGACAGCATTGCAGGCATTTTGTAATATGTATAAAATGTCGATACCGTTTGTTTAAAGCCGTATTATGCTATTTGTTTGTGACATATGGACCCACGTGACCGAGTTATGTATTTTGACTATCTAAACATGAGTCGCGTTTTGAGTTATGCTCACAAAAGCAAGGATATTGTTATTAATAAACTCTATTTATTTTGTGTTAGTAGCCAGCCAATATCTCATGTATTTGTTATTATGTCGTCGCCCAAAAATGACAAACTCCCAAGGGCGTCATGGTATAAATAAGTTTGGGAACCTCTGAACTAGCATATAAAGTCACTTAAATTTATCTCACGATAGATATTCCTAAAGATTCAATGTAGAATCAAAGTAAATTCCATTCCAATGATATTTTGTTACATCGAAATTTCAGAATTCAAATCTTGCGACAGGAATGGAAACTGTGCCGCCATGCTAAATTTGGTATAATTATTTCAGACAAAAGACGAGTTGTCTCTGTTTCACAGGAAATGAGCACCTCAAATTCGGAAGAAGGGAGCAGGTATAAGAACCTGTGTTTGTATCTGCCCTTGGAAACAGATCCCTTTATGCCCAGATGCCCAAAAGCCAATTTCTCCATGGCATTTTATAGACCCTTTTGGGTTTTAGCCATAGTTAGTTATTATCGTTAAGCGGCGGTAGCTTAATGGCTAAGGCATCGGTCTCGCAATAGTGAGGTCGCGGGTTCGAATCCTACCGACGTGAACCCACTCCTAACACAAGCCTTTGAGCTTAGCTGGACGGGTTAACAAGATTGCTAGTAATGTGGGACTCAATCCCACATTGCTCTCTTCTTTAAAAAAAAAAAAACATACTTACCAACAGGGGAAAACTTAGCATGGTCCTTGCCAATTCCTTTGACAGCAACAAGCTGTAGATCTAGTTCATGACCGGGCCTCATTTTCGAAATGAGAATATCTCCATGTACTGGACCAATGTCAATTTCCTTGTGCACTGAGGCCTGGTTCCGAATAGGCTGCCATTTGATTTGTGATGAATAAACTGGAATAATATGAATTGTGTAAAATATTTTGTGATAGCAGTTAAGGGACTGTATAACATTACTTTTAACAAGAAAAATACTAAGAATAAATATTTAGCAGAATTGTTCAATAGATTGTTGTCGTAAAATATTTAACTTTTACTGGCCCCCAAATACTTACAACAATTATTGAACTTTAGTTGTGGTCAAAAATATTTCTATCGATACTAACATTTAAACTTTCGCCTTGCATGATTATAACTATTTATTATACGGGAATTAACGCGCATTGTTTAACTTACAATTCTCGTTAATTCCCGTATAATAAATAGTTACATTTCTTTCGATACTATTAACATATACAACATAATATGTAATGTGAAACTAGGCACCTGTCCCACCGCTAGCGATGAGCGAGTAGAAAATCGCTACTCGCTATTGCTTAAGAAACATATAGTTGATGTGTATTGTAGATCCTGTCCATCTGAAGAAAAGATATGCAGTGTAGAGTGTCAACAGTTAGCAATCAACTATTAACCTCGTAAGTCCTGTGTTATGTCAATAACAGTATTTATATCTGCCGGATGTACTATACCAAGTACAAAGTAAGAATAGTGCTTCAGACCGAGATAAAAAATTTACGATTTTACGTAGTTTTCAAAGAGTTATCTTGTTTTCTATATTTTTAACTGTAAGTTTGGCATGTGTAGCACGTCTTTTAAAAGGAAAATATGGAAAATAATTTGTACTCCGGTAAGTATGTTAGGCTTTTATACAATATAACAAAAACTAAATCAGTATGTTAAAGGTTTTTATTTAAGTATCAAAAATAAATCATTCTTTTCCTCTAAACGTCACTTAAGTGAAACAATAATTATAAAATTCAGTCTTTAAGACAATTTAAGCTTAATCAACTTTTTAACCCGTAAGTAACGATAACAACGTAGGTACCTACTTATCAAAATATAAAACATTTCAAAATAAATCTTACTTACACACTAGTCATTCGTATTTTTAAAATCACAGTCATGTATTTAGAGATCTTCAAATATTGAATTTTAAAATTAGGCATCTGAACTCGACAAGAAATAGTTTTTATATTAAATTATTAATTTTCTTCAAGATGAAATGTCCTAAAACAATTTCTTGTCGGGTTCAGACAAAGAGCTACATTACAATATGAACATTTAAACAAACTTCTTTTGTCACATCCAGGGAGACGGCATCGTTGTTGTTTGTCCAGATTTTCTGGTAAATGGATATTACCATGGAAGCGTCGCATTTTTGATGGTATGGGCACTATTCCCGGTCTACCAGCAGACCGTTTAACAGGTCGTTCTATGTCGTCATCTATTTCGTTCAGTTCAGGTAGCAAATTTTGTTTAATAATTTTTTCAGCGAATTGCATTTTATACGACCTTAATTGCTGTATCTTCTTGATTGGAACACCCTTTTCTATTTCTGATTTTTTGTACAAGAGCCATGAATTAGAAATTGCCAGGTCAATCATGTGAGAAATAAATCGCATGGTCCACTTCTTTGTTCTACTTCTTGAAGGGCAGACTGAAAGAAGGCGATCAGCCATGTCGACTCCACCCATTTTAGAGTTATATTGCTTAATAACTTCTGGCCTTACAACTTGTTTATATTGCTTATCTTTTTTGCACCAGCGAGAACAAATATCAGTTTCAATTGCGGCATGAGCTGTTGAAAGCATTATAACGGGCTTATTGTCCATCCATTTTGTGATTGCCATAGTATTATCAGTGTTAGTTAATACATGGTAACTCCCTCTGCCTCTTTTTTTCATGCTTGAATCGGTTTCGAGTAGATTTCTGGCATCTGCAGGTATTCTGTTTTTCATTAATGTGCCTCCACATTTAAGGCCTCTAGCAGAAAGTTCTGTTGCCAGTTTGATAGTAGAAAAATATCTATCAAAATATATTATTGATCTCGGCACCAGAATTTCAGTCAGTTGCAAAACAGCACTTTCACCCAAACCAAAACCAGCCTCTGTATAGGATGGAAAGGTAGTTTTTCCCTGGTATATGACCATGTTCAAGACCAAGCCGTTAGGGTTTGCCAGAATAAATGCTTTTAATCCTACTGGATTTGGTTTGTTAGGACAATATTGTTTCATGCCACATGTCCCAGAAAATGGTATTATCATTTCATCAAGACTAACTTGTTGCAGGAACTTGTTTCAGACAGCCAGCCAAAACATTGTTAAATATAGGTCTTACTTTCCAGAGCTTATCATTCTCGCGTTCTTCTTGAGGTATGTCGTCATCGTACACAAGTTTCAGAGAATTGCGAATGAGAAAATACCTGTCACGCGACATGGAGTTTGCTATTATGTCAATCCTCCAATTTTTTTCCCAATACATTCTCAGAATTGGATAGTTAACGCACGACATTAAAAGAGTTACACCCCAAAATATTTTCGTCTCTTTTAGCGTTAAGTTCAAGCTCTTCCCAGTCCTTTGAACAAATGTTTGGTTGCTCTTATCTGTCATCAATACGAAAATTTCTTCGGAGATAAAGCTTTCGATAAATTCGAACTTATTGTAATAAGAACTCTCCTGCATAGAAAACGGCAAGTAAGCAGGTTGCATCAAAGATGAATTTATAAACAACACGTCATTATTTTCATACCATGTTCTGTCTTGGGGGCTTGGGTTTGGATGTTCAAATCCTGGACTAGATATCTCAGACCTTCCTCTTGCACTTTGCCCACGAGGCGTTCTCACACTTCTGCTTCTACCTCGCCCACGCCCACCTCGCCGGCCACGTACACTTTGAGCTTGACGACTAGATCTATATCCACGTACTGCTTCTTCTATTTCTTCATCTTCAGATTCCGAAGACGAAGAAGAGTCGCTACGGGATACTTCGTTGCGTTCAGGTGTAAACACATCTTCATCATCCGAACCCTCGTAGTCGGAGTTATTGAGAAGTTGTGCGATTTGATCGTCGTTGAAACCTATAATAAAAAAAACACACATGTAATATATACCGAACGTACCATTACAAGTACAAATTATAAACAGTTGTTTATGTAACAAACACCGAACGTACCGCTACAAGTACAAATTACAAACGGCTGTTTATGTAACAAACACCTAACGTACTAAGTCAAGTACAAATTATTTTGACCGATCATGAATTCCAACAATTCAAAGCTTTCGCTTAGATTTTGTTTAATTTACAAAATTTATAATTTATATTTACTGATTCAAACATAAAAACAAACACAAAACAAATGATTACTTTGATATAAACAGATTAACTTACCTTGTGCCAGCCGGCGCCCTGATCGCGTAGCCATCTTGCGAAAAAGTGACACTGACACTGACAGTTAACGTTACCTGTCTAAAATGGCGGAATCGACAAAAGACTATGGAATGGGATTGGTCGTATCATTGTTGCCATTATAAAATAACTACCACGTAAATGGCAAATGAAAAAAATGTACTTGTGTAAGTACATTAGGCAGTTACTCTTGCTATATAGTGTAAATGTCAGGTCTGAACTACTATGCTTAGTTTGTACTTATACAAGTACGCGGGGACTTAGGAGGTTAAATCTCTTTTGTTTACACAGTACTACATAAGTATGTATGTTTCTTGAGTGATAAAATCACTACTTGTTTGCTTGCCGTTAGTGGGACAGGTGCCTTAGCAAGCACAGTTAAAAGTATTAAAGTTAGGGTAGTTCAAAATAGCAAAATTATATATTCTGGGTAACTTCATAATTTATACTAATTAAAAAGCTGAACAGTTTGTTTGAACACAATAATCTCAGAAAGTACTGGTTCCAATTGAAAAATTCTTTTACTGTTGGATATTTATCGAGGAAGGTTATAGGCTATATAACATCATGCTACAACCAATAGGAGCAGAGCAGCAATGAAAAATGTTGTAATAACGAGGAAAATTTATGCAGACGAAGTTGACAACTAGCCTATTATATGTTCCATAGTTACTTCGTGCTACATAAACAGCTGGTAATGTAAAATCATAACAAGGAAGAGTGTTTGTGAATGGCAGTTGGCATGTGAATGTTTTGGAGGGAGACAACATTGAGTCAATCGGCCAAGTGTGAGTTGCTCGCATTCCTGGGGGAAGTACGTTTGATTCAACACTGGTACACCACTCACCACCACTGAGGGGGGAAAGGGCCAATTTCCTGCTAAACAACCGATCCAGTGTCAAAATTCTCCAATTACTCAAAAAAAGGTGATCATTTGCCCCTGTCCCATGAAAGGAAACCACTATGTACTACTATGTAAAATGTTAACAAAGCAATTAGGTTTGTTTCAACAACAACAAAGTAAAAAGTGGTATTTCTAACAAAAATATAAAAAAACATACTGCTATGATTTTCATATAAATCTTCAGCTCTGTAGGAGTCTTTAGGTTGTGACTTATTAACAGTACATTTTACTTTCATTGTAAATTCTAATGTATCATACTCAGTTCCTTCAGTAGCATCTGAAACAAAAACATAACACCTATTTATCTATTTGTATAAATAATTCACTACAATAAGCTTGTAAGCAGAATCATAGAATCATTTATTTGCTTAAAAATTTAGGTTACTTAAGGATGTTAATCTAATAATAGTGCCATATACAGTTTGTTGTCTTGCGACATGCAAATTTAAAACAAATTCAGGATGCATATACCAATAATTAAATCAAAGCAATATAAATTACAAACAAGTTAAAATAAAGACTAACAATACTAATCTCACTAATATTATAAAGGCGAAAGTTTGTGAGTATGTGAGTATGTATGTTTGTTACTTCTTCATGTCTAAACGGCTGAAGCTATTTTAATAAAATTTGGTATGGAATTAGCTGACACACTGGATTAACACATAGGCTAATAAACCGCGGGTAACACCGCGGGGAACAGCTAGTAAAATATAAGAATTGATAAAACGAAAAAAAATATTATTATACCTGCCATTGTGAAATTGCTTTATGTCAATAGTAAATTAATAGTTTCTTTTACAAAATAAAAAACAATTTCTAGCTCACAGATAACCACTAAAAAAATTCTTCAGTGAGTACAATGTGTTTTTCCAGCAGTGGTTACAAATTAAATGATTTGAAATTATTTATTTTGCTAATAGCAACAATAACAAATTAATATAACTTCAGCTACTTGTTTGATTAGTAACTGACCAATGATAAAATTCAATCAAAATGATGTAACTATGCATGCTAAACCTGAAGTTTCAGTAACACTTCCCAATTATTGATCTTTTCAAGTACAAACCCTTTGTTTATTTACCTTCAGGACGATATTCAAACAACCTAGGATCTGCTTTCAAAGGTATAAGGCCTAATCTGTGTGCTAGGACTTCATCTTGTATTATTGATGTATTGTTTCGAATCATTACTTTTTCAATAGCCATACTTGGTACCTCACTCAGCATCAGTCTGCGAAACGCATTCGCAAACGCAGGTTGTATACCAATGATATCAAATTCCATTTCAAAGTTATCCATACGAACGATAACTATACGGCATTTCTTAGTAAATTTTTTAAAGCTCCATTTCTCATCAGCCATGCCGTAATCGTTTGGCGCATTCTGAAATAATTATTTGTAGGTTAAAAACTCGGATGTTTTTGCTTGTGCGATTTGTAAAACGTAGACAACATTAAGAATTTTAGTATTTCATGTTTGATCACAACTTTTGATTAATAATAACATGGTTGGAAATGAACATAACTAAATTCGGGTACAGTTTCGTAATTTCAAGTTAAGCTATTAATTATGTGTACACATACTTTTACACGAAATTCTTCCAACAATACACGAGGTTTATCGTCAAATTCCGGCATTATTTTAATTACTTTACACAAATATAATTATTTAAAAAAAATACACGTGGGCCGCCCAAACAAAATATTTATGATCAATCAAAAGTCAACAGAAATGACAATGACATAAGACTGACACTGACTGCCAAGGTCTATGCTGGTCATTGCTGCCAACATGTAAGTAAAGTACCCTGCGCTGCCAACCTGCCAACTGAGTGCCAGTGAAACGTAGATAGAGTATCTATATGCTGTGGAACCATATTTTTTATACTCTTTGGTGAAACATCTACAACAACAACAAATGAAGACAATCTACAGCAACAGAAGACTATTCGACAGTAAAATATCTTTAATAATGTATTTCGTTGCGATTGTTGCTTGAATTAAATGAAATATTATTATTATTATCTATATTCATTTACATATTAACTTTTAAACTATGTTTTTAAATATGTATATAAAAATACTGTTACGTGTCAGGATATTATGGTAGGTTTGAATAAAATGCCAAATTTCGAAATTACGTATTTATTATCACTATTCCACACTACATTGTCCACTGATCAACACTAATAATAACATTAAATCACTGTACAAAACACTGTACATTAGTCACAAACTATCTCCTCGAACTGTTAATATAAATATGATAGTTTTCATTTCATTTGGATTACCAAATTATCTATTGTCTTGGGTATAGTAGATCGCTATTGGTAGCGCTCAATTTGGTTCAATCAAAGTTTGTCAAACAAATTGATTAATTTAGTTCGTTAGTTCTTTTTAGGGTTCCGTAGCAAAAATAGCAAAAACGGAACCCTTCGGAATATTTTTGTCATGTCCGTCTGTCTGTCTGTCTCTGTCTGTATGTCACAGGCATTTTACTCAAAGACTACACGATGAATATTGATGAAATTTAGTGAAAAGGTGTCTTGTAGTAGCCGCTACTTAGTTTGATAGCTAAATAATAAAAATGGAGCACCATACATGTTACAGCAGCAGATTATTTGTTTGGCAAACATCAACGTGTGGAACATCATTCGACAGGTATTTTAAAAACATTCAAGATTTTTAATTAAGTTTTTTGATTTAGTAAATATTTTTGGAAATAATCGCTCCGAAAGTTGCATTAGTTGTGCCGAGGGCTCCGTACAAATTTTTAGGTTACATATCTACACTTCTATACTAATTTAGACTAATATTATAAAGCTGAAGAGCAGCACACCTGTAGGGCTCCGATTAAATAACAGGTATGTAAATAATTTGAGCTACGCTGATAATATGGTGCTGCTAAGCCCTTCAATAAATGGGTTACCTACGTACATTAATTTCTATTTGTGAACGGTACGCTAGGGATCATGATCTTATCTACAATGTTAAAAAAACTGAAATGGTCATATTTAGGTCCGGAAAGGGACTTGATAATGTTCCGCTTATTCATTTAATTTGGCAGCCTGTTAAATTTGTGGTAAGTTTTAGGTACCTTGGTCACATTGTGACATCGAGTTTATGGGACGATGATGACATTGAACGTCAATGAAGGTCATTATGCGTTGTTGGCAATATGTTGATTCGAAAGTTCGCTAAGTCCTCCCCGGACGTGAAAACAACACTTTTTCGGGCCTTCTGTCAGACTTGTCAACTCTGGACTAACTACACAAAAAAAGCGTATGACAGTATCCGAGTTACATAAAATATCATCTTTAAGCAACTGCATGGACTAGAGCGTCACTGCAGTGCATCCGGTATGTTCTTAGAAGCACGAGTATGAGAATGATATTGTCGCATCGGCCGCGCGCGTCAGCTGTTCGTCGTAAGCCGCGCGCGGCTCGCGATCGGCCGCGATGCACGGAAATGACCCTTAAGGTGTCGAATCGCAGAGTTTATGTCCAGGATTGAGAGATGTGAGAACGCTATTATAGAAAGTCTGTCTGAGCTCATAATTAATATTTCTAGATATTTAATAAAAAAAAAAACATGCAGTGCTTATACAGTCGAGGAGGAATTCTGACTATGAAAACTATACCATAACGTCACTTACAAAGCCATATCCTCTGTCTGGTGAAATTATAAATAGCTAAAGGATTTGACAAGAAATAGACATGACAAAATTATATCGAGAATAACACAAACCCTTTTTTTTATTTATTTACATAGATTTACCAACATTTGTTAACACCATTACATTTTATAACAATAACAGTGCAAATTACGGATAGGCCATGTGTAACAAACAATTATAGGTAAATACAGCATTTACAAAAAATAAACAGCTTAAACTAAACTAAACTAATAACTAAAAATGAGTTAAGATTTAAGATTTTTGACTTTGTATTATTTCTGAGAAAGATACTTCATCAGGATAGATCGGAACCGACCAAGCGAATCAAAGTGAATCTATACATATAATAAAATTGTAAATTTCACGTGTCTGTACATGGCCGAACATAGTGAAAAAAAATATTGGGAAATGTTCGAAAAGAGTATTTATACACATCCCTACATTTTTAGAAATGTCTGTCTGTCTGTTTGTTTGTTTGAACACGCATCACGCAAAAACTACCAGACAGATTCGGTTGAAATTTTGTATGTGTATTCTAATAAGTCTGGATTAACATATAGGCTATAATTGTTCACGCTATTTCCCATAGGAGCTAAGCAATAACGGGTAATGTCTGTAGCTATTTATCGTTTTAAAACAACAACTACTTGACGGATCTTCATGAAAATTTGCAGTATTATCGTAAATACTTTAGGTCATTACTTACACTATGAATCATCACGCTATCGTCTATGGGGACCGAGCAGCAACGTCTGTTTGGTCGAACCATTATGGTTTTTCATATTTTTTTCCACAATAAGACATTATTTACAATTGTAACCCATGGAAACAATAACTTCACGATAAATTTTCTTCTTCGCGCAATTTTCTTAAGATCACCTATTTTGTATCGGTTGAGGTGGTCTATTGGTACAAGTAGCGGTGTTGAACGAGCGAGGTTGGAGGATCGGGTCTCAAGTATGCCAGTCTCTTTTTGTGTTGTTTTAAAATTCTTTTTATTCTTTTTTAAGTATTTTTCGAAAGGTATACTTATTATACAAGCTTTTATTTTCGACTTTAACATGTTTACTTTGTTTATCAATCACTTTCAATAGGCACCTTTATCATTGTTTTGCATGAATCGTAATTATGATATGAATGCAGAAATGAAAAACAATATGACATTACAAATAAACAGTAACTACTTGATATTTTCTAGAATTTATAAATGTAAGTTGCTTAAAAAAATGAAAGATTAAGTCCGTGTTATATCAAAATAAAACACGTGGCGCCATCTGTGATTCGATTTCTTCTGAGTGCCAAAATGTTGATAAACTTTCTTGATTTGTATACATTATGAAAATATATTACGGGTCTTAATCGCGTGAATAAATTAAGGTTAAATATCTTGCTTACCTACGTTTAATATGCATGATAGTTTAAGTATAATCTAATATATAAAATTCTCGTGTCACAGTTTTCGTTGCCATACTCCTCCGAAACGGCTTGACCGATTTTGATGAAATTTTGTGTGCATATTGGGTAGGTCTGAGAATCGGACAACATCTATTTTTCATCCCCCTAAGAGTTTGATTGTTTGTTTGAACGCGATAATCTCAGGAACTACTGGGCCGCATTGAAATAATATGCTTTATTGTTGGATAGCCCATTTATCGAGGAAGGCTATAGGTTATAAATAGGAGCGGAGCAGCAATGAAAAATGTTGTAAAAAAAAAGGGGGAAAATTTACGCAGACGAAGTTGCGCGGATCAGCTAGTTTATTATAAAATCATCAAGTATTATAAGAAACTTATCCAGTTTTGAAAATAGATGGCGTTTAAATACAAATTAAGAAGAATCGGGAAAATTGATTTTAAAAAAAATCTGAAATTCTTACGTAGAGGGATATGAATATAGGTATGATGATCTTAATTTGCGACAGGTTGACACACCTATTTTTTTATCCACCAATGTAGACATTATAAAATAATATTTAAATCTTCAAAAGTGAGTGAAAAAAAATATTGAAATAAGTTTAGAAATAGTATTTAAACACAAAAAAAGATATCTGAGTACGTAGTCAGGGTGTCCACTGCAAATGTTCAAAAATATTCCCTGACTTTTCCCTGACTTTCCCTGACCATTTTTTCAAATTTCCCTGACCAAGTATACTTCTTAGAAAAATTAAGAGAGCAAAAAAATTTCAACATTTTTGTGTGCAGGCTTCTTAAATGGTTGTTCAGCAAATTAAAAAATAAATCAAATATTATTATTATATATATCTTTTTGGAACTGAACTTTGACTTTTTTTTACAAGTAATTGTATTAACCAACAAAAACAGAACGTTTTTATGTTTTTTTTAGGTCTACGGACTTGGACTTTTCATAGTTAAGACGCCATTCATTTATTACGGAAGATGATTTTGGGCAGTTTTTGAACCCTTCCCCCTACGTTAGAAAAACAAGAATAGGCTGACTCTTCCCCCTGTTTAATATCGGTTGTTACACGGTTGTTTGTTTGAATTCTTATTTTGCAAATAAACAATTTTTTGGAACGTTTGTTTGGTAGGTACTAGATTAATTTTTATTTTTTAATCCCCGACGCAAAACGGGTGAACCGATTTTTTTTTATGCGTTTTTTTTTCATTTGAAAGCAGGTTTTCTAGCGACGGTTTTTAGACATGTCTTATCAAAATTGGTTCAGCCATTTAAAGGTCATCAGCTCTTTTATTAGCTGCGGTAGGGATCTTAGACGCAAAATGGGTATTTACTTTCAAACATGTGTGACCTAAAATTTGAAACACCCATGTTTGCTAAAAAACTATGCAAAAGAGCACTTATGAAAAAAATAATGACAGATGTTTGGATTGGTTTTTAACCCCCGACGTAGAATTCTATCAGAAATTACAAAGGAATATCCATTCCTGGAAGCCCCAACAGATAGAATCCCCCAAAAACATAACTTTGACCAACGATACAAAATCAGACTTACACCTGAATCAAAAGACAGCTCCGGACCATCTAAAGTTACAATATACACAGATGGATCCAAACCGCGATAGGCACGGGAGCAGGAGTCTATTCAGATGACCTCAATATTTAGATATCTACTCTTTTGGACAGAAGAAACACGATTTTCCAAGCAGAATGCATTGGCATAACCAATCCGGCTAAAGCAGTCGCAGCCAGAAATGCAAAAGATCTAAAAATAAAAATTTTAATCAACAGCGCAACAGCAGCAAAAAAAAATCAGCTAACATCATTGTGTTGCACATCATTCGAGAGGTCTTTTAAAAACATATCAAGGTATCTAATAAACTTTTTGGATTGAGTAAATATTTTTGGAAATAATTGCTCCGAAAGTTGCATAAATTGTGTGTCCCCCCCATCTTAACTTTTGAACTGTGTGACCAAAAAATATGAAAAAAATCACAAAGGTAGCGCTTAACAAACACTTTAAACTTAAATTATTTCAGACATGATTAGATATACCGTCATTGAGTTATAGCCAAAAAACTGCTTTTCTCAACAAAAGGGCGTAAGTGCCATGAACATACGCTCTTCTGCTGATGCAATTATTTAAGGCTGCGGACCTCTACACTGAGCATGGTCCGACATGCTCTTGTTCGATTTTTATTAACGAATCACGAAAAAAAATACTGAGGGGATTTCCTTAAAAAAAAACAGCTTCTGTTACACGTATGTGGATGATTATAAAAATAATAATAATTATTATTAAGCTTGTTACGCGTCGGTGTCATAGACGGACCGTCGACACCATTTATCTACGCTTTGGTGTAAGAGGCGGACCGTTGACACCATTTATCGAAGCAGTGCAGTTGCGGACCGGCACGAGGCGTCGAGTCAGCGCTACGTGATTTCCACATCTCGCCACTTCGATTTCGCAACCGTCTTTCCATAGTTGTAGTTTTAGATTTTAATAAAGAACGATTCATTCTTGGTACATACATCGACCATTTATCACTAGTTTTAGATTTTAGTTTAATGTAATTTATAATTAAATTTATTTAAGATGTATAGACTTTCTCTGCAACCTCCGGCTCCAGTTAACGTAATTGGCGCAGTCGGTAGGATATTCGCGGGCCGGTTCGCGATAATTAGGAATATCTCAAATCGATATCCGCGTTCGCGAGTCACCCGGGTGGTTTCCAAGCACCTTCAACGAATATCCGGATCTTCGGAAGCTGAAGCCAGAGGCGTATCCAGACATCGATACTGCAGAGGGGCCAACTATACACTTATTGAACCCAGACGGAACATCCGACCAGAAGAAGTAAGATGAACACCAGTGGTCTGGCAGCAATATTTGTCACTCCGCTTGACAAATAGTTGCTGTTCTTCGGGGGGAGGTGTTACGCGTCGGTGTCATAGACGGACCGTCGACACCATTTATCTACGCTTTGGTGTAAGAGGCGGACCGTTGACACCATTTATCGAAGCAGTGCAGTTGCGGACCGGCACGAGGCGTCGAGTCAGCGCTACGTGATTTCCACATCTCGCCACTTCGATTTCGCAACCGTCTTTCCATAGTTGTAGTTTTAGATTTTAATAAAGAACGATTCATTCTTGGTACATACATCGACCATTTATCACTAGTTTTAGATTTTAGTTTAATGTAATTTATAATTAAATTTATTTAAGATGTATAGACTTTCTCTGCAACCTCCGGCTCCAGTTAACGTAATTAGCTATCAAACTAATTGGCGGCAACTACAAGACACCTTTTCACCAAATTTCACCATTTCAAGATTCATCGAGTAGTCTTTGAGTAAAATGGCTGTGTCATACGGACGGACAGACACGACAGGTGGACATGACAAAACTATAAGGGTACCGTTTTTGCCATTGCTACGGAACCCTAAAAGTTTTTTGTCGAAAATAAAACAAATCAATCAACAAATTCGATTGTATATATTTTTTTTAAAAAGTGTTTTTTTTTACGATATTTGCGAAATCTAAAAAAGTTAAGTTGGTGGATTTCTTATGTCCTAAAAAAATCGTAAATAAAATTAGGTTCAGACACAAAAACTGCAGCTACTATTGGTTTTTATTTTGAAATTGGCTGTACAACCATATTTTTTACAGCCTGTTGAAAATCACCCAAGAGGATAGAAACATTTCAATTAATTTTACAAAAAAATAAAATACATACTATAGAAAACCTATTAAAACAAAAAAGGAGTAATTTAATTGTGACAAAAAAAGATGCTCCAACAGTTAGAGTTAATGTCATTCTGGGGCATGAATAATACCATTTCTCATTTTACAATCACTAGAAAATGTTGGGATAGTGTAAGTTCTTCATTTTTCCCTGACTTTCAAGGTGGCTCCTCAATTTCACTGACTTTCCCTGACTACCTTGAGCTTCCCTGACTTTTCCCTGACTTTCCCTGACTTTCCAGAATGTGGACACCCTGGTAGTCTTTTAGAAACGTTTGAATGTTGTCTGTTTGTTTGAACACGTATCACAGTACCGCGGGAATGCAATGTTTAAAAAACAGGATATTTTTTAAAAACATAACTCACACTAGCCCTATTTCGCGGGGGACTTTACAAACACGGACACAAAAAAGTGGGTGTACTTTAGACTCGGAAAAGATCGTTGGGGCAGGACATAACCCGCGATCATAGGGAATCTGTGAGAGTTTTTTCCATTATACCTTTATTACTTATGTAAAGGAGCGGCCGCCGCACGCTAGGTACCTGCGATTGAAACGTCCGATTTAAAAGTGTCGGAGCAGAAGTTGAAGTCGGAGGTTTAAAATTAATCGGAATTTTCGACCTTTCGCAGTCAAAATTGAAGCTCTTTAACACAAAATTTCGCGCGAGTACTTGGGCGATTTTGGGCTTCATTTAACCCGAAACCGCCCAAGTACTCGCGTGACGGGGGAGAGGGGGGATTTTTCAATATTAATAATATTTGATGTGATGCAAATCATTTTGGTAAAATACTTTTTTGTCGAGGTGCTAAGCATGGGAATTTTTATAATTTGTCTTCTAACCGTCTGGCGCCATAAACTTTGTCGCCCTTCATTTTGCTGCACTGGGCATTTGCTTGGCTTACCATGCCATAGGTAGGGCCCTGATTAAAGCTAGGGCCTAATATCCATAGATGCCACAGAGCATTGTGGAGCATGTTTCCAATATGTTTTACACAGAAGTTAAATTGTAATATAAACTACCTACCTTAATATAAACCCAACTTCCACGCGAACAAAATCGCGGGCACAGCTAGTTAGAAATATAAATGAAAATAAGAGCAAGAAACAAAATACAAATACCTTGTCACTCTGTTATCTAACCGGCTGACACTATACCTACTTAAACTAGGTACTCTATGCGGCTGACGTTTGGAGCATGGAGACGTCAAAAATGTCAAAAACCGGGAGCCGGTTGCTCTCTCGAAAAAAGTACCAGGGCAGCATAAACTAAAGAAGATTTATCTCAGTTGTATGTTTGAAGTACATCATATGTCTACGTTCATGCCTACAACAAGAATCTTTAGGTAGATCTTCTTGAGCTTATTAAGTCCTGGTAATTTTGAAGTTCTTTTGTTGTTTCTATTACGCTGTTAACACTGCTTAAAGTAGGGACAAGATAATAGGTCACTTTTGACAGATGTCAGTTTTATATTCATAGTGAGGTGACCTGCTTAAAAACATCGATTAAATGAATGAATCGAATGAATCGATACAGACTTGAAACATATGTGAATTTTAAAAATGATCATGCGAATCCCTGTCCCATTATTATTTTTTCTTTCATAAATTAAAGGAGCAAAATAAGACAAGTACCTACGTAATTTAACAAAAAAAATGCTTTTATTCACTTGAACTATCGGAACTGCTATCTTCATCACTGCTGTCAGCACTCAGAGATATTATTAATTCATTTTCAATAATATTGTCTATTCTCACATCTCGTTCAAAATCTTGTAAAATTATTTTCTTTGTCTTCTCCACGACTTTTCGCCAGTCTTCTGTAGTGACTTCTGCACATGCAGTTTGTAGCAGAGTCATCATTTTAGCAGTACTGAAGGGTGGTTCAGTATTGTTCCGCGCTGCATGACCCTTTATTTGTGCCCAAATAAGCTCGATGGCGTTATACTGGCAATGGTAGGGAGGCAATCGAATAACTTCGTGTCCATGCTCTAGGGCTAGTTCATCGATTACATAGCGGAGCTTGGACGGCTTAGTTGCTTTTACCAGATTTAACAACTCAACTTTTAATAAAGTTGGACTTGCCTCCACACCATTTCTTACCAGCCACGAGACAATTTCTTGCTTTTTATTTGCTTGAGTTGGTGGTTTATCAACTTGTACAGAATGATACGGAGCATTGTCCATTATAATTTTCGATGGGTTTTCTAAGCTGACTAGCAGCTTCTCAAACCACTCTTTAAAAACATCAAAGTTCATTTCCTCATGGTAATCTGTTGTAGTTTTAGAGGCGAATGCGAGGAGGCAGTCTGGAATAAAACCTTGAGAAGCTGATCCCGCGTGACATATAATAAGTCGGGCTCCTTTTCCCGATGGAACTTTTGAGGTGGAGGCCGCTGTATCATCGGTCCATGTCCGCGCAACCGTATGGTTCGCATTCAACCATGTTTCGTCAATAAACACGACATTGTCCCAATCCGTAATTTTATTTACCTGACGTAAGAATGTTATTCTCTTCAAAATAATATCGTAGCGTTCTAGCAGGATTTTCCGCTTGTCGGATTTTTTAAATCTAAAGCCAATCGATTTCAAAACCTTTGATAGAGACGATTTGCCTCCAAAAAATAAGCCTGCGCCTTTTAACGAACTCAATAGCTTTTCCCGTGTAGGATATTCTTTTCTCGAGTAATATCCATAAATGTGGTTGCGAATTGCAGCAGCATCAAAATTATCAACGTCAACAATTTTCTTGTCCCTCTTTCGTTTTTTCGGTGTACGTAAAGTATTATCTTCTGAGCCTGATGGTCCGTATTTCTCTTTCAGAATTTGAGTTAAATAATAATAAATAAAAATTGTTTATTGACACATAAATTAACATTGGTATTTAAGTGGGCACAATCTATGAACATTTACAAAATACCTATGTACTGATACTGCTTCCCAAACTAGGCCAGAAGCCTGTATCTTGGGAGACAGTGTTCAGTCGCACAGCAGGTAGACAGTACTGTTTGTTGTGCTCAAGGTCGCTGTTTAAATATTAGTTTGGTAATTTTAATGGTGTTAATTATATTTTGGAGTGGTATGGTGTGTGTGCGTGTGTGTGTGTGTGTGTGTGTGTGTGTGTGTGTGTGTGTGTATGTGTGTGTGTGTGTGTGTGTAGTATTTCAAGATAAATATTAGGATTTATATATTTATATTAGGTAAGTAAGTAGGTTTTCGGTCGACTGGTAATCAAGTTGTTGAAGCCAATCAGTAACTTTTACTATAACTTTTTGTCTACTTAACGAAACGATATTAAGTTTCTTATTTAAATCGTTGTATAATTTAGTGCTTATACTACGCATTTGTCTTCTTGCGAAGGAAGTTCTGCACGCCACACGTGGGCATACAGAGGATAAGCTGCGTTTATTTGGGTCTGTGGGAGGCACATCTCGATGTTTTCGCAGGACAGCTTTCAAGATGAACAGCTGTCGGACTGGAAGGACCTTACAATCTGCATACAGGTTCACCGTCGGGTACCTATAAGGTTTCTTGGTCATTACCTTTAGCACCGCTCTCTGTGCTCTCTCTAATTTAATAAGGTGCGTTTTAGCTGCACTACCCCAGACTGTGATGCAGTATTGTATTACAGACTGACACAGAGACAGATAGACTAACATTAATTTGTCACGCGGTAGGGCATCTCTTAGAGATTTAAAAACGTATATCAGTCGCCTGACTCTTGTTGTAACTAAGTCTATATGTTTGTTCCATTTCAGTCTGTAGTCAATTTGTACGCCCAAGTATTTAACCTCTTCAACGCGCCTAAGTTCTAGACAGTTGCATTCATTGCGATTTGTACAAGTGTGTGCTTTAATAGAAAAGTTATTTGCAGGGTCAGTGATTTTGCTGAGGGAAAAAGCTATGTAGCTAGTCTTTGCCAAATTAAGTGTCAGAAGGTTGTTTGTTAGCCAGATCATAATTTTGGATAGTGAGTATTCGGCTTGCTCCTTTACAGTTTGCCAGTTAGGCCCCCAGACAAGGATAGCAGTGTCATCTGCGTAGGTGTAGATGTTAGTATTGGGTAATTGGATTGTGCAGAGATCATTAATATACAGCTGGAATAGGGTAGGGCCCAAAACACTACCTTGGGGCACACCGTAATTAACTGCTTCCTCATCACTAAAATAACTCTCAATTTTAACACGTTGTCGCCTATTTGTGAGGTAATCTTTAAAAATATCATAGGATAAACCTCGTACACCCAGTTTTTGTAATTTATCCAGTAGAATAGGGACATATACCGTGTCGAATGCTTTCGATAGGTCTAAAAAGATGCACACACATCTATTCTTTGCATCTAAATTGTCTACAACGCCATTGGTCAAACAAGTTACAGCATCCTCTGTTGATAAACCTGGGCGAAAACCATATTGATTTGGTGCTACTATACTAAATTTTGCTAGAAACGATTTAAGTGCTCTATTTAGTATCTTCTCTAAGATTTTAGATAAGGCCGAGAGTACAGAAATAGGACGATAATTATTTAGACAATCCCTGTCGCCATTTTTATAAATGGGATGTATGATAGATTTCTTAAATGCTTCAGGGAAAGTGCCGCTATTTATAGCAAGGTTACAAATGTGAGCTATTATAGGTGCTAGTAACTGGGAATTTTGTCGAAGGACTTGAGCGGGAATATTGTCCCATCCTGTAGCGCAGTTAGGACGAAGTGCCAAGATTAGTGCTTCAATATCGGTGCTAGTTACTTCTAGGATGACCAATGATCCAGATGGGCTGTTTGGGTCGAGATCTTGTAGAGAGGATGGAATATTGGAAGACTTGTGAATTTTGTCCGCTAGATTTTTACCAATGTTTTTAAAGTAGGTGCAGACATGGTTAGCAGATGTTTTTGGGTTATCGGTTAATTTCAGTAGTTCTTTTGCACTGTTTTTAATTTTATGAGTAGATGATATGTCTCTTATGGCTTTCCACAGGGCTTTTGGATCATTACCAGCATTTTGGATTTGAGACTTATGAAATGCAAGCTTTAATTTACGAAGGACGTTGTTACAAAAATTTCGATAGCGCGTATATGTTAATTTTAAAATCATATTTCCAGGTGCTTTTTTGGATTTTGTGTGGAGTCTATCGCGGTTTCTAATGCATTTTAGGAGACCTGGTGACATCCAAGGTTTTAGAACTCTATTTCTTCTAGAGACTGTTGATGTCTTAGTGTGTTTAACAATTGTGTTTGAGAGTAGAGTGACAAGCATATTAGACGCAACATTTGTGTCGGTAACTGACAAAAAGTCTAAAAGGTTGGTGTTTCCTAAATCCGTAGTGATACTTTCATAACATACACATGTTATGGTGTTACAGAGTTGATTGTGAAAAATGTTTTGTTTAAGAGATAGAACAATAGGCATGTGGTCGGTTATGTGGGACTCAATAATTAGTGTTGTTGATTGAAAATCTGATTTTATAAGATAGTGGTCGAGGCACGTTGTGTCTCGAGTAGGTTTGTAATGCGAGGGAAAAAGTCCATGCGAGGCATTAAGCGTCAGGTATTCTTCACGAAAGGGATCAGATGAGGTAGCGCTTATGTCGATATTTAGGTCCCCTGCCAAAATAATGTTTTGGGTTTTTATATTAACATATACTTCATTAAGGCTATTTATAAAGTTATTAAATTTTTCTTTGGATGATAAGGAAGGGGATCGGTATATAGCTACCACACTCACACTGCGATCTATTTGACAAACTAGACAGTTTCCATCCTTGAATATTGGTTCGCTTACTTTGCATGATAGATTTAGATTCGTATATATGATTATTCCGTCATTTTGGTTTTGATTTTGTGTTGTATAATGCGACGTATATCCTTCAAGGATCGGTAAGTTATTTATTTTTCGAAGCCAACATTCAGTAAGTATTATTATATCTAAATTAATGTTTATCTCGGATAATAATAGGCTGAGTTGGTCAAAATTTTTATTGATGCTTCTAATATTTAAATGGAATAATGTGATGGATCTCTCCGTATTTATGTACAGCTTGCAGTCTTTCGGTAGACAAGTGTATGATGTCGTCACCTCTAACGAGTCCAGGTCAGTATTAAGGTTATTTATGTTAGCCATTTATAAGTTAGAGAAACCCAGAACCTTTGCAACCTATGGAGTGATCTAATTGTAAACAAATATGGAAACAATTTGACGGAGCATATGAAAAACCGACTGTGAGTGTGACTTGTATAAGAGTATGAAGAAGTCAGTGCGTGTTTTTGTATATTGTGAGTGTGTGATGTGTGTAAGAGTAGAGGTCTAACTATAGTTTGGTGTCTAGGATATTTATGTATATGTTTACTAATATAAAACGTTTGTATTGTTATATAAAAATTGTATACAAGTTTAAATAAATAAAAGAGTATAATTGACGAATCAAAAGCTAGTCACTGTTTTGGTTTTAGGTCCAATAGAGATTGTTCAGAGGAAATAAGTATTTGTTTTTCACCGTGAGCTTTTCGAACAAAAATGTTGCCGTTTGAGGTCCAGCAGAACTGGTAGCCATGCTGCTTAGCAAATTCCCGGGACTGGTAGAACAATTTTTTCAGACTAGCCGGGAGATGATCAGCTATATAGACTGCCTGTCTCTTACCGGCGATATTTATTTGTTCCGTGTTCAGTTTGTCTTCCACGGTTTTCTTGCTGTAATTATAGTTACGCACAGCTGATATGGTATTTTGCTTCAATTGGACAGTTTAGTTACTGTCTTCTTCCCTATTCCCAATGCTTCGGCAACGCGTTCTCTCGGTGGTTTCAATGGTAAAAGAGGCCCATCGTTAACTGATTCACGTCCAAAATAATTGTACAATTTCAGCACTAGTTCGCGAGATTGACTGTTTAGAGTTTTCCCTCGTTTCGACATAGTAAGACTGTAATGTTTTTCTTGTTTAATAATCGTTAAGCAATCGGAGTCCAATTTATAGCCAGGTAAACGTAGTCAGTAAGATCAGTTCAATGAAAAAGCCGGATCAGAAGAAAATAACAGAGAGCACACCAAAAACGCACAGTCACTTCGCACAACAACAAAAGACTGCGTCATCATCATGTTATGGCGACATGACATGCGTCATCGACAGGCACTGGTGTTGCCAGCAACATCCACCTAAATTGCACCCAACATCAATGACCTTTCTATTTAGTTATTTTTTTGTATTTTCATAGTTAGTTAAAAGAATAATAAATATGTATAATTAGGTTTTATTATAATCACAACGTGGTTATAAATTTATGGTGATTTTTCTTCACAAGTAATCATTGCATTCGATTCAACTTACAATCCTATCAGCTTTCGATTTTTAGAGTAACATCCCTTGTGTTTAAAAAGAAAAAGGGTTGACTGACGCAACATTGTAACGACGTTCAGTTCTTTAGATCAGAAATTGTTTATTGTTTAGAATGGTTTATTAGTGAAAGCAAATCGTAAAATTACTCGTATCGGTCATTATTACAATAAATATGTAAACGTAATTGAAAAAAGTTAAGCAATTGTGCAGTTCTTATTTTATGCCCGCCGTTACAAGGTTACGTTGTTGAATTTTGATGAAATGTCAAAAGTGACATATTATCTTGTCCCTACTTTAGTGTGTATATTAGCTACGTATAACATTTTTCTAAATAAATATGAACTTATTTTATAAGAACAACGTTCTTGCTTAAATAATATAGAGAACAAGGGGGTTCGTTCCCGTAATAAAAAGATGAGAACTTATTCTAAGGATGCGATTGGTAAGAAAATAAACTATACCTGTCCAAAGACTCAAATCAATTATATTTTGGAGTACCCATACATAGCTCGAATGAGAAATTGATTATTGTTAATTTTCTTAGACGCTTCATAAAACAGAAAATGTTATAGCTGCTGCATGTGCAACGTGCAACAAAAGATCTGTCGGACATTTTTATATCAACGATCATCTTAGTGCAGACTCAAATAAGTCGCAAACTAAAATTAAAGCTATTGCAAAGGAAAGAAATCGCGAATTTGTATGGTTTAAACACAGCAAAATCCACGCACGTAAAAATACTAATACCAAATCGTTTGTTAATATAATCTAAAATTTCTAAAGTATTCTGTTTTACATTTTCATTTTCTGATATTTTTTTGCCGCAACTGTACTCGAACAACTTATAAAAAGTTTAGCATCTCAGCTTATGTCAAATATTCCACACTGCTATTTTGATTGACGTAACGCGTCTTTCTATCCAATATAACGCTGCAATAACTGCTTGTCTCGCTTGCACTCATTAGTCCATTCAATTGTGGTTTCCTTTTCGCACAGTTGACCGTATTTACCCCGTTTTTATTTTAACACAATATCTGCTTGTCTTGCTTGCACTCATTAGCACATTCATTTATTGCCTGCCTTCTTCCACATTTGACCATATATTTAATTTAAACTACCCTATTTTTTCTTTCTAGTGCAGTTTAGTTTGTCTTGACCATGTTTTGACAATGATACTATTTATACTAATATTATAAAGCTAAAGAGTTTGTTTGTTTGAACGCGGTAATCTCAGGAGCTATAAATCCGAATTGAAAACTTCTTTCACTGTTGGATAGCCCATTAATCGAAGAAGGCTATAGGCTATATAACATCTCGCTACGACCAATAGAAGCGCCCTTCATCTTCAAGGACCCACTAAGCAGACCCACCGGTGGGTCTCAGAATACGCGGAGCAGCAATGAGAAATGTTGCAAAAACGGGGAAAAATTACGCAGACGAAGGTGCGCGGGACAGCTAGTATCAAATAAATACAGTCGTTCAACAGTCTGCAGAATCTAGGTAATGATGAGTTACCTTTGAATTGTCAGCTGTACCTACATACCTATAAAACTAAAAGCTTAAATGTTATAAAGTTAAATAATATGTTAAAATTAATATGCAACAAGTTTTCCAATTGTCACTTCATAAACATCTATAGAAAGTATAACAACAATATGTATCATACGTATAGAAAACTTAACTAACTTGTCTAATAGCTGCGCTAGATTACGAAGCCAGTTATTTATCAACTATACGCCTAAAGATACGTCGAAACAAACCAAAGAAGTAAAAACAAACCCGTTACTACAGAGTACTAAAAACAGAAAACTATCTTACATTATTTACCTATCTTTAAACAAACAAATATTATTTTGACACCTAAATGCACTTCAACACATACTCCAACGTCCTCATTTCAAGTCAGTCATGATAGTTAAATCGAGATACTGCACCAGAACTCAGCGGAGCTTCTTAACAAAATAGACCTCCTAAAATAGAACTGTCTGAGCTGAAAACATGTATGTTGATGTCTTATGCCTCTGTGAAATCTTCGTCAAGTCTGGAAATTGTTTAAAAAAAGACGACTTCCGAAGTAGGGTACGAGTACAAGCCTTATGTCGCGGGGTCTTTACAAACATACAAGTCACGAACAAAAATTACACCCAGACCCGGAACAACGATTTGTGGACCACACAAAGTGTTATCCCGTGTGGGAATCAAACCCGACCTCTTGCGTAGCAGTCGGACACACTCCCACCGCGCCACAGATGCCGCCAAATGAAAGTAATAGACGTTTAAATGGTTTCCAATTGGCAAATTATTTCTCCAGAAATACACGAGATGAGAGAAATTCACCACAAAAGCGAGGAGTGTGCTGTGTGTACATTGCTAAAAGAAGACATGACATACAACAACATAACATAGCTTAAACCGCTTGCGGAATTGAATTTCCCAGTGTATAATAATAACTATGTATTTATAGGATACCAAACTAAAACCCACGTATTTTCCTAGGAAACTTATTTAATATAAATCTTTTAAAACCATATCCAATCCGCGAAGACTATTTAAACATACCTACTTACTACAAAATTACAATTTTAGGACACACATTAATGAAGCGACAAGAGGAGACTCCTGCCTAAATCAAATTATAAGCAATGACCCAAACGCTGTTGGCAAAATAATTTCCTTGGGTTTATCAGATCATGAAACAGGCCAATTTCTGACAGTCCCCGTGAAGGAAAAGAGATTTTAACTCAGATTACTTGAAAAAAAATCAAGAATCAATAGGATCTCTCTCTTGGTCAGATATACATGACACTCTTGATGTAAATAGCGCTTTTCAAGCTTTCCATGATACGCGAACAATGTTTTTTATTCTATGTTTCCCCATAAACAAAATTATGACTATAATTTTGTAATGGGGAAACATAGATTAAAAAACAATGTGAGCATAAAAAGTCAAGTGGATTTTTAACTCTAAAATGTTTAGGGAAATAAAGAAATCAAAATATCGATCTTTTAATTAAGATCCTTAGAAAGTGATAAAATCAGCTCAAAAATTAAACAATAGTAACATCTATATCTATACATATAATAAAACTGTAAATTTCACGTGTCTGTACATGGCCGAACTTAGTGAAAAAAAATATTAGGAAATGTTCGAAAAGAGTATTTAAACACTTTGCTGCATTTTTAGAAATGTCTGTCTGTCTGTCTGTCTGTCTGTCTGTCTGTCTGTCTGTCTGTCTGTCTGTTTGTTTGAACACGCATCACGCAAAAACTACCGTACAGATTCGGTTGAAATTTTGCACGTGCAATCTAATAATGCAGATTAACATTTAGGCTATAAATTATCACGCTTTTTCCCATAGGAGCTAAGCAGTAAGGGATAATGTCTGTAGCTATTTTTCGTTATAAAACAGTAACTACTTGACGGATCTTTATGAAAATTTGCAGTTTTATAGTAAATACTATAGGACATTATTTACACTATGAATCATTACGCTAACGTCTATGGGGAACGAGTAGCAACGTATTTTTTGTCGCACCATAATGGTTTATCACAAAAATTTCCACAATTAGACATTATCTATAATTGTAACCCGTGGAATGCATAACTTCACGCTAAAACTAAAAGGAGCTAAACACAACATTGATAAGTTTCATAAGAACAGTTATTTTGACGTGTTAAGTAGCGAACAGTATAGCCTCGAATCTATGCTAGCGGACTTTGACGACGAAGTCCCAGGCTCGAATCTGATGTCTGAAAATGTTCTTTTTGTTTTTATTTAAATTGTCTTTATCCTTTTTTAATATTTTTCTGAATGTTTTAGTTATTTTTTCGACCGTAGGTAACTTATTTACTTTGGTTATTACTTTTTATATTAAAAATCAAGTAAATTATGCAATTAATTATAGGTATTGCATGCACTGCTGAGAGTAATGAATTAATCGTAGTAGAAATGAAAAACAATATTACATTATAGTTAAAAAGACATTTTCTAGAAATGATGTGTTCGTCTAAAAAAAAGACATTACACACGTAAAAAAAGTACATGTAGCGCCATCTAAGAAATCAAATTGTGAACAACAAAACAACGGCAACATTCTTGAAAGTAGATGGCGTTGTATTCAATAATGTTCTATACTTTTAGTAAAAAAAGTACATGTAGCGCCATCTAAGAAATCAAATTGTGAACAACAAAACAACGGCAACATTCTTGAAAGTAGATGGCGTTGTATTCAATAATGTTCTATACTTTTAGTAAAAGAAGTTTTAAAAAGAAACACATTGCTATGATTTTTAGAAATGTTTGTCTGTCTGTCCGTTTGTTTGACCACGCATCACACAGGTGCATCGAGGATCATGTTTTGGGGTTATGGTTGGAGATTACGTGTTCATCAATTCAACGATAATGAATGGCTCAACATCGTTCAAGTGTGAGTAGTTCGGGTGACGTGACGGGAGGAGGGGGGTCGTTGTTTGTCAACCGTACCTTTAGGGATATCTAACATTTTCGCGGGCATGACACACATGACACGCTCTGTGTTTGCTTACTAAAGTGTTACAGCAGTTTTATTATTAGTATTGCGTTGTAACACTATATGAAATACACCCCATTTTTAGCCAAAATGACAAAACAGAACCCTTATAGTTCCCTTATGGCCGTCCGTCCGCAGCTTAGCTCAGAGACTGTTAGTGCTAAGGTTGCAACTTTTGCATGAATAAATTACTAACGCCGATAAAGTGAAAGAACAAAATCTTGAAAATCATTATTTTTTTAAGGGTACCTCTCTTATATGTAAAGTGGGGATGTGATTTTTTTCTCACCTACCTACCCCATCGTGTGTGGTATCATTAGATAGGTCTTTTAAAAAGCGTTTAGGGTTTGTGAAGACTATTTTTAGATTTAAGGATTCCTTTGTGTATAATATTAGGCTTTATAGTGAACATTTTTGTTAGAGTCAAGTGTCCCCCTGCCAGCTAAATGGTTGATGTTGGGTATGTGAAAAAATTCAGGGTAGTAGTATAAATACTAAAATTATAAGGAAAACTATCACAGTTAAGTACTTAGGCTTTACAAGTTTACGATCACATGAGAAGTAACAACATTTTCGTACAAATTCTATTAAAAATTATTAGGTAATAAGTAGGTATACCTAACGTTGAAAGAATGAAACAAAAACAACAGAAAACCCACTTCTTAAGCCGCACACCAAACTAACTATCTAAAAGAATAGAACAGATCAATTTTTATTTAGTAAGTATTTAGTCAACAGGACTGTTTCCAACATATTTACACAGAAGTTATTTCGTTACCTAAACTACCTTAATTTAAACCCGACTTTCACGCGAACGAAGTCGCGGGCACAACTATTATGAATATATATATATATTACGGGTCTTAATCGCGTTTAGGTTAAATACCTTGCTTACCTACGTTTAATATGCATGATAGTTTAAGTATAATTTAATTTAAAGTCATCAAGTATTAAAATAAACTTATCCAGTTTTGAAAATAGATGGCGTTTAAATACAAATGAAACAAAATCAGGTAAATTGATTTAAAAAATAAATCTGAAATTCTTACGATTATGTATTATATATATATATTATTTACGGATATGAATTTATGATGATCTTAATTAACGACAGGTTCATCATCATCATCATCAGCCTATCGCAGTCCACTGCTGGACATAGGCCTCTCTAATTGCACACTTTGTTCTATCCTCGGCTACGACAGTAGTTTAGTATTTAAACTAAACGTTTCTAAAAGATATACTAATTCACTATATCTTTTAGAAACGTTTGAATGTTGTCTGTTTGTTTGAACACGCATCACAGTACCGCGGGAATGCAATGTTTTAAAACCAGGATATTTTTTTAAAAACTTATCTCACACTAGCCCTATTTCGCGCGAGTACTTGGGCGGTTTCGGGCTTCATTTAACCCGAAACCGATAATAGTAACTTAATATTTGATGTGATGCAAATCATTTTGGTAAAATACTATTATAATTTGTCTTCTAACTGTCTGGCGCCATAAACTTTGTCGCCCTTGATTTTGCTGCACTGGGCATTTGCTTGGCTTGCCTTGCCATAGGTCGGGCCCTGATTAGAGCTAGGCCCTAATATCCATAGATGCCACAGAGCATTGTGGAGCATGTTTCCAATATGCTTTACACAGAAGTTGAATTGTAACATAAACTACCTTAATATAAACCCAACTTCCACGCGAACGAAGTCGCGGGCACAGCTAGTAGTCTAATAAGAGTCTACTCGTGACCTCTGCCGTTGCACTTGCAATACGGTCGATACGTCGGGCAAAAAACAAGGTATTTTACCTTAAATTATTCACTAAAAAGTTAGTCATATCGGATTTATAAAATTTGATGTTTGTTGCTAAGAATGATAATCTATCTATACAAATAAATAAAATTGAAGTGTGTGTAAATAGTAAGTATACAGTAGGTACTAACTGTCCCAGTAACCGCGCCCCATATTTTTTTTCCTAATTTGTTTTTATGTAAGGACATTCTACAAAGTATTAGAAAACTAAAAAAAAAAAACTAGATGAAATCGGTAAAGCCGTTCTCTAGTTATCTCGTGACCAAGGGAAATAGGGATTATTTTTTATAATATACCTACTCGTATATAAATATACAATACTAGCTGTGCCCCGCGATGTTACCCGCGGTTTATTAGCCTATCTGTTAATCCAAGGTGTCAGCTAACTCCATACCAAATTTTATTAAAATCGCTCCAGCCGTTTAGACGTCACTCACAAACTTTCGCCTTTACAATATTAGTGTGATAATAAATATGGTTGATACTTATTATCAAAAACACAATTTTTAATTTTATGCTCTGTCTGTTTGTTCCGGCCAATCTCCAAAACGGATTTTGACGGGATGCTACTTTTATCATCACGGGAACGTTTATAGGGAGACAGCAGCACTGCAACGCGGACGATGTCGTGGGCACTTCCAATAAAAAAAATAACATTTAATCTCGTTTACTTACCTACCTACCTACTATTAATTGCCACTGTAGCTGTCGGTTCCCCTTGATTAATATTTGATTATATCTGACAAGGCGAACAACTCTTTCAAATAATATCTACTGAAACAAAATAAAATGTAGGTAAGTAGCGAAAGTAGGTACGGGTGTCCCCCAAATGATAATCTGTATCAACTGGCCGGTACTTATGCAACATGACGAGTAGCAGCGCCGTTCGCCAGCATCAGTGGTTAACTTGCCGCCAACAGCAACGGGCAAGAAACACAAAACGTACCAGCTGTTCTTAACAACACATCGTGACTGTAATTGTTACTTGTGCTTACAGATAATTAATTAAATAAATAAATTACATGTGCATCAATCAATATAGATAACAGATTACAAAATGCATTTGCGAAAAGTTTTGCCGTTAATAGCAGTGTTAACAGTTGGATATTTGAACTCAGGTTTGTACTTTAATTATTTATTTTTGTTTGGTTGCTTACTCTTTAAATTGTTAGAAATTGAAGTTCTATTTCTTAAGTATTGCATTATATATTATGTGTTCACTGTTATCTAAGTTAATCTTAAAAACATTGTTCATTTCGTAATAAGTATTTAAAGACATCTCGTTTGCTCTACACAAATTGCTATCCAGTGTGCAGTGAAACAAAGTCATATTATCTTTTATACTTAATGTTCTGTTTAAGTAGTTCCTACTACCATTAACATAAAACATGTCAAAGAAGGTACCTACGTAATTCCATATTATTATGCGCTTTTCTACTTGCTTGTTTGTTACTTTCTAAGATAACTAAGAGTAGATTTAAAACCGCAAAACACCTAGAGCTTTACTCATGTTTTGCGCTTGAAGCCTAAACGTTTAAGGTACTTATATAATTAGTAATATGTAGCTACGTATAGGTGGACCCGTACCTACCTACTTAAAGTACCTATATAGGTATATAATTTGATATTAATAACCAAGTTCCGAACTCGATAAGAGTTAATTCGTATTCGCATAAACGTCTACCTGACTAGGTATATAATTTGATATCAATAACCAAGTTCCGAATTCTATAAGTTCATTTGTATTCGCATAAATGTCATCATTATTTAATTAATTCAAAAACATCAATGATCTTATTAATCAAATTGGGGTTAACCGGCAACTTACCGAATAGTGTCTGAGTCAGCAAAAATACGATAACTTACTGTGATTGCAAAAATATACAAAATGGAACCTGCACAACTTTCATAACACCTTCAATTATTTATTTATTAAACTTAAGTTCTTTTATGAAGCTAACTTTGGTTGCGTGGTGTTGTTACTTCATATATTAAAAGTATTTTACTATTCATTGTATTACAAATAACCTGACTACTTATTTAATATAGAGTCAGTAGTTACATATTGCCGGGTGACATAAGTAATGTTCCAATATGTAAGAATATAAATAAAAACGGGAAAATATTTAATACTCACTACCTTATGTATTTACGTGGATATAATAACCTAATAAAAGGTCGAAGCACGGTTAAAACCTTAATCACAAAATTAAAAATAACTAATTTATCATATTTTAATATTCAGAATACCAATATCATTATTACATTCCATAGCAATCATTTATTTATTAATCCAAATAAATATTATACATGTGAAAGTAACTCTGTGCATCTGTCTGTAGTGTTCAGGCTTTAACCGCTGATCCGATTTTGGTAAAATTTTGTATGTAGATAGTTTGAGTCCCTCCAAGGAAAGGACATAGGATAGTTTTTATTGCGATAACAGACATCCCCGCTAGTAGAGCCTCGGACGAAAGCTATATACTCTCGAATAAAATATAATCAAAGAAACATTTAACACCAGCTGATAAATAATAATCTTTTTTACTTATTTAAGTACAATATTTTAGCCGAAGGTTATACTAGCAAGGCTGTCTGCCGAAAATATTGACTATGATTGCAATGATAGAGAAAATAAACCTACTCTATAATTTGTAAGTCGGACAATGAATAAAATTCATTAGATTCGTACTTAACTGTTACGCATTGGCATCACAGTACAATCACCAACAACAACAAATTGTGGGTTACATTATGAAACGCTACGAGATACTAAATATGTAGGTTATATCGTTTTTTTTCCTCTTCCCTCCAATATTATTCGGTAGAGGTTATGGCTCGCACATTCTGTGCATACGCCAGTTTCAAGTATAATTTCTTTCTAGTTTTCTTCTTTCAATCACCAAGTTTTGTTCTTGTTCAGTTATCACGTATTTCAAGTTTATTTTACACTGTTTTACACATTAAACGCGGAGCTGTAAAAATAGCGACATGTCAATTTGCCGCCATTTTTACAACTTTCAGGATATATCGTTTTCGTATCAATTCTTATAATTTCTTTTTAATATTGATAATGTAGTCATAATGATAGAGCCTATTTCGCCTATTTCGGTCGACTGTTTCTAAGATTGATTGATTGGCCGTTATTATACCTACTGATAGACTCATAGTACATGTTTTTGGAAAATAAATTAGATACAGTTCTTGCCACCTAAGTTTGCGTTTGTGAAGTTGTATTCGAATGTAGTTCCGCGCAGGGATGTCGTTTCCCGTCCGTTTATTTCATCCCCTCCGATACCTAAATTTGAGTTGTGTGCAGCTTACGCGCGAACAGCAGGGTCTTTATTCACTTTCTTGTTTTTCGTTTTTGCGGCAAGCCTGCGCGAACTGTGAAAATCTTGTTACAATGGTAAATATCTCTATGCTGCGCTTAGAAATGCATCAACGCATGCGCGGTGGACATCTTTGAGCCCACCGCGCATACGCCAGTTCGCACGGGCTTGTAGGTATCGGGCCGATCATCTCAACAGAGATATCAGTAGTGAATTGGTTTCCTATATCAACCCAACCATATTACTTAAAAGGTAAGAGGGGCTAACTTGACGCCAGACCGTCTGCTTATGCCATGGTAGGCGATAGGCGCAGCGGTGCTAACACTAGATACCACTCAAACCCTTTACCATAATATAGATAAGTACTTTTTTTTTATAGGTGTATATTTTTTTTATCTTATTTAAAAATCTTTCGTCTATCTATTAATTATGGTCTATACAGGGTGACTTTTAATAAACATTGCTTCATTGCTTCTTTACATAATATACTAAATTACTTTGTAATATTACTTTAGGAAAATATTTAATATATTAACCCTGAATCACCTACAGACTATTTTACTGGAGTAAAGTCGTTGTTTATTGTGTTTAGGCGTAAACATGATAAAGAAACATCAATTTTACTTCGGGTCTCTCAGCTGTGTGGTAAATGGTTGTGTGACAAAAGTAGGTGGAGAAGTTTTAATTTGGTTTTTTTTTTTTTAAATATTATATGAAGTAATTTGGTGTAATGTAAAGAAGCCAAAAGCTTATTAAATTAAAAGGTTATTAATCACTCTATATAATTAATCTCTACTCGTCTCATGTATCTCAATGGTTTCTACCTACTACGTCAAAGTATAGGTGCTCTACATTCTACTTTATTGCCTAAGTATATTATAACGAAATATGTATTTGTACAATATAAATCCCAGTCACTTCGCATTTGACATTCACAGGTAGTTTTTTAATTTATTTCTATACCTGATTTTATATATTAACTAGCTGTCCCGCGCAACTTCGTATGCGTAAATTTTCCCCGTGTTTGCAACATTTCTCATAGATGCTCCGATCCTGTTCGTCGCAGCGTGATGTTATATAGCCTATAGCCTTCCTCGATAAATGGACTATCTAACAGTAAAATAATATTTCAATTCGGATCAGTAGTTCCTGAGATTACCGCGTTCAAACAAACATACTCTTCAGCTTTATAATATTAGTATAGATTAAATTGAAAAATTAAAATTACGTTAGTAATTTTAATTTTTAAACAAGTCTCTTTTCGCTGTCTGTAGGCTTAGTTCTTCTAAACTACGTAACGAAATTTGATGCGAATTTCGTTATCGTTTAATAATTTATTTCTCGTGGTTTTAAAGTAAAATACATGCGTATATATATTATTATGTACTAGCTTTCGCCCGCGGCTAAGCCCACGTGGATGTCGGTTATCGCGATTAAAACTATCCTATGTCCTTCCCCGGGAATCTAACTATCTCCATACCAAATTTCATTTAAATCGGTTTAGCTGTTTGAGCGTGAAGGCTTAATAGACAGACAGACAGAGTTACCTTGACATTTATAATGTTAGTATGGATAGTATAGTAACTATATAGTATAGTACGGACAGGAGCGAGTGGCTAGTAAATCATCATTTCATTCCAAATGTTTGTAAACCGGTACCTATAGGTAGAGCAACTGTTTACGTGTATTAGGTCCTCAACGTGGTCCTAGAGCTGACAGCGTCGCGTCGCCGTCGCGTCGCTCGTCGTATAACAGGTCACCGTGCCTGCAATTCATGCAATCAACCGGTATTACTTACATAACATTACTTATTAAAATACCGCACTACTTACTTCATGGATTTTTATAAATTGTACTCTTAGTATAAGCACAGAATAAGTAATAGTACTACATACAGAAGGTTCACTCCCTAACAAAAGTCAGGTTTAGGTATAAAAATATACCTAGACTCGCCAGAGCTATCATGCAAGCTAAATTGAAACTTATAACCGCGTGCGAACCGCGAATTTTCTTTGCGCGTCCCAGTTTTATGACCGAGCTGCGAAGTCCGCACGGGGTTGACACTAGAAAAGTTTTTGTACATAGTTAATTTATTAGTTTTAATATATATAAGTAGATTAAGTATTACGTATAAGTACAAGTACTTGCTTTACATCGCGGCATAAACAAAAGAAAATTAATCCAAACTAACACTAAAAATGTGAAAATAATTATGTCAGTCTGTCAGTTACATGTTCACCTTTAAATCGCTGAACCGTTTTAGATGAAATTCTAATTATCCCCGCGTGGATATCGGTTATCCCTATATAAACTATTATAATTATGTCCTTTTCCTTCTATGTATATGTGTAAGTACTTATACTTAATATAAGTTCGTTTTCATATCTATACCTACTAATATTATAAAGCTGACGAGTTTGTTTGTTTGAACGCGGTAATTTTAGGTACCTACTACTGATCCGAATTGAAAAATTCTTTCACTGTTGGATAGCCCATTTATCGAGGAAGGCTATAGGCTATATAACATCACGCTACGACCAATAGGAGCAGACACAGACGAAGTTGCGCGGGGCATCTAGTAATGTATAAGTTAGACTGTCAACTAGTTTCTGCACCAACTTACATTTAGGCACAGATAATATAATACTATACTAGTAATTTAGGTAATCTCTACATCACCCTAAGATAGATTGGCAGAGAATGCTTTTAGCATTAGTCCACCTCTGTACAAAAATAATGCATAAAGTTTTAAAATATATAAATACCTTAGTAATTATACGCCTTTTGTAGGTGAAGATATATATCTCAATCATTATTTTTATACTTAGAAGTAGAAAGAGTTAATCGTCAAGGCTACGATTTCTAAATTGCTAGAGACGTGTATAAATGATATGAATTTCTACATCATCTGCAATTTGCCTATAGCAGAAGATTGCAAACGTGTGCACCATTTTCTGTCGACATACTGCCAATATATTAAATTTATAGAGATGAGATTTCATAATGAACACAAACAAACAAAGATGTGCAATAATAATATCTACCTATAAAAAGGTGTTTTTGAAATACATTAGATACTTACATAATTATGTTAGTTTTACAACATTATAAAATTGGCAATTTGAAAAGAGTGGCCGTGAGTTTTTATTGCCGGGTTCTTTTCTCCGGCTTTACCTATTGTTTGCGATCTTGGCATTACATGTAGGTACATGTAGAATCCCGACGTATCACAAGATTTTAGATTTTTAGATTCAATACAATACAAGAAATTCAGTACACAACACTACCGTCTAGAGGTGGCACGTACCCCCGAACCCCCCGCCCCCCCCCCTGGATCCGTCAATGGTGGGTGCCCCAAAATATAATCGTAAACGCAAATGAGCAAACACATTCAATACAATACAAAAAATTCAGTACACAAAAGAACCGTTAGGGTAGGGGGGACGGGGGCACGTGCCACCCCCATAGGATCCGCCTATGCTCGTACGTATCACTAACAAAGAGTCAGTCCTAACTAGTGAGCAGAGGTGAAGGGTGGGCGAGTGGGTAATAAATAGTAGAGCGCAGTTCGTGGTTAGTAAGGCTACTCGTAGCAGAGGTATCAAGTAGTACAATTCGGAAAGGCATTGTCACCGTATCAACTCAAACCGTTCAATATTCTGGACCTTAAACGAAGATCAACTGTAACAGTATACGGGAAAAATAATAATGTAGATTTTATTTTATTGTATTCTTTAATATTGAAGGCAACTTTTATAAAACTTCAACGCTGCCTTTAACTAATAATTTGTAAAATAAATTTATATTCATTATTAGGGTTCCATTGGAACCCCTATAGCATCCGTCCGTTCGTTTGTCTGTTCCCAGGATAGCACAGAGACTGTTCAGTATACTTACGCTGAGAAAGTGATAAAATTCAAATTTTGAAGAAAAAAAACCCTGCACGTAAAGTGGGAATGTGATTTTTTTGTCTTTTAAAAACGTTTCGGCGTTGTCAAGGCCGTTTTTAGATTTAGGAATTCGCATGTAAAATTTAAGCTTTAAAGTGAAATTTTTTGTTAGAGTCAAGTGCCCCCCACCCCCTCTACTGCCAGCTAAATGGTTGATATTGAGTAGGTATGTAAAAAAATCACGGTAGTAGTATATATAAAAGGAAAACTATCACAAGTTGGCTTTACAAGTTGACATTTAACAGCAGATCAAATGAGGAGTAACAAATTTTTTGTACAAATTCCATTGAAAAGTAGATAAGTATAACATATTGTAAGTATAAAACAAAAGCAACAGAAAACCTACTTTTAATCCGCATTATTTGGATTGGGGGGACGGAATGAGGAAACCTACATTGTGCGTGGCCCGTCATGCACTTACCCCGTTTTTTTTAAATCGAAATGAAATCTTCTGTCAGTAAAATATTCTACCTTCAATATTTAAAGTAGTTTCCCTTTCTCTGGCATCGTCGTAGAACATCCAGGTTATAAAATACTAGCGGACGCCTCGCGGTTTCACCCGCGTAGTTCTCGTTCCTGCGGGAATACAGGGATAAAAAATAGCCTATGTCACCCGGGGTTAGTGTAGCTTCACAACGATGAAAAAATTTTTCACATCTGTCCATTAGTTTCGGAGCTCATACAATACAAACAAACAATCAAATCTTTCCTCTTTATAATATAAGTATAGATATGTATGTAAACGTTTAACATTATTGTGATGGGCAACTACGGAACCCAACATTATGCGTTACGCGGCATGCATTTGCCCGGTTTTTAGGAAGGCAATATATGAAAGTAGGTATAATTATGATATGCTACTGCCCGCGGCTTTGTCTTTGTTTTGCTTTCAATAGTTGGTCAATATTCTATATTATGAAAGAGAAGGTGTAGACAACCTATAGTGCTCTACCATATTTAGATTGTACAATAATGAAAATTACTTAATATGATTGTGTCATGTCCGATCTCATTTAACAATAATTATGGTGAGTAAGTAGGTATAATTATTATAGTATACTACAGTAGCTAGTTGCTTACTTATTAATAAACAAATCTTAGGTAGATTTGTTTATTAATAAAAGAACAACCAGGGATGTTACGGAGCTTTGACTCCGACTACGAAAGGTCGGAACTTCCGATGAATTTTACAGCCCCGACTCCGACTTCCGATCCGAAGCTTTTAAATCGTACATTTTAATAGGAGGCTGGCTTCCGGTGGCCGCTACTTTAAACTAATTTATACATAATAAATGTATAAACTTATAAAGGAAAAATTCTCATGGATTCCCCATGATCGCGGGTTCGAGTAGGTAGCTACCTACCTACCGCCCAAGCGAATTTTAATAATAATATCTTGGGACAACTCACACAACGCTATCTGATCCCAAACTAAGCATAGCTTGTACTGTGGCAACCAGACAACTGATAAACATACTTATATATTTCTAAATACATACATATTATAGATAAATAGACACAGAATAAACCATCATGCTCATCACACAAAGTGTTACCCTGGGTGGGGATCGAACCCACGACCTCTAGCGTAGCAGTCGGATATACTCCCACCGCGCCACAGAGGCAGTCAAGTTTCCTCAGCATATTTTAATATGACTGAAAAATGCTTCTTTGTTAGTACAAGATAAATTTTTTTATCTTATTTTATTAAGCCTTATCCTAACATATTTGTCTTCTACCACCACCTCCGACTCCGATTCCGACAAATCAAATTTTTAAATTCCGACTTCGGTTCCGATAAAACCACCTCTGTAACATCCCTAGTACCTACCTAGGTAAGTATTAAAAATAGAGAGGATGTTATTAATTATTTAATTAACTAATAAATAATTCATTTACGCAAAATTACTTAACGGATATGTAGGTACAATAATTACTATAATATAACTTAAACTACGTAGGTACATTACATAGGTATATCTCAGACTAGTTGACTCGAGCAGCTTCGCATGTGTAAATTTCCCCCATTTTTGCAACATTTTATATGGCCTATAGCCTACAGCCTTCCTCGATAAATGGGCTACCCAACAGAAAAATATTTGTTCAATTCGGACCAGTAGTTCCTGAGATTACCGCGTTCAAACAAAAAAAACGAACAAACTCTTCAGCTTTATAATATTAGTATAGATAGGTATTACTTATGTATATCAGATAATCACATACATACTACATACATGCTACAACACTAATAGATACAAATCGTTACCCTCTATTTGGCACCTGTCCCACTAACAGCGAGAAAGCGAGTAGCGATTTTTTAGCCACAAGAAACGTACATACTTATGTGAATCCCGTGAAAACAAAAGAGATACAGATATTAATATTAATCGCGTCCGTTCCCACTGTCGGCGAGTACTCGCTCTATACTGCATCTCTTTTGTTTATACGGACGGGATTTACAATATATTCTATTGTACATTTCTTGAGCGATAAAATCGCTACTCGCTTCTCGCTCAGCGCCATTGGTGGGACAGGTGCCTTGATCATCATCCCACTGAAGTCTATAGTACTATAGTACATAGAGGTCAGTGCACTGAATGGCCTCTATAGTGGACTGGCTACCCTGCACAAAGTGATAGCAATTTCTTATGCCATAGCAAATGGCCGTTGTTACGGCGGCTCCACACGTTGGGCTCAACGCCGGTCCCAACTCCACTCGTCCGTGTGAATCTAGGACGCTCGTCCCAACGTTGGCGCCAATGCTATTTTCTAGATCCACACGTTGGACGAGTAGCGTTAAGACCGACATTGGGGTCAACGTAAGTAAAAGCTGTTACACAATTAGGTATAAACTTCCATTTGGTATTGTCAAATTACCGTTATCAAATGGAAGTCTTGTAGTTTATACAGGGTGATTTGTAATCTAGACTAATATTATAAAGCTGAAGAGTTTGTTTGAACGCGGCAATCTCAGGAACTACTGATCCGAATTGAAAAATTCTTTCACTGTTGGATAGCCTATTTATCGAGTAAGGCTATAGAGTATATAACATCACACTACGACTAATAGGAGCGGAGCAGCAATGAGAAATGTTGCAAAAACGGGGGCAAATTTACGCAGACGAAGATGCGCGGGACAGCTAATATAAAATAATAACTTCCCTCTCGTGGCTTCTTTGCATATCACTAAATAACTTTGTACTTAATATTAGTTTTGGAAAACATTTAATATAATAACCCTTAATCACCTACCGCTTGTATCTGGAGTTATGACCTTAACCGCCTACAGACTATTTTACTGGACTAAAATCGTTGTTTATTGTGAGGTCTAGGCCCTAAACCTGACAAAGCAACATCGATTTTACTCCAGGGTCTCACAGATGTGTGGTAAATGGTTGTGTGACAAAAGTAGATAGGTGGTAAATTTGTTGGGGTTATTTTTTTTTAATTATATAACGAAATATTTGATGTAATGTAAAGAATTTGGTTGAAGAAGGAGGTTATTAGTATTTTTAAAACCACCCTGTAGAGGTCAGGGTGTCAATGTAACATACCCACAGGTGCAGCTGCGGTTAAATCTAGCATACGTACTATAAGATAATTATGCAAGAACATTATTTCTGCAGTTGCCAAAGACCAGACCAATACATCCTGTCGGCTTTACCCAAACTTACGATAGACGTAAAAACCGTTGACTTAGATAGATTACGTATCTACTCATCTCAATGATTACGATACTACATTGATCGATTCAATCCATTCATGTTCATGTCAATCAGATACCAACTTGAAATTTTAATTGATGAGACCAGTGCTAAACCTTTTTAGACTTCCGTAAGTAAACACACCCTTAATAGTTTCGTCATGTACATCCGTCCGTCTGTGCTACTAAGCTGCGGACAGACGGGCGGATGGATATGACGATGCTGTATCTAATTTGGCATGGATATATAACACGCTAACAAAGTTAGTAAAATAAAAAGTTGAAACAATTTTTTTTAGGTACTTTACATATACCGATGTAGGTACTTCCCCTATACGCAAAGTAGGGATATTGCTTTTTTTTTCTAGTCTACCCCATTGTCTGGGGTATCGTTGGATAGGTCTTTTAAAAATATTAGTTTAGGAAAACCTTTTTAAACCATCTACCACAGATTAATGGTCGCGACACGCGTGGGACATAACAGTATCCGTGACACACTAACACTTGTTTGGCAATTAACTGAATATCACCCTACCGCGCTCATTAGCATTGAGACATTAGTTTGTAAATCTCATTTGCCTAGTAATTACACTCAAACCAGGCACGGATCCAGAACTTTGTTCTTTTGGGAATTTCACTCAACTGGCGAAGTGTGAGTCGCTCGCATGATGGGGGAAGGGGGGGTGCATTTGATTCAACAGCAGTACACCATGCCACTAGGGGATCATGCACCGGTTTAGTGGTCTCCCAAAAAAAGGTATTTCAGTCGTGTCTAGGGGGTAATTGTCCATGTTGTGTCCTGTCCCGCGCATGCTTCAACCAAAACACGGTGATGCGTTAACATTACTTACGGAAGACTATCTTCTTTTGTACAAAGTGGTGCACATGGTACGACACTTGTAACTGTTATCTGAATGACTACATGTATTTTTTACACGAAGAGACGAGTTTAATCTATTGTGGTTAAGCAACGTTGCCGTGGTCAAGTTCATGGATGCATGACCAATTTCATGGAGTTACCACACTCCTCAGTGTTTTAGAGAGCACACAGATTCGATCGATTCCGATTGTTAGCCTATGTCTAATCGAAATGTAGTAAAAGAGGCAGTACCTACCTGCCTAACTACATATACTATAGGGAGGTAATTACTGATACCTACAGAATATCTATAAATTTTATTAGAACAGGAGGCCTACTACATATATTTCAATGAAAACGAAGTTTCGATCAAAAATGAGGTGGTAATATAATACATCTATTTAATCCACTCGTTCCAGATAATCGTCCATGGGTTCGAACTTTTTGTGCTTATCCAAAAATTATTTAGAATAGTCCCCGTAAACTTAAGAAATATAAGTAAACGAAAATTCATGAATTTCGTTTTAAAGAAAGAGTGTCAGCCTACAGGTATTATTATTATTTAAAATAATAAGCAGGTTACATTATTTACAAACAGTCTCCAATAGGTACCTACTGTATTCTCTAGTACGAGCAAAGAATGGGTGCTATTAGAATACGTATCACTATCGCATTGACGAAACGTCGACTTGGTAGGAATGGTAGGTACCTACAAGAGCATAATTATATGGTCTTTGGTACGAGGTATTTTGTGAAGAAATTAACGTTTCGTCCCATTTTCGTTCTACAATAAGTTAAAAGTACCTTTAAGCTGTTCCTGTTACCTAATTACTAGTGATCGTAAATTCGGGTGGAGATCTAGAGCAACTTGGACATGACCTCTTGAACCAACCTATCAAAAAAATCCCGTGATTATGAAATCGTAACTTAAAAGAATTTCTTTGTTCATTTCTTTTTTCTTACTATGTTTGCTAGTGAATACAGTAACCATTGATACTTGAATAAAATATAAAATTGAAAATCTATCTTACCCACTATATATCTTACTTACATGGTTGAAACCGATTGAATGATGAGAATTTTTACTACATCATAATTATAATTTTAATTAAACTTAATTTGCTGTCGATAAAAACAACTTTGAAAGCAGTGTAGTTTCCGCTAGTAAACTATAAAACGTAGTTTCTATAGCTTTCAAAGTTGTTATACACGCGACTTAGTACGCGTGTATAATGTTCCCGCGGGATGATGTGTTATACATATAAACCTTCCACTTAAATCACTCTATCTATTGCTGAAAACTGCAAAATCCGTTGTGTAGTTTATAAGATCTAAGTGCACAGACAGCGGGAGCGACTTTATTTTATACTATGTAAATAAGTAAAGAATATAATTTCTAAATAAATTACTATTCTCGATTTTGTAGGATGCATTTTATATACTATAGCAAAAAACTAAAATTTATTTATTTAAGATTCGTAAACTGTTTGTTTTTTACATTACTCCCGCCTAGCCCTGCGTCGCGGGGGACATTACAAACATACAAGTCACGGACACAAAGTACACCTAGACTCGGAACAACAATAATTGTTGACTGACACGCCACTTTGTCTGATCCACAAATTGTTGAACAATTTGTGGATCAGACAAAGTGGCGTGTCGTGGAAATTGAATGTGTTGCAGTCGGACACAATCCTACCGCGCCAACAAGGCAGTCCTTTTAGCTAATGAGCTTTAGGGTCAATGTCAGGTGTTACCCTGACATTGACCCATAAGTTCACCTGAGATTGGCAACATCATATCCAGTACTACCGAATTTTAGGCCAGGGGACATGTTTTTTTTTTTTAAAGATACTATTGTAATCTTGTTAACCCCTCCAGCTAAGCTCAACGGCTGGTGTTAGGAGTGGGTTCACGTCGGTAGTAGAATGGGTAGGATACCCGACTTGCGAGTCCAATGCCTTAACCATTAGGCTACCGCCCCTTCAAATTTAAATATGTGTTGGATTTTCGTAACCTTTCGTTTAGCTGGCCACTTGTTGACCTCCAAGACAATAATCTTGACCTCTCCTTTCACTGTGTTAATCACAGTGCAAAATTGACCTACGGGCGTGACTCACAATAATTAACATTATTGTAACATACATACATTAATACAGCACATGGTAACAAAAAAATTGACCTATATGTCTGATTCAACGTTTGGTTCCCAAGGCTTGTCCGAGCCTCTGCAGTATCCGAGTCTTTGTTTACCCTACAGGGATTGAAACTCCTCCCTCAAATTGCAAAAAGGTAACTATTTGGCTGGTGTTTAGTCAATTGCGCCACCTAAACCATCCCCTCCCGAAATTACGAAATCCCTCCCCGAAAAATGATTCTAGGTACGGCCATTTATATGTGCTTCCCTTGTTAAAACCAACCCTCGACCAGGGCCAACTGTCTACCTTAAATTAGTACCTACTGCCCTACCTTCAAGGTCGAAGATAATGGGGCATTGTAGGGTAATTCCCTAGCTACTAATAACATCTAGCTACAGCCCAACCCGCAACGGGGTCAAGTTCAGGCACCGATACAGGAGGGGGGGGGAGGAGACAACAGAGGAATTACCTAACCCCCCCCCCCCCATACTCTTTTTTTTTGAGGAATTTGTGAATTTTGAGATGGATCGGAGTGTTTAGGCAGGCAATTGCCCCTCCTCTTAGGTAGTGGTGGATATGGTGTACCGGTGTTGAATCAAATGCACCCCATCCCAGCCATGCGAGCGACTCCCACTTGACCGGTTGAGTCAAATGTAACACCCCCAGAACGAAGTTTTGGATCCTCGTGATCAAGTTCACCTTCCAAACCAAGATTTTGGGTTCCTCATCAAGGTGTTGTAAAATTTACAAATTAAGTAGGTTTCGCACACATCATATCTTCGTACTTTTACTTAGATTTAGATATAGAGTTTGGCTATGCCTACAAAAATCTGTTTAAAATCATTTTAAACCTAAATAAAGATGGCGGACTTGATGTTACTGGTAGTCTAGAGGTCATAGGTCAGTCCAAATAAGCGAACAAATTGAAATTAAAACGAATGAACAAGAACCTACTTAACAGTAACTCAAGGTTTTGTGAAAATTCGTTGCAGTCAATTAAAACTTGGTAGGACGGCGGACGATATTATTTCACAAGAGAAATATTTGACATAAAAAGTTTATAAGTAATGAAGTCAACTATGTATTGAATAACAAAAATTGGTAAGTCAAGGGCGTATCAGATTCGCTAATAAGTAGCTATAGATACTTAACTATTATACCTACTTAGCTTAGCTACTAGTAGGTATAGTATTATATTAATTGGCTTAGCTAAGTACGACCTACGAATTAGGCTATGAACTCTCTACGCGAAAAAGTACATATCTATACTACTAGTATAGTATTATATTATCTGTGTCTATACTAATATTATGAAGCTGAAGAATTTGTATGTTTGTTTGTTTGAACGCGGTAATCTGAGGAACTACTGATCCGAATTGAAAAAAATATTTCACTGTTGGATAGCGCATTTATGGAGGAAGGCTATATAACATCACGCTACGACCAATAAGAGCGGAGCAGCAATGAGAAATGTTGCAAAAACGGGGAAAATTTACGCCGACCAAGTTGCACGGGCTATTTAGCATTATCTGTGGCCTAGTTAAGTACGACTTACGAATTACGCTATGAACTGTCTACGCAAAAAAGTAGTTAGAGATAAAGTTAGTTAGTTACCTATGCGAATTCTTTACCTATGCCTTTTCAAGTATGTAGGTATTTAGTTATTTACCAAGTTAAATACTTGACTAATTAATTTTATTTTAACAACAGTAGATAACTTACTATTTTGATAGCTAACTCTAGTATTAAAACTGTTTGATATCTAACACTAGTATCAAAACTGTTTGATAGCTAACTCTAGTATTAAAACTGTTTGATACAATAGCTTTACCGACGGTTATCGAAACTACGTTTCGTTCGTCGGTCATGATTTCGTCACGGTTCATGAGATACAGCCTAGTGACAGACGTACGGACAGCGGAGTCTTAGTAATAGAGTCACGTTTTACCCTTTGGGTATGGAACCCTAAAAACTAGAAAGGTATTTTATCTATCGTCCGGTGGTGGAGGGTCATAAGAACACCATTCTATTCAGCTTCCCTTTGAATTCTAGTGACTTATTATTTCAGGTAAAATCCGTGTCCAACAAGATAGGTACATTTTTGTATCGGGTTACTTCAGGAAAATTTTAACCCATCGCCTCTGCTATATACCTACCAACTCTGTATAAAACATGCGTCATCACACTAATCACACTAATATTATAAAGGCAAAAGTTTGTGAGTATGTGAGTGTGTATGTTTGTTACTTCTTCACATCTAAACGGCTGGAGCGATTTTAATAAAATTTGGTATGGAGTTAGCTGACACCCTGGACACATAGGCTATAAACCACATAAAATATGAATTTTACTGTTAAAACAATAATTTGTATCTACCTACCTACACAATTAGATAGGTACAAAGTGCGTTATATAAAGACAAGATACACATAACAGTGTATTCTTAAACTAAGCAAAAACACTAAAATCGATTAACCGATGTTGTAAGTTTTCGCTAAAACAAAAACAGATTTCTAAACGACAATCTAAGAAAATAAGTAAAATATAACATTTAATTCAAGTTATTGATCTGCTTTTCTGTTACCTAAGAAATGTCCATTACAGTTAAAATTCTATTACGAGTCCCTGTTTGGTACCTACCTACTTAACTATAACAATAAACAAAAATACCTACATATTTAATTGCCAAGCATAATGTGCTTAGAAGGATATTCAATTAGATAATCATATCTTCCCACAATAAACCAGTGTCTGTACATAGGTGTAAATTTAATAACTTAAGTGCCCTACAATTAGGAAACTAATTTCGACGAGAAGACTTACGTAATTCAGATATTTAACCTTTATTCCCTTCATTGTTAATGGATACATTGTACTAAGTATTACGACATTGTATTAATGAGAGGTCTTTGACCCACATAGCATTGCATTTTCGTCGACCTTCGGCGATGCAGCAGCTGTGAGCCCATGACAGTTCTCTACACAAGCGCGCCGATCACCGCCACTACTGCCCGCTACCGCACCTAACCTCTCTCTGACACAATTGCTTAAGTTCATACTTTAATGATTATGTTCTGCGTAAAATAATAGATAGGTACCTACGTACTGTGATGCATTAAGTAGGTATATAAGAATAAGAATAATTTATTTTGCAAATATTGGGGTACAAGTAAGTAGGTACATGATGTCAAATAAATTATTAAATCAGGCATGCGAAAGGTAAGTACAATACCAGCGACAAACAATAATAAAAAAAAATAAAAAACCCGGCTGCACAAAAAAGATGGAAACACTAGGGGAGCTCCCTACTTAATTATATAATTTGATGCAGTCGGAGGCATTAATGATTCTCGATAAACTTAGTAAAGTGCATTATTTTATAACTAGCTGTCCCGCGCAACTTCGTATGCGTAATTTCCCCCCGTTTTTGAAATATTTCTCGTCGCTTCTCCGCTCCTATTAGTCGTAGCGCGCTGTTAGATAGCCTATAGCCTTCCTCGATAAATGGGCTTAACAAAAATCGGACCAGTAGTTCCTGAGATTAGCGCGTTTAAACAAACAAACAAACAAAGCAAACAAACAAACTCTTCCGCTTTATAATATTAGTATAGATTAATGGGTGTGATGATGCGTTAGTGCGTCGACCATACTAAACAGATAGGTACGCTCGGCGCATTTTCCGTCAGATATGAACCGACCCTTAGGTAACTTATAGTAAATGAATGGGGCCATGCAGAAAACATTTTTGTGCATAAGTGCCATATTTGCGGTCTGCAGACATAATTTGAATTCATCGCGCCTATTTCGAGGAACTACGTCTGCGAGACGCGTAAAACGATTTGGATTCGTAACGTAACATCAAAGCCGATGAATAACAGATATTTATTAGACACTCACTACTTTAATAGTTAAAATATTTGGTGAACAAATAAACCAATTCATATTTATATTATTATCATTTTTAAATTCAAATGTAGGTAAGTAGGTGCATATTTTGAATATAAACAGTTGCTTGACATCAGCATCATTCAGTTATCCAGTAAAATCTGCTACCGAATCGTGGCCGCTTGCGAACGCAGTCACAGTCTGGTAAAGAATCAGTTGGATTAGGTACCGCCGTGTGGCAAGGGCAAGGCGGATCAGGTGGCGCCTTACGAGGTGACTTATGAATTCGGCCACGACAAAAATACCCGAAGTCAGGTCGATCAACACACACATTGGCTTTCATACAACCATCAAAAACTGCCTGCGTTTTACGACAGTGCCTGTAAGAGTAATTTCCCGAACTTTTGTCAATACAATTAGCATATTGATTGAACTCTTCGAGACAGTTAGCCTTAATTCGTCTCAAGACGTCCATAGCGCAGGCGGTAACTAGTTTGCCAACTTTTACGCAAGGCCGAGGATCTTTAAGCTCTTGGCGACACAGAATGAACTCGTTGTTGATCCCTTCGCACAATTTGCCGAGGTAAGGAGCGGCAGTCATTAGAGTGGCTGTCGAAACTCGCACCTCGTCCGTAGTCAGCTGTTTGTCATCAGGGAGTTCCACGTCGTTTGTTACCACCATCGTGGATTTCGAATAGAATAATCTATATCTAAAAAATAGTGATAAACCTGACAGTACAACCAAAATAAGATAACATAAAATGTCAAGATGATTTGATCATTTACTTATACTATTTATGATATGCCTGTAATTTACATAATAGGTAGATATTAATAAGTTTCAGAACTTTTTGGTGAATATTGTATGCACAGAACAAATACTGTTACGCCGGCTCTAAACGTTGGCCCCAACGCTACTGGCCAACATGTGGAACTAGAAAATAGCATTAGCACCATCACCTAAGATTGGCATCAACGTTGAGACGAGCGTAATTCTAAATTCACTCGTTGGATGAGTGGCGTTGAACTGACGTTGAAGCCAACGTGTGGACCTGGCGTGATGCTATTGGACAAAATCGACCCCACTCGTGTGAATTTTTGATCGAAATCAAAATCATCATACATCCTCATCCTATACACTAAACACATTTTATTGCAGCAATAAAACGTAGTGATTACTTTCTATGCGACTGTGTATTTACAATTTACTGCAGACTCTTGCAGGCTCTGTACATGAGGTCTATTGCCTACCCCTTTATCTGTTACGATTTAGGATGTATTAGAAAAAAAATATATAATTATGATGATGGCTAGTTAATAGTTTTTTGGGTTCCGTAGCCAAAATGGCAAAACGGAACCCTTATAGTTTCGCGATGTCCGTCCGTCTTGTTGGCTCTAATTTTACATGAATACCCATAATTACTTACGCCGGCAAAGTAAAAGTATAAAATCTTAAAAATATTTTTTTGCTAACCTAACCTCTACGTAATGTGAGGGTGTTTTTTTCTTACCTACCCCATCGTGTGGGGTATCATTAGATAGGTCTTTTTAAAACGTTTAGGAGATGTAAAGACCATTTTTAGATTTAGGGATTAAATGCAAATTTATGTTACAGTGTCCCCCTTCCCCTGCCAGTTAAATGGTTAAATGTTAGGCTTGTGAAAAAAAACACAGTATCTAGTAGTATATATAGTGAAATTAAGAGGAAAATTATCACAGCTAAGTACTGTACTAAGCTTTACAAGTTTTCGAGAGCAACTGATCAAATGAAAAGTAACAAATTATTATTAAGTAGGTATAACATTGTTTAGTATGAAACAAAAACAACAGAATACCCACTTCTTAAGCCGCATTATTCAGATTGAGGGCGGGGGGGAACTACGGCACTCTACCTTGTAGATACTTGATAGGTTTTTTTTAAAGGCCACGCCCGCAGCAGGTTGCTTTACAAACATACAATTCACAAACATAACGTAGGTACCTACACCCAGACTCGGACCAACATTTTGTGCATCACACAAACTGCTATCTTGTGAGGGAACTAAACCCATGACCTCTTGCGGAGCAGTCAAAAGAAAGTTCAAAGTCCATGTCCATCCAAAGCGGCGGTAGCCTAATCTACTATACTAATATTATAAAGCGGAAGAGTTTGTTTGTTTGTTTAAACGCGCTAATCTCAGGAACTACTGGTCCGATTTGAAAAAATCTTTTTTTGTTGGATATCCCATTTATCGAGGAAGGCTATAGGCTATATAACATCGCGCTACTACTAATAGGCGCGGAGCAGCGACGAGAAATCTTGCAAAAACGGGGAAAATTTACGCATACGAAGTTGCGCGGGACAGCTAGTAAATAAATAAAATAGTACAATCGTGAGGTCGCGGGCTCAAATCCTACCCATTATACTACCGACGTGAAGCCACTCCTAACACAAGCCATTGAGCTTAGCTGAAGGGGCTGACAGGATTGCTAGTAATGCACAAAATAAAAAAATGACACTTTATAAAAATTCTTAAGCGATTATATTTTAACAGTGGCTTCCCAGTCAGTGGTGTGTCCTGCTGTCCGCACAACTAGTGGCTGGTTGGACCTGTTCCCACTGCCATGCAGAAAGAACTCCGAGTGCCAAGTGATGGGCAACCAGCACCTTTGCTGCAAAGGGTACTGCACAAAAGGCGTACAGGCCTCCGGTGCACTTCAGCGGTGAGTATTACATAATTATAAAATTTGATGTTTACAGGTGATTTCTTCATAATTGGTAATATCGGATAAAAGCTTTGGCAATGGGTATAACATAACTAATATGTCCTACATAGAAATAACTCGCACTCGCTTCTGAATGTTTCGTTCCCTGCATTGATATCCCGTCCTGCTCTAGATACAAGTCCTATTTCATGTTTTTATAATAAAGAAAAACTAAATTTAAAACAATTGTATGTAGGTATCATGTATCTATTAACGACTAACATGAACCAACGGCGTCGCCAGGGGGGCATGGAGGGGCAGCTGAGCTTTTAATTTGACTATATATACTTCTACCGTGATTTTTTTCACATACCATCATCAACCATTTAGCTGGCAAGGGGGTGACACTTGACTCTAACAAAATTTGCACTTTGAAGCTTAATATTCTGCCGAGCTTGCGATAATGGCAGTAAGTATGTTTTTTTAGTATATTGAGTTAAGTGCAGATTCAGAATCAGCGTAATGCATTCTATATAAATAATCGGACACCTATGTTATAATTAGGCGGTAACTTATAAATTCAATAACGATAACAGCAGTATCATCTACATAGTTAGAAGGCTCACTTATGAAAATAGAAGTAAATATACTTACTGTTGGCTTTTAGGTGTAGTGCGTACATTCGCGTTATAATATTGCTTATTATTACCGCAGTAACTATACACACTGTGATTATAGTAAGCAAATGTTAATATTTAAAAATACTAATTATTTGCCATAATAGCAGTAAGTCTAGTTACTCCAGATATAATAAACGAAACTAGCTGTTTTTATTATGGTAATTACTTACAATAACAGCAGTATGTCTACTTACTCCAGGTACAATAAGCAATGCTTTTTGTTTTCAGTAAATTAATTACATATTATATCAACAGTAAGTGCATTTACTCCAGATATTTTAAGCAAAACTATTCCTTTTAGTACATACAATACTTCAAATAACAGGAGTACACAGTACACGTAATATGGATAAAATAAGTAAATAAAATATACATTAACTTATTGTTTCAAGTATTTCATTTGAAAATTATCATATCGAAACTTGTAGGTATCCCTGCTTTTTAAATAAATAAATAAGTGACTTGTGAAGTAGTGAGTTATTATGAGGCACGAGTATCCTGCTCCAGGGAGGGTCGGGGCGGGGAGCTCGCGGAAAGGAGCGGGGTGTATGTTGATCGATTAGTGCGGCCAGCTCCCGTTTAGCAAGAGGTTGTGCGCGCGCGCTTGCACCGCGCCACCAATTATTTACGTAAGTATTTTCGATTTATTTTTTTCTGCGTGTATTTGTTGAAATTGGGAGAACGGATTCGTTTTTTTTTCGCGTGTATTTGTTGTAATTGGGAGAAAAGATTCTTTTTTTTTTTCGCGTGTATTTATTGTAATTGGGAGAACGATTGTGTAATGTTTATTTTTATTTATTCCAGATTATGGTCTCCAGGAAAGATTTAATAATTAAAAAGGGAAAACAAACAAAAAAACAACATAGGTACAGTTACAGACATCGAAACAATATTTTCCCGCTGGTATGATTTCAATGATCATAAAGAAATTTTTGATTACCGCAATGAATATTCCACCAATTATAAATTTTCGCATATGTACAATTTTCAAAACATAGAAACCTGGTTCAAAGAAATGCCTACTAAACCAAACTACGACCCTATGCTTAAGTTTGCCCAAATGCGAAATCGAAAACCATTAGGACGCCAACTTATAAACGTGGGATTTGATAGTACAGCGGATGACTATAACAATCCTTGTGAAGCAGATATTTTATATTGTAATGAAGAATTGCCATTATCTATAATGCCTGATGATACTTTTATAGACAATCAAGAAGATCCATATGCACAATCTGATGATAGTAAGGATAAAGATTATATACCAGAAGGAGATATAAACAGTTGCACGCTATCAGCTGATGAAACTTTAACTATTGCTAATAATATCAAGCTACTACCAAAGAAATCTTTCCAACATTGTGAATTTGAAAATTGTAATTTAGAACCGTTCAGCACGTGTGAAAAATGTTTTTGTCTTTTGTGTTTACTCCATTTTGAAGATCAATTTCCAAAGTGTGAGAACCATTATCCATATTCCACTGATAAAGACACCTGTGATATAGTTATTTTATCGAACGAAAATCGAGATAAAGAAAATAATTTTAACTTAATAAATATACCTATTAATTCAGACGAAGAACATTGCTTTCAAGATGGCCCACACAATTCTATGTCAAAGGAACAACAGGCAACGACACCAGTTAACAAACAATGTGAGTATGTTGACTGTAACGAAGAAATATTTAGTACCTGCGGAAAGTGCTTATCTTTACTTTGTTATTCACATTTTATAGCCAATGACACTTATTTAGACTGCAAAAATCATGCATCGACTTCAGTACAAAGAAAAGAAAAAGACACCAAAGATATAAATATGATACAAGAAGAACAGGAAGATAAAGGACTAACAAAAAAGGGAAACCCAAGGAAGAGAAGAAAATTTGAGGAACCATTAGCGGAAAGGAGAGAGAAAAAGACTAAATTAGAAATAGAAAAACTAACTTTAAAAGACCCATGTACAGAAACATGTAAGAAAAAGTGTACTAAAAACATATGTGATGAACGCAGGAGAGAAATTAATCGTGAGTATGCTTCCTTAAGCTGGCAGTTAAAAGGTAGTTTTATAAAAACTTTAGTTGATATAAAACAAGTTGCATGCAGAAGAAATACAAACAGAGAAACACCAAAACGAAACGTAACTTATACTTATTACTTTTATATGGGTCAAAATAAAATTGAGGTGTGTAAAGTCTTCTTTTTAACAACATTAGGGTATAATCATAAAAATGATAAAAGAGTTCTGTTAGCATTAAAAAGACCTATAGATGAACAACACAGTCAGAGGGGACATTACAAACGAAAAAGCAATTTTGACAGAGACGTAATAAAAACTCATATTAACTCATTTGGACCTGTAAGTTCGCATTATAGACGTGAGCATGCCCCGCACAGATTGTACTTGCCAAGCGATATAACAATTACATTAATGCATAATCAATTTTCTGAAAAATATCCAGATCAAATAGTTTCTTTTGAGGTGTATAGAAAAATTGTTCGTGATGAAATGCATATTTCCTTTGCACATTTAGGAAATGAAGAATGCGAAATATGTGCTGAATATATCTTGCACCATGATAAGAAACATGAATCGCAAAGTGAAGATTGTGAGTTCTGCATGAATTTTAAGTTGCATAAATTTAGATATGTGGAATCGCGCAAATCATATAAAGAGGATATCAAAAAATCTGCAAATGAACCACATGCCATTTATTACTCAATGGATTTACAAAAAGTCGTCATGTTACCTCGGATGGACCAATTTAAACGCGCAATATTTTGTACACGTATAATTGCCTACAATGAAAGTTATGTGCCACTAGGATCAGCAAAAAAAGACACAAAAAATGTGCCCTTCGCAGCAGTTTGGCATGAAGCTGTGTCTGGGCGAAGACAAGAAGATATCATCTCTACGTTAAATGCATTTTTGTGGACTAAGCGGGATGCTGAACATATAGTCTTGTGGATGGACAATTGTTCTTCCCAGAACAAAAACTGGGCAGTTTTGAGTTTCTTGGTGTATATTATTAACAGCACCCATATAAATGCGAAAACAATTACCCTTAAATATTTTGAGCCCGGCCATACTTACATGTCTGCCGACAGCTTCCACCACCAGGTAGAACAGGCTTTACAGAGAAAAAATAAAGTCTACGACTTTATTGACTTTGTTGATGCTGTGCGGCAAGCGAATTCTACAAAAAATGTTGTAAAAGTAATGGAAGTAGCCGATTTTTATAATTATAGTGATCTGTCTTCACAACACAAAGTGCGCAAAACTGAACCAAGAATATACCTCAAAGATATTATGGTTATAATAGCGAAAAGGGGAGAATTCACCCTCAAGTATAAAAATAATCACAGTGACAAAAATGAACAAATCTTAGACTTTCTTCAAATAAAATATATGAAAGCAAGAAAATTTCCTCAATTTGTTCAAAAATCATCCCCCAGGGGTATACCGGAATCAATTAAGAACAGCATACTAAAGAACCTTTTGAACCTTATGCCAGATAATAGAAAAGAGTTTTGGCTAAGCTTACCTGTTTCAGATGCTAATAATGATTCTGATTAAGCTGCAAGCAACACATAGTTATACATTTAACTAAGTAGTAGCTATTTTTTGTTAAATTGATCTCAATATACAATGTTAGCTTTATTAGAGATAGTTTAAAAACTTTTATTTCAGTGTTGATTATGTTTCATGATTAATAAGTATGTTTTTTTTTAATTTCTTTAACTAATAAAGATATTTTTATTCAACTGATCTCAATCTTCAAAAGCTTGTTATATCACTTCAATAAATAGTTATTGAAGTGTCGATTTATCTCTATATTAATAATTAAAATATATGTAAGTAATAAGAATGTTTATTTTTGTTTAAATAGAAAGTAATAAGAATGTTTATTTTTGTTTAAATAGAAATAATTATGGTCCAAATTCTTTGTGATACTTAAAATAATATAGTTTTAAAACATTAATGTAAGTGTTTTTATTAATAAATGAATGAAGAAAACATGTTTTTGATACATTTACTTGTTTTTTTTAAAGAGCTCTAAGTACCCTATTGTACTAGTCGCTTACCATAAGAACAGTAACTACGTACTTACTCCAGTTATTATAAGTAAACAATGTCTTATGGCAGTCAACTCGTACTTAGTATAAACGGTCTTATGCCATTTATAATTTATCCAATTTAACAAGAAGCTAACCGTTAACATCTCTTAAGTCACATATTCCAATTATCATATTTTGAAAAACTCAATGGCAAAAAGCAGACAAAGTAAAATACTAACAAAAAGTTTGCGCGCCATTTTCTCAATATATGACTACAGTCACTTACTGCCAATATCGCAAGCACGGCAGTATTTTAAAAGACCTATCTAATGGGGTTGTAAAGACAATTTTTAGAATTAGGGATCCGTTTGTGAAATATTAAGCTTTAAAATGTAAATTTTTGTTAGAGTCAAGTGTTCCGCCGTGCCAGCTAAATGGTGTTGGGTGTGTGAAAAAAATCATGGTACTTAGTAGAATAAACAGTGAAATTAAAAGGAAAACGATCAAAGTTTTCCTTTTAATTTCATAGGCTTTACAAGTTGACGAGTAACAGCTGATCAAAAAAGAAGTCACAAATTATTATTAAGTAGGTTTATCGTTGTAAGTATTAAACAAAAACAATAGAAAACCCACTTCACAAGCCGCATTATTTGGAAGGAGGGGAGGGGGACTACGGAACCCTATATTGTGCGTGGCCCGACATGCACTTGCCCTGTTTTTTAATTTCATTATTTTTAAGAGGATTCCTTATTCACTTCACTTTTTTTTGGTCCATGGTGCGTATGTGTAACTACTAACATACGACATTACCCCACAATTCCGCCCCCCCCCCTAGCCACAGCCCCGAAGGTAGGACATTACTAATAATTAATAATGCCCTACCTTCGGGGCCATTCAGGGCTAATACACACATAAAATTAGAATTATTTAGGATAGCATTGTCCCCCTTGCTCCCCCCTAACCACGGCCTGTGCAGGGCACAAAACATCTAACACGCAAAACAAAATCACGCTTGACTGCTGATTGTACAGATTACCGAGAGTACAGAAGGCCACTAACGACAAACACATAGACATCGTTGACGTATTCAGGGCCATCACAGTTAATTTATTACAACTTTTTTTTTTTGGATTTTAATGTCTTGGTAGCTTGGACCTTTAAGTCACGTCTTATTTTATTTGTGTTTGTACACGGTAGATGCGGAGCTGTAAAAATTTAAAAGTTTGTCGCCATTATTACAACTCTTCGTATACGAGTACTATACTAGTAACTAGGGTTGCCATCCGTATTCTAAAATAGAGTATTGTACCTACTCTATCAGGTAGGTGTACTCTATAATCTATAACACTAATAGAGTTCACTAAAATACTCTTTTTTAAACAATATTTATTATACTACTCCTGATCTATATAAATTTAGAACGTTTTGAGTCGTACAATTCTTTTAAAAACAATGAAACAACGTTATGTACTGCAAAAATCACTATAAAATACTTTTTTTTTATTAAAAAAATAAATGACACTTTTCTTTCAGTCTCTTTATTTACCCTTTGAAATCAGATACTTAAACTATTTCTTCTAATAAAAGTTGGCAACCCTACTAGTAACGGACACGAATGCCTAACCGTTCATTTTGTTCAGAAGTACTTTGTTCTGGATGCGGCAATTTGACTCAACTGGCGGAGTGTGAGTCAGTGTGACAGGGGTGCATTTGATTCAACATTGGTAGGTACACCAGCCACTGAGGGAGGCAATTGCTGGTCAAAACACACCGGTCTAGTGTAAAATTTGTCAAATTCCCCCAAAAAAATTTCGGTCGGGTCTGGTGGGGCAATTGCCGCGTGAGTGTGTGAGTCTATGTGTACGTGCGAAAAGAGCGTTTTCTATGGAAGTTTTCTTCTGAAGTCCCGGTATTCTGTGGTAGTATGTTCTCATAAGTAAGTACAATGCACAACTCAGAACATAATTATGAATGTAGTTATTAATGTTCTGTGATGCATAATGTACTTACATTGTTTAGGTAAATGAAGGCTAATCTTGCTCTAGGTGCTCTTATGTCCTACATACTTCGTTAGTTAACTGGGTCATTAAAATTATTTTATATATAAATACTGAATTTGACTAGATAATATCCAAAATAAGCATTTACTTAAAAAATACAATTACATAATCTGCATATTATGCAGTTTCCTGTTCAGGCAATAAGTACCTACATAATAGTAGGTAGGTAGATATTACATATTATGTTGATGCAAGTTAATTTATTTATTTGTTATATTGAAATGTTTATTTTTTAATAGCTGCCTGCCCCGGCTTCGCAAGGGTGTCATATTGTTTTTTTATACCTTGAGTTACATTATTGCAATTTTCGTAGGGATCTCTAATTTTTTGAAAATAAAATATAGCCTATGTTACTCTCCGATAATGTAGCTTTATAATGGTGAAAGAATTTTTGAAATCGGTCTAGTAGTTTTGAAATTTATTCGTTAGATACAAAAATATAAATCTTTCCTCTATAAATTTGTATAGAAAACCATTTTGAAATTACTTACCAATAAAAAAAACCCCGGACTCGTGAGACCAAAAGCTAAATGATTACAAAACGTCTGAACGTATTTAATGAAACAAATATATGATTTATCCCGATTGAACTAGCTTTCTGATAAAAATAAGACGACATACAAATTCGGCCATCCGTGTGGGCGACAACAGTTAGAAGCGCGGGCTTGACGCGAGAACGAAAAAAAAGGTGAATAGGGACCCTGATCCAAGAGGGGGCAACAGGGGAGTCACACTTGGCCGGTTGAGTCAAATACTGCCCCCTTCCCCTATCAGGGGATTAAGGGCTATCGCGTGTTTTTTTTTTAAAGTTCGAATTCGCCGCTAGAGGCGCTATAGGCCGACCGCTTAACTCGTATATCGCCTGCGCGGTGAGAAGGGAGCGCGGGGTGATGTTAACGGGTGGGTGAGCGGTGTGCGCGGGACAGAGAACGTCCCGCGCACACCGCTCACCCACCCGTTAACATCACCCCGCGCTCCCTTCTCACCGCGCAGGCGATATACGAGTTAAGCGGTCGGCCTATAGTAGTTGAGTCAGGTCTACGAAATGTCAAACATAGTTTGTAGATGGGTTACGCGGGTTTATTTCTAATTAGACTATTGTCGTCAATATTTTACAATACCTGAGATTTTATATGAGGTACGGGTCAATAAATTTTGACTGCCTCTGTGGCGCGGTGGGAGTGTATCCGACTGCTACGCAAGAGGTCGTGGGTTCGATCCCCACCCAGGATAAAACTTTGTGTGATGAGCACGATGGTTTATTCTGTGTCTGGGTGTTATTTATCTATAATATGTATGTATTTAGAAATATATAAATATGTTTATCAGTTGTCTGGTTTCCATAGTACAAGCTTTGCTTAGTTTGGGATCAGATAGCGTTGTGTGAGTTGTCCCAAGATATTATTATTATTATTATTAAATGTCAGTGCTGTTATACTACTTACCTACAACATGCGCATAATTATTATACTGTCTCTGATTTATCTTTCGGAAACATAACCCCCTTTTTTCGAATAAAATGGGACTGCGCAATACTGAGGCATGCTCGATATTTATACAGCACGGAACTTTGATAATCTGACCTGCCTCAACAGTGGCGCCAACTGATGTGCACAAAAGCGGTAGCCCTCATTGCTAACGCATGTTAATGGCCCCTGTAGACACAGCTGAAACAGCTGAAGCCCCAGCTACGCCTCTGCTTATTACCATTCCTGCCTATCATATACTAAACAGGTAGTAAATTTGGAGGTACAACACACACAAGTACCTAGTTATTTTTATGCGGTGTGCAGTCAATGTTGATAAACTTTCGCGATTTGTACACATTATGAAAATAATGTCGTCGGGCAATAAACAAGGTATTTTACCTTAAATTATTACCGCGATTAAGACCCATAGTATATAAACTAATAGGTATACGTAGTAACTCTATCAGTGAAATTTGGTATACAGATAGTTTGAGTTCAGTTTGAGGATAGTTCTAATCGCAGTAAACGTTAGCTACGAAAGAGCATAAGCTAGATTTAAATAAATATAAACCAATAAACAAGTAATAATATAATAATAATAATATCATGGGACAACTCACACAACGTCCTCTGATTCCAAACTAAGCAGAGCTTGTACTATGGTAACCAGACAACTGATAAATATACTTATATATTTCTAAATACATACATATTATAGATAAATTACACCCAGACACAGACTAAACCATCGTGCTCATCACACAAAGTTTTATCCTGGGTGGGGATCGAACCCACGACCTCTTGCGTAGCAGTCGGTCACACTCCCACCGCGCCACAGAGGCAGTCAAAAAGTAAAAAAGTAATAATAATTATGTGAAGTTGCAGTCTTGGCCGAACAAAAAAAATGCGTATAAACAGGGGACGCTACATTAGTTACCTTCTTACTTAAAGGCAGGCGGGATTAACAAATCAGACATCGATCACCGAAGTTTTAAGGAGAGATGTAGAAATAACCATATTGATCGTTCCTTACAAAATATGGGAGTGTGTCCGACTGCTACGCAAGAGGGCGTAGGTTCGATTCCCACACGGAACACCACTTTGTGTGATCCACAAATTGTTGTCCCGAGTCTGGGTGTACTTTGTGTCCGTAACTTGTATGTTTGTAAAGTCCCCCGCGACACAGGGCTTGTACCCTAGTGCGGGAGTCGTCTTTTTTTTAAAGGTAAAAAAAAAAGTCTGTTTGTTTTAGTGAAAATTATAACCGGACTTTATATATTACATGCCTCTACTTACACAAATCCGTGTCCATACGCGGATGAACATTACTTTTAACTCTTAGTTACGATGTAAACTGTAATTACCTCTCACAATGTTTCGTAAAACATGATGAAATGAAATGAACAGAAACGGGGCTTTAATGAATCAATTGGTTATGTTGAGGTTTAGTTTATGTTGAGGTTGCTTAATAGGTTTTCCTATATGGCAGAGACGAAAGGTCAACATTTTCCTGAGCTACCTAACTCAATAAAAAATCTATACTAATATTATAAAGCGGAAGAGTTTGTTTGTTTGTTTAAACGCGCTAATCTCAGGAACTACTGGTCCGATTTGAAAAAATCTTTTTTGTTGGATAGCCCATTTATCGAGGAAGGCTATATAACATCGCGCTACGACTAATAGGAGCGGAGCAGCGACGAGAAATGTTGCAAAAACGGGGAAAATTTACGCATACGAAGTTTCGCGGGACAGCTAGTATACAATAAATAGATAAATAGATAATAGAGAAATAGAGAAATAGATGGTTCTAAAGAATCGTGTAAATATCTATTTATTGTATATTTTTTATTGAGTTAGGTAGCTCAGGAAAATGTTGACCTTTCGTCTTTATTATCAAGTAGGTACAATTTAAAAGGAAGTCGAAAAGAATGGTGTTATAAGGACTTTCCGCCACTGCTATATGGTAGTCGTTCTTCCTATATTGCACTCGGGATTTCAGGAACAACAGATGACCTACATACCTAATTATGTAGCTCTGGAATATCAGATTACCTACCTAAGTATGTAAAATTATATTATTTCTAAATTCTTGATTTTAACTGGCCTGTTGATCTTGTGGTTGTGACGAGGTCCTGGGTTAGATGTCCAAACGGGGCGCCAGTTTGTGTGATCCACAAATGGTTGTTCCGTGTCTGGATGTTGTAGGTAGGTATTTTGTCCGTAATTTGTATCCATTTGTTCCTATGTAGGTATATAAAAATGTAAATGTAAATGTTTTTAAATTTTATTTCTCACTTTTTAGTGGTTTAGCTTGTAATTCACTTAAGTTACAATAGGCTTATGTCAACTGCTCAAATCCTTTTACAAAATATTGCTTGCCCCGATGCAGGGCCGTTAATTGTTGAGGAGTTCACTGTCAGCTCTATTAAATTATGTAAAGTAGGTAGTATGGCAAGAATAAAGTGCTACTGAATACCATATTAGAGTAACTAAATCGCAAACTGTGAAATATTGAATAGGTCCGGTCATCATTTGTGGTCTTCATCATCAGTTCCACTTCACCAATTGGTGCTTTTTAAGAGTAAATGCACGAACCTCTATGAAATATACCTAAACCACTGTAGGTTTGCCTTTAATATTTTAAGAGTTTCCTCGATTTATCCAGGAGCCCATCATCAGATCGTGATCTAATGACAATGGGACCAACTTGGAAGTATACCCATTCAAACACAAAAATATTTTTTCAAATCGGTCCAGCCGTCTTTGCGTAATCTCACTGATTACGTTTTATTACAAACTTACAAAAAAAAACAGTCGAATTGAGTGCCTCCTCCCTATAGAAGTCGGTTGAAAAAGACGACTCAATTGGATATGAAATGAAATGAAAATGAAAAAATATTTATTGCAGCAATAAACACAGTACACAATGATTGTTATTCTAAAGCTGGGTGGACATTTACTGCTGTATTACTGTTGGTCTTCTCACTAGGCCTGTATCGAGGAAACCGTATGTTAACTCGTATCTACATATATATGGCACCATGGTAGGTGTAATATTTCAGCCATAGGCTATCCGATGTTAAAATTTGACCACACCTTTCTATACGTTGTGTATCTACAGAACATAACATCTAATAAGTAGGTATATTATATAGGTACTTGCACAAGTGTAGATAAATGTTTGCAAAACCAAGTGTTGCTAAAATTGTTATTAATTTTGAGTGCATAAGTTGCCGCAGCAGCAACCGTTAGCATGTCAAATGAAATGTCGCAATTATAACATTAATAGGTATAGGTAATACTTCAATAAATACCTAATTAAACTGTACGTAGATAATAATTATTACATTAATAACCATGAATGTAAGTTATTCATAACATACCTAAGTATCTAGTACCTGGATGACCGAGTTTTGTCCGCTTTTTGTTTTCGTCTTAAAATTAAACCTAGCTAGGTCGATTTATCGCCCCCGAAACTCCCTGCAAGCCCTGCGTACGAAATTCCATGAAAATCGTTTGAGCCGTCGCTCGCCGAGATGATACATACATATATGTATATCTACAAGAATTGCTTATTTAAAGGTATAAGATTATATTAGTTAAATTCAGGTTTTAATGTAGGTATTAGGCCTATTTAGTACATTCGCATATCTACTTTCAAATTTAATTGTCCATTGTCTTTACTACTCAGGGCCAGGTATTAAGCCAGTATTCAGTGTGGGTTTATACCTACAGTTAATATAATAATAATAAATGTACCTACCTACCAGTGACGTAGCTACCGGCTGTGTCAATAATACAGGGCCGTCAGGCTAAAAGAGCCCCGAACTTTAGCATTTGTACCCCTCCCCCCCCCCCCCCAGCGACATACACTGACCAGGCAGTGTTATTTCAAAAGCCAGTTCCAAATTTACGTGCGACACTTTAGTCCAACCCAACCGTACTCTAAAATAAGCGTAGGGTAGACCGGGTACAATAGTAACGCGGGTCAATAGTAACGTTGCCAATATTTCGATAACTAAGCCACGTATCAATGTGTGAATGCAAGCGGCGACGGCTTATGCGTGTGCGGCTTAACTCACCAATCAGCCGCGAGCCCAGTGTGAGCCGGACGTGTGCTATGCTTCATTGAAAATTCGAAGACGTCGCCGTAAGTTTTATTAAGCTAATTAATTGCTTTATTACTTCCTAAAAGAAGCACGTTTCAAATAGTTCTAAGTACTACGTGTTTAATTATAGATTAGGGTATCTATTAAGATATATTTTGACCATTTCTTTCGTTTCCGTGCCGGAGTTTTTTTACTATTTCTCCAAAATGGCTACTCGGGCACAATTGTAACAGTTTTGCCGGGGTCGGTTGTAACGTTACAATTAACCCCGTGGTACTATTGCCCCCATTTGTTTTAATACCTATTCATATAAGAATTATTTGTAAGAATGCGTACAGATACAAAACATGTTATAAAACATATTTTGTTAAGAAAATGTTATATTTAATTTATCTTTGTTTTATAACATCTATTTTTGCATAAAAAATATGTCATGTCATTAATATGATAAAATCATTATACTAGTTCGTAAAAAAATCAGACTCCTTTTTTAAGGTATAACATTTTTTTTAACAAGTTCAGGACACATTGTATAAGAATAACAATTTCCTTATTATTTTACAGATGCCAAGACACCGAAACAAAACAACAGACCGAGGATAATTTTTCACATTTTTATGATATTGTTATAATTAATAAACATAACCCTACCTTTTGACTGCCACAGTCGGGTAACATCTTGGGTCAATTGTACCACGGGGCAATTGTAACATGCTTGATTTGTATGTAGAATATTTGTGGTTGATTACGACTTTAAATCATATGTTTTTGTGTTAATTGCCATGCTACTAAGATAAGCATAACAGAATTATTTCATTAGTTTAAGAACTCTGTATTTTTGTTATATTATACATAGAAGACGGACTATTTAGTTTAATGAGTTTATTTTATGTGTAATTTTACAATATTCTAGTGCCTTATATAAAAATGCGCCAAAGAAGAATTAAAGTTTTCATTGTTTAATAAAAAAGACTGATTTCGTTTATTATTCAGCGTTTTATTTTGAATTAAACATCTGTTACAAATGACCCTGTGTTGGGGTCAATAGTAACGCTGTTTAGTGATCACTTTAAGATTGAAATTAACCATGTTTTAGTCCATTTAAGTACAGGGTGGCTTTAAAATCCTGTAGGTAGGGAAATTAAGTCTCTAAATTTACATCCTGCATTCCTTAAATCTTAATAGGGTCCTCACAATCGAAGTTTATGTAAAAAATGCTACTATTGTACCCGGTCTACCCTACTCTATAATGTATAATACTAATAGAGTACGCTAAAATACTCTTTTTTACACAATGTTTACTTTACCAGACCTGATCTATGTTAAATTTATTTATTTATTAACTTTATACACAAAAATAATGTACAAAGGCAGACTTAATCCTAAAAGCATTCTCTACCAGCCAACCTTAGGGTGATGTAACATTTAATTATATAGGTGCAGATTGTTGACTGCCAATGCTGATTATATATGATAAATACAATCGTTTATAAAAAAATAAAATATACACACATACGTATACTTAAATACATAACGTACATACAAATTAATTTTTAAAATCTTACAATTATTTTAAAAACAATTAAACATTGTTATGTCCTGCAATAAAGTATCAAAAAATATTTTTAAATTTTTCGTACTCTATAGTTAAAGTTAAAGGTACACTATTTCTTCTAATAAAAGTTGGCAACCCTAATCTGGCCCCTCAACAGATTTTGATACTTTACATAAGTAACATCTACCCTCAATCGTAACACCGGTCACCTATCAATAAATAAATACTTGCGTCCGGTTTGCGTTTACTAGATATTAAGTAATAGATAATTATATCAGATTGGGCTAATAGCCAGTACATACCTAAGCAAGGAATTATGCTAATTATGTTAGATATATCTAGTTCTGTGAGCGATAGTTGACTTCGATAACCGATTATTAGGTGTTATCCAAGTCAACTATCTTTAAAAGATATTTCATAACCACTAGGTAGTTAAGTACCTACTGATTTTTAGACAACTACTTAACCGTACCTAGGCCACCTTAAACATTTTTAAACATTGCTTGAAGGCAGAGCCCGAGCTAGCCATTTAGCCGCTCCGGAAAAAAATATATTCACGGCCCTTTATACTCAAATAGCCGCCCCAATATTGGTCAAGTGAGACTCGCACGTACGACGCCCTGCCCTAGATGGGGCCTGCTTGCTTATACTCTGAGATAAAAGAACTCAAAAAGCAGAAGGAAATTATTACCTAACACAAATAAATGTCTGCTATATTGACTACACCGTGTCTTCCTTTTGTGAAATTAGATTATCCCCAGTTCATGGGTGAATATAGGTTATACATAAAGGTAATACTTAATATACAGTACGATCAACGTAACTTGACCGGATTGAAGTTAGGTTTTTATCACTTTCGCGCATGTCAAAATTACTTACGAAAACGTTTAATCGATTAAAAATACTAACAACATTTTAATTCAACGATATATAAGCACTATTTAAATGAGTTCTTAAAAGTTTAAATTTAAAACAGTTACAGTAAATACTAAAGAAACTTTGAAAAACTATTTCTATACGAAAATAATCACAAAAAAACATGAGTTAGTAATACTAATTATGACAATGTAAAACTCTAATTCTCTTGGTGTAGTTACCGCCCCGGACCCCGCTTCCTGTCACTAGGTATTTACTTCCAAAAAATGCATCTGCGCAACCGCTTGTCGCCTACTTCAGTCCGGCCTAGTTACGTTGATCCTACTGTAGTTGTACAAATATAATAGGTAGGTAGGTACATACTTACCATAAGAATTCATAAGCGTACTTAAAGATTGTTTTTCGAGGAGGGTTTTCATAATTTCGGGGGGATTTTAGCTGGTACAATTGACTAAACACCTGCCAAATGTATACTACGGACCATCATTCATTAAGCTTCCATCATTTAGTATCATTCATAGTGGTGGTTTCATTGTAGACCGAACCAGAGCACGAGTAGCATAGTCGCGACGAGTAGCAGTAGTACAAGCACAACCACAAGCACGACCACTAGCACTTCAACTACTACAACTAGTTCAACCACTCCAAGTACCACCAGCTCGACCACCACGACGACCACGACCACGCCGAGGCCGACCACCACCACCACTGAGCCGCCGCGCCCGTTCCTGCAACTGCTGCCCATCTTACAGCAGCAGACCACACCAGCTAACGCGCCTGTCAAAACAAGTAAGCTATTGAAGTAATTTTTATTTCTTGCCAATTACTTTACTAATACAATAATTGCATTTTTTGAAAGATAGAAAAATTTGAAGTCCAGACCCAGAAATCGAACCCGAGACTTACGTAACCAAAACCGGGGCCTCAAATTTTTCTATCCCTTGATGCTCGCGAGTTGGGCCCTGGCATGCGCCATCTAGTCGGTAGTTAAAGAACTATCACGACTTTTGTTATTGCTTCACTACAGAGAGCATTTTAACAAATTATGATATCGCAGGCCGAATACTGAAGTAATTTTTATAGGCATTTCTTGCCAATTAGGTACTTTACAAATACAATAATTTTATTTTTGAAAGATAGAAAATTTTTAAGTCCAGAATATAAAAATGCAATTATTGTATTTGGAAAGTAAGCTATTTTAAAACTTTTTACTTGTAAATATAGATATTACGTAGGTATTAACAAAAACTACAGCTGATTTTTAATTAAAACTAAGTATACCGATGGCTAGAAGTCATTAGGTAGGTACGACGACTTCGAGTCAAGTATTCCCTAGTACCTAGATAATTAAAAGATATCTTAATTTATACTTATCTACCTACCTTCTGTTTCCGTAGACAAAGACAAATAATATAATACCTACTATACTAGTACAGATATCTCATCCCATAGGTAAATCAGATTTATTTATCTTATAATTAAACTGTGATATTGTGATACCTACCGACATCTCTAATGGGTCGGTAGCTAACTTCCTACAATTTATTTAAAGTTGCATAAAATTTCTAAACTTCTATCTATATGGATACCTGTGAAATTCAAGGATGTTGAGCATTAAATATTCTAGGCACGCAACTATTAAATATGAGTAGAAGTACCATTACCTATGTAATTACAAGCGATTAACAGTTTCTTTAATTAATAAATGTTTATAAATACCTACCGACACTAGTACTTACAGTAGGTACCTATCTAACAGATTTTCACCGAATATCCGAATCATGAAAAAGCTAAAACAATATCCAAGGCTGTGGTCTTGAAAATATAGAACGCGGCCTGCCGGAACCTTTGCGCAACAAAACCTTACCTACTTAATTATATTATCAGTGAAATAATCACTGATCTTTTACTTCAAAATGCAAAATACCTATTTAAAATACTCAAATTGGTAACTAGGTACGTAGTAATAAATAGCTACTTAATAGCTAGCCTTAGAGGGCCCTGTATCAAGATGCCCAATGGCCCCAACGGCCAAAGGACTAATGTGAATCACCCACACAGATTAGCAATTGACTCTCAAATTGACGGGAGGGGAAAGGTAACTCATGTTCGGTCGGGGCTCCTGTAGCCTGGGGACCCCGTATAATTGATATGACTGATATGGCGGTAGCTACGCCCCTACCTACTACTGAAGTAGCTAACTGATTTTGTAGGTAGGTAGGTATATTACAAAACAAGGATGATGTGATAATCCCTGACTCATTACGGGTGTACCCAGGTGCCAGACACTAGCCGGGACCCGCGTACAGTGTTATTGCAAGAGTCAATTTCAAATTTGAGCTTTGGTCGTTTGTGCCTTTCGACACCTGGCCCCCACAAAACTTTGAATCTGCAAGCTACGTCACTGTAACAATATGCTACTTTTTATTGCAATCCGATTAGCGGGGGCCAAACCGCGGGAAAAACTAGATTTTATATCTACTTACCTATATTTAACGTAGATGTTTTACCAAACATAGGTAGTTTTAGTGATAGTTTCTAATTTATTGGCTAATTTTTGCTTACATAGAGCTTAAATGTGTAGAAATAATGTAATTGTTATTTACGATGTAGACAGAAGTAAACCTACTGCCAATTGCACATAAAGTTATTATATGCAATTGGCAGTAGGTTTACTTCAACACACCAACCTTCCTGTTTATTATATAACGTATAACTTGTAAATCATTAACTTGGGGCATAAAATAGTTGCGCGACTTTTTTATTAGTGTGTTCGCAGACGAACTGCTTCCTAACTTGCAAGTTGCAATGCGACATTTGCACATATATCCTAGGCAAGTGCAGTGTCCCAGTTCTACTTCATCCTGTGTATATCCACGCATTCTTATTTACCTATCCCATGTAGTTACGTCTATGTTCGTAGAAGCTTACAATTGACAGCATTTAATCATGAATTAGGATCGTATTGTTCCTAGGCAATACCATTACTGCTGACGTAAATTATACACGAAAACGAGACTCTTATTCTTTCGACGAGTATAACGTGGATTACTCGAGCACAGGCAAGACGCAGAAGTTCGTGTGTCCGAAGCCTGGACAAGCTCCGGTGATCCTGTTCCCGATCCTATGCCAGAAAAACTCTCAGTGCCGCGCCACCGGCGGTCCGGACCAAGTGTGCTGTGAAGGCCGATGCGTGAAAGGTGCTCCAGCGCCGCGGCCAACTTCACCACCAATCACACACCAACGTAAGATTTTTACATCTATACACTTACCTATACTTTTAACCCAGATAAATGTTAATAATAATGTAAAAATTACGTCAATTCAAACTGGTTTCCAAGAAGCTCCGAAATTAAATTGGCAACATGCGTCTTTCACCTTTACCAATTTAGCTGTAACTAAAATGGATTTTATTGGATACTACAAAGGTCAAATACAAAATAATTTCGGCAAAGAAATGAGAATACAAATAAGTACTAAGTAAGTAGGTACCTATTTTATTATTGTATTATCTTTCTAAACTTTGATATGATTTCATATTATAATTACCTAATCATATTCGCTACAACTATTCCCTAAACGTCCCTGGGTTCCGTTCAGGTGGAATGGAATAACTCAATAGATTTGACTGCCTTGGTAGCAGTGAGACAACCGAGTGAGTGCTGTGCAAGAGGGTTTTGATTCCCGCACGGGACACCACTTTGTGTCCGTGATAGTATAATTTTGTAAAATCCCCGCGACACAGAGATTGTTCCTTAATAGAGTAGTAACAGTTATCAACAAAGTTATTATCTCTGTGGCGCGGTGGGAATGTATCCGACTGCTACGCAAGAGGTTGTGGGTTCGATCCCACCCAGGATAAAACTTTGTGTGATAAGCACGATGGTTTATTTTGTTGTTTGGGATCAGATAGCGATGTGTGAGTTGTCCTAAGATATTATTATAGATAATTGTATTTAACAATCTGCACCTACACAATTATAATCTCTTTTGTTTGACTGACTCTGTGCCGCGGTGGGAGTGTCCGATTGCTACGCAAGAGGTCGTGGGTTCGATTCCCACACGGGACACCTTTGTGTGATCCACAAACTTTGTGTCCGTGACTTGTATGTTTATAAAGTTCCCCGCAACACAGGGCTTGTACCCTACTGCGGGAGTCGTCTTTTTTTTATAAATCTTTACATCACACAAAGGTTGACTGGTAGATAATACTTTTAACATTAAGTCTGCCTTTGTACAGTGTTTGTGCATAAAGTCTTATAAATACATAAGTTCTACCTATTTATGTTCGCAAACATCAAGGTATTTTTAGCATCTGTTTCATCTTAAGAGTGTGTTCATGTTACAGCTTTACTGGGTGTGATTCCTCGAGAATGTCCGAGTGCACCGCTAGGTGAACTATTGTTCGAGGTGCAAAGTTGCAAGGCAGATGCTGACTGCTGGCCGCGGATTTGCTGTCCTGATGGCGCCCGCTCTTACTGCCGCACGGCGCGTGCCAGGCTCGACATGGTACCAGTCGCAAATAGGTTGGATGCACGTAAGTTTCCCATTGATATTGTATTTTATTAAATGTAAGCAAAGAGGGAAGCTAACAAAGTGTCTTTTACTATAACATTAAACCGAGGTTCAATATTATACGGTAGTCTTTTTTCTCTTTAAAAAGAATAAAACTCTTCAGGGTAATATTGAACCTGGGTTCAATGTTATTAACTTTAACTACACAGAAAGAGAAAACATTAAAAAACCAAAAATCTTGCCTGTGGGAAAAGCGAACTTGCAAAAAAGATGCAAACAAGATACCCTTCATCTCTTTTCGATCCCATGGCATGGTTCACTTACACTGTAAACAACATCCTGCTGAAAGGAGGCAATTAAACCGTACCTAGTTTTAAAATTGCAAAACTTTAACATCAAAGATTTTATCGAGATTCACTCCCACTGCCGGTTATATCATTTTGTTTTTTTATATAATAACTAGCTGACCCACGCATTTTTATGGCTGCTCCGCTCGTATTGGTCGTAGCGTGATGCTATAGCCTATAGTCTTTATTAAATGGGCTATCCAAAAATATTTTTTCAATGCGGACTAGTAGTTCCTGATATTATCGCGTTCAAACAAACAAATAAACTCCTTAGCTTTATAACATTACAGTATAGATATAAATGTTGTGGTGGACAACCCTTATCACTTAGGGGTATGAAAAATAGATAGTAGCCGATTCTCAGACCTACTGAATATGCCTATAAAATTTCATAAAAATCGGTCAAGTCGTTTCGGAGGAGTATGGTAACTAACATTGTGACACGAGAATTTGCCTTACGATCAATAGGTCTAAGTAGCAAAACGTCTAACTACTCTAAACGTCTAATTAGCAATACGTCCAACTCGCAAATCGCCTTTGTAGCAAAACGTCTAACTATTGAAATGTCTATGTAGCAAAACGTCTAATTAGCAAATCGTCTAAAAAAATACGAGTACAGTTGCAAACATATTTTATTTGAAAAAAATGCATAAGTAATTTTTTTTTAAACTGTTTATGAATTCAGGATCCGCTTAATATGTCCAACATTTTTCAAAAATTCCATCGGATTAATTTTTTTTCCTGTTAACTTTTTTAGCTCTCTTTTGTATTTTTCATTGAATAACATATCAATTTTTTTCCGTTTGTTGCCTTCAAACATAACATTTTTAAATTTGCGGTCTTGCCAACGGGCTTCTTTCCTCAGAGCTTGAATGAAAAGCAGTAGGGTTGGTTTTGGTTTTACAAACGTATTTAACCGCCTATGCCAACCTTCTAGTGCATTGTTTGTTCGAAAGTTATCAATGTATGAACAGCTAATTATATCTGCAAGAGATAGCAACCACTGTTTTTCAAAATAAGCTATAAAAGTCATCATGTCTTTGCTTTCTATGGCACTTTCAATAATGGCAGTCCAACATTCAGTAATATATTCTGAAGGTAGCAAAGGAATGTTGGAACACACTCTGATGGTTTCTCTACTCTCTCGGTTTTCTGTTAGACTCAATGCTGATGCTCTTTTCCAAACAGCTTTGTTGAAGTGATAGTAACAGCCGGCTATTTTTGAGTGTGGAAACTCATTTTTTATGGCATTAATGAGAGCTAATTCGTAGTCACACTTAATAGTTGTCATTTCTATTTGACAATGTTCTCTAATAAGCTGAAATAAGCGTTCATAAGTTGCCTGCTTTTTATCCGGAAGTAACGCATAAACTATACCCATTACACTAGTTGTATCATCACAACTATTTAAATCAATGTGTATAGATAATAATTCGTAAAATGGCTTAGGTACAGCCTTAAAAGTTGCATCAATAAAATATAACTTATTTTTCATTGTACTCATGCATTTTCTACTCACAGGTGTTGTAAATTTTAATATTTTATTGTTCTCATACCCATCTTCACATACAAGGAATTCATCAGCCAAAATTTTAGGAATAATAATTTCGTTCAAGTTTTGGAACACAGTTTTAGGAACATTCAAAAAACTGCGCCGAGCTCTAAATAAAGTGTCTTTTTTTTAATTAAAATTTGGAACCTGATCAATTTTATCACTTTTTACAAATTCCTTTTCAAAAATTTTCTGAACTGGTTTCGCTTTTTCACATACAATTTTTTTGCATTTATCCATCACTTGGTCAATTTCATTTTTTTCCAAATTACGAGGGTGGATCGAAATATTCGCGGCCTACCACATAAATACTTGACTTATTTTAATGTAACTGACCTCATTCGATTTGTTTACTCTCTGGTTGTCACATTGTAAAATTCTGTCACAATAGCATTATCTGTTTTTAAATTAGACTGAATTTTGTGAGCCTAAGTGCAGCGTTTTTAAAGAATGGAGAAAATTGAGCAACGTGCGGTCATCAAATACCTGTTTTAAAAAAAACTGACTCCAAAAGAGATTCACGAAGATATGTCAACAACATTGGGGGAATCTGCTCCATCGTATACGACTGTGAAAAAGTGGGTTGCAGAATTTAAACGCGGACGAGAGAGTATTGAAGATGACCCTCGCTCCGGCCGGCCTACGACGTCTACGACTGAAGAAAACATTGGGAAAATCTGTGATCTGATATTGGCAGATCGGAGATTGACCATCAGGGAGATTGCTGACACTATTGGCATCTCATATGAACGAACACAAAACATCATAGTCAATGAACTTGGATTTTCTAAGGTTTCTGCGCGGTGGGTCCCCAGATTGCTTTCAGTTGAACAAAAACGAATACGGCTCACGATTTCTCGCGACAGTTTGGAAATGTTTGAGACTGATCCACAAGATTTTTTGGACAGATTGGATATTTTAGACAGAAACCTGGGTACACCACTACACCCCAGAGTCTAAACAGCAATCCAAGCAGTGGAAAAAACCTGATGAACCGACTCCAAAAAAAGCCAAAACAATTTTGTCAGCTGGCAAGGTGATGTTTTTTGGGATGCTAAGGGTGTCATCATGGTGGACTACCTTGCAAAAGGTGAGACTATAAACTCTGCTTATTACTGCACCCTTTTACGTCATTTGCGTGAAACGATCAAAGAGAAAAGGCCAGGACTACTCAGCAAGAAAGTGTTGTTCCATCAGGATAATGCACGCGTTCACACGTCTGTTGAATCAATGGCTCAAATTCGTGATTGTGGCTTTGAATTACTGCCCCATCCCGCCTATTCCCCTGATTTGGCACCTTCGGACTTTCATTTATTCCCAAACCTTAAAAAACACCTTGGAGGTCAAAAATTTTCATCAAATGAGGAGGTTGAAACCGCGGTGGGTGACTTTTTTGAAGGCCTTGAAGAAACTTTTTTTATGACCGGCATACAGGCGTTGGAAACCAGATGGAAGAAGTGCATTGAGTTAAGTGGAGATTACGTGGAAAAATAAAATTACTTTTGTTTATATTTTATATTGTTTTCTTGCTGAGGCCGCGAACTTTTCAATCCACCCTCGTAGCTTTGCAACTGTGTTCTTTCAACTGACGTAGTACTCTATCTTCATCTTTATTGATTGTGATAGAAGCACTACATTCATCGCGCTTAGCACACCTCCAAAGCGTTGACCCGTCTTTATTAGTCACATTCAAATTGAAACGATAACCATTCAACAGTAGCACTCGTTTTTTTTTTTGACTTGTTATAAAAACAAACTCTCGAATCGGGGTCATTTTAAGCTAGGTGATTCTAGTTCCTCAATCAGGAAATAAATAATTAAGTTTTTATGTATGTAATGTGGCGATTAATCATCAAAGAAAATTTTATCCTCATGACAACTACAATGTCATAATTAAAATAGGTAGGTACTCGTAAATGGCCAGTACTATTAAGAAGAATTTAAAATAAACCTATGAAACCTACTTGCCTATTTAAATCTGAAGAAAATATATTGGCGTAAAAACAGATCTTAATATTTTTATACTCAAGTGTACAGGCGTTATGAGAATTAGACGATTTGCTAGATAGACATTTCAATAGTTAGACGTTTTGCTACAAAGGCGATTTGCGAGTTGGACGTATTGCTAATTAGACGTTTAGAGTAGTTAGACGTTTTGCTACTTAGACCTATTGATCGTAAGGCGAGAATTTTATATATAAGACTAGCTGTGCCCCGCAGTGTTACCCGCGGTTTATTAGCCTATGCGTTAATCCATCCTAACTCCATACCAAATTTTATTAAAATCGCTCCAGCCGTTTAGACGTGGAGAAGTAACAAACATACACACTCACAAACTTTCGCCTTTATAGAAGTTAGTGACACTAATTCGCTTAAGACTTAACAAACGACTCCAGTTATCATTATCATTCATCAAAATCGCTGTAGGTTGACGTTTTGTAATAACGAGGGAACTTAATAGCCCGACATACAACAGGTCAAACAACACTCGATAATTATTTTCTATACAAGTAATATTACAAATGCGAAAGTTGGCGTTGAATGTTATTCAATCACGTCAAAACGGATGAACGAATCAGGATAAAACTTGAACGTTCGTTAAAAAATGTACGATATATACCCACGGGGAACGTACGTAGGTACAGTACGATCAACGTAACTAGGCCGGACTGAAGTAGGCGACAAGTGGTTGCGCAGATGCATTTTTTGGAAGTAAATGGTGACAGGAAGCGGGGGGCGGGGGCGGTAACTAAACTAAGAGCAACTAACGCACCACATTGTCATAATTAGTTTTACTAACTCATGTTTTTGAGTGATTTTTTTCGTAAAGAAATTGTTTTTCAGTTTCTTTTGTGTAAATACAAAAGAAACTGTGAAAAACAATTTCTGTAACTGTTCTAAATTTAAACTTTTATGAACTCATTTAAATAGTGTTTTTATATTGTTGAATTAAAATGTTGTTAGTATTTTTGATTAATTAAACATTATTTAGTCGTTTTCGTAAGTAATTTTAGGGTCGCATCACTATGACATGCGCGAAAGTGATAAAAACCTAACTTCAATCCGGTCAAGTTACGTTGATCGTACTGTATACGTGGGTATATGTATACGGTAACAACTGGTAAAAATATTTATTCGTTACACGGAACGTCACGTGCTCCCCCTAATTCCGCATAAGCATAAGTCTTATACTTATGCTTATGCGGAATTAAAAAAACTCTACCGTAAGTAGCAAAATACTAATTGTAATTTATTTGTTGATTTCAGCGGTACGTATGTTCGAGCAGTACTTACAGTGCACGCCACCGCCAGAGTACGACCTCTTCCCACAAAAGTGTAGTTCCAGTGTCGACTGCTTCCCAAACCTATGTTGTGCAGAAGGTGGCAAGAAACATTGTAGACCCCCACAGCGCAGTATATTATCACTGCTTGCTGGTGTCGGTCAGGTAAATATTCTACCAGGATGAATTAATACTATGAGTTAATATTTTAAGTTTCCAAATTGTTAAGATCGGTACAAATCGCGCAGGCGAAGTTCTCATGGTTGCTAGGTATAGGTACCATATCTATACACGAGCCTTAACCGCTGGGGCTACAAACCTGAAATTTTGACAGTTGATGCCTTTATGTTGTAGGCAGGGGTGCTATATAGGGGTTGCAAGATTGTATGAAACTCCCGTCCGTTTTGAAAAATCATCTACAAATTTTTATATTTAGATTTTTAGTCTAAAATAACGAAACATGTATCAGCGTTTTTGAAAAATTAACCCCTAAAGGGGGAAAATCGGGGTTGCAAGTTTTGTGAACCGCTATCTCAAGATTTTGTGAAACTCAGTTATTTTTGAAGTTAGATCTGTGTAATTTCGTATTTGGCTAAATTTAAAATGAAAAAAAATGTTTTAGCGTTTTTAGTATATTCGTAATTAGGGGTATAATAAGGGGTTGCAAGTTTGTATGGAACTCAGTCAGTTTTGAAGTTAGTTATCTGTGAAATTTCGTATTTGGCTTTGTGGCAGTAAATAAAGAAACAGGAGTCAGCGTTTTAATCGAAAATGAAAATAACACTCAAGAGGGCAAAATCATATAAGCGACATGTAACAGGTATAAATTGACTGCTACGCCATAAAACTTTGTGTGATGAGCAGGATGGTTTATTCTGTGTAGTTGGGTGTTATTTATCTATACTTATAATAATAATAATAATACTTATAATAAATCTGTAGAGAGGTCAATTCTGTACATGAAATATATTTCCAAAATAACTATCAGGGGGTGATTAGGGATCGATACTGATGCCAAAAATGCAATCAGTAAAATTTTTGTCTGTCTGTCTGTCTGTCTGTATAACCGTTATAGAAACAAAAACTACTCGACGGATTTTAACGAAACTTGGTACAATTATTTTTCATACTCCTGAGTTGGTTATAGTATACTTTTAATCACGCTACAATCAATAGGAGCAGAGCAGTGAAGGGAAATGTTGGGAAAACGGGAGAAGTTTCTCCATTTTTTAAGCTTCCGTCGCGTGTGCAACCTTAATGGTTAAAGCTACACAGAAATTATGTATGACGGAAATGTTCTCTTTAAAATTATATAAAAAATATCCCACAACAGCATATGTCTACCTTTTATGGTTGACTCACAATATCACGTGTAACTCCCGATAGCTTAGCAGTTCGAAGCCTTCTTATTATATTTGTCTACTCTTACGTTTATAACACTCCCAGTCATCCCTAATTAAAAAAGTTAACATAATTAACTATTCCATAAAAAAGAATCATAGAAATCGGTATAGAAACACCAAAGTTATACATGAAATACGCTAATAATAAGCCATCGCGCGTGAATACTGAATCATGTTATCTATCTATATCTATACATATAATAAAATTGTAAATTTTACGTGTCTGTACATGGCCGATTTGTGAAAAAAAAAAATAAGAAATGTTCGAAAAGAGTATTTAAACACTTTGCTGCATTTTTAGAAATGTCTGTCTGTTTGTTTGGTGTTCAAACAAACAGACAGACATTTCTGCTATGATTCTTAGAAATGTTTGTCTGTCTGTCAGTTTGTTTGACCACGCATCACACAGGTGCATCGAGGATCATGTTTTGGGGTTATGGTTGGATATCAAGTGTTCATCAATTCAACGATAGTTAATGAATGGCTCAACATCGGTCAAGTGTGAGTAGTTCGGGTGACGGGAGGAGGGGGGTGGGGGTTCATTGTCTGTCAACGCGGAGTCTGCGGGAGGGGGAGTCCATGTCTTTTTTTCTTACTTGCATCATTGTAACATATAAGAGAGGTACTCTCTTATATGTAAAGTGGGGATGTGATTTTTTTCTCACCTACTCCATCGTGTGGGGTATCGTTAGATAGGTCTTTTAAAAAGCGTTTAGGGTTTGTAAAGACTATTTTTAGATTTAAGGATTCCTTTGTGTAATATTAGGCTTTATAGTGAACATTTTTGTTAGAGTCAAGTGTTCCCCTGCCAACTAAATGGTTGATGTTGGGTATGTGAAAAAATTCACGGTAGTAGTATAAATACTAGAATTATTAGGAATACTATCACAGTAAAGTACTTAGGCTTTACAAGTTTACGATAAACATCTGATCAAATGGGAAGTACCAAAATTTTTGTACAAATTCTATTGAAAATGATTAGGTATAACGTTGAAAGAATGAAACCAAAACAACAGCCCGACTTTCACGCGAACGAAGTCGCGGGCACAGCTAGTCTATAATATGTATGTATTTAGAAATATATAAGTATATTTATCAGTTACCTATCGGGTTTCCATAGTACAAGCTCTGCTTAGTTTAGGATCAGATAGTGTTGTGTAAGTTGTCCCAAGATATTATTATTATAATACAAAAATATAATACCTACGCCAGGCGCTATTACCTTTCCTGGACGGAGGACCTTTTGCATTAGAATTAGAGGGGCGTGACACCTTGTCGTGTAGGGCATGTAGGGATAGCTACATTTTTACCTACCTATTTTATTTATCTCTAATAATTAAGATACCTTCCCAGGTAGTTAGATTTAAAACTTCGTCCCTGACACTGGGGATATATCAGGAGATAGGAATACATGGAATAGGGGGTCCTCCACAGACATAATCATGTCATTATGCTAAGCTTATGCTTAGTGAGCATACAATTGCCTCTGTGGCGCGGTGGGAGTGTGTCCGACTGCTACGCAAGAGGTCGTGGGTTCGATTCCCACACGGACACCACTTTGTGTGATCGACAAATTGTTGTTCAGAGTCTGGATGTACTTTGTGTCCATAACTTATGTTTGTGAAGTCCCCCGCGATACAGGTCTTGTACCCTACAGCGGGAGTAGTCTTTTAAAAAAAAAAAAATTGTCAAGATTTTTGATGTTCTTTTTTGACTGGCCTGTTGGTCTAGTAGTTATTGACCCTTACTGCTAAGCCGGAGGTCGTGAGTTCGATCCCTACCCAGGGTAAAACTTTGTGATTTGACGTGTATGTATTTAGAAATATATAAGTAGGTATGTTTATCAGTTGTCTAGTTTCCATAGTAGAAGCTTTGCTTAGTTTGGGATCAGATAGCGTTGTGTGAGTTGTCCCAGGATATTTTACTTACACAGCATAACCCAGTACTTTTACTTTACTTACCCAGTTATTTTACTTACACAGCTGTACAGTCTACAGAGTTCGACCAATGCCTACTCGATTCTACATGATTAAAGCAAAGCCAAAACATTTTTTAACTAAATTAACTGTAAGTTTTCATCTTGTTTCAGAGAGTTGGATCTACATTTATCAACTTCCGGCAAGCACAACAAGCAAATAATTCATAGAATAATATCTTGTATGTAGTTATATTATGTGAACTTGATTAGGTTTTTTGTATTTTTGTACAGTTTTGTAAAATAACAATGTTGGTATTTATATTTTCGTTTGTTTTATTTACAAGTATGTACTAGCTAGGAACATGGCTATGTATAAAATATATATGCAAACAACTCCACACTAATGGCTCATCATAAAGCAGTCACGAAATAACAAGATAAGTCACTGCAAAACTATTGGAAAAAACGAAGAGCGTATGTTCATGGCACTTACGCCCTTTTAGCGAGAAACGCAGTTTTTCGGTCATAACTCAATGACGGTATATCCGATCATGTCCGAAATAATGCACTTAATCAAAAAAGTTTATTAAATGCCTTAAAGTATTTTTGAAAGACCTGTCAAAGGATGTGCCACTGGGTTGCTTTAAAAAAAAAATTGCTGTTTCATGTACATAAGGAGTCCCCACAAAAAATATAATATTGAATTTAGCTATTTAACTAAGTAGCGGCTACTATAAGACAACTTTTTACCAAATTTCGTCAACATTCATTGAGTAGATAGTCTTCGAGTAAAATGCCTGTGACATACGGACGGACAGACAGACATGACGAAACTATAAGGGTTCCGTTTTTGCCATTTTGGCTATGGAACCCTAAAATGGTTAGTTCCATTAATTATAGAGCTTAGATCAGCCATACTGAACCTTATTTTATTATACCTACGTGTTTCCCATGAGGTCGGGGGCCGCAAAATTTGAATTGCATCCCCCCCCCCCCCACCTTACGAGCTACATACTTACCTACCGATGTTCAGTAAAATTAAAACCAAACAAAATTAGGTAATTGTTAAACCGTAATTTAACAACCAGATGACAGTCAAGTTTGTTTCTTTAAACCTAAAACTTTTTGTGTAGAAAAAGACGATTATCACTTATCACACATACATAGACCCAAAGAATGTTAATAGAATTTGATTGGTAAATACAATCAGACGTCTACTGTACATAAAAAATGAATAAATTAATTACCCGATGTATATATTACGTACCTATAGTATATAGGCATAGCACTGCACGCTGTGGCGCGGTAGTGTTATATAGTACCTAACTACTTATTTCGCTATCAGTATTCCTAATGGGCGTGAAATTCAAAATGGTTGAAAATAAAGTGACACCAGGTGGGCCAACCACAAAAGTTTAGCGGGCGCATGCAGCCCGCTGGTTGATACCCTACATATACATACATACATACATATCAACCCATATGATGGCCCACTGCTGGGCACGGGTCTCCCCAGTAGAACCTACTAGTATGTAGATCCTGGGGGTAATTGCCATAATCGCCACGCTTGGCGAGCGGGTTGGCGATCGCAGTGAGGCTTTAAGTACGCAGAGGACGCTGCTGCCCGTCTTCCGGGGTGAAATCCCTTAGTCGCCTTGACGACACCCATGGGAAGAGATGGGGTGGTACTATTCTTAAGCCGGCACCACACCCTAACTTTTAAAAATTTAATTATTTGACACATATCAATACTTGATGACAACTTGACTAAGTTCAAAATTCTCCAGACTAGATTGTTAGAATTTTTGTAGTGTCCATGTGTGCAGAGTATGAAAACCTAAATTTTAATTTGTTCAGCTTAATAGTCTTCTATATGTAATTTGCACCCATGCAAAGCCATGGCAGGTCACTAGTTTGTAATAAAACTGTGGGAACTAACCAGAAGTGGTTCATCAAATAAAACACCCATTTGTAGCTTAATTTAAAGTTTATTGACTAAACATTTTAATCCAGCTGAAACAAAAGAAAGAAATGCATTAATATGTTAGCCAAGTACATCTTTTTATACTCCTAAACAAAAAGGTAAATGGTAATTGCCCTTCCTGATTGAGTATAGTTTGCTCAAACAATGTTTTGAAACATGTTCAAAAGAATTACGGCAGGTAATTTTAATCTAAACCCGTTGTGTCAAGTGGCCAAATGGTTGGCATAATTAATAGGTAATCCAATTTTTTTTTTTTTTCACGTAAACTAGCAATGTGGGATTGAGTCCCACATTACTAGCAATCTTGTTAACCCCTCCAGCTAAGCTCAAAGGCTTGTGTTACGAGTGGGTTCACATTAGTAGTATAATGGGTAGGATTCGAACCCGCAACCTCATGATTGCGATACCGATGCCTTAGCCATTAGGCTACCGCCGCTTCATTGTCCAAAATATCATTGTAGTGATAGTGGCAGTGTGAGACGTACCACCAAATACTACTACACCTAATGGTTAAGTCATTGGAGTTACAATCAAGAGGTCACAGGTTTGAATACTACCCATTAAACTACAGATGTGAGCCCTAGGACAAACTATTTAGCTTAGCTGAAAGGATTAACAGGATCACTAGTAATGTGGGATCTAAACACACATTGCTAGTTATCAAACTCTGCCATAACTTTAAAGCGAATAGACAAACAGTTTTGAACATGACTCACCAATTCAGGGATTCATGACAAGAACATTATGTTGCAGGAGACATGACTATACTGAGCATTACAAAGAACATCAAACATTATCACAGCATTTACCCAAACCTAGTCTGCTCTAGTGACACAACTTACAACATACAGTTGGACCAACGTATCTTGACCAGATTGAAGTTAGGTTTTCATCACTTTGAGCATGTCATAGAGATGTGACCCTAAAATTACTTACAAAAACGATTAATTATGTTTAATTGATTAAAAATTGTAGCAAAATTTTAATTCAACAATTTAAAAATTCTATAAATATGAGTTCATAAAAATTTTAATTTAGAACAGTTCCAGTAAATAGGTACTAAGTTTGAAAAACAATATGTTTACAAAAAAAACACAAAAAATCAAAAGTTAGTAATACTAATTATGACAATGTAATGCATAATTGCATCTCTAATTCTCTTGGTTTAGTTACCACCCCCTCCCCAGCTTCCTGTCACCATTTACTACTAAAAAATGCATCTGCGCAACCACTTTTCACCAACTTCAATCCGGTCAAGTTTTGTTGGTCCTACTGTAGATTATGTTTTTTCACTGTACAAGGCTATAATAGTTCTTCTATTAGGTGCCCAATTAAATCAGAAACATCTGGCTGTGCTTTATTTAATTCAGTTGTAGTAACAAAAAGTTCCCACTTCATAACACATCAAATAATAATACAAATGGAACAATACTCAACAAAAAACACACATTATCCATTATACAAAACCAAATAGGGTTTTTTTAATTCTTCTTTCTTTCCACCTTAACATGAAATTTTCAGATTGTTATCAGTGTTAGTGAACAACAGGATTTTTAAAACATAAAATTGTTCCATGATAAATTCTGGGTTCAAATTAGAACCTAAAATTATTCTTTAGCTTATCAAACATTAAGTATTTAAATATCTATAACGTATTTATACAATTATAGAAATAAAAAGGCTATAAATTTAATTTTATAGAGTAATGGGAGAGAACTATTGCAATGGAAAACAATTTACTGCAGTGAGCATGAATGTGTACGTTTATCATAATCCCGTCTACAGTTTTGACAATAAATAACATCTAATTAATACACATACCTTCTTGAAACCAATATCATGAGCGTACTCTCTGAAGCACTGTCTGCAAATGTTCAGTCCGTATTTGCGGATAAGTCCATGTCTGTTGGAGCAGGCGCGACTGAAACATGCAAGGAGACTCTTCAAACACGTGTTCTAACCAATTAGGGGCTCTTGAAACTTAGCTTCTAATTAAAATTCAAAATAGGCCCTTACCATGAGCGAGAGCCCTGGCCGTATCTACGAGGGTGAGAATACCAAATATTAGCGTGACCCATGGTGCAAATTAATTTTTGCGCTGCACGGTTATGTGGAACACGTCCAAAATGGCGGCAACACAGTAAAAAGAAAGATTTATTATGTAGTCTATGGTATTTGCACTTGACAGTAATTTTTGACTTGACAACTAGCCTTTTGTTAAATAAAAAAATAACAAAACCATTGACAAAGCAAGTGATTAAAATTTTAACTGTTATACTCTCATGACTGACTTTAAACTACAAGTTGTAGTTTATAGGTCAGTAGATAAACTGAACACGGAACAGAAAAAACAGGTGGAAGTGCTATGCAACAAAATTACAGTTGGATCAACGTAACTAGGCCGGACTGAAATAGGCGACAAGTGGTTGCGCAGATGCATTTTTTGGAAGTAAATGGTGATGGTGACAGGAAGCGGGGGGCGGGGGCGGTAACTAAACCAAGAGATTAAGAGATGCGATTACGCATAACATTGTCATAATTTTCCTCTTCCCTCCAATATTAATCGGTAGAGATTATGGCTCGCACATTATGTGCATACGCCAGTTTCAAATTTAATGTATTTATATGTTTCTTCTTTCAATCACAAAGTCTCGTTCCTGTCCAGTAATCACGTATTTCAAGTATATTTTACATTGTTTTACACTTTAAACGCGGAGCTGTAAAAATAGCGACATGTCAGTTTGCCGCCATTTTTACAACTCCAATATTGTTATATTTACGTAGGTACCGATTTTCCCCTTATTTTTGCACCTACATATTTGCGCGTGAAATGAGCGAACGGGTTCGGGCATCGACAAGGGCTCGTGGTCCAATGAAGGGGCGGAGCAGCGGAGTACATAGCCAACGTTGGTTCATTCAAAAAAAAAAATCGCGCTTGCCAAATATAGGTAAAACCAAAATTGTCACCTTATTGCCATATACCATCAATTAGCCAACCTTTACCCTATAAATCTTCCTCTTCTTATTTAAATTTACTGTAACTTTTATAGGTATACTTTTTGGTTGATTTGATCCTCTATTGAACATTCAGTTCTAAAGCACGTCAAGACTTTCAATAAGATGCACAGAAGCTATTGGCATAGAATACTAACTATCATTTACTACGTGATATTGGTCTGTAATGGGCTCTGCTCTGTTTTCATTTCCATGCTTAATCCAAAAAATTGCCTTTACGTTTATTTTGACCAGATTACGGTAAATAATACATAAAAAAAATTCCCCGTTTTTGCAACATTTCTCATTGCTGCTCCGCTCCTATTGGTCGTAGCGAGATGTTATATAGCCTATAGTCTTCCTCGATAAATGGGATATCCAACAGTGAAATATTTTTTTAATTCGGATCAGTAGTTCCTGAGATTACGGAATTAAAACAAACAAACTCTTCAGCTTTATATTAATAATACAGATAAGTTACACCCAGACTGATGTGGTAATTTAGCGATTATTCAGAATAGCCAGGTATTATGCATGATGAAATGACCTAGGGTGCCATTCATTTATTACACAAGTTAAAGTACCTTTTTAAGTTTTTTTTATCTATTTATAGGAACGGTTGTTTGTTGGTACCTACTGATATTTCAAACATTGAATATTATTTGAATATTTTCTTCTCTCGCGCCTCCAGTTACAAATCGCGCTTTATTGAAATATAATCTTAACACTTAAACTTTCGCGTTGCATGATTATAACTATTTATTATTCGGGAATTAACGCGCATTGTTTACCTTAAAATTGCTTGACGTTTCGACCAGGTTGCACCGGCCGTGGTCACAAGCGGACTGTGTAAGGTAAACAATGCGCGTTAATTCCCGAATTCCCGAATAATAAATAGTTATAATCATGCAACGCTAACGATTAAAAATACTAACAACATTTTAATTCAACAATATGAAAACACTCTTCATAAAAGTATAAAATTAGAACAGTTACAGTAAATACTAACGAAACTTTGAAAAACAACTTCTTTACGAAAATAATCACAAAAAAATATGAGTTAGAAATACTAATTACGATAATGTAATGCGTAATACCCATCTCTAATTCTCTTGGTTTAGTTACAGCCCCGCCCCCCGCTTCCTGTCACCATTTACTTCCAAAAAATGCATCTGCGCAACCACTTGTCGCCTACTTCAGTCCGGGCTAGTTACGTTGATCCAACTGTATTATGTGTCCTGCTGTACAACGAATGAGGCTCTGGCGACCGACTGGTGGCGGTATAACATCCCAATTCAAAGCGTAGCTAAAGTAACAGGTCAGTGATGGGCAGCAGCGCCACTGATGCGAGAGCTACGCCCTGCGATCGCCAACCCGCCTGTTCAGCGTGGCGATTATGGGCATTACCCCAAATGCACGAAGCACAAAAGCCACAGCCCCCAGTTCCCGGCAGTCACGCTGTTCCTGGACATGGTGGTGTTTACGATAACGGCGTGGCGGGGGGTGCTAAGAATCTCCGGGCTACGGAAGGCTACCACAACCGATTGACCCTGGCGACGTATAACGGACGCACGTTTCGGCTAGACTCGCATCTAGCACATTTTGAGGTGGAACTTGGGAAGATTAAGTGGCATATCCTCGGGTTAAGTGAAGTCACCATAGCCATGAGGACACCATAACCCTCGAGTCGGACCACATTATGTACTTCCGCGAGGGAGACCAACAATCCCAAGGTGGTGTTGGGTTTCTGGTAAAAAAGTCCGTTTCTGACAACGTACCTCATTATCAAGCTCACCGAGAGGTGCCCGATAGCTTCAAAGTAGTGCAAGTGTACAGAATTGCAGCGAATTGGTAGTAGGATCCCATGGATTTGGAAGCAGAAATCATAGGGGGCAAATGCTAGTCAACTTCTTCGAATGGGCAAGAAACAGCCCCAAAGGATGTGGACGTGGCAAAGCCCCGACACTATGACGAAAAATGAAACCGACTTGTCCGCGGCTCTCTGAATATCGACTTCAAGATGGAACGTGCCCGTCTGATGAGGTCCAGGCTCCGACCTACTTTGCTCCGATACGTTCCAATCAAACCTGGATAACAGATTTACTTCCATGGAAACCACAACAGACGTAAACCAGAAGACATAAATGTGGTTCGGATACTCAGGGAAGAAAGTACGAGATTTTGTGAAATGCAGCATAAGGGCAGGAAGTCAAAGCTTTCGGAAAAGACTTTGGGGCTAATGAAGAAACGACGTGAAACCCACCTGTCACTTCGTCGGAAAAGCGCGCTCTAAACCAAGAGATGAATAAGCTTATACACGCCACCTGACGAAGCTGACCACAGCAAGTGGAGAAGTCGTTTCTTCGAAGCCGGCAGTTCTCTTCGAAATGAAAGGCTTCTATGGCCGGTATACGCTTTGCATGAAAATGAGCGTCCTAGAGCCACTCTAACACGCCACTACAACGAAGACCTGCCAGAAGTCAACATTGATGAAATTGTGCTGGCACTTAAACACCTGAAAAATGGAAAAGCCCCTGGAGAGGATGGCCTTACAACAGAGCTACTAAAAGCTGGAGGTAAACCCGTAGGGAGCTCCAAAAGCTCTTTAATGCTGTTCTGTTTAAAGGGAAAACTCCGGTGGCGTAGTGTCTACTCCTCAGTGTAGTAGTCTTGTTCTTCAAAAAGGGACATAAGACCCGGCTTAAGAACTACCAACCTATTTCCCTTCTAAGCCACGTCTATAAACTGTTCTCAAGAGTCATCAAGAGCCGACTTGCGCGAAGACTTGACGAATTCCAACCACCAGAACAGGCTAGATTTCGGAGCGAATATCGCACCATAGACCACATCTACACAGTGGGATATCGGATTAGCAAGCTGAAGTGGCATTAGCCGAAGAACCGACAACCGTCGGGGTAAACGAGTTCTTGAGTGGAGACCGCGCGCGAGAACGCGAAAATAGAACAAAGCACTGCTGGACATAGGCCTCTCAAATTGTACGAATTTGAGAGGCCTATGTCCAGCAGTGGACTGCGATAGGCTGATGATGATGATACAAAATTACAACCTTCTAGCACTATCAATCTCTGAGTTAAGCTGTGGGCGGGCAGACGGACGGATATAGCTTGGATACAGCGAAACTGGGTTCCGTTTTGCAATTTTAGCTACGGTACGTAATATTGTTACAACATTTTTACAAAATGATATTAATGCAGGTCTTACTAAAAAAATGAGTGTAAGTGTGACAGTAAGTAACTATTTACTTACTTAGCACCGTTTTATAAAATCAAGGACGGATCAGCAACTTCCATCTTTTGACCCCATCAACAACATCGAAGATCAGCAAGAAAGGTCAATGACATTTTTCGACCATGACATTGACTCGGCCGGCTAGGGATGCATTTAAGAAAACCTTGTTACATCGATTTATATCGATTCGGATCAATTCGGACTACGACTCGTATAAATAAATTTGGTTGAACTTGATTTTGCTATTTTGCTGTAGCACTAAGCGATTTAATTATTATCAAGAGAAAGATACCCCATCAAAAATAATTGCATCAATTTGCATCCTCTAAAATATTGGTATACCATACTGCATGTTCTTGCTATTATCGATTAAACTGATTTTATCTAAACCTCATCGAAATTTTTAGAAGTTGACAACTTGACAAACTGTCTGTACAGTTGAGTATAGTTGTCTACAAGTCTACAGCACAGAAGCAAGTTCGAATTCGAGGATATGATCTAATAGGCGCATTTTTTATTTGAAGAAGTCAATTAATATTTTGTTAAAGGTGCGCGTACCAGTTTATAATATTTTTAATTTGGTTAATATATAAAGGCTCCGTGCTATCTCTATTTACATATTTTGACAACCACCCGTGTAATTTTTGCCAATATTGTACGTAAACTAAAATTTTACACAGTTCTTTTTTTGCTCTGTGTATTTTCCAGTTATTTTATTTTCGAGATGTAACCGTTGAACTTGGTGAAAGTGATTTCTTAGTAACTATTTAAATAAGTAAAGGTAGCAGCCACGTTGACGTACTTGTTGGCATTTTTTCCTTCCATCGTGAAAGCTATAAAACCGGCCAATGTACTTTGATATTTTATCATAAGTACTTAATTGATAACTTAGTAACAGTAAGTAATTATTTGCCTAAGTGTGTATACCCAGGACCTAGATAACAATTATATGTATAACAACATTGATAAATAAGTACTAATATTATCAATTACAACCTTATCTGCAGCTGAAAATTTTTAAAATTAGGCTCTTGGTTGGTAGGTTTACTTTACTGCCTAATTTGGTGTATTATTTAGTTGCTCATGTAAAGTTCTTTTCAGGTGTTCTACTTGCAAAATGGGTTTCATTTTTAATTTTATAAAGAGGATTATCAAGTTATCTATAAAGCTATCATTATATTTAGCTGTATTTGTTGCTCTAATTGTTCTAATACCCAATTTACCTCCATACACAAAGTTCACAAGTATTGAGTAAGTATAATTTTAGCATTCATTCTAATGTAATCCTTTAATATAATTTTCACCATTTCAATACTCATGTTACATAGATTATTTCTTCATGTATAAGTTTAAAGGTTACAGTCATAGTGATTCATGACTAGTTTTACATAAATACATACATAATGAGAATAATTTGCATATCTATGGAATCATCATACAAAATAAACTTTATGTGTGTTTTAGATTAACACCCATACAACCAAGAGTTGGACCTTTAGCACCAAATGATGCTTTAAATAATGCTGAACAAAAGTACAAGGGTAAGCTGACAGGACCTGAAGCATTCCAAGTGTTCAATGGGGATCTGTATACCGGTTTAGCAACTGGTGAAATTGTCAAGATCTCACCGGGTGGACATATCACTTTTGTCACTAAAATAGGACAGCCATGCAGTGAGTATAGAATTTTTTTTTATAACATTTTCATACTTATTAGTAAGGAATTGTAAAAAGAGTTTTTATGTATGTACAGCTTTTTAATGGTAATTTATGTCCAGTCTTGTGTTCACAGTTAACTGTTAAAATAAATTATCATGGAATTACAATTTGAATCTTTAATGTTCTGCTGGTTGATTATTAAAATCATATTGTGTAGTAAGTAAACTTGTAAACCAATAAAATTTCAATTACAGTTTATAAATGTGTTGTTTCAGCTGGTCTGTCTAGAGAACATGTATGTGGAAGGCCACTTGGCTTCGAAATAGATGATGCAAGCAAGACTCTGTATGTAGCAGATGCTTATTATGGCATCTGGAAGGTAGACCTTAAGACTGACAAAAAACAGTTACTGGTTTCTCCGCGAGTAGAGATTGGCAAGCGTACCCCAAAAATCTTTAACGCTATTGCATTGGACAAAAATGGCGACTTTTACTGGACTGATTCCACAAGTGACTTTCCATTGAAGGATGGAGCTTTCAGTATACTTACTGATCCATCAGGAAGGTATTACTAATCTATTTGATAAGATATCAGATGCCTTGATATCTTTATAATTGATAATGTTAGTTACTAATGTTAAATAATCTTTTTTTTTTAGAGTTTTCCATTACAATGCCGCTAAGAATGAAAGTAAAGTATTAGTGGATGATTTATGGTTTGCGAATGGTGTGGTTCTGTCACCAAACAAAGAGTTCTTAGTTATCTCAGAGACTAGTAGAGGCAGGCTTGTGAAACACTATGTCGCTGGATCCAAGAAAGGGAAAACTGAAGTCTTCATTGATGGACTACCAGGTATTATTGAATGCGCTCTTTAACCAAACTAATATTATAAACTAGCTGTCCCGCTCAACTTTGTCTGCGTAAATGTTCCCCGATTTTGCAACATTTCTCATTGCTGCTCCGCTCCTATTGATCATAGCATGATGTTATATAGCCTATAGCCTTCCTCGATAAATGGGCTATCCAACAGTGAAAGAATTTTTCAATTCAGATCAGTAGTTTCTGAGATTACCACGTTCAAACAAACAAACTTTTTAGCTTTATAATATTAGTATAGATGTGAAAGTAACTGTTTGTCATATTTTCACACCTAAACCTATTTAGATGAAATTTGGTATGGAGATAGTTTGAGACTGAAACCTTGTCCAATACCTCCCTAATACCCAAGCACAGAACCACAGACCTGCCTGGGGGATAACGGGGCTGAAATTATTAATCCTTATATTTTTGAAAGAAACCATTTTTTGCCAACAAAATATGCTTAAGGCATTTTGATTTTTTTGTGACGTTAAATGTAATATTTTTTAAGCATGTTCCAGACGGTTGGAAACAAGGCCTCCCGCCAAGGTGACCTTGCTGGTTTCCAACAGTGTAGACGGCTGTTGCAAACCAAATTACATACATACGCTGTTGGAAACCAGCAAGGTCACCTTGGCGGGAAGCCTTGTTTCCAACCGTCTAGAATACGCTTTAGATTAGAGATTAGATTATTTAGTCAGGTCTTAAACTAAATGAGGTGGTTGCAAAATTATTTCGAAAATAATTGAAAATAATATACTTTTGGCATGCTGAAATTTTAATAGGAAATTATTTATAATTAAGAACAAATGTTTAATAAATACAGATAATTTTGGTTGGACATTAATCGTAAAATCGTAATAAGATATAAAAGTTTATTTACCCCTGTTATCCCTCAGCTTGGTCTATGATTCTCTGTTTGGGTAATATAGAAGAAGTATTAGACAAGTTTTCAGTGTGCCTCAAATAACTACCCAAAATGAAACCAATTTCGCTCTTAGAGTAAGGTATTTTAACAGACGGTAAACAATAAATAAGTAATTCAAACCAGCCGTAAGTGAGGGCAAGGCGCGATCTTAAAACCTAGCTAGCAGGGTACAAAACATTTATAACTATAAAAATATACGACTCTGGACTGACTGCGGTATTTAAACATAATTGTCCAATTTTTTGTTAAATCTTATACCTAATAATACAAAGTCCGTTGGTCAAGGTTTGCAACATTTGTAAACATACACTATTATGTCTTTTTTAATGGCATATTGTTTTTTATCGTAGTTATGAGAGATCGTTATTATATCAATAGTTACCATAGTAATTAATACTCTACCTATAAGACACATTAAATACTACTTTTAAACGCATTAATAATACATACTACGAAAATGAAATCCCGTTATGCATGATTTATTATAACCACTTTATGTACTAGGTACCTACGTAAAAGAATATATATTTGTAATTTTGTATAGAAAACTAATAGTACATATTTTGAAGCGCCGCCGCGCCGGTAGCCTAATGGTAGGCAATCGCTAGGTCGCGGGTTCGAATCCTACCTATTATACTGCTGACGTGAACCCACTCCTAACAGAAGCCTTTGAGCTTAGATGGAGGGGAGTAATGTGGGACTCAATCCCAAATTGCTAGTTATCTTTTAAAAAAAAAAGTACAACTGATTATATTACATAATTTTAATACACATACTTACATTATTAATTAAAGGTACGTACATACATAGGTACAGTAAAATGTCTAAATTTTCAATACATACTTTTATATCCATCACAGGGACGAGAGAATAATTTCGTTATCATATAAACCTGTACCATTCCTACAACAAACATTAAGCTTATTTGAAAACCTGACCACACATCTACAATGAAAGTATCTTCGAAGGCCAAGTAACTGTCCCTTGATTTAGTAGCACCGTAAATGTCTAACATATGTCGCGCTTTGAGTACGTGCTTAAGAGTACGCGACAGTGAATCTGCTATTTGTTCCACTTCCAAGTAATACACCTCGCCGTTTTCGTCAGTTCCCTCCCATTCTAGTACTTCTTCCTCTTTCTGTTCTATCCCATCTTCGTCCACTACGGCTACCGTTTCATTTTTTTCGGCCTTTTCAGTCGCCTTATCTTCAATAAGAATATACAAAAACACTAGCTTAGAATTAAACAGACTGTATGTATTATCTAAGCAGAACGCGTAGTCTCCATCCAATTCTAAATCCATTATGATTGAATTCTCTGATTTCTTGTAATCCGACACAAGCTTCTTGGCTGTGGGATCTATCACGTCGAATGAAATGTCCAATTCACCATGTTGGCCGTCTAACACTTGGTAGTACACTTCCATAACTTGTCCAGCTTTGCCTTTTTGAAAGATGCAAGTCTTTGAGCCGGGGTCAACTCGGAAATTAAGGTCATTTTCAAAAATCTCAAAACAATGAAATGACTGAAACACTATTAATATAATGATAGTAAAGTAATACATGATTACAGTAGATGTATTTTATGTCAGCACTGATGTAATTCCAAATGGCATATGGTTTGTGGTAACTTATTATGAGTTTGAAAATGTTATTTGCACAGGTGTGCTTGTTTAAAATAATAGTGTTACATACTGTAAGCATTTAACTACTTATGTTATTCTTCGTATAACATTGACATTTGTGGTAATGCCCTTTGTCTATTTACTCAGGTACTCCCGACAATATACGCGTCTTACCGGACGGATCTGGCATCCTCGTGGGTTTATATACAGTGTTTGATGATGAACATCCTCTGCTAACACGCTCGATGGCCCAGACGCCGGTTGTGAGAAAATTCTTAGCTCGTCTCCAACGACTCATCGAAATACCTTTTGAACAACTTAACAACATCTACCCACATGTAATATTTGAAGATATCGTGTACCATGTGAGTATGGGTCATTCTCATTTTATAATATACTTTATCCATCAGTTACTTATGGGTTTGTAAATATTTGGTTACAGATTGGAAACTTCAGAAGCGTGGCGGCGTTGTTACCACCCAGTTCTGGATTGCTGCAAGCCGATTGGAACGGTAATATAGTGGCGACTTATATGAACACGGACAGAACTGTCCAACAAATAAGTGAGGGTATTGTGTACAATGACAAACTGTACACTGGCAGCCCACATCAAAACTTTATTGGAGCAGTGCCTGTACCCCCTTTACTGAGAAAAGCATATGAAACCGTAAAAAAAGTTGAAGCTCCCAAAGTCGAGACGAAGCCTCAACCGAAACCGGTTGAACAGGCAAAGCCGAAGATAGAAGAGAAACCTAAAGTGGAATCAGCACCCAAGATAGAGGTAAAGCCAAAAGTGGAACAAAAGCCTCCAGTGGAACAGAAGCCTAAGGTTGAACAGAAACCCAAGGTTGATGAAAAGCCAAAAGTGGAACAAAAACCTATTGTAGAACAAAAAGTGAAAGTCGAACAAAAGCCGAACATTGAACAAAAACCGAAAGTGGAAACAAAACCTAAAGTAGAGGAAAAGAAAGACGTTCCAAAGGTAAAAGAAGCGCCAAAGGTGGAAGTTAAGCCTCAGGAGCAAGCTAAACCCGCCGAAGCTGCGAAACCTGCTGATAAGAAACCAAATGTAGAAACTCCACCAGTACCAAAAACAACACCACCGCCGAAACCGGCTGCACCTGCTACACCTCCCTCGAAACCTGATGTTCCTGCTACAACTCCCTCGAAACCTGATGTTCCAAAAAAGGTTGAAACTACTACTCCAAAACCCGTAGTGAAACCAGCCGAGCCGCCGAAACCGGCTCCTTATAAACCAGGGACAGTAAAGCAAGCTGCACCTCAGGTTAAAGTTGAACAAATCCCCATAAAAGAAGAGATCCCCTCTGATACCCCACTGCCGGCGAAAGAACCTTTAAAAGTAATCAAGAAGGGTGGCGTACAAACTGAGATCCCTGTACCTAATCTGTAAGACAACAAGGTTGTGGTAAATGTTGCTGTGTGTTAGATTAAAGATCTCTAAAAGGAACAAATGTGGAAGAAAGAGTATAATTTGGTTGTAGTATTTCTTGTTTTTTAAATATTTTTAAGATCTGGAAGTTGCATTTATTATATTTGTGATTATTGTTATATTAAATTGAAAATTTTAATTTGTTTCGAACATCATGCCCAAATTATACGAGTAGGTATATCAGGACTTAATAGCTGTAATAAAATGAAGATAGACACCTGTTATTTTGTACCTTATTAGTCGTTTTTGATTATGTCAATTAGAAAACAATCATTCCAAGAATAATATAATTATTAATTGTAAAACGCACTTAGCTTGCAAATGTGAAGTCAACTTGTTTTTGTACTTCTTTCTAGATACGAATATTATTTAGTATATTTTTATTAGAGATATTTTAATGTTAAAGTCCAAGAAGCACGTTTAGTAAGTATATTAGTATTTGCACTTTTATTTAAAGTTTAAAATATTATATATTATAATAAAAAGTAATTGTTAGTAGTTAATACATTCCTGTTGATTTTAAAAGATACAATATTTTTTTTATTATTGTGATGTGATTTTTTAAGTTTTAATTACAATTATCATATTGGACCAATTTATAAATTGTAACTTTCAACAAAGTTAACATATACTATATGTTACAAAACCGTCAGTAAAGTAAACAAAACAGATATTTATATAGCATATTTCATATTTATTTAATAACTGAGCTAGAAAATTTTTATTTATGTAAAATTAAAGTGCAAAATCAGTATCCTATTTTATAAAATACTCGCCAAATAACTTGATTAATATTAAACAGTACAACAGTAAACATTACTTCGAACAGTAGTTTACGTTTGTGCAGTCTATGGTTGCCACCCGGTCACTGATGCATCACGCATTACCGACGAAATCCGTACGTAACTTAAAGGTCCAAGCGACCAGGTCTTTAAAAAAAAAAAACGAAGTCAGCACTAAATGTCAATTTGATACTCGTACCGATAGCGTAACATTCAGTACGTTAGTTCTTATACCATGTTTGCTACCATAAATAACGTGAACCGAAGTGTGGAACGATCGTGTAAGTAAACCAACTGAATTCCATAGGTCGCTGGTTCATATCCGGCTCGAAGGACCACGGTTGTATACTTGACTGAGATGTTGGAGTGCAGAAGTAAAAGATCACGATTTGTACGTAAGTTATAGTTAGTTACGATAGTACCGTAATTGACTGTTCTTTTTCGATTGTTGTGACCGCACTGGCCGTATTATAATAATATATTTTTTTATAAAGTAAATAGATCGACGTGCAGTGCATTCGGCGGGCGCCGCAACGTCTGCTAAAACCATACATGCACTGTTTAAAACTGTACAACATCGTATATATCGGGTTAAGCGAGCTATTGAGATGTGACGCTGTAGTGAACGTCAAGATTCGTTCGTATTACGCTTTATCACGCGACTGCGGATGCTCAAGACTGCTGCCTCGAGCAGCCAAGTTATTTGGCGAGGACTATACAATCATGTTGTACCGTTAATTATTACTCGGGGTCAAGTTACCAATAACCAGTTAGTGCAATATTTGAATGGTATTATGAATGTCCATTTATTAATTTCATTATTTAGGTACCTACTGATGAATAAAATTATTTATGTTACAACCAAAAGTAATAAGTGTAGAACACTTAGAATTTACTTAGATATTGTATTAAAAAGATTTCCGTACGCACCAAATGTAGGTATTTGTTAGATATAAAGTAGCATGTACCTTTTGCATCACATTGTTTCATCATGTTTTACAAATTTAAACTGAGCAATATTTGACGAGTAAGCAATAAAGTATATTTTATTACATATTATGTACATTTATATATTAAAACATTTTTTTAAATATTTCGCCTTTTATTAACTATTCACTAAGGAATCACTCGTGTTTTTTCACGTTAAGGGAGGTGCAATCCTCAAGGTCAAACCGCACTATAGCGGCACTGCAGCGAAGAGGAGTGGCGCGGCGCGGCCTGAAAAAAGAAATCCTATGTTTCTAAAGAACGTAAACGCACTACAGCAGCACTGCAGCGGAGCGGAGCGGCGCGGCAGAGTTGCCTCCTTTAGAATATTTTACAGCGCCGCTTCGCGCGGCGCCTCCGCTGCCGCTAGTGCGACATAGCTTGCGGCGGTGAGGCACGGCGCGGCAGTTAGTTCACGTTGATCTCTCGTGAGCGAATGATATGTCACAATAGACGAAGAAAAACCAGGCAAGTGCATGTCGGTCCATGCACAATGTTAGGTGCCTAGTACAATAATGCGGCATAACAAATGGGTTTTCTGTTGTTTTTAGGGTTTAAACACTTAGTTCACGGACACGGAACCACCCAGACTCGGAACAACAATTTGGTTTGGTAACAGTAATAGGGCAGACGCTCGCGACCGATGCGACAATAGTCAGAGTATGAGAATGTATGGTGCCGTTTCCGAGGTAAGCGACAGACGCGCGCGGCCGACGACTGTCGTCGGATGCGCGCGCACTCTGAATATTGTCGCATCGGCCGCGAGCGTCAGCCGCTTGTCGTAAGGCGCGCGCGGCTCGCGATCGGCCACGACGCACGGAAATGAACCTTTAGACTATAATCTATCTCGCGAGATTGTAAACTGTCGAAAGATTTTGAACTGTAAAATACTGCTGGTAGGGGGGGGGGGGGGGTAATAGCCGTATAAGGGTCTCTGAGCTAATCTGGGGACAGACATGATTTTTCTTATGACTAATTATCCCAAATTATATGATTTGGAAAATCACAGGGGTTTCAAGAGTCATATAGAAAAAGCGTGTGATATTGGCCACGTCTGTCGGCGAGAGTTCGTCTTGCCGGTACACAATTTATATCCCGTGATTTTGAGCTGGCCTCTATAAAGCGTGATTTTGGAAACATGTAGACCGCTTTTTAAAACTTTAACGTTGATAGAACTGTAGATTTCATACTCGAAAAATAGGTAAAATTATTTTAATTATTGAGTCAAAAACAAAATTATTAGCATCCAAATCCCCCCTGCCCCGCGCAATATACTGGCCAATATTGAGGCGCTTAGCACCTACTGGAATGGTAGATAGTTCAATAAACCAAAATCCGGCTCTGACGTTCGAGTTAGGAACAATTTGTTCTGTGGTTGGAAATAGAAAGATATGTTTTTAAACTTTCGCGATTTTTATACATATTGATACTTATATTTCGGGACTTAATTGCACCGATCGTGGTCACGGGTCAAGCAGTCGACCCGTGACCACGATCGGTGCAATTCGATCGAAACGTCGGGTAAATAAAAGGTTCGTACCTTTAAATAATTCACGCGATTAAGTCCCGAAATATAAGTAATATAGAAAGAAATGATTTCTAAACTATGCCCGGACATTGATGTCCTACTTGCCACGTAATCGAAAAAAAACTATTTTTCTATTGGTTTTATAAGTTTTTGAATGATTTCAGTCTCGTAATAAGAATAATAAGATTTTGCCTTCTTCGAATTGCTACCTTGTCTTGGGTATTCCCGAAGAAAACGTCGACACTCGAAATTTTTGAGATACGCGATTGCCGTGGCCCCAGAGGACAGGCTCATTTATATAACACACAACTATCTATACCTAAATACTTTGTTCATTATATTTTTGCTCTGTTTTGTATGTATGTATGGGCGTGTGAAGTAAGTAGTGTGAAGTTTTGTATGTATGTATGGGCTGTTTTGTATGGGCGTGTGACGCCACTGCCACCGATGCAGGTCTCCGCTGAGTGCACCGTTAGATCCGCGCATAGAAAATACTAACCTACGAGTATGTTTCCTGTACCGCCTCTCATTAAAGTTGAATGTGGTGGCGGACCATGCGTCGCATAGCACTTTTTACTAATTTTGCATAGCAGCGTCTTTTGTCAGTCTTCAGTGTGATTGCCGACATCACGCGTGGATATGGAGATAATAGGGTTAATTACATTTTCAAAAATCCTTATCTGATACAGATAAGCCAAGAATACTAACTATTAGGTAGGTACTATGTAGTCAGTCTGTGTGCCCTGCCCAATCCGTTTAGTAGTTTGAGTTGTGCGGCTGCTTTGATAGGTCAGTAAGGGACTAGTATAGGATTATATTATCTGTGATAAGGGTGTTTCCACTAACGCGGAGTGGGTGGACCGTGAATAGCAAATTACAGTGCTCGACCGTGAATAAAAAGTACTGTGATTGGTCAATTGACGGTCCACCCCGCTTCAATGGACATTGCCTGTCTTAAAGCGGAGCGGAGAAATATTAACCAATAGGATTGCATAAAACCTCCGCTCCACTGTACAATCATAATGGCTAATATTTTTCTGCTCCGCAGCTTCGTTCCACTTCAATGGACAGGCAGCCTAAGTCCCTGTATATATAAGGTTTATTTGGTACCTACTTGCGCAAAACGTTTCATATATCTCAACTATAACAAAATGCCTCATGCAGTGGTAGGTGTCCGTGAATATTGTAAGTTTCAAGCCGTTTATATGGCTTGAAATTTACAATATTCACGGATTGTGATTGCTACCATACACTAGCAGGAAATACGTAACGTAACTAAGATGAAAAGGCGATTGTGAGAAGTCGTAGTAAATAAAAACAAAATTAATGTTTAACTTCATTTTAATTCTGTCAAGGAAAATATTATGAATAATATGTTTACATTACAAATTGTTAAATAAAGGTCACATAAAAGTTAACATTACCAGAAATTGATGCAAGAGAGCACAAGTATAATAAATGAGTTAAACATGCACAACGCATAACTTAATTAATGGAATGTTACAATGACAGCTACAGCTAAAAGATTGCATTAGTTCTTACCTAAGGCTTTAATAAGTCTTTGAATAGTTTCTAAAAATAAAGGTCGTTTCAGGATTGCGCCGAATAGTTAAGAGATCACAACGGAGAAGTATAAGGATTGTTACATATCCTATTCATAATACTTTTATTTTCAATAAATATTACTATGTACATTGAAAATATTAACACTATTTGGTGTCTAATTCAATTTATTGCATAAATTACATATTTAATTAATCTTCCGCTCTATCTCCTAATATCTACATTTATTTTTTAATGTTTCTATAATTTTGTTACCTATAAAGGCGACCTTCGTACATTTCAGACCTCGATTGATTCAAACTGGCATTTGAGCCCTACTGTACAAATATATCATTAATATTGTTACTTAAATTGTAACATTATAAAATGATATATACTACGGGTCTTGATAGCGTGAACAATTTGAGGTAAATACATTGTTTATTGCTTGAAATGACCTTAAATTATTCACGCGATTAAGACCCGTAGTATATTATAATTTTATAATGTGTAACAACAGTTTTATAACGAAACAATTACACCCATATTCACATTGAAAAATAATGTTATATTTTTGATATCTTTTGTGATAGGGTGAAAATGAGAATTTAGATTAATAAATGAGCAAAGCAGAGGCGGTGGCTAAATAAACACTTGTTCGGCGGCGAGCGCGTCAGCAAATGGTTTGACGACGCTTCTTGTGGCGAAGTAGAATATCAAACCGAATGTTATCGAGATAGGCAGCGCTGGGAGCGCTTTTTTGAGTATCGCTAGAAGTAGGAGTGTTAGGCACAGACCCTGTGGACAAAGTAATCAAGTCATAAGTCATTTATTTCATTAACAAAAATAGCAGGTAGGTAACAATCACCGGAACATAAGAAATTAATCTTAATTAAACATATAATAATTAATTTAAAATGTAACTGCCTTTTTATATAAATATACTTTAATAACTCTTCCCCGCGGCCTCGACCGGACTCTGTCAAAGTGGAGACTAGCGGAGCGGAGATGTGGTTTAAAAAAACAATACAATTTTGTATTCACACATCTCGTCTTTACTCAACTCTGACGACGGGACGCGGAGACGAGATGTCTGACCCCCCCCCCCCCTCCCCCGGCGTCGCACGACCCGTCATCTGGCCAGCACTTATCTCCGCTAGTCTACTCAGTATGTGTAGTAGAAACTATAGCTGAAAAACATCCCTTCTCGTCTTCGCTTCGGATATCTCCGCTTTGGTGGAGTCCAGGCCTTTGTTTGACTTTTATAGTCAGTGTGCTGTTTGATGTATGGCCTACATTACTGTAAAGTTTCATAAAAACCCGTTCAGCAGTTTTTGCGTTAAACAGCAACAAACATCCCCCCGTTCAAACGTTCGGATTTATAATACATATTAGAGGTATAGCAGATTATACCCAAAGACTCAGTATAGGGTTCTTCAAGAGAGGAATAAATATATTTTTTAAAGGGTCACACCCCTAAGGCGTGGACATAAGCTACGGTAACCGCTTACCATAAGGTACCGTATGCCTGTTCGCCACTGTCGCGTCGTAGTTTATAAAAAAAAACCGGACAAGGGCGAGACGGATTTGCCCACCGAGGGTTCCGTACAAATTTATAGGTATGCGGCAGAAACGGCCGCATCTTTTTCTAATTTATTGTTGTTTGTGTGTTGTTTCCTTGTTCCCGTGATAAAGGGTCTTGATAGACTGACGGACGTCCGTCCGTCGGACGGAGTATAAAGTCTATAAGGATTCAATTTTTTTCATACAGAACCCTAAAAAAGAAAAAAAATACTTACAATTAAAATAGCTACAAAACACGCGAGTGTCGTGTTCCAGTCTCCATATGAACTGGCTTTACCCACCAGCACGCTATAGAATATGAAGTCTCCCAAGCCGAGCTTCACACCCTCTGTGAAACAAAAGTATCATTTTAATACATTTCAAAAAAGTCTATAATAATATAAATAACGCATAATATTCATTAACAGTTGCGAGAGGGACTTTGCCAAAATGGACACAGAACTTTGAGACCCTCTTGGCAAAGTGTTAATTGAAGTAATTTTTGCAACACAATAATTGCATTTTTAAAAGATAGAAAATATTGATATCCAGACTCAGGAATCGAACCCGAGACTTCCGTAGCCAAACCGGGGCCAGAAGCGAACCACCTATCTGGACCATGTTACTAGATCTCAAATCTTTCTATCCCTTGATGCACGCGAATGTGTTAGTTAGTGTTACTCACTCTCCTCGTCGTCAAGGGGCGGCTGATGCGAGTGTCTCTCGACCCTCGTGGTGTAGTGTGGTGGCGCGGTACTGTCCACTCGCAGGCGCCTCTGCTCGGCCGAGCGCGCCTGCCAGGCCGCGTCGAAGCCCGCCGCAGCTCCCGTAGAAGCGCCTGATGCCCGCGCCGTATCCCCACTCTCCTCCACTTGACCTCCTTCAGTTATAAAACCATCAGTAAACGCACGCGATAGCCCTAATGACACTGGCGGAATCGGAAGTGTCCCATAAGGGTGGCTAAGGCACCTGTCCCAACAACGACGATGAGCGAGAAGCGAGTAGCGATTTATCGCACAAGGAACGTACAGCACATGTATTTTGTAGATCCCGTCCGTGTAAACAAAATAGATTTAGTATATAGCGAGTACTAGCCTGCAGTGGGAACGTTCAGCGATCAACTATTCTGTATCTCTTTTGTTTACACGGGATCTACATAAGTAAGTACATTTCTTGAGCGATAAATCGCTACTAGCTACTCTTTATCTCGCCGTTGGTCGGACAGGTGCCTAAGGGTTAATTCGCTGTGCCTCGCTAACGGCCGTAAGTAGGTTTTAAGCTGGGAGGGTTAGTTGACAACTCTATTAGCAAAGCTAACACAATAAGGAAATCGGGACCCACCACTGCTAACCTCTCAAGTGCCGAAAAGCCTCTTAGGCATTAGGGAAAGGCATAAAAAAAAAATGTGTTAAAACTTATATGAGTGTCAAATTAATATATATAAAGTAGGTTTGTACATAAAAAAATAAAGAAAAATATAGTTAAAACGAATTGATGGTTAAAAGCATAGACATAGAGACTGGACTGCGCCTTTCCTTTTAGGTATAAAGTAAATACAGGCTGCAAACTATGAGAGAGACTAAATACTTATGCGGCCAGTAGTTGTCTCTTTCTAGAAATCTAATTAGTCCACGTCACAAGCTTATGTATATGTCATGTCACTTTGACATTACAGAAAAGAGACAGGTATTGGCCGTTCAGTCATTGTCTCTTTTTACGCAGTGGACAATTTTGTTAGGCAGTGCCAGATCTAGGGAGGGGGGGGGGGGGGGGGCAAGCCGGCATCTGCGGCAAATGGTATTAAAGAAGCGCGAAATCTCCTCCCCCTCCCCATCGTAAGCAAGTTCTCCGAAGATGAAAGAAGCTCTTATCAAGTTTTTTCCCCATTTCAAAATAATACTAGATCCGGCACTAAGAGGTGCAGTCCAGTCTTTTTTTTTTTTAAATAGATAACTAGCAATAAGGGATTGTGGGTCCCACATTACTAGCAATCCTGTTAACCCCTCCAGCTAAGCTGGCTTATTAGGAGTGGGTTCACGTCGGTAGTGTAATGGTCAGGATTCGTCAGGAGTCAGCCATCAGGCTACCGCCGCTTATAATAGTGTATGTGTATAGTCATGCGTGTGTAACAAGGAGCGGGATGCAGGAGAACGGACCGTGCGGGTTGAGAGGGCGCAGCTCGCGCGGGCGCTGCTCACCTTCCCCCTGGCCCGCGGCGCCCGGCGCTGTGGTCGCCGCCAGGCAGTACATCACCGTCGCTGGAATTGTACATACACGCAATGTTCTATTACTTTTTCTAATGTTAAGTTGGATTTTTATAGCTCACTGAACCGTTTTTGCGACATTTTTTATTGCTGCTCTGTACCTATTGGTCGTAGCGTGATGTTATATAACCTATAGCATTCCTCGATAAATGGGCTAACAGTAAAGTATTTTTTCAATTCGGACCAGTAGTTCCTTAGATGCGACAATCTCGCAAAATGCGATATTCAAACAAACAAACTCTTTAGCTTTATAATATTAGTATATATGTGGTATTCTGATGTATGAAGTACATCAGGGCGCGTTCCCACTATCGGCCGGACAATGTAGATATTGATGTACGTAAACAGATAGCTGGAATTGACTTTATTTAATGCTTTGTAAAGACTAGTAGTTAGTGTCCGTGACTTGTATGTTTGTAAAGTCCCCCGTGGCACAGGGATTGTACACTTCTAGGGAGTTGTATTTAAAAAAAAAAAATATTACCAGAACCCGGCCACCCTTTACTGTGGCTTTTTGGACCAGGAACCTTTATAAGCGCCCCCTGAATATCAACGTTTCAATACCCGGCCACCCTTTACTGTGGCTTTTTGGACCAGGAACCTTTATAAGCGCCCCCTGAATATCAACGTTTCAATGGTTTCGAAACGCACAGACGATATAAACATTGATTTTTATTTATCTAGATTCTAGAAGAGAAACTCACATGAATATATTAGAGCTGGAAATATTGGCTCATTTCGTTCTTGAGCAGTTTCTACCAATATTCTTAGAGGCCCTTTAGGTGTTAACACAGCTACAAGATCTGAAACAAAAGTTTTTTTATGTTAAAAAAAAATAAATCAAAATTCTTTATTCACTTAGGATGCAAAACAACAACAACACTTGTGATACGTCGGGATTCTACATGTACATGTAATGCCAAGTTCGCAAACAATAGGTAAAGCCGGAAAAAGGAACCTGACAATAAAAACTCGTATACAATGTACTTTTTTATTTTTAATTTTTTTTTTTTTTTAAATAAATAAAGATATGAAATTTTCAGGTTTCTATAAACTAGGATTATACTGTAATTTTAAATAACGACAGATGTCAGAGGAAAGATTTGTATTTAGGTATGCAACTAATAAACTTAAAAACTACTGGACCGATTTTTTACTCCTGTATTCCCACGGGAACGGGAACTACGCGGGTGAAACATAGGGAATGATTTTTTGGTCCAGAAAATACTATCTAAAAACTTGTAATATTTACCCCATATTGATATAACAGCAAGAACTGCCCAGGTGGTCCATTCCGGTAGGTACTTAATAAAAACGAGCGCCATTAACGCAGCTATAAAGATCAGATACGCTTGTTGCAGTCGTAGTGGGCCTTTCCAGTGAATAACAATCATGCCCATCACTCCAAAGTTCCACATTACAAATGCTAAAGTTATGTAGTCCATGGGTATATTGTATGCGCGTAAAGCTTCTCTGAAAAATTAAGTTAATTTTAAATTAATAAATAAAATAAACTAAGTTAATTTTAAATTAATAAATAAATAAATTAAATTAATTTTAAATTAATTTTCTTAAACAAAAAGTCTTAATAAAAAAATGTTACTACAATTTTGACTTTTTTAGTGAGAATTTTTTGCTAGTTTCCAAATCTGCTTTAGTAATAAATTGAAAAGTAAGATAATGTACTGTATATTTACATTATTACTCTTTATAGTTTTTCAGAAACATAAAAGGGGTGATTATAAAAATATCTTGGGTAACTCACACAACACTATCTGATCCCAAACAAGCAGAGCTACTACTATGGAAACCAGACAACTGATAAACATACTTAATACTTTAAATACATCCATATTTTATAGGTGAATAACACCCAAACACAGAATAAACCATCATGCTTATCACACAAAATGTTATCCTGGGTGGGGATCAAACCCATGACCCCTTAGCAGTCAGGGTCACTAACCCTAGACCAACAGTTATATTTCTTTCTAGGATAGATTACCTACACAAAATATAGAGAGTACAGAAGGTTACTTACAAACAATACATGCTTGACCATAACACACATAAACATCTTTCATGGACAAAGAATATACAAACAATTTCCGAACAAATTTGTCTGTGATTCCATGTCTGTGTATAATAATTGTGTTTATGTGTGTATTGCTCGAACTATGAACCATTTTTTTTATCAGATAGTGTTCAATTTAAAACAGTAATATAAGTACTTAAATGTTTTATAACAATTCAAAGTATTTATACTTACTCTATATACAAATAAGAGAACAAAAACAGCAGCATGAGTGAAGAGACGATGAGCCACCCATGTATGATCTTATAACATCTTTTTTTGTACAAGACTATGAGTAATACAGTCATCAAAGCTATCACACACAGCAGGATCATTGAGTTGGCGAGCGCATTCCATACTTTTGTTACTGCATATGGACTCTCTTCATGAAATGGTGTGTAAGCTCTGAAAGAAACAATTAAGTTAATTTTTCATTAATATCGAAAGACATTTCTATGATCTTCCTGACTTTGAGCAGTTAGCATATTGTTCTACTAGCATAGACATTTTTTTAATGTAATCTGATACAAATGTTGATAATCTATACTAATATTATAAAGCTGAAGAGTTTGTTTGTTTGAACACGATAATCACAGGAACTACTAGTCCGAATTGAAAACTTGTACTGTTAGATAGCCTATTTATAGAGGAACGCTGTAGGCTATATAACATCACGCTATGATTAATAGGAGAGGAGCAGCAATAAAAACAGGGAAAATTTACACAGACGAAGTTGCGCGGGACAGCAAGTAATCGAAATAAAACCTCACCTATTACCACCCCAAGAATCAAGTCTACTATACAAAATTTAATAAAATTAAGCAATTTTGTAGAATACCACATCGTATTATAGATACTTAGATCAAGTTTATAAAAAAAAAAACCGACCATATTGATACTTACAAATAAATGTCTTTGACAGAATAAAAATTGATTGATGATATTGTGGCAACCACCACAAGCATACAAAGGGTGACAGGCACAAATAGCTTGATAACGTGTCGGGCTCCATATTTTAGCTCCAGCTCTTCTAACTGAGGCTCTGATACTGGTGCTGGCGGCGGTGCGGGCGGTGCTGCGCTGGTCGCTGCACCAGACCCACTACCTTCAGTTTGTTCAACACTCTAAAACATACAAAACGAAGTTCTTCAACTGCCTTGTGAGTCTAGTGCACGGTTCCCAGCTTTGAGAACTTCAAAAGCCATTTTACTCCCAACATCAGTTAAATGTGAGTCGTTTAAAGTTAGTCGTAGTTAAATGTTAGTTGTTATACCTACTAATATTATAAAGCTGAAAAGTTTGTTTGTTTGAAGTTTTGAATGCAGTAATCTCAGGAACCACCAATTCAAATTGAAAAGTTGTTTTACTGTTAGGTAACCCATTTATCGAGGAAGGCTATAGGCTATATAACATCACGCTACGACCAATAGGAGCGTAGCAGCAATGAGAAATGTTGCAAAAACGGGGAAATTTACACAAAAGAAGTTGCGTGGGACATCTAGTATATAATATGGATGGATGTATGTATGTATTTAGAAATTTAAGGATGTTTATCAGTTATCTGGTTGCCATAGTATAGGCTCTGCCTAGTCTAGTTTGAGGTGAAATTGATATGTCCGTATGAATTGAGGAGCCACTCCAGATTTATAAAGAAAGGTCGCCCCCTTATTTAGTAGGGAAGTAAATAATTTTGTAGGCCGAATCCTGAAATTTGTAGTATAATATGTCTAAAGTTATATCAATGTGAATGTGGCTCCTCAATCCAGACGTCTGAATTGAGGAGCCACCTGAAACACGGAAAGTATTTCATGTATATCTTTGAAAATGTTGTATCATTTAGTAGTAATTGTGTATAGTGTCTACTAAAAATCTGAGCTCTGTACTGTTTATATTCAAGAATATACAATACGTTTAATGTGGCTCCTCAATCTATACACAAGAGCGTGAATTGCCATGAAAGTTATAGGTGAATTTATATTCCACTCTAAAGAAATATAGTAGTATATGTGTTTGAATTTGTAGCATATGGACAGAGTAGTAAAACTAAGTGAATTTAATAAATAAACGCATTTCATTTGGCTCCTCAATCCTGACGTTTGCATAATAAATAATTGACTGTACCCACCTGAGTTCAAAACGGAATAAAATACCAGAGACACTAACATATAGTAGAAATGTCTACTAAACGCTTATGCACAGATCAATATTGTATATGTTCGGTATCTGAAAAACAATTGCTTCTGAATATTCCATGAATTCACTACTAAGGGTGACCATGTTATATAAATTAAACTAGGATGATTCATTTTTGAAATTTAATTTTTCGACAATATTCGGTACAAAGTTTCTTTGAAAAAGTCGAAATTGACTAAATATATGTATAGATATTAATTCATTCCTTAACTTATGAGGAAATTGACTAGGTACTCCTAGTCAATTTCGACATAAGTTAAAGAATGAATTAATATTTGTTGGTCGGTGCTTTTATGAATTGTACAGTGAGAATCAATAGTCGTCATAACAAAACATCTCATCATTCACTGGGTAGTGACATTTATAGTGGCCCATGCCAGCCTCGCTAATTGCAGGAATAAATTCTATAACGCCTATTAAAGTATATAAGCTACTTGAAATCATTATAGTTTCTGGTACCTCATTTACTCGAAACCTCGTAGAAACATTTAGTTCAAATGAAACTATTTTTGATACAGTATATTTACCCACTGTTTGGTGTTTACAAGACGTGCAAACGTTATTTTCTTCTACAATACAAATTGCATCTTCTAAACTTTGGAGACCAAAAACAGAAATTATATTCAGGTTTAAAGGCAAAAATGCGGTCTGTCTAGATATTGGGGTAAATTGGCATGAATCATTAGTACACTTTTTATTCCAAATTGCACTAAAACAATACTTTAAAGCTACATGTTCAAAAATGAAGGACACATTACAACCAAATTCACAGCGGCTGTCTCTTGTATCAAAATACAGCACGCCGATTTCGGATCTCATTCTGTATATATCACAGTCCCTAGCAACAGGATCGGATAATAGTTTAATATATTGAGCAATTAAATCATCAGGGTATGTGTTTAATATTCCTTGAACATTTCTACTTTGAGTATATGCTACACCTAAAAAATGCATGACTGAATCAAAGCAACATGTATTTTGCAAATCCACTTTAGTTGAACTTTTCCCGACGGTTACAACATCGCATAAATTGCCATTTTTTACAAATTTTATTTTTAATTTTGTTAATGTCACATTAGTTTCTATTTCTGCTTCACCTCTCCAATTTTCGACGAAAGAAGGACGATCAGAAAATATTGATTCAGCTGTAAATGACCTATAAATTTTCTTCAATTTCAAAGAGTTTGACATTTTTCTTTTTTTCATTTGCGTTTGAGATTTTGTAAATGAATGTTTTCTTTTTCGAGGGCGTTTAGTTTCTTTATTTTGTTTATCATTAACAAGATCACTTGTAGCAAGAGCAATTTCTGTATTCAAGTAATTAGAATGTATTTTTACAAATTCGTCAATTCGATACTTTATTAATTTTGTTTTGAAGAGCAATTGTTTCAAAGTTTTGAAGTAGCTCTCAATTCCTGACGATGATGGAGCAGTATTATCAATTTTAAAAAATGGACATAACAAATTAGACCACAATGGTAGTTTCCCTAGAATTCTTCTAAATTCAGGTATAAATGGGGGATAAAAATATAAATTTTTATTGGTTTCTGTAATTTCCATTGATTTTTTCCGCAACCGAGCTATTTTATCGTCTAACCAAACAAAAAAATCAATATCCGCAGTGTGATATTCTTCTGATTTGGAATCTAATTTGTCGTCATCAATACAGCTGAGTTGTACTGTATGATCCAAGTCAATATTTTTCAATCGCGCCACAAGCCTGCTTAAGGAAGTTTGACAATCGGAACTTGTACTGGTAGTCAAATCATCGTCGTATTGTTAAAGGCAAACCGTAATCATATCCAAGATGACTTCTTTTGCGATTTCAAAATCTTCACATTTTTTTAAATACATAATGCAGCGAATATAAAAATATTTTATGCGTGTATCTACATCACTAAAACATTTTAGGTTGTGCAAAGTTTTTATGAAATGACTAGAGTCCAGTCTGATAAAAGTAGAGGGGACGTCTGATGCCTCTCCTTCTAAAATTGAAAATAGTTTCTTTATAATACTCTTTTGTACTGCTAAACACGGTAAAAGCTTCAGTACTAGCGGCAACCAGGGCAGAAGAATCGTCAGAAATAATTTCGTGAGGTGTTCTATGAATTGAACGTTTCCATTGATTTAGCCAATATAATATAGATTGCTTGCCGTGTGCATCGGTGACCATTTGTAATACGGGCACAGATTTTAATTTAAGATTTGCTGTTATAAGACCTGCATACAGAAATAGTCGTTTGGTAATCTTTGTTCCATCAGGGAGGCGCATAGTTTGGAAAAATGAGCCGGTAGCGTCAATTGTAAGAGTAACTCTTTGAAATTTCCGTAGATATTGATTATAATAATTAATTTGTTCTTCGGTCCAATAATAAACAAAGAAGTCAGGGTGTACACTAATACTGCGGATATTTTTATGTGTACTTTTCGCCATCGCCAATAAAGATATAATCGTATTAGAATCAAGCCACTGTCCTTTCCGGACCTCAGATTTTATTTGACGTAAAGCGGAAAGAGAAGGCAATACTGGTATACTTGTAACCTCATTTTCATCTTTTTTATCAACTATGATCTTTGAGGCTAACTCATTCTGAACGACTATTGCAGATTTGTACTTTAATATTTTTGATAATTGTTGTCTTTTATAGGGCGTTAATTTAAATTTATTTTTTGGATTATGTTTGATATTTTTATCTATATTGGTAATCTTGCAGAAAATAGTGTGAAATTTGTCTGTAGTTGCATAACTTTTTATCTGAACGCATGCCGTACACTGGGAACAATTACCTTTGACAAAGATTTTATTTTTAACAACCTTTTCACGCCTTATGGTCCAAGTGCAAGGTAACTTTGTATATTTATAAATGTTTTCCTTCAACAAATTACTCCATTTGAACTTTGGCATTGTCCTGTATTTCTTATAGGTGTTAGTGCCTGTTCTTCTCTGGTATGCATATAGAGGCTGAATTTTTTTCCAATCATACAGATCCATTTGATATGAAAATGTTTTTGTTTCTTTTTGTTTACTGTTCTCTAAATCAAAATCGTTTTCTTCAAATGATGCGTTTGTTATACAACTACCACTATAACTGGTACTACTAACACTTTCAGTAGTATGACTTTCACCAGTTGTCTGTTTCACAACAAGTGAATCGACACTTGGAAAAAAAAAATGACGGTTGCGTTTAAATGATATAAACAAAGCTAATGGGGACATTTTATAATTAAGTTCTTTAGAGATGGTTAAGAAAATTCGGTCACTACTTTTAATGTTGGAATTTTGTAGTATCTCAGCATATTTTGTAAAAACTTGTTTTTGATCTTCAAGATCTACGTTTGATTTACGACCTTTCGGCATAGTAGTTCTGAAAGAACAATATTCCTAACATAATTAAACTTATACTATTATTTATAAAGTTAATTATATTGATACAATATAATATGTGCTTACCTTGCCAACAGGAAATCAAAGTGAAGTTACTTATCAGTCACTTATTATGCACTACTGCAGCAGCTAATTGTATCCTCACAAGTCAACAATTATGACGTGATTAATATTAATATAGTAGAATAGAATTATATATTATACCTGTTAAATTGTTATTATTAATATATTCACTTAATGTGCGCAAACAGGAGAGATTCGTCGTTAATGAATGTCGGGTTAATAAATAAATATAATTGACGGTAGGTACTTACGAAAATAATTTGTAGTTACCCTCAAATGAAATGAAAATAAATTAAATTGTATTAAACTATTTATACTGTTGATCGATGGCACTTGGTGGAATCAGCTACACATATTTCACACTTCATACACGTACTGTTTTAACTTATTTTTATTAATCTAGACCTAACCGGTTTCACCTTACGGCATTATCAAAGGTTTACTGTTACCAATGACAGTTATTAAGTCTTCATAACATAGTTGCGTATCCGAACACAATATTTCTAACATAATTTTTACAAGTGGGTAGTTTTAAAAATGTGCATACCAGCTCAAATCCTTTTCCCCAGATTTTGGGAAATTTAACATTATTTAGATATTATTAGATGTCATAAGAAATTAATATGTCTTTACATTTACCCACCGACTGTTTATCGGTGCATGAATGTTATATTGTCTTAAGAATAGTCCTTATCACAATGTATTACGGTTGATATTAGCTCGAGCGTGAATCTTACCTTGCCGTAACACTGTTTCGACTAGCGCAGAAGGTAATGACTAAAATTTATATTATCTGTATACACATTAGTTAATAATAGTGAATAAGTTAATGTTTAAAAGTGTACAAGAAAAACAATATTGGATGGTGTTACATTATAAATTAAGATAGTTTTATGAAACATGTAAGTATTTTTAAGTATTTTAAGAAATAAAGAAAGATTAAGAAAGAATACCCAAAATAGGGAATCGAGTAAGTACCTATATAATATTATGAGGATGACATCACTTATTGTATTAAGGGTGAGCGACTCAGATCTAGTTGCTCTGATCTGAATAATGTTAAATTACCCCAAATCTGGGAAAAAAGATTTGAGCTGGTATGCGCATTTTTAAAACTACCCACTTGTAAAAATTATGTTAGAAATATTGTGTTCGGATACGCAACTATGTTATGAAGACTTAATAACTGTCATTGGTAACAATAAACCTTTGATAATGCCGTAAGGTGAAACCGGTTAGGTCTAAAAAAATAAGTGGAAACAGTACAAGTGTATTATTCAATATAAATTGTATAAACTTATGATGAATCTTTGTATTGAATATTGTCGAAAGTGAAATTTCAAAAATGAATCATCCTAGTTTAATTTATATAACATGGTCACCCTTAGTAGTGAATTCTTAAGGAATATTCAGAAGCAATTGTTTTTCAGATACCGAACATATACAATATTGATCTGTGCATAAGCGTTTAGTAGACATTTCTACTATATGTTAGTGTCTCTGGTATTTTATTCCGTTTTGAACTCAGGTGGGTACAGTCAATTATTTATTATGCAAACGTCAGGATTGAGGAGCCAAATGAAATGCGTTTATTTATTAAATTCACTTAGTTTTACTACTCTGTCCATATGCTACAAATTCAAACACATATACTACTATATGTCTTTAGAGTGGAACATAAATTCACCTATAACTTTCATGGCAATTCACGCTCTTGTGTATAGATTGAGGAGCCACATTAAACGTATTGTATATTCTTGAATATAAACAGTACAGAGCTCAGATTTTTAGTAGACACTATACACAATTACTACTAAATGATACAACATTTTCAAAGATATACATGAAATACTTTCCGTGTTTCAGGTGGCTCCTCAATTCAGACGTCTGGATTGAGGAGCCACATTCACATTGATATAACTTTAGACATTATTATACTACAAATTTCAGGATTCGGCCTACAAAATTATTTACTTCCCTACTAAATAAGGGGGCGACCTTTCTTTATAAATCTGGAGTGGCTCCTCAATTCATACGGACATAAATTGATGAGTCAGTTGTTGCAAGATGTTATTATTACTATTTTTTTTTTTAATATTTTATCTGGCCAGTCTTTACATAGACATATACTATTTAATTGATACAGCTCTGACATATTTAGCCAGAAAATCTATGGAATACAGTTTTAAGCTTTAAATAGCAAATATTGAAAATTAACTTAAAACCTATGTCTTTTTGGCAATATATTAAATCAAAAAAGACCCATGAATCCCAAACCAGGTTTTTTATGGTGATTACGTAAGTGACGGGGGAAACTCCATAGACTTTGACAGCATTATGGGGGATCAACATCAAATAACTAGTAGTTTTAGTCATATACCGTAGAACGGGGCTACTTTGAGAACTGGGGTAACTTTGATGATAACTAAAATTGGTAGGTTTATTCGAATTTTAAGCTTATTCCTGAACGCAACCATAATTACATTTATTCTGTTGGCCAGACTGAGTGACTGACAGATCGTCCATTTTTCCCGAAGTCTCGTTGAATGTGTGTTGTCGGAACTAATTCGTTTTTTATTGTGAAAGTTAAAGCGAAAAACGATGCAAAAAATAAGCGTGATAAACTTTGGCAGTACAGAGGTAAGTATATTTGTTTGATTAAAATGATATCGGTGTATCTAAAGTACATTTCTTATAGACTTAAAATCATGAATGTCTTTTTGCATATTGTCGCCATTTTGTTATCATGAATGTCTTTTTGCATATTGTCGCCATTTTGTTTTGCATTAACATTTTTACTTACCGGGGCTACATTGATAGGGTATACGAGGTGACTTTGATAGTTATCAATTTCGCCCCAATTGTCATAGTTCCCAGCTTGATACACATAATGTACTAGTTATCAAAGTAACCTCTATTTGTTATTTTTGTTCTAGGTACATGATGGTTCGTAATTATAAGAAGACTGCGGGTACCCGCAACTATAAAAATTATACTCAGGATACACTGGAAGAAGCTATTGAGAAAATTACCAATAACGAGATGTCTATTAATGCTGCTGCTATTCATTATAATATACCTTTCGGAACCCTTTATAATAAATATAAAGGATTACATGGCAGAACTCCTGGTGCTCAACCTGTATTTTCACACCAAGAGGAAACGGCTATTTTACGTGCTATAGCTACCTGCGGTGATTGGGGGTTTCCACTCACACTTTTAGATTTGCGCATGTTTGCTAAGTCCTACTTGGACAAACAGGGCAAGGTAATTGAACGATTTGTTAATAATTTGCCTGGTGTAGAGTGGGCCATTAGCGTTTTAAAGCGTCATAAAAGCTCTTATGGTCAAAGACTGACCAGTAATATCAAAAGGAGTAGAGCCTCTGTGGGCAGAGAGTCATTAAATAAATATTTCGACAATCTTCAGTCTGAAGTAGAAAATGTACCTCCGTCTAATATATTCAATTATGACGAATCGAATATGGCAGACGATCCAGGAAAAAAGAGATGTGTTTATAGGAGGGGAGTTAAATATCCAGAAAAAATAATGAACTTTTCAAAAAGTTCGACGTCAGTTATGTTTTGTGGTTCTGCTGACGGCACTAAACTATATTTTCTATTCAGACTGATTAATATTGTGATAAGAATTTCTTTTACTTTTTCTAATTAAACGTTTTAAATTAAATTGAACGTTTTATAATTTACTTCTTTTCTTATGTGTGAGTATACATACCTACATGTCGTTAATACTAATATGTGTATAGATTCAGTTAAATCAAATTGATTTGACCCCTATCAAATTCGCCCCTTGACTCAAAGTAGCCCCAAAATTGGTTTCATTGCTATATTATTTTAACAAAAGGTTCTAAAAAAAAATTTTCTTTTGAGTTTTGTTACTAATCGGGGTGTCTTTTCAATGGTATTAGAAAAAACGGGGGCATCAAAATAGCCCCATTATCCATAAAACTTTGATTACAAGGTATTTATTTATTTTCTACAAAAATACTGACAATTTCATTTTTTTTTGTTAAAATAATATATCTACAAAATGAGTCCACGCTAACCTTTTTTTCTCTCATTTTTGCCGTAAAAAATATAGACAAAGCCTTCATTTTAAAAACAATCAATCTCGCCCCGTTCTACGGTACTGCATCAAATTACTGCCTTACTTCTATACATATATCTGAACAGTATATCAAGGAATTCATAAAAAAATAGATTTAAATAAAGGAGCTGGTTTGCATGGCCTACCTATCTTTATTCAAAATTGCATGAGCGAGATAATTGATCACTGCATTAAATTATGAGACAGATAAGAGATTTATTATATATAAATCTCTCAGGGAGGGCATTTTTACAGGTTTATGGAAATTCTGTCATATTATCCCTATACATAAATCAGGTAGTTTAAATAATGTGTATACAACAATCAACTGTTGACCTATATCCATTAAATCACAGTTTGCAAAAATTTTCGAATGTCTTATATATTATGTATACTGTAACACCTAGACACAGAATAAACTTTCATGCTCATCACACAAAGTTTTATCCAGGGTGGGGATCGAATTCACAAACTCCGGCTTTAGCAGTCAGGGTCACTAACCAACAGAATCTTAAAAATAACTCATTTTGTTTGGTGTCTGTTTATCCTAATCTGACGAAGGCTTCCTCCAGACTCTGCCAAAGCATTTTACTATTTGCATTTGGAAATACAAACCATTAATGATACCAAATATAACCAAACAAACAAAAAAAACTTAGGACATAATAATAGTAGCATTATTTTACTTTATAATATTTTGTTAAGTAGCATTCTAGAATATTTCTCTCTCATATGGTCTCCCTTATACTCAATACATATAAACAGAATCCATTCAAACTCACTTTGATATATGTCCATAAAAAAACAGTATCCGTAGGTCAATTCCTGATTATAAAGCTAGATTAATATATTTCAAAATGTTAAGTATAAAGGATAGATTCTTCATCAAATTATCAACAGTTCAATAAACACATCACTCATTAATTATTTTAATTTCAAACTTAGCCAGAGGACTATGCGGTACAAACTTAAGATATACCAATCTCATCCTTGACTTTACATTTAATATTCCTTTGTCACATATTGGTGAGATTGTATATAATGAAAAATCTTTTGTAACAAACTATACCAGAGATATATTTTCTATGAAATTTACATCAGGCAGACACTTCCAAGTTATCAATAAAAACCTAATAATATTTAATTATACTTAATATTTATAAGAATTATAATTTGTTTTAGTCCATTAGTCTCACATTAAATAAGAATATGAGTGTCATACATACCTGTAATTTGTACAATTACTCTAAATGATATACAAACAATGTTATATATAAGTTATGTATGTAATTATGCATTATAATAGGTGACCCCAAAGTATATTGAATCAACAATTCATTCCACAACAGATAGTATTACACAATTAAAACTGTATAATATGTCCAGTAGATGAAAATGAGTTAATCAATTGGTTAGTTTGAGATCAAAAACATTGTGCTCATAACTTGTCCAAGTGTATCTAAACTTGGAAAAGTTTTATAGTAGTTGTATGTTGTATGTATGTAATGAAACATATGATCTCAAACTAGTCAATCAACCAATTGATGAATTTATTTATAAAGAATACTTACATTCATAGACATTTTAAAAAGTTGGTTTGTTTTAGTTAAAGAAACTAAAAATTACAAATACAATAGACTGGTTTCAACTAAAGGAACTTTAGAATAATAAAATAGATATCAAGATGATTCATGATCAACATGATGATCAACTATTTAGAAACCAAAGTAACAAAATATGTTGCAAAAACTGCAAGTTCTGTTATTTATTAACAATAGCAGTGACAGTTACTGCATTACTGTTAGTCACCTGATTTACAGGTAAGACAGTTGCAACTGGAAACCAAACCATTAGCCCAACAAAGTACTACAAAATTAAGTTATGTATTATATCTGAAGCACATAACTGGAGCAAGTAAATTGTTCTGCGAACAGATTAGATAGTGGGTGTTGAGGCGAAGTTTAGTCATAGCTTGCTTACGTGCCTACAGCGCCAGACCAGTAAACCCACTCATTTATTATGTGTAACATCTACCAATTTCATACTTACACCATAGGTACGTTGAGTTTCAGTTTTAGTCTTTCGTTTTCTAGCTATTCTTTCGGCAACCTCCCTATCGGGGCGGGCTTCTGCTATGTGGCCGTCCATGAGTGCCGTGTGCTCTGTCACCTCCTCTGTATCGCTACCGGTATCACTCATTCATTAACTTTTTGATCACAGACATTTTGTTTTGCACTTAAATTATTAAATTGCAGGTGGCCTACATATGAATAAAATAAAAAACAAAGCGCTTTTCACGTCGTACGCGTCGTAATCGTATGTTGTACGCAGTGTTGCCATATAACGTATGATAAATTTCCTCATTTTCCTCCCAATATTAAAATAAGACAACATTTCTATGCACAAATGAAATGAAAATGCACTAAACTTTAAACGCTTCTATAAACCTTTCATCATATCACATAAATTGATATATAATATGAATATATTCAATTATGATTTTATATTGCAATACTAATGTTAACCAATGTTATAGGTAAATTTCTACGTTGAATGTATTTTTTTTGGATCTGTAAAGACCTGGTCGCTTGGACCGTATAAGTCACGCTCACGTCATCGTTGAAAACATCTCATTTGCACTCAATTTAACCTTTCAGCCCCCTGTGATTACTATATTCACCAACTAAGAAACATTTATGTACCCTATGCACCAAGCCGAATATTACTCAACGCTCAACTCACGCAGATTTTTCTTATCTTGCTTTGTAGGTATATCAGAGGTTGCTTCTGAAGAGTTGCTCACTGGCGTAGCTTGGGTGGCTACGAAAGGGAGCGGTAGGGAGCGGCGCGGCGGCAGCGGCAAAAGCCATGATTTTGGTTTTTTTTTAATACTTATTTCCAAATAGGAGTGAGAGATAGTGAGTTACTTTTTTCACGAAATATACTTTATCTGGGCCCGGACTTGGAACTCATAATCAATGAAAACTACGTTTCGATCAAAAATGAGGTGGTGACAAACAGAGCCAAGAACATCAATTCAATCCACTCGTGTCTGAAAATCGTCTATAGGTTCGGGTTTCTTGTGCATATCCAAAAATTAATTAGAATAGTCCCTGTAAACTCAAAAAAAATAATAAAACGAAAATTCATGAATTTCGTTATAAAGAAAGAGAGTACTGTACGAGGACCGGGCCGAAGGCAATCGAGGCACCAGTGCCTCAATGCGCCCAACCATTCGGGAAATCCCTAGATTGGCCAGGCGCGCCGCCGCCGTCGGGCCTGGATAGAGAGGTCCGTGAGTTCCAGAGGTTGTAAAAGTACTATATACAGGGTGTAACAGAAAGGTGTGGTCAAATTTCAGCAGCGGATAGGGTATGTTGTCAGTATTGAAATTTGCACCTACCATGGTGCCATAGCTGGTTGCATTATTATTACATAAAAATATCAACCCATATGATGGCCCACTGCTGGGCACGGGTCTCCCCAGTAGAACCTACTGGTATGTAGATCCTGGGGGTAATTGCCATAATCGCCACGCTTGGCGAGCGGGTTGGCGATCGCAGTAAGGCTTTAAGTACGCAGAGGACGCTGCTGCCCGTCCTCCGGAGTGAAATCCCTTAGTCGCCTTGACGACACCCACGGGAAGAGATGGGGTGGTACTATTCTTAAGCCGGCACCTGTATGTATGTAATATGTTTTTTTTATTGACTCTAGTTTTTGAGATAAAGGATATTAATACAGAAGATAATATTTTTATAAAAGTTTATACCTACTTATTAAAATTCAACAAACAAAATGCTATAAATGACGCAAACAATATAAAATGTACTAAAATAAAACATCCAAGTGTTCGATTTTGTACAGCACTTTCGTTCCGGGCAGTCTTTGTAAGTTCCAGCGTGGTTATATGGCAGTCCCAGCAACCGTCCAAAGTCCTGATCAGAGGTCCAAGAAGGAATATTTCTTCGAACATTTCCTTTGTTCTTCGCTACACACTTCTCACCTACGATTGGGTAAACACAAAAGCCAAAGGGGCTTTTGTGTTTACCCAATCGTAGGTGAGAAGATGACTTTTATATTCACAGTTAAAAGTAACAATTATCAAGGTAGTTTCTTGTACCTGTGGGTGATACCAAGGTACATGGGTGTACTCAGGGGGGCGGGGGGGAAGAGCAGCCGCCTCCCCAGGGACCTGAATGCTTAAGTACTTAATTTTTACACCTTTTGTTTTATTAAATTTTTTGATTCAAAAGTAGACGCATTTTTCCCGATGTTACTAAATCTTGTTTGGTTTCCATAAACTTCACAACCCCTAAACGTTTTTAAAAGACCTATCTAATGATACCCCACACGATGAAATAGGTGAGAAAAAAAATCACATCCCCACTTTACATGTAGGGGAGGTGTCCTCAAAAACTTATTTTTCAAGATTTTATCCTTTCAATTTGCCTGCGTAATATGTGTATCCATGCAAATTTACAGACTTCTAGCACTAACAGTCTCCGAGCTAAGCTGCGAACGGATGGACGGACGGGCATGGCGAAACTATAAGGGTTCCAGGGGTTTTGCCATTTTGGCTACGGAACCCTTAAGTCGTCGTTAGATTCTGGTACACCTATAGTTGTATTTAGAGTACATTTTAGTTTATTTTCAAGAAACCTTATGGCCTCAAACATGGTATTTCCTCAGGTGACCTCTCTAATCTTCATTGGATTTTTTGATTGATCAGACTGGTTTTCATTATTGCAATTAATAGAATTCAGGAGGAAGAAAAAAAAAAGCAGTAGTAGTATTCGACGTACAACGCGTATTTATTATTCAGAGAAATTACAAGATAAATGTAAATAAAAAACTATGGAAAACTGTTTATAAATAAAGACCTTCAGGAGTGCCTTCTTTCTTACGATACAAAACACTCTCCTTGGACTTCTTGAAGTCTTCATTAGTAACTTTCATCCGGCGTTCTCGCAACGCCATCAAACCTGCTTCTGTACAAATAGCCTGTGAACAAAAAAGTTGATTGCAAACCTAAGAATTTTGCAAGCAAATTGATTGGGAAGAGAGCTTCCCTGGGGGTAATGTCATAAAGAAAATGTTAGGATACTTTTAGGGGTGAAGGGCCGGGGTTTTAAGTCCCATAGGCCTTCCCCTGGATGTCACCTCAGCCAATTAAGTCGGCTATGAGTCAACAGGTCTAAAATCATCGCATTTGTTGTACAGTCATGCTAAAATGCCATACCACCATACATTAAAATATAATCTTTAAATTTGTTATTTGTCGGATTACAAGGCACTCTCCTTCTAAAAACACCGGATTATAGGGGTCTGTGGCAGTACTGTATAATGACAAAATACATTATAGAATGGTACCCCAGACAAGGCAAAAGAAATCGAGGAAGGCAAGTATCTTGCGCTCAGGGAGCTAAGTCTAGCAATATGATTACATACCTTAATATCAGCTCCAGAAAGATCATCCTTAGACATAATAAGTTCTGATAGGTTTACATCGTCGGCCAGTGTCATCCTTGACGTGTGAATGGTGAAGATCCTTCTCTTTGTCTTCTCATCTGGCAATGGAAACTCAATCTTTCTGTCTATACGACCGGGACGAATAAGAGCTGGATCTAAAGTTTCTATACGATTTGTTGCCATGATAACCTGCAATGTAACATTTTTTATAGTTGCTACCGTTACAGTTAACAATAACAAACAGAAAAATTGATAAAATATGAGACTCACTTTGACATCACCTCTTGAATCAAAACCATCAAGTTGATTGAGTAACTCCAACATAGTTCTTTGAATTTCTCTCTCACCACCAGAGTTAGAATCATATCTGCAAAGTTCCAATACTTTTTAAAATTAATTTAAAAAATCTTAAAAAAAAAAAAACAGAAACTCTTGTCTATCATCATCATCATCATCATCAGCCTATCGCAGTCCACTGCTGGACATAGGCCTCTCCAATTGCACGCCACTTTGTTCTATCTTCGGTTCTTGTCTATAGGTCTTCACAAACAAATACATGTGTGAGTCATCTTTGCATTTGTGAGTCAAACATCTTATCGACACACAAGCGGAGCGCCACATTCTGTTCGGCTGTACTTGCCAAAAAGCCAGCCTGAACTACTACACGTGTTCGTTCCCGGTCAGGAGCGGATCCAAGGGGTGAAGAGGGGCTCAACAGGGGCAATTGCCACCCCCCCTCCCGATTCATGAATGTTAAAGTGTTCGCATACATTTGGTCAGCATTGACGGGCAAAACTACTCACACTTGGCCGGTATTGGGTGTGTGTGCAAAGTGCCCCTCCCACCCAGACGGCAGCCAATGAATGAGGGTACCCGGTGAACGTTCATCTACATACACCGCCCGGTCCTAACATGTGTGTAGCAACTCTTATACCTAAGAAATAGGTAAGTATATTTGATAATTTACCGTTTAGTGCCCACAGCATCGATTTCATCAATGAATACAATGGATGGTGCATGTTCTTCAGCAACTCTGAATAATTCACGAACAAGCTTGGGCCCATCTCCCTGTTGAAATAATAGATTTTATTATAACCCTGTTCTAAAAGAAAGGTTTATTTACACCATTTTTTGACCAATATTAATTGAATCCAATAAGTTGTTTGGACCTTGCAAGTTATTATTGTTTCAATTTGGTTCTAAAGAGGCAAGAAACTTGTGTCATGTAAATGGCTCCTTATGGAATAAAAGGCATATAATAATAAATATAGTATCAAACTTACCAAATACTTTTGAATTAGTTCGGAACCAACCACTCTCAGAAAAGTCGCCGATGTTTGGTTAGCAACAGCCTTTGCTAGCAAAGTCTTGCCAGTACCTGGTGGGCCATATAGGATGACACCTTTAGGAGGCTTAATACCCATCTCCTCATAATACTCAGGGTGAGTTAGTGGCAACTCAACAGATTCCTAAAAAATAACAATATAGTTACATAACGTCAAAAATCTCCCAATATGACATAAAAAGTCGATTATCCACACGCCGTGGACAACAGGACAGCCGAGTACACACAATACACGATAAGCCGTGGTTTTTCACACGGTTATTCGCCGTGAAAAACCACGGTTAAAAAACCTTTTATTACCGTACGGCGTGTACACCGCGCCGTAGGATGAACGTGCGAGCTTGTACACGACACGGTTTGCACCGTGACTTACAACGCCGGCTGTCCACACACGTTTTACAGCCGTGAGAGAGAAACCACGGTTGATTCGCCGTGTGTAGGCACAGTCGTCAGTGTTATATAGAATTAGATCACAGTGCAAACGGCGGCGGCGCCGCGATGCTGTAGCGCCACCTTGTCTGTGGACAAGCTTTCATAGCGAAGACCGTGTCTACCTACATACGTAGTTTATCACGGCAGAAAAACATGTGTGGCCAAACAGAGTTCATCAAACTAAGTTGACCCATCCAACAATGAAATTACGTTTCTAATAAAAAACGAAACAACGAAATGCGTCTATTCATTTGGGCGCGACAATGACACGGACAGGCCAGCACACATAGTTAAACTTATAACCACTTTTCTTTTATAAATTGGGTGTGAGTGGTTAAAAAAACAAAACCAGGGTTGCTTAAATTTATTTGTTGCAGTGATCATTTTAAACTTTAACTTTTTAACTAATGGTATTGTTTCCTCTAAAATAATGGAGTAACAATACCATTTCAAAATAGTCTGCCAGGATCTTAGCAACGCGAAATTCGTGTGCCGTTTTTATTTTTTAATAACATTTTTATTGTATTTTATAAAATTACAAAACGGCAGACTTAAACAAATACATATGAAATCACTTTATGTACTGTACCAGTTCGACCTGGGGATCGCGCGCGGCATGTAGCTCTGGGCTTACTAAAAAAAACTGACTAAGCAAAATTTCAGGTTTGGTAAAATAACAAGGGTTAAAATATAGAATTGCCGTATTAGTAATAGATACAATAAATTAACATTGAACCTTCTTGGTATGAGATTTTCGCATGAAACTTTTTACATGATATGAGGATTTTCTTTTCAAAAATGTGCAACATTCTATTTTTTTTTTTATTTATCTAGCTATGTGGGATTGTGGTCGCACAATAAATCCTGTTAACCCCTCCAGATAAGCTCAATGACTTGTGTTAGGAGTGGGGTCACATCGGTAATATAATGGATAGGAATCGAATCAAGCGCAACTTCACGATTGCGAGTCCGATGCCTTACGATTTTCGATTTTTTTTTATTTAGGTTAAACGGAAAAGATGGATACTTCAAAAATCCCAGTAATTTTTTAATACGAGTTCCGACACGGAACTAACGCGGCAGGAATGGCTCGCAATATCAATACTGCATTTGGATAGAAGAAGACTGGTAATGAACACACCGTGAGTTTTTGGTTTAAACGCTTTCGCAATGGAAACTTTTGACTTGAAGAACGAACCATGAGGAAGACCGCCCATACAGGTGAATAACCCTGAAGATAGTGGAAGCCGATCCGAGACAAACTACCCAGGAATTAGCGACATGGTTTAATTTTACTTTATCTACAATATTGACTCATTAGCACCAAATCAATAATTTTAAAATATTAAATACAATTCTTTGTCCTGACTGACAGATAATGTAGGCATCCGATAAGAAGAGATTTTTGAAAATTCGTCCCCAAAGAATGTAAAATCGTGGTTGAAAATTTTTATCAAACTCTCAATTTTAAAGTTAGATCTTTAAAATTTGGAATATTGTTAGCTTGAAAGCGAATAAACCCTTAACCGGGTAAAATCATCCACCCTGTGGAAGTTCTAGCGTTAAAGCGCAAAACTTGAACAGAACCAATTCGTACATTTTTCGTTGAAGTCCGAGGATTCATTAGAAAAAATATCGGGGAAAACGCAAAAATATTTCATTGACGAAAAGTGGATTCTTTACGTTAACCGTAAGCGAAAAATCGATTGGCTGACCCCAGATCAAATGCTGTAACAGTGCCCTAAAGCAATGCTTACTCCTAAATGAAAGGTCTTTTCATGGTATTTTTACAATAGCTTTCTCAGGTCTGCTACTATGCCTAACTTTGAACAACGATGGCGAAACTGGCAGTGAAACAGTCCCGACTTACGAATCGATCTTCACCATTATTGTTCCATGATAATGCAAGACTTCACACAGATTGAGAAACCGTTATAACTCTACAGGAGCTGCAGTTAGAAACCATACGCCATTCTCCATACTAACCAGACCTCACTCCAACACACCATTTATTTCGTGATTTGGACAATTTTCTATATAGTAAAAAATGTTCTTCCTGAGAGGCAGTACAAAATGCTTTAACACAGTTTGTCGAATCTATATCCCCAGAGTTCTATCACAAAGGCATAAATGAACCTCCTTATTCAATGGCAGCAAGATAATGAGGGTAAATATTTTGATTAAATAAATAGGTTACATCTAAAAAACGAGTTTAATTTTTAGTACAAATTGGCAATTTGATACTTTAACCTCTAATACATACAGGTAGCCGATCATTGACTCATAAACTATAGTACATATCGTGGGCATACCCAGGAGTGGATATGGGGGTTGAAATCCACCTCTGTAATTGCAAAGAGAGAACCTAGTATACATTTGGCCAGTGTTACGAAAATTCCCCCACGAAAAATGATCCCGGGTATGCCCATCGACCCATGCCACAGGCGAATATACCTTACCTTAATCTCTTGGATTTGAGTATCAAGTCCTCCAATATCAGCATATGTCTCTTGTGGAGCTTTTTCCAACTTCATGACAGACACCATAGGATCTGTATCATCACCTAACACACCTACCACAGCATGGACCTAGTAAAACGAAAGTTATATAAGTTTCAAATTAAAGTATATTTTTCTGGCTGAAAATTATTGTCAGTGTCCTAATTTTTATTTTTTTATGTTTTTTTTTAATAAAAGATAACTAGCAATGTGGATTGTAGTCCCACATTACTAACAATCCTGCTAACCCTTCCAGCTAAGCTCAATGGCTTGTGTTTAGAGTGGGTTCACATTGGTAGTATAATGGGTAGGATTCAAACCCTCAACTTCATAATTGCAAGTCTGATGCCTTAGCCTTTACATAATTCCTTATAGTACTCAACAACCATAAGTTCTGTTATTATTCTTATATGTGAATCGGGAAAGTTTGTTTGTTTGTTTGAACTTGATAATATCAGAAACTACTAGTTTGAATTCAAAAATTTGTTCAGTGTTAGATAGCCCATTTATCAAGGAAAGCTATAGGATATTATAACATCATGCTACAACCAATAGGAGCAGTGCATCAATGACAAATAAAATGGAGGAAATTGACAGAGATGAAGTTTTGCGGGTCAGCTAGTATACATATTTATACATTAACTAAATAACAATAAAGTTTACCTTGTGATTCAGTAGCACTGAGCAGCCTGGCTCCAACTGATCCTTGTCCACAAATGAGAGAATGCTGACATAGTGTTCACTACCCACTGATGTGGACACAATGGCATGATTGTCATCTATTATTTCTTCTAAGTTACCCACCGACATTGGGGTTCCTCTCAAATCATCTACCTATAATTACATTTTAATTACTGTTAATAATCAAATATAAGAAACATGTACCATGTTTGAATGGATGCTAGTATGAAAGCCTGGAAGATTTTAATGGAAGATAACTAGCAATGTAAGAGTTTGTGTTAGCCTGGAAGTTGTTATGACCTTAAAAGATCTATTGTGACACCTCTTTCTTTCATAAAGGATATCCTCAAGGTTTAATCTGATCTTGAAGTTGACTATGTGTCTTGGTGAGGACTTAATTCATTATGGCTCACACAGTAATCATACCAATATAAAGACAAATTTCTTTGTGTTTAAAAATGTTTATGCTTACAATGACAAAGCTTAATGTAGTATTTTTTAAATATTTTATACTCATGATGCAATCATTCTGACTTTAGATTTAACCAAAATATGGTAGGTGATTATACCACTTCAAATACAGCTGATGCACACAAATTTTACATTGTTACAATGTTAACCTATAAAATTCACTTACTTTGGATCTCTCCTCCTCAATCTTCTCCTCCTGGGGCTTTAGCCTCTCCTGATTGCGTATAAATTCTTCTTCCATGAGTAAATAATCCTTAATTCTTTCAAGTTTCAACAATTTGAGCCTACATCTTGTGTGCGGTGTTACTTGAGGTAGTTTTAGAGCAGCATCCGGACCCTTCGCCTTGCGCTTCTTCTTGCCCACCCTGGTTGGGATTGGGGGCTCATACTTTTTCTTTTTATCTTTATCGTCTTTCTTGTCGCCACCGCTTCCACCACCAGATTGGTTTTGACCCTAATAAAGACATTAAATTGGTACGCATTATTCTGACTCAAAGTTAATCCAAGTAATAAGTTTTAGAATATCATATAGCCAACTTACCATTGTTTATTCAATCTACAATTGGTATTTTATTTTTCTCAAATTAATTCAATGACTGCACAAACTGATGGATGATTACAAAGCGGAATTTGAGCCACAGATGTAACATAAAACAATTCCATTGACATAGAGACTAGGACTGCGCCATAACCTCATAAAATGTACCACTCTCTAGAAAGAGACAACGCTTCTTTGTGAACAATCCCTGTTAAAGGCCGTACGAGATTTTTTATCTCTTTCACACTTTGCAGTCAATATTTATTCAGGTCTATACGTCAATGATTATTTCGAAATTACAATACAGATAATCTATTTTACTGAGGTGAACGTTTTGTTTTTTACTGTGCTGATGATTTTGTGATAAAGTAGGAGCTGTAAAAGTTGATACCGTTGATTGGTAATCTGGAGGTCAAGAATATGATGAAATCAGAAATAAATTTACAATGAGATTGTGTTATAGCTTTCGTGAAACAATATATTTGTTTTCACAAATCAACTAAACGTAATTCATAAAATTTGACGCAATTTGACGTGTCTTCTCGTCGTGTACGCCTCATGTCATTTTTAACATATTTGTCGAATGGACTATAAAAAATACGAGTGGTGTTGTGAATTTTATAATACTCACATTTAAAGTGGCATTAATTAGTGTATTACAAAATAACTAACTAAAATGACTCGGATGTGTATAACTTTCAGAGTCCATTCTCGTTAAAAACATAGTTTTCAGTCCAACAGCTGATGCCAAAGTCATTGGCATAATTTTGCTAACTTACACGGTTGTTATTTACTATTCAAGATGGTTTTAGCAGATTTAGGTCGTAAAATTACAACTGCCCTACAATCCCTGAGTAGGGCAACCATCATCAATGAAGAAGTAAGATTCATTTTTTGTTTAATATGTTAATCTTTCTTGTGGTTCTTGGTACGTAATGATATCATTTAATATTACTTTCAGGTTTTAAATTCTATGCTTAAGCAAATATGCGCTGCTTTATTGGAAGCTGATGTCAACATTCGTTTGGTAAAGAATCTACGTGAAAATGTTAGGGCAGTCATTGATTTCGATGAAATGGCTGGTGGCCTCAACAAGCGCCGGATGATACAGTCTGCTGTGTTCAAGGAACTTGTGAAGGTAGGCTTAAAATCATAATCTATTAATATATATAGTTATCTATTATATAATCTATTAATATCTAAGAAGACTATGTTATTGTTTGTTTAATTGTGAAAGTTTGTAAATAAAGTATGTTCTAGCTAGACTGTTCAATGATGATGCATCTTTGTAGATAAGGTTAAAAAGGAAGTTGGGTTAAAGAGAATGTGATGAACTAAAATTTTGTCAATAAAATAAATTAAATTCCTTTATCATTATGAATTAATTACATTATAATCATTAGCACAATCAGCAAGGTTGTAAGAAAATTTGCTGTCTTATTTCTACAGAATATCAGAACTGAGTTTATTTTCAATAATAAAACTTAATAGAATCAAATTGGAAACAAATCCAATTTTGGTGAAAGATAGAAAACAAAAACAAATTATTGTACATTTTAGTATTAGTCTAATATTATTATAAAAAGCTTATTTTATTCCATTACAAATCAATATTTATGTTAAATAGGTGTTTGTAGCTTTTCTGTTATTGCAATGGATCACTTTTAGGTAAAAGCCTCCTCCGTCTTCTTCCAGTCCTCTTTTTCTGCACCGAAACTCCACCAGTTTCTGCAACTTCTATGATGTCGTCTACCCACCATTTCTTTGGTCTTCCCACTTTTCTTTTTCTTAGTCTAATATTATATTATCTGTGATTCTAGTAAGATAAATAATTGTAGATAAACATAGGATCCCATCCTTTTTTGAAGTTGCTTGATAAAGTAAGATAGCTTTACCTCACAAGATGACCTTTGCACCATATATTGTGGTATATGCTTCTAAATAGATAAAAGTAATCGTAATTTTACCCCATCTTTCTTAACTAGTAAGTATTTTGTCTTCTTCTATTTTATTTTGAATATAGAATGTAAACAAAGACAAAACTTTTTCTTTTTTTTAATATCTTGGGGACAACTCACAAAACATCATCTGATCCCAAACTAATCAGAGCTGGTACAATAGCAACCAGACAACTGATATACATACTTATATATTTCTAAATACATACTTAATATAGCTTGGCTTAGCAGTCAGGGTACTAGACCAACAGGCCAACATTCACTAGTTAAAATACTTCTGACAACATATTATGAATAAGAGGGTTAACATTTCTCATGCACAGAAACCAAGAGTAACAAATCTATATGCTGCAGTAATTTTTATAGGCATTTCTTGCCAATTAATTTACAAATACAATAAATGCATTAAACTTCGACACGTGTTTCGCCTCTACACGAGGCATCCTTTCACTTCGTGGAAGCAGAATATTGCAAGTCAAGGGTCCGGAGGTGCCTACCACTTGACTTGGTAAGAGTACCTGTCACTAATTTTCTTTGTTACAGGTCTCTCTTTTTGAGTGCGGTCTGTCAATCTATTTTGATTGTTGTATTAAGGGCATTTCCTTACTACTTCAATCGTGGTGATTCACAGATCGAGGGTGGGTGGTGGGATCCCTCCCTTATAATCTACTTAAGATGGATTTCCGCCATGTAACGCCTGATTCAATCGGTTATCTTAAATACATTTATTGTAAATCTTAATGCTTATAACCATTGTATTATTTTTACAGCTAGTGGATCCTGCTGTGAAACCATACCAGCCAGTGAAGGGCAAGCCCAATGTGATCATGTTTGTAGGCCTCCAAGGTTCTGGTAAGACCACAACATGTACAAAACTTGCATACCATTACTTGAGGAAGAACTGGAAGTCAAGTCTTGTGTGCGCTGACACATTTCGAGCTGGTGCTTACGATCAAGTGAAACAAAATTGTACGAAAGCCAGGATACCGTTTTATGGAAGGTTTGTATTTTTACCCTATTGTCAAAAGATGAGAGCAATGTATACAATGTGTACAAATAAGGTGTTCATAACAAATGGAAGTTGTTTTTTTATGTTTTGTTTGATTTTCCTGTTATTTGTTAAAAATATGAAAAGGTCATTCATACCTTGAACTTTTTACATATATGTTCAAATGTTGTTATGACTTTAATACATAAAATTAAAGACGGCCTTCTTTTATTTTATGTATATAAGTCATAACAACATTATCATGATGAGAGAACTAATAGCTATTACATTTTGGAAAACAAGCATTCAACAAGAATTTTCCATATAATTACAGTTACACTGAAGTAGATCCAGTGGTGATAGCAACAACAGGTGTGGAGATGTTCAAGAAGGAAGGATTTGAAATGATTATTGTGGATACAAGTGGTCGTCACAAACAAGAGGAGTCTCTGTTCGAGGAGATGTTGGCTGTAGCTAACGCTATTGTAAGTGGTGGTAAAAGGTCAAGTGTCCCTCGATAGAGCTATTAGGGGACACCTGACCTTTTGAGGTCAAATAACCCCAATTACAAATATCCATAGCAATATGGAAGCATATTGCAAAGGTTTTATTCTGAAAGGAGAAAAGATTACTAGCTCCAGTTATCTGTCCTAACTTTAAAAAGTATGGACTCTCATACTCCAACACCCAAATTTAAAAGCCTACATAAATGTTGATGATATATTACAGAAACCCGACAACATTATTTTCGTGATGGACGCAACTATCGGTCAAGCTTGCGAGTCCCAAGCCAGAGCTTTCAAAGAGAAAGTAGACATTGGTTCAGTTATTATAACCAAATTGGATGGTCATGCCAAGGGTGGTGGTGCATTATCAGCGTAAGTATTGTAATAAATTGTATTCATGTGTTAATATCACAACACTGTCAGATCTTTGCCAAACAAGGATTTGGGTGGCACTGACACTGTTATGGGCTAGCATGATGCTCACCATCAGGTGCAAAACCTGGATTTGATATCTAGTAACATAGTCCAGATAGGTGGTTCGCTTCTGGCCCCGGTTTGGCTACGGAAGTCTCGGGTTCGATTCCTGAGTCTGGATTCAAATTTTTCTATCTTTCAAAAATGCAATTATTGTATTTGTAAAGTCTTTGGCAAGAAATGCCTATAAAAATTACTTCAATATTCGGCCTGCGTCATCATAATTTGTTAAAATGCTCTCTGTAACGAAGCAATAACAAAAGCCGTGATAGTTCTTTAACTACCGACTAGATGTCGCTACGGGGGCCTAACCCGTAAGCATTAAGAGATAGAAGAATTTGATATCTAGTAACATAGGTCCAGATAGGTGGTTCGCTTCTGGCCCCGGTTTGGCTACGGAAGTCTCGGGTTCGATTCCTGAGTCTGGATTCAAATTTTTCTATCTTTCAAAAATGCGATTATTGTATTTGTAAAGTCTTTGGCAAGAAATGCCTATAAAAATTACTTCAATATTCGGCCTGCGTCATCATAATTAGTTAAAATGCTCTCTGTAACGAAGCAATAACAAAAGCCGTGATAGTTCTTTAACTACATAGCTACTAACATAGTCCAGATAGGTGGTTCGCTTCTGGCCCCGGTTTGGCTACGAAAGTCGAAGGGTTCGATTCCCGAGTCTGGATTCAAATTTTTCTATCTTTCAAAAATGCAATTATTGTATTTGTATTCTGGAATTCCAAATTTGACTCTGTTTTTAGTGTGGCAGCTACACAGAGTCCAATCATCTTTATTGGTACAGGAGAACACATTGACGATTTGGAACCATTCAAAACCAAACCTTTTATTAACAAATTACTTGGAATGGGAGATATTGAAGGTCTTTTAGACAAAGTAAATGAGCTCAAACTCGAGGATAATGATGAATTATTAGAAAAACTTAAACACGGACAGTTCACCCTGAGGGCTATGTATGAACAATTCCAAAATATAATGAAAATGGGACCCTTTTCACAGATAATGGTAAGATACCTTTTTATTGCAGCACTATGTTTTTTTTATACTGTAGGTGGAACAGGAGTTTGTATATCTTTAATAGTATGTTATTTCTAATAACTGTGAACCTCTTTACAGGGCATGATTCCAGGTTTCTCTCAGGACCTCATGTCGAAAGGAAGTGAACAAGAATCCATGGCTAAACTGAAACGACTTATGACCATAATGGACTCAATGAACGAAGGAGAACTCGATCATCGCGATGGCGCCAAGTTATTTTCTAAACAGCCCACCAGAATTACGCGAGTGGCACAGGGCGCAGGCGTCACAGAACGAGATGTTAAAGACTTGATTGCTCAGTACACAAAGTTTGCAGCAGTTGTTAAAAAGATGGGAGGTATCAAGGGATTGTTCAAAGGAGGCGACATGGCAAAGAATGTTAATCAAACTCAAATGGTCAAACTCAATCAACAGATGGCTAAGATGATGGATCCCCGTATTCTGCAACAAATGGGTGGTATGTCTGGCCTGCACAATATGATGAGACAACTGCAGCAGGGCTCCAGTGGGATGAATAGTTTAATGGGTGGCAAATGACACTAGAATTAGTTTTGCCATAAGTCAAGAATTTCAATGTTTGTAATTATTGAACTGTATTTTAACCAATAAAGGTGGTCTCCAACATGTACCGTTTTATTTGCTGTTTTTTTTTTTATAGCGCCTAGTTTATTTATAGCAGTGGTTTTTTTTGGTTCTTTGTTGTTCGCAAGGACCTTTATTTGAAGAGTTCTCTACACTAAATCAATCCGAAAATAAACTTTAACCAAAGTAATGTACATTATTTTAATAGAAATTAAACTATTTTATGTAAAAATAGTATGTTTAAATAGTTATTAAATATTAATTATTGTAATCAATTTTGAATCAAAGTGATTTTTACGCTTGTACACGCGAAGTTTGAAATTTTTTGCAGACTACTGGTTAGGAACAACTGATCTAGTGTCTACTCATGGAATCAATAAGTAACATATTTAATGAAGATAGAACTTTTTACTGAAAGAAGACGAACTGCATTCAAACTTTAATAACCGCCTGTCTGAACCGGGAATCGAACCCGCCTAATGTGAAAAAGCTCCAGCTGTATTTTTATGACACCAATCCAAAGGGTTTCTAATTACCATAGTATTAATAAAGGGAAGGCTATAAAATTTAATAACACACAATTTGTATATTCAATCAAGATGCTAGGCCCTACTATTGCATTTTTACAGTGTTTTTTACCCAAATATTTGTAAATCAACAAATAGTCATATAGAGTGGGCTAGTTTGCCTAATAATTACAAAATAGGACACGCTTTGGGCATTTGTTAAGTTAAATTTGTTGTAAGTTGCAGTTCGATGAAATTATTTTAACTTACATGTAAAATTGTATTGTTTCCCTTTATTTTAACTAATATTATAATATTATATGATTGAGCCTTTCGATTGGTATCGTATAACGTTATAGTACAGATTGTTTCTTTTTTTTATATTTTACGGGTTTGATGCCCGGTCCCGGAATGCAGTTCGAATTATTTCTATTATCTTCTAGTAAAATGTTCTATCTACAATCCTTACGTAAATTATCGAAAAAGTCCAGTCTGATGGGATCTAGTAATTATTTATAAGTATAGGTACCTAACAAGAAGCCTATAGTGGTACCGGTGGTACCCAATGATAAAATATACCACGTTTAAAAGCACCTGATTGATACCATTTTTTTTTGACTGGGTAAACAAAAAAGGGTACCTACAAACTATAAACAAATTTCTTCCAATAGGTAAAACGTTGCAAGCGAAGAGTTAAATTATCTTTGGGCAACAGTAATATGAAATAAACATAATCGACTCTTCTTCCAAATAGGTACATTCGAAATAATTGCGAAGTGATGGAACGATTGTGATTCATTCGAATGTGGAAACATCGAATTAATCGCTGCAGTTCTTTTCTATGATAAACAAGCACAAGTCGATTGACCCCGAATGACACCAATGCTAACCGAGTGCATTGGGGTCATTTCTTTGATTTTTTTATTGCTAAATTGCAGTTTGGCTAGACACCATCGACAACAAGAAATAACCATCGAGATGTTTCATCAATCGAATAAAACATGGCTTAACGGCATGAGACTCGTAAAAATAGCAGCAAAAATAAATAAATAAATAAATTAACATGTTGCTATTTTTACAGCTCCGCGTTTAACGTGTAAAATAACCGAAGAAGTACATATATACTCTACGAGTGCAATAAATTATGACGTGACATATAGGTCCAAGCCAAAGAGCATGTAAAATAGTCCAAGCCAAGTCCAATCCAAGCGACCAAAATCGAACAAAACAACATGACGGCATGACTGACAGTGTCAGCTGACATGACAATGACAACAAGTATTTGTACTCTTTGCATGACAGTGACATTTAGAGATAATAAAATATTGTACAATTTATTGTGTATTTGTATTGATTGGTTCGCATGTTTTACTCAAAATTTATGCAAAGTTTATTGTAAAGTTATGTCCACCTCGTCATTAGGATTATTCAAGTTGTTTCGATACTTCCCGAAAAGGGTAATTTGTTCATAACCTATAAATTGTAAGAATAACAATATTTGCAAAATATACTGATATTACGTGGTCAGCAGCTACAGTATTATGTTTATACGTTGATGTTGTGGTAAATTTTACCTTTTTGAAGTTCGTGTTACTTTTAGGTGTACAGCAGTGGCTCAAATCCAGCAAGGAAGAAAATACGTACAAAGTTAGACATGAATTTAAAAAGTAGAGAGAATCCCGTCGTGCTGAAGCTAGATTCTGCAGAATTTAATAATATATTTACACCCGAAGTAACGGAGCTGAAGAGATTGTTTGAGAAATATCAATATGAAATAAGAATAGCGGGTGGGGCAGTTAGGTAAGAAATTTGCATCATTGTTATTCATTGCCTTGGTGACGCCTATAACGTGTCGTTGATCTCAATTAGTGATAATTTTAGCCGTAGGTAAGTAATATTTTATATGAAATATACAATTTTGTAGAATCATGGTCTTTAATCTCTTCTTATGATCTTAACTGTTGTAATACCGTTGAAACATTGGGTAATATAAAAACGCAATTAACCATGAACAATTGAAATTATGACAATGACCCCTAAAATAGTCTAGAAATATATTAATCACAAAAAACTATCAACATTCTTGAAAAATATCTTTCAGGGATTTCCTAATGGGTATAAGTCCAAAGGATCTTGATTTTGCTACCACAGCAACCCCTCAGCAAATGAAAGATATGTTTACAGCTGAGGATGTTCGAATGATCAATGCCAATGGAGAAAAGCATGGTACAATCACTGCTAGAATTAATAACAAAGAGAATTTTGAAGTGACAACACTAAGGATAGATATAGTCACTGATGGACGGCATGCAGAAGTAGAGTTTACCACCGATTGGAAATTAGACGCTAATAGAAGAGATCTTACAATTAATTCCATGTTTTTAGGTTGGTATTAATCTGTAGTTACTAATCTATACTAATACTATAAAGCTGAAGAGTTTGTTTAAACATGATAATCTTAGAAACTACTGGTATGAATTGAAAATTTATTTTACTGTTGGATAGCTCATTTATCGGGGAAGGCCATAGGCTATGTAACATTATGCTCTGACTAATAGGAGCAGAGCAGCAATGAAAAATACTGCAAAAGCGGGGGAATAGACAGAGAAAGGTTACGTGGGTCAGCTAGTTCATAATTATAATTAAAAACTGCCTTTGTGGCGCAGTGGGAGTGTCCGACTGCTACATAAGAGGTTGTGGGTTCGATTCCTACACGGGACACCACTTTGTGTGATCCACAAATTGTTGTTCCAAGTCTGGGTGTACTTTTTGTCTGTGATTTGTATGTTTGTAAAGTACCCCGCAACACAGGGCTTGTACCCTACTGCGGGAGTCGCCTTTTAAAAAAAAAATACAAAACAAAATTATTTTTTCCTTTCAATTAGAACAGAATATTATTTTTAAAAAATCAGGTTTGGCTATCATAACAGCCTAACTAGCCTAAACTACCCTTACCTGCTTTGGCATTTGACAATAGGTAGATTTTTTTGCAGGCTTTGATGGATCTGTGTATGATTACTTTTTTGGGTATGAAGATTTACAAAAGAGAAGAATAGCTTTTGTTGGAGATGCTGATGTAAGAGTCAAAGAAGATTACCTTAGAATTATGAGATACTTTCGTTTTTATGGAAGAATAGCAGAAGAGCCTGATAAGCATGAGGAGGCAACACTTAAAGTATTGAAAGATAATGTTGATGGCCTTCAAAATATATCAGGGGAAAGAATCTGGGTTGAGCTCAAGAAGACACTTCAAGGAAATTTTGCAGGAAGCCTTTTGAAGACAATGATTGATGTAGGAGTTGGAAATCATATAGGTATATTTTCGTTTAACCCTTATGCATTTACATGCTTCCTTCCAAAGCTATAGCAGGTACAAACAAGCCCAAGCATGTAAATATGCCCACCAGCCTGTGTTAAGCTGCTTGCCATGCTGCTTTCTGGGCTGCATGCCCAGCATCGGCACGCACTATTAGAACTATGTTTCCCTGAAAGTCTATGTTATCTCTTTTGTCTACTGCAAAACTTCAGCTAGGTCCTGGGCTGGGTGGTTGAGTCAGGACTTTCATTATAATTTACACATTTTACTAAGATAAGCGGAACCTGTTACTGTTAACAATATTTATCACCATCTAGGTTTGCCAGCATCCCCAAATATTGATGAACTGGATAGAGTGCTCAAAAGAGCTGGACACTTGAATCTGCACCCAATGAATTACTTGGCAGCTTTACTACTAGATTTGGATGAAGTCACTATGCTACACAGCAGACTAAAGTTCTCGAGCTATGAAAGGGACCTGGCATATTTCTTAGTGGAGCACAGAGAAGATAAAGTTGCAACAAGACCTTTACAGTAAGATAAATTTCAAAATACTTGATTAAGACTAAGATTACAATTGAAATGAAACCTTATAATTTAGGTAATATGAAAGAAAATCGCATGATGTGCATCACATGTGCTTATAACTAATAGTTTTTTTTCCATCGCCATCTTAGTCTCTCAGAAATCAACTGATTTTCTTGTACTATCTTCTAATATATTATATATTTTGAAATGGCAGCGATAGCAGACTTAAAATATTAATGATGCCCGAGGCATCAGACTCGCAATAGTGAGGTCGCGGGTTCGATACCTACCCATTATACTACCGACGTGAACCACTTTTAACACAAGCCTTTGAGCTTAGCTGGAGGGGTTTACAAGATTGCTAGTAAAATGGGACCTAATCTCACATTGCCAGTTATCTTAAAAAAAAAATGCCTTTTTGTACGTATTGCAAAAACGGGGAAAATCGACTAATGGCTGGTCTCAATAATCTAACTATCGATGGATTTGGATACTAGAGGTAGAAATTTGACATATTTTGTATGGAGCTTATGTCAAATATATACCTCTAGTAGCCGAATCCATGGATAGTTAGATTATTGAAACCGGCCGTAAGTTGCGAGGGTCAGCTAGTATTGTTGTATTATGTTCCTTTTTCAGGCCTTATGAGAAATTAGTTCTGAACACTAAAATAAAACAAAAGGATGCAATAGAATATGTTAAAGAAGTCTTGAAATACAGAGGAGATGAAAAACTACTAGAACAATTCAACAACTGGGAAGTACCTAGGTTTCCTATCACTGGTAAAATGTTGAAGGATGCTGGTGTACCACCTGGGAAAATGTATGGACCTATCATCAGTCGTCTTAAAGATATTTGGATTGAAAATTTGTACAAACAAACAGCAGATGACCTTGTTAAATATATCCCTGAAATTCTAGAGGAATTTGTTAATAATAAAACAAAACATGAAAAGTAGAAACATTATTTTATTTCTTAGATAATATTATAAGTTATTAAAATAGGTCTGTTGTGTTCTTCCATCTCTTGCTGCCAAGCCAGGCAAATGCAATAAATAAAATAGCTTCTAGTTACAATGTGATTCAAAGTGATTAAAAGCATTTATATCTTCTTGGAATGGAAGCGTTAACTGACTGCTATACAATAATTACATTTATAGACATAAGATTTATGGATTGACCAATCATCCATTACCTAATAATAACTGTGGTAACATTGGTATTTTTTTAATAAATGACTTACTGTTTTTTTGGAGCTGAGTAAGGTTCATACCTATTACAACCGTCATCATCGTCTTTGTGATCCAAAAAGCACCTTTTGCAGAACAGATACCTGCAGCCAAGGCATCGCATTGTTGCATCCTCGTTGCATATTTCACAAAATGGTAGCTCATCATTAGTTGACTGTGGCAGTTCATCATCTTCTAATGAAGCTTCTGCTTTCATCTGTAAATAAATAAAAAAGTGTGAATCAAATGAGGTATCTATCTAGGTATAGACATACTTATCTTTATTTCATAAAACTAAATCAATGCTTGTGAAATTTTTTTTTTTTTTTTTTTTCTGTGTATATCTGCAATCAGTCTCTTTTCAACTATAATCAGATGTGTTGTATGCGAGTTTATTTCTTAATTTAGAGACTTCCCCCAGTGAGGAAGCTGCTCATCTGTGTAGTATGATGTGTCAAAACTGTCTGTTGTGCAGCTCCATAATGTCGGGCCTTTTGAGGCGTTTGGAGTAGCTTTGGCTTGTGAGTTGGACTGCCAAATCGTTGGGGTGGTTGGTCAGTCTCAGTTTGTACTTTTCCGAAGCTGATCGGATTTCATCAATGACGTTTTCATCTCCAATTGTTTATGTATTTCGTGGTTTGTGATATACCAGTGTGCCCTGCTGATTGTTCTGAGAATGGTATTCTGTAGTCTTTGGATCATTGATATATTTGAGGTGCTAGCACTACCCCACAGTTGAATCCATACATCCATACATATACATCCATACATATACATCCATACATATACATCCATATCGGTTTGAGAATAGATTTGTAGATCAGCAGTTTGTTGTCTATGGATAATCTGCTATTTCGCCCTAAAAGCCAGTGGAGATTCTTAAAGCGAATATTAAGTGCTTCTCTTTTCGCCTTTACATGAGTTTTCCAAGATAAGCGGCGATCCAGGTATATACCAAGGTATCTGACAGTGTCCTCGCAAGGCAGGGTGATGTCTCCGAGTTTAACTGGTGGGTTTAACCTTTTCTTAGGGCGAAAGTTAACTGGACGGATTTAGTTGTGCTAGCTTTAATTTTCCAGATGTGTAGCCATCTGTTGATCGCGTTGAGTCCCTGCTGCAAGAGGTTTGATGCTGTAGCTGGGTCTTTGTTACAAACTGGGACAGCTGTGTCATCAGCATATGTGGCTGTCACCAATCCAGGCAATGATGGGAGATCCGATGTATATAGTGTATACAAAATTGGTCCTAGTATGGAACCTTGAGGTACGCCAGCTTTTATGTCGTAGAAAGTAGATCGCGAGTCAGCCTCTTTCACTTGGAATAGCCGGTCTGAGAGGTAAGATCTAAGCAACATGTGGAAACTATGTGGTATGTTTTGCTTAATTTTGTACAACAGCCCATCATGCCACACCCGGTCGAAGGCCTGTTGGATATCCAAGAATACTGAAGCACAAAATTCTTTCTGTTCAAGGGCTCTTCTATCAGTTTCATAGACTCTATGGACTTGCTCGACTGTGGAGTGGTAGTTTCGGAAGCCAAACTGGTGGTCGGGAATTATTTTATTTTGTGTAAGAATTGGTAAGATTCTTCGCAGTAGCACTTTTTCGAACAATTTTGAGAGAACGGGTATCAGACTGATAGGTCTATAAGATGTTACCTCCGCTGCAGGTTTTCCCAATTTATGTACCATTATGATCTGTGAAACTTTCCAAATCCTAGGGAAAAATTGAACCCTGAGAATTCCATTGAATAGGAGCGTTATGAGAACTAAAGCTTTTTTCGGTAGTTCGTTCAGGATTTCTTTGGTGATTAGGTCGAAACCGGGAGCTTTTTTTATCTTTAAGCTCTTTAATTGTCCGAGTGACCTCTCGCACTGTTACTGGTTTTGGCGGCATTGACATTTGGTATGCTTGGCTTAAGGCTTCTCTTATGTCTTCTTCGGATTTAGAGCTTTCGGTGTCATTGGGAGAGAACACTTTCGCTAAGTGCTCAGCAAAAACTTGGGCTTTTTCTTTAGATGTTCTTGCCCATGTGTTATTATTTTTCTTAATTGGGGGTGTTACGATCGGGGGTCGGTTATAAGCTTTTGTGAACTTCCAAAGAGAGTGGTTTGTTGGGTGGGTAGCAGACAGTGATTCCAGCTTTGATTGCAGTGTCTCATTGTGCCAGTTTTGAATAAGGTCTTTAAGTTCGACAATAGCCCTATTTAGTGCTGTTTTGTCTGATCGGTATCTATTTTGGTGCCAGGCGCGCCGTAGTCTACGTTTTTCTAATATTTTGTGATGTGATGTGCAGGTTCTATTACCGGTGTATTTTTCCAACAAGCTTCTTGTATGAGAGAGGTCAGACGTTTTGTCATATTTTCGATATCTTCTGGAGTCTTTAGTCTAATTTTTAGATCAATGCTTTCCTCAATCTGCTCTCTGAAGGAGACCCAGTTTGTATGTCTGTTATAGAGAGTTTCCCTATTTTCTTTGTCTATTAACATATTACTTATGGTTAGGATGACTGGGGTATGATCCGAACACCACCACGTTTGGATACTCCAAACAGGATTCAGGCTTTAGATAATGTTTGGAGAATCCCTTAGTTATGAAGAAGTCAAGCACATCTGGAATTTTAGATGGGTCAGAAGGCCAGTGTGTTGGTTTAAATGTACACATGACAGTAAGGTTACCCGCTTCAATACTCAATTTAAGCTCTTGTAGTGTAGTGAGTCTCGATCCCCAAAAGATATGTTTCGCGTTCCAGTCGCCCCCGGAAATGAAGCGGTGTCCAAGAGATTGAAAGTAATTATTAAACATTGTTTCATCAATTTTGTATTTTGGTGGGCAGTATATGGCTGAGACGTTAAAGCAGCCGTTCCTATCTTCAACTGCAACAGTGGTAGCTTGCAAATAGTTTTCTCTGAATTCTGGCATGAGGTGATGTTTGATTGACCCCCGGATAATAACAGCAGTTCCTGCATGACCGGTTCCATCGGGGTGTTGTGTGACATAAGTGTGATATCCTGTGAATTTTATATTAGAATTTGCTTTAGTGCAGTGAGCTTCGGAAATGAGAATAATATCAAGGTTGTGTTCTTTTATAATCAATTCTACCTCGTGTTTATTTGGCGCTAAGCCATTTGTGTTCAGAGTGGCAATTCTAAGACTCCCTATTTTGGCAGTCTTTCGATGAGGATTGTTATGAGACTCATAAGCGTGCTCATTTGTTGTAGGAGAGAATCGAATTTCTCTGATTGTTTTAACAACAGACTTTCTATGGTTGTGTTGTTTAGTTCTTCTACATTAGGTTTATCTAGTGCTTCTATGGCATTGTTTTTTACGGTGTTCGCGTAGGTTTTATTTGTATTTGCATGTCTTTCTATATTATCTTGTCGGTTTGCTGATAAGGCAGTTTCGTTTTGATCCTCTTTCTCTTTTTTATTTAGTTTACTGGTTTTGATATGGTTTGGTTTTGACCTCCTTGTTAGTATTTCTAGGTAGACTTCGCAACCTTTGTAGTTGGCAGGATGAGCACCTTGGCATACGGCACATTGGGCTGGTGTATTTCTGTCTTTTTAGTGCATTCAGAAGTTTTGTGAGCTTGTGCGCATTTGACACACCGATAGGGTCTCATACAGTAGTTCTTCGAGTGACCATACTGTTGACATCTCTGGCACTGTACAATTGTCCTCTTTTTTTTAGGGTCTTCTATAATTACTGATTGGTGGTAGATATATTTTATCTCTTTAATTAAATTGTTGTTGGGTCCTGGTAGGAAGTTTACAAAAAAAGTTGAGGTTGGTCTTTTTTCTGGCCCGAACTTAACATTTATAATTTCTCCTTTTATGATATTTCCAGTACTCTCAGGTTCCTCCTTTATTTCACTAATTGGTGTCGAATGATGTAGATTCTTTATAACAACCCTAAAGCATCGCTCGTCTTTTTTATTAAAAGTATGTCCAATCAAGCCTGTTTTTCTTATAAGTGCAATAAGCTTTTTGTATACTTCTGAGTTGTTACTGACTATACGTAACTGGTTCCTATTAACAATTTTGTAAGTGAATTGGCTTTTATCGGAGACAGTTTCTAATAGTTCTGTGAGCTTGTTTACATCGTCTATGCCATACAGAACTATAGGTGGAGGCTTCGCTGTCTTTTTCATACTGGGTGTGTCCTCTTCAGTAAGATCAATTGGAAGGTTGCTGTATCGGTTGCTGGTTTCCAGCACTCTTGGAGGACTATTTGACAGCTTTTTTCTTTTAGGGTTACGTACTTCTGGTTTTCTTTTGCCAGGGTGATGATTGCAGTGTGTCTGTTTCTCCTCGAGGTTTGGTTTTTCCGTGGTAGAAAAGTTTGGGTTGCTACCCACAGATCCACTTCTGGGTCGACTTAGAAACAGGCCAGGGTGAAATGCCTGTTGTACCAGGTTCTTTGAGTGTTTCTTTTTGGTGATAGTGGTGATGCAACATTTTGCCCCCCCCAGAATACGAAGGGCAGCCTGAGTTAGACTCAGGGAGGGATTCTCCAGCCTGGCTTGGCAGCTTGTGAAAAATGGCAACGATAATAAAATCAAGTCACATAATCTTCAAAAGTTCGACTTGTCAGTCCTTAAGTTTTTTTTTTTAATAGACGACTCCCGCAGTACAAGCCCTGTGTTGTGCGGGGTACTTTACAAACATACAAACCACGGACACAAAGTACACCCAGGCTCGGAACAACAATTTGTGGATCACACAAAGCGGTCTCCCGTGTGGGAATCGAACCCACGACCTCTTGCGTAGCAGTCGGACACACTCCCACCGCACCACGGAGGCGTTGTCTTATAACAAAACTTTTTTAAACATCAGCTATACTGAAGAGATTACATTCAATAATATATAACACTAGCTGTCCCGGCGATCTTCGTCCCGCCCCATTTTTTTCCTTCTTTTATTTACCCAAAAACCTTCTTTCATTCATTTTTTGCTAATACTCTGTAGTATTAGAAAAAAAAATGAATTAATGAAATCGGTAAGGTCGTTCTCTAGTTATCTCGTGACCAAGAAAATAGGGACTATTATAAAAAATTATAATATAATTAAACTTCCTGAAGTTTAAATTATATCAAAATCACTTTAGAACCATATAAGTTCTTTTTCTTTCAAATTTACTACTAACCTTTTCTACAATTTTTCTAACAGTCTCTTCTTCATCCTCAGATTCAACTTCCACAGGCTTTGCTGTATTCCCTTCTTTAGAGCCAGATACTTCAGTCCCCTTTAGTTTATGCATCCTCGCTTCCATATCAGCAATAAGACCATCAAGTTCATCCTTATATTTTGTGTCTATGGTTGTCTGCTCCATGTATTGCTTTAACAAGTCATTTGCTTGTTCTTCTTCTGTCCTCGTGTCTGGTGGTAATAACACTGGCTGAAAGACACACATTCACTTTTATTTTTTTATTCCTCATTCCCTTATTTATAAAGGTTTTGTAAAATCGTTTTTACTAGCAAATGCTTTGAATTAGTTTTTGATCAACTTTTAGCTTCAAAGATAGCGCTTAATAAGTTCTTTAAACTAAAATTATTTCGGACATGATCGGATATACCATCATTGAGTTATTGTTGAAAAACTGCGTTTCTCAACAAAAGGGCGTAAGTGCAATGAACATATGCTCTTCTACTGATGCAATTTTTCAAGGCTGTGGAACCCTACACTGAGCATGGTCCGAAATGCTCTGGCCCGGTTTTTTAAAATATAAATGAAGACAAAACATTCACCAGTTAAAATTATGTTACCGAAGTATTAGGAATGAGGGGGTAAACTTCATTTGGGTTTTAAATTCTCTTAGATTATTGCATTTTTGTACCAATCCCACTAAAATTATAAATATGAAGTTTAAGAAGATTGAATTTCATTCCTGTAACCTAAATTTAAAAATACTTAGACTTTGGCCTCAGACTCGGAATCACGGAAACATTAAAACAGTGGCATAGCAAGTGAACAATGTCTGTGTGTGCATTCACAAAGTGTTTATTATGAAGCTTGACTTCTGTACTCTCAGTATTTTATATATGAATTTCCAGAATGTAGTTGATATATTGTTACCTTACTACTGGTTACACTTTGAATGGGCACACCTCTTAACTTTGCCAGTCGTTCTTGTATCTCTGCATCTGATGTAGAAGGCATCTCCCCCTTGATGTTTTTAAGACGGTTTCTTATGTCCTCATCTGTGGTAGTAACTTTGGTTTCAGTTCTTGCTTCTTTTAGTTTATGTAATCTTTCAGAAATTTCTTGATCTTTTGAATCTATACTACTGTTGTTAGATTTATTCATTTTCTGTTTGTCATCACTAGCACCCATCCTTCTATAAATATTAAAAATAGTTATTAATAAAAGTGAGAAGTGTGAAGAGAGAAAATTTTAGATCATATTTGTTTTAAAATGAATTATTTTATATTATCAAGGTGGTGGTATTAACCATTATATTATATTTAATTATATATTAACTATTATATTACTGCCTTGAACCTACTCGTAACACAAGTATTTAGTAGTTTCATGGGTTAACAGGATTACTTTGCTAGTAATATAAATCCTTCCCTAATGGAATAATTACATAACTTTTTTTTCGGAGAGCACCTCACATGCAGAAATTCTTCAAGCCATTTGGGCTGTTGTGTTGCAAATATGGACATATACATACACTCTAAAAACATTACATTACCCTGCTTATGGCGCATTTGGGTAAAAAGATATCGTTTTGACTTGCAATATTGAACATACATTGTTGTGTATCAGTCATATGTAGCAACAAAGCCCACCCACCATACAAAATGAGGAGTTACCTGTAGTATGCATCTGGCGGTACGACTACTGATTTTTGTTCATTTGGAGTGGAAGCTAGTTTTTTACATTTCAAACACACCTGTAAAAAAAAGTTTGTAAAGTTGGTTTAAAGATGATAATTTTTAAATAATGTCATAAGAAAACATTGATGACAAATTGCCATTTGGGTTACTTAGCAACCAATCAATAACTTTAGTTCCAATTGTATCGCATGTTATGTCGCTGCAATCGCCATTCCATGTTGCTTAGCAAGCAATCAATAACGTGACTTTTTTTTAGACCTATTAGTGAAAAATATTTTTATTTTTCTGTTTAGTTCAGCCTCACTACATTTTTTGACGTATATAACGTCTTATAAATCGATGACCGGCTGGCCGGCACAAGTGTCTAAAAAAAGACAGTGTCTAAAGAAAAATGTTTTTGGTACCTTTGCTTCTGCATTAATTTTTTGTACAAATATCTTGTTATCTAAACATTTGGAACAATAACTGAAGCCGCATCCGGGGCAACCTTTCTGGAAAAGGATAAAGTATGTACATAATTAAAATTATACCATAAATGTTTGTATTGCTTAAATTTATGTACTAAATCTCTTCGGCTATACTTTCGCAGTTACCGCACATACCTCCTTACGAAGCAGTGTAAAAGGTTTCGCACAGGAATTACAAGACATTGTATAGAACACGGACCAATTAAATTAAAGAAATTATCTTTTTTTAATTAGCAAAAATGAAACCCCAAAGAAATTTTATCATTCATTGTTTTGACATATTTGACATTGACAATTTAAATGTCAAATTGACAATTGATTTAAGGTTTCCATGAAATAGAAATTTCCTAAGATAAAGTGTAAATATGCGTTCAGCAAGGTACTTTTCGTAATTATCGTCGCTTTTTCTTATAATAAAGGGGCGTCTAAACGTGCATTTTTTTACGGCAAGGGACGCCCCATAATAAAATAAGATAAAGTAATATTCTACATCAGGGGTTCCCAAGCTTTTAACCTAGCGAAACACCCATCAATTATTTATGATCACTAAATAAGTTAGGGAATATTTACTAAAATTTGACAGATCAATATAATAATATTTAAGTTATGGAATATTTACTAAATAATGTATTACGTTTCTGAATTGAAAAAAACAGCTTGAAGACAATCAAAATGTCATTTTGTGCATACGAAAGTTGAAACGCTGCTTTTACAAAAATAAAAAAATATATTATTATTAATATTAACTAGCTGAGGTGTTCGGGGATGTTTTGTTAGATGGATTTTGTAAAATCACTGTTAGCAACACTGATCGGAAATTGTCAAGTGTCAATGTCAACAAGACTTCACAGTTTTGTTTGTTTTGATATAATGAATTGTTAATTACCACACAGTTTTCGCGACGTTCACGGTGGAATTATTTTATTGATGTATTACAATCTAGTATAGACTAATTACCTGCGATTACAACGTATTTGGTAATTAGTTTGTGTGTTAAATATCTATAGGCTAACAGTTCCTACACAAAAACATATCAAACCACGGAAGAAGTTTAAAACTATGAATTTGAAACACTTATTGCCTCCAGGTATATTTGATGTAATAGAAAGAGCTGCTATATCCACGACAAAGCAAATAATGACTCTTTCCGTTTGGGATATCAAGAAGTATACAAACTTGAGTGTTGATGATATTTTACTAATTAAAAACATTGTTTCTGAAAGTTTATGTCCCAAAATAGTTTCCAGTGATATTTTAAGAAAAGAGAGTAATTTACAAACACGAATAAGTACAGGATGTGATGATATAGATGGTGTATTAAAAGGAGGTTTAAGAAGAGGTACCATAACAGAACTTTTTGGTGAAAGTGGATGTGGTAAAACACAACTAGCATTACAAATAGCATTAAATAACTGGTCTGAGGGAAGTGTTTATATCTGTACAGAAGATTTATTTCCAGCAAAAAGATTTGAAGAACTGAAGAGAGGTCTCCCTACATTTGATAGCAATGTTGATTACGGCAAAAATGTGTTTGTAGAACATGTTACGGAGGCAAATGACCTTCTATCTTGTATTAGTGTCCGTTTACCAAAATTACTGGCACATAATAAATTATCAGTGGTGATTATTGATTCTATAGCTGCACCTTTTAGATGTGAAACTACCAATTATATTAAAAGAGCAGAAGAATTGAGAGAAATAGCTATTTTGTTGACAACAATAGCCCAGAAACATGAAATAGCAGTACTTTGTATAAATCAAGTTACAGCATCTTTTGATGATACTGCTACAGTGTTGCCATCTTTAGGATTAGCATGGTCAAATATGGTAACTATAAGACTTATGATAGAAAAAACTATGAAAGTAGTGGATTTAAATCATCTGTTATCTAGTAATGTAAGAGAGTTATCAATAACATTTGCACCTGATTTGCCCAATGATTTAATAGAATTTATTATAACACCTACTGGAATTAAAACATTAAAAACTTAATAATAATGCTTAAAATTTATTTTATATGAATAGATAGCAGGACTAATATTCATAGGAGACCCAAGTCCCAACAGTTGCAATGCATAAGTGTAAATACAAATTAAGCATATGTGAGTAAAATTTGGATATGCTGATCATGAATGTGACTGAAACATCCAGTGATGCACTCAAACATATATTTTATCAAAATTGGTACAGCCATTTCGAAGGAATTCTGTGACATACCCACATATAGATTATGTGTACTTATTGGAGGTGTCAAACTTGATGCATTATTTAATCATATGAAATGTATAAATGTCCCGGCGTAGGTAACTCGGTTGCAGAAGGGCTCTTAAACTTAGTTTTTTCTTTCTGTTTTTGTACCATTTGTGTTGCCCTTTCGAGTAGTGGTTACAGTTGGCCACCTCCACTCACGCAATTTTCTCTGTGTCGCCCGTTCCTGTACATTCGTCGAAGTTTCATCAAGACTTCTAAGTTCATGGTGTGTCCCTCAGTTGAGGCAGTGACTTCTAAGTTTACGTGACGCTCCTCTGTTTGGGCAGATAATTTTAGGATCGCGCTGCTGCCTTTTGCTCGCGCAGTCACTTCTATGTTAGGGCTGAAACTTTGGATTTCACTTTTGCTCTGCGCATCTCTGTCTACGCAGTGACTTGTAAGGTTGCGTTGACCCCATTAATCGCGCAGCGGCTTCTAAGTTCCCACTGTGCCTGTCAACACTGCCACCGGAAACTGTACCCCTTTCGTCGCGCTCTGACTTTCAAAGCCGTGTACGTACGAAGAAACAAAACATGGTAAAAACAACCATCGATCTCGGAAGATTTGGTTCGTTCGTGTGGACGTAAATTAGCAAAGCGAACACGAACACCTTGCTAACCTTCTTGTGTTTGCGCTCAACCCCTCAGTAACCATGGATTTAGCGTTGGAAGTACAGTACAGTACAGTGAAGTAGCCAATAAATCTATACTAATATTATAAAGCGGAAGAGTTTGTTTAAACGCGCTAATCTCAGGAACTATTAGTCCGATTTGAAAAAATCTTTTTTGTTGGATAGCCCATTTATCGATGAAGGCTATAGGCTATATAACATCACGCTGCGACTTATAGGAGCGGAGCAGCGATGAGAAATGTTGCAAAAACGGGGAAAATTTATGCATACGAAGTTGCGCGGGACAGCTAGTAATAATAATAATAATCTTGGGAGAACTCACATAACGCTATCTGATCCCAAACTAAGCAGAGCTTGTACTATGGAAACCAGACAACTGATAAACATACTTATATATAGAAATACATACATATTATAGATAAGTAACACACCCAGACACAGAATAAACCATCGTGCTCATCACACAAAGTTTTATCCTGGGTAGGAATCGAACCCACGACTTCTTGCGTAGCAGTCGGATACACTCCCACCGCGCCACAGAGAAATACAATGCTGCATCAAATTTCGTCGAATGCTGTACGTCGAACCTGTATGTTAATTGGCTGAAGGCTAATAAGGCAGAAACCAGAAACCAGGTAAGTGAGGTCGCATCCTACTACACTTTCATGATACACTGTCCCCACCGCAGGGGCTCCTATAAATCGCAGCGCTGCATAATCACTCCTCTAGCCCCGGCGTCTGGGGCGACAGCCCAGACGCGCCCCCCCCTAAGGTCGGTACTGTACGCCACTTACATAGTTCATCCAGTGAACGTGGTATACTCTCGAGTTAGAGCTCGAGTTTCGACTCGAGAAAGTTGATTGTTAAACAAGTTGTACTAAACGATAAATATTTTTTTCAATATTTAGAATTTTATTACTCCTTTTAAATTGTGGACACCCTGATAATATCATTAACGATATGACCAAAAGTGGATGAACGAGTTGTAAAAATGGCGGCAAACTGACATGTCGCTAATTTTACAGCTCCGCGTTTTAAGTGTAAAACGGCGATAACTGGACAAGAACGAGACTTTGTGATTGAAAGAAGAAAACTAGAAAGAAATTATACTTGAAACTGGCGTATGCACATATTGTGCGAGCCATAATCTCTACCGATTAATATTGGAGGGAAGAGGAAAAAAAAAGTGGATGAACAAATCAATAAACGTTTTTATATATGATATGGTTAGTTTTAGTTGGGCATTGAAACACCAGCTCTTTATGATATGCTTGGCCACATCACGGAATGTTTAATTCTACGAATCTACGACCGATCCCGTCATATAAAAACACCGCATGAAACAACTGACCGAGACTTACTAGAATAACAGTCAGACGTGTTGTCATTTTTTCCGATGTCTGTCATTCATTGTGTCAAACACATCTGATGAAAACTGTCAATGCCACAGAAATGCTGTTTGAACCCAATTAACATAATTATGAATGAACATTCTTCTTTATTGAAGTAATTAGATATTGAATTTATTGGTTATTTCGTTAAAACAACTTTTCACGTACTAGTATCAATGATCATAAAGCGGATTTCGGAAGGAATTCGCTCAGCGGCGAATGTTGCGATACACTTTCACCCCGCGGGGTCGGTTGGCCGAACGAAGCCTGCGCTCAGTGCGCTCAATGCCAATCGAGTGACCGTTCGATACGCTAGTGCACCGTCGACCTCGCCCAATAGAAGGAAAATGGTATGTTTGTCTGGCAGTTAATTTCATCACCACCTGTTGCTAATATTCCTAACTTTTGGAGTACATTATGTTGTGTATTTTATAGGCAGACAAACTGAATCAAGAAGAGCGCGAAACTTTGCTCCAGCCTCTTTTACAGTCTGGCTGGAAAGTACAGAGCAACCGGGATGCTATTGAGAAAGAGTTTAAATTCAAGGACTTCAACCAGGCTTTTGGTTTTATGACAAGAGTAGCTCTGCTTGCTGAGAAAATGGATCACCACCCAGAGTGGTTCAATGTTTACAATAAGTTACAGGTATGAACCGATGTACTATTTTTAAATTTTTTATACAAACTTATTGTAATTTAAAAGTGGGATCAATAACAATTGGATTATTAAATTACTACTGACACAAATTGGAAATAATATAACAAAAACAAATGTACATTATGTTTTTAAATTATATTATTATAGCAATCATTGAGGACCCTAAAATCTTGTGCAATTTATTATAACTTGTTTTGTGACTGCTTACATAATTTACCTTGATTGGTTAATGTAGAAGTAGTTGCTATTCAATATTGCATTGTGTTAATTAAGTTACAGTTTAATTACTTAGTACTGGTTTTGAAATATGAATAATACATTAGTGCATTCGCATTTTGCAACAATCATTTTTATTGTCATCCTAATTCTAGTTAATTACTATTCACAAACAAATATGCAGGATAGGTGCATAGTAGGTTATTATAGTGGGTCAGGGTTTCTTAACCAAGCGGTAAATATTTTTTTTACATAAAAAAATATGAATAAAAAAATTTATAAAGAAACCAATACAGATTACACAAAGCTATCAACTATTGAGCATTCTAAAAAGGTTAAAGTTGAATATCTTGTTTTCATAACTGATAATAAATTGATTAATGACAATTTTTTTTATCTTCTGTTATAGGTCACATTGTCTTCTCATGATGTCAACGGACTGAGCAAAAGAGATATCAAAATGGCTACTTTTATGGATAAGAATTTTAACTAAAATATCTTGAGTGTGCCCTTGAAGTAAAAATATGACAATATGAAAGGATATGAATAAATGTCTATATTACTGCGAATTTGTATTTATGTTTTGTTGCTTGTATGTTACAGAAAAATATATTTTGTGAAGTTGTGAGGTGTGGTTTATTTTTATCACATTTATTAACTACACCCAACTGCTTATTGATAATGAAACTTGAATGTTTGAGTGTTCTCTATCTGTGTGTTGTTGAAACCCCACATAAGAAATGTACATTAGTTACATATCTACGATTTTTTTACTTAGTGGCATCAGGCGATAGTACACAAACCTACTCTTAAAACTCAATTTCATCTCTAGTTATAATTTTTTTTTAAAGAGAACTAGCGATGTGGGATTTAGTCCCACATTACTAGCAATCTTGTTAACCCCTCTCGGGCGTCTAGCTAAGCTCAAAGGCTTGTGTTAGGAGTGAGTTCACGTCGGTAGTATAATGGGTAGGATTCGAACCCGCGACCTCACGATTGCGAGACCGATGCCTTAGCCATTAGGCTACCGCCGCTTCAAGTTATTTGTAAACTGGCCAAGTTATCCAACTAATATTATAAATGTAAAATTATCTGTTGTTTCCCTTAAATTCCCCAAAAACTTGGTATGTAGATAGTAAGTCCCTAAAATAGATCTAACGGAAAAATTCAGGCCACTGTAACCACGGACAAAAGATAGTAACCAATAATATTTAGATCCACCTTATAGTAGTAGTATGTGTATTTTTAATTAGGCATTTTATGTATAATATATAAACAGTAATCAATCAATAATTAACACTTATACAATAGTTCACTAGTAAGTTTTAGGTACAATATACATAGAATCATTATTTATTAGATACCATTTATTCTCCCTAAGAACATAGTTCATTTTCATGAGAATCTTAAATAAATCGGTTTATTTTGCTTTGACAGCTTTTGAATTATGTTAGAAAATATTCGAAATTCCATATTGATTGTACCGGTTTATATATTATATTGAACGTCAAACCTGTTTCCCAGGAACTGGGCAGCGGGATATCCCCACGCGCATTGGTTTAAGCCGAAACAGCTAATGACGTCATTGGGTAAATATATTATCTAAATTTGATGAGTCCTCTCTTGATGCGGAACTATTTTGGTGTGCCTACGACAATAGGTAACTGCTAAGGTAAGGCTAATATAATGAGTGTATCTTAGGTGGGTGTATGGGCGTACCCAGCTTCTGACCCAGGGGAAGGGGGGGGGGGGGGGCAACCAGTTTTTTTTAATTGGGTCCCCATTTTTAGTTTGCGCCAAGCGTGAGGACTAAAGCTATAACTTTTAGAAGTCTTTTTTCACGGCTGGACAGGATGGGACGGGGAGGGGAGGGAGGAGAAGTTACATTTACAATTACATTTACGCTCGGCAGTTCGGAGCACATCTAGTCGAGCTAGCGTGCGCAGCGCGACCTTAGAAGCCATTGAATAAGCTAGGGACCGCAGCGCAATCTTATTTGTTACTGCGCGATGGGGAATACATACCATGTATTTCCCTTAGCTTCACAAATCACTACGCAAACAGAGAGGCGCAGCGCGACGACAGAAGTCACTGCGCGGCCTAATAAATATGCGTGAACTTAGAAGCTATTGAGCGATCTGTGACCTGTGAACCGCAGCGTTTATAAGTTCACGCTGTGCTCCTGAACTAGGTCGGCTCGGTATTCCAACTAAGTAGTGTTAAGGTCTCTGCTTGCAAAGTGACTATGCGGTCCACAACTCGTTCGATGTTGTTTAGGTACGTTGTAAGAGCTGCGCGAGCTAGCGCAGTGACTTCTAAAGTTGCATCTCTTTGCTTGTAGTTGTAGAAGCTATGTGTATCTTTTTATTAAAAAAAAAAATGCAACTGCTCAAAGGCATAGATAATACATACTTAATTAAATAGATTCTTTTTGGTTATGTTGAGCTCTAACCTTGATGGTTCACCCCGGACACACTCTGTATATTTTCTGCAACTTCTTTTAATTTCAATTGCGCACCTTTGCCCCAATTTTGCGTGCTAGACCCGGCTGCAAATGCAGTATTTGTACCGATTATAGCATGATCTTTCGTCGAAGTATTCAGACAATAGTGTTATCTACCTACAATAAAACAGACTTTGCAGTATGGGATAATGGTATTTATTTTAATAATGTTAATGGAATACAATGCCAGTTGTACCTAAATAAGTAAGTAGATACTAAACAAGGTATATTAATATAATTGACGAATATTGTGGAGGACATACCATCATCATCGTTTTGTAAGATGATAGTACTTTCTTTCTAAAAATTGTATCAGTGTAGTTAAGCTTTGAGATACTTATCTAAAACTACCATCAGACGAGCTTATCTAGTTGTGTCCAACCCATGAAGCCACAAAATCTAGGTATTTTGGTATTCTGGCTGAGATTTAAGGGGGGGGGGGTCAACCATGAACCATGACAGTTCTTACGTAAGATCGCAAAAATGCGCAAAGTTATGATTATCTAAGTATATTTTGAAAAAATAAGGAGGTGCAAAAGATTAAAACTTTAAAATAAAACCAAAGTCGATTAACTACCTATGTATTACAAAAAACGTACCTAAATACTTTTTCTCTGAAAAAAATATTAAAATTGGAACAAGCTTACACTTAGTACCTATATTCGTTTTTCCTTTAGATTCTTATGTAATAAATACTAAACGGGGGAGGGGGTCGGCCGATCTATTTTTTCTTACATAGTGGAGAAATGGGAACAAAAACTGGCGAAAATCGTCTGACGTAATAAATGAATGGGAACCAAGATTAAAGAAGGTAGAATTCATATAACGCACAAGTTGACGTCATTCAAGGACACGGAATCTCGAGCCGCTTTCCGAACAAAGTGGTCTTGAGTGGTCTTTAATTCCGTGTACGTGAACGGTATTTATGTGTGCGTGATTCGAGCGAGGTACGTTTGAAGGTTACTCTTGGAATTTTCTGATGAAACGGAGCAATGGTGTTCGTGTGTCGATCATTGTATTATAGTTCGATGAATAATACACGAATAGATACTCTTCACCGATCGTATGGACTAAAACGAATCAAATAGGTGTTACGGTGTGTTATTCGCAAGTAATTAGGTATTCGAAGATATGAGTTTAATACAATGATAGGGCCTCTACTCAGTATTATACAATGATAGGTCCTCTACTCAGATTCATTTTCTTAAGTATGAAGTATGTAGTCGGAAAAGATTTTTACTATATTTTGGAGAGCGGGTTATGTTGGTAGGTATTTTTGTAAAAAACATCCAGTTATCTCTTGTTACTTCTTAATATAACATGGGCAAGTTCGTCTGTCGTTGAATGGTTCAGATTCAAATTGAACAGCATCAGGATAAGCTCTTTCAAACAGTCTTTTCAATTCTAATGAATGTACCATTCCTTTCGTTTCAACTACCAACTTTACCTGTAAAATCATGAGAGAATTTTACAGTTACAATTAGCGGAAATACCTACTTACCTACCTATCAGTAGCGAAGGGTTGATTTTTTTCTGAAATTATCTAATACGAGTATATAAAATTCTCGTGTCACAGTTTTCGTTGCCATACTCCTCCGAAACGGCTTGACCGATTTTGATGAAATTTTTTGTGCTTATCCGGTATCTATGAGAATCGGCCAAAATCTATTTTTCATACCCCTAAGAGTTTGTTTGTTTGTTTGAATGCGATAATCTCAGGAACTACTGGGCTGCACTGAAAAAATATTTTATTGTTGGATAGCCCATTTATCGAGGAAGGCTATAGGTTATAACATCACGCTACGACCAATAGGAGCGGAGCAGCAATGAAAAATGTTGTAAAAGAAAAAAGGGAAAATTTACGCAGACTAAGTAGCGCTGGTCAGCTAGTTCTATATAAAATAATATCTTAAAAACAGTTCTTTGGACTTATATTATTAACTAGCTGTGACCCGCGGTGTTGTGGCCGTCGTCGGGAGGGCCGAGACGCGGTCGGCTGCTCGCGCCTGCTTGCACATCCGCTACGTTGCGCTGCGTGCTTGGTGGAAATCGTACATAAAGGTTCCATATGGTTTCGCCATGTTCGTGTTAAAATTGCCTGGAAGAGCTTAGTAGTAGGTACTCACTACATCTAATAATTATATGAAATCGAACTATACCACTTTGTCAAGTAGCGGTTTTGCTGTGGCTAATGAGTTAACACCGACGCAATTAATGGTTAACGAGTTTCCAGCGAGACTTCCTTGCGTTGGAATAGTAATCAATGGTTCTCCATGATCCAATGATTTGGTCATTAAGCTCAGGTTTTCAGGTTCCACTGCCTGCATGGAATTAGACACATATTAGTCTATGAGAAGTAAACAAATAGTAGCGGTCGTGGCCAGGATTTCAGGTAGGGCATTACTTAAAAAGGCCCCTCACTAGCTACGGACCTGGTCGTAGGAGACCAGTAGACTTGCTAAACGTGGGTGGGTGTTTCACTGTTCCGTGAATGATAAATGTTAATAGTTTTGGGCTTGACAGTTGACGGTCGTTCGTACCTACATAGCAGACGGTCCGTAAGACCGTGACTGCTATATCTTTACTCCGCTTTATGGAGTAATATTTAAAAATCAGCCTTTAGAAAATGCTTGCATTTATCGCTCTCCTCTCGGACTAAGTGCAGCAACTAGTGCGCATTAAGCCACTAGTCGAACATGTGGATCTAAAATAACGCTCGTCAAAACGTTGGCGCCAATGCTATTTTCTAGATCCACACGTTGGACGAGTAGCGTTGGGACCGACGTTGGGGCCAATGTGTGGAGATGGCGGAACACATAGCACGACAACACAGTAACAGATACACTAATGCATATAGGAAGAAATAAAGAATAAATCGCCTTCTACCGAGGAGGTGGACGTCATGGCTGGCCGCATTCGCGATGCGTTTACGCAGATCTGCGATGCGGCCATGCCCCGCTCAAGACGTCACCCCCAGAGGACGGGGGTGTATTGGTGGTCCCAGGAGCTTGCCTCCCTCCGCGCCGCTTGCATCTGTGCGCGGAGGTCCTATACCCGCAGCCGGACTCGTCACCGCGATGTCCAGGAGGAGAGCCAGCTTTATGAGGCGTATCGCCAGGAGAGGGACGACTTTAAGCTGGCTATCTGTCGCGCCAAGGAGAGGGCGAGAGAGGAGATACTGGAGGGTCTCGACCCCTGGGGTCGCCCATATCGAGTGGCGCTGAACAAGCTCCGCTCGGCGCCCCCCCCCTTACCGAGACTCTCCAGCCCAGCTTCCTTGCGGACGTGGTCGAGGGATTATTCCCGCTGCAGGCAGAGCACACGCCAAGCCGATGAGACCGCTGATCGGGAGGCCGACACAACTGTGCCGCCTGTCACCGAAGCGGAGGTGGGCGCGGCTGTTCTTCGAATGCGTTCGAAAAACACCGCCCCCGGGCCGGATGATAGGTGTTGGCCCTGACCCTCGACTATATGGGGGACCGCCTCAGGGAACTGTTCGACGTGTGCCTGGCGTCCGGACGGTTCCTTGACTGCTGGAAGGCAGGGAAGCTGGTGCTCCTTCCCAAGCCGGGACGGCCTCCCGACTCAATTGCGGCCTACAGGCCTATCGTGTTGCTGGACGACGCGGGGAAGTTGCTGGAGAGAATTCTCGCTACCCGCATCGTCCGGCATTTGAACGAGGTCGGCCCCGATCTGTCGGACGCTCAGTACGGCTTACGTGCTGGGCGCTCGACCGTTGGGGCCATTCTGCGCCTGAGGGCCGCATCGGAGGAGGCCGTCACCGGTGAAGGAGTGATGTTGGGGATATCTCTCGATATCGCCAACGCCTTCGGGTCTCTGCCATTCAGCTGCATCAGAGAGGCGCTCCGATATCATGGCCGTGTACCTGAGGCCGCTAGTGGCAGACTACCTCGAAGGCAGGAGGATCCTGTACAAGGACCGAGAGGGTGAGGTAATCCGCAGGGACGTCTCGTGCGGTGTTCCACAGGGCTCTGTCTTGGGGCCCCTCTTGCGGAATATCGGCTACGACTGGGCCCTGCGGTGTGGTTTCCCCCCCGGGATAGGTGTCATCTGCTATGCGGATGACACCCTCTTCACGGCCCGGGGTGGGAATTTTGAGGCGGCGCGCCTGGCCAACCTAGGGATTTCCCGAATGGTCGGGCGCATCGAGGCGCTGGGGCTTAAGGTGGCCCTTTCCAAGACGGAGGCCCTACTATTCCATGGGCCCCGTCGCGGTCCACCTGCTGGCGCCTCGATTGCCGTCGGCTTGGTCCTCGTACAGGTCCGGGCCCAGCTGAAGTATCTGGGCCTAGTGATAGACGGGCGGTGGCTCTTCGACGAGCACTTCCGCATTTTGGCGCCTAAGCTCGAGGCTGCTGCGACCGCACTGGGGAGGCAGTTGCCGAACCTGGGCGGGCCTAGTGCCTCGAGCAGACGGTTGTACACGGGGGTGGTGCAGTGAATGGCTCTGTACGGCGCACCCGTGTGGGCGGCGTACCTGACCGCCCAGAATAGGGTCCGCTTAGGGAGACCCTAGCGGACCATGGCAGTCAGGGCGTATACCGCACAGTGTTTGCAGAGGCGGCGTGCGCATTGGCCGGCACACCACCGTGGGATTTAGAGGTGAAGTGAAGGTGTTCGGGCAGGGGGTTCGGTGCCCCTGCCCGAGGAGCTTCGCGCCTGGCGCGGTGAGGCCCACCGGGCAATCATGGCCCGGTGGCAGGGCCGACTGGAGGCTCCACGGGCAGGTGTTCGTACCGTGGAGGCACTCTAGCCAGTCCTGGAGGAGTGGGCGGGGCGGCAGCACGGGCCCCTTTCCTTCCGGCAGGTGTAGGTCCTTTCCGGGCACGGGAGCTTCGGGAAGTACCTGCACACGGTCGCTAGGAGGGAACCGAGTCCCGCCTGCCACCACTGCGACAGCGGTGAGGACTCGGCGCAGCACACCATCCAGCATTGTCCAGCTTGGGAGGGGCAGCGTCGAGTTCTCACCGCAGTGGTCGGAAGTGACCTCTCGTTACCGGCCGTGGTTCTGTCCATGGTCCGGGGCGAGGGGTCGTGGAATGCGGTCGTATCCTTCTGCGAGGACGTCATCTCGCAGAAGGAGGCAGTGAAGAGAGCTCCCTGGCGGATCCGCTCCGTCGCCGGCGAACCGAACGGCGTTGGCGCGCATATCTGCGCCTGATGCCGCCTTAGGTGAGGCTACGGGCGGGCGTACGGGGTAATCTGCCCTGCCCGCGGCCTTCCGTGGAGGTGCGGCACCCTGTGTGTATCCAGGGGCCGCGTAGGTGTGAAATGCCCGGAACGCAACAACATCGCTTCCGGGCATTGCCACTGGGCGGGCCGCCGACGGTATAACAAATTCCGGCGGCCCGTTCGAGTAGGTGGCGAGCGATACACGGCGGGTTTTTTAATGGGTGCAAACCCCACACTACCTCCACCGTTTTCCCCGGGCGGTGGGGGTGTTCGTAAGGATTTTATCCCGCCACAAAAAAAAAGGATACTCTTACATTCTATCTACTTACTTTACTTATTTTTAGAATATAGAAGCTGGTCAGTGCCTGGTGCTAATGGGCGGAGGGGGGCGGGGGACATGCCTTCTGCGTCATACCTTCAAGGGATCACCAAATGTGACATTGTGAATTCAATTTTAGGGTACTCAGATCTCGATATAATTAGGTTTAATGTATTTAGTCGCAAAAGTAACTTTGAATTTGACTACATCTTTCTAATATGTAGGTATACGTTGTGTGTATGTCTTTCGGGGTTACTCATTTCAGAGGCCTAAGTAAAGGCCCGACAGTTATGTCATTTATTAACACTAATCGGGTATCCGTGAGAAACAAGACGAATTGCGCCTAGTCATATTAAAAGGTGTTTAGCAAATTGGATGTGATTTTTTATATATTTTAAAATGTTTGGGCTATTGAGTGTGTGTTATGTTGAATATTTATCTGCCTAACATTATTTCTTTTTCTTTCCTGGTCAGGATGACCTGGTCAAAATTCAAAAATGTCGGAATTTTTTACCTTGCTACCTACCATGATTTGCGGACCATAGTTGAATGATAGCTGTGAGATACCGAAGACATGTTTTTTAGAAGTCAGTGCAAAAAAATTAGAAATGAGATCAAAAAACATTATCACAGCAATCCGTCCGAAAATCTTTTTACGAGTAAATTTGGGTTAGTACATGCAAAAAAAAGAAGAAATTTGGAACACATTGATTTTGGAGACCGTTTTGAAAATGTTTTGCCGATCGGTAACATTGCATCTATCTGATAATTGTTGGACGTGATAAAATAAATCGTCAAGATGTAGAAAAACTTATACCAGAAAAAAATTGTGAAGCACCTTCTCTATCAGAAAACTTTTAAAAACGTGTTCAGGCATATTGAAGTATAGGTATGTTGTTGTACAGCGCTATATACCGCTCGCGATGCGTAGTTTTGCATCAGATTCTACGAGTTGCGCATTTATCTGCAGTGCCGGTCATAGACTAGTATGTATATATCTGATAAGTGCCGGTCCTAAGGTGGGCGCGAGCGGTGCGACCGCACCATGGATCACCAATTGGGGGCGCCGAAATTAACCTATACGTGAGACGAACGATGGTGACGATCGGTCGTAGAGGTCCTCTAAAAAACATCGGAGCATCCAAAGGGCGAATGTGCGGTGCCCTATCCGGGTGCACTTCTGCAAAAATTTACTTTACCTAAAATATATTAGCCTTTTTTTATTTTTCTGGACTATTAACCTACTGTACCTACATCATTTATTATGAGTATCCCTCTAAGACATGTTCATTCTGTTAATTAGTAACTGAATTTAACTGCTCAATAGGCACCGATAACGGACGTCTAGGCGTCCTCTAAGACAAGTTCATCCAGTTTTACCCGACAGCGCAAGAAGGAGAATGTGTGTGTATACACACACACATTCTCCTTCTTGGCACACCCTAGAACAGTCAGTCGTAGGTAGGTACTCAACCTTATTTTTATAGGGACCGTAAAAACTTGTTACTCATGGTGTCGCAGGCCGCAAAAAATGTAAACATTATAAATGTTTAAAATACATTTAGAACTACGCACTTATTTAAAATTATACAAATTATAAATTTATAGTATATAATGTTGTAGTGACTAAAATACAGACCCCGACGGGTTTTCTTCGGTTACCTACCTACCTCCTGTTAGTCGGGGGGTTTTAAACTTATATTTGACTAGCTGCCCGTGCAACTTCGTCTGGGTAGATTTTCCGCGTTTTTGCAACATTTCTCATTACTGCTCCTCTCCTGTTGGTCGTAGCGTGATGTTATATAGCCTACAGCCTTCCTCGATAATGCTCACCACGTGCACGTCCTGGTGTCACCCCCTATCTTGGCTCGCCCGGCTGCTGGTCCCTGAGCTACGCGCCAACAGCCGAAACTAAGTACTACACCTTGAAGCGGGCTACCTCAGACTGCCTCACATTCTGCACAACTTCAAACCACCCTGAGGTCAAATTAGAACCCCCTTAACTATTTTGTCGCGTCAAGAGTAGGTATCATTAATGCTCACAGAACAAATCTTTAACTTTTAATTCAATTCTTTTTAATTGTTAAATGTAAACTTTTACATTGTTAAACTCAGTAAACTCTTCAATCCTACTACATCTTTAATTCCTATTAACGTACCACTTGAACAGTTATTTAGGGCTACTTACTACAACGCGCGCTCTGATAGCCAATAAAAATTTCTATCGAAAGAAAGATAATTGTAATTATGAAAATAATCGTATAAAACATGTAATAATATTCCATTACTCGTTTTTTACAGCTATGCGTAATAATCCGTTCATGGAATATTACTACATATTTTGAAGTTTTAAAATCGAAAAAAATGCCATGTACATAACTATTTGTTATAGGGGAATTAACGCGCACTGTTTACCTACACGGCCGGTGCAACCTGGTCGAAATGTCAAGCAATTTTAAGGTTAACAATGCGAAAATGCAACGCGAAAGTTTGAATGTTAGTAATGCCATGGATACTCTACGGCTTTCACCCATCTATTAGAATACGAACATTTTATTTACGCGAAGATTCGATCGAATTGCACCGATCACGGTCACAGGTCGAAAGTCGGGTAAATAAAAGGTTCGTATCTTTAAATATTTCACGCGATTAATTCCCGATAACCTATACCATATACGAAGAGTCTGTTTGTTTGAACGCGGTAATCTCAGGAACTACTGGTCCGAATTGAAAAGTTTTTTTTCTGTTGGCTGGCCCATTTGTCGAGGAAGGCTATAGGCTATATAACATCACGCTACAACCAATAGTAGCGAAGCAGCAATGAAAAAAGTTGTTTCAATGTCAAGGTCAAGGCTATACAACAATTCCTTTTGGTACTTAACAACGCAATACAACATTTGGTTATGGCCGCTTGATGGGAAACGACGTATTATACCGCAGAATATATCAGAAGGGCAACTAAACTTAATGACTGCCTCGGTGGCACGGTGGGAGTGTGTATGACCGCTGCGCAAGAGGTCGTGGGTTCGATTCCCATATGGGTCATCATTTTGTATGTTTTATTTATTAAATACCAACAGCGTTACAATAAACATACACAAGTATTGTATAACAAAAGAGTAAGGCTAATGACAGGTCTTCCTTAATTTTACTTAAATATTTTAGCTTAAGAACGGAAACATTTTTTCATGATCCACAAATTGTAGTTCTGAGTCTGAGTGTACTATGTTTGTAATCTCCACGACACAAGGCGTTTTTTTTAAAAAAAAAGACCCGCAATAGAGTACAAGCCCTGTGTCACGGGGGACTTAGATATACAAGTCACGGACACAAAGTACATCCAGACCCGGAACAACAATTTGTGGATTACACAAAGTGCTGTCCCGTGTGGGAATCGAACCCACGACTTCTTGCGTAGCAGTCGGACACACTCCCACCCTACTGGGAGAGATGTTTCAAGAAAAACTAAGTATTCAAATAATCTCTAAAGGAAGCAATTTCATATGGAGCCTAGCGATTAAACTTAAAATTGAAACTACTAATACGATGTTTTTTCCATTTTTTTATTATAATAAAATATATTTGAGAGTTTCATCGTTACAATGGTGGCCATAATTTAGGTTGACATGGACAAGTATATTTTTCACAACATGGTTCATCTGAAAACTCGCACATGCCAGGAAACAGTTTGTCCAGGACCCTTTTCAACGTAAATGTATGTCGCAGACTACGAGTTTCACACGTTATGGTTGCCTGGTAAAAGTAATCAATATTAATTAGGTAGATAAATGGACGACGAACTTCCTAGTGGAATTGCAGGACAAGATGTTAAATATTATACGGCCGGTCTCGTCTCAGGCCTGAATCCAGTGTGTCTTGAAGTATCATGAATCTTGACTCATGACAACAGGGGCAATTGCTCTCCCTGCTTATGAGTCTGGGGGAGGAATTGCCCCTGTTGCCTCCCCTTGGATCCGGGTCTCGTCTGTTAAAATAGCTAACTCTAGCACCGAGATTTACAAGTGGCATAAACGCTAATCGAATAAAATTACTAAAACTATGATGGTCTCGCACCGTGCGGTTTCAGAGGCATTTCCTCCCGCAAACGTTCCGGTTGTGAAATGATCTGCCTCCCCATCTGCCGAGGTTTTCCCTAAAGACTATACTATAGGGTTATTTAAGAATAGGCTGAATACATTTTTAACCGGTCGGCAAGGCGCCAGTGACATCCCATAAGGAGCCTTTCCATTAGGTAAATTACTTTTTACAAGTTGCAAATTGCATACAACTTGTAACTTGTATGAGATATTCGAACTTGTACTAAAGATTGAAATCAATAGTGTTTTGTTCTTGATGGTATGAACATGTTTCTAATGCAAGCAACTTGACACATGTGACGTCATACTTGTATGCAAGACTTGCCTAACAGTAGCGAAGGGTTATTTTTTTTCTGAGGTAACCCGATACAAAAATATATCTTGCTGGACGTGGTTCTTAGTACTAAGTAACCACAATCCAATGGGAAACCGAAAGTAATGGTGTTCTAAGGACTCTTCGCCACTGTTGTCTGTTCAATGTTGCAGGCTACGGTAACCATAAGGAAGAAGGAAATAACTGTATGCTTGTATGCCACCGTCTGGTATTACAAAAATGACAAATCGTCGTTGCGCGTGCAATACGAAAATGTTGATCTTCAGCTAATTTTATTGACGTATACCGAAACGTCCAAATGTCAATTCAGTTACTAGAGTTAGATACGAGTATTTAACAGACAGTTAACGGTAGATAAGTGATTAGAGATATCTTACGTAAAAATTGAACAAATCTGCTTCTGTGATCCACACATAATCCGATTCATAGTGGATAATATTGCAACCTATATTAGAAATAATTTTAAAGACTTTATTCGCTTCAATTTTATCAAACGCTGGAAGCGTCAACTGAAACAGAAGAACTTTATTGCAGTTTTAAAGGTACTTAATACCTACTTATTCTAACTTATATACGGTTTTACTACATACATTGGACCTTTCGGACTGACGTCTCTCTCCCCTAGTTGATTCCCCAAAAATAAAATAATAAATAAATAAAATAAAATAGCCTTTATTGCTGTTGATTTTCTTACAATTGTTATATGCCTACTTGCTAAAACTTTATTTAATTGATTCGCATTTAAATGATCAGGAACTGGATGTTTGTGTAGAACAGCTTGTCTGTCGACAAAGGCCTTCTCTAAAGATTTTCACGTACTTCTGTCTCTTGCTAAACGGGTCCATATCGGACCAACTATTTTCTTAAAGTCGTCTTCCCATCTTTTGGTTTGTCTGCCTCTATTTCTTTTGCTATCTCTTGGATACCATTCAGTTACTAACTTAGTCCATTTTTCTTTCCTTTCTCTTAACATATGTCCCGTCCAGCGCCATTTAAGCAACCGGTTGTGTGTTCATTTTTTAATTTTGTTATCTTTTTGATTTCTTGTAATTTCACTCTATCTCTTCTTTTTATACCTAAAATACTCCTTTCTATCGCATTTTGGCCGACTTTTAATTTACTTTCTTGTAGTTCTGTTATCACCCATGTCTGGCATCCATGTAGTAAGCATGGCATTATGCATATTTCGTATACTTTCTTTTTTCCCTTCATTGGCATTTCTTTATCCTTCATTATTTCCCTGAGAGACCAAAACCGCTTCCATGTATTAGTTAATCTTTGTTCTATTTCTTACTCATGCAATCATCTGTAGATATAAGTTGGCCTAAATATAAATATATATATAAATATATATATATATATATATATAAATATATATATATATATATATATATATATATATATATAAATATATATATATATATATATATATATATATATATATATATATATTTATATATATATATTTATATATTTATATTTGGGCCAACATGTATAAGTTGTTTCCATTCTTGTAATAGTTACTTAGTTTTAACTGATATCTCTGTCTTGCTTGTCATGTTTACTTTTTTAGTTTCTGTTATTAGGCCAAATAAAATAGGAAATCAATAAAAACTATATCACCATCATAAAGTTATTAACTATTGAAAAAAAGATAAGGATGAAAAAAATTACTACCTATAATAAACTTTGAGTATGGAGTATGTTCATAGAAGAGTTTGAGATTTAGTAACATAGTCCCGGTTAGATGGTTCGATTCCGGCCCCGGTTATATATAATATGAAAGTATCGGGTTATTTCGAATTCGTTAGTCTGGACTTCAACTTAACCTTAAAGAAATAAGAGTTGGCCATTTATTAGAAAAGTTTGAATGATTTAAGCGAATTATTTTTTTTACAGAAAATACAATTTTGCATAACAGCGTAACTTGTTTGATTTTTGTTAAAAAGTAGTTTTTTTCCGTTATTTATAAGTTAAATTCTGTTTTTACTTAATTCTGAGTTAATTTTATAGCTTGTCAGCGGGAGAGCACAGGACAACGCAAAAAATAAATAAAATCAAGTTTTAATATCTCCTCTTACTGAAGAGATCTCCCGTTACTAGGAAATCCTAATGTCGCCAGCTTAACGAACCAGCTAGGAGAGACGTCAGCCCGAAAGGACATTGGAGAGCTCATGAAGATGTGGACGCAAAAACTGTTAATCCTTGGGGGGTGACATAAGCTAGATACACGCTAATCTATCTATATAAATAAAAATTAATGTTTGTCCTCTTTGTGTTCCTATATCAGATTGTGATAAAACCTAGGTAGGGTGTTCTGGAGACGCCCTATTAAACATAAAGCCACAGCGAAGCGTGACTGGGTTCAGCTAGTAATACAACAAAATTTAAGAACAAATTTTACTTTAATTGATACGATACGGCCTTCCATTGCCATTCCATATTCAAGAGCCCGAGGTAGCGCAAAATTGTCTGCGTTGCCGCCAGAAAGGACGCAAACCACTCTGAAATAGATTTAAATGCAAACATTTTACGTAAATGTTTCAGTATTTAGATATTTACCACGAAGGAAAAAATACGGATAATCAATGAACCTACATTTTACAATTTCACATACTTATGTAAGTGTAATCAAGCACTAATTTAGAACAAAAAAGTGTCAGCTTGTTATCTATACTAATATCATAAATATTGTTTGTTTGAACGCGATAATCTCAGGAACTACTGACGAGTCGTCCGCATTAAAAAAAATCTTTTACTGTTGGATAGCCCATTTATCGAGAAAGGCTATAGGCTATATAACATCACGTTACGACTAATAGGAGCGGAGCAGCAATGAAAAATGTTAAAAAAACGGGAAAATTTACGCAGACGAAGTTGCGCGGATCAAATAGTAAGATATAATACGACTTACGTTTTGTCTTGCAACTCAGGGACTACATAAGGTACAGCAAGAAGAGCTGCCAAGCCAACTGCGCCTGCATTTTCGACAACAATTCGTTCTTCTTCAGCCAGACGCAACATTGCCCGGTTTATCCAATCATTTCTGACTAATACCTGCACAACGAAAAGTTTTCAATAAAACTAAATCAAGGGTGGTTCTGGAGTAGGAGCAATAGAGGCCATGCTCTTGTTGTCTTCCATGTTGTAGCCAAATTGGACAAAACATAATAGCTATCAAGCTGTAGTTACGTAGGGTTAGCTATATATTTAAAGGTAGGTATAGTACTGGTTTTCTTACAGGCTGGACAAAACCAATGCTCCCTGGAGGAAAAGTTCCCTAAACATTTGAGTAAGCAAATTTTACTTAAAGGAAACATTAAATAAAAAGAACTGCATTCAAACATTTTCTAAAAGTCACTTGCCAGAGCCGAGAATCGAACCTAGTATATGCAAAAATAAACATGCTGGATTTTTATGACACTGATTGAAAGGATCAATCAAAGGAAACAAATCTCTCTAATAAATATTGTATCTAAAATTATCACATATACCTAAAACTTTAAAAAATCTTTTAATGCAGTTCTTTTTATTTCTAAAAATAAAATAATGTTAATAATGTTTTCCTTAGGTAAAATTTGCTTACTCAAATTATAGGGTACTTTCCCCCAGGGGGCATTGGTTTGATCCACCCTTATTATTGGTTTTAGTAATCGGAGGGTTCTCCATTCTGCCCATCTACAGAAAAAAAGTATATTAAAGTAAAAAAATACACTTATTTGGGGTACACAATTGTAGGCATGTTTAAAAAGTTCTAGGTAAATAAAGAAAGGCTAACCAGGATTACTTAAAATTAAAATGTGTCTCAAGGCCAAGCCTAACAGGTATCAAGATTAGCTAAAGAACTACAGGATATAGAGGATTACGCACCATTTTATCGACTAGTGAACGAGCCGTATGAAAAGCGTTATATCCAGCAGTCGGCACCGTAAGTGGCGTTGCGATATTGCTCTCTATCGTATACGGTCGACAATTATCTAGAGCTTTTAAGAAGCTGCAACTCTCGAATATCTCTACACCCTGGTAACAAAAATGCAGTAAGTCAGTCGCAGGGCCGTAACGTAGCTAGTAACGTATATAAGACTTGAGTAACGTAGGGTTATGACGGAGTTATGTTGATACAAGGTTATTTTTGGTATAGTGCAAAGGACAGACACCCCAACAGGTTTTTTATTTCAAGAAATCATAAAAAAAACCGGGCAAGTGCATGTCGGGCAAGCAGAATGTAGGGTTCCGTAGTCCCCCCCCCCCCATCTGAATAATGCGGCTTAAGAAATGGGTTTTTTGTTGTTTTTGTTTCATACTTACAACAATGTATCTACATAATATTTTTCAATGGAATTTAACAAAAATTTGTACTTTAAAGCTTATTATTTTACAAAAGGGTCCCTAAATCTAAAAATGGTCTTACCAACCCCTAAACGTTTTAAAAATACCTATCCAATGATACCCCACACGATAGGGTATGTGAGAAAAAAATCACACGCCCCCTTTACATATAGGGGAGGTACATACCTTAAAAAAAAATGTCGGTACAGTCTCTGAGCAAAGGTGCGGACGGACTGACATGGCGAAACTATAAGGGTTCCGTTTTGTCATTTTGACTACGGAACCCTAAAAAAGCTTATAGCTTTCATAGTTGAAAAATACATAAAATCAAGTTGTTTTATAATTATTCTCCTGAATGTAGTACTTGTAAAGTCGGGCTACCTATTTTTGCAGGCATACTCGCTGTTTCCTTGATGCTGAGTATTTCCCCATCACAAGACAACTTACGTGTGTTACATTTACACTAGGCTAGTCAAGGGTTCCCAATTGGTGGATAATAACCTACCCCTGCGGTGGTAAAATATATTTTTTTTGGTAATTTATCTTCCTTCCCTTGTTGATGATGTCACAATTGCGCCCCTCGTACGAGCGAATCACCTTAGCAGTCAAAAGGGTTAAAGATCAACAATTCTTATCGGGCGCGGATCCAGAACTTAGTTCTGGGGTGAGGGGGGGCAACATTTGATTCAACCGGCCAAGTGTGAATCGCTCGCATGATGGGAGGCGGGGTGCATTTGATTCAACACCGGTACACCATCCACCACCTCTGAAGGCAGTTGCCTGCCTAAATACTTCCCATCCAGTGTAAAAATTCTCAAATTCCCCCACGCCCCTTGTATCCGCGCCTGATTCTTACGTAAATCAGCGTGCTTGGCTTGAGGTTCTTAACCGCTTCTGCTATACCAGCTAACAATCCCCCTCCGCCGACAGGGACGAGGATCGCGTCGACATTCGGCAACTGTTCCATTATCTCAATACCGACGGTGCCAGCGCCGGCTATCACGTTTGGATGGTCATATCTGAAAGGTATCACCAGTTTAAGATATAGGTATGTTAAAAACAAATTGAAAGGGAAAGTAAGGATTTTAGGAATAAGATAATTTATATAGTAAGCCTTTATTCATGTCAACATCACAAAATAAACCTCTTTTTTTAAAAATTTCAGTGCTATAGGTGCAAGGGTTTGAAAGGTGGGGCGCTGATGAGTGAGTGAATAAGCCGGAACTTTTTTTTTTAGATATTGCTCATGGCTTCGGCTTCGCGAATGTCAGAGTAGGGATGTCTCTCACTCTGTGTCACTTCCCTTCATTTAATTTATAGGTACCAAAAGAACCAAGCGAACAATGAAACAGACTCACAGACGCGTGTCTAATAAATAATAAATAAATAATATTATTATTATTTATTTATTATAATAATAAGTAAGTATAATTAGGATTAGTAGGTATTAATGTTACCTATCTTCGGTGGCGGTTCTACGATTATTTCAAGGCGGGGCAAAAACTTGATGATTCACATAAGGAAAAGGTTTTTTTTTTCTCTTGTGTATTTTGTTGTGTGTTAGTACCTATGTATCTCGTTTGTGTGTGTTAGTTTTAAGGGTTTATTTTCAACATAAATTTAATTTTGTTCAGAAATAAATGTCTAATGAAGGTGCTAACGATGAGGGGCATGAGTTAATTTGGTTTCACGCAATACCGCCACTTCGACATGCCATTTGCTCCCCCCCTAGATCCGATCTCATCTCTTCCCATGGGTGTCGTTTGGTTGACTAAGGGATTTCACACCGGAGGACGGGCAGCAGCGTCCTCTGCGTACTTTAAAGCGTTACTGCGAACGCTAAACTATTACCAAAATCTATTATAAGTAGGTGTAACTGGGGAGACGCGTGCCCGGCCGTGGGGCAACATATGGGTTGATATGATATGTATTATGGATAAAGATTTACCCATTTATATAGGTGCCGATGCCCCGCATTTTGATTAGGCGGAATGCTTCTAATCTGGATTCAGTTAGAGTGTTCCCATACAAAACAACAGTAGCACCGTTCAACTGGCATTTTTTCACTGTGAATATCGGGGTATGAGTGGGTAGAATCACAGTTACTTTTATATGCATTTTACGACCCACATAAGCTAGAGCCTGTAATTACAGAAATTATTAACGCTTTTACGACTATTCATGGTTATATACTCGTACTTACTTAGGTGACTGTTTGTTTTACTTAAGAGCAGAACGCTGGACTTCATATAGAAACATTGTTAAAACTAACGCCTATAATAGTTATATATCATACGTCGAGAGCAGGTGTCATGTAATATTGAGTGAGTAAGCCTTGAGGCCATTTAACGTTCAGGTGTTCCTCAGGGATCACTATTCGGACCACTATTATTTAATGACGTTGGTTCCTTTTTCATTCACTTTAAAATATTACACACTGACGATATAAAAGTCATGAGACAAATTAAAATATTCGAAGATGCACTCTTATGGAAGGATCTTAACCGCTTTTAAACATAATGTAGTGCTAATAATCTTGCCCTGAATGTGTCTAAGTGCTACGTCTCTTTTACGCCCAAACTGAGCTTGCTAGTTCCTACCATGTTACTACCTCAAAGATACATGACCAGAGTTACCTACATTAGGGATTTAGGGGTAATATTCGACTTGAAATTGATCTTTGATGTTCAGATGAACATCTCATAATCTTTTTATTTCGGTACTTTACTTATTCCTTAAAATCAATTTTCAATGCCATATCTAAGTATTATTTTACGTATGATTTAAATAAATTTACCATTGCCCAATTACCCAATGAAGCTGTGAGGACACCATTTTCGCGTTCTTGATAATTTAACATTTCTAATGCATAAAGTGCACTTCGTTCATGAAAACTGAAAATATAAAAACATCAGACATTCCATTTTTAAGGTTAATTATTTGTTTTCGTAATTTTTGTTGTTGAGGCGCATATTTTAAATAAGTAGGTCTACTTATTTAAAATATGCGCCTCGCATTTTCTTGACCCATATTCTACGAGATTTCGGTTTTAAGGATCTTTTATTTATGTATTTGGAACTTTGGATTGTTAAATGTACGTGTTACCTTCCAGTTTTGTGTACTGTCTCTAACTTGAAGTATATATCCAAATCAAATAGTCCCTGAGTTTTGGATTTCTGAAAATGAGAAATAGTGAATGACGAGTCGACTAATCGGTACAATATCGAATGTGGTTGAGCTCTACATTACTAATGCCTTCAGGGCCATAACTAGGGAGGCATTGTGGGGTAATGCCCTAGCTTAAATTAATAATGCCCTATATTATAAATTTAAATCTAGCTAAGGCCTTGGTGTAGACGGTTGTAGCCACGAAATGTATGTTCGTAGCATGGAATATATGTAGATTATAAGGAGTAACAACTTATATGAGAGCTAATTAAAAAAGGTGTTTTTAAAAAACCCTCTAAAGTGGTGTTAGTGTTTATAAAGTGTATGGAATTAAAGTATCAGTTATAGATCCACATTATTTATCAAATTTCGATAGAAACCTTTCATACACGCAGATGTTACTTCTGAAGTAGTCTACATTCTACTGGAGCTAAGTACATAGAGAGGAAATTGACAATTCATCGCTGCTATTGTGTGTTCATCACTGTATTTTAAAAATAAAATAAAATAAATAAATGAATTGCCTTTATACATTACGGCAAAATAACGCATCAATAATAGCATTGCGCACAGCGGCGCGATAGTGTTATGAGTAGTACCTTTTAGCGCAGTTTTTCTAATGGACGCAAAAAAATCAAAATGGTTGAAAATAAAGTAACACCAGGTGGGCCAACCGCAATAGCCCGGCGGGCCTAATGCGGCCTGCGGGCCACAGTGTGAGTATGGCTGCTTTAGAGAAAACTCTCTAGTAGGCAATGTTGCTTCAAGGTTTTTAATTAGATTGCAGATATTAATTCTTGCTGTCATACTTACATAAAGTGGACTTGTGGGTATTTTAGTTTTAATAAAACTGTGAGCTTTAACAATATCTCTATAAGTTATAGTTCTTGGTGATTTGGGGTCACACCAAAAGTCATAATCCATAGTCATGTTCAGCGGCGTTATTGGCTGAAAAAGATACCTACATGTTAAATTCACACATGATATTTTAAATGGGCTTGCACGGCCATGTCCTGAGCTACCGATAGCGTTAAAGATGACTTGATACCTACATAAACTATTTACTTTTTTCAAAAGGACTTACTTTGATACTCGTAAAGTTTTTTTTTTTTTTTTATAAATGACAACTCCCGCAGTAGGGTACAAGCCCTGTATCGCGGGAAACTTTACAAACATACAAGTCACGGACACAAAGTACACCCAGACTCGGAACAACAATTTGTGGATTACACAAAGTGGTGTCCCGTGTGGGAATCGAACCCACGACCTCTTGCGTAGCAGTCGGACACACTCCCTCCGCGCCACAGAGGCAGTCAAAGTGTTGGGACATCTTGCCCAGCCTCAAATAAAAAATAATACGAATTATGTGGAGATCAAACTGACAATAACGTCTCTTTCAATGTCTATACATATTAAAAGAAACCTACATATTTATGCCCAACCCAACCAGCTGACCCGCGGAACTTCATATGCGTCAGTTTGCCTAGTTTTTACAAGATTTTTATTAATGCTTCACTCCTATTGGTCGAATAATAATAATATCTTGGGACAACTCAACAACGCTGTCTGATCCCAAACTAAGCAAAGCTTGTACTATGAAAACTAGGCAACTTAAGAACATACTTATATATTTCTAAATACATACAGACACAGAATAAATCATCGTGCTCACCACACAAAGTTTTATCCTGGGTGGGGATCGAACCCTCGTCCTTCAGCTTAGCAGTCAGGGATATTAACCAACCACTAGTCTAAATGTCTTCTTGATAAATGGGCTATCTAACATTAAAATATATTTTTAATTTGATAAAAGATCGAATTCAACCAATCAAACTTTCTACTCAAAATTATAAAGCTGAAGAGTTTGTTTGTTTGAACGCGGTAATCTCAGGGACTACTGGTTCGAATTGAAAACATTTTCTGTTGGGTAGCCCATTTATCGAGGAAGGTAATCATCAATGGGAGCGGAGCAGCAATGGAAAATGTTGCAAAAACGGGGATAATGTACACTACGCATACGAAGTTGCGAGGGTCAGCTATATTAGTATAGGTAGATGGTTATAATTAAAAAAAAAAACAAAATTCTTTATTCACTTAGGATGCAAAACAATTCTTGTGATACGTCGGGATTCTACATGTACATGTAATGCCAAGTTCGCAAACAATAGGTAAAGCCGGAGAAAAGAACCTGGCAATAAAAACTCGCGGCCACTCTTTTCAAATTGCCAATTTTACAAGGTTTGAATGTTTATAAACTTGATATGGGGGTAAGGTGCTGCGACTCATATTCTATACACCATGTTTTATATATATATATATATATATATTTAAAACATGGTGTACAGTTTAATAGTCGCAGTCGATATTATAGTTCACAAACTTACGGGACACCAAGTTTCTTTCCTGTGAGAGACATCGCGTCCGGTGAATATCGCTGGCGATAAACCGAGCGATCTATCTGTACAGTCCGGTGGCACAGGCGGCGATGGTGGTTTTTTCGGCATATTGTTAAAATTATAGACGATAAGCTTCTAAGACCAGTTACCATGAGTTTAGAAAATGGGTAGACATATTTTAGGATTCAATTTTAAATAAATTGCTAAAAATCGTTGGGGTTTACAAGTTTTTGTAGTTTTATCTTGTCAATGTTGTCATCAAAGTTGTCATTTTAATCACACCCATCACCACTCATCACCCATTCACGCGCTTAATCAAATTGACGTTTGACATTATATTTTCTTCTATAATGATTCTTCTATGGACGAAGTTTTATATTCTCTTTGGATGCCACTAACCTCTCTCTTCTCTTTAAGTCAGTGATGTATTCTTCATTGACGTAGAGACCAGGACTGCGCCTTAACCCCACAAAATTGACCACTCTCTAAAAAGAGATAACGTTAGTTGGTGGACAATACCGATCAAAGGCCGCACGATTTTTCTCTCTTTCACGCTTTGCAGTCAATATTTACTTTTTAATTGAAAGGCACGGTTAGGTCTATGTGTCACTGCTCTACAGGCCGCTGCTATTCCGGTGTGGACTAGACTTACTCGTCAGCAGTGAAGGAGAGTCCTTAAACAACCTTTCATGTTGGTTTCCATTAGAATTATAATTAGTTAATATATTAGGACTTAGGTATATTTACAAAAATCGTGTATTTTTGTGTAGAGCTACCTCAGAAAAATGTCAATATACTCGTCAGTCTTCTTCAGTTTTTAAGATTTCTTTATCTGGTATGGTACAGTACTTCTGCCCTTGGTTTCTTTACATTACATCAAATAACTTTGTAATATAAATAAATAAATATATATATAATACCCTTTACCACATAATACCGCTTTTGTCTCACAATCCTTTACCACACATTTGAGAGACCCCGGAGTAATATAGATGTTTCTTTGTAATTAGGGCCTAAACCTCACAATAATCAACGATTTTACTCCAGTAAAATATATGTAAAATTACATTTTATGAAACATTTTAAAAATATGGAACATTTTTGTAGCGCGAACGTATTTTTACAGACGTAGACGTATTTTCAAAGATGTTCGCCGCGCTTGCGCGTTGATACATTTCTAAGTGCAGCACTCTATTTACCATTATGACAAGTTTTGACAGTTCGTACAGGTTTGCCGCGAAAACGGAAAAAAGACGAGAATAATGACCCTGGTTCGTGCGATGAGTATCAGTGGTCCCAGCTCAAAGGAGTTTCTACATAAAGACAATAATAAAAACTGTGGCGACCTATATTTGCAAAATCTCTTATTATTTTTCAGCAGGACCGTTCTGTTTAGACCAGATCAGACTGCTCTGGTCTTCAGACCAGAGAACCCCGTATGACTAATCCCTACCACAAATGTAGATACCTACCTACTTTTGTTCCTACCGACACAACAGAGGCGACAGCAGAGTTGGGAGACGACGTTGCTAAGTAGCAGCAGATCCAGCGCAGAAACCGGTAACTCATCAGTTTTGCTGTTGGGTATACCATTTATCGAGGAAGCTATAGGCTACATAACATCACGTTACGACCGCTACGAGCGGATCAGTTATGAAAAATGTTACAAAAAACGGGAAAAAAATATGCAGCCAAGTTGCGCGGGTCAGCTAGTATATATTATATATTCAGTGTTTAAACAAGTTTTCGGTGGAACACACAAGGAGCAACAATTACTTTTTACCCGACTGTAAGGAAGGGTTATGTTTTACGCGCGTATCTTGTATGTATGTATATGTATATAAAGAATATTTCTTTATTACCTGATATCTCACAATCCACTGAACGGATTTGTACAATTAAGACGTCGTTAGATTCGTCTTGATTGCCCAAGTGTTCTTAGATATGTGACGTTTGAAAAAAACAAACATGGCGGCTATGAGATGTCAAAATAGAGGTGTAAAAAAAAAGTTGCATTAATGGTATCAAATTAAAGGGCTCATAAGCATTTCAGAAAGGTATCACATGATTAGGACAGTACTACTAAAAAAGTAAATTAGCAACCATTCTTTTTTCAATTTCCAATACATGACAATAGCTGTGATAAGAGTTAGTTGTTACATCGATTACATACTACAACTACTAAAAAGTATAAAATTAAAAAAAAAGCCCCCTTGCACAAAAAAGATGGAAACAAGATCCCCTACATAATTATATAATTTCATGCAGTCTGAGTGAAGCTTAGTGACGAGGCTTTACAAGTTTGCGAGTAACAGCTGATCAAATGAGAAGTAACAAAATTTTCGTACAAATTCCATTGAAAAATATTATTAAGTAGATATAACGTTGTAAGTATGAAACAAAAACAACAGAAAACCCAATTCTTAAGCCACAGTATTCGGATGGGGGGGGGGGGGGACTACGGAACCCTACATTGTGCATAGCCCGACATGCACTTGCCCAGTTTTTTTATAAGATTTCTTGAAATAAAAACTGGAAAGGGGAGGGACTACGGAACCCTACATTGTGCGCTCGTACAAGCATACTTTAGGAGTCTGTGGTCACTTGGAAATAACAGGTGTTTGTGCAAGTCTAAACTTGCGCAAGTATACTTGCACGTGTGTGGCTGGCTTGATCACTAGGTTTTATCAATAAGGATTTGAAGTGCATAGCCTTAGGTCCTATTCTCACGCTCCGGTTTCAATCCGGCGCCGGCCAGCCTGTGACGGATTTATTTATTTATTTATTTTATCCAACTTAAACTAACAGACAATCCAACCATACAAGTTTTAAGATAAGTACATGACATATTATTTAGTATAAATTGGATAAGGATTGAAACCGGGTATCATAATTTGTGTTGCATAAATCGGTTTCGGTCATTTATCTTTTGAACCGTTTGAGAAAAAAGTCATAAAAAAAAAATGAAAAAGGCAACGCTTAATAAATACTTTATATTAAAATTGTTTTGGACATGATCGGATATACCTACCGACTGAGTTAATGCCGAAAAACTGCTCTTCTCGACAAAACGTACGGACGTAAGTGCCAAGAACAAACATTTTTTTTGCTGGTTCGCTTTTTCACATCGTATTTTTTTCATATGTAGTGCATTTATACGGAACCTTACACTGAGCATAGTCCGACATGCTATGGCCCGGTTTTTTTGTTGAAATGCTTATAATACGCCTTTTGATTTGATATCCATATTGCAGTACCTTTGATTATTTTTAGGAATCTTTAATTCCATAGTAACGTAACCAGTATCTACTTGTAGTCATAACAAGATACTAACCATAAACTTAGGATATACTAACGTATAGACGTACATAGTGTGCGAGCAAGAGGATACTTCTTTATGAAAGTGCTACAAGTAAGAGAGAGAAAACAAACAAATACACATTGTAACCCGTTTTGAATGACAGGGCATCCAAGTGATCCAGGGAATTGATTTCACAGGTAAGTTGTCATTGGCATAATAGATCTTATTTATGTTTATTTCAAAGAAATTTATATGAAAACCATCACAGTAATTACATATAATGAAATCATAAACTTTACTTTATCTATATCTATACTAATATTATATAGCGGAAGAGTTTGTTTGTTTAAACGCGCTAATATCAGTAACTACTGGTCCGATTTGAAAAAATCTTTTTTTGTTAAATAGCCCATTTATCGAGGAGGCTATATAACATCGCGCTACGACTAATAGGAGCGGAGCAGCGACGAGAAATGTTGCAACAACGGGGAAAATTTACGCATACGAAGTTGCGCGGGACAGCTAGTTAGGGATAATATAGTAATTCATTCGTTAGAAGTAGTGTTTTTATGAAAATATTATTTTGTTATGTTTACAATAGGGCTTGACCCATCTATAACGATAATTTTATCGATAAAATAAATTCTAGCTTATGACAGGACATATTGAGATCATTATGGCTTTTTCTTTAATTATTTTTTATTTTACACCTAGGATATCAATACCTATTTGCATCAGTTACAATTTTTTTCTGCTGTACCTACCGATTTCCAGTAGATCCTACTGTTAGACAAAAATAGATAAAAATAGCAGCCCGACCAAACTGGGCACCAAAACACTTCCTCAATATGTATCTGGCATTTTGAAGATGATTATATACGCAAAATAAATATGATTACAATTTTGTTGAAAGAAGCGATTTCCACTTTGTATCAGTAAATACATTTTTTAAATGCTCTTTTTTACGTACCAAGCTGGAATTGCCATGGTAACTTTGTTTTAATGAGATACTTAAAATTAAATCTATGACAAATTTATATAGTGGTCGTTTAGTGGAGAAAACATATTATGTCGAATGGGTGAAGGTACTAAGTTGATTACTAACATCTATTTATTTACTTCAATCTTTAGGTAATTTCAAAATGCACTTAAAAAAATTGTCATACTACAAAAATACTGATTTAACGAAAGTGTCCTCCTAATCTTTTAAATAAAAATCTCGTGTCACGGTTTTTGCGATCGACTCTCCTCAAATTCGTGTGGCATAGTTTTGGGACCTGTGTTTTGTAATTATCCAAAGACTGAAGTAAGAAAATAGTTGTTATTCAACTTGTTATTCAACTTCTATATTTACCCATTCGACATGTTTAACATCTATTTTCTCCACTAACGTACCACTGTATAAATTTTGTCGTATACCTACATCAAGTTAGACGTCTCGTCAAAACGAAGCTACTATGATAATTCCAGCTCATTTTGAAATTTGCTTTAAGGATGCTGTACTATAATAATTTAATAAATTTTTAGTAACAAGTACAATTGAAACATGAGAGGTTTGCAACGTCGCCGTAGTGCGTAAATCGTCATCTTTAGGCCAAAAAGATGAGGTTCAACTTACAGATTTAAGCAGAAGATAAAAGTAAAACAAAAGCAAATACGTAGTTTGGCAGCCAAAAGTAACTGACTGGCTCACAAATAACCAAAGCTTCGCCAGCCGCTATCGCAATGTAATAACGATGGTATCCTAACTGCTAAAACACAGGTTTCACCTAACTTTGGAATCGGAGGACCAACATTTTCACTCAAATAAATATAAAACGTTACATTATTTAATATTTTTAATTTTATGGTTTTTAGTTTTATGTTATTTCAATGTTAAGTATGTACCTACTAGAATTCTTCGACGCCTAAACCGGTTGTGCCTTCCTTTTTTATTTAAGCTTTTTTGTATAGTAGGTACAGTGGTTTAGATAAGTTAAAGTAATTTTTATAGGCATTTCTTGCCATAGACTTTACAAATACGGGGGCCTAACCCGTAAGCATTAAGAGATAGAAGAATTTGATATCTAGTAACATAGTCCAGATAGGTGGTTCGCTTCTGGCCCCGGTTTGGCTACGGAAGTCTTGGGTTCGATTCCTGAGTCTGGATTCAAATTTTTCTATCTTTCAAAAATCCAATTATTGTATTTAGATAAGTTAGTTGTAAATAGTTCGTTAGTTTTATTTTTTTCAAACTGTTTCTTTTATTTAAGAGTATTAATTTATATTATTATAAAAATGTAAATACATATTAAAGTACATGGGGAAAAAAAAAATAGTACTAGCCAATCGTATGTGACATTTGTGAATTGTTTTATAAATTTCTCGACTTTTTTTGAGACATCTTGTCACTAGCTGACGCATACACTGATAAATCAAAAATCGTCACATAAAAATGAGCTCTTTGTTCGTCTACTAGTATATCCTAAGTCTATGATACTAACGAAAAATATAACCATTCCTTGCAGTCGCATGAAAAGTTGTTGGCCGTGTTCATTTGTCCAACAGCATGGATGGATTCACTTATACTCAACGGGTACTTTCATGTCGACGAGCCAGGCACGGATCCAAGCCCCCCCCCCCTCCAGAACGAAATTCTGGATCCGCACCAGGGACGAGCGTAATTAAAGAAAAGAAACGATTGAATGTATAGTTTATTGAAAACAGACCAATTGCAAGTACAAACTTTTGTAACAAAATTATCAACAACTTGTCGCGATCACGTTTGGTACAAGTTCTTTTATAGTTACATGCCCAACTTTTAGACACCCGAGATGTTATGGGCCATCAGCAACGTAACTTGAAATTTGTTAATGTTAACGTGATCAAGAATTATTGTTTGTAATAAGCTGTTTATGTTAGATTTTTCTTTCACCTGTTTATCTCTGCATACATATAGGATTGGGTGCAAGGCAAGGTCCACGCCGTGTGTTAGGCGATGCATCTTGTCTCTCTGACATTTCTGGGAAGAAGCATTCTTTGTAATGTTTCTTTACTATTTCTACCAATTCCTTCGTGTGTTCCCAGCCTTTAGTTTCTACTATTAGTTTTAACTGAAACAGATTGTTCGAATATTTAACAAAATAGAAAGCGGGATTTTATAGAGAACTTTAATAATCATGGCCCGCTCTATTTTAGTTGGCTGGCTGATAAATAAATATTTATTTTCATGATTCGTGATAGAATGGCCTGTTCGACTAGTGGTTAGTGACCCTGACTGCTAAGGCGGAGGTCGTAGGTTCTATTCGCATCCAGGATAAAAGTTTGTGAGATGAGCACTATGGTTTATTCTGTGTCTGGGTGTATTTAGAAATATATAAGTATGTTTATCAGTTGCCTGGTTTCCATAGGACAAACTCTACTGAGTTTGGGATCAGATAGCGTTGTGTGAATTGTCCCAAGATATTATTATGATTACTTTGATTTTTAGGAAACGACATCCGTCGATCAAACTTAAATTTTATTAATGGTGTATGTACTTATAAAACTTAAACTTACTTCACAACTAAACACATCTCCTTTGATCCAAGCTCTCTCTGGTATACAATCTCGCACAGTGCAGCTGATAGACGCAAGCAGGTTGCATATCTCCGACATGCCGCCGGGCCGGTCCACCACCGTCACCTTGAACTTCACCAGCCGACCCTCGGCAGCCATACCTCGCTCCAGGGCGCGGGCCAGAGTTGTAGTGTCTATATTGCCCCCGGTACATATGCAAACGACTCTGAAACAAAGCATTATAGTTAGTCCTCTTTTATCGTGTAATTTTCTGCATTTCATTTTTGTTTTTATTTTCTGCGAGTCGGGATGTCTAAGACGTCAAAAATACCCAAAATTAAAATTTCTTCATTCACTTAGGAAGCAAAAGCGACGCTTGTGATAAATCGTGGTTCTATATGTACATGTATTGCTAAGATTGTCAAGTTCGCAAAGCAATAAGGTAAAGCCGGAGAAAAGATCAATAACTAAAAACTTGCGGCCACTCCTTTCAAACCCTTAACGGTCAGAGACGAATTGGCCGGTTAATATAACGACCCTTCTTCTGACAAAATTTATGTAGAGTATGAGCTTCTAAAAGCTTCGCATGCATAGATCTTAATCTCTGTGTTTATTTCCAGCTGTGATAACCGCATGACGATATAAGTATGGAATTACTCACTTTTTGCCCTTAAGATTGGGTAAAAGACCAGCTAGGAGGCATGCAATTGGAACAGCTCCGGCTCCCTCCACAATAAACCTTTCTTGTTCTACAATGTGCATAATCGCACGTGCCACCCAATCTTCTTTTACTACCACCTAGGAAAAAACAATTATATACTTATAGCTTATGCATAAGCTAACTTTACTATTATTTCATAAAATAAAGTAAAATATATACCATTTTATCGACAAGTCCCCCTTTCAGAGTATGAAAGGTGTTTACTCCGACTTTACCAACTCCAAGGCCATCAGCAAGAGATGTACCTATCTTCATAGTAATACGTTCATTTTTCCTTAGTGATTCTGTCATGCTGCAAACTTTGTCTGTTTCAACACCCTAAAATAATATAAAATAAGTACTTCTATTGTCACCCTTGTTTAATGAACATAACAACAATAAAATAACAAATCAATATGTAATAACAAATATCAATAGCAAATATATGCTTTAAAACTGTTATGTAGCACTTGGTCAGATTATCTAATGGTCGGTTTCTCACTTTGCCAGATTCAGAAATCTGTATTGTTCGATAAAAAATCCCCTCATATTTTTAATTAAACTAAAATTTTATTACGCAAAATCAAATCAATATTTAGAAAATAAACCAAATTATTTGATTGCTTAATTAAGGGTACTTATGCAATAAGATTTCCGCGATTGTTTGTTTGGATCGGTTAAATAAGTTGGGTAAATTTAATTAAATTTATTTTCGAAAAGCGTTTTATTGCGATTTTATTGAAACTACTCCAGCGAAATGGGATCGGATTGGTTTGACTATTAAGTAAATATTTACTTAGATAAAAACTTACATATATTTCGACGTTTGGTTTGAGGTGTTTGGCTGCTACACTAACACCAGTTATAATGCTGCCACCCCCAACCGGTACCAGAATAGCGTCTACATCAGGCACCTGCTCTATTATTTCTATACCTATCGTACCCTGGCCTTCTATTATATTTGGGTGATCGAACCTGATAAATCACAAAAGCATAAATATCCTAAAGTTATCTAGATGCAGCTTTATAAGAGACAGCAATAAGATATTTCAATAGCCATTGGATGTAGTTCACTCTAAATCAACGAAACACGAAGTTGAATTTAAAAACGGAATACAGTTGATAAATTTGGAACTAGCAAAATCTAAACTTCTGGTGCTATCTAAAAAAGTTTACTTGGATGTATGGACGGATGATATTCAACCATTGCAGAACGGCTGAACGGGTCTAGATGAAATTTGGAACAGAAATATATTATAGTCTGGAATAACAATATTGCTAGGCTAATATTATCCTGAAAAAATGTGCAGTTCCCATGAGATTTTTTTATTTTGTCGCGGGCAACAAATCAATGAAAATGAATATGAAATTCGGCGGCACTTTGCAGAAAGGTCCATTGATTGGAGAGGAAAACAAATTTCTTACCCATTAATGTATTGCAATTTTTTCTCCTTTGCCAGAGTCATAGCGTGTCGTTTAGCCGAAGACATGTCTGTGCCAAACATCACTATTTTGGCCCCATACTTTTCGCACTTGCTCACTTTAGTTACGGGTGCATGTATAGGCATTACAACAATACTGGGCACTCCCATCTGCGTAGAGTGGTAACTGATGGCAACTCCATGGTTCCCAGTGCTAGCAGCGATCACTCCCCGCTTCCTCTGCTCATCACTCATCACCATGAGAGTGTTACGTAGTCCACGTTCTTTGAAACTATTGATTAATGTAATTTTACCATAATGATCTAACCATGAGTTGTTTATTTTCAACTTAATCAAAAATCTTAACAGATGATAAAACTAGTTATTCCATTTATCCACCCCAAAAATCCACGATTGAATTTATGGAAACATAATAAAATTATATTCAAGAATCCCCCAGTGACCCAGGTTGGATTAATGTGGGTGGATGAAATGACTGGATACAACTTGGAATTATGATAATAATGTTCAACCAATAAAACAATATAGCGTTCGTGTTCATTTAAATACAAAGTTGAATCATCAGGTAACGTAACCAATCAGTTGTTGTTTATATAAAACTAGCGGACGCCTCGCGGTTTCACCCGCGTAGTTACCGTTCCCGTGGGATTACAGGGATAAAAAATAGCCTATGTCACCCGGGGTTAGTGTAGCTTCACAACGATGAAAGAATTTTTCAAATCCGTCCAGTAGTTTCCGAGTCTTTTCAATACAAACAAACATTCAAATCGTTCCTCTTTATAATATTAATATAGATAATAGTAACCTGCCAGTATACTGAAGAAACTCTTGCTTTAGGTACAATTCCATTCCAAGAATATCCGACAAGTGAGCTTTCTAAAAACATAAAAAAAACATTAATATTACTCAACCAAAAACATTATAATTTCGACATGGCAATTTTTAGAATTGTCGACAAAATTATATGCGAAGTAAAAATTTGTGCAGAATACGATAACAGTCGCTGCCCGGATGTAGGGCACTTACATACATAGTAGGGCACATCATCGTGATATTTGTCGTTTAAGCACATATCCCGATCGGCAGCGCCGGATCTGGGGGAAGGCGCCTCGTCATAAAAAATCCTCATCTCCCAGGGTCCCCCTCAGGTTTTTATAAGCCCTCATTAGACTTGCCACAGAATCTTTACAGAATATTGTTGCATTGACTATGTTTGATCGTTGCTTCTTCATTTAAGATTGAATAAGCTTATCGCAGCTTTTGCCACATCAGTCGCAAATGCGTCCCGAGTGTAGGGGAGAAGTGGCGTTTAACTTATTGTCTTGCCATTCCAGGTTTAATCTCATTGCGCCAGTCTTACGTTGGGTAGCGACTCCCAGGTCTATGGGTTAATGGTGATACTTTCCATTTGAAATGGAGAAGAGGCCGACCAACTGGTCTTTTGCATCAGCAATCTGTCCAACCAATCTGATAAGGTCCATATGTAGTACATGTCCTAGCCAGATGAGTCGTCTTAGTTTTAGCATAGTATAGTCATCTAGAGCACGTTTTTATCGATCATTTGATTTTTCTAGGTAATTCCCAATATTGTTCGAAATGAACGCATGTGGAAAGCATTTATGCGACGTTCTTGTTTGGCGTATGTAGTCCACCTTTCCGATTCCGATGCATAAAGCCGTTTAATAAGGACACATTGGGATTCTGCATTTGACGCTCCTACGATTGATATGAAGGTCAATATTTTTAGCAGAATGGTAGTGGGGCTGTTCGACATTCATGCTCCATTCAGAAAAATTAAAATTAAACGTCCTCCAGCTCCTTGGATGACTAATGGCATAAGGATGGCTATGCGGCGCAGAGATCGGGCATTTCGTAAATTTAGAAAGGATCGTGATGATGTCAATTGGGCCCTTTATAAAACTGCAAGGAATCGGTGTAACCAGATGATTCGCAACGCTAAACGCTGACATGTTCTTAACAATTTGGATTCTTCTTCCCCCAAAAATATCTGGCGGTTCTTAGGGACTCTAGGAATCGGTAAACAGGGGCGTACAGATCCTCAGATGGCGGTTGGTATAGATGACATCAATGCTCATTTCACCTCCACTGCACCTATTGATCATCTAACCAAGCGTCGTACAGTACTCCAAAAGTAATAATGCGCATAGAAATCTTCGGAAATCTTCGTCATTGTTCGGCAACGGTCGTATTACCCGAGCGTCGAAAGACGATATTTATATAGAGTGGTTAAGAGCAATTTCTCTATGCCTAATTTTATATATTATGTGTTTTGTGCTAAAACAGATTTGATTTACCTGTAACGAAATTTGATTCGATAATTCCATGTAAGTAAATAGCGAAAACGCTACAATCATTGTTGGAGTGATTAGTTTTCAAGTGTCTTACCGAAGTTGGTGTAATTATGGAGGAAAAGGTTTAAATAACATAAGGTTTTATTAGAAGGAGAAAAAAACGTTTTCAAATAGAGGTTTACATAAAATATAATCAAAATCTCAGTTCAAATTTGTTTACAGCACTAATCATTCCAGAAAAATAATACAATTATAAAAAAATTAATCAGAATCGAGGAAGACCTCTATTCCCGACATCGCAGATTCATCAGAAGTTTCATTATGCTCTTGTTCATTTACACTTTCCTCACTGCTATCACCTGTGTAAATAATCAGTTTATCGGAATAACTATCGATTCTTGGCTCAAATTTTCTATATTCATCTTCGCATTGAACCGCATGATCAGAAACTTTTTTCCATTCTTCTGGTCCTATTTTATTGATTTTTTCTAATATAGCATCTTTAACTGACGTCACAGTCATTGCAATATTTCTCTTGGCCACGTGTTGCTTTATTTGGGACCAAATATTTTCAATAGGGTTAAAATCGGGATGATATGGTGGCAATCGTATAATTTTATGCCCATGTTCCTCCATTATACGGTCAATGGCAAATTCTGTGTAATTTTCTTTGTATCTTTGTATAATTTTATACAAATCGGGTTTCAGTTTCTTTGGGTCATGCGGAATGTTGTGTTGTTGTAACCAAGCTGTCATTTGTGGTTTAGATGTGTTTGAGTTTGGTGGTTTCACAGACAGCTTATTATGATATGGGGCGTTGTCTATTACCAACACACTATTAGGAGGCAAGTTGGGAATCAATTGATTGCGTAGCCAAGTTTGATAACGTTCCGCGTTTATTTCTTTATGATAGTCACCTTCTGAGTCGACACATTTATGTAACATTAGAGCCCCTGGGACGAAGCCTTTTTCATTGCCTGCGTGTACAATAATTATTCGCTCTCCTTTGGAAATGGGTTGTTTGATACCTTTTTTGTTGCTATCTTGCCAAGTTTTACCCTTAGTATGTGATGTGTGCACATACGACTCGTCCATAAATACTATGTTTCTACCAGAACTCCTCAGCTGTTGTATTTCTCTGAGATATTTGATCCTTTTTAGGCGTATATCATGTTTTTCCATAAGTAATTGTCTGTTATTATCAGTTTTCAGAAACCTAAACCCCATGTCTTTCAAGATCAACCTTAAAGTCTCGGCACAGCCTTTGAAATTAATAGCTTCGATCAACTTTATTCTTAAATTATTTACAGTTGGGAGTTCTTTCAGCGTCAATTGAAAATTGTATATCATATTACGAATAACACAGTAGTCGAAATCATCAAGTACCAGCCGAAATCTACTTTTAGGTCTTCCTTTTTTCGGTGTAGAAAATTTCTTTGATTGATTATGTTTTTTTTCGTTTAAGATATTACTCAAAGTTCGTCGCGAAATTCCTGTAGCTTTTGTAACACGGTCTTGAATTTTTTTAAAATAACCATCATGGTCTCTGTTGAAAACATTGGCTTCATTTAAGAAATAAAGGTACACATTAAATACCATTTGCCGTGCTTGTGAATTAAGCGGTTTTCCACGTTTAAATTTATCCATTTTGGAAGAATTCGTCTGAAAGAAAATGGCATGGGCAGAGTTAGGTATATATTTTTTATGCATGTTTATCTATTTATTTAATTTAAATAAATCTCATTTTTTAAATGTTTTTCTAGTACTTAATATGTATTTAATGTAGGTATTTTATTTTTTTAATATTAAAAAAACGTGAAATATGTTATTTATTTTCCTTTTTTCAAAATATACTATTTAAATCTGAATAAGCTAATTAATGTTGAAATTATATTTACCAAGAAGGGTGTGTAATAGCAGCTCTATATATTTCCACAAATAGAGAACACGTGCAGTCACTACCAATATATAAAGACGACTGACAGACATTTCGCTGACCGGCGACAGCTGCCGAACGCCCGATTTGTTTTCGATTGTGCACACATGATATTGACTCCTATCTCTTTTAAACAAGGTGCAAAATGCAAATGCCTTGTTTAGGGCTCTTACGATTCCATGATTCGAGTGTTTCCGGGAATACGACAATTAGCGAAGATCTGCATGTGCATTATTAATTTGGGAGTACTGTACTTGCGAGTACCTAGCCGATCTTCCACACCCCAACATCGATTTCTTTAATTTCTCTCCAATCACACCGGGCGAGATCAAAAAGATCATTTCTTCTATAAAATCCAATGCTGTTGGGCATGATGGTATTAGCCGTCGCATGTTAATGCCTGTTCTTGACTTTCTTTTCCCTGTCCTATCTCATATCATTAACTTCTCTCTTGATTCTGGGACTTACCCATCTTCTTGGCGCCTAGCCTTTGTGATTCCTCTGCCTAAAATTTCAAATCCGACTCTTCCTAACCACTTCCGACCTATCTCTATTCTTCCTTTTCTATCTAAAGTATTAGAGTCCAGTATTTATAGGCAAATTACACAATTTGTGTATCGTAACAACTTGTTGAGCCATTTTCAATCCGGCTTCAGACCTGGACACAGCACCAGTTCTGCTCTTCTTAAAGTGACTGGGGATATCAGGGCAGTCATGGAACAGACCAAAGTTACAGTTTTGGCTTTGGCCGATTTCTCGAATGCCTTCAATACCGTTTGCCACGATATCTTACTCTCTATTCTTTCGCATTTGATGTTCTCGTCTAATGTTCTAGCCTGGTTCTCGTCCTATCTTCGGGGGCGCCAGCAGTCTGTGCGCGTGAATGATTCTACGTCAAGGTGGCGTGATCTCGACGCTGGTGCTCCTCAAGGCGGCATCCTTTCTCCATTACTATTTTCTATCTTTATTGATCTTATCACTAAGGTTCTTCAGTGCGCGTTCCATCTTTACGCCGATGACTTGCAGTTGTATGCCCAAGCCAGTGTGAATAACTTATCTGAGGCCATCACTAAGATGAATGCTGATCTTGATGCTATCAAGACCTGGTCTGACAGATTTGGCTTGACAGTAAACCCATCTAAGTCCTTCGTTCTTCCAACAATATGCTTCTTTTCTATATGGATCCTCCTTCCTTGTACAGTCTGTTTTACTCTGGAATGTATTGCCCCCCGAAATTAGAATGGCTTCTAATCTAATCGCTGAGAGTTCGTACACTGTTACTCGATGGATTAGCTGAATCTCAACGTTAGCCACATAAATGATTGTAACGTATGTCTGTATGTTATGTATTTAAGTATACGTATGTGTGTGTATATATATATATATATATATATATATATATTATAATTGATTGTAATTATCTTATTTATCTAGCATTGGCTGTCAACAATCTGCACCTATATAATTTTATGTCACATCACCCAAAGGTTGGCTGGTAGAGAATGCTTTTGCTGCATCGCCTGGGACGCAATTTAGAAACTTCGAATTTGCCCAGTATTCAAAGCTTCCTCTGGACCTCACCGGCTTCATCTACAGGACTACAGACTCGTTGCCGACTTGTTCAGGTTGGACCTTACTGTCGCCGTTAATGGTACTCCGAAACCGTTGCTACAGTCGCTATAGTGTAACCTCCTCTATACGCTATATAAAAGCATAACCGATTTAACCTACTTGTAGGAGTATCTACCTACTTGTATGAAGGTGAACACCAAACAATTTGTTACTTGACGAATTCGTAGGTGACTATCATTCGAAAATGTAATTATGATTATTGATATATTGATTATTATTATATTATTATTATTATTATAAAATGTGAGACTTCCCAGATTACAGGGAATACAGTGGTATTATAAGGAGCTGTATTGATGAAGTATTATCATTTAGTACCGTGCATGGTGTCCTGACAACTGTGCCTACGATCCGTTTGCTTGCAGCTAATATGTCTTCATATTTTATTTTGCGTGGATTGTCTTCATCACAGAATTCATCATATTCGGGATCCTAAAATTAAGAAATCTTTTCTATGATTTTGAAAGAGGAGACTGGGTCATAGTAAGCACCTACTACTTGTACTTGCTGTACCTACTCATTCTACTAAACTACCTCGTTCTAATGAAGGTCTATTTAAAACGTACTTCGAACTTAAGAAATACCTACTTTTGAAGCCAAAATATATGAGCTTGATTTATTTTAGAGGTTTATCTATCTCAATCTACGATATCTGGACGAGAGAGAGAGAGAGAGATGGTTGATGATTAGAGAGTGGGCAAAATGCAGAACGCTTTATGAAATGTCAAAACGCAGATTTTATATGGATTTCTGATACAAATAGCGGTCTACGACGTCACTGCTTTTTTCTCGTCGAATCACTTCTTTTTATTATATGATCAATGATAAAAAATCCATTTTAATACAAAATTTAATCGGGATTAAATGAATACCTGTTGGCAGTTTAAATGTCAGGTTTATTTACTAACTATAGTCTTTTGGATTTTTTTGTTTACCTAGGAAACAAGCCTAATAAAGAGAATCAATCAGTCCCTCTCGGCCATTTGGTAGGATATCATTTTATGCCATTTATGATGTTGTGTTCTTCTGATTCAATGAAGAATTAAGATACTTACGTCTTGTTTGTTCATTTTTGGTAAATGTTACTATTTCTTACTGTGAATGTTACTTGTTTTTTTATTTCTGGTTTGGTTGGTTTGTGTAGAGAATTTCACGACAAATTTTTCATGATTTTAGGCTGAAGGACTGAATAGGCTGAAAAAAACGGATTTAAAACTTTGGTAACGACATTGCATTTGACAATTTTCTAATAAAGTGCATTGTTTTTTTATTATTTTCTTATTTTTGCCTTGTCACCAAAGAGTCTCTTAAAGTGAAAAGAGGTTCATTTATTTTTTAAAATAGATTTTTTAAATCTTTTGTACCCTTTTAAGGCATCTAGCTTCGTTCCACAATGACAGTAACGAGATAATATAAATCGGAGTCGCTTAAACTGGTCTAAATTTAAAAACAACTTTTATAATTACAAATTTATTGGTTGTAAGAATATTTCTTGTATATTTTTTTCTGTTTTAAGACGAAACTCAACCTGTCAAGTCCAGTTACTTAGGTCAATGTTGCCATGATTTTGTCTGACTAGGAGCATTTGACACATCGAACTACGGTCAGACAATAAAGTGATTTTGTTGTCCGTCCGTCAGTCTGTGAAGACTTTCAGATATATAAGTACTAGGTGAAGACTCTTTATCTCCATCGAGATAATATGTACTAACGTAGTACATTAATACCTCAATGGTTATCTCAGGAACGCGTGGAAGTATTGAGTTTAAATTAAAGCTTATGCATAAGTCTACAGTCTCTTGAAGCGCTGAAAAAATCAAACTTCTAAGTTAACGTAAAAAAGAAGATAAGTGCGACCATTTATGCAGCACAAAACGTATATTTCGACACTCTCAATTAAAAAATAAAAAAATATGGGAAATTTTCCGATGACTAGAACAGATGAAATAACTACAAGTATAGGGGAAACTGTAATGGTTGAAATGTGATTAATGAAAGATGATTAAGGTTGTAACGAAATCATAAAAAATATAGTTTTTATTTTGACAGGCATTTTACTCAGATACTACCGAATGAGTGTTGTTTAAATTTAGTGAACATGCATCTTGTAGTAGCCGCTAAATAGTTTGATACATCAACGTGTGGCACATTATTCGACAGGTCTTTCAAAAACTTATATTGACCGCTTATTGCAGAGCGCAGAAAGCGGTCAGTATTAGACTTGGACCACCGCACAATTCACCGCACTCAGCGAGTATGCATTCACAACCAACGCTGTGTAGTTAATTACTTAAATGTAGATAGTAGTAAAATTATTATACACTTTTTCTGATTTTGAGTGGTACAGCACAATAGTTTGTAACAAATTTCTTTTAATAATATTGTTCTCTTATGTAAGTGACATGTAAATGAATAAAGATATTTTAAACTGAAAGTTTTCCAAGCTCTCCGAGAGAGGATACTAAAGGCTGGACTTCAGGGAGTCATGCTGCATCACGAGAACGCTTCCTCACATACGTCCCTCAGAACAAAGGCGTTTCTTGAGGCATCCGATGTTGAAAAGAAAATTTTTGGTCATATGTAAAGTGTAAAAGGAACATTAGCACTTTTTCTAACGTAAAGCGATGCCTCGACACTTCCGCAGACAACGGAGAGGAATTTTATAGGGTACGGGTATTAATCGCGTAAATATATTTTAAGGCTAAATATCGGTAATTATATATACGGTCGTAACGTCGGGCAATAAACAAAGGTTTTAGTAAAATATTTACGCGATTAAGACCCGTAGCTTATAGAATTATATAATTTGTACAAATCGCGAAAGTTTACGAACATACAACGGAGAGGAAATCAGTAAATGCTTCTTTTTTTCAGACTAATTTCCAACAATCAGATCTCGACAATACGTTACATACGTCAGATTGTGATAAGCATAACCTATCGGTTTCATAGAAATATGTCTCGAACGTGTATTACGTTTTTAAAATCTTTGGATCTCACCAAGTCAGGTGAACTTGACCACATACCTCCAATCTTTATAGTCAGTCTTGTCGATATCATCGTCGAGCCAATATGTATCCTATTCAAAAGGTCTATCTTAGAGGGTACCTACTGTGCCAAAGATATGAAAATCTGCGTTCGTCACCCCTATTTTCAAAAAAGGAGATAAATCAAATATAGATAATTATCGCCTTATATTCAAATTATGCCTATTCTTCAAAATATTAAAAAGGATTGTGTATACTGAGGTTTATTCGGCAACGAGAAATATTATCAGTGATTACAACGTGGTTTGGTAAGTGAGCGCTCCACTACTTCTAATTTATTTTTCTCGCATTTATATCCCAAGGTATGGAGCACCACGGACAAGTCGACATAATTTACACTGATTACTGTAAATGTTTCGACCGAATTGATCACAAATTGCTTTTGCATAAATGTCAGCTGGTATCCATGGCGACTTGTTTCGGTTGTTTGCTTCATATATATAGAGAATCGCACACAAGCAGTGGTCCTCCAGAGGTATTCTTCTGGGTCGTATTCTGTCGCTTCTGGTGTACCGCAAGGTTCAATTTTAGGTCCTCTACTTTTTATTCTGTTTAAATCTGATGTTAATAGTTGTTTTCAAAATTCTTACATTTTATTATATGCTGATGACATGAAGATACATAAAATAAGAAATCTGATACTCAACAATTGCAAGGTGATCTTGAAAGGCTGGAAGCATGTAATGCAATGTGGAAGAATGTATCACTCATATACTTCAAATCAATGTCGAAATGCTTTCATGTTACTTACACTGTGCAGAAATCGATAATTGATTCAGCATATACATTGTATGACCAACCGATCAACAAGGTTAGTAATGTTAGGGATCTTAGAATTACGTTCGATAATAAACTTCTGTTAGACCAGCACATTGACACAGTCGTAAAAGGGGCAACAAAATCTTTAGGATTTATAATTAGAACGTCGTCGGCAAGTTTCAGATCTTTAAAAACATTTAAGATTCTTCCTTTGATTGTTCGGTAGTGCGTAGCCACTTAGAGTACGCCTCACAAGTGTGAAACACTCAATACGACATATATAAATCACGTATTGAAACTGTACAGAGAACATTTCTGAGATATCTGGTCTTCAAGGCGCAACAATACTCAGTTGACTACATTCATCGCTGTAAAAGATATAATTTTTATGCCACTGGAGTGTAGACGACGAATTAAATATGTCTGTATGTCACTGAGCATTGCAAATAGTACCATAAACTGCCCCGAACTTACTGCAAACAGAAACTGTGATTGACTGATACACAGCTCACACTTCTGATGAATTTGGTTGAAATGGGTATGCCCACCAGCAGTATCGCTAGTATTTACGTTGTGCCACAAGTTGATTAAATGTATAATTCTTGTTTCTAATTATAACGTTATTATTTAATGATATGGAGTCTCACATTTGCCGGAATATTGAGATGCAAATATTAGTCTTTCTGTTTATTTATTTCCTTTTTTTTCGTATGAAGTTATTTTTAACGGTGGTAACACTATTACAACAATAAAATCGTAATATCGATTAGGGTTATTATCGATTTTTATTAAATAATTAATATAAATACTTCATTAATTGTTGCACCGTTTAAATGTAAAGAACGATAATATTTATACACTATACTTTTTAAAGCATATTCTTTGATACCTTTAGATTAGGACCCGGCTCGATTAAAAATAAGAACATACTAATGAATTTTAATAAAAAAATCGAGTAGGATATGACAAAAGTTATGGCAACACTGAAATGTAATGTCATGTCACAAGAAAACAGTTTAAAGTATTTGTAGGCTCAGGATGCCGCAGGTTATAGCTTGCCATCGTTCACGAACACCGGGAGATCACTAGGTTTAGATTTTACCATTACTAATTAAATTAACATCTTAATTTCACCACAGATAATTGAATATACGAAATAATACTAGACGCGTCTAAATTAAATAGCTAATAATTGATTCCACGTATCACTATATGAAAAAAAAAAATGATCGGGTCGGAAATTAGCGATTCGTCGGGCACGTGGTGCGCAAACGGCTCTCGTCGGCGAACTGCCTACAAGATGGCCGCCCCGCCATCACGTTCATGTGACGTTCCGCAAGAATGATCAACTACCCTCATTCTTTTCCGACGTAAATGACAGTGAATGTCAAGTGTTGCCATATGTTGCGCCGTCATATTAATAACAAATAGCTTTTGTTATTTCTTGTGTTGTGTATGATATTGTGGTTACATTACGTGAGTTTGAGATAGAGACTCCATATACATAGTAACAATCAGAAATATTTTGTGAGACAGAGACTCGTACCAATATTGTGACAATTGTGAAGTGTTTGTGAGATAGAGATTCGGATTATATATCACTGCAAAGCTGAATTCATAGCCATAAACTAGTGTTACACATCATGTGTAATACCTACATAATTAATACGCAATATCATAGTTATGTCCTATTTTCAAAAAAAAAGTGTATATAAATATTCCGATTTTCGAAGTTCATCCACCCATATCAATTAAACCCGGCAAATTAGGTAAACCATTGTTGGTTTTTCTAAAAGTATATATTAATGTCTACATAAATCAGTAGTTTTCATCTTGGCACAACAAAATTTGTAGCGATACTAGATTCCATAGCCACTTGAACAATCGCCTTTGGTACTCAGATATTTGTTATGATATAGGCATCCACTACAAAGCCTAAAGCAATTTTTTTAAGGGGTGAAATGGCAATCCAAACTTAAGGCGGGCCAAGCCGCGGGCGAAAACTAGTATATAATATTTGCAGGTCGGCCACAGGGGTGATGGTAGGGGAGACGTGGAAGATAGGACCTTCACCCATCGGGCCATCTGAGGCCTATTTTTTATAAAATTGTATTGATTTATAAACACGATGTGGATCGTGGACCTATCAAAAAGTGTTCATGGCTGTTATTTTTTTCGATTTTCACACTTCAAAGCATGGCAATAATATTCCATTAACGGATTTTTGCAGGCAAGCGAATATTATCGTAATTAAATGAATGATCTATATAATACCAATTTATAAAAATTACATGTTCGTAAACTTTCGCGATTTGTAGATATTTTATTTTAAGGCTTTAAAATATTTTTGCTTTATTGCCCGACGTTTCGACCGTATTGCAACGGCCGTGGTCACGGGTAGTCATGACCGCGGCCGTTGCAATACGATTAAAACGATTTTTTTTTTAACTAAATTTTTTCGGTAATCAAAAGAATTAGGGTTTTGAAAAATAAAAAAAAAATAGCCAAGAACACTTTCCCACAGGGCGAAGGTCGATGTTTAGCGTCTCTTAGATCATGAGGTAACACGAACGAACGAGGGAATTCAGCAGAATTCTTTGTTAGATAGCAGCCAGTACCGGGGACTTTATCCCGGCATCTATTTAAGTACAATACAATGGTTACACTTATATTTGGAATTGGAATTTAGGTAGTCAAATACCTAAGTAAGTAACTAATTGAAATAACAAAAAATAAAATATTTTTAATCGTTTATTAGCAATAAAATCATAAATTATAAACACTACTTCCTATCACAGAGAGTGCACTTATTTTCTATCAATCTGTTTTTTACAGAAATGTTTTTGGAATGGCTAGGGAGCCATTTATGTACCTACTTCAATAAAATATATTTTGGGTATTTAAAGTCTACATTTTATTTATTACTAAAATATAGTTAACTAGCTGACCCGCGCAACTTTGTCTGCATAAGGGGCTATCCAACATTATGTTTATTTAACCAATTTTTTTATTCGCACCAGTAGTTTCTGAGATTATTGCGTTCAAACAAACAAACTCTTTATAATATTAGCATAGATTAACCTAAAGCGATAATCATAATTATTTCAAATCTGTGCAACGATCATAAGAAAGAAGCAAATTAAATGAAAATATATTGCCTTGAGCAAGAGTTTTCTATTAGCAATCTTTTGGGAATAGGGTATTTGACATAGAATATGTTCCGATATGTACTGGAACACTGTAAGGTGTGCGAAAGCCGTTCCTTTATAGTTAGCTATACTGCTTACTGTTTGAAACGGTACGCAGTCCAGTATACTATCATCCTCGTTTAAATAATAATTATCAATGTATAACATAAATGATCAACAAGAAAAAATATCTAAAAAATAAAATGTTAGGTAATTATCAACTAAATTAATTGCATAATGTTTAAATCAATAGAATATATTAAATTTCTGGTCGCTGTTGATCACGTGATCAAAGTACTGAGACCACCTTATTTCGAAAACACTACTGCGCACAGTACAAAAATAGCTACGGTCTATGACGTCACACATTTCCTTACGATACTGCGGCAGGAGTGTGGCAGTCAGTCACAATCACAACGGAACCAATTTATCCCCAGTTAAACCACTGAGTAGTGCTCGCAGTGTAACAATATCGAAACATACCCATAGTTAAACTAGTTGACAGTCAAGTCAAATCCTTATCTTTTAATGAAATATCAAATCGACAAACAGCTGAAAATTGTGTGGAATAACACATGACGTCATAAGTTGCTATCCTTAAATTATTTTCTTTTAGTATTCGTATTGATAATTACCTATATGCAAAAACGTGTCAAATTATCAATGAATATTTATTTTCAGAGCATTTTAAGACCTGCCTTTGCCTGCTTAATATAAAATATTAGATTATTGCTATAGTCAATTACCCAATTGTCAACGCATCATTAGGTACAAGAGAAACCAAGAGAGACTTGAGGGCACTCGTATCTAATCCTTCAGAGAATCTTGAGAATCTTTTCTCCTGAGTTCGTTTCGCCAGGCTGACCTGTTAGCATAGTTAGTGTGAGACTTCGTCCAAGGACACGGAGCTGTTCCTGCGAGTGGAGGCGTCATACTCTCCGGCGAAGTCCCACTCGCGGTACGCGTTCGCGATCACTCCTCGAAGCTCATCCAAGTGTTCGGGACCACGAGTTTCACAGACGACTTTTACCTACAAGAAAATGTTTGACTTGCTTAATACTTATCATCAATTTTAAATAATGAATGCCGAATGTCATTATGAAAATAAATATAACTAGTTTAATTAGGGGACTTCGCTAGCGTACTTATAGCCTATAGGTTTTACATGGGCTGAACATATACCCTTAGGTCCTTTTCATACGTTCCGGTTTCAATCCAACGCCGGGTACCTGGTCGCCGGCTACCTGAATGTATGGCGACCAGATCGGACGGACACCCGATCGCGGCCACGCGCGGCCGACTACGACTTGCGGCTATATGATGAAGATGCGACAATAGCATATGTCTGCTGTCGTCGGCCGCGCGCGTTTATCGCAGACCTCGGAAACAGCGCCATATATTCTCATATGATACGGCCGCGCGCGTCAGCTACACGTCTTCGGCCTCGCTGGACGGAAATGAACCTTTAGGGTGATAAGATGGTTTCGATACCGACAGAAAATGCTGGGTCAAGAAACATGCAATTTTGGGTAACTGCATGTTTCTTTGCTATGCTGGGTAGCATTATTTGGTGTGGTTCAATCTACGTCCAGTTAGTTAGTTTGAAAGGATATAGGTGCACATTTTACCCAAAGTAAAATTTACCTTAACGCCAAATTTGAAAAATGTTCTCTACCAAACATTCAGTGTCAGAGGATAAGTTTAATAAACACTGTTTGTTTTCCTAAAATGTAAAAAAAATAAAAATATATTTACCCGAACACTGAAGATATCGCCATGTACCCAAGCGCGTTCCTGTATGATGTCCTTAATAGAGACTCCGGTGGAGGAGATGAGCTTGCATAGCTCGGCGATGCCTCCAGGCCGGTCACTCACCGTCACCTTGAACTTCACCAGACGCTGTTCTGCGGCCAGACCTCGCTCCAGGCAACGACCCAGTATCGTTGTGTCTATATTACCTCCTGAGAGGATGCAGACGACCCTGCAAAACGCGTCATACTCATTTATGCAACCTTGTAAAATTGTAGTTATTCACTCTGGTGGAATTGGTTTCTTTCAATTGATTGGTCTTAATAGAAAAGTTTGACCTGCGTTAATTTTAATCTTACATAAATAGCCTTCATGGATAAATGGTAAATCCAACACTAGAAGATTTTTTCAAATAAACAAACTCTTCAGCTTTATAGTATTAGTATTGATAAGCAAAGCGTAAGCCAATTGAAATGACCAACGAGGAGATTGAGCATATTTAGGTATACTTATCTCAGCGCTTTCGAAACTGAGATGGTGGTAATATAAAAATTGTTATTCAGAGTTTAGATGTATACTTTGCGTCCAAATAATCAGTATGTTTGATTTCGGGACCTATATTTTTTTAAAGAAAGTGTAGTATAAATATATAATAAATAATTTAACCAGAAGTAAAGCTAAATTCTAATAGTCATGGCTTCTGTAATCTTCGTCCCTGGACTTCAAACACTAGAGCACCCTTATGAGTTTTCACACGTTTTCATTGACGCGGAGTGGAGCTGAGCGGACCATCAATTGATCAATCAAAATGCTTGAGAACCTCTTCGTACCCAGGATTGTTTCGAGCATCCGGGCTCCACTCTACCTCGCTTCGCGTAGTGGAAAAACTGTCTCTTTGAAAGTTCTATCATAGTATGACTATGTACTAACTTCTTCCCTTCAAGTTCAGGCACGAGTCCTGCCATGATGGCGGCGACGCCCACTGCACCACCACCTTCCACCACATACTTCTCTTGCTCGATGAGGCGCAGGATAGCACGAGCGAGCCAGTCCTCGTTCACGGTTATCTAAAAATATTTTTAAAGTGAGTTACTTTTTAGTCCTGTTTCTGTTTGTGCCTATTTAAAGCCAATGTTTGGGACCTGTCCCAAACATTGGCTTTAAATAGGCGTATCCAGGTTTTTTTTCGGGTGGAGTCCGTACACGTTCAAGAGCACGATCGCAATATTTTTTAGATATTCAGATAGGTATACCGGGGAGGAGAAGGGGATTGAACTACAAAACCTTTTCCCCGTTTGCGGTGTTTCGTACCAAAAGCATTTTATGGTGTGTTAAAAAACTCTATTACACAGAACGCGTACTACCTATCATTGATACCTGATAACAAGTTTTTATGTGCACCTTTAAAACCTACACGTGACATAAAAAGTTGACTTTACTAGAAGATAGGCTGAACGATTATTCTTGAAACAAACAAAGCTAAGAATCATTCCGATTAAACCAGCTTCATAATAAAAGAGAGCCCCATCAAAATATATAGTCCTACTATCTTTTTTTTTTAAACGAAATTCAATTTCTTAAGGTAACGGGGACTATTCTAATTACATAGGTATTCCATAGATTTTGAGAACGACTGGCTTTCTGGCTGTGTTATTAACTTTTTTATGTGAGTTTTGTTTTTATTGCATTAAGGAGTAGGTCGGGCTGTGGCGAGAGTAAAAAATCCAAGTCTAATATAAACGCAAAAATACGGCCATATATACCATACGTTTTAAAGTAGAAGTATTGTAATAGGAAGGAATACACCACAGACCAAATAGAGTTAAAATACACTCTTTACGATAACACAATATCACCGGTGACTAAACTGATATAGAAAGTCGTAAATATTTTTTTCACAATTTATCATACTTATTACCACAGTATGATATCATCCAGTTTTGTTTTTAAAAACATAATTTATAAGTGATTACTATTTTATATGTTGTGCAAAAATGTATTATCGATATTATTTACGCAGTATTTATGCGTGTAGTATTTATTTGACAACAGAACCAAGGTTTAAATAATATTTAAGTATGTTGCCGTATAATTGACAAAACGGACGGAGTTTCAAACAAATTTACAACCCCTATTTTACTCCTCAGAAGACAAATTTGCAGGTATGTAGCTCTAGTGGAGCTATTAGGATTAGATTTAGGCTATGCGTTAATAAATCAGCCGGTCAGTCAGGACAAGTGATTAAATAAAATTAATTAATTATTATTACACTATTAGGGTGAACAAAGACTACATTAACATGTTAGGTGAGGTGATGTATTTTTAGCCTATTTAATTAACCTGTATTAAGGAGTAGGGGAGCCTGTTGTACCTTGACCAGTTTTTTACACTTGGATTTAAAAAAATATATGATGACAATAAAACCACTTAACTATAGAATCAAGGAAATATTGGTAATACTGCATAATTAATTCATAATATCTGTGGAATTTCTATAGAAAAAAAGGAAAAACGGATGATTTGATCCTAGAGCGCCCAACAGTGGATCTGCACTGCAGGATCAAATGAAGATAAACACCAACAGTTGCCAGTTTATTTTCGGCTGGTCATATCATCAATAAACAATTACGTAAATAGCTATAAAACCGTAATCTCAATAAACAGTAACATTTCTATTTTTATAATCACCAGACTGTCTAGATTTATGGTGAAATTCCATAGAGGCGTGTGGAGGGCAAGGTGTTACGTCCCTCCAACACAAAAGGCAGATTCTCCTTGTGCCTGGCGTGCCGCGGCCCAACAGTTAACGTTGGGAAATTAAACAGTCTGCCAAAAATATGGCCTATCACCCTACGGTTGAAATTCATTTGCATGTCATAAACTACAAGGTTGATTTTCCCTTGCAATTATATACTGATAGTTACCAATTTCAACCGTAACGCTATTTTGGTTACAAAGAAAGCTTTGTCAAACGTGATAGATCACTTTCTTGGCCGACCGTACGTGTAGCTAACACCTTGAGAATTCAAATACCACGATTCAGGATTTGACACGAGTTGTTCGCTACAGGCGATTTGATTAAGGTGCTTAACAGATGGAGCAACTATTGCAGCAACTGGCAACTAGCAACTAGCTGTTTCGTCTCAATGGAACTGCGCACCCGTAGCAATTCGATTTGCGAGTTTCGGTGATCGACAATAGTTTTCAGTTGCTATAATCGATGAATAAGTTAGTTTCTAATTGCAGCAACTAGTAACTGTTGAATTTGAATCGGTTGTGTAAAGTTGCTGGTTTCCCTAACCGGCAAGAGCAACGCGTCAGGCGACTTCACACCATCCCTCACTTTTCCTGTTCCCCGCCATAAATTGGCCATAAAATTGCGGCCGTAAACCGGGCTATTTGGTTGTAGGAACTGGCAACTTAAGGAAACTTTAAATTTGATAGTTTTGATAGTTGTTTCAACTTAAGTTGCTCCTTCCCCAAAGCGTTTTAATCTTGAGCCTGTTTCGGTATGGTTTGACCAGCTAGTGTGAGACGTAATACGTCTACGATAGCCTGTATTGTAGAGATCAAGGACTTTAGAAAAAATATATCGTGTCATTAGGTCAAAATGTTATCAGGGAGGAAATGATTATTTAATAGCAATAAAAAAGACAAAAAGTTATAAAAGCGATTATCAACGCCACAAATTCGTATTAAGGCAGCTGTACAGATTGGGCCAACGTAGTGCGCCAGCATGTTGGGCCAAAATAACGAACCCCAAATGTCGTTGTTTAGACAATGGGTTGATAAAGATGGAATTTTCAACGCTGCTCGTCCACGCAATCGTAACTCGGGAGCGTAAATTTTACTTTGAAATTAATTTTTAGTATTTGATGACGAATAACAAGGAACATAACATTTTTTTTCAAACAAATCATATACTAAAAAAATATTTTAGTATGGGTTAATTGACGTTTTCAAACAATCATTAATTTGGTTTAACGAAACAAAGATACTTGGAATTTGTAAATTTTAAATTTGACTTAACGTGTAAACCGGGTATTAGACTAGCCAAGTACAAACAGGTCGACATAACAATTTTTTGAATCATTTTTTACACAAATGCATAAGAATGCAATACTATACATATTTATAATAGGCAGGAGATATTACAATGTACTTAGGATCATAATTCAATGGGCCGAAAATCAAACATGAGCGGAGAGACATGAGGCACTAGACCAAAGGCTTAACGCGCAGTCCGTGGACTAACAGTGATTTGTAATTAACAATGCTTAACCTAGCTGTCTCTCAGTCTGCTCGCTCGCCTCTGTCCAACGAACCTACCAAAGAAAGCACTTACAAAAATTATACAACAGGAATTATGACAATACCATAAGGTTACGACGTAGCTATGAGTCTACGTCGTAGACAACTGTTGACTTCCGTAGACCGATTGCATTTTTAGAAAATGATCGCTTCGAAAGTTTAATAAATTCTGCTCCTTGTCTTGTTCTCCGTGTGAAATCGGATATACCCTTATAGAGCTATTGTCAAAAACTGCGTTTCTCAACAAAACAGCGTAAGTACCATTAACATACGCTCTTCTGCTGGTACAATGATTGAAAACGGATTTTTTCATTTATTTGTAACTTAGAAAACGTCATTAAAAAAAACCAAGCAAAGCTCGGGTACTTCCTATTTATTTCTACACTTATACCACAAAATATAAAGAGTACAGAAGGCTACCTTCATATGTACTTCACTCGAGCGATGCACACAGACATCGTTAATTAATTGAAAACCACATCGGTGCACTTTGTTCGTAAAGGCGTGCCCTGATTCCGCGTCCGTGTGCTATGTCTACGTGTGCGTGCGTCAAAAGCGTTTTCTATGTCTCTAATAATATGAACTGTTATCCTAGGCAACAAACAAATTAACATTTATTAAGTTATTTAAAAATTTGTGACAATATAATACTGCCTCTGTGGCGCGGTATGAGTATATCCGACTGCTACGCAAGATGTCGTGGGTTCGATATCCACCCAGGATAAAACTTTGTGTGATGAGCACGATGTTATTTATCTATAATATGTTTGTGAAATATATAAGTATGTTTATCGGTTGTCTGGTTTCTATAGTACAAGCTCTGCTTAGTTTGGGATCAGATAGCGTTGTGTGAGTTGTCCCAAGATATTATTATTATAATTGATCTTAATTATTTTACTCGTAGTCTCGGAGTATACTAGTAGTATACTCCTCCGTCTGTTCGTATGACATATCTTGTAATTGCGAGTATACAGTTTTTTACAATCAAAGTAGTTTATATTATAAACATTCGGTGTATTCTATTACACAAAATGGGGGTGTATTTAATTTCCACAGCGATTTCATCACACAATCACTTTATCAAATTGATTACTCTTTATGAAAAATTAAAACACCTATCCCACCTTTAGTAGAAGTGTTCGCAACGACTATTTATCTCGCTATTATGTTATTGCTATTGTTAAACCGAATGTTATTTTAGTGCTATCGTTATCGTTATTAATATACTAACGAATAACGAACGACACATAGCAATAGCAAGTAACAAGAACGAAGCAATAACCGAAATGCGTTTTGTTATTTTGTTTATTATGTTATGCGTTATCAATATAGATGTTGTGATTACATCACATTCATGGACTTGTGTAAGGGTTTAGCGATAATATTTATGTAAATAAACTCATTGAACTTCCCTTCGTACTGGCTTAGAACATTCTGACTGAAAAAAATATTTATGTCTAGAGTATTAATTAGTAACACACTAACACTAAACACAAAACAATATCAAAATTACGGAAACAAATTAGGAATCCAACTATCAAAACAACAACAATCTGTCTCGTCAAAGCAATTCGTTGCAATCGCTCACATGTCACTTATCACTTAATTAATAAAAACAAGTCACTAAGCAAGTTACAAATAACGAAGTAAGGAGTATATACATGGCAAATTGTGCTTTATTATTAGTGAGTTAAAAACTAATAATGGTATTAGTTTTTAAAATACTAACAATAAAGCACAATTTACCATGAAGATATCTTGTCATTGAAATCGCTGCAGTCGCTACAAATAAATAAAAGAGTGCAGTTTCGTAATTAGTTCAATAGATGGCTTTTTTAAATTGTGGAAGCAAGCAACACTTCAGCAGTTGTAGAGTTTTTGTGATAGATGTCTTTTAAGGAAATATGTGTTATTGATTTGCGCAGAATTTGAAGCGGTCCCAGAGTAAATTCAATAGATTGCAAATTTTTGAACAGTAATTTATTGGAAATTCTTCAATTGCAATGCCACGTAAATAACTGCTCTATGATTTAAATAACAATGTGCTATTTTGTTATATATAAATAACGAGTTATTTATTCATCTATGTAATATAACGAACACTCCTAAACTTTAGTGAACACTATATTAGTGACATGTTACTAATATAGTAATAAATTAACTGTGGTATTGTTAAAACGTCCCACGCGACAAATTGTAAATGGTATTTACGATTTGTTGTAATGGAAATAATGGGATATAATTAGGAAAAACGCATGTTCCACAATTTCAATTTCGTATTTCAATGGAAATAGTGGAATACACCCCAAAAAAGGGCTATAAGAGTAAAAATTCTGTTTGTGAACGTATGTCTACAGGTGGAATTTTCGTCGCTTGTTAGTTTAGATTCTGTGTTCCTCCTGGTACTCTTTTGTTCGTCGTTTCTCTCGGTGTTGTTTTATCTGGAACTTACCATTTTGTCGACGATAGATTTAATGGTGAGGAATGCGTTGTAACCCACGGTTGGTACAGCTAGACCGTCCGCGAGAGTTGATCTGATCTGCACGCTCACTGGACCCTCGTGGTTTAACGCATGCTTCATACTCGGACATTTTTCTGTTTCCACGCCCTGTGAACAAGACATAGGATTAGCTATATCAACGAGCATTTAGTTGCGTTCCATATTAAGTAAACATAAGACCATTTTGGAGCTACTAGCTAAGGCATCGGTCTCGCAATCGTGAGGTCGTGGGTTCGAATGCTACCTATTATACTACCGACGTCCACTCCTTTTTTTTTTTTTGATGTGGCGGGAAAAAATCCTTACGAACACCCCCACCGTCCGGGGAAGACGGTGGAGGTAGTGTGGGGGTTTACACCCACTAAAAAACCCACCGTGTATCGCCCGCCACCTTCGCGAACGGGCCGCGGAATTTATTATACCGTCGCGTCGGCGGCCCACCCAGTGGCAATGCCCGGAAGCGATGTCACGTGAATCCACTCCTAACACAAGCCTTTGAGCTTAGCTGGAGGGGTTAACAAGATTGCTAGCAATGTGCGACTCAATCCCACATTGCTGGTTATTAACTTAGAAACTTTATTGCTAAGTTAGAAACTCCCTCCAAAAAGACTACGAACACTGTACACATTTGGCCGGTGTTAAGCCAATGGTGTACCACCTAAACACAACCCCCTGAAATTACAAAAACCCTCAACGAAAAATTATACTGTCTACGGCCTTCGGACTATGAGAATGAGGAAATGTAGAGTGCACTTGTGTCTGCGCATACACTTGTGCATTATCATATCCCCTGCGTAGTTGGCTAATCTCTAATGTGATTGGTCACCATAGCCGACATCGGTTAGGAAACCATTTTTTTTTTTTTAACTAGCTTTTTTTTTAACTTGGATTTTGGTCCCACATTACTAGCAATCCTGTTAACCCCTCCAGCTAAGCTCAATAACTTGTGTTAGGAGTGGGTTCACGTCGGTAGTATACTAGTAGGATTCGAACCCGCGACCTCACGATTGCGTGACCGATGACTTAGCAATTACGCTACCGCCGCTTTTAATTATAAGTTATGTTTCCTTAATAAAATAAAAAGAAGTAAAAGAAGTATCAACAACTTTAGTTCAGGTTTAGGTGCATTCAAAATTTAATTAGCTATGTGACAATAACATGTTGATGAAACAAAATCACGAAAGCATGATAAAAAAGTGGATATATCCGGAATGGTTTATCTGACCTTTTAACATCAATAAGTAGAATGACAGTTATGAGAGCAATATCGTATAACTGGATTTAATTGGATACGTTGATTAGGAAATTTATAGATAGGTTGGTAAGTAACTGATAATTAATGAAGGCGGTTAAAAAGCGTAACCGTGGTGAGAGTAGGTAGTCTTTGAATCAAATTGAATTCTACTTAATTATGCAAATACTACTGATCTCCTAAACTAAGCTAAGCTTAATGCTTCTTTTTGGCAACAACATTATTTGACTGCCTCTGTGGCGCGGTGGGAATGTATCCGACTGCTACGCAAGAGGTCGTGGGTTCGATCCCCACCCAGGATAAAACTTTGTGTGATGAGCACGATGGTTTATTCTGTGTCTGGGTGTTATTTATCTATAATATGTACCTATGTATTTAGAAATATATAAGTATGTTTATCTGTTATTTGGTTTATATATAGTATAGTACAAGCTCTGCTTAGTTTGGGATCAGATGGCGTTGTGTGAGTTGTCCCAAGATATTATTATTATGTTTTTACAATAAAGAGACGAGCTGGTCTTGACCCTGTTGGTAAGCTGCACGCTAGCCCACAACAGTGTCAGTACCACCTAAACCTTTATTTAGAAAAGATCTATATATGTCAGCACTTTGCGCTTCTCATTTAGGACATAAGTTCGTAAGTCTCATTTTTCCAATAATTTCATTTGCTACAGTGCCCTTCAATCTACTACTTCACAGAAGTTGTGGTACCCACCAATACAGTCTGTAGCTTAGACCTATGGTGTATACGCATATAATGTAATATTGGCTGTATCACATTAAATCCATAGGTACGGATACCGGTATCATATCGGTGGTAGGTCTAAGTAGGTAGATATAAAATTGTCGTGCTATAGAGAAGGGTATTCCCTGACTACTTCCATTGTTGGGAGTCACAGATTGTGGTTGAATGGGTAAGTGTAACTAACAATTTAGATTCGATTTCTGTCTTGTGATAGTTTATAATTAAATATTTAAGAATATATATAGCTGTCCCGCGCAACTTCGTATGCGTAAATTTTCCCCGTTTTTGCAACATTTCACGTCGCTACTCCACTCCTATTAGTCGTAGCGCGATGTTATATAGCCTATAGCCTTCCTCGATAAATGGGCTATCCAACAAAAAAAGATTTTTTGAAATCGGACCAGTAGTTCCTGAGATTAGCGCGTATAAACAAACAAACAAACAAAACAAACAAACAAACTCTTCCGCTTTATAATATTAGTATAGATTATCATTTTAACTGATTTAAAAATAAATTGTAATAAAAGTAACAGATTATTTACAACTTATCTATTAGAACTACAAAAAATGCTTAAATAAAAAGGAAGGCACAACCAGTTTAGGCGTCAAAGAATTCCTCCCCATTAATGTCAACCGGCATAGTGCCCAGAAGGCAGCCAGCATTGCCACATTGTATAACAATGCTTATTCTCTGTGCAAAGAAAAGGCCAGTTTCATAAATGCGACAGGTGACAGAACAAGCGATCGAATTTGTTGTTTCATAAAGAAAAACACTGACAAATTTGTAACGGTGGAAAGTCTACAAATATGTCGACTTATCGCAAAAAATCGTCATATTTTTGATTCATAAACATTTTCTCTTGACAGGTGACAGGTGACAATTTGTCGGGAAAATCTTTTCAAATTAAATTGTCGTTACAGGTTAATATTAATTAATTGAAATACGAGTAGACCTCAGCACGATCACGAGATGCACTAATAAGCTGTTGCGAAATTTCTTTAAAAAGAAAGCGAGTGCTAGGACCCCTATGGCCCTAGCGTTTCGACTCCAAACGGCTCAAATATATAGTCTCCAAGCATATTACTATATTTGAGAGTCTCAGTAAATGCAGCAGCAGCGCACGCACAGCGCTTGTGATTTTGTGATGGTCTGATTCAATCGGTTAAGAGTTTATAATAATAATAATAAATTTTTATTTGCATAAAACATGTTATATGTAGGTGTTACAGATAAAATAGGTACAAACATGTTTTGCTACAGTAAAGCATGCAAAAAACTTGAAAAATATTGGTACAAAGTCGTCAACTTTTTTGTTTACAAACTTTTTTAAACTAAAAAAATTACATATAATAATTACATAATAATAGTTTATTGACTTTAAAATACCTTACAATTTACTTAAATTTAATTAAATACCTTACAAATCATGTAAGTAATATTGTAGTAGTTCTTAAAGTAGACTTTAAGAACTACTACAATGGACATAGAAAAAGTGGGTTGCATACTGCTCTCCTAGCTAGGCTATGAAATAGCCTGTGTTAAGGAAGTTTCTCAGCTTAATCTACGTGTATATGTATAAAAATGTTTAGTTGGAATGCAAAGCTGCGGGCAAAAATAGTCTTATAATAATATATATCAGCACATAACATATGCGGAATAACATAACCTTTGCAATGAAGCGTGAGTGTGCGTCAAATAAATATTTGACGCACATTGAGAAGCAGCGGTAGCCTAATGGCTAAGGCATTGGTCTCGCAATCGTGAGGTCGTGGGTTCGAATCCTGGCCATCATACTACCGACGTGAGTCCACTCCTAACACAAGCCATAGAGCTTAGCTGGAGGGGTTAACAGGATTGCTAGTAATGTGGGACGACTATCCCACATTGTTAGTTATCTTTAAAAAAACCCATTTAAGCTCCATTGCTTTGGTTTTGGTACTTTTGGTCATTACTTCCAGTGTTTTTTTAGCGTTAGATGTTTGATGTAAGTACTACGGTCTAGAAATACTTTATACATTCAATTATTTACTAAATCACTAGGTATGTAACTAGAAAAGTCGCAATTTGAACTTACTTTATAAAATCAAATCAATGATTATTTACTAACGTCTTTTTGTAAAAAAAATAAGTTTGTAGGCAGTTAAAAATACTTACGTAGATGAGCACATTCGGTTTAAGATGTTTGACAGCTGTGGCGACTCCGGCCAGCAGCCCTCCACCACCAACCGGCACCAGTATGGCATTCACATCTGGGACCTGCTCTATAATCTCCAGCCCCACTGTTCCTTGTCCAGCCATTATGTGCGGGTGATCGTACCTGAGCGATACATAAATAATTATAAAGAGCCATTTACACGATGCAAGATTCCTAAGGCACTTGTCCTACCAACAGCGAGCAGCTATCAACTATTTTCTCGCTCACGAAATGTACAATAGACGTAAATCCTCAGTAAACAAAAGAGATACATATATTAATAGTTGATCGTTGATTGTTCGGCGAGAACTCGACTTTTACCCTATCTGTTTTGTTTACACCGGATCGTGTATCCGGTGTAAACAAAAGAGTAATATATATTATTGAACGTTTCTTGAGCGAGTAAATCGTTTGTAGTTGCTCGCTTTCTCGTCATTAGTGGGACAAAAGCCTAAGATGCCTTACTTTTAAATAAAATAAAAAACGCTTACGGTGCTTACAACAATATAGTCGTCGAGCATTCTATGCTTTCAAACAATAAAACTATTTTTTTATAATAACTATTCGATGTCGATCTTAAAAATAATTATGTTGTATTTTTTAGTTTTGTATTAAATTAAAGTCCGTTATTTAATGTTAAAAAAGTCTAACTCTCCACCATGACGCATAGTTGACTTCATGGTCAGACTAAACCTTTGGGATTATATTTGAAGGGATGAAGAGGGCGTCACAAAAGCTCTTTCAGGTCGCAGCGTCTTCCGGGCATCTGCGTCCCGGCTTTCAATCCAATACCATATGTGTAACAATACCCATTAAGATGTTATAAAGCCATTTTGGGTGGACCTTCAGATCCGACCTTAAGAAACTATAAATGTTGATAAACTTTCGCGATTTGTACACATTATAAAATTATATATACTACGGGTCTTAATCGCGTGAATAATTTAAGGTAAAATACCTTGTTTATTGCCCGACGTTTCGACCGTATGCAACGGCCGTGGTCACGGGTAGACTGAATTCGAATTTTAGAATACAATCTATCCGTGACCACGGCTGTTGCAATACGGTTGAAATGTCGGGCAATAAACAAGGTATTTTACCTTAAGAAACTAATTCTCCATACTCCATACAGACGAATACAATAAATGCATTTTTGTAAAGTTATTGCCAAGAAATGCCTATAAAAATTATTCCATACAGACGAAGCTAATAAAAGCATGTTAATAATTACCAACGTTACTCCGAGAAATGCAGTAGGTACATATCTACTACCTACTCACCGTGATCAAAAAATAAGTAGGTACATAATTAATTCTTAAAGATTTAAATATATATACAAAATCTTACCCATTGATATAAGTAAGTCCCTGTTCTTTAGCAAGAGCCATGGCGTGATACTTGGCCTCCTTCATATCACTGCCATGGATGATGACGTTGGCGCCGTACGATCGGCACTTCTCGATTTTCATGATAGGAGCCACGTTGGGCATCACGACGGTAGTTGGCACGTGCAAGTTGTTCGCGTGGTAACTGAGAGCCTGTGAATGGTTACCAAGAGACGCAGAGATCACGCCACGCTCTTTGTTTTTTTCTGAAAGTAGCAGTAGAGCGTTTCGTGCTCCTCGCTCTTTGAAGCTGAAAAAGTTGAATAAAGAGCCATTTACACGATGCAAGTTTTTTAAATAAAAATAAAAATTCTTTATTCACTTAGGATGCAAGACAACTCTTGTGATACGTCGGGATTCTACATGTACATGTAATGCCAAGTTCAGAAACAATAGGTAAAGCCGGAGAAAAGAACCTGGCAATAAAAACTCGCGGCCAATCTTTTCGAATTGGCAATTTTACAATATATTAGTTCTATTTCGGGACTTAATCGCGTGAATTATTTAAAGGTACGAACCTTTTATTTACCCGAAGTTTCGATCGAATTGTTGAAAGTTTCGATCGAAACGTCGGGTAAATAAAAGGTAGGTAGGTAGGTAAAAATAATTCACGCGATTAAGTCCCGAAATAGAACTAATATGTATAAAAATCGCGAAAGTTTAAAAACAATAATTTTACAATGTTTGAATGATTATAAACTTGATATGGGGGTAAGGTGCTGCGACTAGTATACTAGTTTATTGCCAGTTATTTACAATTAAATTGAAGGAATAATAACTTGCAATGTATAAATCACGCTTGGCATTGTGCCTTTAGTTTATAGCATTCGATTAGGTATTGCTCTGAATGTACAAGAAAATTGTTTCGCATAGGATTAAGTAAAGCGCATTTCATTTTAAGGGGCGAATTAAGCCATGTTGATGTTTCCTAAAATGTATCTAGTCAGCGACGTTGTGAGGCTTATGTGTGACGCCATTCATTTATTACGTAAAAAGATTTTGGCCCGTTTTTGGCCCCTTTCCTCCCTTATGTAAGAAAGAATAAGAAGCGGTCGACGCTTCCCCACACCTGTTTATTGTTTAATACATCAGTATTTAAAGGAAAAATAAATATACTTTTTTCTTTTATTTTTTAAAGAAACAATACTTAGAAACGTTTTTTGTAATAAGTGCTTAATCGAAGTTGTTTTATTTAAAAAAAAAATACTCTCTCTCCGGGTACTTTTTCAAAGTATAATCTTTAACTTTGCGAATTTTTGCGATCTTACTTGAGAACTGTAAAGACCTCCTCCCACCCCCTTATAAGAAAAAATAAGACGTGGTCGACCCCCTTCCCCCCCTAAATCGTCTTAGGTAATAATAATAAATGAATGCCGCATATGGCCCCACTTAAAAATATTTAAAAAAACATAAAAGTCAATTTACGGATGCACACGATTTGTGATAAATAAGTGCTCCTTGATAACCTCTTTCCACTTAAGTAATTACTATTGTTTAAAAAATAATTCTGATAACAAGTCTACTACTTACTTCATTAGATAGGTACCTACTCATACTCACGGAGAGTTGATACAATTTTTTTTTTTTTAGAAATACTAAGGTATCTAGCAAAGACATTATAACCTCTCTTATAATGTCTTTGGTATTTACTTATATGCATGACCGTACCCGTGGGGTGATTAGGGGGTTGGGGGGGGGTTGGGACATTGCAAAAAAGTAGGTGCACAGTAGAACCGTACCCGGTGATTTTCTTTTTTATTTAATGCGAACTTGCTATATGGGATTGTTCGTCTCACAATACTAGCAATCCTATTAACCCCTCCAGCTAAGCTCAATGGCTTGTGTTAGGAGTGGTAGTATAATTTTTGCGATTGCGAGTCCGATTGCTAAAAGACTTATGTTTTTTTTACATTTCTAAGACAACATATAATACAGGATGATTTTTAAAATAATAATAACTTGTCGTGGCTTCTTTATATAACGCTACATAAATTTGTAACATCAGTTTTGGAAAATATTTAATATCCTTAATCATCAAATACAAATAAACTTTATTCGCAGTAAATAGGGAAGGTATACACAAACAGGTGTTGAAGTATAATAATGTCAGTTCAAGCCTATTTAACTATTGATGTGTGGTAGATGGTTGTATGAATAGGTAGTGAAGGAAGGAAAAAAAAATGATTACAAAGTTATTTGGCCTAATGCAAAGAAGCTACGAGCGGGAGGTTATTAGTAGGTAGGTATATAAAATTCACCATATAAGTAATATACTTAAATAACACTGTTTTATTGCCCTTACCTTCCAGTGTGTTGCAGGAAATCATTCTTGAGGTAAATTTGCATTCCAAAAGTACTAGACATATGAGATTTCTGAAACACATGATAAACTTTTTACAAAGAACCATAGCCACCAGATATAATAAATTTAAAAAGATGATTTTTAACATTATATATCTACGGGTCTTAATCGCGTGAATGGGATCACGGGTAGACCCGTGACGGCCGTTGCAATACGGTCTAAACGTCGGGCAATAAACAAGGTAAGGTACCACGGTATTTCAAATATAGTGGGATTTCTAGTATAGTCGCTCGCTCTGTCCAGAACGGGACACAGGTAATATGATAATATCGATTCCATCTAAGGCACTTCTCCCACCAACAGCGAGAAAGCGAGCAACTATAAGCGATTTTCTCGCTCAAGAAACGTATCTGCAACTAAACAGATATAGTCAAATAATGACACGCGGTGTTTGTGTTTTTAAAAACTTTATTTACAATACACGCGTGCTCAGCATGAGCAACAGAATGGAACAATCTGATGTGTCTGCAAGACACGGTTTTATATATTAATCTTATATGTGTTAAAATACGTGTAAATACAGGGTTAGTTGAATGTGTGCAACTTGGTGACAGACCACCCATCAATGGTGTTCTGGTAATCATTAACATTCCAATATTTGATATTTATAATTGATTTGGTCATCATTAATTTTATAGTAATTGATCTAAATGAGTCTTCGACGGTGGTTCGTCTCAGGCTTGGTTTACTAACATGAATTGGGGTTTGGGTTGGCCACCCATAACTCCTCCCTCCGTAAGTTCAAAATCGTCATTTGTTTTTGGCGAATGATGATTTTGGCTACATTTATGAAATAGTACATTTTTATATCGACATAACATTACAATGGTTACAATAATCAGTATTATATAAACTAAAATTGTTCCTATACTAACACTTTTCACATTTATGAACATTTCGTCATTTTTTGGCACTTCACTTTTTTGGTTTAACGCGTGAGACAGGAACTTCAAATTTTCCAGGTCGATGTCGTCTAGGCTGATTGGCTCTCGATGCTGGACTTCCATTGGTGTAACTATACTAGGTAAATGTATATTTGGAGTTTTATGAAAAACAACTTCTCCAGATTGTACACGTCGTTTCCTAAGGGTGATTTTTCCGATCTTGACTTCACATGCATTGTTTAATGTTACAATGAATGTTCCCATGATTTCATGTTGACTCATGTCATTTTCACAGTACTCTGTCAAAATTGCATTATTTCCTGTAAATATAATCCAGGAATCTGGTTGAATATACTTTATTTTGATGTCAGTGGATTTTACTGATAAAGGATAGCATGACTTTATCTTTGTGGAAAATTTTATCAAATCTTCAATGCATTCGCTCTCGTTTTCCGAAGACACGTCGTTGTCGTAACAAAGAAATTTTCCTTCGTCTATCTCTCTGCATGGCTGGGAAAGTGGTAATATTTTCGACCCTTTCGCCAGGATATAGGAATGTTTAGGGGTTAATAAGAAGGTTAAATTCAAATTGGGATTATACATAGGAAACGGATGGAGTTTATAGTAGTTATAAACATCTAATTGAACTGTCGGAACTGACATAATAAAAATTATTTGTTTGCCTTTTGCATAAGCTTTTATATCTATACATTGTTCTAATTTAATTAAATTTTCAAAAATAACGGGTAAAACTAACTTATCTGTTTCTTCAATATTCTTTAAAGTATTAAATAATTCCTTACTATCTAGAATTGATTGATGAAGAACATTTAATCTACTAAACGCAACTGCAGTTTCTACTTCATCTAAACGTATTAGTAATACCTGAAAATTATGAATTAATAAATTAAAACTGTTTAATATAAGATTCTTACTTCGCTGGAATTGCGTTTGATTTAAAATTTCTTCAATTTCCTTAACAGTTTTATCTAAAATTATAAAATTATTTCTAGTGGAATTCGTGAGGTTAACAAATGTGTCCATTATTTCAGAAATTATTGTAATCTTTTCCATAACAACATTTTGTTTTGTTTGCACTTCATTTATCATTTTATCATACCTTAATGCATCCTCGTTATCTAAATTACCAGTAATCGATTTAATTATATTTCCAAATCCATTTATTAATCCTCTTTTAACTCTAATATTAGGAACTAATTGGCTATATTTTTCAATAGTAATATTCATTAAATATTGAGTTTGTAACTCAGCATCTATGATATTTCCATCTAATATATACATATCTAACTTATTTTCTATTTGATTAATAATTTCCTTATATTTTCCTATGTTATACTCTAAACTTTGGGCTACAAGTTCTAGATCTAATATTTTAACTATCTGCCAGTTATAGAGGCTTACTAATGCTTGTCCTTCTTTAACGGGTAGTATTCCCGGATTATCTTCAATCTTTTGAAGTTGAAGGGCCTGGCTGGGCATCATCACTGTTGCCAACAGCAGGGCGTACCTGTGGAGGACGTTTTATATCTTTAACGGGCACTTTAGTAGGTCTATTATGGGTTTCTACCGTGACCGTATTTCTAGAAACATCTCCCGTAACTAAAGCTTTTTGAAAACGTGGTTTATCTTTGCTACGTCTAGTATTCACTCCCTTAATAAATACTTTATCTCCCGATTTTACATTAAATGTGTTCTCTCCTCCTCGCTTTTCTTTTATTTTTTCTTTATTTAATACCATTTTCTTAGTCAGGTATTCGTACAAATACTTTGTTCTTTTTACATGTTCGTTTACTAATTGTTGGGTATACTGTTTATTAAAGTCTACTTCAAAAATATTTGATGATTCTGTATGCCCAAAAACGACTTCAAATGGTGTAAGACCAGTTGTAGAATGTATAGACTGGTTATATGACATAATAGCATATGTCATAACACAGGCTGCATCTGTGATTTTTCTTTCATATTTCGCTAATCTATAAATTTCTAAAATCGTAGAGTGGAATCTTTCCACCAATCCCATGGAATTTGGATTATGTGGCGTTCCAATATGTAGATCAATTTTGTAAAATGTTAACATTTCTTTTAATAAATTATTGTTAAATTCTGATCCTGGGTCTGAGCTAATTCTTCTCGGAACTCCATATTGAGAAAAGTATCTTAATAATGCTCGTACAATTTCGGGCGTTGATCTGTTAGAAACTTCTAAAGCTTGGCCAAATTTGCTAAATGCGTCAATTATAGTAAGGAAATAGTTTCCTTCTATAGAAAATATATCTATAAAGATTTCCTCAAACGGTTTTGTTTGCGTCTGAGTTAATTGCAACTCTGGCTTAAATGGTTTTCTATCATACTTCATTTTCTGGCATGTTTCACATGCATTAATAATACTTGATACCGTTACATCTAAATTATTCCAAAAATAAGTTCTTTTAAATGAGCAATTGTTTCTTTTATACCGCGATGGCAAGTTCTTCCTACGTGGTATTTTTGTACGATTTCTCTTTGTTCGTTTTCATCTTCTATATAAATTACTCTTTCTGTACATTCATACAATTTTATTGAATCTTTCTTAAATAAATTCGTTATTATACTAGAAAATTGTTCGCGATGTCTTATATCCTCGAAATAAAGGTAATATTTAATTTTTGGACGTATATATTCTTTTAAAAAGTTTTTAATTAATTCTAAATTATTTGTCGGCAAATGGACTTCTAATACTTTTTGTCGAGGTCTAGATAAATCTTTAACACTACATTCATTTAAGTTCCATGTAAAAATTAAAATTTGGTTTGGTTTCGTATCTACTGCTTCATGTAATATGGGTATATCTGACGAGTCCATATTTTCCTCAGAATGAACCGTTGCTAACGAACGCGTATCATCTCTTTCAGATGCCGTAGCTGTCCTGCTACCTATAGATGATATAGCATATGGCGATTTTGGACGATTAGGATTTATTTCATCTTCTTCTGATGAGATGCTAATTGGACTAGAAGTATTTTCTTCTAAATTTACTATCATAGAAATATCTTCATTATCTAAAGCATTAATTTTTATTCTAGAAAGTGCATCTGCATTACAATTCTGTTTCCCTGGTTTATGTATAACCTCATAATCATATTCTGCTAATCTCAATCTCCATCTCGTTAACCTACTTCCTGGTTCTTTAAATGAGTGTAACCATGCAAGTGGTCTATGATCCGTAACTATTGTGAACTTTCTACCATATAAGTATGGTCTAAAATATTTACATGCCCAAATTACGGCTAATAATTCCTTTTCTATAGTACTATAACGTGTTTCTGCGTCATTTAAAGTTCTGCTAGCGAAAGCAATTGGCCTATCGCTTCCTATTGGTCCTTGCGATAAAACTGCGCCAAGTGCATAATTTGAAGCATCAGTAGTCAATAAAAACGGTTTATTAAAATCTGGAAATTGCAATAATGGTGCATTCGTTAATAATTCTTTGCACTTATCAAATGCATCCACATATTCTTTCGAGAAAATTATCTTTTTACCTTTTTTTAAACAATTAGTTAATGGTTGGGTAACCTTAGAAAAATCCTTAATAAATTTTCGATAATAACCTATTAAACCTAAAAAACTTTTTATTTCCGTAGGCGTTTTAGGCAAAGGAAATTGTAAAACTGCTTTAATTTTGTCATTATTAGGTTGTAATCCCTCTTTAGAGATTGAATGACCTAAATACAATACTTCTTTTCTAAGAAATTCGCATTTGTCTAGCGTTACTTTTAAATTTGTCTCCCTAAGTCTATTAAATATTTTTCTTAATTTTTCTAAATGTTCAGGTAGACTAGACGAATATACGATAATGTCGTCTAAGTATACTAGGCAATGTATACCTTGCAATCCTCTTAACACATTATCCATTGCTCTCTGGAATGTGGCGGGTGCAGTTTTTAAACCAAAGGGCATTCGAGTAAATTCGAAATGTCCCGATTGTGTGGTGAATGCAGTTTTGGGTTGATCCTCTTTTTCAACCTCTATTTGGTGATAGCCACTAGCTAAATCTATTGTAGAAAAGTATGCTGCTTTCCCTAACCTATCAAAAAGATCCGAAATATTTGGTAATGGATAGTTGTCGTCTGTGGTAATTTCATTTAATCTTCTATAATCGATTACCATTCTAAACTTTTGTTCACCCGATGCGTCCATCTTTTTAGGGACTAAGTGAACTGGAGCACTCCAAGGAGAGTGAGACTCCTTAATTACATCATTTTCTAATAATTTATTTACCTGTTTTTGAATTTCTTCATTTACAGTTATAGGATGCCTATACGGACGTATGTATATAGGGTCCTCATTCTTTGTTCTGATTTTATGTTTTACTTGGTTTGTAAAAGATAAGGGAATTTGTTCGCAATGAAATATATCTTTATAATCTTCACATAATTTGGAAATACTATTCTTTTCCTCTAAGTTTAAGTGATCCAGCCTAAGCTTAGACAAGTTATCTAATGAAATTTGTTCTATGTCAATATCTTCACATACATTTGAAATATTACAGTTTATGTTAATATCGTTTGAATTGCATAGATCTAAGTTAATAACATTTAGAGGTTTACGAAAAACTAAATTTAATCCCTTTTCAGTTATATTTTGTATAATCGTTTGCGCATAAAAGTTTTCGCATTTAACTATAGCGTCCGGCATTCTGACTCCTGGACAAAATTCTAAATAGTTTAAAATTGCATTACCATTTTCTAACACTGTCGGAACCTTGACTCGGATTTCCGAACGTGGAGGTAATTTTATTTTACATATAGGACTATATAATATAGGGATCTCAGTATTTTTTGTTTTTAAGACTTGATTTTTCATATCAATATTCGCTTCCAACTCTTTTAATAGATCCGATCCTATCAAACCATCATACGCATTATCTACGTTATATATAAAAAACTTATGAAACATATTTGTTTTAAAAGTTCCCGTTAATGGAATATTAACTATTTCATCATGTTTGCTACGCCCATGCGTACTTATAACTACAAATGGTTCTATACCCTTAAATTGTGAAAAATATTCGTTTGCCTTTTCTGGCTTCATAAATGAACGAGTACTTCCCGTGTCAATCATAAATTTAGCTTCGATTTCTGGCAACATTATGTGCGGTAAATCGAAAGCATTGTTTCTATCCAAATTAATATTGATTATTTTTGGTTTTCGTCTTGGGAGGCTTCTACATAAAAATTTTCGTTTGTTTCAAAATTAGTCTGTTCAACAGATTCCTCGTTATTTAACATATTATTTCTGGCCGTTCGCATTGAGACGTCAGAATCATTATTAAAATTATTTCTTGGCGAATGATTATTATTTAACCCAAATCTAAACTGTTGGTTCTGGTTCGGTTTAAAGAATCCAGATTGCTTATAATTATTCAGTGTTCTAGGGAATTGTTGTGGCTGATTAAATCTAGCCAATCCACGTTCATTTGGAGAATTGAACATAGGCCTCTGCACGAATTGAGGTGCATTAAAATTGGGCCTAAAATTAGCATGTGGATTAAAGTTAGGTCTAAATGTATTTTGCTGATTTGGAGACGTATTTAATTGAGGTTTATAGTTATTTTGCATAGGTTGACTGTGCTGAGGCAGTCCAAATTTAAATTGAGTAATATTTTGATTACTTTTAAAATTATTTTGGTTTACATTTTGTTTAAATTTATTTTTAGCGTTATATCTAGTTTGAAAGTTGACTTCTTCAGTGACAACTCCTAAGGCATCTTCTAAATTTGTACATTTGTTTAATCTCACAAATTTCAATAGTTCCTCAGGTAAATTATATAAAAAGACATTTAACGATGTATTATTGTATATAATATATTTTGCGGCTTTTACGCCCTCGTCAGTTAATAAATTAACTTTCGAAATCAAAGAACTTTTTACGCATTGAATTCTATGGCACAACTCTATATAACTTTCGTTAGGTTTTATTTTAATGTTTTCCAATTCTATCGCGATACAAGCTTCTGTTCTCGGATCGCCAAAATGTTGGATAAGAAGTTCTTTGAGACTTTCCCAAGTATTAATATTTGCTCTTTCACTTATTAAAATAGCTGCTTTTCCTGTGAGCCTACTAGTTATACAATGAAATATATAAATTTCCTGAGCGGCATTATTTTCCACTCTGAAACTCCTTATTACGTACTCACATTTAATAATGAATAGATTTAATAGTTTTTCATCGCCATCGTATCTTGGGATAATACACTGGACTTCTTTAGGTATTAATTGTACCTGATTCATTTTGCTATACTAACACACTTATATATATATGAAATTTCAAAATGTTTAACTTTAGCTTCTTAGCACACAATATTTTTAAGGCAAAAATAACAATCGTAACTGGCAATGTTTGTCCAAATTACGTTCCCTAAGGTATAGTTAGCGATTTGGTCTAACTACACGTAAAAATGTAACCTGGTAATGTTTGGACCGAAATTACACAAAATAAAATAATTAATGTGAAATTGACGATGCAGTTCAATTAAACGAAAATAAAAACATGGATATAGACAGGAATTAGTGGCGATAAAAGGATCTACTCACATAAAACCATGCCCCATGCCTGGATTGAGATGTCCTTTCCGCTGCTTCTGCGCCGATGCCGATCGTTTGACAAATTTATATTTTTTTTATTTAGGTTCTTTACGGATTTCTGCGTTTTGTCACTCGTTCGCGACGATGGCCTATTTTCGTGCACTTTTTACCGCGACTTGGACTATACGACTTTAAGAAAATCCGACCCGACTGCGCCAGTCAAATAATGACACGCGGTGTTTGTGTTTTTAAAAACTTTATTTACAATACACGCGTGCTCAGCATGAGCAACAGAATGGAACAATCTGATGTGTCTGCAAGACACGGTTTTATATATTAATCTTATATGTGTTAAAATACGTGTAAATACAGGGTTAGTTGCATGTGTGCAACTTGGTGACAGACCACCCATCAATGGTGTTCTGGTAATCATTAACATTCCAATATTTGATATTTATAATTGATTTGGTCATCATTAATTTTATAGTAATTGATCTAAATGAGTCTTCGACGGTGGTTCGTCTCAGGCTTGGTTTACTAACATGAATTGGGGTTTGGGTTGGCCACCCATAACTATATAGATCGGTGTAAACAAAAGGGATACGAAAATATAATAATAGTTGATCGCTGATTGTTTACACTGGCCGGTAAGAACTCGCCCTATACAGACTGTATCTCTTTTGTTTACACGTTGAGCGAGAAAATAGTTGAGGTTACTCGCTACTCGCCGGCGCACAGTAGGCTGTTTGCGTGCGTTAGACGAAGGAACACACGTGGGCGTAGCCGCGGGCGAAAGCTAGTACGCTATAAGTATTAATGTTCCATAATCAAGGTTGTAAAAACTGGTAGTGAAGGATGGATACGATTTCTTTTCAACCATCTTATTTTAAGCATAGAATGATTAAGTAATAAAATATAGTGTAGATATATTAACATAATAATAAAAATAAATTAATCTAAATTATGTACCTACTAAATATATAAAAATATGAGTTACATGTTTCAGAATACCGATGTTTAATATTATCTCGTAAACTGAAAATGCAAAACAAATTATTACTATTCAGTAATTAGTTAATGATATGCTGCATTCCATAGAAGATACACCAATAATTACTGAATTACTAATAATAATTATTAAACATTAAGTAATGACATAGGTAATTAAAATGTTTTCAGCAATTTAAATTTATAAAATAATTATCTTCGTCCAAAGCACGTAAGCAGCCTAATATGCGGCGGTGTGACAAGTGCCTAGTTAAAGAGGAGCGCCACAGGTGTAAATGATCGGCGCTGACTGACAATAAAGGAAAGTAATGACTGTTTATAAACAGTTAATAACTGCCTTTTATTAAAAGTGAAATGATATTTAAAGTAAAACTCCCCTCAAGACTCTCATTCAAGACAAACACTTGTTTTTCTTCTAAACGGCGAAATAGAATTTCGCCAAAGAATGCTGCAAACACACACACACACACGCACACGCGCGCGCGCGCACACACACACACACACACACACACACACACACACACACACACACACACACACACAAACGGGTGTACCTAGGGGGGAGGGCTTTGGGGGTTGGAAGTAACGATGAAAAATACGAAAGATACAGAATTGTATTTTGCATGTGCGTGTGTGTATGCACACGTGTATGGATGTCGAATGTGTAAAAACACATTCGACATACATACACGCGTGCATACACACATGTGTATGGATGGAATGTATCACACATTCATACAATAAAAAAATTAACATTAAAACATAATAACAACTAAAAAAATATACCACACTTGTTAAGTATTTTACTTTTGTGTAATACACATACTTATTAAACATGTTTCATTCGAAAGATTTAATAGACATGGTTGTTAAAAGATACTGTATTTTATTGAAAAAAAAACATACTTTATGAAAAATACATGATTAATCTTTCGTATATTTTTCAGCGCTAGTTGGAACCCTCCTCCCCCCGAAATTGCAAAAACGTACGTACACAGTACATATTTGAGCGGTGTTTAGTCAATTGCACCATCTAAAACCCTCCCCAAAATTGAGGAAACCTTTTCGAAAATTAATCCTGGGTACGCCCATGGACACACACATACAGATTAAACTTATATCTAACTACCACTCCTTTCAAATAAAAAAAAACATAAAAAATACGTACCACGCATGGCGTTTTTATAATCTCGCTCTGAATTCTGTACGCAGCTGCTGATACATCTTCAAACGATATTTTTTGTGGATTCTCCTTATCACACATAGGATCGAACTCGACCGTCTGGAACACCATTGTTATTTTTATTTTGAACTACAACAATATTTTTAACCTAACTCCGTGAAGCCCGCGATCCCTTTCGGCCACCGTCTCAGGAATGAGTACTTCTCAACGTTATCACCCGCTAATTGAGCCATTTTATTAGAGATAACGGTTAAAGGTGAAAAGAGGTGATAAAATAATCGCCATACTTCATTGATAGGTAAGTATAATTCCAGCTCTCTACGAGTACAACGAGAGAAGACTGGCTTACGCACACATAGATGCTCACATAGCTAGAGAGATCTCAGTCGAATGCCAACCGAGATTGAGCATTCGTTGAGATCTCCGTACCTACATGCTCGACCGTGTGAGCCGGCGTTCTGTACCTACCTATGAATATATAAGTGAAATAATATGCGTGTATAAATCCAAATTGTACTCACTCCGGGTTCAAATTTATAACTCTCCATTTAATTATTTGTTGTAGGTATTAAATAACAAACTCGAGCGACCACGATGAAGTTTAATTATGAAGTGATTAGCTTGATAACTTTTGTTACTTAACTTACTGATATCGATTAAAGACCATTATTATGTTACGCTACATTGTTCTCGTACATCAATATGTTTTATTATTAGATTATTATCAACAATATAACAGTCCATGGGTAAATAAACTGAAGGCCAAAAAAAAAATCGCTAGAACACTGTTATCTCTGATCGTATGTTATTTTTATGAATCTTATATGTTTTCTTTAACCTTGTTCTTGAGAGTGCCTAGAGTAATTAGTTTACATTTTTAGCAATTTACCAAAACACACACCTAAAATAATTTCCAACCATGTGAAAAACTATGTCTGGTGTAACAATAACACCAAACATGAAGAACACAGAAAGTTTTCAAAATTGTAATAAAAAAATAAAATAATATACAAGAACATAACTAACTAGATTTATTTTTTTTATAAATATATTACCGATTTCAAAAATAAATACAAGGCAACTAAAAAGCAAAAAATAATATCTACCTAGAATAACCAAAACAAATTAACATTTTGAAGTTGGTGCCATGAAATAGTTGCTTTTGTTTAATTCGGCACCAACTTCAAAATGTTACTTTGTTTTTGTTGTTAAGTAGATAATATTTTTTTGCTCTTTAGTTGCCTTGTATTTATTGTTGAAGTTGGTAATATTTTTTTGTAAAAAAGTTTTTATTTCTTACTTTTTAGTGGGTTGGTTTGTGATTTACTTATGTTACAATAGGCTTATGTCAACTGCTCAAATCCCTTTACAAAATATTGCTTGCCCCGATGCAGGGCCGTTAATTGTTGAGGAGTTCACATGATAGTTCACTATCAGCTCTATTACATTGTGTAATAGTAGTATGACGAGAATAAAATGCTATTCAATATCATATTAAAGTAATTGAATCGCAAACCGTTAAACAATGAATAGGTCTGTTCGTCATTTGTGGTCTTCATCAATAGGTGGTTTATGAGAGTAAATGCACGAATCACCATGAAATGTACGTAAAACACTGCAGGTGTGCCTTTAATATTTGAAGAGTTCCCTCGATTTCTCCGGGATCCCATCATCAGATCGTGATATGATGACAATGGGACCAACTTGGAAGTATAAATATATATAAATATAAGGAACTGGAATTTTTGCCTGATTGTGAACCTTTGCGCAAACTCGGACTTGTAGGAAATATTCTGTAATTTATTTATAAGTTTAATAAAGAAAGGAGCAGAGTCGTGGTATTGAACGAAGAAGGCAAATTGCTAAAGAGCTGGTAATGACGATACCTATCTAAGTTTTTAAGTGTATCTTAACATTTTTAGTAACTATATTAATTTACTTGAAAAACTACACTTACCTACCTAATAATTGAATATCAAGATTCCAACAGCGCAGTTATACAAAATGCTATTTTACTTTAAGTCTTTAAATTAAAATCACAATATATTTGATTGTTAATATGTAAATGAGTAACTTTAATGAGAAACTGAAAAACCAGTGAAAGTGATAAAAATAGGACTGCGATACGCATTTTGCAGTAGGTAGTTTTATATATAAACAAATCAATATATTTAGCTCGCTATATATTGAATACTAATCTATACTAATATTATAAAGCTGAAGAGTTTGTTTGTTTGTTTGAACGCGGTAATCTCAGAAACTACTGGTTTGAATTGAAAAAGATGTTTATTGTTGGATAGCCCATTTATCGACCAAAAGAAAATTGTTGCAAAACGGGGACCATTTACGCAGACGGAGTTGCGCGGGTCAGCTAGTACTTTAAAATACTAATAGCGTTTATGTCCAGTTTTTTTTTTTCTTAAAATTCGCGAGCTTAAGAGCCCTGTGTAGTGGGGGACTTTACAAACATACAAATCATGGACACAAAGTACACCCAGGCTCGAAACAACAATTTGTGGATCACACAAAGTGTTGTCCTGTGGGGGAATCGAACCCGTCGTGGGTTGGGTGTACTTTGTGTCCATGATTTGTATGTTTGTAAAGTCCCCCGCGACACAGGGCTGTTGCGTAGCAGTCGGACACATTCCCACCGCGCCATAGAGGCAAGTCTAATATAATTCGAAATTGAAAAATAACATTAAATAGCCTGTATCGTGGCTATCATAGCTTTATTAAAAATAAAGAACTAGGGTCTTAACACCATAACTTAAATCTATCTTCCGTAGATTACTTAATTAAGAGTTATAATGCGGTTTTGCACTACTCTAAATCAGGGACCATAACCCCTTAAAAAGGTGTGATAATAATAATATAATATCTTGGAACAACTCGCACTACGCCATCTGATCCTCGTGAACTAAGCAGAGCTTGTACTATGGAAACCAGACAACTATACAATATATATTATAGATAAATAACACCCAGACACAGAATAAACCATTGTGCTCATCATACAAAGTTTTATCCTGAGGGGGGGAATCGAACCCACGACCTCTGGCTTAGCAGTCAGGGTCACTAAGGCCAGTCTTGATAAGAGTTAGGGCCCTATATCTCTAAAAAATTTTCAAGGCCACCTCGATTTAGGCCACTTGGGGGCGCAGTGTTTTAGCAATTTTACGGCTTAACAAAAATGCTTCTATTGGTTGAAAACCTGTTTAGCTACGAGCCCGGGAGATACGATACGAGCTCGTGCCGTTCTCGTTGACTCGTTATCTTCGGATTTCGGGTAGTTTCAAATGTATTCAATTATTGCTTCATATTCATTAAGTAGATGATTTTATTTTAACCTAAAGGTTGAACTGTAGACAATGAACAAAAACTCGAACATTGCCGAGTGACAGTCGATCAGCAGGCTATGTCGTTTTATCTACCAATCATATTAGTAAAATGGAAATAGTTAACAATAAAATAAAACGTTAAATTATGTTATTTAGGAATAATGTGGAATAAATACTTCAAATTTAATCAAAAACTGACAGAGCCAATATCGACTTATATTAGTAAATTTTCCCCATTTTTGCAACATTTTTCGTTGCTGGTCGTAGCGTGATGTTAAATAGCCTATAGCCTTCCTCGATAAATGGGCTACCCAACAGAAAAATATTTTTTCAAGACGAACCCATAGTTCCTGACATTACCGCGATCAAACATACTCTTCAGCTTTATAATCTATACTAATATTATAAAGAAGTAAAGTTCGTGTGTTTGTATATTTGTTAAATTGTAAGGGGTAATCTCGGGATCTGCTGAACCGATTTTAAAAATTCTTTCACCAATAGAAAGCCACATTATTGCTGAGTGTCATAGGTTATATAAAAACCGAAAAATAAAAAGGCTTTTACGTGGTAGTCCGTTTTGCAAAGTGAATCGGAGAAAAAACGGTCGAATGAAAGCGTTTCTTACGAACGCTGCCTTAACTATGAAAGATATATTTTTGAGTTCTAGACAAAAGATGTGGAGCTTGAAAATGCCTACAAAAAAGTCAACGACAGCATATGTCTAACTTTTATATTTAAGTTACAAAAAGTAGTTTTAATTTTCTTTCTTGACGCCCCGGGAGGCACTGGCAAAACGTTTCCTGCAAATTTGGTATTGGCAAAAGTAAGACAATCCGGGAGAAATAGACTAGCCGTTGCCTCTTCGGGGATTGCCGCTACTCTGTTAAATGACGGGAAAACAGCACACTCCACCTTTAAGCTACCTCTGACACTCTCACTAGAGCAACAGTCAGTTTGTTCCATACGTAAAAATGGGCCACTCGGGAAACTTTTACAAGAAACATCTTTAATTATATGGGACGAATGTACCATGAGTCATAGAGCTCATGTTAAAGCAATAAACTGAACGCTCAAAGACCTCAGAAACTCTGATGCTGTAATGGGTGGCGTTACTTTTGTTTTCGCGGGCTATTTTCGGCAAACACTGCCTGTAGTAACAAAAGGATCACGCGCCGATGTCATCAGAGCATGCTTAAAATCATCTCACTTATGGAGTTCGGTTGCATCTCTCAATTTACGAACAAACATGAGAGCCCATTTGAGCGACAACGACGATGACGGCTTTCCGCGTCCACTACTCAATCTTGGCGAAGGAAAAATTGTCTCCCCTACCACCACCACCACCACCAACAGCAATGACATTAAACTTGACGAGACATTAGGACACATATTGCACAGGTTGGAACATCTTATTGACGCAATATATCCCGGTCTTGAAAATTTATTGGAGAGAGATTATCATTGGCTTTGTTCTAGGGCAATAGTGTCACCCAGAAACGATACAGTAAATGAAATAAATAAACTCAATTTAGAGAAAAGTCCCGGTCAGGTCAAACACAGTTGGCAGTTAGAAATTAAAACATAACACTCTATACTAAAAAAGGATTATTAACATTATGTCCAACGAAGTGGGCACGGGTCAGCTAGTATTAGTATAGATATTATGAACAATCTCGAAAACGGTTTAAATTATACAAGACTAGCTGACCTGGCGAATGGACCTGGAAAAATGGGTTATGGTTTTCCCGTGGACTAAAAATGATATGACTACGATAAATCGGTACCAAAATGAGGGATTCCTAACTCAGTGGCAACCGAGTAGATCGAGATATTCGCTAGGTTATGCAAGTTACTACTGTCTGTCCGTCTATCCTGAACATGTCGCGATAACATGAAATTTGAATACAAACACGAAGCGGCGCGGGCGGTAGCCTAATGACCAAAGTATCGGTCTCGCAATCGTGTGGTCGAATCCTACCCACGTGAACGCATTCCTTACACAAGTCATTGAGCTTAGCAGGAGGGGTTAACAGGATTGCTAGTAATGTGGGACCATAATCCTACATTGTTTTATATTATTAAAAAAAAAAAAAATACTGTCTGCGCCCAATAGTTTGAAGGATTGTGTGTGTACCAACATTTTTAATCATATTCCATGGGATCACGTAGATCTCGCGAAAACATGACGATGGTGGAGTATGTCCCAAGTTGACACACCTTTTCCGCAAACCTGATACTCTGACAGGTACTCCACTAAACTCTGTCAAGTCACTTTCAGGCTACTTTTCCAATGTCATTTTCTACTATTTGTCGCAAAGTCGCCTTTATTGTCCGACATTTCCCTCAATAAGCTTAGTTCCCCGCTCTTGGTTCATTTTCAAAAACACAAATTAGGTACCACGGAAACGGCCAAGAAAGAGTCTCGCGTAGTATGTACATTGCGTCGTCAGCACTGAATAAAGTAGTAGGGGTGTTTCGTGTTCGTTATTTAACAAAGCTGAATAAATAACACGTTATTTTTACATAACGAAATAGCACATCGTTATTTAAACATTAAGATGCTATTTACGTGGCATTGCTATTTATGAATTTCCCATAAATTAGTTTTTAAGAATATATTAATAAGCGCCATCTATTATATTTACTCTGGAACCGCTCCGAATTCTGCGAAAATCAATAACACATGTTTATTAGGACTTTTGAAGTGTTGATTGCTTTTACAATATTAAAAACACTGACCTCTATACTACAAGTACGGTGGACTGGCTACCCCATACAAAGCGATAGCTATTTTGTGAGGCGATGACAACTACCTACCGTCCCCGAGCGTTTTGACACAAATTACAAATGTCTGATAATTGTTAACACTGATTGAAAAAATTGTAATAAGCTTTTTAGATAAATTTTAAACAGGAAAAGTTAATTAGAAAGTTGTATTAGTTGTTCTGTTAATTGTTTTACGGACGATGGGAAAGTGTATGTATTGTAAAACTGCAAACCAAAAAGACAGTGGCATCAGTTTCCATCAGTAAGTGAAAAATAAATAGAAACTTTTAAACCATACACAATTTGTAATGTTACATTAGTTATAAACTTATATTAAACATAATCAACGCGTTATTATGGGAATTTTAATTAATTTGTGATATTCGCTAGGGATGCCCAATATCATATCGATAAAAAGTATAGAGAGATGATAATAATATTTTTTTTTCTTTCTAATACAGGTTTCCGCCTAATTATACGTCTAAATGATGTCTCCAAAATATGAACCTTCCTAATTTCACTCCTAAAACTTCCGATCATCTTTGCTCCAAACATTTCACCGCAGACTGGTTTATTAGAAGCCCATTGCGAACTTTCTTGAAAATGAACAGTGTACCTACAATATTTCTGGTAAGTGTAAATAAATAAGCATACATTGCGTTACATAAATTGTGTTGACAGAAACTAAGTAAATTACAATATATATATTTTTTAAATAAGTAATTTATTTAAATAAAGCATATATTTTGTATTTTTTTCCATATGTTGTTGAAGTTGTAAGCTTCAACCTGCCGATGCAGCAACCTACCTACAACTACACTAAGTCTCGCAGAAACATGTGCAAATGTGAAATTTGACCATTGCTATGGTTTCTCATTACTTCGTTATTCGTTACTTGCGTTTGTGTAACGTTACCTGCTTCGTGATTTGTTTTTGTGAGGTGAGCGATTTCAACACATCGCACTGACGGGAGAGATTGTAGTTATTTTGATAGTTGGATTCCTAATTAAATTCCGTAGTTTTGATATTGTGTTGTGTTTAGATAGCTGTTAGGTTTAGTTAGTTTAGTGAGTGTAATGAAAAAATACGTGTACCTACATAAAATCAATGAACTTATATTACGCCTGACTGACACTGACTGAAGTGCCTACCTGTATAAGTTGGTTTGACTAGTGTATTAATTAGTACATTAATACACTAGTCATTAAAAAAATCAGCCAGACAGTCCTAAGCCGTCGTACTATTAACTAATAGTACGAAGAAAAGTTCAATAAGTTTATTTAAATAAATATTATCGCTAGTCGCAGCATCTATACTGATAACGCGTAACATATTAATTATTTAAAGTAACAAATGTGATGTTACTGGTTCGTGTTACTTGCTCTTGCTATTGCTATATCGTTCGTTATTCGTTAATAAAACAACAATAAAGTAGCACTAAAAATAACAGTCGATTATAATAGAAATAACGTTATAACATTATTAGTCGTGGCGAAAACTTCTATAGTAGTGCCAGTTTAGTCTGACAAATAAAGCCTCTGATTCAAAGATGTGTCTAAGAAAACAACATTTTGTACCGTATTCTCGGTAACCAAACTATATCTCGAATTTCAATCGATTGGCTCCATCTATTATAAAAAAACGAAAACTTTTTTCTCATTGATTTAAAGACCTGGGCTGCGCCATCAAAGTAAATTTTGACTGCAAACCGTGAAATAGAGAAAAGACTCGTGCGGCCTTTGACATCTATTATTCACAAAGTAGCGTTGTCTCTTTCTAGAGAGTGGTCAATTTTGTTTGGTTATGGCGCAGTTCTGGTCTCTACGTCAATGACTGCAAAGCGTGAAAGAGAGAAATAAACTCGTGCCACACTGTCTCTATGATATGTATTGTTCACAAAGTAGCATTGTCTCTTTTCAGAGAGAGGTCAATTTTGTGAGGTTATGGCGCAGTCCAAGTCTATACGTCAATGTTTTTTTATATCTAAATTTATAAAAAGAACATGTCTGATTGTCCGATGCTCAAAACTTGATCATTTTATTCCCATAAAAAGTTACAGTGTCTATATTTTAAATTTTTAGTTGATCCTTTGAGTTGTTCAATTGACGTATAGACCAGGATTGTTGTGTATTTCTTCACATAACCCCACAAAATTCACCACTCTCTAGAAAGAGACAACGCTACTTTGTAACAATACCTGTCAAAGAGACAGGGCCGCATGAGTGTTTTCTCTCTTTCACGCTTTGCAGTCAATATTTACTTTTTAATTGAAAGGGATGGTGCGGTCTAGGTCTATAAGTCAATGGGTTGTTCCTATTATTTTTTTTAAACTTTACTTGAATGAAGTCAAACACAACAAAAGAAATAATTATTTACTCAAATCAGTAAATTCGTTCTATAAGTAAGCCGTGACTGGCCGTTTATAATACTAGGATAGATGAATCCCCATTTCCGGATAAATCAGACAATAACTATTTTTGAGTAGACCAATAACTGGTACAGTATGATCAACGTAACTTGACCGGATAGAAGTTGGCGAAAAGTTGTAGCGCAGATGCATTTTTTAGTAATAAATGGTGACAGGAAGCGGGGGGTGGGGCGGTAACCAACTAAACCTAGAAAAGTAGAGATGCGATTACGCATTACATTGACATAATTAGTATTACTAACTCATATTTTTTTGTGATTTTTTTCGTAAAAAAAATATTTTTCAAACTTTCTTTAGTATTTTCTGTAACTGTTCTAAATTCAAACTTTTATGAACTCCCCACATATTTTTAAATTGTTGAATTAAAATTTTGTTAGTATTTATAATCGATTAAACATAATTATCGGTTTACGTAAGTAATTTTAGGGTTGCATCTCTATATCATGCGCGAAAGTGTTGAACCTGACTTCAATCCGGTTAGGTTACGTTGATCCAACTGTATGTAGGTATGTCCAACAACGATGTCTCTATTTCTACAGCTCAGCAATAACAAATGTAAAAACACAAATAAATTAAGACCAAGGAAATGAAAAGAAAATTAAATTAAGATTAAAGGTCCAAGCGCCCAGGTCATTAAAATCCAAACAATAAATTTGACAACAGACATATAGGTCCAAGCGCCCAGGTCATTAAAAAAAAAAACAATTTGACAACCTGTCTGTCATTCAATAAATTTGTTGTTTGGTCTGATGCTCTAGATCATTTTATTGTATTTCCTCACATTTATGTGTATTGGATCAACAGTTAATAAATTGTGTTATAGACTTTCAAAATGCCGTACGCAAATCAGCCTTCTGTTCATATAACAGAGTTAACAGACGATAACGTAAAGTTCGTCGTTGAAGACACCGAACTTAGCGTCGCCAACAGTATGAGACGTGTGTTTATAGCAGAAACGCCGACAATGGCTATCGACTGGGTACAATTAGAAGCAAATTCTACTGTCCTTAGCGACGAATTTTTAGCTCACCGAATTGGTCTCATTCCATTGATATCGGACGATGTCGTTGACAAGATACGTTACTCTAGAGATTGCATGTGTGCAGATTTCTGTTCCGAATGCAGCGTGGAGTTCACACTGGATGTGAAGTGTACAGGAGATCAGACAAGACACGTAACTACGGCAGATTTGAAGTCTAGCGATCCCAGAGTGGTTCCTGTGACGTCACGCCACAGAGACGAAGATCAGGCCGATTATGGTGAAACTGACGAAATTTTAATCATTAAATTACGAAAAGGGCAAGAGTTGAAACTCAGAGCTTATGCGAAGAAAGGTTTTGGTAAAGAACATGCAAAGTGGAATCCAACTGCTGGTGTGTCCTTTGAATATGATCCTGATAATATAATGAGGCATACATTGTTTCCAAAGCCTGACGAATGGCCCAAAAGTGAACATACAGAGCTTGATGAGGATCAGTATGAAGCTGAGTTCAATTGGGAAGCGAAGCCAAACAAATTCTTTTACAATGTGGAGTCATCAGGAGCTCTCAAACCAGAAAATATTGTTCTCATGGGCATTGTGGTATTAAAAAATAAACTTTTAAACCTGCAAGTGCAATTGGCACAGGAAGCACAAAATGATGCCCTAGCAATTAATTAATAATGTACCTAGTTATAGTTTTACAATAAAAGTATTTTACTAGAGTGGTTATGTTTTAGTTCTGTAAATCATATTTTTTATAACATTTCTTTCAACATTTGTTATATTTTTTTTATTTAAATCAAATCACAACTCACAACTTTAAATCACATCAACAAAAAATCTTTCTTTTTTAGAGTTATACCTTCAGTGTTTTTTTTTTAATTGTGTGACATGCTCCTTAGTAGCCAAGGTAAGCCTTCATGTTTTGTTTTATATTTACATCAATATATCATAATCAGAAATATTTATTTGCAAAGAACATCAATACAACAAGAACACAACAACAAAATACAAGGTAATAAAAAAGAAAATTAATTTTTTTAAATAGAAGGTAGCTTCCAGATGTGGAATAACTACAATAACTGTTTTAAAAAAATTAAACCAACTTCAATTAAAAATCAAGGGATAAACGAAATACATCAATTAACGCAATGAGTTCATGAGGATCCCCTGGGGGATCAGGCTAGGGGATCCTGGTGGACGGCCCTGACTTATGTTTTAGTCGATAGCTCTCTGGTGTCTTATAACCTAGGACAAAATATACCTGCCTAAGATAAAACAAGAAAAAATGCCAACCTACCAAGAAAGCTCCATTCAAATCAGATCAGTAGTTTGTGAGAAAATCAATAACATACAATAAACTGTACAAGTTAAATAGATAACTATCTTTTTTAAGCCGTTTATAAATAGGTTAGGACATCGTCTATAAAGGGTAGGTAGAGTTTATTATGTTAAAATTTCATGCCCAATTATGTAAACACTCACATCAGCTGTTCGTACATATTTCTTCATTTTGCTGTTTTGTTTGTGAAATTATCACCAATAGCTGGTGCAGTGTTGTTACCTTCACTTCTCCAGTATAACTGACTATAATCACTTAAACTACTTAATAGCATCATAAAGAATGCATTGGCTTCCTGATTACTAGTGAAAGTGCTTGTTGAACAATGCTCCTGTAAATAGGTGTGTCTAATAGTAGTTTTATGTTACATATAAAAACTTTATTACTGTATTCATATTTTTTATTGACATCAAAAGGTCAGAAAAAATATATTTTACACCTGCAATCAGTCACTTAGATTATAACCAGGTGAGTTGCAAGAGGTTGATTTGGCGAGGCAGAGCCACTGCTCCATCTTCCCTTAATTAAGCAGCATATTTGGCTCTAGAGTATCTTATTTGGATTTGGTTGCAAGAGTGTATTGGATAGCAGGTTTGGGTTAATTGTTAAACCTTCCTTGTAGCTGGCTGGCTGGTTATTTTTTTATTCATCTAAGATGGTTGGGATTTCCATCCAGGTGGCTCATGGACTTTCATATTGCGAGCATACCAGGGCCTAATGAAAGTAGAATATTGTTTTTAGATCCCTGGAGGCACATAATGTTGGATTTACTTGCTATCGACCACAGTTGGACTCTATTACGTCCAAAACGGTTTTATTATTAAGCAATATACCCATATCTTGTTGGAAAGAGATAAGGCAGACTGTCTACCCAGGAGCTAGAGTAGGTTTTTAAATCTTAGGTTGATATTGGTGCGTTTCGATTTTTTGTGGTCTTTCCATGTCTTAAATATGTTCTAGGTGAAATCTTAGGTACTTTGGAACAAGGACTCAGGAAGACCGCATCAGGCAAAACTTGCTACGGCTGTTTCAGGTATCTGGGGTAGGTCACTAGTGAATATGTTGTAGACTACCGAACCAAGTACGGAGCCCTGGGGTACTCTGGCTCTGCAGCTAAGAGAAGATCTAAGGCCTCGGAGCTTGACCTGAAACTTTCTGTCCTTTTGATAAGAGCCCACAGCAGGTAGTAGGAGTGAGGAAGGTACTTTTTAACTTTACAGAGTAGTCCTTTGTGCAATACCCGATCGAAGGCCTGTTGTACATCTAGAAAAGCAGCCGAAAAGTATTATTTCTTATTCAGCCATTGTCTTATTGTACGATAGACTGTGTACCTGCTCTATAGTTGAAGGGTGCTTTCGGAAACCATATTGGTGGTCAGGTATCACATAGTCTGTATCTAGACAAGGAGATAATCAACTTCAACTTTATTTTTATGGCTTCTGCGGTTTTTCCACAATTTTGCCAATGTCGCGGGGGTAGAGTAGAAACAAACGATGGAGATTGGTCGGTAGTGGAAGAATGATCGGTTCTTTTTAATTTAAATTTTGCTTTGGGGAATATTGATCTGAAAACAACACAAACATAGGATATACATACGATGAAACAAATACAATGTATGTACACAATCACATCGGTTAAAACATAAAACATATTATAACTTGAGTACCATAGCCTATAATTTAATTTTGTTAACTACAATATATTTGTTTAATATACATATAAAAGGGGTAAAAACAAGAGACAATAGACAGCTGAGGTTAGTAGGGTAAGGAATATCTATAGGGAGCATGTCATAGAGAGAACAGCGACGCAATGAGCAGATAAAGAAAATGTGATCTGCAGTTCCCTCGTCGAGACCACATTCACTTAATGAGTGATGTCGGATTCGTATTTTTGCTAAAAATACTGGAGTGCATGAACGACCTAGGCGTAAGCGGCATATAGTAGATGTAGCTCTCTTATTACCTTTTTTAAATTTATAGAACCAGGGTTTTAGTGGGATATTATTTTGTATTTGACCATAAAATTTTCCCTTGGATAATTTAGAGATTTGCCAAAGTTTATCCCAAGTGTTCCGCATTTGAGGCTGACAAGTGGCAGAGAGATCGTGACAATATATTTTATAGTAATCCATATTATCATGAAGGGCAACGTTCTTAGCATAGGAGTCCACTGTTTCATTCCCAGGAATACCTACATGCCCTGGTATCCAAGCCAGGACTACCTTAATTCCAAGTTGGTGACATATATACAATGTTTCTTTGATTTTTAAGTTAATGGGAAATTTAACCTTACTTTAAATTGGTTGCAAAGAATAGGCAACTTTTTGAGTCAGTGAAAATAATAGTCTGAGGTATCCTGTGGGAGTGGACATACAAAATTGCTTCTAAGATTGCAATTGATTCCCCAGTAAATATAGAAGTCAAGGGTGGACATTTGTTGTTGAGGACAATTCTGTATTTTGGGATCCAAACAGCAGCCCTTACGTCACTATCTTGGGTCATTTTTGATGCATCTGTTTAAATTGCAAGCCAGTCCTTCCAGCTGAGGGTCATTTTTTCCGAGAAAATTTCACGGGGATCAACTGAGTTCTTGTCAATGCCAATGTTAAGACGGATGATAGGTTGGAAAATTAAGGCTTCGTAGCTGGTTGTGAATAAAGGATTCATTGGGAATTGAACAACAGGGTATATTAAACGGGAATATTTAATGTAGCTTCGGATGATGCATGGAAGGTTTTCTCCTGACCTGTACCCTTCAGAGTTAAATATTTCGTAAAGTTTTTCAATCTTATTAAGAAGAGGATGGGAGGAATTTTGGACTAATATGAAAAAAAATCTATCTGATAAATATTGCCTTCGAAGATGGAGAGGGGCCTCAACACATTCAACTTGCATTGCGTTGATAGGCGACGATTTCATCGTGCCCAGGATTATGCGGAGACATTTAGATTGGATCTTATTTAGTTTATCCATAGCAACTTTGTTCCCGGGATCTAGAATAAATGTTCCATGGTCCAGATGGCTGCGGATCATTGCATTATATAGCAGCTTTTGTGAGAATGGATGAGATCCCCACCATGCCCCAGACAGGGCACGGAGAATATTAACGTTTTTTTCACATTTTGTGACCACTGAACTAAAATGGTTGACACCAGACAGTTTTGTGACTAACCAGACACCTAAAAATTTTACAGAATTCTTCTGAGGGATAGTATCATTTTCCAAATGTTTATTAATATTTGGGATGTTTCTTTTCTTTGTAAAAATAACTGAGCTGCTCTTGTCTGTTAATATGGATAATCCATGACTAGTAAGCCAGTTTCCAAGATATTCTAGTGCACAGTTAAGTTTATTTTCGGTTTCTGTTATTGATTTGGACGATATGTACAAAGCTAGGTCATCAGCATATTGTAGAATATGACAAAAAGAATTTACGGTGAGTTCTAAATCCCACGTATTTAAGCTATATAGGATAGGGCTCAGGACTGAACCTTGAGGGAGGCCTTTCCACACAGTTCTAGGTGTCAAATAGGAGTTTAGTGATCTGATCAAGATTGTTCTTTGCATCAAAAACAGCAAATGAGGCGGGTCATCCTCACAGGGATACTCAGCTGCAACAATTTGTTTCTGAGCATAGGGAGCAGGACATTATCATAAGCAGATGATATATCGAAGAAAACACTAACCAGGTATTCCTTGGTTTTGAAGGAGTGGCGAATTTCAGTGGTGAGGATGCAAAGACTATCTAGTGTGCTCATGCCTTTTCTAAACCCATATTGGGATTTGGCGAGTAAACATTTACTTTCAATCAACCACTCTAGCCTGTTCTTGATTAAAATCTCTATGATTTTGGCTAACACACAAGACAAAGCAATAGGACGATAGGAATCAGGATCAGATGCATTTTTACCCGGTTTTAATATTGGGATAATAATTTGTGAACTCCATTCCTCTTGTACATGACCTTGCTCATAAAAAATGTTAATAAGGTTTAATAGGAATGTTTGGGTTTTTTCCGACGCTCTGGTAATAAAAGAGTATGGGATACCATCTAGGCCTGGGGTAGAGTCAACTAAACCCTATAAAGCTACCTGCAGTTCATTATAGTTGAAAAGTTCATCAGCGTTATTGCATTGAAGCAGGTTAATTTAAATTGGAAAGTGGTCACTACTATAGGTAAGAGGTAACCCTTCCCACAATAAGGAACTGATAAGAGATGGGGAACATGCTGTCAGGTCAACACAACTTTTCGGGTTTTGGGTTGGTAGAGCTCTGCGTGTAGGAGATCCATTATTAACTACACATAGATTTGCCTCATCAAACATGTCTAAAAGGGAGTACCCAAATAGGTCACAATTAGCAGATCCCCAAGATGTGTGACGGGCATTAAAATCGCCCATCACTACAATAGGAGGAGGAAGAGATGAAATGATTAGCAGTTTATCAGGGATTAAATATGACTGGGGGTGAGGTATATAAAACAATACAAATGTGATATTAAAAGCTCTAACCGCTACAGCATTAAATTCTAAGCTGTGCGAAGGTAAAGTTAATTGAGCAAAGGTAATATTACGTTTAACTAGCAAGGCACACCCTGCATACCCATCCTGGCGGTCATCCCGCAGACAGGAAAAGCTAATGAACGAAACTCGATAATGAGATCCAGGCACCAACCATGTCTCAGAGATGGCTACCAGGATGGGGAAATACTTTCTAATTAAATAGTAAAGTTCATGAGTCTTTGGTCGAAGGCTTTTGCAATTCCACTGGATTATTGGACATTGATCCATTGTGGCTAATTAGGGATGAGAGTTGGCTGATCATTGAGGCAACGTTGGACGGTAAAGAGTTCTGAGAAATGATGTTGAGAATTATTGTAAGGAGTTGTACAAGAAGTTGTTCTTGTGATTCTTCACATGGGGGATTTGAAGAAGCCTGAGAATTTTGGAGGGCGTATCCATTGGGAAAAGGAGATGAGACATTGCCAACAATGTCTTGGTGGGCAGCTTTGTCATATGACTTACCAAGTGGTGCTTTTGGTTTAGGATTTTGGAATATTGTTCTTCTGTATGATCTTACAGGTTGGGGAGATTGATTTGGGGCCATTATAGGTTGAGTTTGGGGTTCTGCGGCATAGGATGACTTGACAGTGTCAGTAAAGGTTTTACGGACACTTGGAAATTGCATGGATGCTTCCTGATAAGAGTGACCATCGCGGGTCATTGCTACCATAATACATTTCTGTCTGTCTTGTTCAGGGCACAACCTATTGATTGCAAAATGGTTAGCAGAGCAATATAAGCATGTCGCTGTAGACTCCTCAACATTACACTCATCTCCAAAGTGGGGTTGAGCGCAACGATTACACCTTGGCTTGGAGCGTCATACAGATTTGATGTGCCCAAACCGGCAACAGTTCATACACTGGATTGTAGGGTACACATAAGACTCAACAGGTAAAGAGGAATAGTAGGAGAATATACGAGATGGTAACTGTTGTCCTCCGAACGTCACAACTACAGTTTGTGTTGGTTCCTAAGTTATTTTACCTTCTACCTTGTTTTTTCGGTTCATGCGCCTAGCCTTAAGAATTTTGGGACTATCTTCATGTACCTTTACTGATACAACAAATTCATCCATTGACCAGTCTACGGGTACTCCCCGCACTAGTCCCATTCGAGTCACATTATATGTAGGGATGAATGCTACATAATTATATAGTTTTAGGATTGCGTTATTAATAAACTTGTTAGCCCCCAATGCGGAACTGAATGAAATGGAAATTTTATTGCGGCCCACTCTTTTGACACCATCTTGACAAATGTTTTCAATTTTGTAAAGGTTCATTTTCGTGCATCGCGACCGATCGCGAGCCGCTCGCGGCTTACGAAAAGCGGCTGAGGTAAGTGACAGACGCGCGCGGCCGACGACTGTCGTAGGCCTGCGCGCGCACTGTAAATATTGTCGCATCGACCGCGAGCGTCAGCCGCTTGTCGTGAGCCGCTCGCGGCTTATGACAAGCGGCTGAGGTAAGTGACAGACGCGCGCGGCCGACGACTGTCGTAGGCCTGCGCGCGCACTGTGAATATTGTCGCATCGGCCGCGAGCGTCAGCCGCTTGTCGTAAGCCGCGATCGATCGCGAGCCGCTCGCGGCTTACGACAAGCGGCTGAGGTAAGTGACATACGCGCGCGGCCGACGACTGTCGTAGGCTGCGCGCGCACTGTGAATATTGTCGCATCGGCCGCGAGCGTCAGCCGCTTGTCGTAAGCCGCGAGCGGCTCGCGATCGGCCGCGATGCTCGGAAATGAACCTTTAGCAAATAAAAATTGACCAAATTTAATGGGCTTGGTTTCTAAACCTGCAGCTGGGTCTGACTGAGTTTTAGTGACATGAACAATAAATGGTCCCAGGTCATTCGTTTTATAAGATCTTATACCATCCACAACAATTGAGGGATGGGTGTAAACATTTTGAATGGACGCAGTCGCTGTCTCTGTATTCGTTCTTTTTACGGGGGCCAGAATGCTCCTTATCTATATACTGACGTTTAGTCGTCGTCGTATTAGTAGGCGGTGACTCTGTTACATCCATGATCTCCAGATCCGGGGGATCCGGAAGGCGATCAGGGGAAATGGAGTCCATTTCTCCCGATAACGTATACACAAACACAAAAACTTACCACCACCTTAGTATTTATAGACTAAATATGCCTCAGGAAACGGAATTCAGGTCGAAAATAAGGTATTTCACTTAAAAACTTCCACCAATCTCACTGATCCGTGTGTCTATCAAGGAGATAATCTTGCAAGGATGATCCTTTCCCACAATTATGACAGGCCTGGCGTCAACAATACGGCGATACGATGAAACTTCGTTTGGCAGCTGACTGGCCTGTTGGTCTAGTTGGTTAGTGACCCTGACTGCTAAGCCGGAGGTCGTGGGTTTGATAAAACTTTGAGTGATGAGCACGATACTTTATTCTGTGTCTGGGTGTTATTTATCTATGATATGTTGCATTAGAATTATTTAGAAATATTTAAGTATGTTTATCAGTTGTCTAGTTTCCATAGTAGGTACAAGCTCTGCTTAGTTTGTGATCATATAGCGTTGTGTGAGTTGTCCCAAGATATTATTATTATTACCAGACTTGTGGATTATAACAATTTGGGATGTTGTCCAAAGTGTAAGTACCTTCACTTTGGATGGACCATGTAATACCTGACCACCAATTTGGTTTCCGGAAGCACCAGTCAACTATAGAGCAGGTACACAGTGTCTATCGTACAATAAGACAATACCTGGATAAGAAATAATACTGTTCGGCTACTTTTCTGACATGTAAGGTACATGTCATGAAAAGATTGCCAATCTGTTTTGTGATTGTGGAGATGGTCAGTAGATGTAAGATGACTATCGTTACCTGATAAATAAGCCAGTGTGAAACACTTGTTGAGCTAGCGTTTTGTGTTTTTGTTGATTTAGGGTATCAAATTTCATTTTTTTCCCACGAGTAGGGTCGAATTGTAAGTCACTAACAGGGTAGCGCCCATTCCCGCGAGAAGGCATTGTTCAGCGATATGAGCCAGGTCCAACAAGAACAAAGTTGACGCTAGAGACTGAATTCCCAAAGCCATTCATCCTATCGGCGCGTGTTCCTCCTTAGGATGGGGGTTATTTTTTATAGAGGTTGTCTTCCTCTTGGCCCGGGAGATTAAGCCAAGGCCACCCTTCTGACGACCGCAGGTTTACGGTTTGTAGAAATAATTTCCGCGGCCGCTAGACCTGCGTAGTAGGTTAGTTGACCGCCGCCTACGACTCGGCGTTTGTGGTTCTTTAGCTGGCACGTGTAGGGTTGTGGTTAGGTAGCTTCTACAGACGCGAAAAACGCAACTCCCCAAAAAAAAATAAAAAAGGACAAGTAGGCACCTGTACCTACTAGAATTTTTGTGAAATATAAATATACCCCCAAATACTTGAATTGCCCGTTGGCCCCGGTTGGTTAAGCCGGTGGAGATCGTGAGTTCGATTCCCAAACGGGAGACCACTTTGTATGATCCATAAATTGTGGTTCAGAATGTACACTCACATTGTGTCCGTGATTTATTCCTCCTCAGCTGGAGGACGCTTTTGGCTCCCCGTGACATATGACGCCTCTCGCTACGTTGGCCCTGTGAACAGGCCGGCCCTGCTTGTGGGAGTGCGAATACACAAATGATAAGCAATATAAATATTTTGCGTCGTACTCAAAATATTTATATTGCTAATAATCATCTCAAAATTGACGTTTGGGCCTTGGGCAGTGGCCGAATTAAAACCTAAAGGTACGTGTTCAATCTCCGTACGAGGCTAATTTATCTGATCTACATGCTTGTTCCAAATTTATGTACTTAGTTGCAGTTTTTTTGTCCTGTAATATCCGATGTTATAGGTACTACCTAAGTATATACCTATTGATTAGGTAGGTATTTCCTGCCACGTGGGTCATACAGACTGCTACGCAGGAGGTTGTGGTTCAACCTCTTGCGTAGCAGTCTGTATGACTGCAGTCGCCATCAAGATAGACAGTGAGCCAGCCGACCCGAGCGGTCCACAGATTAATAATAGAGTGGCCACTCCAAACGCAATAGGTTACATTGGCGACTCACACGTTGCGCCCCCCCCCCCCCTCACTCCAGACAAGTTCTGCATTCGCGCCGGCATTGCAGTGAGGTTTAATACTTAGAATAATAGTAGGTAGGTAAGTAGGTATATTGATTATACCTGATATTATCAGATCATAATTAATTTTCTAGTAGGAATGTGAAAACCAATTATCATAAAATTTAAATACCTACGAGTAGGTATGGTTGCAATGAAGAACTATTACAATCATGCTCGTAGGTACTGCTATTAAGTATCTAATCTCTGTAGTTGAATGAAAACAATAAACATGCTTATGTGTGGGGGGGACATCAGCCAAGTGTGAGCTGCAGTCACGACGGGAGCTGGGTGGCCCAAATAAATTCGTCCTGGGGAGGAGGGAAAGGCACAATGGGCAAACCATACAAGAAATTCGTTACACAAAGCAACTGGCCTGGGGAGGGATCCGCCTAAACTGATGTCTGTCATTTCAAATTGGTCTAAAAATATATACTTACTTAGGAGCGTACAGAAAAGATGAGAGCTAGATAAGGCTGGCATTTGATTATGTAAGTATAGCTGATTCGCGCAACTTCGTCCGCGTAATTTTTCCCCGTTTTTACAACATTTTTCATTGCTGCTCCGCTCCTATCGGTCCTAGCGCTATGTCATATAGTCTATAGCCATAATGGATAAATGGGCTATCCAACAGTAAAATGTTTTTTTCTATTCGGACCAGTACTTCCTGAGATTATCGCGTTAAAACAATTAAACAAACTTTTCAGCTTTATAACATTAGCTGCTGACTGCAGACTAGCTGACCCGAGCAACTTTGTCTGAGTAATTTTTTCCCTTTTTTGAAACATTTTTCATTGCTGTTGGCATTGGTGGCATTGTTGTCCGCTCCTATTCGTCGTAGCGTGATGTTGTATAGCCTATACCCTACCTCGATAAATGGGCTATCCAAAAGTAAAAGAGTTTTTCAATTCGGACCAGTAGTTATGTTATGTGTTGTTATATACAAATAAGTAAAGAAATAAAATGTGTTTATTATATAAATCCATGAACACAGCGCTATGACTGCTACTGTCGTGCGAGTCGAGCGAAAGCCCACTGCCACACGCCCCTTCGAGCGGCGCGCTGCCCGAATATACCTAAATTGCGGAGTGACACCCTCCTGGTATGACCTCGGATTGTGGGTTTTGGGACATACCGGTTTCGTCACAAGGTTCATAAACAGGGTGTCCACTGCAAATGTTTAAAAAAAATCCCTGACTTTTCCCTGACTTTCCCTGACCATTTTTTCAAATTTCCCTGACCAAGTATACTTCTTAGAAAAATTAAGAGAGCAAAACATTTTCAACATTTTTGAGTGCAGGCTTCTTAAATGATTATTCAGCAAATTATAACCAACAATAACAAACGTTTTTTTTTTTGGGTGTTTTTTTAGGTTTGGACTTGGACTTTTTTTAGTTAAGACGCCATTCATTCACTACGCAAGATGATTTTGGCGCGGTGTTTGTCCCCCTTCCCCCTACACTAGAAAAATAAGAATCGGCCGACACTTCCCCCCGGTTAAATATTTATTACTTACGTAAGAAACTGAAGGAAAATATAAATACACGGTTGTTTGGTTTGAATTCTTATTTTGCAAATAAACAATTTTTTGGAACGTTTGTTTGGTAGGTACTAGGTTAATTTTTATTTTTTAATCCCCGACGCGAAATGAGTGAACCGATTTCGATGCGTTTTTTTTTCATTTGAAAGCAGACAGTATATTCAGACAGTATATTTTAACTTCAGATGGTCAAGAGCTGTCTTTTGATTCGGGGTTAACCCGAATCAAAAGACAGCTCTTGACCATCTGAAGTTAAAATATACACAGATGGATGGATCCAAAACCGCGATAGGCACGGGGGCTGGAGTCTATTCAGATGATCTCAATATTAAGATATCTACTGGACAGAAGAAACACGATTTTCCAAGCAGAATGCGTTGGCATAACCAAAGCAGCTCAAACAATCGCAGCCAGAAATGCAAAAAATCTAAAATATATATATATATATATATTATTATTATTCAAGAATGCCATGAATCACTTCAGGCCATTACCCAGGATAATGAAGTGACCCTGCAATGGATAAAGGGACACACCAACTCAATTGGAAATGAAGCGGCGGACGAGCTAGCGAGACGGGGATCTAAAATGAACATCCACGGCCCCGAACCGATAATGCCCTTACCCCAAGCCCAGGTACGAATCTGGCTGCGTGAGAAACCAGAGGAGAACCAGCAACTGGAATAGGGAACAGACTAAACAGGGACAAACTGCGAAAAGCTATAGGCATCCTGACAGGCCATTGTCCCCTCAACAAGCACCTTCACACTATCGGGATCACAGATAGCCCACTGTGCAGAGGGTGCATGGAACATGAGAAAACGCCCAAGCATGTAATCATGGATAGTACCAGTGTGGCCGAGCACCGGGCATAGTTCCTAAAAACACCGTCATCCCTTCCTGAATCCTGCATCAACCTGCGGGGAATGCTGGGCTTCTGGGAGTGTTTGGGCTGGCTGGAGTGAAAAGAACTGACACATTACAACGTACGCAAAATGGCCCAATCAAGAGGCAAAGTGCGACATTGCGGCCCCGTTAAAACAAACAAACAAACAACCCCCGACGCAAAAGGAGGGGTGTTATAAGTTTAACGTGTGTCTGTCTGGGCAACTGTAACTCTTACGCCAATGGACCGATTAAACACGGTTTTTTTGTTTAAAACCGGATATGGCCGAGATGGTTCTTAGCCATAATTTACGAATATCTCTCGAGGCGTTTAAAGATCATCAGTTCATATCTTGCTTTACAAGGAGGTCTTGTCAACTTCTACGGATCCGATTGAATTAAAATTTGGTGTACCTACTGTCACTTCGTTGGAATTTCCAAAACATGGCAAACATTAACTTATTTTTAGTCTGTGGTATACTCAACTCATATCATACTCTACAGCAGATATATCGTATTCGTTTTTAGGGTTCCGTAGCCAAAATGGCAAAAAACCCTTACAGTTTCTTCATATCCGTCTGTCTGTCTGTCCGTCCGTATGTCACAGGCATTTTACTCAGAGACTTCTCAATGAATATTAATGAAACTTGGTGAAAAGGTGTCTTATGGTGGCCGTAGCTCAATAACAAAATAAATATTTTCACTCTATACATGTAACAGAAGCTGAAAAAAATTTTTTTTAGCTAACATCATTGTGTTGCACATTGAGTAAATATTTTTGTAAATAATTGCTCCGAAAGTTGCATAAATTGTGTGTCCCCCCCTTAACTTTTGAGCCGTGTGACCAAAAAATATGAAAAAAATCACAAAGGTAACGCTTAACAAATACTTTAAACTTTAATTATTTCGGACATGATTAGATATACCGTCATTGAGTTATAGCCGAAAAACTGCTTTTATCAACAAAAGGGCGTAAGTGCCATGAACATACGCTCTTCTGCTGATGCAATTATTTAAGGCTGCGGACCCCTACACTAAGAATAGTCCGAGATTTTTTAAACATAGAAACATTGAAAAAAAAAATGTCAGCTGTTGTTACATGTATGGGGATATTATTATAAAAAAGTTTATTATTATTTCAAACTAAGTAGCAGCTACTACAAGACACCTTTTCACCAAACTTCACAATTTCAAGATTCATCGAGTAGTCTTTGAGTAAAATGCCTGTGACATACGGACGGACAGACAACAGGTGGACATGACAAAACTATAAGGGTAACGTTTTTGCCATTTTAGCTACGGAATCCTAAGTTTTTTGTCGAAAAAAAAAACTTTTTATCCGATTGCATTTAAAAAAAAAAAAAAAAAAAAATTTATTGATATTTTTGTTAAAAATCTAAGTTGGTGGATTTCTTATGTCCTAAAAAAAATCGTAAATAAAATTAAGTTCAGATACAAAAACTGCAGCTACTATTGGTTTTTATTTTGAAATTGGCTGTACAACCATTTTTTTTCAAGTTACAGCATGTTCAAAATCATCCAAGAGGATAGAAACATTTCAATTAATTAAAAAAAAAAACAAAATACATATTAAAGAAAACCTATTAAAACTAAAAAGGAGTAATTTAATGACTGCCTCTGTGGCGCGGTGGGAATGTGTCCGACTGCTACGCAAGAGGTCGTGGGTTCGATTCCCACACGGGACACCACTTTGTGTGATCCACAAAGTGTTGTTCCGGGTCTGGGTGTACTTTGTGTCCGTGACTTGTATGTTTGTAAAGTCCCCGCGACACAGGGCTTGTACCCTACTGCGGGAGTCGTTTTTTATATAAAAAAAAAAAAAAAAATTTAATTGTGACAAAAAAGATGCTCCAATAATGTCATTCTGGGGCATGAATAAATAATATTTCTCATTTTACAATCACTGGAAAATGTTGTGGTAAGTGCTTCATTTTTCCCTGACTTTCAAGGTGGCTCCCCGATTTCACTGACTTTCCCTGACCACCTTGAGCTTCCCTGACTTTTCCCTGACTTTCCCTGACTTTCCAGAATGTGGACACCCTGATAAAGAATATTTCCCAGCACTCCCAGCCATTTTTTGCCGTTTTAAATTCTCAAGCTAGTGCAGGTAAGTTCCACATACATTCAAAACCATTAGGCACCTAGCTTTCCTTCAGAAACCGTGTAACATTGACGACTTATAACTCGAAACTGTTGGGTCATCAGTTCAGCATTTACAAATAGGCATAGCGACCTATGAAACAAAGCTAGATTTGATGAGATTAAAGTAAGTTTGCAAAAATACCCCAGAATCTCAGAGTTCAGAGCAAGATCAGAGTCAAACCGTCTGCAGATTGGGACAATGGAGTGGAGGACTGAGGTACTGCATACAAACACACTGGTTTGTTATTTATTGTAATAACATTGCTGGTATCTATAATTTTAATATATAAAATTCTCGTGTCACAGTTTTCGTTGCCATACTCCTCCGAAACGGCTTGACCGATTTTGATGAAATTTTTTGTGCTTATCCGGTATCTATGAGAATCGGCCAACATCTATTTTTCATACCCCTAAGAGTTTGTTTGTTTGTTTGAATGCGATAATCTCAGGAACTACTGGGCTGCACTGAAAAATTTATTTTATTGTTGGATAGCCCATTTATCGAGGAAGGCTATAGGTTATAACATCACGCTACGACCAATAGGAGCGGAGCAGCAATGAAAAATGTTATAAAAAAAAGGAAGAAAAAAGGGAAAATTACAATCTATTATTCATGCCCCTAAGTGATAAGGGTTATCCACCCCTAACATTTTTAACTATACTATAATATTAGAAGAGAGAGAAGAGTTTGTTTGTTTGTTTGAACGCGATAATCTCAGAAACTACGGGTCCAAATTGAAAAAAATATTTTACTTTTAGATAGCCCATTTATCGAGGAATGCTATAGGCTATAAAACATCGCGCTACAACTAATGGGAGCGGAGCAGCAAGTAAAAATGTTTGCAAAAATGGGGAAAATTTACGCAGACGAAGTTGCGGGGGTTTCTATGAGAATCGGCCAACATCTATTTTTCATACCCCAAAGAGTTTGTTTGTTTGTTTGAATGCGATAATCTCAGGAACTACTGGGCTGCACTGAAAAATTTATTTTATTGTTGGATAGCCCATTTATCGAGGAAGGCTATAGGTTATAACATCACGCTACGACCAATAGGAGCGGAGCTGCAATGAAAAATGTTGTAAAAAAAAAAAGGAAAAAGGGAAAATTTACGCAGACGAAGTTGCGCGGGTCAGCTAGTTTAATTATAAAAAATGTGAAGTAGTACATATCAACCTTTTTAATTAGGGTACCTATATTATCTATCTCCATGAATAAATTTCAGATGAGGATTATATACATATTTTTGCCATACCATAAAATAACTATAAGGCTGGCCACAGACGTTTGTTTTCCTGATTAGGATTCCTGATCAGGAATTTAGATTATGAACTTCGCATAGGTACCTACGTCCTGTATAAGTCAGGTCATGGTATAATTTATAATATACTTTATTTTTATATTATACCATGAAAAAATAAGAATGTGTCCGCTTTGTTGAACATTTTGTATGTAAGGAAATCATTCAGGTTTCCAAATCTAAATTATTGATTATGAATCCGGACGTTTGCGGCCAGGCTAAAACGTATTGATTATTTTCTCTGTGTACATATAATCTATAGGTATACCATAGAGATATATACTTACATTGCAAAAATCAAAAATATATTACAAAATGGAAAGATTTCTGTAAACTGTAATTAAAGAACTAAATGGGAGTGGGAAATTGGCGTTAATATAATTATTTTGATACATTTTATTCCAAGTATTTCGGTGGCACGGTGAAACATGGCTCAGCAAGTCCATTCTCAAGTAAATTATGATATTGACTCAACCAACAATGTTCATACCAATCTAAAACAATTTGAGGTTTATGAAGTAAGTTTTCCTTGTAGAAGTGATAAAAGTTATAGGTATGGCTGGATGTAATTTCTGAAAATAACGGTATTTTTACAGTATCTTGACCAAATAGGGAAGTCGGAAAACATAAGCAAAATCGCATTGAAGTTACAGGACATTCAGGATGCACACACAAGAATTAATAAGGATGTGGTTTGCACCCCAGTTATGGTTAGTTTATGTACGATAGATAATAATAATAATATCTTGGGACAACTCACACAACGCCATCTGATCCCAAACTAAGCAGAGCTTGTACTATGATACTAGTATAGTATTATATTATCTGTGACTATGGAAACCAGACAACTGATAAACATACATAAATATTTCTAAATACATACATATTATAGATAAATAACACCCAGACACAGAATAAACCATCGTGCTCATCACACAAAGTTTTATCCTGGGTGGGGATCGAACCCACGACCTCTTGCGTAGCAGTCGGATACATTCCCACCGCGCCACAGAGGCAGTCATAGATAGATTTTAAACCATCCAAAATTAGCTTTAGATAAATATAACTAATAGTCTAAAACCGATCTTGATTACGGCGGCCAATATCATCAGAGGCTAGCTAACTACGCAGGAGATATTATAGTACACTGCAGTGTACTATAATATCTCCTGCGAGGCATATATTAGAGTACACTGCAGTGTACTATAATATGAGAGTGCTCTTGTGTGTCACACAAGAACACTCTCTGTTTCTTTACTCTCATAGTCCGATGGCACGGAAATCCGACACGACCGGAGAGGACAGGGCGCAGGACCGACGGCTTAACGTGGGTGTGACATTTTTCGAATTCGGTCACCCATATATGGACCGGCAGTGGTAACATTACTTAACCTCTCAGATATTTCGATCCGTTTGGTTGCCACTGAGTCTGGAATATTTGTCAACCAAACGACTGGAGGGTATGGGCCGCTGAACATTTTGGTACCATAATGTCCTCTTTTATACAGTTGATCACTTTCTTCTATTGACTGTATAGTCCCACTGCAGCTGCTCTCTCTTTAACTCTCTCTATCAGTTGCAGTACAAGGCCAATCCTTTTTGAAGGAGTCTAAACTCGTCTCGCCATCTGTGACGAGGTCTACCGCGTTGTCGCTTGCCATTTCTTTTTCTGATAAACATTTCTTGCTTATTATGAAAGGGAAATTCCACAACATCCTAATTTAAGCAAAGTAAATAGAGATATAATAGCCAAGCAGCTAGGCAACCTACTTGGGTACATCTTTATTTACCAAAATACCATAAAGTTACGTTATTAAAAAGAACTTACAATAAACTTAATTCAGATTTACATCCGATAATATTTTCAGGAAGCTAAACACGTTGGAAAAGATTTTTGCAATCTCTTCTTGAAATGCGAGAATTTACAAATCACAGGAAGGTAGGTAACCACTTTAAATCAAGTCGTAATAGTTTAGTCCAACAGTATGCGCTTACTACCGCACCGGCTAAGATTCGTAATCATGAATCGACTACGTCATTCAGCAGGAACAGATCTATAGGGGGGCAATCCGGGCCCCGGCTGCTACGTTGAAGAACGCCAAATGCTATGTAAAGAGTGCTAACTGCTAGATATATTATCGAGTGCAAATAGATGCACTTGGACGGGCTTTCTGATAAAATACTGAGGGCGCGTTCCCACTATATCGTGACGATTAATTTATCGTTGGATGACTGTCGTTCTAGCCGTTCTGTCTGTCATCACTGGAAACATATCGAGGACGACAATAAATCGTGTCGTCCTAATATGTAAACACCTCGATTTAAATACACAAACCACGATGCTCTAAACGACACTACATTCTGTCGTCACGACACAGTGGGAACGAGCCCTGAAAGCGAAGGGGCACCATTATCAAGTTTTCGCTCAGCCTCAAGATATCGTAGATACGGCCCTGTCAGTCTGATGACTCCCTCGAACCGACCAGATCCGCTGCATGCAGGCAGCAGTTCTCGTTTGTACATACACCATCACAAGCATGGTTTAAGACTCCAAAATAGTCTAGAACAAATAAAGCTGGTGGTTTACCTAAATTATTTGATAGGGCTATAATTCAAACTTTTGGAACTTTATATTTACAGTTTCAAAGCACGTGGGGCATTCAATATCCTGGCTTCCTTGTCACCTTCGGAAAAAAGTAAAGGTTGTACTGTATGTGGAAATAGAAATTATATCTACGCTATGACATATTGTGGCCATAAGTTGTCTGTGCCCATTAATGTTATAGTGCCAAAAGATTGTCCCCTAGCAGACAAACAAGTATACAGAGAAAACTTTGCTATCGTCAAAGTGTTCGGTGAAAATCAAAATGACTCAAACCTCCACGCACTCAGTTATTGCGATGAAATTGGTTCAAATTACGTTCACGGGTAAGTTGAATAATTAATTAGGAATTTATTAAACGCTGTCCTAATTTAGATTGTCATTAGGGCGCCAATATAGATGATGGCTTGAAATGGTGGTTTCAACTTCAACTAAGGAAAACATAGCCAGCAGCAGGACGTATCCAGATTTTTCCGCTGAAGGTGTCTGGGTACAATGCCTGCGGTTTCTAAGTAATAAATACCGAATTGACTTCCAGGTTGATAATAATTGTTATGGTCATACCTGGGTTCAAAACTAGTAGGTAGTTATTTCGAAGTACGGAGCATTTTTTGAATAATAGTGTCTTACAGATTTGCTGAGGATTACAACGTGGGTTTCCACGTTGTAATCCGTCTTTTCAGCAAATCTTTCCATATTTTTTTTTATGTTGGCATAATTAATTATTATTATAATTAGTTATTATTTACTCACTTAAAAACGTAATTGTATTACCTTTTGGATCTAGATCAGACCGCTTGGATTTGTTAGCTGGATATGGCACCCTGGGCCTGGAACTGCTCACTCAAATGGAAAAAATGGACGCCATCTTGTGTCCGGTAGGCACTGGAGGCCTCATCGCGAGCCTGTTGGTTGTTGTGAAGAGTCTCAAACCTAACTGCATAATTTATGTATGGATACTTTATATTTATTTACCTACCACTAAAATAAACGTAAGAACAATCTTTAGTTCCTTTAACACATCTCATCAATAGCCTGTTTCGGTCATTGTTGGAAATAGGCCTCTTCGCCACAACACCCGGCCCTCTGCTTCTTTAACCCAACAGCAGTCTGAAGTTGTAGTTTTGGTTCGAATAAGGTTTTGTTTATTTTTCACTACATAATGCTTATGTCATTTTTAGGGAGTGGAAAGTGCCGCTGTACCTACAATGACCAAAGCTCTTCAAGAAAAGACGCCAGTGCTAGTGCCACCCAGTTCGACCATGGCTGATAGTCTTGTCAACGGAATCGCCAGCAGCAATGCATACTACGTCGTAAGGGGATACTTAGACAGAATGGTAGGTGCAATATATATTGAGATTTAGTCGTTTCGAGAAAGAGGTAGGTATGTATTTTGAAATTAAGAATTAATGTGGAATTAGATAATAATTGACATTCATTCCTACCCATAAATCACGGAAGAGGTAAGTATTTTTTTTTTTTTTCACTTAGTTTTGAATTATGAATATTAGTAGTAACTATAGTTTATTTAACTAGATAACAGTCGACGAAGAGTGGATTTCGCGTGCCATGATCAATTTAATGGAGAAAGAAAAATTGGTAGTAGAGGGTGCAGCGGCGTGCCCTGTTGCCGCCATCTTGGCTGGGAAGGTGCCCGAATTGAGGGGGAAAAAGTAAGTATCCTATTAAGTAATTATTATTTTTATGTTTGTTACCATATTACTCGAAGACGGCTGGGTCGTTTTTTTTTTGTTTGAAAGGGTAGGTATACCTACTTACAGATTGGTTATGGGTTAAAATTAAGATCTGATGATGGGATTTTGGAGAAATCGAGGAACCTCTTCAAATATTAAGTACTAGCTGTCCCACGCAACTTGGGGGGAGGGCGTGGCAGGTGCTTAAAGGCACTCATTTTCCGCAAACCTTTGTCTAGTCTATTATTTTTACTGAAATTAATGTCTAGTTAGACAACTACATACTCAAATTAACAAGCACTAACTAAATACCTAGTCCATAGAAGATTTCACAAGAGGAGGAAGTGTGGTAGGTTCAAATTTACCAGTAAAGTTCATATTTTTCAGCGTGGTGTGTATTTTATCGGGCGGCAACATAAACGCCTGTCGCATTTCGCGTGTGATCGACCGTGGCATGGCTTCGGAAGGTCGGCTGGTGAAGTTTAGCGTGACGTTGAATGATGTGCCAGGCGCCAGCGCGAAGCTTGTCAACAGGGTCACGAACCTTGGCGCTGACATCAAGAGTTTAGTGTCGGAGCGCACTTGGATGCGACGGGATATATTTACTGTTTCTGTAATGCACTTCATATTTATTATCCATCCACTTACCTTATCATAACATAGCCAGTTACTTAGCTGGCTGATTCCCCTCAAAAAACAGGGGATGCTTATGGACTGCACCTGCAAAAGCAGTTCTGCAGTCCTTAAGCAACGACAGATTACGAGCAATGATTTGGCAAATAGTGTAACGCATCAAATGTACCGAGCTAGAGATACCTTGGATTATTTTTCGTAGGGGGGTCCTAATTTCAGAGTGCAATAAATTTACTAATCACCGGACAAATGGGTACAGTACCTACCTACCTTTTTGGAATTTCGAAGGGGATTTCAACCCCCAAATCCTGAGTACGCCCATGACGTATCAGCTCACGTGGGTGTGGGTAGTAGGTGCAAAAACCAACTTTGATATTGTTTTTCATTTGCAGATGAATATGCTGTTCGAAACAATTAACATGAATCACGCAAAAGAATTGGAGAGGAAGTTATTACAGGACTATCCAAAGTCACATTTTATTCCGTTATAGTTTCGTTTCATGTTCGTTTTGTACCTAATCCCAAGTCTGTCGATACGTTTTCATATACGTTGAAACTTGCCAATATTGCCTACTCAAACAAAAAAATATACATTTTATCTACAATAAATAAAAAAAAGTTTTATTTATGTCCCTAGTCTCTATTAAGGTATATTCTAAATTATAGTCCCTACCGCATAGACAAGTGGATTTTGTCTAGGCCGTCTACGAAGCCGTACCTAACTACCTGACGTAAAAAATAGAGTAGTGCCAAAATAATAGAGAGCAGATTATGATAGATATTTTTGTTCCTCACCATTCAAAGGGTGATTTTCGTAGCTTCTGGCAAACTACTAGCAGGCTAAATATTAAGCCTTACCCGTGAGCGTCAACGGGGTGAGTGAACCCAAATGTTTTGCGTACATATTTAGAGATCACTTTGTGGTGAAATCACCATTATGACTATCACGGTCATTCAGCGTGTATGGTCACATCACATGGTCAGGAGATAAACACCAGATTCACAGTGAAGGATGGCATGCCTAAGCATTGAACAACTCAAATATGTAGGCTTCCATCTCAGCAGAGTTCTTGCCATTTTATATACATTCTTTATAGGACATGCGTACATACGTAGAGATCGTGAAGAGCGATGTGAGCAACTATAGGAGAATCTCACTAGCTACAGTACTTGCCAAGGTTCTGGACAGTTTGCTTAATACACAGCTTGTCCGGTATGTAAATACTGATTTTAACCAATTTGGTTTTAAGCCGTCTACTGAATCGGCTATCTTGTGTCTGAATCAAACTGACAGGTACTGCTCCTATCGGAGTAGTAGTAGGCCAATATAATTGCCTGCCGGTTTATTTGTTGTTCAGGGGCCGTAAAGGTAACTCTTTTCAGAGCATTTTGTACGTCACTGTACGCAGCCAGCCTGTGGGTGCGTACAGACCCACACTTGGCCGGTATTGGGTCAAATCGCCCCCCACAGAACATGATCCTAAATCCTCACCTGCCTCACACTATGCTCTACGTACGACCCTGAGGGTAGCATAGCTCTGGCTCGAAATTGGTATGACTGCATGCATTAGCCCAGTTAGGCCAAGTACCCAGTACCGTACCAATGACAGGGCCGGCCCTAAGGAAGAGCGACTGGTGGAGCTGTCGCTCTAGCCGTTAAGTGACAGGGGCGCCAAGAAGCCAAATGGGAGAAACAATCTAGCAGGAAATAAAAATAGGATAGCTCCTTTTGAGAGGCGTCAACCAAAGAGCGCTGAAAAACAGGCTAGCTCTGTTAGCTCTACCTTGATCCAGGGAGCCGGCTTGGTTGTTATTGTTATTGGGATACCTACATCCAAAAAGTTTTATGTAGCTAGAAACCTGTCAAGAGATTAAAGTTACTGGCTAAGTTATCTATGATTTTGATTTATTTTGACTGATGTCATTCGGCTTATTTATTTTGCGGCAATTTGTCAAATAAATTGTTATGTGAACCAGTTTTATTCTCACCTATGATTTTAAGTCTAAATTTCAGTTAAAATTAAAATGGTAAGATATTATAATTAGATATTTTTTTAGTTGTGTTGTTGAGTAGGTATTCTGGAAGCAAATAGGTATGCACTTATTGTTAACAAAACGAAAATTACTTTACCAGTTGAATGTTATTGCAGGAAGGGTCAACACCACAAATCGAGCATCCACATGTCCTTACATTCAATGAAATCAAACAAGCAGCAGAAAGAATTGAAGATGGAGTCATTCATACTCCTCTTTGCGTTAGTAAAATTTATAGAACATTTAGGTAGTAATTTTAACAAGCTCAAACAGTCAAAGGACTAATAATGCCAGTAACTATTTTATATTAGATGTGTTTTGTACAATTTTTATAATACTTTTTCTAGTGTGTAACTGTTCGTTTTTCCAAATAAATAAATACATAACAACGTCCCGGCCCGTGTAAGCAGCGGCGGCGTTAAGCGTCGGCGACGTACCTACGTCGTCGGCTCTAGGGGCCTTGCACAAATAGTTTTGACGTTCAAATCCTATCTCGTCCCTCTCATCGCGCGAGGTACTTAAGCGGTATCCAGTGAAATTATTTGATAGTTATGTCTAGTTTTCTTGACTAGAATATTAAACTTAGATCTTTAGGTATCTAGTTAGAAAAATAAAATATGACTTATAACCATATATAAGTTGTCTACTTAATTTTACTATTTCTTTCAGGAGGCCAAAATGTGTAAACACATGGATTATAACATATATCTGAAATGTGAGAATTTACAATACACTGGCAGGTAAGACCGACAGCTTCTTTATGATTTTATTAATTTGTTGAGTTATTACACTTTTTTTAGTACCTAGGTAGTTATATCATTTTCATTCGTCTTCTTATATAATTTTCAATTGAATTCAGTTGCGTAGAACGTGGCGTCCGCAACGCTCTGATGGCTTACGGCAGTGACCCGGCTGTCACAAAACACGGCATAATCGTGCCTTCACGTGGTAACACGGCACTCGGGGCTGCGTACCATGGCAACAGCCTCGGTATTCCGGTAAGTGAACGTTACCCCGGTACAGGCTTGGAATGAACAGATAGTATGTATTTAAATCAATCTTTTTTTTCTCACTACACTTTAAATAAAAAGAAGAGTACACGAGATTGGATATATAAACCTCAATGGGCACAACATCGTAGGAGCATCCATTTAAAATTGTATGTGCTTGAATATTGGCCAATTTACTGCTACTTAATGAATAAGTAGGTAGGTATAAATGTTTTGCAAAAGAAAGAACTTTGTACTGCGTTCTTTTAAAGTATTTTACTCCCAACATCGCCCAAGTCCGAGACGCTCGAACGACGAGAGGGGAAGGTGCAAATTAATTTCAATATCCAGTACCTACCTGGCAAGACGGGGGAGACGGGGTTGGCGTATACCACCTTCATTATCCCCAAATAATAGGTGTTTTACCCCCGTGAGGGTAAATATCCAAAGTTTAAAGGAACCACACTATGAACACTACTTAATTAAAGTCAAAATATTTAACTTTGATGACCATGTTATCTCTCCTCTTTGGACGAATGCCAGACATCATGGAAAGATAGATGGATTCACCAGACCGGTGTAAATATTTGTCTTCAAGTAGTTATTCGCAGAATAGACTCCATATTGTAAATCTAATTTACATCCGTATTAAATGAATGAAGGAAAAAATTACTCGGCGCTGGATTCGAACAACCCGAGATCATAGGGGATCCGTCTCTTCGCAACCACTCCAGCATTAAGACCACGGCGGAGTTGACCAATTTATCCTTTTTAATTTACGATTTTTAAGGCAAACGTTGCGCCGTTTTCCGCGTATGTTGTCACCCAAGCAATCCTTAAACTCCCAACAAAATGTACCAAGACTACATAATGCGAAAAGAGATCAGTGTTTGTGTAGCCCCAGCAATATAGTCCAGGGATATACCTAAATACACAAATTTCTCATCATCATACATCTTCGATGGGCAGGAAGTCATATATGGTAGGACCTTAGGTTACATGTAAGTAAGATAGCCCTTCTTACATGTAAGGTAGGTTACCTTACCTACCTTACACATGCTTACCTACTTTTTAGATAACGGCCGTCTTACCAGATATTACCCCACCGTCACTCGCTCGACGCTGTTCAGAGCTGGGCGCTGATGTTGTGCTCATCGGTGACACCTATAGTCAAAGCCTTGCTTACGCAAGAAAAGTGCAACGAGAAAGTAACCAGATTGTGTTAACGTAAGTTTTCAGTTCAGAAATTTTTATTTGAGCATGTGGCAGAGGTGAAGGGTTAAAAAAAATCGGAGGTAAACCGATACAAAAATATACCTACGTAGTTGAACTTGGTTGTTTGTACCTATAATACTAAGTAACTACAATCCAAAGGGAAACCAGGGCATGTGGAATAGATTGTTCTAGAACCGGTTCAGTAGATGAACTTGGTATTTCAGGTAAATCTCGTACAAACTTTATTTTTTAGTTCAGCTCATGAGTCAAACTAGATAATGTGAGTGAAGAGCGCCGAACACTGGGAAACTAGATCGGGCGCGTGTTGAGTCAAGTGACTGCACATGCTCCCCCCGCCTTCCAACCCTCATCAGGCGACAGAAACTAAGTTTACGTTACATGGAGTGGGGAGGGGGTGTGAGCTTTGCTTACTAAACTTTTGCTTTTGGAGTAGATAATTACTAAAATAGGGTATTCGACTGAAGTCAAATCAGCCTCTTTTAAGAAATGTCAAAAACGACCTGCCCCGTGCAAATTTGTATGAAATGCTAGACGTCATATGACGTCACGTTTTCTATGGTCAAATCATTTACTTTTTATGTTTCTTTTTATGATTAAAAATTAATAAAAACGTTAAATTAATAAATGGTCACTATAAAATATTTAATTTTGATAGTAGTCGAATACCCAATTCAGCTTATAGGTCGTCCATAAATCACGTAATCGTTTTTGCCACTTTACACGTAATCCTTTTTACAAAGGATTACGTGTAAGTAGGTCTAGTGGTTTTCGTTGTTTGGTTTGATCCCCACCCAGGGTAAAACTTTGTGTAATGAGCACGATGGTTTATTATGTCTGGGTGTAATTTATCTTATAAGTATTTAAGTAAGGGTGAAGCCAAACGAGCGTAATTTTATGAGTTGTGAGTCGCGAAATTTCTGTCGCGTAATTTCTGCTGCATTCGGTTGCATACAAAAATGCAGTTTGTACCACACGACGACTCAAAATGAGTTGTCTGCCGACTCACGCGCATAAACTCGACCGAATTTCTGTCGGGTTGAGGGAGGGGTGCTGCGGAGAGCGGTCAGCGGAGCAGCGACACGACAGTTCGTTACGGGATGCGTAGGAGTCGACACGATTCTCGCTCGCGAAAATGTTCGACACGGAAAAATTGATTGTTGAAGTTGAACAACGGCCATGTCTATGGAATTTATCAGAAAAGTCATATAGTGACAAGTTTTTGAAACAGAAAGCATGGCAAGAGGTCGCTGAGAATTGTTTTGAAGAATGGAACAATTTGCGAAACGAAGACAAAGAAAAGTGAGTATTTTTACCATATTTTTATTAACATTACTAGCGACCCGCCCCGGCTTCGCACGGGTGCAATGCTTATGTATTATACATATAAACATTCCCTAAGAATCAGTCTATCTATTAAAAAAACCGCATCAAAATCCGTTGCGTAGTTTCAAAGATTTAAGCATACAAAGGGACATAGGGACAGAGAAAGCGACTTTGTTTTATACTATGTAGTGATATCAAAGATATTGAAATACATCTAGCCAATTTGAACAAAAAAAAATCCTTACCTACAACAATGGCAACGTTCTAAGTAAAAACAGAAAAATAATACGCATAGCGCCATCTAGCATTTGAAATTGTTACTAATTATTAGAGTATAACTTTATTATAATACTTATATGTAACTTAAAAAAAACATCAACAGCCAAACAAAAATTTTAATGTATTGTTTTGTGTTGTATAATCAATAGTAAGTACCTAGGTATGATACATTCCACTTGATAAATATTCCATGTAAAACAAAACGCCCTTTAAATTTCATTAATGGTAGCTATATAATATAGGTACTCAACGGCACCGTGCCGCGCTCGCAGCGAGTGGCGCGAATTCCGGACACACGACAAACTTTGCATTTATCGTTGGTATAGTAGTCGCGTCTTGAGAATGAGCCGCAAAGTTAAGTTTGTTTTTTAGTGTTTTACTTTTTATCCTGGAAAAGTGTATCTTTACCGGAATAAAAAGTACCCAGTTATGTGCCCAGGATGCTAAAGTATAATTATACTAAGTTTCATCGTAATCGAACCAGTACTTTTTGTGTGATGATTGCACAAACAGACAGACAGACAGATAGACAAAAAAAAATCTAATCACATTTTTGGGTTTAGTATCGATCAAGTAACACCCCCAGTTATTTATTTTTTTAATATTTTCAATGTACAGAATTTACACTTCTACAGTTTTATTATAGGTATAGATAAAATATTATTGATATATTATATCTATATGCTGTATCTTATATTAAAATTACATTAAGATCAGAATACAGAATTGATTCGATTTTGCCAGGGTAACGCTCCTACTTCACTAACAAAGTAATTTTTAAAAAAATCTCTGGTGGTTATAGCAGAATTCGACAACCTTCTTCCATTTGAAATTTGTTGAATACATTGTAAAGGACACTTCAGAAACTCATCGTCAGAGTTAGCTCCAACTCTCCTTCGCACGAAATTGTGCAAAACGCATGTAGCTTTAACTATATCAATGGCAAAGTCAGGGTTAACTTGCATTGAAGAGTGTAATACCCTCCATTTATTTGTTAATATGCCAAAAGCACATTCTACACATCGTCGCGCTCTACTAAGACGATAATTAAAAATACGTTTGTTTCTATCTAGGTTTCTGTTAGGATAAGGGCGCATCATATTTCTGTGTAAACCAAACGCCTCATCTCCAACAAAAACAAAAGGTTGGGGTTCGTTTGTATAACTGGGCAAATTTTTGTCTTCCGGTAAATTTAAATCATTTCTGAAAAACTTTTGACCTAATGTAGACTTTCTAAATATAGAGTTATCCGATTCTTTTCCATAATCACCAACATTAATCGTTGTAAAACAACAGTTTGCATCTGCTACAGCCATTAACACGATGGAGAAGTATTTCTTATAATTATAGTAATTCGAACCACTGTGTGAAGGTGATTTTATTCTGACGTGTTTACCATCTATTGCCCCAACGCAATTTGGAAAATTAGTTTTCTTATAAAAAAGCTCAGCGTTCGAATTCCAAATAGATTCAATTGGTTCTGGCATTTCAATAGGCTGAAGTACATTCCATATTTGTATACAGGTATGTTTGACGATATCATACGCAGTAGAACGCCCAATCAAGAAGTCTTCACTTATTGTATTTAAATCAATACCTTTGGCAAGATATCTGAAACAAAATGTAAAATTAATTAATTGAACACAATTTAAAAAACATGTTAAATTTTATTAGGTACATAAATAATAACATAATCATCCTATTAAAATTTAAATCATTTGCTTTTCAGTACAATTTCTGCAAAAAAAATGGAAGGCCGTAAGAGATTATTACATGCGTGAAAAAAAAAAAGAAAATGATGAAAGAAGTGGTAGCGCAGCAAAGAAGAAGAAAGTATGCCCGTATTTTGATTTATTGCAGTTTTTAAAAGTTACCAAACAGTCAAGGAACTCGTTTTCAAATGTAACTTATCCTGAAAACACTGATAACGATGACAGTAATATAACTGGCAACAACGACGATGAAGATCTTGATGAACAATTCAGATCCACAGAAGCGGACTCACCACTGTATCAACCGTCTACCAGCCAGCCAGCGTCAATGCAAACACCTGTATACCAAAACCAGCCGTCGACGTCAAAGCAGACAGTGTCATCGCAACCATCTGTATCCCGAACAAAAAATAAAAACAAAACACTGACTCTGTTTCAAGAATCTCTTCTCAAAAAGTTTGATAATGATGATAATGATCCTAATCGATATTTTTTATTATCTTTTTTGCCAGAGATGTCAAAAATGACAGAGAAACAGAATTTCGAATTTCGCATGGAAGTTATGAAAGCATTAAATAAAGTCAAGTATCAAGTTCCAGAACAGCACACACAATCAAACTGGCCTCATTTTTCATCACCCTTTTCTGATTCCCACAGCAATAGCAGTAATCAATACTACCCGACACCAGTAAATAGAGGATACACAACACAGGCAAATGAATATCACTCCAATGAAACAAATGAATATGATGAAACATAGAACACTGTGCTTGTTTGTTAATCTTTATACTTAAGTAAAATTATAATTAAAATACTTTAAAACTTACTTGAGTGTTATTATTAATCTTTCCTCTGGGCTGATGGCTAGTCTCATATTTGTGTCCGATTTAGTAATAAAAGGTTTTATGTGATGTAATAATTCTTGAAATACATGTAATGGCATATGGTAGTAGTTTTTAAACATATCTGGATTTGCACATACACGTTCATATAATGTATGGAACTGTCCACATATCAGCCTCTCACTATTGAGTGGGTTTACCCAGCTTCTTTTTCTGGTATCATCTTCTGAATATGCTTCATAAATACACAGTATTTTCAATGGATTCATCGCAATGGATGACACAAACACCCCGTACCAACGCTCGATAGTAACTGAATAAATTACGTCCGTCTGGCAGCTCAACAGAAATTCAGTTGAACGTAAAATAAATGACCGAAAATACGCGACTCACAACTCATAAAATTACGCTCGTTTGGCTTCACCCTAAGTATCGTTTATAAGTATTTCGAAATATTTAAGCATGTTTATCACTTTGCTTAGTCTGGGATCAGAAGACGTTGTGTGAGTTGTCCCAAGATATTGTCCAAAGATATTATATTAATAATCATATTATTTCTTGTTACATATTAGTTATTATTAAGTGTCATCCTCAAGAGTGAGGACACACGGGGCGGACTCACCATTATTTTGATTACATTAGTCCAGATGATCCGTTCGTGATGGCCGGCCTGGGCACGGTGGGAGTCGAGATCATCACGCAGTTGCCTGAGACGGATGCTGTGATTGTACCTGTCGCCTGCGGAGCTCTACTCGCCGGCGTACTTACTGCCTGCAAGAAACTTAAGTGTTCCTGTCTTATTTATGTACGTTTCGTAAATAATGTCTAAGTACTTATTTTTTTAGGTACCTTCCTATCCCCACTTACCTTAAATTGCAACGTTAGGCTACATAGCTGTCAGGAAGATATCTTATAAGAAATGTAACGATAAACTCCCATATGTACGATTTCCACCAAGACGCGAGCAGCCGAACGCGTCCGCCCGCCCGTCGGTCGGCCACAATCTGCTAGAACCCGCTGCTATCCGTCGGCATACTCTCAGCGACTAGAATACGAGAGCCGAGCGGAGTGATTTGAATTTCCTCTGGCACTCCTGCGTCGCCCGGTTGGTGGACATCGTACATAAGGGTACCCAGGATAATTTTACGAGGCGTTTGTATTTTGGTCGGACTTTCGGCGGGGGTTTTCAACCCCCAAATCACCTTTGAGTACGTCCATGTTATGTACAAATTTGATATGGTATACACAAGCATGACGTCATAACACGTGGGTTGTCAAGTCACTTAATTTTAAATACATAGTACTTACCTAAATATTTGTTTTGATGATTAGGTATATATTTATTAGCATAAATTGTGGACGAACGTATGTACCTACCTACTTATTGAATAGAGTATTTTAAGACGTAGCCAGCGGTTCTATTGCTGTAAAATCATTTATTTTTATTGAATTCATCTATCCCATTTTAACATCGCACGACATTAGCTTAGTAAAGAAGGGTAGGTAATTTAGATTAGTTTTATGTCGGCAGGGCGCAGAATGTGCAAAGGTGCCAACGATGATGAAGGCACTGCAGGCTGGACGACCCGTTCATGTTCCAGTGTTACCCTGCCTCGCTGAAGGACTCGGGGGATCCATCGTTGGTTGCAACGCTTTCGCTACCGTAAAAGGCACGCTAGATCGGATGGTGAGGAAAATATTGCCTATATAAACTTCTATACTAATATTATAAATGACCCATGTAAGAATCGTATCCACAACCTTTACCACAGCAGTTGCACTACTCCCCCTGTGCAACCGAGGCAATCTTTTTCTTTATTGAAATTGATTGAAATAAAGGAATAGCCAATAGGTAGGCTGCTGAAGAACTATTAGTCAGGAGGTCTTCTCTAATTCAACGAAAACGAAGTTTCCATTAAAAATGAGGTGGTAAAATGTAGATTCAGCAATATCAATTTAATCACTCATCTCTTCGTGAAAATCGTTCGCATTTTTCGTGTTTATTTAAAAAATAATTAGAATAGGGAACATTGTAATTAATTTAAAATTAAAGTTATAAATTGAAGACTACGAACGTTTTAGAATTTTGTTGTAAAGAGAGTTGGTCTACAGGTCGTTCTCCTTTCAATTTTTTGGATACATTTTTATGTAAGGATATTTAACTTACTTGGGCTTAATACCTAATAGGTTGGTGTTTGATATTCAAAGAATGTAACATTGCAGCTAGTGGTCGACGAGGTGTACATTGCTCGCGCAATAATATCGATGTTGGAGCGCGAGAGGCTGGTGGCAGACGGAGCCGGTGTATGTGCAATTGCCGCAGTTATGCAGGGACTCGTACCAGAACTTCGTAATAAACGGTAAGTCTCATACCCGTCCCAAAAATCTACCATCAGCATACTCGGAAACATGTCTGAATATTCGCAAAAAGCCAGGCTGGATATACCTATGTTATGGCTACTAACATAATATGTTGCCAAGTATACACCCTGGGGTCTGGGGTACGTAAATGGTATAGAACTTATAGAAGCCATTTTATTTTATACTTCTACCTGTCGCGCGTCTTGTAAGTTGTAAGCATCACTGTTAAATTAACTTGATTTGCCTGTGGTCTTAACGCCTGACGATTTTTGATAGGTGTACTTTTTACTTAGATAGGTACGTTCAGGCGGTCAGTGGCCATTTGAGTGTATCCCATTATTTCCATGAAAATTGTGGGACGTGCGTTTTTAGGGTTCGGGGGGGGACACAATTTATGCAACTTACCTTTTACCCTTAACTTTTGAACAGTGTGACCAAAAAATATGAAAAAAATCATAAAGATAGCGCTTAATAAGCAATTAAAACTAAAATCGGACAAGATCGGATATACTTACTGTCATTGAGTTATAGCTGAGAAACTACTTTTCTCAACAAAAGGGCGTAAGTGCCATGAACATACAATTATTTAAGGCTGCTGAACCCTACACTGAGCATGGTCCAACATGCTCTTGCCCGGTTTTTATTTTTCTATTAGGTACGACTTATCGCAAACGGTTAGGGCGTTTTCACAATAGGTACATTTAAAAAACAATTAAACAACACAACACAAATCCTATCACACTGTTAGCGCACCATATTATGGTGTGCTAAAGGCGGGATATGCGTTTTAATTTTTCATAGACAGTGATTTAATCTAAAGAGAAACGAATATATGCCCGGCTTAGGCAGAACATATTGGACTATCTATGTAATAAGACAACCACCCGATGTAACTATGTTCATGCAAATAAAGAATTATTATTATTATTATTATTATATACTAGCTGTCCCGCGCAACTTCGTATGCGTATATTTTCCCCGTTTTTGCAACATTTCTCGTCGCTGCTCCGCTCTTATTAGTCGTAGCGCGATGTTATATAGCCTATAGCCTTCTTCGATAAATGGGCTATCCAACAAAAAAAGAATTATTAAAATCGGTCCAGTACTTTTTGAGTTTATTCGTTACATACGAAAATACAAATCTTTCCTCTTTATAATATTAGTGTACATAAGACAGTTCCTATATGTGCACGTAGACTTTAGCTTGAGTAGAAAAATTGAGCGCGACAAATGCCTTGTGAAACCGCAACAAAGTGGGACAAACGATTTCCGTCAAAGGAAATATGAAATAGAAATAGTGGGATTCAACCAGCCATTTCATGATAATTATGACTTCTTCAAAATATAACCAGATCTTGATTTGACCACTTCAAAGTCGCCTTGTTATGTTACGAAAGTACAATCGGCCTACTCGGCGGTCGTACACCCTTATGGCTATAATGGCTTGCGAGAAACGTTCGCTCTCTACGTAAGCGCACTCACACAGGCACATCTGCGCCTTATCGGATGCAAGGAGGCGGGGTCCTTGTTTTTTTTTTGTTGCGTTGTTGTTGTGCATATTTCGAGACGATTAGACAGTTGTAAATAGGTACATACTAATAAAGGATTGTGACTTTTGTTGTAAGCGCGCTTTTTGCAGTTGCGCGAAATAGCAATTAATTATTTTATTGTAATACACCCAAATCTACATTAATATTATAAATAGTTTATTTATATATTTATTCGTTTGTGTTGTTGAAATTGTAAAGAGGTAGTTTAAAACTTGGAGAGGAATATAGTATATTTTGCCTCAATACTATTATATATGTGGAATTGTGGATGGAGGTACGGGAAACTGTTAGCTTTTAATATTTTTATGAATTACGTTTTGATTTTTAATCTATCTTTTCAACAAATATGAGTTAGTAGAGGGGTTTAAAACTAGTGCCTGTAATTTATGAACTAGAACCTATTTTCGATGTTTTATATTGTGCGTATGTTTTAGTATGATTCTGTTATGTAGGATTATCGAAATTATTTATTTTAATTTTTGTAAAATTATTTTGCATTTTTGATAAATATCCATACTAATATTATAAATGCGAAAGTAACTCTGTCTGTTAGGCTTTCACGCTCAAACAGCTATACCGATTTAGATGAAATTTGGTATAGAGATAATTTGAGTCCCGGGGAAGGACATAGGATAGTTTTAATGACGATAACCGACATCCACGCGGGCGGAACCGCGGACTAAAGCTAGTAATATATGTTTTAATAATGATAATAAAAATATTTTTCAAAATGACGTAAGTCTTCATTTTGGCTAGCCCCACGTAAGTATTTAAGAGGTAATTTGATGCAACTATGAGTTCTATGATTAATCTATACTTATATTTTTTGAGAGTTTGTTTGTATGTTTGAACGCGATAATCTCGGGAACAATTGGGTCAAATTGAAAAAATATTTTACTATTGGATAGCCTATTTATCGAGGAAGGCTATAGGCTATATAATATCACGCTACAATCGGCTATATAACATCACGCTACAATCAATAGGAGCAGAGCAGCAATGTAAAATGTTGAAAAACGAGGAAAATTTAAGCTGTCGGAGTTTGCTGGTCTTCGTCTGCTTCAGACAGCTAGTATGCTATTTAAAGTTGTTCCCAGTGACTTTACTCGCGTATATCTTGATCTATTCGAGTGATAAGAATCCTACATCCTTCACCTGTTTTAAAACCTATATTATTTTGTAAGTTCTCTGTTATAAGTATTTTATCTAAATTTAATTTCAAATAATCATTAGATTGATTTAACGAAATAAAGATATTTGAAATTTAAAATTTAAATCGGGCTAGTAGTTTCAGGGTTAACCTCTACATACAACTTTAACTCTTTACTATAAATAGTATGTATGGTTTTAATTCAGCAAGTTATATTTAATTTTTAATCACTAATTATTTTAATAGAAATAAATGTATTACCTGGAATGAGGGCAAGAAATAAAGAAACGAGTAAATTGTTTTATTAATTTTATGGATCAGTCAAACAATTCCATTACACATTTAATACTTAATTATAATTTAAATTGTGGATGAGGTATGCAAACTAAAACAATAACGATATATTTTTAATATTAAATTATTATTTTACCATGCTATATAGTCATCAAAGTGCTAAATTACCAATTACTTTATCAATTATTATTATAGTAATAACGTCTTAGTTAGTGAAAATAGTCAGTTTCATTAAATTTTTAAATTTACTGCCTCTGTGGCGCGGTGGGAGTGTATCCGACTGCTACGCAAGAGGTCGTGGGTTCGATTCCCACACGGGACACCAATTTGTGTGATCCACAAATTGTTGTTCCGAGTCTGGGTGTACTTTGTGTCCGTGGCTTGTATGTTTGTTAAGTCCCCCGCGACACAGGGCTTGTACCCACGACTGCGGGAGTCGTCTTTTTCAAATTAAGTAACAATGTATGAATTAATGTATTATCTCAGATGCTAGCGTATATTTATTACAGTAAAATAACCAATAAGTTTAATTTAGAATGCATTTTAAAATAATTACAAACATTTAATTTCAATACAATCTATTGGCTCTTCCGTCAATAAATATTAACTCTCCTCGAACATCAGCACTCATCTCGAACATCCCCACATATTAACAATAATTCGTCCTCACATTCACTTCACTTCCAGATTCACATTTCTGGGCTTGTGTCTAGTATTTATTTTAAAAAAATCGTCTGAAAATTTAGCGTGTGATAAATCATAACCTCTATACCCTCGAGCGAAACGTACTCCTGCTTCTTCTAGGTCCTGGCCTAATTTTTGTAGCGGAATAATGCACACATTTCTTATAACCTGCATGCCGCAGTCAAATAGTCTAGCGAACGTCGACGTCTTGGTAAATGGCTGCACTTCGTATGTGCTGACCATTTGCGTTACGCGATCCGACGTTATGAGAGTCCTCCTCAGCATCCCGCTTTATCCAACGTCCCGCTGTAAGCTCTCTGAAAAAAAATAACAAGTTAAAATAAATGTATAAAAGATCTTCGATACCTATTCATTAAAAGTTTGAATGAATAGTACAGTAAGTCAAGCACATTTTTAAAAATGTGTTATTTCATTATACTTAATATTATTTCTTTACAAATCAACAGACAATGAACGAGTTGTTACTGATAAAATTAGATAATAGTTCTTAAACAGTTGAAATGTGATTGAAAATAGAATATGCGTTAATATGAGAAGCTACCGTTTGCGAAAACAAATTCGCATGCAAACTATTATCAATCCTATTGGATTGATTTTAAAGATGATAATTGCCATAAGTGTTTCTAGTTTTAGGACATTTGCTGTGCGTAGGTATCATGAACCTATTGAAACACTATGATTTAATAAGGGTGGATTTATGTATAAATTGCCGTGTGGTGCCGGCTTAAGAATAGTACCACCCCATCTCTTCCCGTGGGTGTCGTCAAGGCGACTAAGGGATTTCACACCGGAGGACGGGCAGCAGCGTCCTCTGCGTACTTAAAACCTTACTGCGATCACCAACCCGCTCGCCAAGCGTGGTGATTATGGCAATTACCCCCAGGATCTACATACTAATAGGTTCTACTGGGGAGACCCGTGCCCAGCAGTGGGTCATCATATGGGTTGATATGTATGTATATGTATGTATAAATCATAGAAAAAAAAATATAAGTGTATAAAAGTACGAAATTCCTACTCTTCACATATCAGTAGAGACAGCCTTTTATATGTTGCCACTCATTCTACAAAATAGTTTTGGTTCCGATTAGTACTACGTTTCGTTAATATATTTCAGATTAATTGAACGAGTGAAAGTCTAGTTCCAAGAAGTTCATCTTTAAAAAATATACGAATTAGCAAGTGACTCAGAACGCCACGTTTAAAGTAACTAAATGTAAATATTATTGGACATCAAAAAATATAAATGAACTTTTACTTTACATTGATTTATGAAAAAGACATTAACGGTTTATGAATTTATAATAAATCATTTTTATTATTATTTATTTGTTGAATAATCATAAGTAGTTCTAAACCTATGTATGATAATAAAATATTTAAATATATTTTTTAAAATAAAATTACTTATTTTCTTATCATTTCGGTAGTAAATTAGTAGAATGATTTTTCGACAATCATCGTTATATTTGAATATATTTACATAATTTTTTAATAAATTATGCACTTAAATAAAGATTTAAGTGCATAATTTATTAAAAAATCAAGCTCACCCATTACACCGTCTATTAACAAAAACAATTTAATAGTTATTGTTTTTTTTTAATTATATACGAAATAAATTCGTATATAATAAAAAAAAAAACAATTGTCATTCCGTAAAATTCAAATAATAAGTTTATACACTTAAAATATTAGGAATAAATAACTGCGATTGATGAAACCACTAACCCTAATGTCTGCCATCATCATTGAGAATATTATTATATTATAACAACGAAACAAACATTAGCTATGAAATTAACCATCGTCTTCGGAAATATTGATTATATTATTATTTGGTCTCCCCCAATTACTTTTTAACCAATAGCCAATTCTATTGTTAAACATAATTTATAATTATTGAAATAAAATATACGAGTAATTTGAATTTGACTTACCGTAACATTGGTAAAGGTTTGAATCCTTGGCCGTGAAGATCCAAAATTTTATTCACGGTTTAAATTTCGGTTAATTGTGAAAACTCACTGAGGTCAGCAAGAAAGCATCCAACAGTTCAGTAAAACACAGCCACCGTAGGTAAACAGATGAAGAAGAAACGGTCCACTAATTCACACCACAAGTCAACGAGAGTTCTATCAGTAGTCAACGAAGTGGCAAGATATCGGAATCCATAAACAGAACAAGTCGTGAGCAAAATACAGTAAACACGCGCGCGTCATCATACAAGGAAGTGCAAATTGCAACTAAGTTAACAAAAATGTTTTATGTTCCCGTTGGTTACCACACCTTAGCCCCGTCCTAATTGGTTGAAAGTAAAATGTGGGAGTGGTTTTTGCGTTTGTGTGTGTGACCGAACCGTTGTGAACCGCTCATAGCAAAATATTTTCAGGTGGTCGAGCATCTAGTGGGCCGATTGTACCTAGCTATAATTTTATTGCAGCAATTTCGATTACCTACTTGCAGAGCGGTATGCGTCATAAGTGGCGGTAACATAGACTCGGGTCGCCTGTCCCGTACAATTCAGCGCGGGCTCGGCGCTAACGGGCGCCTCATGCGGTTCGCTATTGCTGTACCAGACCACCGCCTTGGGCTCGAGCAGCTCGCCAAGGTCATAGCCGACGAAAGCGCAGTGCTCAAGAGCTTAGTCACAGAGCAGATGTGGGTGCACAGCGATGTTTCTTCTACTTGGGTATGTGATATATTTTTTTTTAAAGACGAATCCCACATTAGCGTGCAAGCTCTGTGTCGCGGGGGACTTTACAAACATACAAGTCACGGACACAAAGTACACCCAGACTCGGAACAACAATTTGTTGATCACACAAAGTGGTGTCCCGTGTGGGAATCGAACCCACGAGCCCTCCGGAGCAGTCAGACACACTCCCACCGCGCCACAGAGGCAGGCATATAGTTCCACTTTGTATAAGTAGGTAGGTAATTCGTTTTGATGCAAACTCATAAAACACTAGTGTGTGTAAAATTCGCACTTCGTTTTAAAACAAGTACCTAGGTAATTCATTTTGATGCAAACCTTATTTCCATGATAAAACACTAGTGTGTAGGTACACAATCACTTCCAAAAAATATAACTTAGGTGTAACTAAAAAGCAAAAAATATATGTGTACAACAAAAAATAATTAAACATTTTGAAGTTGGTACCTAAAACATAAAACTATATTTCCTGGCACAAGCTTCAAAATGTTTAATTATATTTAGTTTGGAAGTCGGTTTTTATTTTTTTGTTTTTATTTCTCTCTTTTTAGTGTATTAGTTTGTACTTAAGTAGTTGATTTATGTTACAATAGCATAATCCAAACTGCTTTTTTCTTTATACAAAATGTTGCGTTTTGCGATATAAGGCCGTTGATTTTTGAGGAGTTCACCGGATACTAGACCATCAGTTCCATTACATGATTTGACGGAGGCGAAGAATCAGGTATCGAACACGGTACTCAGATCGCAACCCGCAATATTTATTATTGAATAGTTCCGCTGGTCATCTGTGGTCTTCATCATCAGTCCCATTTCACTCAATGGTGTCTTTTAAGAGTAAATGCACGAATTACCACAAAACCCAAATTACTATAGGTGTGCCTTTAATAATAATATCTTGGGACGACTCACACAAGGCTATCTGATCCCAAACTAAGCAGATAACTGATAAATACTTACCCAGAATAAACAATCTTGCTCATCACACAAAGTTTTATCTTTGGTGGGGATCGAAGCCCCTGCGTTGCAGTCGGACACACTCCCGCCGCGCCACAGAGGCAGTCATTAATATTTGTTTCCCCAATTTTTAAGATCTCATCAGATTTTAACTTTGATGACAATGGGACCAATCTGTGTCAATACCTTTTTAAACACAAAAATATTTTATCAAATCAGTCCAGCCGTCTGTAAGTATACAGAAACAAAAAAAATTAGTCTACTTGAGAACCTCCTTTTTTGGAAGTTGTTTGAAATAAAAAAATAAATGTTTCTAGAGTAAGTAAAATCTAGGCTGGGTAGGTATATATCACAGAGCGCGTTTTAGCTACCACAATATGTATTTTAAAAGCCAACAAAATACTTTGTCCATGTCCGACTGTAGAATTCAAGATGGAGGGACTATGCTGAAAGCCTGGTTAGATCTGTGAAGATCTAAAACCAGGCTTTCAGCATAGTCATATTCACAAATTATAATAGGCTTTTCGTATACTCATTCCAGGCTAACGTCGTGGTAGAGACTGCAAGTGACGACAATGCAGTTAGATTCAAAGATAAAGTCCGCGAACTATATCCTTCGGCCAGGTTTGCCGTCACAGACATTGACGACAAACACAGAATCGGTGTGCGATGACTACGCTCTGTATAATTTATTAGTGAAATGTGATTTTTTAGCAATAAAAAGCAAGTTTTTTTGAAGATTTTTTTTATTTTACTTAAACATAATCTTATGCGACAGGGTCATCGCCCTTGGTGGCCCTTGTGTAGATCACCTGTCCATGGTGTTGGACTACCTGTTTGATTAAACCTGTGACAATGAGAAGGTAATGTTAGGTATGTTATAAATAAATAGTAATCAATATTGTGTGGGTTGCTTGTTCAGACTCAATATATCAGTTTTAACTGTCATTGTATATCCAGAGTAAAGTAACATCACAACAAACGTGCTGAAGTCTTTATTTAGAATGTCTATTTTTTTTTTTTTTTCCCCTTGTCCATCTGCAATCGGCTGTCTAGCCATGATTAGATAAGTGCCAGGTCCTTGTGGTTGTAGGTGGCACTCCAGTAAGTGGCACCATTTAGTCAATAAGAATTTCATCTCTGGTCTAGGTCGGCTGTCTAGCCATGATTAGATAAGTGCCAGGTCCTTGTGGTTGTAGGTGGCACTCCAGTAAGTGGCACCATTTAGTCAATAAGAATTTCATCTCTGGTCTAGGTCCAATATCTGCCATCTTTTTAGGCAATCAGTGTTATGATCTGTACGTGAATCCAGAATGTCTTTAAATAAAAGTAAAAATAAGAGATGTATCCCACTATTTCCATTGATGGAAATTTAAAAAGTGATATGGTTTTTATAAAAAACCATATCACTTTACCGCCTATCCCACCTTTAGTGCACCATATGTATTGTAAAAACACCCAAATAAATATAATTAAATATTTTGAAGTTGGTGCCAGTTATCTTTAAAAAAAACCCTTATAATTTGCGATTTGTCATAATGAAAATAATGGTATATAATAAAAAACGCATGCATTTCCATTGTAATGAAAAATGGAAATAGTGGGATACACCCAACCTAAAAAGTACATTTAAATGTTAATGTGTTTTAGATTCATAATTATGTACTTCATTTCTATTTGATTGATGTAAGATTAAATGTTTGTAATATTTAAAAAAGTCTTGAATTGTAATAGTTCATTACAAGTTCTGAGATATATGTATGGGTAGCCAGTTTCATTAAATCTAGTGCCAAACTTATAGTCAACCCAAGATTTCCACTTAGGTCTACAAGGCGTCAGCCTACGGGCCCTGACGGCAAATACTGGCTTGCCTTAACAAATCAAAAATATTAAATATAAATTACTAGCTGACCCGCACAACTCTATCTGCGTAAATTCTCCCCATTTCGTTAAAGTGTGATGTAATATAGCCTTCCTTGATAAATTGACTATACAATAGTAAAATAATTTTTCAGTTCGAACTCTTCAGATTTATGATATTAGTATAGATTAGCCAATTCAGGCATGCTTGTTTCTTTGGCCAGATACCAGATTTGCTTAACCTCTAGCCAGAAATTCAGCCGAACATTGATGTTTGAAAGTAAGATTATTTTATCTAAAGTAAGTGCAAATTGCTTGCAATTGGGAACCTTACATTTAGTGTACAATACCCAAATTTATCAGTTTGACAAAATCTATCTTTTCACTTAGCACCCTGTGTGTGACAAAGTGTACAACAAAATACTTTTTAAAGCTGGCCTTGTTGTAAGTGTAAGTTATACAATGAAAATGTTGTAATTATTGATTCTATTTGTTAAGTGATCTAATCAAGTACAGTACATAATTAAATCTCATAACAAATAGAATCCGTAATTATAAAAAAAGTACAGTACTTTTTTTAAATTCTTATAAGTAAATGAATATTAGTTCTGAATTAAACCAAGTCTCATTGTCTTAATTGATGTGCAGTGGGAATGTTTTACCCATGTGGGAATTGAACAGACATGGTTCCATTCCTACACAGGACAAGCTTTGCAATGAATAGAGCAACAGATGTGAATTTCAACTTATTTCAGTGTTCAGGGAACATAGTCACAACTAATAGGTTATTTGACTAAAGTCAAATCAGACTCTTTTTAAGAAACATCAAAAATGAGCCGCTCTGTACAAATTTGTATGGAATGCTAGCATATGACGTCACATTTTCTATGGTCAAATTATTTACTTTCAATGTTTCTCTTTATGATTATAAATTAAGTAACACATTAAAATAATAAATGAACATATATTTTAGAACAATTTATGACATATTTTTACCTAGTTATTTTAAAATATTTTATTTTGATAGTAGTCAAATACCCAATTATGACAAGAAATTTATTTACTCATGCCAACAAAAAAACAGCGATCTTTATGATACTAGGTAAAATCAGGACCTCATGATATGTGGCAAATATTGTTAAGTATTATTTAAAATAGTACCAACATACCTTTTTCTCTGAGCTCAATGAGTGCTCTCCTTGCAAGTGAGCCACGGACCTTCAACCTTTCAGAGACGACGGCGGGTGTGATCAGCTTGTACTGGGGCACTTCCTTGTACAGTTTTTCATATGTGGGCTTGTCAAACAACACCTGGTTGTTCAATTTGTCACGGACTTTTCCTTTGGACCACTTCTGCAAAGTAATAAGAAAACGTGTAATGCCAAAAAAGGCAATGTGCACACCTACTACAGGTTGTTAGTGCCATCAGCCTCAATATATCAGTTTTTACTCTCACAGAGTTCAAGTCTCGAATGATAATCATTTGGAATCTCTTGTTTGCATAGTAAAACACTGGCAATCATCCTTACCGAATTTTATATACGATAAATATGAAAGCCAGCTGCATTTTGTGCAAAAACTATTTCGAATTGTACGTTTTATTCACCGATCACTTCATAATCACTGTCTGTCACACGCACACATAACCTCACTTTTAGAGTTAACAAATTGTTTACCTTCTTCTTGGCTTTGCCGCCACCGGATCCCTCCTTCTTCTTCTGTGTTTTCTGGGGCTGCTTGGCCGAAGCCTTAGTGTCCTTCTTGGGCGGCTGAAATTATAAAAACATCGATGACAACAAGCTACGCCACGAGGTCCCGTACTAAACGCTTCCAAAATAAATTCGTTGGGTATCTCCATCATAGTTAAAATTTACTAGGTACGAAAGTTTTAGGCTATCAAAAGATAATTTGTGAAAATTTGTAATCAAATGAACTCGAAACTAATGATAAAATTGAAATTATTAGATCACAGCTTATTCGCTCACCATCTTGAAACCGGAAAGAAGGTAGAAGAAATATTGTCTATGGATTCAGGGAGTTTGACATTTACGTTCAAAAATAAAAACGACTAAGAGAAACCATAGACAAGATAGTGAATTTCAATATAATCGACTATCAAGTTGATAATAACATAGTACAGATATAATATAATTATGATGTGGACTTAGGGGCCCCGCTACACGGTCTTCTTGTTTGTGCAAATATCCTTTCAGGAATATGAATGATACAGATTTTCAGATAGAATTTGTGCATCGTTTGGTTTCATGTTAGTTGAGTTTTGGCTGCAGTAACGTTTTGGTGATGGCCAGATCTCGCAAACTACTTACTGAAATATTATAATGTTTTTAACATGAATAGGTAACTTGTGCTCTCTAGAGGACTTGTTTCTTTTCCATATAGTGACACCGTTTACTATAACGTTACCGTTTATAGTTATGAGACACATTTTTGAAAAGGAAATTACCTTCTAGTTTCCAAACTAGAAGACCTAGAAACCAAAGAGTAAACTAATAGTAACTAATACTACGGAAAAAGAGGGCCCTCTTGCAGTGGAAAAAAGCGAACCGTTTTAATTTTAACAGACGACAATGCGCCATCTGAATTTTGTTTTCAGGAATATGATTCATGCGGTATGGTATGCTAGATATAACTGTAGGTTTTATTAGCAACAACTCATTTTATTAATTTCAACGATTGTTTTAAATGTTCTCATATTTTTAAGAGAAGCATTTTTAAGTTTTATTTCGAATATCAAACTTTAAAATGACTATCATGAATAAATGCTAACGCGTCATGGAATCGTTGAGATTAATAAGAAACGTTGTTGCTGATAAAGATGATTCAGTTATTTGTGATAGGAGAAAATAAGTTTTTATATTAAAATGTACCTACCTACTTACAACTAGGTTTTCTAACAAAAGTACAAAGTTTAGATATTATTCCTAACGCGACATTATCCAAGACGATAATTTTAACAATAAAGTGTCTCTTGCAAGATAAAATTAAATCTAGGTATAGATTTAGTTTAACACGGGGCCTATTCAACGCACTTGTACGAAATTATCACAGCCACAATTATTAAATGAAACAAAAAACACGCAAACGCAAGACGTATATTATTCAAATAACTGATAGCTCAGGGCTTTGAAATTATCCCCTATGAAATTCATTTAAAATATTAAAACAAATAAATAAAACTTCCGATTCAGTGATGGCTTGTTTGACAGTTGTCAAAAGATAACTTTTTTCAAGTACCTTAGACAATCTGGGCTCTTACTATAAAGGTCAGTGTTATTTAGTAGTGACAAATAACATTATTTATCATTATTTAAAGATAAAGCATTTTTAAGATCATTCAATGATAAAACAAAAATAAAAGCACTGTTTTATTAATTTCTTAAAACAAAATAAAACCTAAAATTTAGTTTAAAATGTTAACGCCATCCATTGAACTTGAAGGTAATTAGGTAGTAACTAAATATTTTCGGAAACAAAAAACAGATGCCGACTCTTCAATTACTGATCTGTCACTAAAACGACAGTGTCCCCCCCTGCTAGAAACCCATTGATGGTTTTTTGTCTAAACCTCTCATTTATTCTCCTAATAGTCCGGTCAATTTAGACATTGTTACATAAAGTCCCAACAAGCTGAATTTCTGTGAAGTTGTTCAAATCATAATTATAAACAATGTCTAGAAGTTCCCCATCATTCCCCTGTAAGGAAAAATTTAATTCAAGGTCAAAGGTCAAAAAAATGAGTTTTTCGCGATTTTCAGCAAAACGGTAAGTTTTATCATAAAAGTACCTCAGACAAAAATTGTAGATCATAAAATTATCTATAAAAAAATGTATCAATACTTTTTTCTTACGAGCCACCGTTTCTGAGATAATAACGATTCAAAAAGTTATAAAAGTTGTTATCGTCATAATATGCACGAGTACGCCGTACTCAGTAACAACTCATATCTAATCATTTCGTACTATATTTGTTCCTTGGGACTTCACAAGTATCTTATTTGGTCGTTTACTTGCGTGCCTCAATGAAAAAACTTACTAACTTGCCCTAGTAATACTAAGAAAAACACTACCACTCACGTATACGGTAACGCTTACAAGATTCACAATAATAGAAACAGTATGACAAGTTCTTGACGTTAATTTATATAAGCCTGCAAGCTAAGAAAGCGTGGAATGACTGAACTACGGAGGAGAGGAAGGCAGCCGTGGCGTCCAGCAGCAGGGCTCCGATGATGGCCTTCTTGCGCCCTCTGGCATCTGCCAGGTTGCCCCAGAATTAGATATATATATATATACATACATATATATATTATATAAAATATTACAACTCTAGATGTATATACGTGGCGTACTCATGCATATTATGACGATAACAACTTTTATAACTTTTTGAATCGTTATTTCTCAGAAAGGATGGCTCGTAAGAAAAAAAGTATTGATACATTTTTTATAGATAATTTTATGATCTACAATTTTTGTTTGAGGTACTTTTATGATAAAACTTACCGTTTTGCTGAAAATCGCGAAAATCTCATTTTTTTACCTTTGACCTTGAATTATTTTTTTTCCTTACAGGGGAATGATGGGGAACTTTTAGACATTGTTTATAATTATATTTTGAACAATTTCACTGAAATTCAGCTTGTTGGGACTTTATGTAACTTCACTCTCATTTTTTGGTCTAAATTGACCGGACTATAATCCCACAAAATTTCATAAACCTTCTTGAACGCATTTATGATTTATAATGAATATTCTGTTTCAACCGACTAAGCAGAGCTTGTATTATGGAAACCAGACAACCGATAAACATACTTAAATATTCTTATTTAGATACATACATCTTGAACATTCTATTTTTTATGGAACAAGTCATGTACAAGACCTAGCTATCAGCAAAACGTTACTCTAGCAAAAACTCAAATAACATGAAACCATACGATGCACAAATTTTGCTTTTGCATGCACACTTCGCACAAACTTAAAACTATATTTCTAGCTATTCTATATCCAGAAAGGTCCATTGCAAAAAAAAAAAAAAACAATTTTTCTTGATTAACTCAAAATGGACTGGAAGCACAAATTTAAAAAGTTGTGCACATTTCAGCGGCATGTTGATGCACTGAAAATCTGTATCATATATCCTGAAAGGAGACACCATTCTGCTGGGGTAACACACACGTCAATTATGTGCATGGATGCGCATTATCGCGTGTTGGGGTCTGGCTAACAGCAAAGACTTGCATACGCAAACAGTTTATGCCAATTTTTTCACAAACTGTTTGCGCATGCAAGTGTAGTTTGTTGTACCGCGCGACCGCGCGTGTAGCCAGACCCTATATAATTTACATGCTCTTTGGAGGGTTCAAAGAGCATGTAAAAACACTTCAAACGGGAAGTGGTTGGCAAGGAATAATTGGGTTGATAAACAACATAAGAGTTCATAAAGGTAAAATTTTTATAGATTTTTCAGTAGTTCTTGGTTTTGTTTTTTTTAACTGTCAGTGTTGAAATTGTTTTAAGAAAAGAAAAAAAAAAACAATATTATAGGATTTTATTTATCTTTATAGAATTGGCGTCGACACTTCTAATAAATATAGATAGATATATTTATTTACACATATTTAAATTTTATTTTACAAAGTTGCGAATAATTTACCCATTATTAAACAATATAAAAACTATTTATAGTTCGTAAAATATAGCTTGATACCTGTGACTTTAGAGACTACGTTTAAAAGACTGCTACAATAAATTTGTTGTTGGAAAAGTTTTAATTTTTTAAATATTAATAAGACATTTGTATAGAAATCTAGAACACTTTTTTCAAATAGAACTTGTTATCAAGGAGATACTAGTATAAACAAAGGTAATTTAAAATATTTATTATATTTTATTATTTATATTTTTTTGTTAGCTTACTTCGTAAACTCTTTTCGCAGCCTGGTAGGGATGTGTAATCGACTGGCCAGCGAATATCGATAAAATAAATGTATGACAATTTCATTAATATAAATTGTATAAATGATTATATCTAATCGTTTTTTCACAACGAATTCGTATTTTTTTAGTCTTGCAATACCTACTGCTTTCGCATGCAGCGATCAAGCGGGCGCCATCTTTTTTTAAGTCAGTACGAGTGCCCACGCCTTGTATACGCTACCGCTACGTGATTAATATTGTTTTGTCGTTATTACTGTTGCTTTGTTAAGTTTTGTTGTTATTTCTAGTTATTTGTTTTTTTTTTGCACCACAATGCCGAAAAGAACAAAAAAAACTGTTTTGAATAGCGAAAGTCGCGAGTTTGTGATTCGTTTGCGTGAGTATTTTGAGCGCGAGAATCAAAATGGCGGACCGCTACTACCGTTGGAGCAAGTGTGCAATAGAGTTGCTGACGCTCTTGGTATCGGACGAGCTACAGTGTCTCGAATTAGCAAAGAAAAGTATGGAGAATCGTCAAAGGAGATGGTGGCCGAAGATGAGGGAGGTAAAATATTATCGACTCCTAATAAAAAAAGGAAGAGAGTTTCGCCAGTCACCGAAATTGACGACTTTGATGCTGCCGCAATTCGAAATCATATATATGCGTATTACGCACGTGGTGAATTTCCCACGTTAAAAAAAGTATCCGTTTCGCTTAAAGACGCGGATTTATTTAAAGGAAGTCCACCATCGTTGTCCAAAATATTGAAAAAAATCGGCTTTGCTTATAAGAAAAGCGATAAAAGAAAAATTTTAATGGAGCGAACAGACATTGCTTTGACCCGAATTGACTTTTTGCGCAAAGTCAAAAATATAACAGATTGGAATAAAGTAGTTTTTCTTGATGGGCTCAACGCAAACCACACTGTTTCAAGATCGTGGACAGACGATAAAGCGGAGTCTACCACCAAGGTGCCCGAAGGCAAAGGACAAAGATTAATAATTACTCATGCGGGGACATCGTCTGGTTTTGTGCCCAATTGTTTACTGGCGTTTAAATCAGTAAAAACAACAGAGTACCATGAAGAAATGGATTTTACAAAATTTAAGGAGTGGTTTCTAACTCTTCTAAATAATTTGAGTGAACCACATTTTATTCTGATGGACAACGCTCCGTATCATTCAGTACAAAAAGATAAGGCGCCTACGACAAGCAATCGTAAAATTGAAATTATTACTTGGCTGCAAAACAAAGGAGTAAAAGCCGACAACAGCATGCTCAAGAAAGAATTGCTAAGATTAGTAAGCATTCATAAGCCCCCCACTCCAAGATATATTATAGACGAAATTGCAAAGGAAATGGGCCACACCGTCATCCGTTTACCACCATATCATTGCCATTACAATGCAATAGAACTAATCTGGGCTCAAGTCAAAGGTTCGTATAATCTAAAAAAACATATATAAAAAGCTTACAAAGAATGTAGTAGGTTTTTTGTTTGATCGAATACCTTTTTTTTCTAGGTTACGCTGCCAGACATAATGTAGCACCGCCTTTCACAGCGAACAAAATGTTGACATTACTACATGAAGCTTGTGTACATGTAAATGCTGATGATTGGAAAAAGGTAGTTGAGAAGACAAAAAATGTGATTCAAAAAGATTGGGAGCGCGATATTCAATTTGACAACATTGCGATCAAGAATTAATTATTAATCTACAGGACTGCTCCAGTGATGAATCAGAATTCGACTTGGAAGTTGATCTCGGCTGTACACCATTTGACAATTAAACTTTTAAATACCTTCAAATTCATCTTTCATTTCCTTTTTTCTTTCTTTCAATATCGTTAAAATGTATTTTTTTTAATAAACTCATTCCATATAAATATCGATAAAATACGAAAGACGTCCCATACCTATTACATGTCATTCTGACAAACGTCACAGGTATCAAGCTATATTTTACGAACTATAGGTAACAAATTACATTTGTGATTGCAATGACTCATAGTATTCAAGTTCTTCGCTAGTCACTGAAGGTCGGAATGATTCGACTCCTTCCCACATTTCTGAATTGCCTAGTATCACAGAATCAGGACTTAGTTCACTTTCTTTTACATGACCTGAAAATTAAAAATAATATGGGTAAATTTGTTCAGCTTTCAATGAAAAATACAGCATGGTATAGGTGTACCAGAATCTGATGTAAAAAAAAAATTAGAGATGGTAACACCAGGTTAATGTAAGTAAGTCCAAATCATACTAGGACGAAAGTTTGATCGATGTATTTTTTTCATTTTATTAGTTTAATTTATATATCGGTTCATTATCAATTTATTCAATAGAACTAAAGACTACTGAAAAAAGGGTTAATTTATATTTTTATTGCTATTATAATATTACGACGTTATTGGTGTAATGTAAAGAAGCCAAGAGCGGGAGGTTATCAGTATAATAAAAATCATCTTATTTATACTACAGTGGTTTTATCTTTCTTTATATTTGTAAGACATTTTCACACTGTCATGTAGTCTTTCCTACTTTATATAATGATTTTTTTTATCGAATTCGATTTTTTTTTCTTTCTTACCGGCATGTAATTTAGCGACGAGTCCGCGGACAGCGGCCGAACGAGCAGTAGACACAACCTGCAGCAGGTCGGCTCCCGTACAACAGTCAGGCAATGCCGATGCAACTGTTTCCAAGTCCACTTCCTCTCGTAGTTTGTAACTGTACATTCAGTATAAACGTTATTGCCAAGTTATTATTTCACTCAATATTTAGTATAGTACCTATTTTTTCTGTGACATGAGATAGGAACATAGGTGAAAGGCACCTGTCCCACCAACAACGATGAGCGATAAGCGAGTAGCGATTTATCGCTCAAGAAACGTACAATAGATGTATATGGTAGATCCCGTCCGTGTAAACCAAAGAGATGCAGTAGAGCGAGTACTCGCCGGCAGTGGGAACGGACAGCGATCAACTAATTAATATAGGTATGTATCTCTTTTCTTTACACGGGATCTACATAAGTACGTTTCTTGAGCAATAAAATCGCTACACGCTACTCGCTTTCTCGACGTTGGTGGGACAGGTGCCTAAGTACAAGAAGTTCATGCCATTTTTAAAGTTGTAATTTTTATAATAGGCGTGCCTAGGGGGACCGAAGTACGAAGATATTTACGATTTTTAGGTTGAAGCATAGTCCATCCATGGTGTCTTTCTTTCTTATAAATTAATGGGTTAATAATTAATATAAGCATCTTAGCTAAAGAAATCAAACTTTTTCATATTATAAATTGAGAGAAAACGCCTTACTAACTTTCGACAGAGTGCTTTTAGTACACATGTTTTTTCTTGCGGGCCACTATAGGGTCCCACATATATCAGCTTGTCGAGACGTCCAGGTCGTAACAGGGATTGTTCTAGTAAATCTGGACGATTCGTAGCGCCCATTATGAAGACGAAACTTGACGTGTCTGCATCTAAAACCACATAATATACAAAATCAATTCAGACCTATTTCAAATCGGTCCCGCGCAACTTAGTCTGCGTAAATTTTCACCGTTTTTGCAACATTTCTCATTGCTGTTCCGCTCCTATTGTGACGTAGCGTGATGTTATATAGCCTATAGCCTTCCTTGATAAATGGGCTATCTAATAGTGAAAGAATTGTTCAATTCGGATCAGTAGTTCCTGAGATTACCACGTTCAAATAAACAAACTCTTCAGCTTTATAATATTAGTATAGATATGAGGAATTTATTTTCTCTTAAGTACATTTTTTAAATTATGAAATAATAAATATGAAAGTTCAAACCGATTCAATCATACCAGAATGGCTGTACAAATCTACACAAGATAATATTACAGTCTAGAATAATATAGTCTACTTTTAACAAGATAAATGTATGGTTCCTGTGGGACAGATTTATTTTTTTAAACTTCCAATAGAACTTGATACCTGGCAAGAATGAGTGATCGCACGAATGGGGGACATTTGAATTTAGTGTCACCTTAAACATGATACATTTAGCACCCCCTTGAACGTGGCGCCTGGAGTACGGGCCCCGGATTGCCCCCCTTAAAACTTGTGATAAATGCCGACAAGAGCATCTAGAAGTTCGGTAGTCGCAAGTAAGGTATCAATTTAACTACGTCTATATTTACATCAGCTCTGTATACTGAGACCACGCTGTGTGCGTGTAGCGTGGTCTGCTCCCCCTGCACCGCGCCCCTCAACCCCCGCAAGATTACCCCGTCTAGACGGCTTCGTTGAACGACTGTACGTATTGCAACGGCCGTGGTCACGGGTAGACTGGCAGTCAGTCTACCCGCGACCACGGCCGTTGCAATACGATCGAAACGTCAGGCAATAAACAAAGGTACTTAGCCTTAAAATAAAATATTTACGCGATTAAGACCCGTAGCTTATAAAATTCTATAATGTGTACAAATTAATCAAATAATTTATTAGTGTGATTTTTGGTGATACAAAGGTGATTTTTATAACAATACTTATTTATCAAAAATCTGCCATCTTGCATTGGTGTACACTATTAAATTTAAAACGTCTGTACACATCGTCATACTTGTAATTACTTATGGAGAAAAGACAATAAATTAGAGTCTATCGGAAAGGAATTCGTTAAGTGTATTGTATCATTTATCGATTAATAATGTATATAATTGATACAATAATTGCATTTTTTTTAAAAGCATCAAGCGATAGAGAAATTTAAGGTCTAGTAACATAGTCCAGATAGATGGTTCGCTTCTGGCCCCGGTTTGGCTACGGAGGTCTCGGGTTCGATTCCTGAGTCTAGACTTCAAATTTTTCTACCTTTTAAAAATGCAATTATTGTATTTGTAAAGTAATTGGCAAGAAATGCCTATAAAAATTACTTCAATATGTAATTCATGTTTAAATTCTGTTATGTTACAATCTTTAATATGATTGGGTAAATGGTTATAAATTTTCAAAACAAATCGCTAAAGTTTACAAACATAGACTGTGTGAGTTAATTGACTGTGATTAAATGTTACCATCTCCACTAGTGACCCCGTCGAGTTCAGCCAGCAGCTGGCTGACGACGCGGTCGCTGGCACCTCCCGAGTCGCCGGCCGCCCCGCGCCTCGGCGCCAGCGCGTCCAGCTCGTCCAGGAACACGATACACGGAGACGAAGCGCGAGCTGACTCGAATACTGATACAACAATAGTACATTATTGTAAAGGCCGTGAAATAAACAATAAAGTAGATGACTGTCAAGTCAAATCAGTATCTTTTTAAGAAACGTCAAAATGATGCGCCTCATACTAATTTTTAAGAAATACAAAACAATGACGTCATGCTTTTGTATGGTCAAATCATGTAGTTCGTTATGATGTTTATAAATTCATGACGATGTAAGAAACATTGTTTTTCATAATATTATTGCAACTGCTATTTCCAGTATAGTGTAAAATAATTTATTGTTATTGTAGTCATCTACCCAATTGCAAATAGAGTATGAGTTTGAAAGCCGAGCCGTCACTAATACGAGACAGGCAATTGCCATTTCCGCTGAGGCATATAATACGGTATTTTACTCTTAAAAAATCTATTAATATATCTATTTTGAGTCACTTGACATTTATTGATATTAAATATATTGATATGATAAATATATTTTTTGACGATAGTAGTATATATAGTGAAATTATAAGGAAAACTATTACAGCTAAGTAGGCTTTATAAGTTTACGACTAACAGTTGATTAAATGAGAAGAAACAAAATTTTCGTACAAATTCCATTCTGTAGTCCATTCCATTATTGCAATGCATCAAATTTTAAAAAACGTTCCTGCTGATTTGATTTTCTTTTTTCGAAAATAATGACAATATTTCCATGCATGTTTGAGAAAATATATCTAGCGTATTCCATCGTGTGAGATTTTCAGAAGTGATTAGTTAATTTAATTTCTTAAAAAATTATAAACTAATTCTTCGAAATAAATTAACTGGCATTATCCCAGTTTATTAATCCACTTTAGAACAAAAGTCTGACGACATTGGAACAAAATATCGATATATACCTCCTTATTCGTCTTTGTATAATAAAACAAGATAAAACATTCGCTAGTTAAAATACTGTTACTAAAATAAGGTGATTAGAATTTAATGTAGTCAAATAAGAATACAAATATTTTCTAACATTTTTTTTTTTTTTAATAAGATAACTAGCAATGCGGGATTGTGGTCCCACATTACTAGCAATCCTGTTAACCCCTCCAGCTAAGCTCTATGGCCTGTATTAGGAGTGGGAGGAGCTAAATAAGAATACAGACATTTTCTAACATTTTTTTAAATAAGATAACTAGCAATGCGGGATTGTGGTCCCACATTACTAGCAATCCTGTTAACCCCTCCAGCTAAGCTCTATGGCCTGTATTAGGAGTGGGAGGAGCTAAATAAGAATACAGACATTTTCTAACATTTTTTTAAATAAGATAACTAGCAATGCGGGATTGTGGTCCCACATTACTAGCAATCCTGTTAACCCCTCCAGCTAAGCTCTATGGCCTGTGTTAGGAGTGGGAGGAGCTAATTAAGAATACAAACCTTTTCTAACATTTTCTTCTGATTGTCCAATGTACATGTTCAGTAATTCTGGCCCCTTCACACTTAAGAAACTCACATTGAGTTCTGTACTGATAGCTTTCGCTACAAGCGTCTTACCACAGCCCGGTGGACCATACAATAGTATACCTGCAATAAAAACGCGTACGCGTATTAATTACGAACTAAAAATACTATACGTCTATATTATTTTACAAAGTTGAAGAGTTTGTTTGGTTAAGCGCGCTAATCTCAGTAGTGTTGAAGTGTTGGACAGCCTATTTTCGGGAAGGCGGAATATGTATATTTAATCCCTGCACGACCCGTTAATGTGTTGTTAGGTATCATGTTCCCATTCGATTTATGTCATTTTTTTGTATTTAATGACGAAAAAAACAATGGGTAAACATGTGGAAACGGAAAAGATTGTTTTAATTGTAAAGAATTTATGCAATGCTGCTTATGCAAACAATGTTGATAAAAAATCTTGTAAATTTTACACATTTCGACGAAATTAGGTTTTAGGTTTAAGATATTTATTCTCAATAAGAATTACAATGCAATTCACTTAACTTGAGAACATAATTAAATATTACAAAGAATATTACTTGAGAGCGTACATAGTAACAACAGTAGGTAGTTAAATAATAATGATTAACAAATGGTTTTTCAAAATACCCTCACAAACTCGAACGTAGACGGACACAGACATCGTAATACAAAGATGTAAAATTTTAGTACGTCCAACTAGAAGTGACATTGTCTACATTTTCAGTTTATTTTTAAGTGTCGGTTTTTTGTTTTTTAATTTTTATTTTACTCTTTTTATTGCTTTATTTCTTGTTTAGTATGTGGTGTTTTAAAATTTTTTTTAAAAGTATGTATAGATTGAGATTCTTTAATGTCTTTTGGCAGCTTGTTATATAATTGGGCGCCTTCGTACATTAGACTCTTTTTTCCATAGTTGGTACGTGCTGGTTTTAAAACTAGATTGCTAGCGCTCCTAAGTTGCATTGTTTGAATGTCTTTCTTTTTTGTGAAATTTATTTGTGTATTTATGTTTTTAGTTAATATTTTACGTATCAATAAACAAGTACAATATGTATACGTCTGGGTTATATTAAGTAAATTTGTATTTTTATATACTTTTTCAGAGGCGGTATAATAATCAAATTGGAAAAGAACTTTTAATAGTTTATTCTGAGCTCTTTGCAGGGAATTTAAGTTGGTTTTGCTAGCTGTACCCCAGATTTCTATAAGGTAATCGATATGAGGCTTTACGAGTGAGTTATATATATAGTAACGAACTTTATTTGGTAGCAGATTTGAGATTCCTCTAATAGCTCCTGTGAGAGATGATAGTTTATTTTTATTTTTTTCTATGTGAGATGTCCACGTCAAGTTACTGTCTATAATTAAGCCAAGATATTTTTCACTGTCAGTTCGGTTAATATTTTGACCATTTATTTTGAGGGGAGGATAGTTGGTAATTTTTTTATTTTTAGCCTTAAACAGGATATAATTTGTTTTTGAGATGTTGATAGTAAGCAAATTGTATTGAAACCATGTGCTAAGTAAATTTAGATCTTCTTGAGCATTGGATATGACTGTGTCTATTGAGTAACCGAAGTAGAATATGCTAGTATCGTCAGCATACAAGGTGACGTCACCCTTAAGGTTCAGATCGAGCAGGTTGTTAATATATATTAGAAACAATTGGGGCCCTAGAATTGATCCTTGTGGGACTCCGTAAGTAATAGATTTAGGTTGACTTTCCTGACCACCGATCTTTACTATCTGGCTACGATTGGAGAGGTAAGACTTGAATATTTTATGTGCAGAGCCAACTATACCTATGCCATTAAGCTTTTTTAAAAGAATTTCATGACTTACAGTGTCGAATGCCTTTTTTAGATCAATAAATATACCTAACCCTATGTGTTTTTGATCTATGTTTAGTTTTATTTTAGTTACTAAGTCTACTGCAGCAGATAGCGTATTGGACTTTGGTCTAAATCCGTACTGTTTTTTTGAGAGAAGTTGATTTTTATTTATAAACTGTTCAAGACGGTTGGATAGTACCTTTTCAAAAATTTTTGACAACACAGGTAGTACCAATATAGGCCGATAGTTACTAGGATCAGATTTGTTACCTGATTTGTGTATTGGAGTAACTTTAGCAATTTTTAAACTGTTAGGAAATGTACCTAACTCGAGGCATTTGTTAATACATTTGGTTAAATTTTCAATAATTAAGTCTTTTACACACAAAATTGTTTTAGTGCTGATTCCGTCTACGCCCATAGCCGTGTTACAATTGAGATTGTCAATGATTCTGTTGATTTCGTTTGGAGTTGTTGGTTCAAATTCCGATAACGTTGCATTTGATTGTTTCACAGCCTTTCCATCCGTATATATACTATTCATACGATAGTTACTAGGTATTGCATTAGCCAAGGTTTCACCAATACTTGAAAAGAAATCGTTGAAGTAGTCACAGATTGCTTGTGGGTCATTAATTGTATGCGTTTCAGTCTCTAGAGTAGATATAATTGGGAGTCCCTTGTTTGTATTGTTACATAGATTATTTATTAGCAACCACATTTTTTTGGGCTTATTATGACAATCTGTAAAAACTTTATGGTAGTATTGAGATTTTGTTCTTTGAATTGTTTGTGCAACACTTTTTCTCGCTCTAAAATAGTTTTCTTCTATTTCTTTATCATTACAGTTCTTTTTGTACTCTCGCCATAGAGTGTTTTTCCTGTCTATAGCGTCGATAATGTCTTGTTTTATCCAACCTTGTTTCGGTGGATAAGCATTTCTAAATTTTTTGATTTTACCTTGTTTTACGCTTGACATCAGGATTTGTTCCAACTTAGTGTACTCATTGGTTTCATTGACTTCTTGTAGCGTTTTAAATGTATTATATAGTTTTTGGTAATTTATAGCTTTATAGCTTATTTTTTCGATCCGTTGTGGTTTATAATTATGTAATTCCATATATATTTGTTTGTGATCCGACATATCAGACTCTATTATTGTTAGGCTGAATTGTTGTTCTCTAACATTTGTGCTAACATGGTCCAGTATAGTGTTTGTTAAGTTTGTTTCACGTGTAGAATGTTGTTTGTCCACTTTGTTTATAATGTTATAGCCACTTTCTTTGACAGTATCTTTATAATTTTTAATGCGTCTATCTGGGCTTAGGAGATCATAATTAAAATCACCAAACACTAGCGCCCTGTTTCTTTTCTCTAATTCGTTTGAGTAGAAATCAAGAAACTCCTCATCATTAGTACGTCCTGGTTTATATATTGCTCCAATATCTAACGAGAATTTGTTATTGTGAATCCATAGGTAATGATTGTCATCTACTGTTCGTTCTTCTATTAGGTTGTGTTTGAGACTATTATGAGCAAATATTGAGACACCTCCACCCCTAGTATTTCGTCGAAAATTGAAATAATGTGTGTACTCTGGCAGCTGGATTTTTTCAGCCTCGTCTTCTGAAGTTATCCAAGTTTCACAGATAATTATTAAATGAATAGTTGTACCAAAAGATTGGACAATACATATAAGTTGATCTAGTTTGCTTGGTTTAACAATGCTTCGCATGTTTGCATACAAGCATTTTAGAGACTTTTTGTTTGTTATAATGTTGGAGTAGCTACTAGTGACATGGTAAGGCATTTGTGAATCATTTAGGGGTTTAGGTTTTTTGGAACTGCTTTGATGATTTTGGGTAGGCCTTTTACATATTTTATAATGAGTCCTGTTTCGCCACCACTTGTGCGACGATCAAGCTCCGCTTTGAGTGTTTTCATGTAAGCTTGTTGCTGTGGTGTTTGGTCAGAGAAAATCTTAACTTTGTCCATTCTACAGCTTTGGTTGTTTTTCAGTAGACGTTTAGCTGTCTCTTCAGTTGCGAAACAGACCTTGATCAGCCGATTTTTATCAGAATTGTACTTGCCTAGACGTATAACTCTTATTGGTGCTGGGCAATCGGCAAGTATAGTCCTTAAAATATTATTAACTGCTGATTTGTCAATATTTTGTCTTTCTTCGGGGTTTTTGGAAGATGGTTCAGTGACACCAAGCAATATAATATTTCTGGATCTTATATTACGTTCATTGATCTCGGTTAATATATTTTCTTGTAAAGATAGCGCAGAAGAGGAAGTACTTGGCGAACTTGTTTGTTGCAGGCTTGCTTCTAGCAATGCGATTTTGTTTTCTGTAATAGCATTCAATTTTTTGATACTTTCAATTTCTGACCTAAGGTTATTCTGTTCCTTAGCTACGCAGTCGGTGGTATTTTTTATACTGTTAACCTGTTCTTTGACAGCTGAGACGCTATCGCATAATTTATTGAAGTTTTCTATCTGTTTTTTGTTGTTAGTTATAAGACATGTCATCATGTCACTCATTTGGTTCTGTAGATCAGTCATTTGTTTCCGCATTTCAGTAAATTCCGTTTTCATATCTGCGTACTCTTGTTTCAACTCATCAATTCCATTATCAAACTTTCGTTTGTTGCGAAAGGTTACTTGTGCTACGTCAGAAAGTTCGGCTTTATCGTTTTGTTTACTTAACTCGGGGTATGACCCGCTACGCTCAAAGCCACTTCCAGTTGGCGATCGTTGTGTCATATTGATCTGTGTTTTACTTACTGGATAGTACTGGATCCGTGTAGCGTTGCAGAGCGAGTCAAAAAATGGCACTTGTCCTTTTCTCGCAGGAGGGCGGAGACACGGGTTGCGCAGGAGTATAACGCCGAATGTTAATTATTTTGCTTACACTAATAACTACTTTGTGCGTAAACAAATAAGTAGGACTATTGAGTACGCTCACTAGCGAGCAAATCCTGAATTGGGTACTTAAATCGTGAATTTTAATATTCAATAAAAATATCATTTTGACCGATTTTTTTTTTTTTCAATTTTTTTAGCATTGCTAACAGAATACCTACACACCCCTTTCAGGTCGGACAGGGATGAATTTACACCTTGTATAACATCACGCTACGGACAATAGGAGTAGAGCATTAATGAAAAATCTTACAAAAACGAAGAATATTGATGCAGACGAAGTAGCGCGGGATAGCTAGTAGGTATAAGATAATAAACTTATTTTCCTTACCTGATCTTTTTAAACTTGAATTTTTAAACAAATGAGGGTATTTAATAGGAAACTCAATAGTCTTCAGTAATTCTTTCTTCAGTTTCTCAAGCCCACCAATATCTTCCCAATAAACTTTTGGAATCTTAGGTGCGTCTAGATGCTGACTTTGTAGACTACGGATGGACTCTGCAAAATAATAATAATATCTTGGGACAACTCACACAAAGCTATCTGATCCCAAACTAAGCAGAACTTGTACTATGGAAACCAGACAACAGATAAACATACTTAAATATTTCTAAATACATACATATTATAGATAAATAACACCCAGACACAATGCAAGGAAGAGCAGTCCAGGTTAAATTCTGAAGACAAAACAAAACACTTTTATGACTGATCAAATCACTATAAAAACAAAACGAAAGTGGATAAAATCGACATAACCTCAAAATCGAACTCCTCGAGAAGAGAAATTTGAAACTGTCGGATGTACAGAATGTGCGAGCCGTAGACCTATCGAATGATCAATGAAAAAAAACACATTTCTCCTCTGATTTCTCCTGTGATAGAGTTGGCGGCTAACATTCATAATTAGGTTTTAAGGAAGAATAGAACATGACTTACCAAGCGCAGAGTTAAAATCCTCTTCATTTAGTAAATGCAAATCTGGATCAGGTGGCAACTGATTATAGCTATTGTGCTGTTTCAAATAAGACTCTCTTATAGCAAAATGGAGAAGTGTATCTAAATCGCCGTACAAAAACGTTTCAGTTTTCGCCGCAACCCTTTGCAGCACGTCTCGAGCAGACTTGCTGAGGCAATCAGACTCCTTGTTTGTACTCAATTGATTTAGGAGTTCTTCCCCTTCTATATTTAGCTGCATAACTGTTGCAAACCATTCTAACATTTCATATCTCTGCTGAACGTTAAGTCTTGGTATATGGAACTTTTCCAGGAACATTCTCAGCATATTTGGTTTTAAATCTTGTCTCTCTGTGATGGCAATAAATATAATTGGATGCTTTGTGTAGTGTTGATAGAGATCTGTGATTGTGTTCATGAAATATTCTAAAACTCTGCAGTCTTCGTTGTTTTCAGGGTCTACAGCAAATACCTGGAATTATTTTATTAACTTTGTTAAATCTTAAATATTTTAATCAATCATGCAGAAACGTCTGAACCGATTTTAATGAAAATTTGGCACACATCACTACATAGTATAAAACAAAGTCGCTTTCTCTGTCCCTATATCCCTATGTATGCTTAAATCTTTAAAACTACGCAACGGATTTTGATGCGTTTTTTTTTAATAAATAGAGTGATTAAAGAGGAAGGTTTATATGTATGATAACATCCATTAAATAGTGGAGAAATAAGGAGCGAAGCAGCAATAATAAATGTTGCAAAAACGGGGAAAATTTACGCAGACGAAGTTGCGCGGGTCAGCTAGTAGTTTATAATCCAGATTAATACATAGAATATATTTGATCTTTTCCTATAATGACTAACATTGAGCGAAAATTAGTTAATTTGAAAACTCTCGTAAGTTATTTGGGTAATCGAAAACTTCTACGAGATTTTGCACATTTCATAAAAACAATGATAAAATAATGTTTTATTAGGTCCTCAGACAATAACAATGGTTTTGATAAAGATCAAAATCAGTCTTATTGTAACACTCAAATAACTTTTACAACATTAATCAATAAAAAAAAAAAAACAAAGAAAATAAGTAGGTAGTACAGAATAACCAGAAATAATAGCCAGACTGGCCAGTAAAGGACAAGATGAAACAATCAAACGATATAGAAAACTAGCTGTCCCGCGCAACTTCATTGCTGCTCAGGAGGCTTACTCTAATGCAATGAAAACGAAGTTCGGTCAAAAATGAGGTGGTAAAATACAGAGCCAGGAACATCTATTTAATATATTCGTTCACGAAAACTTATGAAATGTAAGTAAACGAAAATTCATAAATTTCGTTTTAAAGAAAAAGAGTAGGCCTACAGCTCCTATTGGTCGTAGCGTGATGTTATAGGGCCTATAGCCTTCCTCGATAAATGGGCGATCCAACAGTAAAATAATTTTTCAATTCGAATCAGTAGTTCCTGAGATTACCGCGTTCAAACAAACAAACTCTTCAGCTTTATAATATTAGTATAGATGTATATGAAAACCATAATGTACGAACTTCTGTCCTTTAGCACACAGCGTCATCTGCTCATTTTCATGACCAGGTTGCATGGGCGTAACCCGAGGTGGAGATGGTCGAAATCGTGTATCATGAAAAGGTACATATTTGGCCTGTGTAGAGTTTCACCAAGTAAAACCCTCCCGATAAATGATGTTGGGTACTCCCAGCCAGCTTGTAGCATTTACCTCAAAATTATCCAAAAGCACAAGTGCAGGTGCTGCAGCTTTGGCCTTCTGCACAGTTGCGTTAATCTTGCTTTCTGTTTGTTTAGCTGTTGAACTCTGTAGTGCGTTGCAGTCTATTGGAAGACAGTTTAGTCCTAGTAAAAAAAAAATAGACTTTTAACTTTTACATCCAGCACACAGTCAACAATTGTTTGGTCATTTTATGTCATATATATAAACATGGGCGGAACCAGGACTTCATTTGGGAAGGGGGGGCTATGAATGAGAAACAGTGTAAAAGCCATTGAATGCCCTCTTTACAACGAGGGGCGGAGAGGGGGGCGTTGCACGCACGACGACAAAGTGGGGGCAGCGGGGTGTCACTCCGCAGTTTAGGTACAGTACGATCAACGTAACTTGACCGGATTGAAGTTAGGTTTTTATCACTTTCGCGCATGTCATAGAGAAGCGACCCCAACGACCATACAGCCCCTAGACGCCTATTGTTCGATATTTTGCATCAAATCATTTCGGGCAACTAGCCGAGGTATGAGGAAGCGGGACGCTGCAATCTGATTGGTTTAGACAAGGTCACGCATCACTAGTACATCATGATTGAACTAAATAAATAATTAGTAAGTGACATTTTTTAAATATGTAGGTACTTAATATTTTTCCATAGTTGATATTAGTATCTTATATTTTAAAATGGCTATGTCCATACCATAATATGTATTAGGACGTAGATACATATGGTAAGGACGGGATAGGTATTAATGAAGTACAAAAATATTATACCTTATATAATTTTAATTTTTTACATTAAAGAATTAAGAATTAAACAATACTTTGAAATTTCACACAATAAAAGAAAGAATATAAAATAATAATGATAATTTATTGGTTTTAACGATTACATATTTGTTAATGTCTTAAATAAATATAATCTTACATGAACTATAGTTTATATACAACGTGGTAATTAAATCCCTGTCCGACCCGAAAAAGGCAAGGTAAGGTTCTGTTAACAATCTTGATGCAAACCAATTGTCTCGTCTGGTTTCCTTGATCCAAATATATTTTATGGTAGGATCTTTTGGGTACCTAGAATTAATTAAATTAATTAAATAATCTAGCCGTAACAATATTGCATTCATAGTCATTAATATTTGTATATTTAAATGAATATAATTATGTCCTTAATAAATAAAATAGTTGTCAGTTGTCGATTAGAATTTTTAGGTGTTTGCATGCACACTTAAAACAACTTTTTACTTTACATTATAAAAACAAACAACCTTTTTCACTGATAGCGCGAGTTGTTAATTACGCGGTTATGATTTTTAACAGACGGTCGATACACATTTGTGCAGGTAAGAGATAGTGTAGAATTTAAGTAGGAAAGAAAGAGATGGCATCTATGAAAGACATCAACGCGTTCGCTTTCGTAAGGTTGTTTTATTTCACTTATGTAAAATGTCCAGTATAAGATGAACTCCGAAGAATTATTTGAAAAAAATAGTTTAATTAAAATATATGTTTTAATAACTTACCGATGAAATGTTATGCCGTCTTTCCGGAGATTTGAGGTACTGCTGTTTTTTCCACATCATTTTATCGTGCAACTGGCCATATAAATACTTCATTTCACGATTTAAACCATAATTATGCAGTAGTGTTTACGGATCACATATGTGGTCGACACTGATGAGAACATTTGATGCGGCGAACTACATCAGTGAAAATAAACTGATGTGTTGGCCGAATTACAGCGCCCGTTATGCGGTGTCTAGTGGCTATATGGTCGTTGTGCGACCCTAAAACTACTCACGAAAACGTTTAATCGATTAAAAATACTAACAACATTTTAATTCAACAATAAAAAAATACTATTCAAATGAGTTCATAAAAGTTTAAATTTAGAACAGTTACAGTAAATACTAAAGAAACTTTGAAAAACAATTTCTTTACAAAAATAATCACAAAAAACATGAGTTAGTAATACTAATTAAGACAATGTAATGCGTAATCGCATCTCTAATTCTCTTGGTGTAGTTACCGCCCCCGCCCCTCGCTTCCTGTCACCATTTACTTCCAAAAATGCATATGCGCAACCACTTGTCGCCTACTTCAGTCCGGCCTAGTTACGTTGATCCTACTGTATATTCGGGCAGCACGCCACTTGAAGGGGCTAATGGCAGTGGGCTGTCTCTCGGCTCGCACGACAGTCAAGGTCACGTCGCGCTCGCGTGTATTTGAAAATATTTATTTTCATTTTTCGACACCGGCAATGTCTTATAAGCCTAAACGTCAATTTAATCCGTATAAAATATATTACTGTATTTACTGATATCTGAATAAAACGGATAGTAAACTATTACTAACATTTTTTTACAATTCCACTGCGTCATCGAAGTACCTACGTGTAAAAGCAGCGGTGGCAGCCGGTCGTTCTTAGGTCCTTATGTACTTAGTAATACCACAGATAATATTATACTAAGTAATACATAAATAAAATAAAAATCCCTAATTACAGGATAGGATAATGTTTACAAAGGAATATCTACACCCGTGGAAATCGAACACACGACAATTGGATTTTTTATGCTTATAATACTAAATGTACATTTGTAATGCATAATCTACTGATTTATCCTAAAACTAATAAATTAACTAGGTACAAAAACTTATCAAGTGTCAACCCTGTGCGGACTTCGCAGCTCGGTCATAAAACTGTGGCGCGCAAAGAAAATTCACGGTTCGCGCGCGGTTATAAGTTTCAATTTAGCTTGCATATTTGCGTAATTTAGTACTATTACTTATTCTGTGGTGGGTGTGCCCAAAAATAATTTTTAAATAAATTAATCCAATACCAGAAATGTGGTAGGTACATAAAACAAACATCTAGGGGGGCACGTACCCCCCCTGGATCCGCCTATGTTAATAATTACATTATTTTCACATAATGGTAACAGGGTGTTATTTTTATACTCACATACCATTGTATTTAGCTAGGATTTTTGCAAGTAAGTGCCTTCCAGATCCTGTTGAGCCAGTGAGAAGTAGCATAGGAATTATAGGACTTGCCATTGATGATGATAGTTCATCTGAAATATATAAAACTAAAAATTAATAACAACAAAACATACTTCTAGCAAACCACATTAAAATGATTTTAACCACTGATACTGAAATTTGGCAGGTGCTGATGACTGGCCTGTTGGTCTAGTGGTTAGTGACCCTGACTGCTAAACCAAAGGTTGTAGGTTCGATTCCCACCCAGATAAAACTTTTTGTGATGAGCTTGATGGTTTATTCTGTCTGGGTGTAATTTATCTATACTAATAATATAAAGAGGAATGATTTGTATGTTTGTATGTAAGAAATAAACTTTAAAACAACTAGACCAATTTCAAAAATTATTTTACCGTTGAGAAGTTACACTATGCCTGGGTGACAGGCTACTTTTTATTCCTGTATTTCCATAGGAATGGAATCTATGCAGGTGAAACCGCAAGGGGATGCCTTGTGGTTTATTATAATATATTTAATAATATATGATATATGCAGCCTATGAGTCTATAATATGTAAGTGTTTAGAAATAGTAGTATATAGTAGGTAAATAGCCTGCAATCTTGGGCAAGCTGCTGTCATTTTGGGTGTGCATCAGTTGGCTGGAGTGACAGAAAGGATAAGTAAATACACACAATGGCTCAATCAGGAGGCTGTTTTCTTCTCGCCCAGGTAAAACTAAACTGAGTCCCAGGGAAGGACATAGAATAGTTTTTATCATGATAACAGTCTAGTACATAACTTATTCATTATCTAGTACATAATGAATAAGTAGTAGAAATATAAAAATATACTTTACTCATCTCTCCAGACAAAAAAGGTTGAATGGTTTCTTGAATTTGATCAAACTTATGTTTCAATCCTGTTGGACACAAATGTAGCATGTGGAAGCTCTTGTGGTTTTGCAGCTTAAAGTACTCATCCTTTGGCTTAATACTATGTACATTTTCTCCTAGAGTTAATTGAGTTACACCTTTTATAATAAAAAATGCAGGAACAATGTTCTCACTACTTTCTTTATTAGCATTATCACTAGACAGCTTCCTACATTTAAAATAAAGTCGTCCAGTTGATTCAACTAAATCTAAATACTTATAGTGAGATTTGGCAGTTATTTCCGGTGTAAGGTCTATGCTAAATATGTCATTTACGCTGACAAGTTTGGGTGTCTCAAAATGGTTATTTAAAACCTCTTTAATGAAGTCATTTGATAAGTCAAACTCGTTTACTATGACACTAACTTCAGCTATTGCAGCAATCTTTGGTGAACTATCTAAGTTGGGCACAGGGTGGAAGCTCACAGTGATATCATTGGTGAAATCCAATTCAAAACATGAAGCAATATTGTAAAATTCATTTTCATTTGTGAAGGCTATGTTTTCTGACAGACACTTAGATCCAACTACAGGTACTATTCTTATATTGTCAATACTATTGCTCGATTTGTCAGTCCAGAGCTTTTTGTGCAGTTCCGAAGTCAAAAATTGAAGGTTATATTTAGTTTCTTTATTGTTAGTGTTCCTAATTATTTTTGGGTGTTTTCTTTTTTCTTCTGCTGACAATTTCAGGCCTAGCCAAAGGACTCCATTGTCTACGTAAAATAAATTTTCACTGGCAAGTTGTACATACTGTTCTTTGGATAATATTATGCATTTGTTGAAGAGAACAGGGAAATTTTCTTCAAGCCTCTCTTTTAAAAGTAATTTTGATATGTTCAAAGGAATTGTCTTCACTTCGAAGGTATCCATGGCTGGTAGACTTGAGTTTCTTTTCTGGTATCGAATTCTATACCTTATCGCGAGAAAAACAAGGAAAGTGTAGTAGTTGTACTTTGGATAGACAACTTTTATACAAAACTTTATCACCCATAATTTTCGTAAAATTTGTTCATTCATAGTAACTTGGGCCACGTTTTAAAAAGACACGGTTTAACTTATATAGGAAACTAAAATCATAGAAAAAATACTTTAATTATGTAGTAGTTTTATTTATCGCGCATTTTTTGTTGAATCAATGTAAAAATAACCATTGACACTATTGACAGAAGAATGACAGATGACAGTTGGAACATAGAAAAAAAGAACAGGACTGCGACATATCCTCACAAAATTGACCTCGCTCTAGAAAGAGACAAAGCTATTTTGAGGACAATACCTGTCAAAGAAACAGGGCCGCACGAGTTTTTTCTCTCTTTCACACTTCGCAGTCATTCATACTTTTTAATTGATAGGAATGGCGCGGTCCAGGTCTGTACGTCAATGGTATTTTTGTAATAAATAAGTTTTCAATTTTTAAATACCTACGTACATAACTCATGGAAATTAGTACATCCTTATCATAGTCTTGGTGGCAAGAACGCCCAAAAGAAGTCCCCGAAGAACGGAATGACACCTTCCTCGATAAATGGGCTGTCCAACACTAAAAATTTTTTTTAATTGAGGTTAGTAGTTCCTCGTTCAAACAAACAACAAACTCCTAGGCATTATATTATTATAGATTTTTGTCCAAACGACCAGGTCATTAAAATAAAAAATAAAACTTTAACTAACATTTAAAAATCATGTCATAAATGAATGGCCGGGAAGTTCTCCCCAATATGTTAAAAATGCCCATTTTGTAAACCTTGAAAAAACTAAAAATTTTAAGTGGATTTTGTAGCTTTAATAACAAATATTATATGTTGGAGGCATTTTTATAAAAAAAAACAGCGATTTTATAATTATAAAATGATAATACCGACAATGACAATATGTGAGATTAATGGCATTAGTACCGGGAAGAATGATAACCATGCACCAACAATGACGATTTCATTAAAAGTTTAATTATGATACTTATAAACAATAAAATGTATACTAACATTTACACTTTCGCGTTGCATGATTATAACTATTTATTATACGGGAGCCGGGACACGTAATTGTGAGTTTTGACGTTGAGTCACTGTTCACCAACATTCCGATTATGGAATGGGTGGATGTGGTGAGAGATAGACTGAGTGACAACGAGCTACCGTTCAATTATATTGATCTGCTGAATCAATGTTTGGAAGGAAACTACTTCCTCTTTCAATTATCAATATTACCTCCAGTGAAATGGTGTCGCAATGGGAAGCCCAATAGCCCCGGCACTAGCTAATCTCTGGATGGAGCATTTTGAAGAGAAGGCACTAACTCTGGGTCCACCAATCATCAAACTGTGGGAGAGGTACGTATATGACGTGTTTGCTGTCGTCAGAGGAAGCCAACATGATGTGGATCAGTATATGGAGCACCTTAATCCCAATGCCTTTACGCCAGGTGTTTATAAAATTGATTACAGCTGCTAGTTCGTACATTAGCCAAACAAAGCGAATTATAGCGGAAAGGCAAAAAGAACACATTGCAGCAGTAAAAAACCGGTAGAAGAACAAATCGGCAATTGCAGAATGTATTAGTTCGCAGTCGGATAACATGGACACAATCAGTGTAGTCTGCAGTGACCGTAACATTTCGAGAAACAAAAAAGTGAGAGTAGATGAAGATTCATCGGCCTTACGTATTCCTGACATCGCTGCGACAGTCCGCTTGTGACCAAGGCCGGTGCAACCCGGTCGAAACGTCAAGCAATTTTAAGGTAAACAATGCGCGTTAATTCCTATTACATAATAGTTTTAATAAAATGTATATTATTTTATTGCAACTTAATTATTCTTGAAACAAATATTAATGATAAAACTTAGCCCTTGAAAAACCGATTCTTTTAAAAGATTTTAGGTCATTTAGCTGTGAAATCCGTAGAGGATTTTTAGTTCGCCTTATTCTTTGTAGTGCAAGCCATGGACCCGTCAGGTCGCTGTAGTATTAGGGCGGCAAAAGTTCGGGAAAAAAATACTGTTGTCCTCTCCATCTCTTTCTAAATAGATCCCTATTTGATTATTTAGGAATTCTCTTCTATTTAAGAAAGAGAATCCTCTCTTTCTTAAATAGAAGAGAATTCCTAAACAATTAAATTTAGAGCAACAGAGCCGGCTACTTTATAGAAAAATCCTAAATATCGATATACTTACCTATATGGAATTTATCTATATTATTTCAATATCTACTGAACTGTAAATCGAGTTTCGATAAATTGAAATACAGTATTTAATCAATTTTCTTTTGGTTAGAATTTTATTTTCTGTATATGATTCATTACAGTTATATACCCAACACTTAAATTGTTTTAATATTCAAACACGAACATAGTTCATTGTAAATCCGCAGAAATTTGTGGTCACCCTACTCATCTGGCATTTATAGCAAGAATTATTAAAGAAATCATGATATTAAACTGAATAGCAACAAATAATTATAGACAATTTAGGTTTATTACGGTCATTAGCGGTCGTATCAAAGTTAAAGTCGTCGTTATTCACATAATAATACATAAAATGGTTCAAATTAAAATCTTTGAATCAAACATAAATTTATATACCTACGAGTGAAAAGTGAGTCCACATTCTGTGCACCAATCACTTTTGTCATCTTGCACTATGCAAACATGCACCATTCTTGAATAAATATTGAGACCAGGACTGCGCCATAGGTAACCTCACAAAATTGACCTTTCTTTAGAAAGAGACAACGCTTCTTAGTGGACAATACCTGTCAAAGGCCGCACGAGTTTCATCTCTCTTTCACGCTTTGCGGTCAATACTTACTTTTCAATTGAAAGGGATGGCACGGTCCTGGTCTATACGTCAATGGTATCAACTGATCCACGGTTTAGTTTTGTTTTAAAACCATTATTACTGACCTATATCCTGGACTTGAAAGTCATGGTTTAAGTCTCTATTTAGTCTGCTCTTTGTAATAAGGCGATAAGGGTTCCGTTTTGGCTACGGACCCCTAAAAAGTCAATGGTCAATGTTAACCTTGTTGACCATAACAGGCTTTAGTCAAAGACCATGACTTTATCTATGTTCATTCCGTCTGACACTATTATCTATCAAAGAGATACTACGAAATACGTGGATTTATTTATATCTATTAATTTTTAATTTTCTTCAAAATGTATCTAACTTGGGCGTCGTTTAATAATCTAAGAATGCTTTTGATGGCCTGTATGCCTGTGGTTATATTCTATCTTATTTGGTTGGTAAATACTTCAGAAGGAATTCGTAGCGAAGAAGGAACTTTGTTAGATCTTGTGTGTTGGCCAGATGGTAACGCTATACCTGTGATTATTGCTTGTGGAGCAATGATCGCAGTTGTTATTGAGGTAGGTAGATAAAGTAGTAGGTATGTGGGCTGGTTAGCCTGGCATGTTTTAGAGTAGGTATATAGTTTATTAGCCTAGTCTCTTGTCGTATGCTAGTCAAAACTACCATCCTCAACACAGACAGAGACACTATACCTATTTTGCGATAACGTATTTAATAGCATAGTCAAATAATAAGGACATGAATATCAGTGGCGGACCCAGGAGGGCCTAGGGGGCTCTCCCCTAGAATCATTCACAGTTCACCCATTTGATTGGTATCAGTGGCGCAACAACGGTTCAATCTGGTTCAAGCGGGGGGCTTGAACCAAATAAAGCCGTTGTTGCACTCAAACGACAATCCAAGCCCCACCCCCAAAAGTCAACCTTGGTTCCGCCACTGATTAATCTATACTAATATTATAAAGCTGAAGGCTTGTTTGTTTGTTTGAACGCGGTAATCGCAGGAACTCCTGATCCAAATTAAAAAAAATATTTTGCTGTTGTATAGCCCATTTATAGAGGAAGGCTATAGGCTATATAAAATCACGCTACGACCAATAGGAGCGGAGCAGCAAAGAGAAATGTTGCAAAAACGTGGAAAATTTTCGCAGACGAAGTTGCGCCGGACAGCTAGTATGTATAACATAATACGTACCTACTTTGTTCTAACCACTGTGTTCTTCTGCCTGAGCTGGGTTATGTTTGAACCCTGGTCTACCTTAGGGTATGTACCAACATCTGCATAGACAGGCAAGTATTGCCTGCTTATTTATGTCTAGAAACATAAAAGCCATAGCTATTTAAATACCTGATCTCCATGTACTCTTCTTTTAATATTTTTATACATCAGTCCTCTAATATGGTGTATAATATAATGATGGCAGAACATACCTGCGTATACAGTTTTTAAACAAAGAAACATTGTAAACATTGGCAATAGGTGGGAGGAGAGTTTTTATTGCCTGTTCTTTCCGGCTTTACCTATTGTTTGCGAACAGGCATTACATGTACATGTAGAATTGACCTTTCACAAGAGTAGTACTTTGCTTTCTAAGTGAATAAAGATTTTATTTTACCTGTTTCAGTTGTATGGTCTGTACCAGTTGTTCAGGGCTGGTCTTCCGAAGAGACAGTATGATGTTACAAACGGACTTTTTTACTACGTGTGGGCCTTAATAATAACTATAATTATTTTTCTTACCATAATGTTTTACTCTGGACTACAGTCGACTATAATTCGAGGTTCCCTTCATTTATTTCAGCTTTCATATTATGGAAGAAATAGTTTAAAAAAAAGATAAACTGTGAGATAAATTGTAGGTCCCACATTACTAGCCAATAGTAATCCTGTTAACCCCTCCAGCTAAACTAAATGGCTTGTGTTAGGAGTGGGTTCACGTTGGTTGTATAATTGGATGGGTAGGATTCGAACCTGCGACCTCACGATTTCGAGTCCACCGGCTACTGCCGCTTCAAATCAAATTAAATAGTGATATTACGTATGAAATCATACACATGTACCTACCTACCTAGGGCATTACTCAACTGGCTAACTGTGAGTCGCTCGCATGACGAGAGGAGGGGGCGTATTTGATTCTAACATCGGTACAACAGCCACTTGGGGCAATTGCCGGTCAAAACACACCGCTCTAGTGTTAATGTCAGTGTACCTAGTTCTCAAATTCCCTCCAAAAACTGTTGCCCCTCCACCCCCTGGGTCGAATAGAACTTACAAAACCTAAACATCTAGGAATGCTGTATGCAGGCCAAATCAGGGCTTTACAAACTTTTTAAATGGCGGGCACCCCACTTTACTATATTTTTTACATTTGGGGAAATCCTTTTTGCATAAATATGTTGTTAAAACGCAACAACTGCATCAATACCATTTTTTTTAAATCCTTATAATTATTAAGTAGGTCTACCTACACTGTCCTAATATTTATTTTTAAATTTTAGTGTAGGGTTCACAACCTCAGGTTGGTCTAATATTAAAACCATGGGTTTCAAAATATTACCTACTACAAGTAATAACTTATTTAATTACAGCGAAAATAAAAGGTGGCATTACAAAGGCTATGCTCCGGTATTCAAGCCATCTTCCGTCCAAGGTGGCAATAGACAGACTGCAGACCAGATTTCATTGTTGTGGCCGTGTCACTTTTCAGGAGTGGTTCTATATTCCCTGGTATGCTAACGGGGAAAGAATCGACGCCAAAACTTTGTTAGTAATATTGTATTTAGGAATTTGATTTATTTCAGCGTGCTTGGTATTTTTAAACCCCTAAGCAAAATGTGGGGTGTTACATGTTGTTCGGTACAAACCTTACTTGGATAAAATAATAAAACCAATCATGATAATTTAGGACAGGTACTGTGATGTGTACCTACCTGTATGCCGAGGCCTCGAGCAAATCTATATCTATACTAATATTATAAAGCTGAAGAGTTTGTTTGTTTGTTTGAACGCGGTAATCTCAGGAACTTCTGGTCCGAATTGAAAAATTATTTCACTGTTGGATAGTCCATTTATTGAGGAAGGCTATATAACATCACGCTACGACCAATGGGAGCGGAGCAGCAATGAGAAATGTTGCAAAAACGGGGAAAATTTACGCAGACGAAGTTGCGCGGAACAGCTAGTACATCATAAACTTATTGTGATGTAACCTTTGTGTAGGTATATGAACTTCATTTACAGAGATATTTATGATATAGGTATAATTGAACTAACTGACCCGCGCATCTTTGTCTGTGTAAACTTGTCCCGTTTTTACAATATTTTTCATTGCTGCTCCGCTCCTATTATCGTCATAATATCATAGCGTCATGTTATATAGCCTATAGCCTTTCTCGATAAATGGGCTATCGGACCAGTAGTTCTCGAGATTTTCGCGTTCAAACAAATAAACAAACTCTTCAGCTTTATATTATTTATATTAGTATAAGTACTTAGATAAGAAGGAAATTAAAAGACAGTCTTGGACTGAGAGTTTTATGGCCGACCAATATGGGTCAGCCATGAGACTCTGAAAGTATCTAATGTTTCGTTTGCAGTTCTGACCATAAGTTTGTATCGGATAATGTCCCGTACAGCTGTTGTTCGATGGATGTATTGTATCCTTGCATCCATCACAGCGTTACCCAAGCTGGCACTATCTACAAGTATGATCCTTCGGTTTGTATTCGTCGTTATTTTTATTATCCTCCGATGACAATGTGTGTCTCTAATAATAATATTAATATCTTGGGATAACTCACACAGCGTTATCTGATCCCAAACTAAGCAGAGCTTGTACTATGGAAACCAGACAACTGATAAACATACTTATATATTTCTAAATACATAAATGTTATAGATCAATAACACCCTGACACAGAATAAACCATCGTGCTCATCACACAAAGTTTTATCCTGGGTGGGATCGAACCCACGACCTCTTGCGTAGCAGTCGTATACACACCCACCGCGCCAAAGAGGCAGTCTATGTTCCTTTGTGGCATCATGGGCGTACTCAGGATCATTTAAAGGGGTGGTTTTCGCAATTTCGGTGGGGGGAGAGGAGTAGGTACAATTGACTAAGCAGTGGTCAAACGTTTATTACGTTACCTACTTAACTTTTTGTGATTTCGAGGAAGGGAATTGAACCCACAAATCTCCCGTAGGTACGCCCATGTATGGCATCATGGGATGAACCGTATTAAACGTGCTTTTTGAAATTATATGCACCCACCCGTCGGGCGAGGTAAATCGCCTGGGTCTAGGGCGGCCAACACTGCAAATCCGCCTCTGCACGTCACAATCTATACTAATATTATAAAGCGGAAGAGTTTGTTTGTTTGTTTGTTTGTTTAAACGCGCTAATCTCAGGATCTACTGGTCCGATTTAAAAAAATCTTTTTTTGTTGGATAGCCCATTTAACGAGGAAGGCTATAGGCTATATAACATATAACGCGCTACGACTAATAGGAGCGGAGAAGCGACGAGAAATGCTTCAAAAACGGAGAAAAATTACGCATACGAAGTTGCGCGGGACAGCTAGTACACAATAAAATTAGAGTTTTACAAAGAAGGTTATTACGTTAATGATGCTTTTAATTGATAAGATAAAACCTACTCTCAACGGAGCCATCAAACCAAAATCTTGAGCTCTTCAGGCGGGCCAAGACCCCAATCGAATATTTTAGGTTCATTCCATTCATTTAAGTAAAAACTTTTATTAAATATTTCAGACACAATTGACTATATGGAATGCAGGATGTGAGGAGAAATTGATCAACGAAATGATGTCTATTTCATGGAGATTCAATGCTGTTATGGCGCTCATAATAATAGCTATGGTAGGTATAATCATCTCTACCTACTTACTATAGAAGTTAGGTAAGTGTAAGTGCCTATACTGAATATCTGCAGGTCACTTATATAGTAACAGTATTTTAAATAGCCTCTTCTTTTATCCTATTTTGAAAAAAGAACGAAGACAAAACAAATACAATAATTGCATTTTAGAAAGATAAAAAAATTTGAAGTCCATACCCAGGAATCGAACCCGAGACTTCCGTAGCCAAACCGGGGCCAGAAGCGAACCACCTATCTGGACCATGTTAAATTTGAAGTCTAGTAACATGGTCCAGATAGGTGGTTCGCTTCTAAAATGCAATTATTGTATTTGTAAAGTAATTGGCAAGAAATGCCTATAAAAATTACTTCGAAGACAAAACATTAGCTAGTTAACGCTACTATGCAGATTAGCTACCTCCCAAAGCAGAAAGAGGGTTATTACGTGTGTCCGTCTCCTTACCGATGTCGGTTACAGAGGAGTATCTCTTCAGAGACTAGCTAACTACGCAGGACATGTTATAGTGCTCAAGTGTATGCGCAGCCACAAGTGTACCTACTCTCTATTCCTTCACTCTCATAGCCCGACGGGATGGAAATTTGACACGATCGGAGAGATTGGTCGCAGGACCGACAGCTTAACGTGTTTTCCGAAGCACGGGGTGTGACATACCTATTTCGAAAACGGTCATCCATCTATGATCCGACAGTAGCAACGTTGCTTATCTTCGCAGATATCTTAAACTGCTTGTTCGCTACTGAGTCAGGGACCCCTCTCTCAGGATCCGTCCCCTAACGGTTAGTTCATTTTCGTAGCGCCATATACGGAAGGACGACTTGGATTCGTTTTATAAATTAAAGAGTTAGTACATAAATATAATCAGGATGGTTCTTATTTTTTTTGCTTGATAAAACTTTATTCAGCCGTTTGGAAAGTACCTAGGTATTACCTTTTGTTTCACGTATCGATGTAACATTGTTATTTTTAACACAGATCATGCAAGTTGTAGCCGTTAGGTATCTCCATACAGCCTACAGAAGCGGTCTGCATTCTGGCAATCAGATAGTCTGCCAAGCGTATTTATTGCGCTCCGAAACTGAAATAGACGACCCCAATCATCCGAATAGAAGGAAAGAGTTCACTAAAAAGAAATTCCGTCAAGCGCGCACTTTACAATGGGTGTCTGTATCTTATAAACGTGGACGGAAATATTATAGCTCCTCCCCGTCAGATGCTAATAGTTCAGACGAATTATTGAAACCCATTTATGAGTAACTAAAATTCATCAGCAGTTGTGTCAGCACAGCACCTACAGAAGCAAGAACATTTGTTATAGATATTTACCTTCATAAAAAAATCCGGGCAAGTGCATATCGCCCCACGCACAATGTAGGGTTCCCTAGCTACCTAGCATATTAATGCGGTATAAGAAGTGGGTCTTCAGTTGTTTTTGTTTCATACTTCAAACAAAACATTTAAGTAAGTTATTTTCATTGGAACTTGTACGAAAATTTTGTTACTTGTCAATTGATCAACTGTTACTCGTAAACTTGTAAAGCCAACTTAGCTGTGATAGTATTTCTTTTAATTTCACTGTATCACAGATAATATAATACTATACTAGTAACTGTTTATAGGTACTACTACCGTGAATATTTTCACATACCTACCCAACATCAACCATCTAGCTGGCAGGGGGGAGAGGACACTTAACTCTTAACAAAATTTGCACTTTAAAGCTTTTCTTAATTTGCAATTTAAAACAATTCCAAAATGTTTTTAAAATACCTATCTAATGATATCCTACACGGTGGGGTAGGTGAGAAAAAAAATGACATACCTACTTTACTTAAAGGGCAGACCACCTAATCATGACCAACCTAGGGCATATTATTTTATAGGGCATTTCCCCCACAATGCCCTCCCCTCTTGCTAAGGCTGTAAAGGGGTGAGTAAACTTAAGTCGATTCAGACAGGCTATTGTTCAAAAATAGAATTATTTTAAAATTAAAATGAAGTCTTCTTTCAGTGAAATATTCTTTAGCAATATTTATGATATCTGTTTTCCCTCCATGTGGCATAGTTTTTGGACACCTGTATACCTCTGCAAAAGTCCGTCCAAATGTCTGTTTTTAACGGCTCAGCCACGCAGCGATATTTTAAATGAACTAGGTAGGTACCTATTAATTGTATATCTTTCTACTTATTATAGATTTACTTATATTAATTAATTGTTGTAATTAAATATTGGATCGACATGACATCTGTAGTCTGTAAGTAGTTCCCTGTATTGTAATAAAACCTTACTAAACAATTTTCAAATAAAACATTCAAAAAACGTTGTTATTTTTCTTATTTTTTATCGATAAATGAAATAATCCTGGACGGTTGTGAGATTTCTTTGAGTCGATGAAGATTATCCCACCAGTGTCGCAGCAAGTGGCGATGTATCAGTTTGAACCACGGTGTTACAGGGTCTTGAAGGTTTGCCATGAAACTGTCAATTGAAAAACAAACCTATTAGATTTGAAGCAGCGAACAGATGCAGTCACGAAAAACACATGTTAAACGTTTCGACTGCACAGGTGATACAGTACATCCATAAACGAGACAGTATTTTGGGTGATCCACAAATTCTTTCGAGTCTAGTTGCACTAGTTTTTGTGCATGTGATTTAAATGTTTGTAGTCTACCATGAGTACCACGATACATTAAACAATACCTAGTGCGGGGTTTCCGTAGTATTATTAGGTTAGTTAGTCTTTGATGTGTGGAAATACAGCTGACGACAATTAATTCCACAAGATAATAATAATAATATCTTCGGACAACTCACACAACGCTATCTGATCCCAAACTAAGCATAGCTTGTACTATAGATACAAGATAACTGATAAACATACTTATATATTTCTAAATACATACATATTATAGTTAAATAGCACCCAGACACAGAATAAACCATCGTGCTCATCACACAAAGTTTTATCCTGGGTGGGGATCGAACCCACGACCTCTTGCGTAGCAGTCGGACACACTCCCACCGCGCCACAGAGGCAGTCTATGGTTGTACGTGGCAGTAAATGACTTTTGAAATGCACTTTGGTGGATTGCCAAGTATCGAGTCGAGTAATAGGCGTTTTTTGACGATTTTTGCGTTGTACGGTGCCGAAATTTACCTGGAGGAATTATTGCGAACAATTCCCAAAACACGTTCCATAGAAGGTTCTTTAAATACTCGAAGAGAACCAATATCTCTTCGCAATGCTAATGCATCAAGCCAATCGGAAACAGCTTGATCGCCGACGGTATGATATGCTTTCTACCTACTCTGCCTATTTCCGGTGATAGATCCATTGGCCGTCTTGGTTGGTACCACCACAATCTCATTTATTCTTCTGTGAAACACTGATATTAACACACCACTTTATTTGGTTGAAAAAAATGTAGCAAATTACTTAGCTAATGAGACTTAGGACCTATGTCTCATTAATTGAGATGGTGCGTAGTGCGATGACATTCAAATCTTTGCCAAACAAAGATTTAGGTGACACGACTCACACTCACTAGCAAGCTCACCACCTGCTTGTCTTTTTAATTAGTGTCGGGCCACGCCCAATGTGTGGTCAGTAGCCCCCTCCCCCACCATCCAAATGTGGATAAAGAAGTGGGTTTTGTTTCATACTTACTACGTTATATCTACTTAATATTTGTCAATGGAATTTGTACGAAAAGTTTGTTACTTCTCATTTGATCAGCTGTTAATCGTAAACTTGTAAAGCCTACTTAGCTGTGATAGTTTTCCTTTTAATTTCAGTATATATATATACTAATACCGTGAATTATTTCACATACACAACATCAACTATTTAGCTGGCAGGGGGGGGGGGGGGCACTTGACTCAAACAAAAATTTGCACGTTAAAGATTAATATTTTACAAATATAAAAACCGCCCCTAAATAAGAAAACCGTCTTCCCAACCCCTAAACGTAAAAGACCCACCTTTCGTGTGGGGTTTCATTAGAGGGGAGGTACCCCAAAACCAAATATTTTACAAGGATTCTTTCACTTTGTCGGTGTAAGTAATATGTGTATCCATGCAAAATTACAGCCTCCTAGCACTAACAGTCTCTGAGCAAAAGTACGGACGGACGGACAGACGGACATGGCGAAACTATAAGGGTTCCGTTTTGCCATTTTGGTTACGGAACCCTAAAAAAGAGGTACGAACCTGTCAAATTTTTCCTTAGCCACGTATCGAACTTCTGAAATCTCTTCAGGGTCGGGTTTGACATCGACGTCGCGATTAAGTATCAGGACGTAGTCTAACTCATGTTCACCCCAGACTCCGTCTCCGCAGTCCTTGTATAAGATGCGATTGACCACTGTGAAGTCGTTGGGGGTTAACTGGAAATATGCCAATCGTTTATGAAAAAGTATCTACTTAGCAGCTAGACCTGAAAGTATTTTTTTTATAATATATGGGCTTGCTTTTGTTTTCGATCATGCTGGATGGTAGGCATTGATAACTGAAAACCACAACTGAACTTTCTTTGACGGGCGGTAAAATACCGACACCAGATAAAATGGACCGCTCTCCACGTTCGAGCGTTCCAACGAATACTTTGGCGTGCATTCCAAAACGGCATCCATTTTGCGTGGCCGGAACGCGCCATTGTTCATCACTTCGTCCTCTTAGAGTGCGTAGTCGATACACGGCTTTAATTTTACAAAAATTGCCACTTCAAAGGTGTATAGGTACAATACAAAGCGAGGGCACAGTTAGTGGGTTAACAAAGTATGATTTACAGCTGTTACGAAGGTTAAGTCTAAACATGGCTCTCGTGCATCTCTTTTGGGACTTGAACATCAAAAACTTATTGGTAGAATTGCCCTAAAATGTGATACCAAACCTCAGAATGGAGCCCACTATGCCAGGGCACAGATAATATAATACTATACTAGTAGCCAGGGTATGCTGTTATAGTTATACCTAAGAGAATCAATACCAGTTGTTGCTCGTTTACCTGATACATGGGTATGCCCAGTTCGCCGTTGAGCCTGCGTATCGCGGCAGTCAATATATCCTCTTGTACCTCGTTTATAAGCAAAGGATGGCTGCAACAAGTGTTGGTGAAACAATTTGGATACGTTACCTGAAACAAAGTTCATGCAATGATATATGTTTACAAAGACAAATATCTATTTACCTGTATATTTTAACCGCGGCTTTAGGTATGTCAACCTTATCGCTGTAGGTACTTTCAGCTAGCCACTGAATGGCGGTTTTAAACCTTTCATAACTCACTTTACTAAACACAGGTACGTAGGTATTTCGCGTTTATAAGTTTTAAGATAATCGTGTACCTTCAACACCGTATAAGCGCAATTACATTGTAGTGTCGGATTCAGGATTTTGTTCAATGGGGTGGTGGAATCCAAGTTTGGTTTGAGGGGGTTTGACCCCGCTGACCGTTCGTTGTTTTGAAGAAAAGAACGTCTAGAAGTGGCCCCTCCGCTTCTAAAAGTGCTTGAGCCAAGGCCCAGGGCTATAACTAGAGTGATTACGAGGGGGTCTGCAATTCATTAAGACGCTTACAAGATTTTTATTAAGATAGGGCATTATGGTAATGCATAGCATGCATTTTTTTTTAATTTCGCAATGTTCCCTTGGCTAGGGCCATGAAGGTTGGGCACTACTAATTTCGGGTAGGCTATTGTCCCACAACGCCTACCCCTACTGGATACACCACTGCTACATCGGAGGTTAGGGAGGCTGCAGGTATTTAGGCAGGTGATGGCCGGATGGGCCAGATGGGTGGATCTAGGATTTCATTTTGGGGGATGGGGCATGAGAGGCAAATGGGGATGGGGGGAGCATTTCGTTTAACTCTCTAGAAACCGTGGGGGGGGGGGCACTAGAGACAAATGGGCAAAGATTAGATACACTACTAGAAATTCCTTACACAAAACAGTCTGGGTGAGGGGGGAGCCCCCCCCTCGATCCACCTATAGGTATATAGAAGCTAATGGCAGTTAACCCTTTGTTGTAATAACAACATACACACAAGCTGTATCTACTGCAAGTATCTATCGAATAGCCAGCTAAATATATTTCAACATTGACCTACACCCCAAGCCTCCAAATAAATAAAGAGAAAAAAAAAAAAACAATGACCTACTTTCTGATTCGATCTCTTTTGAACAAGTAGCTCCCCAGCTGAATTGAACAGTAGGACACTAAAAGCTCTGTGTAGCAGAAGGCTTCCGTTGTGTCCAACTCTGTGACATTCTCTCTTGGTTGCCGTGCCAATAAAGTCGTCATCTTCGTTTACTAACAAGCACAAGTCATTGTCAAAGGCTGCCGCCTGAAAAACAAGTGTAATGGGTGTTATATTATGGTAAACAATGGGTATTGCCGGTCACATAAGCGGAAATTATCAAATCTGTTAATCCATACTAATATTATAAATGTGAAAGTAACTCTGTCTGTCTGTCTGTCTGTTACGCTTTCACGCTCAAACCGCTGAACCGATTTAGATGAAATTTGGTATGGAGATAGTTTGAGTCCCGAGGAAGGACATAGGATAGTTTTTATCGCGATAACCGACATCCACGCGGGCGGAGCCGCGGGCGAAAGCTAGTATTCAATGTATCTTTATTAACACGTTGAGGGACACTCGGCTCCCATCGAAAAATAGTGATATGACACAGCCAACTTCCATACAAAAAAAATAGACGGCGCTGGACGTCCTGTCACCTTACAAATGATTAAGTTGCTTGTGATAAAGAGGACGTCCTCAACCGCCCGACGGTTCACGACGTCCCGGCACAATACTAGTAAATATATATAAATGTGGTGACACGACTTTCACAGCAGTCCGACTGTTGCAAACGTCTCGTTTCTTTTTTTTTGCACTACATTGATTAGCCAGATAAAAGCTGTTCCAGACTGCGATATCTAGCATATGGAAAAACACCTTTTTGTACCACCGTATTGTTTTACGGGGACACGAGTAATATGCAATCATCTGGTCTGCTCTGTCAATGCCTGACATGTGTCTGTTATACATTTCAACTTCAACTGGCTTAATCTTCTTTTGTCCGTACCTATTATTCACTTCCTTCAAACGTGGGTGGTCCCTTGTTGTTATCATAATTACCGATCGCTGATCCTGCCACTTTGACACATATACCTGTCCGTGCCTTTTCCAAATGTGTTCCCCTCTCTTTAGTTTCCGACTCACAACAAGTTTTGGGTTTCCCTTTCGATTTATCCGTAGAGTGCCATTGGTATGAGTTTTGGCATTTAGTAACTTATTCGATAACGTAACGCTATTATAATAGTTGTCCATGTATAAATTATGTCCTTTATACAAGTAGGGTTTAAATAGTCGAAACACGGTTTGTTCAAGCTTACTTGCATTTGTATCAATTGGTTCAATATTATGATCGTAGCCGGATGACGCGACATCAAGGTCGTTTTCATAGTCGTAATTTGGATCAGACCCGTATTCTCCATCTTGGTCGCTAAACGGGTCCTTTGTGGACTCCTCCCCTGAAGATGCTTCCTCAAATAATCGCAGGATACGAGATCTTTCCCTTTCGTAGTTATCCATCTGAAATAATGAACAAACAGGTTAGCTTTTTCATTATGTGGGTATATTGTGTTTATAAAACCATGTTAGTAGCCCAGTAGTTATAATATACATAGTACTAAATAACAATCAACTAAATAAAACACTTGTGAAGTCAATTATACAACATTATTTGAAATAAAAGAACAAAAATACTAACCTCAATACTCTCGCCTGTAGGTATCAGCCTGCAAACACGCGTGGTACCCGTACGGTGACACCTCCCGACTGACGCGAACAAATACGACGTTCGTGACCGTTGTGTGCTATCGCGCAGGTTTATGTGTGCGTGCGACATGCCCACATTGAAAGGCACGAAAGTTGATGCGATATGACATTTAGACGGAAAAAAATCGATTACGATGTGACACTGAATATATTTTTATGACTTGGTATTCGTATTTGTATTAAAATAAGGTTCAAAATAAAATAAATACGCCCAAAAAAACGACGTGTACAGCCGCCCGCCGTATCAAAGTACCCTATTGACGACGTCCTCAGCAGTCGTGTCCCTCAACGTGTTAAATTTGCATGTTAAAATTCCACTATTCATAAAATAAAATCCCATTATTAAGCATAGGCGGTTCCAGGATTTCATTGCCTGTAACATGCTCACGGGGGGTGCATTTCGTTTCTCCGACACAGGCACAGAGTGAGTTGCACACAAGACGCGGGGGCTGTAGGGGTGGCCCAAATTCGTTCAAGAGGCTATATTACAAGAAATTGTGCACAAAGCAACCGTCTGAGGAGGGCGCGTGCCCACCCTGGGTCCGCTTAAGCCTATAGCTTTAATAACTTCAGCGTAGCGTTTAGCGAATCACGATGGAAGGGGGGGGGGGAATATCTGAATTTCAACATTGTCCTTTGTCTGAGGGTCAGTCTGTACTGTACTGTACATTTTTACACCAATTGTTTTTTTGGTCCAACAGTATTTTTTGTTTCAATTGCACAGTAGCAATATGTTGATGCATTTTAATTTTTCATACAAAGCAAACAAACTGCCACATTAAAATACAAGGACTTAGGTAACATAGTACAAAACGGATACACACAGACTACTAATTTAATGAAAACGATGTTTCGATAAAAAATGAGATGGTGATATAGAGCCAGCAACATCTATTTAATCCACTCGTTCCAGAAAATTGTCCTTGAGTTCGAACTTCTTGTTTAAGCATTTTTTTTCTTAAATATGATGACTCCCGCATAGGGTATAAGCCCTGTGTCGTAGGGGACTTTACAAACACACAAGTCACGGACACTAAGTACCTACACCCAGAGTCGGAACAACAATTTGTAGATCACACAAAGGTGTGTCCCGTGTGGGAATCGAACCCACGACCTCTTGCGTAGCAGTCGGACACACTCCCACCGCGCCGAAGAGGCAGTAATAGTCCCGGTAAACTTTAGAAATTAAATAAATGAAAATACATTAATTTCGTTTTAATGAAAGAATGATGATTCAGGACAAATAATTTTAGCTAGATAGCACAATGTTTTCAACCGACTTCAAAAAGGAGGAGGTTCTCAATTCGTCTGTATGATTTTTTTTTTTTTTTTTTTGTATGTTTGTTCACCGATTACGCAAAGACGGCAGGACCGATTTGAAATTTTTTTTTTGTGTTTGAAAGAATATACTTCCAAGTTGGTCCCATTGTCCCAAGATCACGATCTGATGATGGGATCCTGGAGAAATCAAGGGAACTCTTAAAATATTAAAAGCACACCTACAGTGATTTAGGTATATTTCATAGTGATTCGTGCATTTACTCTTAAAAGACACCAAGTGAAGTGGAACTGATGATGAAGACCAAAAATTACGAGCAGACCTATTTAATATTTCACAGTTTGCGATTCAATTAAGTACTTTAATATGGTATTGAGTAGCACTTTAATCTCGATATACTACTATTATACAATGTAATAAAGCTATAGTACTAGATAGTGAACTCCTCAACAATTAACGGCCCTGCATCGGGGCAAGCAATATTTCGTAAATGGATTTGAGCAGATGACATAAGCCTATTGTAACTTAAGTGAATTAAAAACCAACCCACTAAAAAGTGAGAAATAAAAACTTTTTATCAAAAAAAAACAAATTTTGAAGTTGGTGCCGAATAAAACATAAAGACTACTATTTCATGGCACCAACTTCAAAATGTTTTATTTGTTTTTGTTAATAGGTATATTATTTTTTGCTTTTTAGTTGCCTTGTATTTATTTTTGAAGTCGGTAATATTTTTTGATAAAAAGTTTTTATGACAGTGCACGAGTGCACTGCACCATCGGCATCGAGGCAATTACAACTTCATAAAATTAATTCAAATATAAAAATAGGTTTACCTGAACAGGTGATATTTCCTCCATGTATTTATTTACCATGGAATTAGCACGACAAAACTGTTTTTCCACATTCACAAACTTTCTTAAACAAAATATGATATTCAAGTTTCTTGCTAACATAATTTGAAGAGACTGAATTTTGTCAGCAGTGTTGTTTAGAACAGCATAAGTATAACTACCTATTATGAAAGAAGTTTTTTTAAACAAAACGTTATACCTATATGTACCTGCGTAAGTACCAATTATGGTAACTGCTTTTCACCTTGAGAATTTATAATAAGCGATTGATGTCGATGTCGAAAATACCGAGAGTAAATTTATGGACATTATTTGAATTTATTATGAAGTTAAATAACATACTTTTTTGAAGCCTGTTAAAAATAAGGAGGAAGGTTTGTTAAGTACCTATACAATTCATAGACTACCGATCTTTATCGCGTAAATATTTTAAAGATATTTATCGCCGACTTGTAGTAGGCCTAGTCTATATCTGTGGTATTTTATTTAACCTCTGATACATGGGCGCATCCAGGAATTCATTCTGGGGGTAAATGACAGTACCGGATCTAACATGGTGAAAACCGGGGGAGGGGCATGCATTTCGTTTCACCCGACACCCGATCAAGTATGACGATGAGGGGTAGCTGCCCCATCGATCATCGTTCTGGGGGGAAGGGGGGGGAGCACAAGCGTCGAATGGGCAAAGAAATTCAATACAATACAAGAAGTTCGGTACTCAAAACAACTGTCTAGGAGTATAGTATTATATTATCTGTGGTTTAGGGGAGGCACGTGTCCCCCTGGATCCGCCTATGCGTCTATGCTCTCATTTAATATTACTTATTTCCCGACGTTTTGACAATAGGACCGAGGTCACATGATGTAAGAACATAGCAATCACGGTAACAAAGTACCTACACCCAGACTTGTAAACAGTTTGGGCATCACGAAGTGGTACTTACCCGTTTGTGTAGAAATTGCGAAAACTGAAGAATATTTATACTAATATTATAAAGCTGAAGAGTTTGTTTGTTTGAACGCGATAATCCCAGGAACTACTAGTTCGAATTCAAAAAATATTTTACTGTTGGATAGCTCATTTATCGAGGAAGCCAGGCAGCAGCAATAAAAATGTTGCAAAAACGGGGAAAATTGACGCAGAAGTTGCGCGGGTCAGCTAGTATTATTATAAAACAAGTTTGATGGGACTATACCACAAACCATAGGTGCTTCATTAAGATAAACAAATATTAAATTTGAATGGGATTAGTTTATTCTTCAAAAACTATTATAAACAAACGTTGGCAATTTTAAATAATACATTTTGGTTAATAATAAATATTTTTATTACTGTTATATTACATGTAATTCAAATAACAAGTATTTATACAAAGCTTAAATACGTGAATAAAACTTATGCTAATTTCTTCAACAATAATTATACATGAAAGCACCCAACCTTACTATAAAGTTTCAATTATAGACAGGTATACAATTAAATATAAATAAAAAATGCGAAGAAATAGTTTATATGAATAACAATAATAATTATAATAAGTTGTCCCAAGATATTATATTATTAATTACACTTGAAACTCCTAGTTGCAACAGGACAGAAACCATCACAAAACATATCAAATGTATATTCGCCTCGAGCCTTCATGTAAGGGCATGCAGACAGATGGGGGATAAAGTTCCCGTGGCACCCCCGGGGGTATCCTTCAAGGGTGCCTAATGTACTTGTCCCCCCGCCGGCGATGAACGAGTAGAGCTGAGAAACTTGATGCGAGTTAGAGCCGCGAGAACAAAGTGTGTAGAATAAGGCACCCACCTGTCCCACCAACGGCGAGAAAGCGAGTAGCGATTTTATCGCTCAAGAAACGTACATACTTATGTGGACCCCGTGTAAATAATAAATATACAGATATTAATAGTTGATCGCTAAACGTTCACACTGCCGGCGAGTACTCGCTCTCTCTTTTGTTTACACGGACGGGATCTACAAAATACATCTGTTGCACGTTTCTTAAGCGATAAGTTGCTACTCGCTTATCGTCGGTGGGACAGGTGCCTTAGCGAGTAGTTCCCAGTTTTGACGCTGGGCTATAAACGAGTGGCGACGAGCGATTACTCGCTCAGAGCTCCCGAGATATACATACACTGGTTGGTCTCTTGAGCGAAAAATAGTCGATAGTTGCTCGCTTTCTCGTCGGCAGACGGACAAGTGCCTTAGGTCCGGAATGGACATGATGTTTGTAAATGCAATGAGGGAGAAAGGATACAAATATTACTCGTCGCTTCGTAGACATGTGCGGATGTAACTATAAATACTTATAAAGATTGTGAGCGTGATTAGTTGCATCTAATAACACATTACTTAACAATGAAAAAAATAATAAAGCACTTAATTTGAAAATCTATCCTTAACATAAGTTTGCCAAGTATATTTTTTTTAAGACAAACGATAAATAACGATATTGTTTTAGCAGTACAAATTCACTTCCTTTGGTAAAAGTAAAGAATTCATAGCCATTATGTTAAAAATAGTTGAGCCAAATCCTATATCAAACGTTTACTAACAAATTAGTCATTTTCGCGTTATTTAAACTAATATTATAAAGCTGAACAGTTTTTTTGTTTGACCGCAGAATCTAACTACTAAACTCCGAATTTAAAAATTCTTTCACTGTTGGATAGCCCATTTATCAAGGAAGACAATTAACATCACGCTACGACCAATAGGAGCGGAGCAGCAATGAGATATGTTGCAAAAACGGGGAAAATTTAGGCAGACGAAGTTGCGCGGGACAGCTAGTGGCATATGTCGTATCAAAAACATTTTTTTATTTTTAACAACAAAAAATATAAAATTATGAAGGGGCAGGCGGGAGTCTAGAATTATGGTCAGGGTGGGGCAATAACATAACGTGAATTTGAAATAAAACCGGTCAAATATTTGGAAATTGGGCAAAAGGTGTTTCAGCCTTTATGACTTCATGGGTCTGGCGGGAAGATGAGGTAGAGGAAGGGATGACTCATTGCCCCCTCCGTCCTCGCGTCATAGTATAAGCGCGTTGTATAATTGAGATATATTATGCACCCTTATACGACGCCATTAGACTTTTTCATTTGCAGGTTTAAAAGGAATGAAACAAAATTATGCTATTTGTTAGAATCTACATATTTAATGATAATTATAGTTGTTAATAAACATTTGATATCTTATAGGCCGAATACTCAAACACAAATCGATCTATAAGCTGTTAAGCCTCATGCTGCACCTGTTCCTCAAGGTGAATATGGGTCTTATTGCTTGCGAACAGGCATTACCTACATGTATAATGACTTTTCACAAGTGTAGTATTTTACTTCATAAGTAAATAAAGATTTTTTTGATTAAATTAATAGTGTCGACAAAAATACTCTTGACAGCATCATAAGTCGCGTTTGAGAATTCGACAATATTTGGCTTAAATAAACAAGGCCAGTGACGAATCCAGTTGAAGGTGGCTGAAAGTGCTCAAGGCCACAAAAGTAGAGTCCTCTCAACTGTTTTGTAAAACCTACTTCCCGTGAGGCAAGCTTACCTCCTACAAAATACCGAGACACAGTAGGTAACCTAACGTACCTCGTTCGAGAATGTATTTTAATGTACTATTAACAGCCCGCTCATGGCTTCTTTACATAACACTATATAACTATGTAATATCAGTTTTTGAAATTATTCACTTATCACTTGTATTTGGAGGACCTTAACCACCTACACTATTTTACAGTAGAAAAATTACAAACCTGACAAATAAATATCTATTTTAATCCGAGGTCTTTCAGATGTGTGGTAAATGGTTGCATGACAAAAGTAGGTGGTCTGGTTAAGGGTTAATTTGTAAATTATATTACCAAATTATTTAGTGTAATGTAAAGAATCCCAGAGCGGGATCATATTAGTATATTAAAACACATTCTGTGTATATATATTCTGTATTTTGTGTCAGCCATAAAAGCCAAAATCCTGGATTCGCCACTGGATAAGGCCATCGGTGTACTAACTACTTATTATCATTCATAAACTTATGTATCTTGTCAGGTTCAGCGAGTTCCTTGAGACGATGTAGGTTGTCCCACCAGAGCTTGAGTCTGTGACGACGTATCATGTTGAACCACGGAGTGATGGGACCTTCCAGAGTTGGTAGGTACCTGAGGAATTAGAACATTTAAGTAGTTTTATTATCAACTAGCAATATACAAGGTTATTTTTAGTATAGGGCAAAGCTTAGACACCCCAACAAGATTATTACTTCAAGAAAAGTTGTCTTGTGTTTCTTCGCGCTATATTGGTCATTGCGTCTCGTAGTACGTAATCATGGTTATCAATGAAAAATAAGCGATGATCACATTTCACATCACATTGTGAACAGGATTTAAACTGTTAGAATGATTAATTAATTCATTATTGATTAATTTATTGAAAAATATAACATATATATATTACGGGTCTTAATCGCGTGAATAATTTAAGGTAAAATACCTTGTTTACGGCCGTGGTCACGGGTAGACTGTGTCTATCTAGTCTACCCTTGCCATGGCCGTTGCAATACGGTCGAAACGTCGGGCATTAAACAAGGTATTTTACCTTAAATTATTCACGCGATTAAGACCCGTAATATGTATATTTAATAATGTGAAAGTTTATCAACATTTAAATATAACATAGCCTGAAACTACCCTAATGAATTGTGTTAGTGATTCTGAGCAAACTACTTACAGGTGTGCACTGGACTACTGTACTGTACTACCAGGAATATCATTGTATAATTCAGTGGCGACCGGTGAATTATTTTAGCCGGGTCTACCCGTCAGTTTCGCTACGAATATAACTAAACCCGGTTTCTTAAGGACTTTTGTTTACTTTTAACAGTATGTAGGTGGCTACATCTTATATGAAAAATGTTAAGTTGGTTTGGGTATGCCATAGTTACAGTGCCAATAAACAGTATTGAATACTGTTTTACGGCCGATCTTAATAACTTACCGACAGTTTAACTTTATAAGCTACCAAAGGTTAAATGCAACATTTACTTTTACCGTTACCGTCGTTTCAATATCAATATTTGCGTAAAGTTAAGTTAGACTAACGATAGTTAAAGTCTCCACACTCTAGTAATTGTTTCCCGCCCAGACGTTTTATTTTTGCACGCAACAAAACAAATCTTATATGTTAGTTACTCTAAAAAAAAATGTTCTTAATATAATGTATTAGATTAGTTACATTAACTCTATTTTTATTAATATCTTGATAATCATACTAAAAAACCTACATTTACTATATTCAGAAATATTAAATAGTTGAAAAAATTAAAACAACTAAACGCGCTAGTTGAGCACAACGCGCGCATGCGTAATACTCTCGCATGCGCGCGCATCGCCGAGGCGCGAATTCATAATAACAAATAGTAATCGTAGTACATGTTTAACTTTTGTAAGTTTATTAAAATATTACAGCATTCGTTTATAAGCTATCTAATATATAAAATTCTCGTGTCACAGTTTTCGTTGCCATACTCCTCCGAAACGGCTTGACCGATTTTGATGCAATTTTTTGTGCTTATCCGGTATCTATGAGAATCGGCCAACATCTATTTTTCATATCCCTAAGAGTTTGTTTGTTTGTTTGAACGCGATAATCTCAGGAACTACTGGGCCGCATTGAAAATGTATGTTATTGTTGAATAGCCCATTTATCGAGGAAGGCTATATGTTATAACATCACGCTACGACCAATAGGAGCGGAGCAGCAATGAAAAATATTGTAAAAAAAAACGGAAGAAAAAAAAAGGGAAAATTTACGCAGACGAAGTTGCGCGGGTCAGCTATAGGCCGACCGCTTAACTCGTATATCGCCTGCGCGGTGGAAGGGAGCGCGGGGTGATGTTAACGGGTGGGTGAGCGGGGTGCGCGGGACAGAGAACGTGAGTTCTCTGTCCCGCGCACCCCGCTCACCCACCCGTTACCGAGTTAAGCGGTCGGCCTATAGTAACTTATAAAAAATGAAAACCGATTCCTGAAGACTTGGCTAAAATGTACGGGATTTATCTGTTCGACTGCAAATACAAAGATTTATCATAAATAATTAATGTATGATCAATTGATAATGACTCTCATCGGATTTTAATGTGTGCAAGTTTTTTAATTATTCAGACTGCTTAGAGTGGGTGAAAATTGAACTGAACCATTCTGTAGTTTATAGGTTGATTTGTGTTTAATTTGTTAAAAATGTGATGTGTAAAATTTGTTAAATAAATATTAGTTCTTAAGGACGTCAGTGTTTTTATTTTTCTAACTTGCTTATGATGCGCTTATTATAACTACACTGTATCTAAAACCTTAAAAAGAAAGGTGTATAACGGTTAATCTAATTAGTTTTCAAGGCCACCTCTGATTTAGGACCCTGATTTCGAGTAGTGTAATGTAAGTTTCTGGGTACTAAGACGACGATCTCATTGCCGTACCTAACCTACAACGATAGTAGTGATATTACGTTGAGCTAATAAATGCGTTCTTGATTTTTCTTGCCTCATTTTCTTGATTTTTGTATGTCTTTTGAAGGTTGTACCGGCAATTTTCATCGCGTATCATTGGTTTACTTATTGTTAAACGGTCGATTTTGGCAGTTTATAATTTTATAACGCGTCATCGGTTATGTGTGAATGGTTAAATGTTTTATGTATATTTGTCTGTTCTGGCGTTACGCGACCGATAATACGCGATGCATTTTCCGTCAGATATGTACCGACCCTTACTGTTCTAAAAACTTTTATGAACTCGTTTAAGTAGTTTTTTTGTATTTTGAATTTAAATTTTGTTAGTGTTTTTAATCGATTAAACATAATTAATCATTTTAGTTAGAACTCTGGAGTAGTAAAGTATTACGAACCTAACTTCACTCCGGGCAAGTTACATTGAGACAACTGTAGGATAGATTTTAATTTTAAAATTTCTACGCGAATGAAATCGCTGACCCTGCGCATACATACAGAACTAAGAGACCATTTAACTAAGTAGTTACTGACTGAAAATGACAACTCGATGAGTAAGAAGTCATGAGTTCTATTCCGGGACATCACTTTGTATGATCCACAAATAGTTAAACCAAGTAAGGTGGCAATTTGTATCCGTGATTTGTATGTTTGTAAAGTCCCCTGCGACAAAAGACTTCTACCCAACTATAGGAGTTTTCCTTATTTACTTACGCATTAAACTCAGATTTAGGCACGAAGCAATATTCGGAGATTTCATTAGAATTAGGCTTGACTTTGACATCACTCTGGAAGAATAGGACATGATCGATCTCGTGCTCTCCCCACACGCCGTCTCCGGGGTCGTGGTAGTGCACGCGCGTCATGAACGTGAACAGCTCAGGATCCGTCTGGACATTCAAACATAAATCAATAATAATTTAATAACAATATTATTTAATCTAGTACAAACAAAGTAATGGAGATTATGTACGATAAAAATAATAAATAATTTGGTACAGTACGATCAACGTAACTAGGCCGGACTGAAGTACGCGGCAAGTGGTTGCGCAGATGCATTTTTTGGAAGTAAATGGTGACAGGAAGCGGGGGGCGGGGGCGGTAACTAAACCAAGAGGGTTAGAGATGCGATTACGCATTACATTGTCATAATTAGTATTACTAATTCATGTTTTTTTGTGATTATTTTGGTAACGAAATTATTTTTCAAAGTTTCTTTATTATTTACTGTAACTGTTTTAAATTTAAACTTTTATGAACTCATTTAAATAGTGTTTTTATATTGTTGAATTAAAATGTTGTTAGTATTTTTAATCGATTAATCGTTTTCGTAAGTAATTTTAGGGTCGCATCTCTATGACATGCGCGAAAGTGATAAAAACCTAACTTCAATCCGGTCAAGGTACGTTGATCGTACTGTAACTGTAATATATGGAATAATCAATATACTTCTCTTTTTACCTATAATTTGTACACCACCCAATGTGGTAGGGCATAGTGTGCATATAACATAATTTATAAGACCTGTAATTAACCTATGTTCGATGAATAAATGATGATTATGATTATTATTATACGTAGAAGCCCTACGTATGTTTAGTGCTAGATTAAAGATTAAACATTTAGAGATAAAAGCGTGTTGATTTTTTAAGATGTTTTAAAAAATAATGGTTTTCTGTAAATTCGGTTTACGGACGGTGAGTTTACGTGATAACGTCATAAGAAAACAATGATAGCATTGTAATAAACAACCATGTCTGTGAGAGCTTTAGTTACAATTGTATCGCATGTCGCTGCAATCGCCATTCGCTGATAGGTGACATTTTTTCGTGCGGTCATCGATTTATAAGACGTCATCACGTCAAAACAAAATAATTACACACTTTTATCTTCAAATCGTTGTGTTGAAAAGTTACGTTTTGAACATACGATAGTTTACGTAGGAGCCATCGTTAAGTAATATTTAAACTTAACATTAAAAGAAATAAAGTAGCGAAGTAAGGTGATACACCCAACACGCCCCCGCATCCCATATGGCATCAAAAATAAACGGATCTCCCCTTTCCTATTTACAGATTTTTTTTTTTTTTTTTTTTTTTTTTAAATTCTGGCATCATTTAACTGCCAATGCTGACATAAGCTGCTGGTCTATTTGATATCGTGTACATTTTTCTATAAAATAAGATAACTAGCAATATGGGATTGTGAATCTCACATTACTAGCAATCCTGTTAACCCCTCCAGCTAAGCTAAGCTCCAATAAGAATTAAGTGTTAATTAGTAGAAAATAGTATTACCTGATCAAGAGGAATGCCTAATTCATGATTAAGCCTGCGTCTAGCTGCCGTTATTACATCTTCGGGCTTATTGTCTACATACAGAGGGTGACTGCAGCACGCATTTGTATAATAGTCTGGATATGTCACCTGAAATAATGTAGAAAGTATTAATATTATTTTTATTTTATACTATCTGTTCCGACGTACTTTGTACTGCCCCATTGCTGTTTTTTTCATTATTTTTTTTTTTTTTTTACGTAAGTAAGAACCTTCTACGGAGTGAAAGAATGAAATCTTTAAAAACAGTTTTAGGGTACCTCCCCTATAAGTAAAGTGGGGATGTGATTTTTTTTTGCTCACCTACCCCGTTGTGAGGGGTATCGTTAGATAGGTCTTTTAAAAACGTTTATTGGTTGGGAAGACCATGTTTAGTAGCATCTTTCAAGAATCCCCTGTGTTGCATTATGCAATCCAATGCATTAGGTTATGAATAAGAAATATTTTATCAATTAGCATTTCAAAATTGTAAGCCATCCTGCACTCTACCATAGAATACATACATACAGAAGGTCAGCTCAACGCTTTTGAAGTTGTAATTAACAATTAACGCGGGAGTGCGACCGCACGCGGCGGGATCGACGAGGCGACGAGGTAAATGACGGTTCTAATTGTCAGTAGCTAGGTGTAGTTCACCCTTAAAACTCACTTTTTGACTAGATCTTCTTTGCAGCAACATGTCCCCTCTCTTGTTGAAGAGGAACACACTAAAAGCCCTGTGGAGTAACACTTTGCCATCATCTCCAACTTTATGGCACTCCCTCTTGGTAGCAGTTCCTATAAAATTGTCTTTCTCATCTACTAATAAGCATATGTCCTTGTCAAGTGCTTCCAACTGAAAAACATTAAAAATATTATTAAGGAAAATGGTAGCAATGATTCTCTTATAAAACTTTTGGCTAAATAATATATAACATAAGCTTTCTCCCAAGGCTCCACCCATGGTGTTAGTTATTGCAATAAAAACTATTGTATATGTGCTTTCCTGGGACTTAACTATATCCATACCAAGTTTTAAAATAAAATTGCTTCAGCGGTTAAGCATAGAGTGACTTTAATTTTTTTTTATACTATACAACAAAAAGATGAGGTCGTACGCCTGATGGTAAGCGTCACGCTAGCCCATAACAGTATCAGTGCCACCTAATCTTTGTTTGGAAATGATCTGAATGTCACCGTAACCTGTTCCTCATTTAAGACATTATAAGTCTCATTTTCCCAGTAATTACAATTGCTACAGTGCTCTTCAACTGAAACACAGTGATGTGTTAACATCACTATGGAAGAATAACTGACATTGTGTTTCAGTTGAATTGTGGCAGCCACCAAGATGACTTATACTACCTCCTTGGGATATAAAATATGCTGCATGCAAAGTGGTAAACATTTACTTCTATGTTGGCTATAAAAACATTGGAATACAATACTTATTTTGATGTGGCTTACTTATTAAAGTAAACAATATGTTTTTGTTATTCCATGATATGGAGCTTTTACATGATAGATTAAATAGTTATCAATCAAGATGTCTGGTAGATAAAATATCACAACAAATTACATGCAATGGATATTGCAATATTCCTTGTATATTTGCATTTGTTAAGTGATTGAAAAAATCATGTTTGATAATAAACTGGATTTAAAGCCTGACCATGAGTAGTAAAAAGGTTCACAGTATATATTTGGCTGCAGTTTAGACAATGGTGCCACCTAAACCCTTCCCTTGAAAAATTATCCTGGGTATAGCCCAGCTATAGCTACTGGTTTCAATATTCAAACCAGCTTGTAACAAAATCCTTTCAAAATGATGGGACAAAGCATGATTTGTCCCCTTCATTTTTGGGCTTTAATGGTTTTAAATATTGTTTTTAAGGTGCTTAGATGGCTGATACATACCTGGCTTGGATCTACATTTTCTGTCTCCTCAACTTTAGGCTGAACAGGCTCTGAGGCAAGTAGCCTTTTCTCCAAACGCACTGTGTTCCACAGCGATCTTGTGAACCTCCGAACCAACATCTTTGAGAGTCAGACAGAGAATGAATGTTACTTAAACACATCAAGAAACCACAAATAGTATTATAATGCTAATTTGTTGTTCAGATATTTATCTCGTTTACAATATTAGGTTAACACAAGATTTAGTGATAGCTTCTTGCTTTATATTTTATGTATGAACTATGCAAACAGTAGTGAGATAAGCCATAGAAATGTAATCTTAAAATATTCTACTGTTATTGACTGAATTGAATGTATAGTTCCATTGAATCTTATCTTCCTCTTGATCTCTTCTCTATTGTGTATTGTTTGCTGAATTTTGCATACATATTTGTGTGTCAAAGTTGAGAATATTGAGTTTCTTATCTCTTTATCCCATAACTATTATAGAATTTTATAAGCCACGGGTTTTAATTAGGTTAATATTTTATTTATGGCTTTATTTCAACTGTATTACAGCAGTTATTGAATGGTTGAAACATCATACAAAAAAAGAGAGGTATTTAGCCATAAAATAAAATATTTATGATATTAATACATAGCTTATAAGTCTATACTGTGTACAAATCGTGAAACTTTACGAACATGTATCCCATAACTAACTTTTGCCTGCAGCTGACTGTGTGGATGTTGGTTATTGAGATAAAACTAACCTGTCTCCCCCGGGACTCACACTAACCAAATTGCATCTAATTGACGATGGTTGATGTCAGAGACATTCAGATTTATAATATTAGTTTGGATTAATTAGCTAGTGGAAAAATTAATATACTTATACCACCAGGGTTTCATAAGTCTGTTTTGGGAAGGAGAGGTGTTAAAACCTACTGGTTTAAGGAGCCTTAAACATTCATGGGAGGACTGAAATCCTTTTGGGGATAGGGCCTCATACCCTGATGAGGTTTGAGTCACTTAACCCCCTCCCTGTATTCTGCCAGTATATACCACAATATTACGATTATAAGTAGGTATATTGTCAATTAAATACAATCAAAGATTCTACAATTTGACTCTGTTTATTGAGGACTGAGAGTGCCTCAGTTCTCAATATATCACATAATTGCGACACAGAATGAGATTTTATTACTTCACAACAAGAAGCGCCTGTCGTAATGTGTATAGGTAATAATTAAATTACATAAGCTGTGATAGTAGATAGATGATTAAAAGAATACGAAATAACCGAAACATTTGCAACCGAACATCCAAAAGATATTATAATTATGATTAAAGTTCTTTTTAGTTCCTACTGGCCTACATTGCCCGAATTCTTAATCGGTATTTAGCTTTCTATTTGTGTTCAGTAGATACTTTAGGATACCGGTTTGTTTTCGCCATTTTCTTATAATCAGATGCTTATTACGTTACGACTTGATTGTTATACGAAAATAGCATCGTCATTATTGGGCTAAGCTTTGTATGTCTGTATGAATGGGTAAATTTGACAAAATACGGTTTTAAAATTATACACTAGTAAGCAAGAGACTTGGCGCTCAACTATGAGTAAATAAAAACAAAACATACCTTTGTGTATGAATTCCAAATGTACAGTACTAATAATCAAGCAATAAAAACATGCTAAGATTTTTATTAATAGGCGACAGACCGTTTTTAACTTTTTTGCAAGTTATTTTTTCATACATTCAATTTAGTTCTCACGGTACGACGTACTTGCATATGTCAAAGAGCTGCCATAGACACACAACAATCAGTTGTCGACAACGTCAACGTCATGGTTGGTCATGACAGAATAGGGTTGGAAAAGATGCACGTGGATGCACGTAGTGTCAATTCTTGACTTTAGAAAATACTCTTAGTTTTTTGGTTACTTTATTAAATAAAGTAACCAAAAAACTATTGTTTTAAGGCATGCTCTCATAATATGAAATCGATTATAGTAAATAAGTTATTTACTATAATCGATTTCATATTATGAGAGCATGCCTTAAAACAATAGTATTGTAAACTCATTAGAACATGCATATGAGTACGTGGGGACTGGTGACTTTTGATTCGACTTCTATAAAGTCGATTCTTACTAAAATATTTATTATTGGTTAAGAAAAGCCGGAATCGACTTTTGCATCCCTATGATAATTGAAGCAGTAATGATCTTGACGTATAGACCAGGACCATGCCATCATGGACTGCAAATCGTGAAAGAGAGAAAAAACTCGTGCGGCCTCTGACAGGTATTATCACAAAGTAGCGTTGTCTCTTTCTAGAGAGTGGAGGTCGATTTTATAAGGTTATGGCGCAGTCCTAGTCCCTACGTCAATGTCTTAAGGCTAGGCGCGCACTAGGCAACCTGTCTGCGGCAACCAGTGGACATTATTGGGTAATATTTCTCAGTTTCTCCGCTCCGCAGCTTTAGTGGACAGGCCGCCTAAGGGTGGGGTGGGAAGGGTGCGTTTCCACCGAAGCGGTGCGGGGCGGAGTGAAGCGGTGCGGGGCGGAGTGAAGCGGAGCGTACCGTCAATTGACCAATCACGGTACTCAAAATCTCCGCCCGCATCAGTGAAAACAGTGTAGCGGAGCGGAGTGCAGTTGAGCAGACTTTCAAATAAAACAAAAGAACATGCGGCGCAGGACTCTAGCTGGACAGAGCGGAGTTAGCGGAGTAAGAGGAACGTCAGATTAATATGGAATTGAAACTGTTGTAAGTAGGCAACTAATGGCAGACGGTCAAAGAGTATCATCACTTATCTTTCAATAACAACTTACAACTGGATGGCGTTTGAGTTTAAATCAACATTTAAGTTATGTAAACATAAATTTAAAATCCTACTTGTTCTCATTACCTCTTCAGATAAATTTGAAAGTAAACAAAATTGTAATAATTATTTAGTAGTTATATAATACAAAGGTTACACCGACCATTTTTTGATCCCAAAAATCACGGACCTAGCTTATCTAATAAATATTTTCGGGATCACCAGAAACAATGGATAACAGCGTGGCATCTCCAGTTTCTGTAGTATAGGTATAATGAATCAGTGTTCCATTACTATTATTTTTTATTCTACTAGGCCACACCACTGCTCACACACTTATAGACAAGGCGATTCTATGTTCTTTAAAAGAATTATTAAACTGGCTAAAATTATCCGAAAAATCTATTAGCCTGACCTCAAAATAATTTTATTTGAGATTGTTTCGGTTTATCCCCATGAATTCCCCAAAGAAATATTTGTGGTTGCAGGAACGTAGTGTTCATTTCTCTTTGGTTGCAGGTTGAATACCTACCCATGCAATCTGCTAGTGCTTACAACCTGACATCTAAGACCCACCCTGATACGCTTAATGGACCCTTAAAAAGGGTCCATTAAGCGTGGCGTGGGGAGGAGCGGAGCGGAGTCAAAGTTATAGTAAGTACTTTAATCACTTAGGTTAGAAAATGCAATGCTTATAATAATAATAATAATAATAATAATAACCATTTATTTCAGGCTACTAAGGCCCATATCATACAAATACATAGGTACATAAAAAACTTAATAAACTAATACATAATTTAAACTACAATTACACAAATACGTAACATAATAACAATAAACTAATACATAATTAAAATTATACACGACAGTGGGATTGAGACAGCGGCGTCGTGTTTCGCTGCGTGGTGTCACGTAACCTTCCACGAAAACGTCGGTACGCGACACCCTTCGGCCAGAAGTCCTCCTTCATAAAGATGGACAGATGTTCACTGGGAACTCGCACCATGAATGATTTGAAGTTGACGTCATGGCGCGACTCCAACTTCTCCACCCTCAAGGTCCACTTCGTCTTGATCCGGAGGTATTCCGCAAGTTCCTCTGCCTTTGTGGTGTGATGCAGACGAGACACATATAACTGCGTCGTTGCTATTGCCGGACGCAGCAGCATTTTAGGTCCCGTCACGCCGGTACCACATTGGTTTCGTCTGGAGGGCCTCTTCTGCTTCCTTTCAACCTTTATAAAGCCCTCTACATCCATTTGCCATCAGATAAAATTTGGAAGTCACGGATGCCTAAACCTACGGAACTTACCGTCGATGACCACAAAGCCCACTATACCGAGGATATCCCGGATGTCAACCAGGGCAAGGTGGGCTAAGCTCTCGAGCAACTTAAGAATAATAAAACGCCCGGTGATGACGGAATCACTACAGAGCTTCTGAAAGTAGGCAGGACCCGATTTCTGAAAGAGCTAGCAAATCTCTTCAATTCCGTTATCCACCAAGGCTTAACACCACAGGCGTGGAGTGGGAGTGCGGGAGTTATGCTCTTCCAAAAAGGTGATAAAACCTTTCTGAAGAACTACAGACCTATAAAATTACTGAGCCACGTACATAGGTACGTGGCTCAGTAATTATATAGGTCTGTACTAGTTTATCTCGAGAGTGATCACCAAACGCCACGTCGAGTTCCAGCCTCCGGAGCAAGCCGGGTTTCGAAAAGGCTTTAGTACCGTCGATAACATCCATACTTTTCGGCAGATTATCAAAAAAACCGAAGAGTATATTAGGATAGATGGTTTTTACGCCATAATGCGCAAACGCGACAACCCGACGTTTTTTTACGTCTGGCAATAAACAAGGTATTTTACCTTAAATTATTCACGCGATTATGACCCGTAATATATATATTTTCATAATGTGTACAAATCGCGAAAGTTTATCAACATTTAAAAGAGATATAGACAGAACATATGTTATTAGTTGATCGCTCACCTGTCCCACTTTATCTATACTGCAGCTATTTTGTTTACACGGACGGGATCTACAAAATACATCTGCTGTACGTTTCTTGAGCGATAAATCGCTACTCGCTCATCGTCGTTGATGGGGCAGGTGCCTTATATTGGCAGATCCAGGAGGATACATAGGAGATATACTTATTTAGGGACTTAATCGCGTGAATTATTTAAGGTGCGAACCTTTTATTTACCTGAAGTTTCGATAATTGCACCGATCGTGGTCACGGGTCGACCCGTATAGTAGTAGAGTAGAAGTAATTCACGCATTAAGACTCGAAATATATTTAATATGTATAAAAATCGCAAAAATTTAAAAACAATAGATACTTTAATTGTAGGTCAGCAATTAACAAATTACACAGACACAGTTAGTGGTATAAGAGGCGGTATTACCGCAGACATCTCTTCCAGATAACTTTGAGTTGGGTCTATTAAAAGAGTTTGGGCAATTTGCGATGTACATACCTACATGAAACCTACGATGTACATACCTACTCGAAAATGGACCGATAACTGAAATGATGATGGAAAGTCTACTAGATACTGAAGGAAAGAAAAAAGGCGGAGAAACAGGGCTGGATCTAGTGAAGAGTGAGTGAAACGGTCGCTCTAGGCACTAAATGGTAAGGGTTACCACAAAATCAAATTATGATTACGCTTTTTAAGACGCATTGTGTAAAAACATCGATTTAAGGGCTCCAAAATTTAAATCTAGCTGCGAGCCGGTACTGTGGAGAACCGCGTGTTGATGCGTAAATTAAAAGAGGCCTGTGTCCAGCAGTGGATCGATTACGACTGTTAATGATGTTGACATTTAAAATCCAAAGAATAGGTAACTATACGTGAGCTAACCATGAACTCCACACCGGCCATTAGTGGCCACAAGAGAGGAATCTATTTTTATGTTACACTTCCTTGTGTTGAAAAACTACAGGAAGGGTGTTTCTCAAAATAGCTTTGTCCAACAAAACGGGACTTAAACTTTTGACTGCATTCAATAAACATCTTCCGTTCAAGATTGTTGCACCTTGTGCTTTTTGTTTTTTTTAAATCGGTTGTTTAGAAATATACCAACTTATGTATGTTTCATCGATATTATTTAAGGATTATAAAAGTTTATAAATACAAAAATGTCTAATGTAAAGTTAGCGATAAGAGTCAGGCCATTTACGGAAAAGTAAGTTAGTTTTTGTGAATTTACGTTTGATTTTAAAATGTGACGTGTTAGATAAATCCCAATTTTATTAATTATTTGTTGTTTAGAGAATTTAGATCGGAAAATGATCGAATAGCAGTGGTTGGTGTTGTAGATGATAATACGGTCACCGTAACTAATATAAAGGTGAGTACAAACCTATTATTCTTATACATTACTAGCTGACCCGCGCAACTTCGTATGTGTAATTTTCCCCGTTTCTGTGACATTTTTCATTGCTGCTCCGCTCCTATTGGTCGTAGCGTGATGTTATACAGCCTACTAGCTGACCCGCGCAACTTCGTCTGCGTAAATTTTCTCTCGCTCCTTATTTCTCCACTATTTAATGGATGTTATTATACATACAAACTTTCCTCTTCAGTCATGCTATCTATTAAAAAAAACCGCATCAAAATCCGTTGCGTAGTTTTAAAGATTTTAGCATACTGGATATAGGGACAGAGAAAGCGACTTCGTTATAAACTATGTAGTGACTAGTTGTTCCCCGATGCTTCGCCTGCATGTAGATTGTACCCATGTATGTTAATGCAATAAATACCTATGCTTGAGCTACCAACTCAGTATATAAAATTACTTAAGTGGGTATGTACATGAAAACCGGCCCTAGACGTAGAGATTATCTTCATATAACAAACAAATCATTTCTTAGTTTCTCCGTATTCTAGTACCTAATTGGTAGTAGGTATAAATTTATAAGTAGATTGCATTTTCAAGCCCATTTAGAAGAAGCTTTACGCCGGCTCCACACGTTGGCCCCAAACCGGTGCGGATCTAGAACTTTGTTCTGGGGGGGCGCTTTGACTCAACTGGCGAAGTGTGAGTCAAATGTTGGGGGTTTGTTTGATTCAAGATCAGTACACCAACCACTGAAGGGAGGGAGGAGGGGGGTAATTGCCGCCCCACTTGGATCCGCGCCTGACCTAACGAATAACGTACCTCCTCCCAACGTTGGCGTCAATGATACTTTCTAGATCCCCACGTTGGACAAGTGGCGTTGGGACCGAGGTTGTGGACCGTGTGGAGCCGGTGTTAGAGTTAATTAAATACTTTTAAGATACAGCCTGACTTTTTCCCTGTCACATTTTTATCTAGCAGTCAAATAAGAGTTCTACTGTAGGTACCTAAAGGTACAGTACTCTATTTATTTATAAAGTAGGTACCTACTACATCGTTATAAAGATCTAAAATAATATTTTGTGCTCAGGTAAGTTTGTCAGGCGCTGGGGACAGTCGCGAGCGCACAAGGCAGTACTATGCTGATTACACTTTCGACAGTTCGTGCCCAGTTACACATCCAACTTATGCTTCTCAACAGAAGGTGAGTCTATACGTCATAATATCTTAAGTTTCTTACTCCAAATTTAATTTGCTAATAAACCTTAAGAAAAATCGTCTTACACTTTGCCGGTTGTTAGTCCCCCGTCTCGCGTCGTGCGAGCAACTGACCAGTGTCGAACTCGATTGAAATATAATTCACTCCTTCCCTGGTCATAATCACGTTCTCATTACTCTGTCGCCTAGCTTTAACAACTGACTGCTAAGCCGGAGGTCGTGGGTTCGATCCCCACCCAGGATAAAACTTTGTGTGATGAGCCCGATGGTTAATTCTGTGTCTGGATGTTATTTATCTATAATATGTATGTATTTAGAAATTTGAGTATGTTTATCAGTCATCTGGTTTCCATAGCTCAAGCTCTGCTTAGTTTGGAATCAGATAGCGTTGTGTGAGTTGTCCCAATCTGTTATTATTATTACCTTCAATTCAAGCTGCCAGAAAGGCCTACTTTTAGGTTACACAGGTTACCGTTCATAAGTCAACTTTCAAAGTCATCTTATGTTAGGCATTTGACAGTATCGGACAGTTGGATTGATATCCAGCGTGTCGCACGGATGTTCTGCCTGTATTCTGGCTTACAAGCAGAATGCCACCGGGAAGACGTATTTAAGATGGGAACAGTCACGCAGCCTGGTCTTGTGCCGAGACTCTGCAAGGCACTGTGAGAACAATAATGCCCAAGTTACATTTTATACTTGTTTTTTAGGTATTCGACAGTATTGGCCAGTCGGTGATCTCCAGCGTGTCGCAAGGATGTTCTGCCTGTGTTCTGGCTTACGGGCAGAGTGCCACTGGAAAGACACACACTATGATGGGCACGGACACACAGCCTGGTCTTGTGCCCAGACTCTGCAAGGCACTGTATGAACAACAATGCCCAAGCTCGGACTATACGATCAGGTAAAAATTATGTTCTTATATTCAACTAGCTGACCCGCGCAACTTCATCTGCGTCAATTTTCCCCATTTTTGCAACATTTTTCCTTGATGCTCCGCTCATATTGGTCATACCGTGATGTTATATAGCCTATAGCCTTCCTTAATAAATGGGCTATCCAACATTAAAAGAATCTTTCAATTCGAACGTGTATAGAAATACCCCATAAGCCTGCTGTCTTTTTGAACTTTAATTAATTTACTTAAATATTTTTATTATGTCATTGGGGTTTATAAAATTAAAACTAAATGGTGCAGTACATTCTTTCACATTGCTTCTCAAAAGTGATTGGGCTTAAACCGGACATGAATTTAAAGAGCTGGTTGTATTTATAGGTATTTCAGCAATTAAATGATCAAACGTTTGCGCTAGATCTAAATTACTGTCAGTTACAATTTTATTACCAACTGTTAATGAAAATTATGTTCACGCGGTTTCGATTTGGCAATCCATCCCATACGTACCTAGTTTCACAAATTGCCTAGCCTAATAAATCTTAGCAGGTTAGGTAGAGATAGATAAATAAATTGTGAAGCCCCTACTATTTACAAAACTAGATAGTTGGTACTTACGAGTTGGCATCACAAATTACTACTACTTTAAAAGATGGTATTGGAACAGGAGTGATCTATGATTTTGATGACATGGAAGCTTTACTGTTGAACTCATTAGCTAAAAACAAAGTAAAGAAAACTAAAGTGCTGAATCCACCTCGCAAGGGGTGGATTAATAGCAACCTTATTACCTTATTTGATGAGAGAAACAAGCTATGGCAAAACCTAAAACAAAATCCCGTTATATATATATACTAGCTGTGCCCCGCGGTATTACCCGCGGTTAATTAGCCTATGTGTTAATCCAGAGTGTCAGCTAACTCCATACCAAATTTTATTAAAATCGCTCTAGCCGTTTAGACGTGAAGAAGTAACAAACATACACACTCACATCACATACTCACAAACTTTCGTCTTTATAATAGTAGTGTGATATACGGCCGGTCTCATTAATCTAACTATCGATGGATTTGGCTACTAAAGGTATATATTTGACATAAGCTCCATACAAGATATGTCAAAATTCTACCTCATAGGTAGATTATTGGGACTGGCCGATAGTTAATTATTAATATTGCTATATATGTTTGTACCTTTTTTTCTACACATAAATTAAATCATCGTTTTTAGCAAACACAACATTTTAATTATTGCACATCACTATGTGAAACGTTTTCCAACAAATCTCACTCATACCTACCCTTGAACATTTTTACTTTATTTATCCTACTAACAACGCTTATTGGCCAATACTTTTTGTTATAAAGTACTATATTTTTCTCTATAAGTGATTATTGTAATCTTTTGAGAAATAAATGTCTTAAACCTTAGGTTGGCATCACAAATTACAGAATACCTACCTAACGTAGGTACCTACCTACCTACATAGGGACTATGTACCTACGCATCTACTACACTCGCGAGCAAAAGTATGGAATCACTTGCTTGAATTTGATTCCGCGCGATCTTGAGTACTTAATAACTAAATAATAATAATAAAAATGATGCCATTTTAAAGGTTCATTAATTAACTTTAAATTGATACCAAAATCATTCAAATAACGCCAGTACTTAAGAAGTTATCCCGGGCTACGTGAAGAAGTACGAAAAAAGATACGTTTCAATTGTTTGACCCGTCGCGAGTTGCGCGCCCTTCATCCCCTATAAAAGCACGTGTTATCGGTTTTTTTTATCAGTTAGCTTTCACACGTTGACCGGTACACATCTCCGCAACTTTGGACCCTTGAACTTCGAAGACAATGGATACAACACCTACAGAAGCCGCCCAAATCGTCGCCCTATTGCAAGAAGGGCTTAGCCAGCGGGCTGTCGGACGTCAGCTCCACATAAGTCAGTCTTGTGTTTCGAAAGTCTACAAACGCTTTCTGGAGACTGGTGGCTTTGTCCCGAGACCAAGATCTGGACGACGCCGGTGCACATCGGAGAGGGATGACCGCTTTATCGTGTCAACTTCTCTCCGAAATCGGCATTTGACTGGTGTTGACGTCCAACAGGAGCTCCGAAATGTTCGCGGGGTCGCTGTTAGCGAGTGGACAGTTCGTCGGAGACTCAAGCAAGCTAATTTAACCCCAAGAAGGCCTGCCACAGGCCCTAAACTGACGGCAGCTCATCGACAAGCCCGCCTTCGATTCGCTCGTTCCCACCTTGATTGGGAGGTTGAGGAATGGAGCCGTGTACTGTTCTCGGACGAGTCCAGAATGTGTTTGCACGGCAACGATCGAAGAGGTCGGGTCTACAGGAGGCCTGGGGAGCGATTTGCGCAGTGCTGTTTCGCTGAGACAGTGGCTTATGGAGGCGGTTCTTGTATGATGTGGGCCGGCATTTCTTTCGACGGTAAAACGGAGCTTGTTTTCGTGCCTGGCGGGGGACGAGGAGGCGGTCTAACTTCAGACCGGTACATTACCGATATTCTGCTGGAACATGTCGTTCCCTATGCGGGATATATCGGTGATGACTTCGTCCTCATGCACGATAACGCTCGTTGTCACACTTCTCGTGCCACAACCGAATACCTAGAGGAAGTCGGTATCGCCACATTGGACTGGCCAGCGCTTAGCCCGGACATGAATCCAATAGAGCACGTGTGGGATGAACTAAAGAGGAGGGTTCGATCCAGAAATCCTACTCCTTCAAACACACATGAGCTCAAAACGGCTTTGATTGAAGAGTGGGAAGGTATCCCACAAGATACCATACAGAAGTTCATCAAGTCCATGAAGAACCGTCTCCGAGCTGTCATTAGGGCGAGGGGGGGGAACACTAAGTATTGACATTAAGTTTTTAAGCGAAATTAAACTTTTATTAATTAATTTTTGTTGTTTTCTTCATTCATTATTTTTCCATTATCCTTGCCTATTCCTACCTCCTTCACTTAATCCAAGATAGCTCCACAAATAATGAAGCGATTTGAATGAATTTGGTATCAATTTTAAGACTACATTTTAACCTTTAAAATGATATCATTTTTATTATTATTATTTAGTTATTAAGTACTCAAGATCGCGCGGAATCAAATTCAATCAAGTGATTCCATACTTTTGCTCGCGAGTGTAGTTGGTATAATCTTTCCTACATATAAAGACGGCATAACTTCAAAATTATTATTCAAAACAATTCGCAGACGGTGCCACAAACAACACACTATATACTCACCATTCTAATCTCAAAGTCCATTTCCAAAAGCAGTTTGTTTTTGGAAAGTAAATTGTTTGTATCATTTATGCATTTCGTGTGAAGAAGCCATAGGTGTTTGCTCACGCGATCCTACTGTCAAAATGAAATGGATGTCGCGTCATTATTTCATTGGCGCCGATTTTTTTACGGTAAATGATTGCAGACATCGAATTGTGCGTATATTTGTTGGTAGATACGAGTGTTGTTTCTAGAGTGGTGGTGTTTATGGATAACAATTTGAAAATGGAATAATTATGTTTATCTGTCAATGAGTCCCGTCGCCATTGAGCTAGAGCGTTTCCAAAACTTTTGTTCAAGGGGGTGTGCAACATTTGACTCAACCGGCCAAGTGTGAGTCGCTAGCATGACGGGGGGAGGGATGCATTTGATTCAATCCATCGGTACACTAGCCACCACCTCCGAAGGGAGGGGGGGAGCAATTGCCTGTCAAAACACGAAAAAAGATGATTCAGTCAAGCCTAGCAGGAGCAATTCATTCAACACATTCATTGAGTGATAGTTCAAATCCTATTTTTTTATTGGGGATGGACTTTACAAACACACAAATCACTGACACAGCCTAGACTCGCAACAACAATTTGTGGATCATACAAAGTGGTGTCCCGTGTGGTAATCGAACCCACGACTTCTCGCGCAGCAGTCGTAGGTACCAGTAGCGGAGGGTCCTTAAAACACCATTACTTTCGGCTTCCCTTTGGATTGTAGTTACTTAGTATTATAGGTACAAAGAACCATGTGCAACAAGATATATTTTTGTATCGGGTTACTCAGAAAAAATGTAACCTTTCGCCTCTGGTAGGTACACACTCCCTCCGCGCCACCGAGGCAGTCGGCGTTTAAAACTTGTCACAGCTGTTAGGTGTCATCCTATATCATACTAGCTGTGCCCGCGACTTTGTCTGCGTGAAGTCGCAATGCTGCTCTCGCCCTATAGACGTTAGCGTGAAACCGGCCTTAATTGCGAGTCGGACTCGCGCACGAAGAGTTCCGTACCATCTACAAAAACGACAAAAAAATCATGTCTGTTGTATGTTTTATTTTATTTTAATTTTATTTTGAAAGATAATAATATGACTTAATATTCTTTACATAATAAATTCAATCGTCTACCTGTTTCCGTTATCAAGATCGTGCAAAAACAAGCAAATGCACACAAAGCAAAAATCACGTTTGCCGTATGGGAGCCCCCTTCATATATTTGTTTTATTCTGTTTTTTAGTATTTGTTGTTATAGCGGCAACAGGAATATATCATCTGTGAAAATTTAAACTGTTCATGAGATATATCCTGGTGACCGACGGACAGCAAAGTGCTACTTTATAGGGTCCCGTTTTACCCTTTGGGTACGGGACTCTGAAAGTGAGACAGTGAAAGTCCCGTCAAAATCCGTCCAGTCGTCCGTATATGGCTGGCCTTAACTTTAAAGTTTAAGTACGTAGTACTATTACTTATTCTGTCGTTTAAGACAACTTTAACAGGAGGTAATACCTCAAAGTTTAACTGCATATGTTATTATGTACTACACATTCAAAAATCGCAATTAAATAGTTATGTGCGTACAAGTATGTTTATCGGCCACTTATTTGCAAATAGGCCAAGTTCAAACGTGTTTCTTTCAAACTAACATTCACTAAACATAGCTTTTTGCATAACAGATATTTGCGAAATCTTGCTCGGGGTCAAGTTCATATCTGAGGTAGATAATAATTCTTTTTATCTCTAAGAGTATGTAGCTACTCGTGTCTTAAGTCATCACTATGAATGTTATGAGCCAGCAATTTATACTGTGAAATAGGTATTAAATTCAATGTCATGTTTTGCTGTTAGATTGAAAGCGATATCAGACGCTCCAACTTGTAGCCCTAAACGAAAATCGTACCATTAACGTTCGTCCATTGTTCAATTATAATAAAAGAAACGATTGTGATATAGTGGGCTACATAAGCTGGGAATTACTTAGTTAATTATTTAGTTTGATTAAGTAATCAAATTTGGTAAAACCTATAACTCTGACAAAAAACTGTTTTCTGTAAATATGTAGGCATTTTCTAAAAAAAAAAAAAGATAACTAGCAATGTGGGATTTTCGTCCCACATTACTAGCAATCCTGTTAACCCCTCCAGCTAAGCTCGATGACTTGTGTTAGGAGTGGGTTCACGTCGGTAGTTTAATAGGTAGGATTCTTAACCGCGACCTCGCCATTGCGAGACCGATGCCTTAGCCATTAGGCCACCGCCCCGCTTATGTACAGTTACGATTGGAAACTAAGAACTGCCTACTACTTACATGCCATCTCTCATACCTGTGATCTTTAATGGAACGGTCATTCGTTTTAGGCCGACGGTTATAGATCTCGGCTTGCACATCGACGCTACGCTAAACTGGCAATGTCAAGTTTTAAATGTCAGCCAAAATGTTACTGGAACATTACGGGCTCTTTATTGACTTAAGAATTTTCTCGCAATTAAAACCAAGACTCAGACGCAAAATTTTCTAATAATTGACTATGGTGATGTGTGCTATCTCGACCTGAATGCAGATCTGCTCAACAAGCTCGATCGTCTTCTCAACAATAGCATTCGATTCGTATTTAATCTTCGTAAGTACGACCGTATTTCGAATTAGCGCTCCCAACTGACATGGTTGCCAATTCGGCAGCATCGTAGTCTTAGGGCGCTGACCCTGCTTTACTCACTTGTTCATTCTCCAAATGCTCCTACTTATCTTTTCTCTCACTTTTAATATCGATAGGCCTACTCTTTTTCTTTAAAACGACATTCTTCCTTAAATTTCTTAAGTTTAGAGGGATTATTCTAATTAATTTTTGGATAAGCACAAGAAGTTCGAACAATAGCTTTCTGTGAAAATCAGCCGTTTCATATTTAAAAATAAAGTACGTCAGCTATATAGAAGTTATCTGGAAGCTGCAGTAGAGTAATCGTTCGACCTCGTTATGTTATATATGTCTTGGTCGGATCGTAGAATTAAACATTTCGTGATATGGTTAACCATATCAATAAATGGTGGCATTTCTTGATATAGCACAATAAGCACTGGTCACATTATGATGTGGTCTGACCAGATCGATGAATACTCAACGTTTGATGATATGAACATCCAAACGCATAGAGATCAAGCAACCATTACCACCATCACCAACATCACTACCACCAGCATCACCACCATCACCACCACCACCACCACCACTATCTCTTTCACCACAACCATTACCACCATCACCAACATCACTACCACCAGCATCACCACCATCACCACCACCACCACCACCACCACTATCTCTTTCACCACAACCATTACCACCATCACCAACATCACTACCACCAGCACCACCACCATCACCACCACCACCACCACCACTATCTCTTTCACCACAACCATTACCACCATCACCAACATCACTACAACCAGCATCACCACCATCACCACCACCACCACCACCACCACTATCTCTTTCACCACAACCATTACCACCATCACCAACATCACTACCACCAGCATCATCACCATCACCACCACCACCACCACCACTATCTCTTTCACCACAACCATTACCACCATCACCAACATCACTACCACCAGCATCACCACCATCACCACCACCACCACCACTATCCCTTTACCACAACCATTACCACCATCACCAACATCACTACCACCAGCATCACCACCATCACCACCACCACCACCACTATCTCTTTCATCACAACCATTACCACCATCACCAACATCACTACCACCAGCATCACCACCATCACCACCACCACCACCACCACTATCTCTTTCACCACAACCATTACCACCATCACCAACATCACTACCACCAGCATCACCACCATCACCACCACTATCTCTTTCACCACAACCATTACCACCATCACCAACATCACTACCACCAGCATCACCACCATCACCACCACCATCACCACCACTATCTCTTTCACCACAACCATTACCACCATCACTAACATCACTACCACCAGAATCACCACCATCACCACCACCATCACCACCACTATCTCTTTCACCACAACCATTACCACCATCACTAACATCACTACCACCAGCATTGCCACCATCACCATCCCCACCATTACCACCACCGCTACCATTACCACCATCACCATTACCACCGTCACTATCATCCTTTCACATCGTCTACGCCAACTCTACAGCATTGCGCAGATTTGAGAAAATTGATGGTTAAACTCCCGAGATAATTTTCTTTAATATTCAGATTTTTTATTACTCCATAAATTTTATAGACACCCTACAGTAACGATATGGCGAAAGGCGATGAACATAATATCATTAAACGTTGCCGTCTAAACGATATGGTCAGTATCACCATAGTTAGGCATATAATGAACTAGAACTACTTTTTCAATTCGGACCAGTAGTTCCTGAGATTACCGCGTTCAAACAAACAAACACTTCAGCTTTATAATATTAGTATAGATTATATATTTATTAGTATTATTTTGTATGTATGTATATATATGATATTTGTTCCTTACTATGTATAAGTTTTGTGTTTATCTTTTTTGTTTTAATTTAATAATTTAGCTAATATGCACCTGCCACCCTATTCTCGCCACCACTAAAGGTTGACTGGTAGAGAATGCCTTAGGGATGCGTTAAAAAAAAAAAATACCGCTCATATGTGTTTACGAGTTCGTAGTTTTAGATAGGTAGGTACCTACCTACTTGATTCCAAATATCACGTTTGGGTTTTTTAGTTGCGTCGGTTTCGACATTTTACTCAGAGATTCAAGCGATTAAAGCGACCGTGATCAAGCTAACTGTTAAAAGATGTTTGTAAATAATGCATGATCATGTTAATTCGCGTATTCAAATTGTAATACTTAGATCGAATTATGAAATGTAAACCTATTAGATGCATTGGGTCATTACCAGTAGGTGAAGGTAACATTTACCTTGAAATTTGAAACAATTTTGATGAGTTTATTATGGTACCCTATTACGGACTGGTCGGTGTTGTAAGACCATTTTGAATTTGAGTAGATATTATGGACATTAAAACAGCGGCGGTAGCCTAATGGGTAAGGCAAGTCCGATGACTTGCAATCGTGACATCGTGGGTTCGAATCCTAACCATTTTACCTACTGCCGGCGTGTACATAAGCCTTTGAGATTAGCTGGAGGGGTTAACGAGATTGCTAGTAATGCGGAGCCCGACCCCGCATTGCTAGATATCTAAAAAAGAAGTCAGTTTATGGGCTTGGAGGTAAACTTGATTACAAGACTGGAAGTAGATATCATCACACTCATTATACTTACTGCTAAACTACACCACGGAAATGTTATATTAATGTGACATAAAAAAAATATTTCAACTAATTTTATATCACACGGGTGTATACCGTAGTTTTTTATACCTTGAGTTACATTAATACCATTTTCGTAAGAATCTCATTTTTTTTAACAATAAAATATAAGTATAGTAGATTGCCATTGTATGTAGATTTCTATTGGTGAAAGAATGTTTAAAATCAGTTCAGTCGTAGTTTTTAAAAATACAGTTTTTTTCCTCTTTATAATATTACGGGATGTAAGGGGGCGCATCACCATCTTTCGCTCCAAGCCAACCTCACCTGCACGCGGTACATCCTGCTGTACAACGAACGAGGCTCTGGCGACCGGCTGGTGGCGGTATAACCATCCCAATTTAAGGCGTAGCTGAAGTAATAGTTCAGTGACGGGCAGCAGCGTCACTGATGCAAGAGCTACGCCCTGCGATCGCCAACCCACCTGCCCAGCGTGGCGATTATCGGCATTACCCCCAATGCACAAAGCACTAAGGCCACGGCCCCCAGTTCCCGGCAGTCACGCTATTCCTGAACATGGTGGCGTCCACGGTAACGGCGTGGCGGGGGGTGCTAAGAATCTCCGGGCTACGGAAGGCCACCACAACCGACTGACCCTGGCGACGTATAACGGACGCACGCTACGGCTAGACTCGCATCTGGCACAACTTGAGGTGGAACTTGGGAAGATTAGGTGGCATATCCTCGGGTTAAGTGAAGTCCGAAGAGAGGGAGAGGACACCATAACCCTCGAGTCAGGCCACCTTATGTACTTCCGCGAGGGAGACCAAAAATCCCAAGGTGGTGTTGGGTTTCTGGTAAATAAGTCCCTTTCTGACAACGTTGTGGAAATGTCTAGCGTGTCGAACAGGGTAGCGTACCTCATTATCAAGCTCACCGAGAGGTATAGCCTCAAGGTAGTGCAAGTGTACGCACCGACCTCAGCACATCCAGACGACGAAGTGGAGGATATGTTCGATGACATATCGAGGGCCCTCCACTCCACCACTAAGACCCACTACAACGTTGTTATGGGGGACTTCAACGCTAAAGTGGGAGTACAAAATTGCAGCGAATTGGTAGTAGGATCCCATGGATTTGGAAGCAGAAATCATAGGGGGCAAATGCTAGTCAACTTCCTCGAACGGGAGGGGCTCTTATTGATGAACTCCTTTTTTAAGAAACGGCCCCAAAGGAAGTGGACGTGGCAAAGCCCCGACACTATGACGAAAAACGAGATCGACTTCATCATGACGGACAAAAAGCATATATTCAGAGACGTCACCGTGATCAACAGGTTTAATACCGGTAGTGATCACCGACTTGTCCGAGGCTCTCTGAATATCGACTTCAAGGCGGAACGTGCCCGTCTGATGAGGTCCAGGCTCCGACCTACTTTGCTCCAAACTATGATAGGATCCGAAGCGTTCCAGTCAAACCTGGATAACCGATTTGCTGCCATGGAAACCACAACAGACGTAAACCAGAAGCTCGTAAATGTGGTTCGGATACTCAGGGAAGAAGGTACGAGATTTTGTGAAATGCAGCGTAAGGGCAAGAAGTCAAAGCTTTCGGAAAAGACTTTAGGGCTAATGAAGGAACGACGTGAAAGCCCACCCGTCACTTCGTCGGAAAAGCGCGCTCTAAACCAAGAGATCAACAGGCTTATACGACACGACCTTCGGTGCTCCAACACTCTTTTGATTAAAAGAGCGATCGAGCAGAACCGGGGGTCAAAAGTGTTCGTACAATCTCTTGGAAGAAGCCACCTGACGAGGTTGACCACAGCAAGTGGAGAAGTCGTTTCTTCGAAGCCGGCAGTCCTCTCCGAAGTGGAAGGCTTCTATGGCCGGTTATACGCTTCGCATGCATCTCGACCTGATCCTGAAAATGAGGGTCCTAGAGCCACTCTAACACGCCACTACACCGAAGACCTGCCAGAAGTCAACATTGATGAAATCGTGCTGGCTCTTAAACAGCTGAAAAATGGAAAAGCCCCTGGAGAGGATGGCGTTACAACAGAGCTGTTAAAAGCTGGAGGTAAACCCGTACTGAGGGAGCTCCAAAAGCTTTTTAATGCTGTCCTGTTTGAAGGGAGAACTCCAGAGGCGTGGAGTAGAAGTGTAGTCGTCTTGTTCTTCAAAAAAGGAGATAAGACCCGGCTGAAGAACTACCGACCTATTTCTCTTCTAAGCCACGTCTATAAGCTGTTTTCAAGAGTCATCACGAACCGCCTTGCGCGAAGACTTGACGAATTCCAACCACCGGAACAGGCTGGATTTCGGAGCGGATATGGCACCATAGACCACATCCACACAGTGCGGCAGATTATACAAAAGACCCAGGAGTATAATCAGCCCCTGTGTCTAGCATTCGTGGACTATGAGAAAGCCTTTGACTCGATTGAAATCTGGTCCGTTCTGGAGTCTCTGCAGCGATGCCAAGTAGATTGGCGATATATCGAAGTGATGAGATGTCTCTTCGAAGCCGCCACCATGTCCGTCCAAGTACAGAATCGGCAAACAAAACCTATACCATTGCATCGAGGAGTGAGGCAAGGGGACGTTATTTCCCCGAAACTGTTCACAAATGCAATGGAGGATATGTTCAAGACGCTGCACTGGAAAGGGCGGGGCATCAACGTCAATGGTGAATACATTTCTCACTTGCGATTTGCAGATGACATTGTCATCATGGCGGAAACGCTGCAGGACCTACAACGGATGCTGAATGACCTGGCTGACTCTTCTGTACGCATCGGCCTACGGATGAACTTGGATAAAACCAAGGTCATGTTCAATGAACATGTACTACCGGAACCGACAGCGGTGCACGGCGCCGTTCTCGAAGTTGTTCAAAAATATGTGTACCTCGGGCAGTCATTGCAGTTAGTTAGAAACAACTTCGAGGACGAGGTGAACAGGAGAATTCGGTTGGGTTGGGCAGCGTTTGGTAAGCTACGTCAAGTCTTCTCATCGTCGATCCCACAATGTCTAAAGACTAAAGTCTTTAATCAGTGCGTCCTACCCGTCATGACATACGGAGCCGAAACGTGGACACTGACGGTACGGCTGGTCCACAAGTTCAAAGTCGCTCAGCGGGCTATGGAACAGGCTATGCTCGGAGTTTCTCTTAGGGACAAAATCAGAAATGAGGTGATCCGGCAGAGAACCAAAGTTATCGACATAGCCCACCGGATTAGCAAGTTGAAGTGGCAGTGGGCTGGCCATATTAGCCGAAGAACCGACAACCGTTGGGGTAAACGAGTTCTTGAGTGGAGACCGCGGCTTGGCAAACGTAGTGTAGGACGCCCTCAAGCCAGGTGGAGTGATGATATACGCAAAACGGCTGGCAAGAGCTGGATGTGAGAAGCCGAAGATAGAACAAAGTGGCGTGCAATTGGAGAGGCCTATGTCCAGCAGTGGACTGCGATAGGCTGATGATGATGATGATAATATTACTAGCTGACCCGCGCAACTTCGTCTGCGTAAATTATCCCTGTTTTTGCAACATTTCTCATTGCTGCTCCGCTCCTATTGTGATATTATATAGCCTATAGCCTTCCTCGAAAAATGGACTATCCAACAGTAAAATAATTTTTCAATTCTGATCAAGTAGTTCCTGAGATTACCGCGTTCAAATAAACAAACAAACTCTTCAGCTTTATAATCTACTAGCTGTCCCGTGCAACTTCGTATGCGTAAATTTTCCCCGTTTTTTAGCAACATTTCTCGTCGCTGCTCCGCTCATATTAGTCGTAGCGCAATGTTATATGCCTTCCTCGATAAATGGGCTATCCAACAAAAAAAGAAGTTTTCAAATCGGACCAGTAGTTCCTGAGATTAGCGCGTTTAAACAAACAAACTCTTCCGCTTTATAATATTAGTATAGATATTTGTAAAACAAAGTCGTGTTAGTTACACCATTTATAACTCAAGAATGGCTGGACCAATATTAAAGATATTTGTGTTTTTCTTTTTTTTTTCGTCCGGAATAGGATATTAAGTATTAAAAACATTGGAAAATTCACAAAAATATAAAATAAAATAAAAAAATATTCCCATAAAAAATGTTTATGGGTTTAGTACTTGTCAAGCATTCAATGTTTATTCAAAATAAAGAACATTTATATACATAAAGGTTTTGAATCGACAAGATATATCTACAATATTCGGATTATCGCATATTTTGGATTTTAAAAATGTAGAATAATGTCAGTAATAAAAAGAGATTGACATATTTATTGGTTGTCAAATATTTATGCATGCGTTGGAATAAGTTCATGACCTGCTTTGGTGATGTTCAAATAACAATAAAAAAAAACGTTTGTTTAACTTAGCACTCAGATTAGATATAATGATTTTTTGAATTGATTAGTTGGGACCCTTCGAAATCTATACTAATATTATATAGCTGAAGAGTTTGTTTGTATAATTGTTTATTTAACCAATAAACGAAATAATCTCTGGAACTACAGGTTCGAATTGAAAGATTATTTGTTATTTGATTTGAGTGTTAGTGTTGGATAGCCCATTTATCAAGGAAGGCTATAGGCTATATAACATCACGCTACGACCAAAGAAGCAGAGATTCAATGAAAAATGTTGCAAAATTGGGAAAATATGACGCACACGAAGTTGCGCGGGTCAGCTAGTATTAGTATAGATTATAGATGTAGATTGATATCACACTTACGTAAATTTAGGCGTCACAGGCGTGATTCTTATTCAATGTCGTCAATGTTTTCTTATGTAGGATCTTTAAACTAATAAACAGATACAAACATTGAGAATATCTACTAAAAAAAGTTGGTAATACCTTAAAATTTTCCTACCCTATTCAATCTGCAACGCATAAAACCTCTTCGAAATTAGTTGCGGGTGATTTATTCAAAACTTTTTTACTGTTCCAACACTAGGGTAATATATTGGCAGTTGTATTCGATTAAGTTTGAATAGTAATAAAGAGGCACCATGGCTTCCTGACCTCAAGGTTGAAACGACACGCGAGCCTTTAACACCCTGCGATCATGGTTTTATCTGTGGCAATATCTCCCTGCCGTGAACATGTGTCAGGTTTAGGTATATGTAGATAAGCAATAATGATTGGAAATGTATCTATTTGTAGGTAGTCGCACCTTAGAAACACACGGTTTAATATTAAGGCATATGTTTCCGAGTTGTGCCAATTCTTTTTTTTTTAAAGTCGTCTCCCGCATTATTGTGCAAGCGTTGTGTCGCGGGGGACTTTACAAACATACAAGTCACGGACACAAAGTACACCCAGACTCGGATATACAATTTGTGGGTCACACAAAGTGGTGTCCCGTGTGGGAATCGAACACACAACCTCTTGCGTAGCAGTCGGACACACTCCCACCGCGCCACAGAGGCAGTCACTTCTAATTCAGCATCGTATTCGCTACGTGAGAGAATGGACTAGGCCAGCCATACTCAACCTTATTTTTGAAAGGGCCGCAAATACGAGTTACACATGGTGTCGCGAGTCAAAAGTTGAATTGAACCCTTCCCTTCTCCCCTTGAGAGCTACATACTTACCGGTGTTCAATGAAATTAAACGCAATCCCCCTCAACACTCAATTTAATTGCTCACCTTATTTTTTAACAAGATGAGAGTCCGTAAGTTTGTTACTGTGAAAACTCTTTGTGTAGGTATTTGGTTTTAGACAAAGACTTAAGACTATCTTCTCACTCATCACACACTAGCTGTGCCCCGCGGTGTTACCCGCAATTTATTAGCCTATGTGTTAATCCAGGGTGTCAGCTAACTCCATACCAAATTTTATTAAAATCGCTCCAGCCATTTAGACGTGAAGAAGTAACAAACATACACACTCACATACTCACAAACTTTCGCCTTTATAATATTAGTGTGATGATTATGATCATGTATATACAATCAGACTGCTGTATATTAAAAAAGAAACTAATGAATTGCCGTATATACCCATACGCGAAATTACAGTATCAAATGGGTAGTTGATTGACTTCAATAAAAGTAAATTATTTTATACTAATCAGGTAGTAGAAGATCTTAAAATGCTATGAATATAACTGTTCTTTTGCGTATTAACATGTTTTTGAATTTGAAAGCATGAAAACGAATACTAAAAGTCATACATATTTCTATAGAGCTTGTCGTTTTGACATGTCATATAAAGAGACTGATTTGACTTGATAGTCAACATCCCTATTAAAGCACTGCACATCGCGGCGCAATGGTGCTATCTAGTACCTATTTTTCTAATGGGTGTGATATTCAAAATGGTTGAAAATAAAGTAACACCAGGTGGGCCAACCACAATAGCCTGGCGCCACATGCGGCCCGCGGTCCCCAGGTTGAGTATAGCTGGACTAGGTCATGTGTCGCGGACACTTCACATTCATACAATTAGGTACCTATATCCAGGCTCGGAACAATAATTGTGGATCACACAAACTGGTACCCCGTTTGGGAATCGAACCCATGACCTCTTGAGCAATGCGCTGTAACGCTCCCATTGTACCTATCTACGCATATTAATGTAAGGGTACCTAACCCTTAGATTATTACTATTTACACGCTCCCATTGTACCTATCTACGCATATTAATGTAAGGGTACTAACCCTTAGATTATTACTAGACTAGACTACTGGACTAGACTTACAGCTCTTGTAATATTAGTTTGTAGTTACAGGAAACAAATACCTCATGTGTGGTGGGCAATGCAATGTCTTTACACCCCACAAATCTTTATCTTGGTATAAGGCCGCTAGAAATAGAGAAAATGAAGGGGTGGGTAAAGTAAGTAAATAAAGTGCCTTTATAAAGCGAAAAGCAGCGGTAAATCTTCTTAGTACTTTTTCTGCTTTATTTGCTTCATATGATCAGTCACTAGATAGAGTTTGTAGAAATTTTCGTATGGATGTTGGTAATGTGTACTTAACAGAATCTCATGAAAATAAAAAAAACAGTTTTTTTTATGGCAATGTTAACTAGTAGTGGCTCCTACTGCAATAAGACCTTTGATACTTTTTCGTTAAAATATGTATTCTTAAATTTACATATAAAATGCGACAGTATGTCGAGTTGATTTGTAACCACCAAAAGTGTATAGAAACGGGAAAAAGAAGAAAGTTTGAAAGTTTGTTCGCAGTCCACTGCTGGACATAGGCCTCTCCAATCGCACGCCACTTTGTTCTATCTTCAGCTTCTCGCATCCACAGCCGTTTTGTTGCACCTTTCAATTATTATTATTCAATGCAAAAACTGACATTCACGCGGCCGGAGCTGCTGTATAGATTATTTATTTTGTTCGACCAGTGATGATATTTCTATTGAAGCAGAAATTGATAATTAATCTTTGTATAAAATTCAACTAATTCAATGAAAAAAATCTAGCACTCATAATTTTTAGCATAGTACCTAGGTACAGTCCAAAACTCGGCGTGTTTTCTTTTTTTATTACAAAGCAATGGATCAACAGTTCTATGTGAGTTGTATAGAGGCTTCGAATCAATATTGTTTTGCATTGTTGATCGAAATATCGAGGTAATTTTAGGCTTACTCATACCTGACCTAAGCTACTTTTTATTCTTAAAAATTACTAACAAAAATTTGCATGGCTCTATCTAGCTGCCCCGCCCCTCTGAGCTTCAGTAACGAAACCGGTGTAGACTACATTATGTACTAATGGCGGAGGTACATTTGATATTTTCGTACATTTGGATAGGTAGGTATATAATATAAGTTCATAGTCTACACTACTCAAGGGGCCGCTAAATAAAACCACGCCAATAATTTTCCGAACGTTTTCGTAAACACAATAACTAGTATAGCAGAAACGTTAAATCTTCTCTCGGCAAATAAACCACAAAACATAACCCTTTGTTGTGAACTTGCGACTTCGCGCGATATTTAAGAGTCGTTTAACATAGGTTTATTACATAGGTAGTCGGGGGTAGTGAGCGGGGTGTCAGCTAGTGGGAATATTAGTATGGCTTCAGGCTTCAGTTCTCCTGAAGTCGTCGCGAACGCGCCGCCCTTAGTTGTCGCTGCCGTAGACGTGTCGTGTTCAAACCGCCTAATAGCCTAGTCATACGCTGTGAAAACTTTGCAATTTTGGAAAATTTATCAGGTAAGTTAGAGTACAGATAATATAATACTATACTAGTAGTTATAGCTACTTTAGCCGTTTAAGAACAGATACTTATAGAGACGTTTATTTGTAAACTGATTCGTGTGTACCTACATATTAAATTGGATTTGCTTTAATGTTCGCTATCTTGTTTCCCGTTTTTCCCGTCGGAGTAGTAAATGGAAGGATAGGGATTGATAATCCATTTTATTGTTACACATGTTAATGAAATTCGTGGGCTAAGTACTACTATAGGCCTATACTACAATAGGTTCTTTAAAGTGACTGCATGTCTACGTAGGATTCTTCGAAAAAAATTGGGAGGAATAGGTTCCAGAGAGGACAGTTTGCATGCGTGAAAAATGCGTGCCACTACAGGGTAATGGTCTGCTTTTGCCCAGCAGTGAAACAGTGTCTATCCATAGGTTAAGAATAATAATATTACTAGATATCTACTAATATTATATAGCTAGGATTGTTTGGCCTGACTTTGACTAGATCATTAGAATGTTGTATGGCAATTGAACTGCGTTTTAATTAAGCAGAACTGCGATTTTAAATAAGCAATACTGCGATTTTAAAAAAGCAATACTGCTTATTTAGAAACGCACTTCAATTACACTAGCTACAGGGTAGGCTATCGTTTGTCCTGAAGGTTCAAGCTACTACCATACAACATTTCAAGAAGACGAGGGTCAAAAATCTCTGGATCCTCAAATAAAATAAAATACAGATCTTATTAAGTGTTCAACATCTGTCAGTTTGTTGGTCTTCTACAGATTCTTCAAAAAAAGAAATAATATACCTACATTTTTTTTTATTTTAATAGCTGTAATAACAAAATAGTTTCTACGCCCCAACACATTATAATCAAAGGCTTAGAGAAAACAAAGTTTGCACCATAATTTTCCACTTAGTGAGCATTGCAGGATGATTTATTAAAACATAATTAGTAAATTCGTGACTGAGCGTTGTTAAAGCTCCCCTTTGTTGTGAAATGACACGTGGACTGGACGGGAATTAGATCTTTGCTTAGATTAAAGTTTATTTGTATTAGGTATCTACTTTCTAGTAGTAACACTGAGAGTGCAGAAGGTTCTTCTTCTACCTTCAGACCTTTCAGATCGTTAATGTCGTTCTGTCGACTGTTCGGGAATCTTTAGTAAGATCGATTTCCGCGTCCATTGCAACGCTGCATGTGGCAGACGTGGTTCGAGCCCACAAAAAAGTTTGGTATATGTGTAATGGTTATGGTAGCCGAAAACCAATTTTTTGCACCTGCTCGTATCTTATGGAATATGTATCAATTCATAAATACATAATTTCTTTTAAAAAATAACTTCAGTAGCATTAGCCAATCAACCTATTGGGGATGTGGGCATGCCCAACGTGCCCACTACGCTGGATCTGCGCCTAGGCATGTAGCTACCGCTAATTCTTATTATCGTCAAAATTGATTTCTCATTCGAGCAACGCAAAAGTCCACAAAATGATACAAAAGTCCATAGAACGAACTAAGCGGGTATAGCAATAGATCAGGGGGTACCGAAAGCGATTCCATCCCCCCATTTTTCGCGCGAGGTGCGTACTTATCTACCCACATTTTTTTTTATAATAGATGACTCCCGCAGTAGGGCACAAGCGATGTGTCACGGGAAATTTACAAACAAAAAAGTCACGGACACAAAGTACGCCCAGTCGGAACAACAATTTGTGGTCACACAAAGTGGTGTCCACCGCGCCACCGAGGCAGGCATAGACATTGCCGGATTGCATGAAGGTTCTATACTCTCGGTTCTTTGTAGTTCTACTAATGATTCCTTTTGTTTCTAGTTTCCTGGAGATATATAACGAGCGCGTGCATGACTTGTTATGCGGGGAGACTCCGCTGCCGACCTGTCATTCATTGCCGAGGCGCAGAGGCAACGCACAGAAAGATCTGCGAGTGCGTGAACATCCAAACAGGGGCACTTATGTTCAGAGTAAGTATGGTGGCCATAATACTCCCGAAAACTCAAACGATAGATAGGTACTTGACTTGGGTCGTGCTCAAAACTATTCCCGTCTATACTGTTCAACTTTAACTGACAGTGATGGCATGAGAAGCGTCTCAAAAAGAGTGATGTTTGTGTATTCGGCGGGTATACAAATACAATTATTTTAAGATTAAGTACTTGTTTATTAGCACACGGTCACAGGTAGAAATTATCACCTGTATTTTTCTCTCAGCGTCTCGTTTTCCAGAATACCAATAGTAGCCGTGGTTCGGTCGGACTGATTCCCCGGTTAAAAGAGTTTTAGAATACTTCGTTGTTTGGTTCATGTAATATTTTATATTCGTCAGTCGATAGCCTAGTCTTTATAATTGTGCTTGTGATGTCACGCTATTCTAGAAACAATAAATTTCATATGTTTCCCCATTAGATCCATCCCCTCCGCGCTCGTTGGATGGCTCCATAGATGGGATCCATGAACACTTCTGCCGCTTGTTATACCCATCGCGAAGCGCATTGGATTCAAAGACACTCTAGGTCGGTTTGGATAAACACTTCTGTCTCATCTGTCTGATGTTATATTCATAGCACTCGGCAAAAGTGTTCATGAATCCATTAATGGAAACACCACCACTAATGGAGTCCAACTGGACTACTTGGATATTGCATCAGACAGTATCATTGGCGGTATAACTGGCACTGGATTATTCCAGATGTATCATTGATGGCAATTGGTACCAACTTGTGCTACTAGTACCATTAATCCGACTTCAGATAAGAACTCTTTTTTTAATAAATTTGCGTCAAAAGTATAACAGACGGCAAAAGTTTTTATGGTTCCATCCAATGGATTGAAATCGATCAGAAAATCGAAAATGAGCTAGGCGATAGTGGTTTTTTGACCAAAATAATTGGGAAGACGTGATCCATTACCTAATCACCCTTGTTCATCCATGATTACCTTCATTGTCATATAATATCATCTCCACAACAGATCTCCGGCGAGTATCCGTTCAGAACGTAGAAGCATTACTAGCTTTAGTATCAGAAGGAGTTAAACGTCGGCGGACAGCGGCTACGAAGCGAAACAGCACGTCGTCGCGGTCACACGCTCTGCTAGAAATATCCACTCCTCACGCTACGCTGCACCTTGCTGATCTTGCTGGAAGGTAAGCCTACCTACTACTAGCTTCATTTACGGTCGATTTTTATGGTGGATTCAGGTTTCGCTGAAGAATCCAACGGGCTAGGTTTTATCAACGAAAAACATACTGCAGAAGGAGTTAATCGTCGTCGAACTCCGGTTTTGAAGCGGAACTCCTCTCGCTTCTCTGCACCTTGCTGGTTTTGCTGGAAGGTATACCTACCTATCTTTATTATTACCTACTATAACCTAGCTGGCCTGTTAGTCTAGATAATTAGGCACATGGTACTTACCCTTACCCAGTCAGAATAAACAATCGTGCTTATCACATAAATAATGATCCTGGATAAGGATCGAGCCCACGAGCTCAGGGTCCTCTTTCACGATTTTGTTTCCGTGTGCCTTGCGAACTGTCAAATTCTTGTCATAATGGTAAATGGAGAGCTGCGGCTTAGAAATGCTACAACGCGAATGCGCAGTGGATATTTTTGAGCGCATTGCGCATGTGTTAGTTCGCTCGGGCTTGCCACGGACACGGAATAAAGATCGTGAATAAGGACCCTGGTTAGCAGTCAGGGTCACTAACCACAGGCCGTAACCACAAGCCAGTCAATTGTTTACTAAATAAAGAAAAATTAGGGAGTTACTTAACGTAAAATAAATACAAGACTTTATCACGAAATGTACACACAATATCTCCATTGAAATCACTATAATTTTTATGCAAATTTTGACTCATACTCGTAGTTATATGAACAGACATCATTAGTATATGAAAGCGTTTATGTAGGTCACCAGATTTGGTGTAAGCGACAGGTAGTTGGGTATTTGCGACACCTTCCTGTGAGCCTATGTTACGCTTAAATTAACGATGTACGAGTCACTTCTCTTGTAGCTAGTTAATGAGGTTTTTAGAACAATTACTAAATTTATTTATTTTTAAAATAAAGACTAAAAGAGAGGTTTTAACCGATTTGAAAAAGGATTAGTTTCTAAATTCGAGTGTTTTTTTAAATGTCCGTAGGTGGCCTAAGTGGCCTTAACCGTATATTGACGGATTTTTAGGGTTCCGTAGCCAAAATGGTAAAACGGAACCCGCTAAAAGCTTCGCTATGTCCGTCCGTCCGTCAGTCTGTCTGTCTGTCCCTAGGTTAGCTTCTCTGAGCTAACCTGTTTTGCAAATTATGTTGAAACTTTTCTAAGAGCATTTGACGTGTATTACATGTGACATAAATTTAGATTACCTATGGCAAGGTAATCACAGGGTAAGGCTCTCTACCCTTAGTACTAGAAAGCTGTAATTTGGCATAGATTTAAACAGAATGATTTTTATTATACTAATAACCTCCCGCTCTTGGCTTTTTTACATTACACCAAATAACATCGTAATATAATTTTTGAAAATAAAATATAAATTAACCCTTGAATTACCACATACTTTTCTCACATAACCATTTAACACACATCTGAGAAACCCCGGAGTAAAATCGATGTTTCTTTGTCAGGTTTAGGGCCTAAGCATTACAATGAACAACGATTTTACTCCAGTAAAATAGTCTGTAGGTGGTTAAGGTCATACAAAACAACAGTTTTTTTTTTAAATATGTAGAGGTTGTGCAGATTATTTTTGGATTTAGGGATCCTTTTGTGAAATATTAAGCCTTAAAGTGCAAATTTTTGTTAGAGTCAAGTGTTACCTGCCAGCTAAATAGTTGTTTTTGGAGATGTACAAAAATTCAGGGTAGTAGTATATACTATACAAGATTATTTTTGGTATAGTGCAAAGCTCAGACACCCCAATAAGATTTTTACTGCAAGAAATCACATAAAAAAAAGAAAATGAAAATATTGAAAACTTGCAGAGTTATAAGCCATTATGGTTGTCGTGTATTCTTCGTGCTATCGTGCTTATTGCGTCGCGTAGTACGTAATTCATGGTTATTAATAATAAATAAGTGATGAATACATTTCACATTATATTGTGAACAAGATTTGGACTTTTAGAATGATTCATTTATCAATTGTTGCAAAAATACCTAGATTTCATTTCATAGTGTTACTGATTCTGAGCAAACTACTTTCAGGTTTGCACTATACCAGAAATAACGTTGTATAATGAAATTAAAAGGAAATCTATCACAGCTGCTAAGCAGGCATTATAAATTTACGAAATTATGAGTAACAGCTGATCAAATGAGAAGTAACAAAATTTTCGTACAAATATCATTGCAAATTATTATTAAATTATTAAGTAGGCAGGTATAAGGTTGTTACTATAAAACAAAAATAACAGAAAACCCACTTCTTAAGCCGCATTATTGGGATGGGGGAGGAGGGGGGCGGGGGGGGGGATCGACTACGGAACCCTACATTGTGCGTGGCATACACTTGCCCGGTTTTTGATAAAAACTTCTTTTACATTACATTAAAGTATTCTTATATGTAGGTATATCATCTCAATTGCAATTTGTTATTTATTCGAATTGGAGTAGGTATTGCACCTGCGATTTAGGGTAATAACTAATAAGGTTGATGTTCAATTAGATTAAACGCAACTAAGTAGGTACTTAGTTTATAGGATTAAGAAAAATTACGCCCTGAATCTAAAGAGTAGGTTAAGCTTCTAGCGCAAACGTACACTAGGCTACGTGAATTGCAGAGAAACCCTTCATACATACTTAGGGAGGTACTCATTACACCAGACTATGCTAATAATCATCATGCTTTTAAAACTGATAAGTAGTTAACATCTCTAAAACCTGAAAAAAGGTATCCCCCATATTTATAACAAGCTTACCTCAGCAAGCTTAGTAAATTTACCCCGTTTTTGCAACAATTTTTATTGCTGCTCCGCTCCTATTAGTCGTAGCGTGATGTTATATAGCCTATAGCCTTCCTCGATAAATGGGCTATCCAACAGTAAAATATTTTTTCAATTCAGACCAGTAGTTCCTGAGATAACTGCGTTCAAACAAACAAGCAAACAAACAAACTCTTCAGCTTTATAATATTAGTATAGATAACTACTTAGATACCTAATTAATTAAGGTGTTGAACTAATATTTTGTTTTCTACTGTTCTATTTTGAAAATGAAATCAATAACAAGGATAAAATATTCTATAGTCAACATCAATAAACGTATTCAAACTAATATAATAAGTAAATGTTAATGAAACTCTGATTTCTATTAAGATTTTACGTTTAAACAGCTTAAGCAATTTAATTTATTTTTTAATTTTCTTCGGACAACTCACACAACGCTATCTGGTCCCAAACTTTGCAGAGCTTGTATGATGGAAACCAGACCACTGTTAAAGATACTTATATATTTATATTTATAGCAATTTTTCGGCTTAAACTTTACATAATGTTGTCAAATTGTATTTAATTTAGTAGCTACTTGTTTTTACACGACATGTAATCATTTTATTTTTTCTGTTTTGTCGAAAATAAATTACTTTTTCTTTCTTTCTTTCTATTTCTAAATACATACATATTATAGAAAAATTACACCCAGACACAGAATAAACCATCGTGCTCTTCACATAAAGTTTTATTTTGGGTGGGGATCGAACCCAAGACCTCTTGCGTAGCATTCGGATACACTCCCACCGCACCGTTTAAGTCCAGGGAAAGGACATAGGAACTATCCTATGTGTGTGCGTGGAGTCATAGGTGAAAGCTAGTTATGAATAAGGGAGTAAATATTCTGGGAAGTTCCTTTATATACCTATTTTCTTTTGTATTTAGTGAAAAAGCAAGTTGGGAAGGCTGTGGAGGCGGCAGGCAGAAAGAAGGCGCGAACATTAACAAATCTTTGGTAGCACTCAGTAACGTCATATCTGCTCTTGGTAAGTATAATTTGCAATCTGTAAAAACTTGACTAGTTGTAAATTTTAGTTTTGGTGAGGGAGGGAGGTGGGTTAATCCCATTAAGGTAGGGAGGGGAAATCCAGAAAATCTAGAATTTTGAATGGGAAGGAGGAGAACCTTGATACATTCAGTTTTGTCGGAGTTTGGCGGAGATAAGCTGTATATTTTTCATACAAAGAACAATATTTTTATCTTTTCTATACTAATATTATAAAGAGGAAAGATTTAATTGTTGGTTTGTATTGAATAGGCTCAGAAACTATTGGACGGATTTAAAAAAATCTTTCATCGTTGTGACCCCGGGTGACATAGGCTATTTTCTATCCCTGCATTCCCACGGGAACGGGAACTACGCGGGTGAAACCGTGAGGCGTCCGCTAGTTAGTAACAAAACTTTAAAATGTACTTACCGAATTTCTTCGTCCCTTAGGTTCATTTTGCTTGCTTGAAATCAATCGAAAAATGACGGGATCTAGTTTTTTTTAAATTTATTGCATATTTAGAATGTCAACATTTAATGGTATTAAAACCATAGCCAGTTACATTCAGTACTACTAAAGAGATTACTAACAATACATTTAAAATTATTAATATATTATAAAATACGAAAACACTTTTGCCTATTATGTTTGCACTCGGAAAAAACATTCATTTTTTGCACATTCACCTTGGCCCTAAATATAAAGTAACATAAAGGTATGCTTAAATATTACATGTTAAGTTTTAGGTATACGAATATATTTTTTGTTACACCTACCTGTTTTAACTATATACCTAGGTCACATTATAAAAATACACAAAAAGCCGCATCGTAAAATTCCCAGTTAACTGAACTGTGGTGTTAAACATTTGCCTAATGTTATGTAGGTAGTAGGTACCTATGTATCGATCGCTATATTAGTTGTAGACTTTTGTAGACGCCTTGCCAGACGATGACACTTTACGTTCGTACTAGTATGAGTAAAAACCTCGTGAATTTGTATTTGTGGGATTAACGGCCGGTATCAATAACTTATTTACCGTTAACTGACTGATAATATGGCTAACTCTAGTAGCGAGAGTGACATTTGTCCCGTCAATAGACAAAAAAACGTTTCTAGTTTTTAGGGTTCCATACCCTAAGGGTAAAACGTGACTCTATTAGTAAGACTCCGCTGTCCATCCATCTGTCTGTCCGTCTATCTGTCCGTCTGTCACTAGGCTGTATGAGATACAGCCTAGTGACAGATGGACAGATAGACGAACCGTGATGAGATCATGACCGACGGTTAACGAAACATAGTTTCGATAACCGTCGGTAAAGCTATTGTAACAAAAAGTTTTAGTTCTAAAGTTAGCTATCAAACAGTTTTGATACTAGAGTTAGATATGAAACAGTTTTAGTACTAGAGTTAGCTATCAAATAGTTTTGGTACTAGAGTTAGCTATTTTAACAAGCAGTTAGTTAATTGAACAAACAGTTTTGGTACAAGAGTTAGCTATTTTAACACGCAGTTAACGGTAGATAAAATCATCAAAGTTTAGAGTTTTAAATTTGGCAACTCGATACCTTTACGCGTTCCCAAGATCTTGAGTCTTTACAGATAGACGGACGGACGGACAACAAAGGGATCCTATAAGGGTTTCGTTTCGTTTAGAGGTACGGAACTGTAAAAAACGTCAACGCTTCGTAGGTACATAGTCAAATTTACCTTTAGCAGTGGTTTAGTAGTAAGTTTTGATGTTTATAAATGAATGAACACTTGAAATTGTGTACGAATAGAATATAATATATGTTCAGACCATTTTAAGGCATAGTAGCTAGGTACCTACTGCTTGAACATGCTAAATAATTTATTTTCGTTGTAGGTCATGTCATCTAGGCAATAGGTGTCGTACCTAATAAAAGGTAGTCAAGAATTAGTAGGATATACCTACTTATTTAATATTTTAGTGCTAAAACATTTTTATGTCAAACTAGCTGACCCGCGCAATGTCGTCTGCGTTAATTTTACCATGTTTTTGCATCCTTTTTCATTACTGCTCCGCTTCTATTGGCCGTAGCGTGATGTTATAATGTAGCATAGGCTATCCAACAATAGTGGCGCGGTGGGAGTGTGTCCGATTGCTATGCAAGAGGTCGTGGGTTCGATTCCCATAGGGGACACCGCATTGTGTGATCCACAAATTGTTGTTCCCAGTCTGGGTGTACTTTGTGTGCGTGACTTGTATGTTTGTAAATTCCCCTGCTACACAGGGCTTGTACCATAATGCGGGAGTCATCTTTAAAAAAATAAAACGGTCCATTTCCTGAGATTATCGCGTTCAAATTATTCACTATTAGTATAGATTAACTAATTATACATTTGCATGACAACAAATGTGTCTATAATGTTCTTTTGATTTTGGTGTTAAATAAACTTTAAACTGTTTTGGTTTACGATGTCATTAGCAGTGTTTATTATGTGCCTATTTTATTTGTTGGAGTAACATTTTATGTTGTACCTATGTGCATAATGCCTTCATGGTCATTTTATTGCAAAACCAGTAAGACCTATCACAGTTCGTTGAAAAGGGTTTATTGCATCATATATTCGTTAGTTCTTATCTAAGAACTGTGTAAATTCTAAACCTAGGGAGATACTTAATGAATATAGTATTGGTCTTGCTGGTCATTTCTGCGCCCCTTCAGGGTCTGCGCTCTGTGCCTGGGCCGCTAGCACTGTCCTAGTTACGGCACTGAATGTAGTTAAACCCTAGTTAAATAGGTACTAAGTTATATATTTTTTTGTTGTATAGTAAGCGGCGGCAGTGGCCGCGGTAGATTCGTTCCGTACCGCGATTCTGCTCTCACTTGGCTATTGAAAGATTGCTTCACTGGTGGCGCTAATACATTCATTATAGCTAGTAAGTATAATTAAATACATAAACTAACATATAGTTTTTACCCTTGTTGTAAGTAGATGCTCCTACTATGTTGTACCCACTAAGGCTGATTTAATTTTATCTCATGTTCCAACTTTTTAATAATATAATTTGCATCAGTCCTAAAACATGTTGTATAGTATAGTGACGGACCTTATCCCCATATCAAGTTTCTAAACATTCAATCATTTGAAAAGAGTGGCCGCGAGTTTTTATTGCCAGGTTCTTTTTTCTAGCTTTACCTATTGTTTACAAATTTGGCATTATATGTACATGTAGAATCCCGACGTATCACAAGTGTTATTATCCTAAGTTAATAAAGAATTTTGATATTGGCATTTTTTACTAGTAAAGTGCCTTCTTTGCATTACGATCTAGCCCAGTGACTAATAAGTAATTTTTATTCTAACTTAATTTTCTACAAAACATGAAACTAAGTAACAGTAACAGTTTTCTTATAAGTTTTTGATAAGTTGAAAACACTTTGTTCATGTGTTCTTGGTAGCACTTATCGTTAGGCACACTTATTTGTCTAAGTTTACATGGTTCCGTTTAACTATTTTTTGGCATTTAACAACTTATTCCCAATTGCTTGTTGAATTTGTATAGGGCTATTTCTTAAAACATCTTGTATTACATTATTTGTTACGTTTATACACACAGCTGTATCCCCAAGCGCTGCATGTTACGGTGAGTCAGCATCTACTCTTCGTTGGGCAGCTAGAGCAAGACAACTACCAACTCCACGTACGATCAACACCGGTTCTAATACCGCTTCAAGAGCAGCCCTACAAGCACAGTTCAACCAATTAATTGTTGAACTCACCAAGAACTACATCCGATATGTAATAAATCTACATTTATTACTAGCATTGTGTGTAAAATAATACTTGTTATAAATGCCTAATCTACTTTGTAAATTATTACAGATTCCAGAGACAGGAAAAATAACATTTGACGAACAACATTGGAAGCTGTGTAAAAATGATTTCGAGGATAATGATTTAAATAAATCAGTAAAAATAGGCAACATTATGAATATAACGCGTCCGAAAACTGACGCTAATAATTCAGAATCAACCGCATCATCAGTTGCTAGCGGCAGTTCCGATGTTATTAACACCATGGATAAAAATATTAACATCACAAATGAAATAAATAAAGAAATGGATAAATTATTTGGACCCACGTTAGAACGAACCAGCAGTGGCGATGATTTAAAAGTGGTAGCTCCTCTCAGACTTAAAAGAAGACAATGTAGATCTCAAGAAGTTTTGGCCATTGTTGAGACAGCTGATGCAAATCAAACTAATCACCTAAAGAATAATTTACCAAGTCACAGCGAAATGGAAATAAATAATTTACAAAACCAAGATAAACAAAAAGCTCCACATATAACTATCCTTCATGAAAACCAAAGAGCAGAAATTGTAGCGTCTGTCACTGAAAGATTATATTCAAAGTTAAAAAAGAAAGAAGAAGCTGCAGTTTCAAAAGTAGAGTCCATAGTAGACAGAAAAATTGTAGAGCCACTGAGTGAATTAAAAATTTGTACTAATGCACGTCAACGATTAATGGAACTAAGTCAAAAGGCTATAAGAAACAGGAGACGGATCGGTATTCCGGCACATACACAAACAAGGAAAATGGTGATTCGTGTTAGAGATCAAGCTATAGACGTTCAAACCGATTTACACTCGTATTTCCTAGGAACAAAACGTTCTTATACTCTTCATCGAGACGTCGCTACAGAAACAGTTCCAATGACTCCACGCTGTAAAGAAATATCTGTTGGACCCACTGGATCGTTACATTTTTGTGACAGATCTACAAGTACCAAACCAATTATTTGTAAAAACTCTTCCATGATGACGGAAATCGTACATAAATCAGAAAGATGCATGCAAACACAAGTTGTCGCACCACCCAGAAGAAAGAAACGTATTATTAAATCCCCGAAAGATACTTGCAGTCATGAAACCCGTAATTTTACTGAAGAATGTTCGACTGCTCCAGTTATAAGCATAAATATATCACAGACATATCCTGTAGATTCAGAATCTCAAAGTTCTGATGATGATTCAGAGAATGTAGTGGTAAAAAGTAAGATATCAACGGTTACTTCAACACCTGATCTATTAACTAATCATAGCACTACTGACACGTCAAATATTATAGAGATTAGAGAAGATGCTCTTAGCGTATCTGTTAATGTAATAGAAGACAAAGTCGGTTCTATTCTTCAAAGTAATGTCTCGCCCCCAGCCACAAATATCCAATATGACGAATTTTCAGATACTGAAGAATTAATTTTGCCAAAAGTAAGTCCAAGCTCTACGAGAAAATCTAATCAGTCTGAGATAAAAAATATAATTCTAGGACGTAATGCAAACGTATTTCCATATAATATAGTACTTTCTCCACCAAAAGAAAGGGATTCAAAGAGATTAGTAAAATTCAAAGATATTGACGTAGCTCAGGGGCTAACCATTGTTACTGAATCTAAAAATGATTGTAAAAAAGAAGATAATGTGCTTTTAAATAAACGTACTTCAGATGAAACATTTTCTGACAATGATTGTACTGAATTTAATGATTTTGAAAGCACATACTCTGATTCAACAGAATCAAGTAAAGCAGACACAGATTCGTTTGTATGGAAGAAAGGTGTAGAAAGTAATACTTTGAGGAGCTTCAGAAATCACCGAGTACCAGTATATAAAAGCCTTAAATACAAAACTTCAAAAGCAAAAGTTTTGAAAGACTTTCTAGGTTTTGAAAAATCTGAATACGATACAGAAAGAACTATTCAAAGTTATATGTCGACGAACAATGTTAACGATAATATAAGTTCGAGTGATAGCGGGAAAACTGATGAAGTGATTGATTTTAAAAGTCGGCGACACAATAAACCACAAATGAGTAACTATTTTAACGATAAAGGCCAGTTTCCGAATATTGAAAGAAATATACTTGATTCATGCAATAACTTAGAAGAATCTATAACGAAATATGAAAAATACGTGGCTAATTCACGAGAACCCATAACAATAGAAGGGGTGGAGCCTACAGCTCGGAGACCAAAAGAGTTTCTGCAGCATTTAGTAAATCTTAGGAGAGAGGTTGTCAAAGCAGAAAGCGATAACACAGACAGCTCTGTGGATATATTACATAAATAAAATATTATTTCATCTATGTATATTCTTATCATTAAGTATAACAATGTATCTAACTATAATTGTGTATCTACTTTCGTATTAAAAAAAACTATTATAACCCTTGATTTTTTCTGTTCTTTCAAACTTACATTATTTGTAATGTATGTAGATAATGTTGTTCTGTTTACTAATACCTAGCAGACGTTCACCCTATGAACATAAATAAAAATACGTGTGCAAAACACGTAAAATCGAATCTTTGCGCAGTTAGTTCACAATAAATATAAGTACTGACTGACGATTGCCATCAACTTATTGGTTTGCAATTTGCATATGTCCGTAAACTTTCATTAAAGAATTTTATAAGCTACTTACTATTGCTTTACTTATTATTACTTACCGTATTGCAACGGCCGTGGTCACGGGTAGACTGTCCACCGCCGACTAGTCTACCAGTGACCAGCGGCCTTTGCAATACGGTCGAAATGTCGAGCAATAAACAAAGGTATTTAGCCTTAAAATAAAATTTTACGCGATTATGACCCGTAGCTTTTCAAATTCAGTAATGCCATCAACTCAAAAATAAATATTTATTAAGATATCTCTATTTATTGAACTTTAGTTGCAATTTATACCTGCGTTAAGTAAGCACATATTAGCTGACTAATCTAAACTATATCTTGTGGCCATTTGCAATGTGGTTGAACTCAAATAATTCTAAGGTAAAATACTAAAAGACTTCTGTAAATTCCTGCTTCGTATTGTTGATGATGCAAGGTGAATAATGAAACCAAAGGCTTTAGTAGAGTCAAGGACACTCATTAGCGAAAAATGTTGTTCTAATTATGGTGTAAATATTGTGTGTGTATAATTTCATAGTGAACAGGCCCGCCGGTTAAAGCCGTGAGTTGGTTGGGCAAGATTAGGCGATTAAATCTGAGTAATTGGAACTAGTTTGAATTCAAGTTCATTGAAATCGGAAAATGTGCGACCTTAGTGTGCTTGCATTTTGAAATAGTTAAGTCTAGTGTTATGTGAACAGCCTTCGCTATCGGTGCCGCGCGAGACATTCATGTTGCGTTACCATAAGTGAGCAGTATTTTAAATAATAAATTTCCAAGACTGGTTAAATTCAAAGTGATTTAAATATTTGAGAAACACTTAATAACAGTGTAATAAGTGTTCGTGTGTTTGAATTTATGTGAAGTTTAACAAAATGTCATTTTTCTTAACGCAAATATTTAGTCCACAAACATTAATATTTTCTATAGTAGTTGCTGTGTATAGTATTCTATGGTTTCGTCACAAATTTACCTACTGGAAAAGAAGAGGTGTTATTGGGCCAAAACCAGAATTTCTTTTTGGTAACCTTAAGAATGTGATTTTTAGGAAAACTCAGTTTTTCCAGCCCTATTGTGATAATTACTTTAAATATAAACATTTGCCGTACATTGGGATGTACTCTTTTTATCAGCCTGTACTGTCTATACACGATCCAGATATAGCAAAGCAAATCTTGATTAAAGACTTCGATTACTTTCAATCGCGTGGGACGTATGCCGGAGGAGTTGGAGATCCCTTGGCTGGAAATCTATTTAACATATCTGGTAAACGATGGAAGAGCTTGCGACTAAAGATGACACCGACATTCACCCCAGGGAAGCTGAAAACAATGTATCCCATCGTTGAGGATATAGCTAAACAAGCTTTAAGTTATATAGATGTTCTACATTCCAATAAGGAAACAGTTAATTTTTCGGAGTTTTATTCTAAGTACGCGATGGAAATTATAGGTAATGTTGGCTTTGGAGTGGAGTGCAAAGGTTTTACAAATCCTAAATCGGAATTTTATTTAAGAGGACATGAATATTTCGATCATCAGTCTTTTTATTGGTAAGTAAAATGTTGTAACTACCCTTTATCTGAACCGCGCAACTTCGACTGCGTCAATTTTCCCCGTTATGACTACATTTTTTATTGATGCTCCGCTCCTATTGGTCGTGTCTTGATGTTATGTATCCTATAGCCTTCCTCGATAAATGGACTAACCTATTAAATTATGTATTCAATTCGAACCAGTAGATGAGATTATCACGTTTAACCAAACAAACATACTCTGCAGCTTTATAATATTAGTATAGATTCTTAAACTTATGAGTTTGTTTGTTTATTTGAACGCGATAATCTCAGTAACTACTGGTCCTTATTGAAAACTTATTTTAGTGCTGGTTAGTCCATTTATCGAGGAAGGGTATCAAGTAAAATAGCAAATGTAGCGCCCCTAACCGGTTTGTTTTAGTAGGACAAGAGGTTTACATAAATAAATGAATTATTTAAATTTAAATAAATCTCAATTTATAAAAGTCCTTAATTTTTTATTTATATTTTAGGAGAATCATCAGAGCTTTCGCATTCTTTGCTCCAGACACGTTTGATAAATTAAAAATTAAAAGGATCAGTACCCAAATTGAAGACTTTTTCTATGGGTTAGTGAGGACTACTGTCGAGTATCGCCAGAAACATTCTCTGAGAAGGAACGATTTTCTACAAACACTTATCGAATTAAAAAATGGGCATGTCGTTGATGAGAAAGGTATGTGAAAGTGTTACTACATATTTTTAAAACTCTATCTTTTCTATGAAATTGACAATAAAGATTTTTGTTGTTTTTTTATTCCTCAGTAAATGTACTAGTTAGATGAATTGCCTACATAAGTTATACCTAACTTAAAATAATTGAAATAGATAGGTAACCCTATCTATTCGAATTGAGATAGGTAACCCTATCTATTTCATTAAAAAACATAAATGTTTGTCTTTAAGGTTTTAATTTTAATTTTATTTATATATCACATTTTGGTAACATTGCTTATAAAAAATTGTCGTCGCCAAACTGCTCGTGCAGTTTGTAGGCGTTTGCTCTTTAAACATTATAATTAGCTTAAGATCTAAGTGCTACCTTTATCTACAACTATTATCTACATCAGTAGGTTAATGTAAGTCGTAATTAATTAATTGTAATTCGAACTGCAACCTCCTGATTGTGTAGGTACCTAGTTAATGCCTTACCTATGCACCTACAGTGTGTAAATAAATCTCAGTCCAATCCCTAGGGGCGTCTAGGTGGTATCCTATTAACACATGCTAAAAAATATGAAGTAGATATCCATCAAAACTATTTTTTTATTGTACCTACCTACATTAAATACCTATCCTATTCAATAAACAGCTAAACTGTTAGCGCCAGGACTACCTACTCCTGGCGCAAACTACGTATTACATCAGTAGCGTAATGTAAGTCGTAATTAATTAATTGTAATTCGAACTGCAGCCTCTCGATTTTGTAATTTAATTTAATGCCTTAACTATTCTGATTCCTACGTCGCGTTAGTCGTCTCGCCACTTTATTTAATTTCAAACATCGTTCACCTTATCTATGTCGGATCTTAATCACGTGAATTATTTATAGGTTACAACCCTTTTATTAATCATATAAAATATTTACAAATAAATGATTTAATTAGCTTACTATCTGAGTGCGGCAGTAAGTGCTCTTTGCAATCCTCTATAACAGCCTCGATAATCTTTAATTGAACGGAATAGGTATAAAGCTATAGTTGTATCAACGTAACTCGGCCGGATTGAAGTTGGCGACAAGTGATTGCGCAGATGCAATTTTTGGAAGTAAATGGTGACAGGAAGCGCGGTGGGGGCGGTAACTTAACCAAAATAATTAGAGATGCGATTACGCATTACATTGCCATAATTTGTATTACTAACTCATGTTTTTTGTGATTATTTTCGTAAAGAAATTGTTTTTGAAACTTTCTTTAGTATTAACTGTAACAGTTCTAAATTTAAACTTTTATGGACTCGTTTAAATAGTATTTTTATATTGGTATTTTTATATATAAGGTTCTTCAGTGTGCGTTTCATCTTTACGCCGATGACTTGCAGTTGTATGCCCAAGCCAGTGTGAACGATTTGTCCGAGGCCATCACAAAGATAAATGCTGATCTTGATGCTATCAAGTCTTGGTCTGACAGATTCGGCTTGACAGTGAACCCATCTAAGTGTCAGGCTATTGTAGTAGGGAGTCAACGGATATTAAGCCAATTTAACCTCGACACATTGCCACCAATTATTTTTAACGGGTCTACTATTCCTTTTAATTCTTCGGTCAGGGACCTCGGTATTTTAATTGACACTAACCTCAACTGGCAAGCTCAGGTTACTAGCGTGAGTCAAAGGGTGGTTGGTACCATGCGGAGTCTATACCGCCTGAAAAACTTTCTACCTTACAAAACCAAATTAATGCTCATCCAGACTTTGATATTTCCACTGATTGATTATGGTGATGTATGCTATCATGACCTGAATGCAGACCTCCTCAATAAATACGATCGACTTCTAAATAATTGCATTCGATTTATTTTCAATCTCCGTAAGTTTGACCATGTGTCTTCTTATCGTTCTGAACTGAAATGGCTTCCTATTCGTCAGCGCCGTAGTTTGCGCGTTCTCACTACTCTCTATTCTATTCTTAATTCTCCTACTAGCCCCTCTTACTTAACTTCTAATTTTCAATACTTGTGCTCCAGCCATGGTAGAGAGCTTCGTTCTTCCAACAATATGCTTCTTTTATGTCCTGCTCATTCTTCTGGATTCGTCGGATCCTCCTTCCTTGTACAGTCTGTTTTACTCTGGAATGCATTGCCCCCCGAAATCAGAATGGCTTCTAATCGCTTTAATTTCAAGCTAAAAGTTCGTACACTGTTACTCGATGGTATAGCTGAAACTCAACGTTAGCCACATAAACTGTTACGTATGTCTGTATGGTATGAATTTAAGTATATGTTTATTTGTATGTATGTAATGTATTTAAGTTGATATATGTATTTTGTATGTAAGTAATGTATTTGAGTATAGTTATGTATATTTGTATGTATGTTATGTTTTTAAGTATACGTATGTGTGTATATATATATTTTTTATTCTATTGTATTCATCTGAAATAACTAGCATTAGCTGTCAACAATCTGCACCTATATAATTTTATGTTACATCACCCAAAGGTTGGCTGGTAGAGAATGCTTTCAGCATTAAGTCCGCCTTTGTACAATATCTTTGTGCATAAAGTTAATAAATAAATAAAAAAAAAAAAAATATTGTTAAATTAAAATTTTGTTAGTATTTTAATCGATTAAACATAATTAATCGTTTTCGTAAATAATTTTAGAGTCGTATACTTACATGCGCGAAAGTGATATGAACCTAACGTCACTCCGGCCGAATTACGTTGATCCAACTGTACCTAAATTATTATGCTTGATAAAATAAAATCAACATGTTATAAAACCTCCGGGTTAAGAATAATGTTCATAAATTAATATACACTATACCTGACTGCACCAGAAGCACAGTAAACTTGTGCCAGAAGGTGTACCTGCCTAATGTTTTTCAAGCGTACCTACCTATTATGTATGTAGGTATGTTGATTTGCCCATTTCTTTGGCAAGCTCTACAATGTTTTGCAATCTCTTTGCTCCACAACACAAACGGGTTAACAAATTTCATAATGTAAGGTGTCAGAGGGTAGGGAGGTGGATTCATCACAATTGGGTACCTACTTGACAAGTAATTATGGCAAAAAATAATTCATAAATACTAACAATGCAATCATAAATTGTAAAAAATACTTGTTAGTCCACAATTTTACGTGATAAAGTTTTTAATTTTTAAAAGAAATAGGTACTTTAGGTAAATGATTTGACCCTAGAAAATGTAACGCCACAAGCTGGGAAACGTAAACGCTGTTTTAGACGTTTCCTAAAAAAATAAAGAAAAAGATCTGTCTGTAAAAAGACAGAAACAGATATCTTTCATATTTATTATCATGCAGTCGGAGCGTAAATACGAATGGTATCTTATTTCTGTCTTTTTTTTCCTTTTCCCTCCTATGTTATTGGATAGAGAGGGATTATGCCTCGCACATTCTGTGCATACGCCAGTTTCAAGTTTATTTTCTTTCTAGTTTTCTTCTTTGAATCACAAAATCTCGTTCTTGTCCAGTTAATACGTATTTCACAAGTATATTTTACACTGTTTTACACTTTAAACGCGGAGCTGTAAAAATAGCGACATGTCAGTTTGCCGAAATTTTTACAAGTCCGTTCTGTCTTTTTTGTGTTTTTTTTTAATATATTTTATTTAGTACTTTTTATTCGTTGTACCTTAGATATTTACTAGGTGATTTAATATGAACTATTTGTTTTATTATGAATATGGTTTTTTTAAATTTATATATACATACGCGTCAAACACATAACCCTCCTCTGCTGTCAGGTAAAATGATAGATAATAAGTACCTTTACAATACTGTACTGAGATACAATATGTAAAGGTTTACACGACTCACGAAACGTACTCACGTATGATTGAACATTTGATTGTGTGTTGAACATTTTTCCGGTTGCCCATAAGTCGTGCGAAGGCAATACCCTATTGTGGGAGCAAAGACTGCCTAGATTATTACTGTGGCAGTGATTTAGGCTAATTAATGTTTAGCAGTCGGGTTTGTGAGGATGCGGGTTCGATACCATACCTACCGACGACGTGAACCCACTCTTAACACAAACCATTGAGATTAGCTGAAGGGGTTTGCTACAGGTTTGCTAGTAACGTGTAACCCACAATCCCACTTTGATAGTTATCTTTATAACATAATTATATGAAGCGGCGGTAGCCTAATGGCTAAGGCATCGGTCTCGCAATCGTGAGGTCGCGGGTTCGAATCCTACCAATTATACTACCGACGTAAACCCACTCCTAACACGAGCCTTTGAGCTTAGCTGGAGGGGTTAACAAGATTGCTAGTAATGTGGGACTCAAACCCACATGGCTAGTTATCTTTATATAAAAAAAAAGTAATAATAATTTCAAGTAGATATTATAATAACTTTTAACAAATGTTTCAGGGGAAGTTAGATGCATTGTAGATTTTCCTTTTGATATGACGGATGTTGGAGCAAACACTATGTTGTACATGATAGCGGGGTATGAGACGTCATCCACAACCGGACAGTTCGCTGCGTACCAGCTGGCCCTGAACCCTGAGATCCAGGAGAGGGCGAGGGCCGAGGTGGTCAGGGTACTGGCCAAGCATGGTGGGGAGTGCACCTATGAGGCACAGAACGAGATGGTGTATCTGAATATGGTGTTAGACGGTGAGTTGGTAATTTATTTAAAACATTATTACAACAATAGATGCTTCGAAAAAACACATTAATGATGCTTCGCTTCGATTGGTCGTAGCGTAATGTTAGCCTTTTTCGATAAATGGGTTATCCAACTAAAATATTTTTTCAATTCGAACCAGTAGTTCCTGAGATTATCGCGTTCAACTAAACAAAACTCTTCAGCTACCTATAAATTATTATTACATAGATATTCTTATATAGATATGTATATATATCTTCTTTTAATATATAAAAATCTCGTGTCACGGTGTTTATGGTCGAACTCCTTCGATACGGCTAGACCGATTGTAATGATTTATTTTTGTATATATTTTGGTAGAGAATAGGTCGTAAAGTATTTCTAAGTAGTATTTATAACAGCCTATGTCACCCGGGGAAAGAATTTTTCAAATCCGTCCAGTAGTTTCGGAGCCTATTCAATACAAACAAACAATCAAATCTTTCCTCTTTATAATTTTATAACATATTTGTTCGTAAAGGGTCTTTTAATTCACCAATTTCAATATCGTAATGTATCTCATTACGTACTTGTGCGATAATGTAATGTAAAACGCACGGTTTATCAAGATGCTTCGTCTAAAACGAACGGTACTTTTTTAAAGTCTTAGCAAAAACTTTTTATGTCAGAAAAGTAGTCAACATTTTATAAATAAAATTAGCTTTGGGATAAAAAATATACTATATAAACATTTAATTCTTTAATTTAATTAATTTTGACCATAAATTACAACCATTTATCTGTAACAAACACACAAAAATATTAATTTACTTTATTAGTAATACTGGCTCTTTTTGTGCCTTTGCCTTAAAAAAATCGCGCGCATCGGGAAAAAGTAAAAATTATTCCGCGGGTTTTTTCTTTTGGCTGTATAGTTTTTTATTTATTTCCTCGCAAATATGTTATAAAACGTCGTATGACAAACGTGCGCTTAAACGTAGCCCGCGCCTACGGCTCGGGCTAGCAATATCGCCTCGGCTGTAATTTTCAACTTACCGCACTTATATCATAATGTACTATTTTTAAATCGCGATTTTAGTTGTTTTGTACGAATTGCAAAAACAGGGAAAAGTAACGCAGACGAAGTTGCGAGGGTCGTCTGTTCCACCTACTTACATTATTTATTTTAATGTAACTAAGGAAACTTTTTGTCCAATTATTTGCATTTAGGGACTATAAGCTAGTCCTATTTATTCTGTGCTATAAGTCCCTAAATACAATCTATTTAAATATGTTTTAAAATGGGAGTTATCTATACTAATATTATAAAGCGGAAGAGTTTGTTTGTTTGTTTAAACGCGCTAATCTCAGGAACTACTGGTATGATTTGTTAAAAAATTTTTGTTTGATAGCCCATTTATCGAGGAAGGCTATAGGCTCTATAACATCGCGCTACGACTAATAGGAGCGGAGCAGCGACGAGAAATGTTGCAAAAACGGGAAAAATTTACGCATACGAAGTTGCGCGGGACAGCTAGTACTATTATATAGTTATACGTACTTATCCAAATATACTATATTTTAATTTTTGAATTATTACCTAGATAAATATATACGAGTATATACCTATACAAGGATATACCCAATGAATAAATTTATAATCTTATTAAATAGGAGTACTTATCCAAAAATAGGAAATGTTATAAGTTGTCGCGGTTTTAATGCTCAGTGGGTTAGTATTTCTAGTACCTACCACCTGTCTTTACCTTTTTTATCTTTTTACCCTTTTTTGACTAGGTCTAAATGCCACACCACCAAAGAATAACTGTTTTACCCCGGCGGGGGTAAATACCCACAGGGTCCATATATTCACGTTCTTTTATTCCGTTTTCGTGGCAAGCCCGTGCGTAAATGGTAAAATAGAGAGCTGCGCTTAAAAATGCATCAACGCGCATGCCCGGCGGATATCTTTGAGCGCACCGCGCATGCGCCAGTTTGCACGAGCTTGCCGCGAAAACGTAAAAGAGAACGTGAATAAGGACCCTAGTTGGGAACCCGAGGTCTATGCGCTATTCTAATCATCATCATCAGCCTATCGCAGTCCACTGCTGGACATAGGCCTCTCCAATTGCACGCCACTTTGTTCTATCTTCGGCTTCTCGCATCCAGCTCCTGCCAGCCGTATTCTAATGTATAAACTAAATTACTGTAAATTTTCATCAAACCCTTTCAATAATTTCAGCGTGAAATAGCAACAAACATTCATCCATCCTCACCGGATTTATTATTTACAAGATATAATCGTTGCGAAATTATTTAAAGAGAACCTAAGTACTTACCCACCCACTAATGCAAATTAACTAAAGGTTCATTTTGAGTCAGGGGTCAGCAGAATAAGGCACACCTTAGGCATCTACCTAATATAAATAAGGCATAAATTAATATACCTAGTTATGGTATAAACATATTTTAAAAGATAACTAGGAGTTTGGGAATTGGAATGACAAATTACTAGCAATCCTGTTAACCCTTCCAGCTAAGCTCAATGGCCTGTGTTAGAAGTGGGTTCACGTCGTCGGTAATATAATGGGTAGGATTTGAATGCCTCTTGAATGAGTCCGATGCCTTAGCCAATAGGCCCCAATTCTGGTACTTTTCGAATTAATTTATTTGATAGGTGCCTACATGCAATGATTTATTGTTACTACAAATGTCGCACAGATGTTTAATTAAATTATATAGATATTGCACGATCACTTTATATTTATAATGCAATCGGTTATATAATTATTGGTAAGTGAACAGTCAGTTCATAGACCCGGTACCTAATGCCACCTAGTAAGTGCCTGTTCACACGTGTTGGCTGCCGCGTAGCTGGTGCCGGGTAAACTGCGGATAAATGTGTAACCATGTACGCCGGTTCGTGCGCAACCTTACGTACCTATACATGGCTATACGTTTTGCGGGGTTTATACGCCGGGTACACCATAACCGGATATCCGGCAACTGGGACGTATGAGTAACACGTCCCAGTTGCCGGATATCCGGAGGTCTATTGCCGGGTCATACGGTATGACCCGGACCTTACAGTAATAATGAATATTTTATTTAGTGTTAAATTTATTTGGAATTGACTGGCCTTCCTGGATTGTTTATTCTTTGTCTGGGTGTAATTTATGGGGCTATGTATGTACAATGGTTTCCTATAAAAATGATACTAAGTCGGAATTTGATAGTCTGTCACGGCGGAATAAGCCGAAAGTGAAAAAAAGAATGTAATTTCCGATGCAAAATAGAGGGCGTTTACTTTACCCATCTGATACTGAAATAATAGTTATGGCATCAGTTACAAATTTACTGGTAGGTAAATTCATAAAAGCGTAATATGTTTATAATTGTCTGTTTGCATAGAACAGACTCTGCCTAATTTGGGATCGGAAAATGGCCATATAAGAGTTATCCCAAGATTTTTAACATTTAATTTGAATAATTAAATTTATAATAAAATTATTTTTGTAATTGCAGAAACGATGCGGATCCATCCATCTATGCGGTCACTATTTCGAAGGTGCAACAAAGACTACAAGATGCCAAATAGTGACTTGGTTATAGAAAAAGGAACTATGGTCTTCATACCCATACAAGCAATTCAAATGGACCCTGATATATTTCCCGAGCCAGAAAAGTTCGATCCAGAGAGATTCTCACCGGAGAAAAAAGCGAAATTACATCCATGTCACTGGATGCCCTTTGGAGAAGGGCCAAAGAAGTGTTTAGGTAACGTGGACTTTCACTAATTACTACTATTTGCACTATAAGTAACACGCACTATAGCAGTAGGTAGGTACCTACAGTTTACGAATGTTCAGTTATAGTGACCTCGGATTGTGTCCCATTTCATGTTAGATTAACATCTCAAAGGGACTCATGTGAGCTTCCCAAATGACCGACGATCGTCCGTACAATGAGGGAGACCGTCTTACAAGAGAGTGACACAATAATTGTCTTTTAACCGATTTCGAATTTCGTCCGAGACTAACTGCTGGAGATAATATAGTGCATATGCGAGTGAGCAGGCATAAGTGCGTTATTTATCCTCTCCTCGTCTGTGTTTAAGTGCTTAGCAATTAACCTATTTCACATTGTTACTACAAATCAAACGGAATATTTTGCCCTAAGCCAATTTCTCAATTAGCCTAAATCTAAGGTATTGGGACGCCTTTTTAATATAGAAGCATTAGGACGTTTACTGAATGTAGAAGTTCATAGTACAGTTCACGTGGATCAGCCATCAGCCACCTACCAGGACAGACAACATTACCACCTTCCGGGTCAAGCTATAGTTAAAAACATATATGTGCGTAAACTTTCGCGATTTGTACATATTATAGAATTTTATAAGCTACGGGTTTTAATCGCGTAAATATTTTATTTTAAGGCTTTTACCTTTGTTATATTACAAAAGTAAATCGTTTTCTTAACTAGTACCTAAGTAATATTATCAAACTGTGACAAAAATATTCACCTAGTAAAATGCAATAAACTATACAACACAATACATTAATAGGGAGCAACGAACTACATCAATTTATCTTTATCAGTTAAATAATCATCGATTGAATAGTAAGCTCTTTGTATAAGATGTCTCTTGACTACATTCTTAAATTTATTTACTGGTAGACTCGATAATATGCTGACTGGGATTTTATTGAAAAATTTAACACCTAGTCCGATAAATGAGTTATTAGTTTTTCTTAGTCATGAATTTTAAAATATTCTCATCGGTTAATCAATCACACGTTCATGACCTGAATAGTGACGGACTGTCGGTTATCCTTGCGATGTAAATTACAGTTGAGTGACATTCTAAGAATTTCGGTTCTACTAATAAATGCATCATTAAATTTAAAGGCCAAAGCTGCAAGTTATTATTATTATATAATAAAATAATTAAGGTCAGTCTGTTGTTACTATTTTGTCTGTGGTCTAATTGCATAATTCATAATTTTTAATCATAAGTGTTATACCTAATCTAAGAAATTGGATATAAGGTGACATTCTTTAGGTGCAAAAAAGATTATGAAGTGATGTGTCCGTTAGAAATAGTGTTTCTGTGATATAACCAGACCGTGATGGCAATGAAACAGTGAATAGTGTTAATGGTAATCAGAATGGTGTGCAGGAGGAAGTGAAAGGTGGTATCTAGGTACTTACTTCCATCTGTTCTAGTTTTGATAAAGGATATGAGGATTCTTTGTGGGAACAGTGGACTGACGAGCGGAGATTGCGATTGGCTACACGATTGAAAACCCAACATTGCCCACAAAACACTGTCAATATTAAGTAACGCGGTATTTTTGGATGGCGGGGTAAATAGCATCATTCGTAGAAGACTTCATCATAGAAGTTGCTGCCTTACTTCTACTGGCTGGCCTCAGTGATCAAAACGGACAGACCTTTTTTTTAAAGGACTGCTCCCAGATTAGGGCTCTGGAACTTGTCGGGTGTTTTACAGACATGCAATTACCTAACAGACAAAGTACACTCACACTCAGTACCCACAACAATTTGTGGATCACACAATCACAACTCAAACACTTGTGTGAGGATCGAACTCACGACATACGACTACACACTCCTTCTGCGGAAGTAAACCGGGAACCTTACATCTACAAAATTGTGACAACAACAACACAAAAATCTGTGACATTACGAAAAAATGTCTTTTAACCTTCTGGTATAATTTATTAGGTAATATCGTTGCACAAAGTGTAAGTAACCTATAAGTGATGTAAAGTAATTCAACACACGTTACTGCAATAGATGCCGGCAGGGCGTAGGTAGCTACACAGAATACCGAGATTACAGAACAGAACCTTCATAGTAAACGCTCTTGGATGGACACACGCGCAGACGGGCGCAAAAAGAGTCTTAAAGTACTTTATTCACTTAGGTTACAAAATGCAACGCATAAGAACGTCAGACAACATTTGGAATAGAATGATTCTACATTTAATGCTAAGTTCGCAAGAGTAAAGCAGTAAGAAAAGAACTTGGCAATAAAAAGTCATTGCCACATTTTTAAAATGCGATTTTTACAATATATTTGTATAAATAGATACAGTTTTGCAGAATCACACAAAGTGCACTGTGTGGTCTTAAATTCATGTTTGTGTGTGCATCACTCGAGTGCAGTACCTACGTTTAAATGTTGCCTTCTGTGTAGTTAGTAGAAGCTAACCGGTTCGTGCGCAAACGCAGGTTACATCCTAGGTTCGAATATTTAGGTAGATAGGTACCTACTTATTTTATCTTTACCTTGGAACGTATGGTAGATTGTTTTGCTCTCTAGGTTCGGCATGGAAAAGTTACAACTTCCTAGTATTTACCTCTAGCAAAACGAACCGATGTTCCCCGCGTCTTCGCCCGCGTTATGTTTGATTTTTTTTTCTGGATACACTCATGTCTTGATTTAAATTTGGAAAACCTGTTTCTCAGTTAATCCTAAAATTGGTTCTGAGCGAAATATTCTAAATCTGAGTGCCAAATTTCAATCCAATCAGTCAGTGGTTTGAAGCGCGTTCAGTGGTTTCAAGGCGTAGGGGTTTTCAGGGTTTAAATTACATTCAAATACTTGAATTGCCGAATTGCTCCCAGTTACCGTCAAATCTGATTCGCTTTCGCCGTGGCCGGTCACACCGCCGGTGTTATTATAGGTATCTACACCCCTGACCCCACCTCAAAAATTATACCTACTAGGAACGGCTACCTATAACATGGGCGCACCCAGAGTGAACGATTTGGGGGTTGGTTATACCGTTCCCCGTTACGTTAGCGTATACACGGTATAAAGTATACAGTACCTACATTACTAGGTAATCACTTTCACACTTCGTCGACGATGACACTCATCCAACAGCCCATCCCATCCCCGTCGTTTCTACAATGCGCACTTGGTTGATATTGAATAACCCCTTCTCCGCAAAATGCTTCAGGTACTTTCATGGTATATACCTATTATATTTTCATGGTATATATTATTACAATTGTCATTATTTCGAAGCCAACAAAGAAGCAATAGGCTATTCGAAGCAATAGGCTGAAACTCGGTTGAAGTGATGTAACCCGGCTTCCGTCAAGATGAAGGTTAGATCCGCCCATAAATATTTTATTTCAAAACAAATACAAGATATTAAATCAAAAATATTCCTTCAAGTTTTAGTAATATATTATAATTATGTTTTTCTTATGCAACAAAGGCCTGGATGCGGTTATTTACCATAATGGTAGGCAATCAATCGCACGTACTTCGAATAAAGACTGGTTCTTACGAATGACCAATAGTTTTGTTGGTAAAATTAGAAACGCGGTCAATGGCACCACACCTAGCCAGTTACATAATATGTTTGTTTAACTGGAGTTAACTCGTGAGCATTGCTTTAATGCATTATTATGAATATTATCTTGTGTCCTATATCAACAAAAACAAAATTCCTTTCAAGGCCATTTGGGGCAAAACACCAAGACTACATATAAAATTCTTCATAAAAACGAACGTTGTGGTTCGAGATTCTGTGTTTATGGACGATGTCTAGCATCGCTCATGAACACAGAATCTCGAACCATAACGTTCCGAAATTCTGTGTCCATGAACAATGTCTATTGTCAATGTGTCTACAAATCTCGACTCGAGTGAAGTACCTACGTATAAAGTGAAGACTGAAGTTCTTTCTGTACTCCTGGTGTTTTTGTCGCTGGTTCTGCTTCTTTCGGATCTTCTAAACGGCTTGGCCGAATTCAAAGTTTTTTTTTTGATATCTCTAAAGAATCAGCCGGATCGTTCTTAATTATAGTTAAAACGTTTCTTGCCCTAATCAAGAAACCTCTCTGTATAATAGGTGCAACTCTCTAAATCGAAGGATGGGAGTCAAATGAATGAGTCAGAATTTTCCCTTTATATAAAATTTAACTGGACGCCAGTATAGTATTTAGAAGAATCTTTAATGAAATAGTGCTTAAAATATGATACGCAATATCTATATATAATAATCTATTACAGGAGTACGACAAGGATATATTCAATCAAAGATGGCGCTGATCAAAGTGCTGCATAAATACGAGTTGCTGGTAGACGATAGGACGGCAGTGCCCATGAAGATAAAGAATTCTTCAATTGTATACGCAGCTGAGGGAGGAGTGTGGCTTAAACTTAGAAGGCTTGAAGACAAATCGGCTCTCGGCTGACGACTGGAGATTCGAACAAACATCTCCCAAAGACTTTTAGTGACTATCTCTGTCACTGTTATTTCACATACACGAGATGAATGTATCATAAGAAAGCATTATGAAAGTACCGCCGTTGATATAGACCTTAAATTCTATAAAAGTGAAAGATGATACAAATTTGATTGAGATACATAAATAAATCTCTAGGTATGTGATTGATAGACTTTGTATTAGGTAGACGTAATTTTAAGAATACATTCAATATTACACTATTTTAACTGATACCCAAAATATTTTACGTAGGTATCATATAAAATCATTTTTCTTTTAAAGCATATATGTCGATAGCCTACTTAATATTTGGTAATAGTATCTCCAAAGTTATTAATTTGAACGTTGATATAATTTGTTTGTGAAAAAATATAACATTCCAAGATGTGAATTCGGACGTTTGATTTGAATTCTAAGTGCGAGTAACCAATAAGAATGTTTTGGTAAGCTTAAATCAAACATAAACTTGAAGAAATTGCAGACTACAAAAGACAATCGACACCAATTTTTAACATTATGGACAGTTATATATATATTAAGAATCTATGATACAAACAAATGATAGTATTAGTAGTGTACACATATTTTTTAATTATAATAAATTATTTTAAAATGTTACATAATTTCAAACATAAAACAAAAAATAAACTAAACATTTTCATTGACATTGTTAGTGCTTTGGATCAAAACTCTGATAATTAACAAAGTTAAGTAGATAGTCCTCAGTACACATACCAATGTAAAACTTTGTGAGTCTTTGCGACGAGTGTCGAGTCCGACAAATTTTCTAATGCGAAAATTGCGTTTTCGAATGCCCGACTCCCGGAATTGACAATATAACGTCGCATGGAGAGTCATAGTGACGTTATCATGACAATTCCGAAAATCTGGCAGTTGAAAACGCAGCAGCGCCGAAACTTTTCGCATTAGAAAGTTTGTCGGACTTGTCACAAAGAAAACACTCACAAAGCTTTAAATTTCTATATGTTAAAAAAAAAAAAATTCGCTATACTGGGGACTACGACCAACATCTCAAGGTAAAAAACGTTTGGTCTTTAGTCTCTAATCTTGTTTCTCTTTGCTCGGACCCTGCATTTCTTTATCATTATCACTATTATCTTCATTTTCATCTCTCATCCGTATGTCAGATATTACAACTCGTTTTTCTTTATTTTTCTCCTTTTTTTCTTTGTCATCAGTTTGAGTACCGGCATTCTTTATTTTAGATTTTAAACTTGAACGTGGAATTTGGGGACTTTCAGCTAAATTATTCTTTGATTCCACGGTTGTTTCAATAGCTGATTCTGCCACTTTCTTTGAAGTGGTCGGTTCATAAAGATTTTCACAGATATCATGAACCAGTTTTTGGACCATATCTTCTATTTCCTGAATTGTAGTCCCTACATCTAGCTGCCCCGCCTCAATCAGTCTCTGATCTTCGGACCATGTGTACTGTTGTTTTTCACCAATAGATGTTCCAGGTGAATTTAAATCGTTAGCCATATCAGGTATTTCTTGCCAATTACCTTATTAATACAATAATTGTATCTATATATTTGTAAGAAGAATTTGTAGTTAAAACCCAGAAATCGAATCAGAGACTTCCGATCCATTTCAGGGCGCTAAAGCATTACCAGTTACACTGAACTTTGCAAGCGGGTAAGAAGCCTCCGCTCCTGCCATTGACCATGGATTGCTTAAACGACATATTTCAGAATGTCGTATAACAGAATAGTTTGTAGCGTTTTGGAATGGCGTCCCGGAATGGCGATTGGAAGTCTCGGGTTTGGGTCTGCCATTTTTTTTTTAGATAGCTAACTAGAGGTTTACCTGAATCCTGAGACAGCACAGAACTGGTTCTACTAAGAAGTACATTTAATTCGGTTTCTTTTTGTGATTCTTCTGTCGTTCGTGTAACCTCAGGTGAAATTGATCGCAACTGAGTTTCATGTTGCTCCTGTACGTAAGATAAACTTCATTTATTTTTAAACATAGTATTTTCTAAAAAATATATTTTCAACCAAGCGTTAAAGTGTAGATTTGGTGTTAAAAAAAAGTCTCGATGAGTTTATCAGATTTCATGTATTGACACCAAATATACATTGCAAATTAAATAAAAACTTGTAACTTCCGGCTCTACTACGTAATATAAAAGTAAAGAAAAGCATTCAAGAAAAATATCTTATCCTAGAAAATGAACTACGAGAAACTGGAAAAATGATAACAGAAGTAAAACTAAATAGAGACAAAATAGGCAAACAGGCTAACACCGTAAAATATAACCACAGCAGATGTCAAGAGACAAAATAAATAGCACAAATTAGTAAAAAAAAAAACCAGACAGAATAATGTTTCAAATAAAGGCCACAGGAGTAAAAAAACCTGGAGAGAATTACAAGAAAAAACATGTAAATTATAAGACCAAAAAAAAAGAAAGGCAATTTGAAGAATATTGTTATATTACAATTAGCTACGGATTTCTACAGGACCTTGTACAATGATGTAAAAGAAAATGTAGACTTTAAGTAACCTAGATATAGTCCTAATGAAGAAAGCGTTCCGCCATTATAGATTTCTGTCGCACAGAAAATGATTTACGGAACAATACTAATTCATCTAAGATTTGCCGATGAGCCACAAGAGATGCTAATACAGCTATTCGGAGAGAATAATATTGTAGGACTTCAGATGAACACCTCAAAAATAAAATTGATGACTAATACCAACAAAATACCTACCCATCTCAATAAATAACAACACCATAGAGTCTACCCTTCACGTCGAAGGGTCGGTGAACTCTATGGTGTTATAAAATTATCTATTAGCTGTTCCGCGCAACTTCGTATGCGTAAATTTTCCCCGTTTTTGCAATATTTTTCATTGTTGCTACGCTCCTATTGGTCGAAACGTGATGTTAAATAGCCTAAAGCCTTCCTCTATAAATGGACTATCCAAGAAAAAAATATTTTTTCAGATCGGACCAGTAGTTCCTGAGATTAGTGCGTTTAAACAAACAAACAAACTCTTCCGCTTTATAATATTAGTATAGATTTAAAATGTATACACAATTTAAAATGGAAATGGGCTGGCCACACTATCAGAAGCAAGGTGAGCCAAAGATATCAAATAATGGTATCCGAGAGAAGGAAAACAAAAACAGTAAAACCTGCACGTAGATGGGAAGCTGACTTATAGGCAAACAGCAGGTGTGACATGGACCAGAAAAACTCACGATTGTGAACTTTGGAAAAGTCCGGGCGAGGCTTATGCTCAAAAGCAAAACAAACCTACAGAAGTCTAGATTGAAATATTTTATTAAGTGTATAATAATTATGTAAGTTTATTCATAAAGACTAAACAAAAAAAGTACCTAGTAACTTACCATCAATCTATCAATGTCAGCTTTAAGATTGACGTTGATGCGTACAAGTTGGAAATCGACGGCTAGGACGACTCGCATGAGGGCTAACAAGGTCGAGCAGATCCAGCAGCCTGTATGCAGCCAAGCAGAGGCTATAGTCAGCCGCGTCGCTTGGTAAACGCCTCGGATCCGACGCTCATATGCCAGAGTGACAACGTTAACCGTATACGAACATCTGCACATAAAACCACCTAGATATATACTTTTTCACTTACGGCCGGTCTTATAATGATAACCGTCGATACATAGAAAACCCGACAGGGTTAGACAAGTGGCATAAACTCTATTCGAATAGAATTACATTCGATTATAATGACGTCAAAGTGACGTCTTTGCACGCGCACAACTGCTAATCTCATGTTAATAATTTTCGTATATACAGTTTTGCACGCGCTATGACGCACCTGACTGGCCTGTTGGTCTAATGCTTAGTGGCCCTGACTGCTAAGCCAAAGGTCGTGGGTTCGATCCCCACCCAGGATAAAACTTTGTATCATTAGCACGATGGTTTATTTAAATGAATAACACCCAGACACGGATGTCTGGGATCTATAATATGTATATTTATCAGTTGTCTGGTTTTCATAGCTTTGCTTAGTTTGGGATCAGATAGCGTTGTGTGACTTGTCCCAAGATATTATTAAAAATTCTATTGGGTTGTCATTCTATTCGATTAGAGATTATGCTACTTGTCTAAAGGCCCAGGGGGTCTAGACAAAGACACATTCGAATAGAGATATTGTGAATGGAAAAGAAAAATAAAGTATAGAATTTGACGTTTGCGGTGGTGACCATAGACAATTTTTAATTTTTTTGCGAATGATTAGTACGGTGTTAGAATTTGCCAGGGAACGAATGTACCTTGTCTAAACCCCCAGGCATTATATCTATCGACGACACTAATGTTAGTTTCGCCACTTGAATTAGCTGTTGTATCAGTATCAGATTGTGGTAGAGAAAATGAAATGGTCACATAGTAGACATGGCCCAAAGACACAAAATCTGGGATTCTTCTGTTCTGAAGGTAGCTCCAAGATTCAACTGAAAGTAACTCCAACAACGTCATTCTTTTTGTACTCTTTTTATTTTGTACCTCCACACTTCATTTTCTTAGTACCTAGTCAATGTTATATATTCACTTATCAATGATTACTGATGATTAACGGCCAGTGTCAATAATCTACCTATCGATGGATTTGGCTACTAGAGGTAGAATTTTGACATATCTTATAGGGATCTTATGTCAAATATATGTACATATGCCTCTGGTAGCTAAATCCGTCGATAGTTAGATTATTAGGACCACACGTAAGTCGTTAACAGTTTGCATTTAGACCGTATGATACCTCACCTTTTTTCCATCTACCCTCGCAAACAGGTCTAATTAATTGTATTGTTTAATACCTAATGACAATACGTAGATAATATTATCCTTTGCCATGTCGCTAGCGCCTAGAAGCTATTATGAATAATGTTGGTAAAAATGGTAGAACGGTTACAAACGTAGAACTGCCGGTAATCTCTCCAAGTTTGATACAAAGTTCCTGCAAACCGTAGTGTGTGACGGTCGAGGAGTAAATGCAAAGTATACTCATCGCTGTAGAGAAGACAAACACAGGGGGCAGCACTCGCCACGGCCGCTGCAACCTTTAAAATATTATGTTAATAAGATGACTTCCTTTGCGTGGAATTACAAAAATAGTGTATTAATTGATTGAATCAGGGTCCTTATTCACGATTTCGTATCCACAGCGATCCCATGCAGAATGGTAAATGGTGGGAAGTGTGCTCTCAAATGCAACAAGGCGCAAGCGCGGCGCGCCCAAAAATGTCCGCTGCGCATGCACGTTGATGCATATAATAATATAATAATAATTTATTTATTTCACATTAAAAAAAAATCTAAGCGCAGCTCTCCATTTACCATTATGACAAGATTTTGACAGTTCCGCATGGGCTTGCCGTGGAAACGGAAAAAAAATCGTGAATAAAGACCTAGGTAAGATGGAAATCCATCTTGGGGAACCAATCTGTTACTCTCAATCTGTGAATTTCAGCGACTAGTAGTTACGAGTGCTTGTCATATTGAGGATATTCCCTGACAACTTCAATTGTTGGGATGCACAGATCGTAGTAGAGTGGTGAATTCTCACCTCAATAATATAATCAATTGAAAAATAGATTAATTCACTCTGCGTTGTTGTGGAACGAGGACGAATATTAGGTAGTTACCAATATACTTTCGCATTTTATTAGAAACTAACTACAGATCAAATACGCTGTAAGAAATAAACTTGAGATATTAATTTACCTTGACCACATTTCAAATGCATATTTGATGCTTATATAATAAATAACTACGTCATGGAATTCTGATTGAGAAATTATTACTAAATTAGCTTGGCAATGCACATCGCATTAATTAAAGGCCTATGATTAATTTATTAAGTATTTCTTTCGCAACAAAATTAGATGCATGAAAATAATAGTTTTATGAAGGTCGTCCACCAGGATCCCCTAGCCCGTTCCTTCAGGGTATCCTCGTGAACTCCTCTGTTCATCAGGAACCCCTTTAAAAAAAAAGTAAGACTAAGAGTTGTTTTCACACTGAGTTCGATTTATACTTATTGAAACACGTACCTACATTATTTTACCAACTCCTAAACATGTACCTAAATAAAGAATATAAAAAGGGAATCCTATTCGAACTGGCTAGTGCGACTAAATACCATTGTCTTGTTTATAGGCGAGCCTTTAAAAAAATGAAAAAAATATTACAAAAAAAATCAAATCAAAACAACACACAAAAAAAAGTCGAATTGAGAATCCTTTTTTGAAGTCGGAGTCGGAGATCGTGCGAGCCGCGGCACGAGACGGACGCGTACAGCGAGCGCTCGCGCCACAGCGCGCGCGTCGCGGTATCATTATCATTATTTTTTTTCCAACTACCCGCGTTAGTTAATAGTGAGTTATTATTGTTTATATAGTGAAACAAAATTAATGTACTTTTAAAATGTGAACATGAGTGACACAAATGAACTTACAAGCGATTCTCCAACAATGGGGATGGACTTTACTAATAGTTTTAAGGAAAACATATGCATAATAAACAATAATGGAGTGCGTTGCGAAACCCGTAAAGACCTCTTCAACAATGAGGATGGTTCTTTCTCGGTTAATTGCAACAACTGCAACTTTATTAACCATGTCAAGAACTTCGTGGAGTTTAAAAGTGGGCAATCAAAAATAAAGACACTTAAGTGCAAAAAATGCAATAAACAAAGTGCTGTGAAAATTCACGTTGACACTACACAGAAGATATTGGACAATCAATATGTAACCGAAATATCGTATAAAATATTTAGTTGTGCAAATACAGTGTGTAAAAGCTTATTTCGCAACTGCCAGAGTAGTAATAAACAATTAATAGTTAGAGCCATCCCACAGGACGAATTTCTCGCTAGTGAAACAATCGTATGCAACTGTAAAAAAGTGAATACGCTGTATGTACACAGTGATGAACTAAATCTACGACGCAATAATAAACTTCGTGAACGGTCGTTAAAAGGTGTTATGAACTCAACGAGTACAAGTGCACCAAATAAACAATGTAAACAGGCTGAAGTAACAGCAGGCGTCGTCGGCGCACACGCACCGGCGGCGATTACCACTTCCAACCGGTTCGAAGCACTTAGCTGCAAGGCAAATGAGCCGTCATATGTGCGCTCTCTGTCAACTACATCATCGCTGCGTTCAAACTCAGCAAACTCGCGAAGTTTGTCACGCAAGCGTACGCTGCCCGAGGGTGGAGATATCAACGCCCCGAAAGCAAAAAGACTAGCCGCGCGAAAGAACAGGCCTCTATTGATGCGCACCGAAGATACAAATGCAAACAAGAGTGGATACGTTCCCCCGATACTTATCAACGATTTGCGGTACAAATTCAGCAACGCGAAGGACAATAAGAAATTGATGGCAGACAAACTTATTAGTGACCTATCGCGCATCCTTGCAACGCATAAAGCAAGAGTCAGCCGTAACGAGAAAAGTAAGAACATTCTCATCACGGCAACGGACCTCGATAAACGCAGCTTGTGTATCGAGGAAATAAAGAAATACAAACCAGACCTAGCCTTCATAGCTCCCAAACCTCGTTCAGAGCAAGTACGAACGACGAAAGTGATAATCAGGAATATGACACACGACTATACCCACGACGAACAACTAGACGAAATGGAGAGGTGCATCGGCATTCGCCCGCTGAGTATCAAACGCATCACATCAGATGTGCAACTATGTGTTTTCGACGCCTCTTTCTCATATGTGGAGCTGGCGGAAAAAATGAAGAATGCCACCGAGGCCTTTTTCTGCGCCCACAGAATTAAACCTGAGCGCTACATTACGAGTAGTGACAGGATAATGCAATGTAAGAACTGTCTTCTTTTTAACCACGCAACAAGCGCCTGCCACGCCCAAAAACGCAACCCGACGGTCGATATCGTGAACAGTCATGGTGAAACGATCAACGTGTGCGCAAATTGCAAAGACGTGAAACCTGAACAACATACGGCGACACAGCGCAAATGCCCGCGCTTTCAGCGGGAGATGAACAAGCAAAAAACAAAACGCGAAGAGGCAATCCTCCGAGTTGAGGAGAAACATTACAATAAGCAAAAACAGCAGTCTCCTAAAGAGGAGACCCCACGCGAACATCAACCCCGACCACGCGAGAGACAAATTAGAGGTGAACGTAACTATGCTAACGTCGTCGCCAACACCCAACAAGAAGAGACAACAAGACCGAGCCACAAACTCTCAAAACAAGACTTCCTCGAAATATTCGAGCGCTGCTTCAGAGAACTGCGCGATGCCATCCTTAACTGCAACTGGAACTAAGAAACGAGTGCGAATAATGCACGTCAATGTGCAAGGCCTCCGTTCAAAATTTATAGAAGTCAAGCACATCGTGAACAAGTATAACGTTGACATTCTCATACTTAACGAGATAAAAATTAACCTGGACGAAAAAAGGTACAACATACCCGACTACGACAAAATCTACGAAAGAAAAGAGCAACATCTTGGCACCGTAATGTACATCAAACGAGGTCTAAGATGGGCTCAAACTCGGCTGGTAGACAGTATCGAAGACGCGGACAGACGTATCGAGGGATGCAGTATCAATCTTTACACCAAACACTTAACCAACGATAAGATCACAATCAAGGGCATCTACATACCGATACCGAGACAGGGAGATCTCGTCGACGAATTCGAGACCCTAATTCTAGGCGAAAGCGCCATCATCATAGGTGACTCAAACCTACGCATGAGACAGCTCAATCACACCAGAGACGCAGGCCTGGGCATCGTACTCCGCGACGCAATCCAACGCGGCTCCGTCAGAATCGTTAATACTGGTCAACCATCCCGGCCCACGAGTCCAGGAAACAGCATACTCGACACAGCAATCGTGACCCACGATCACTCTCTACTGGAATTTAAGTGCCAGCAGAGGGAGTGTATTTCCTCAGACCACCTCCCCTGGACATTGGATGTAATTATCGATAGCGATTACGAACAACTGATGAGTCGCGATCTTATACAGATTAAAGGTACACGAGAGGGCAGACAATCTTTCGAAGAGCTGCTCGCTAATAACATGAACACACCGTCAGAACGACAGATCACCTCAAACGACGACTGTGAAATGTATATCGGGGAAATAGAAAAGGCCGTTGTCAAAACCCTCGATGAGTTGGTGCCATTGAGAATCGTTGACTCCAAAGACAGACTTCCTAAACATTTACGAGAAAGAATAGCCGAACGTAACGCCAAAAAGCAGCGTGCCTGGCGACTTAGATACACCGAGCTAAGGACTGTGGCAAGAAGGCAATACAATGCCTGTAAACATCAATTAGCCAAAGAAATTATCCAACATAAAGAAGCCGAGTGGACCAAGCTACTTCAAAACTCCAAAGATAATAGAAAACGCATGTGGGCCGTGCAAAGAGCAATGAAAAAGCCTATCATGAAGCTGCCGCACTTCAGTGATTGCACCAATGAACTACAAATCATTGATAAAATGGTCGATACAGCCATAGTCAAGGAAGCGACTATCAGTACAAATGACGAATGTACAGAAATATCGACACCATTCGCACCACTCGATCGAACTTCAAAACATGAGCTCAAATTAGCTCTTAAACGCTTCAAGAACGCCAAAGCCCCTGGACCTGACGGCATTAAAGCCGATATACTCAAACTTGGCGGCGACACCATGATTACGTTATTCAAACGTGTTATGGACTACGTACTCGAGAGGGGTTACTTTCCTAAACGATGGAAAACCAGTACCTGTATTTTTCTGCATAAGGTGGGTAAGGATCATAGCGATCCCAAATCGTATAGACCCATCAGCCTTCTAAACATCATGGGCAAATGGGCCGAGAGAATAATACTAAACCGCATCGAGACAGAGTTAAGCGGAATAATACCTAGCCACCAGCATGGGTTCACAAGAAATAGAGGCACCGCCACTCAAATCCTTCGTACAGGCAAGTACATCGCCGATGCGCTGGAGAAGGGTCACAGTGTTGCCATGATATCGACTGATCTCAGCAAAGCTTTCGATTCAATAAATCATAAAGGACTCTGTCGAAAACTGATTGACGCTGGAGCACGCAACAATATAGTAAAGATGATCGAAAACTATCTGAGCGACAGGACAACAAGAGGTAGCTTCAGAACCACTTTAGGAACGGAGCAGCGTGTGCCACACGGGGTGCCTCAGGGATCGATACTCGGTCCGGCGATCTTCAACCTCTATGTGGCTGACCTGCCAAACGAAAGAATAGCAGGCCAGATGCTGTCACAATACGCCGACGACCTGTGTATACTCAACGCAGCTGAAAGACCGGACCACGCTACACGACGAGCAGAATGGGCCGCCGTCGATATTATTGACTACTACCAAAAATGGGGCCTCAAATGCAATGTTGACAAGACAGAATGCATAATGTTCTCACACAAGAGACCAAGGCTCAACAATTTAAACACAGGGTATCGCAACTATGTTCAAATACGTAGCGATCGCATACCGTTCAAACCAGAAATAAAATACCTCGGAGTCTGGCTGGACAAAAGGCTTTTGATGAATAAGCATGCCAAGGAAAATATTGAAAAGGCCAAGAGAGTCAGAGGAGCGCTAAATACAATCATCGGCTACCGCTCCAAGCTAAGCGTCGACGTGAAGCTACTTGTCATTCAAGCATGCTTATTGCCAGTGATAGACTACGGAGTAATACAACTGCTACCGAGGTATAGTAAAACAAACCTGCTCAAGCTTGAGAGGCAGTATAAAATGGCATTGAAGAGCGCCGCGCCGCCCAGTTACCCAGGCGCACCGGCACCGATCTACTCTGGGAAATCTTGCAACAAGACCCGTGGCACATTCGTGCGCATGATCTCCACGGCGACATGATAGAACGTCTCAAATCTCTGTCGATCGAGGGGCTACAAGAACAAGGCCCAGCGTACACACGCTATGGTCAATACAATCCTTTCCTTTTCGCAACTAGAGTAGGTGAAATTGAATATATTCATAAAAAAGATAGGGACAAGCCGCTCTTCAAACGACTGGCCCCCTTCCGACAGCGTAGGCTCTGACTGTAGAGTCACTCAATAAAGTAATAAGCGGCCTGTCGCTGGGGCTAATCCCCACTGCTTTATCTTTATCCTCACGTTAAATTATATAAGCACCAGCAATAGAGGAAAAGACTAGGATAGGTTTCAAAAGCTCCCACTCTACGGACATATTGAGACACGCAATTGTAAAATGAAAATTTGTTAAGTATGTAATATTAAAACTAGAGAAATAAATAAATTCTGATTCTGATTCTGATTCTGATTTTGAAGTCGGTTGAAAACATAACAGTAAGTCATTTCTTAGAATCGTTAAATAGTTTCTCAATTCAATTCAAAAATTCTCGCTGTCTTTACTTCCTTTTTTTTAAAGCTGATCCTGGTGAACAAATGAGTTTAAGTTTGGGGACGACCCCCTTTTATCCAGATAATATTATACTCATAATAGGCTTTAATCTTGTTAAGAACCGCTTTAAATACTTAAACGTAACAAGAAAAACGTTTTCCTGTAAAATCCTCAACTTATTTTAAATTGAAACTCTATTACCTACATAATCCACTAGTGCCATGACATTGAATAAGTAAGTATATACATCACGCTAAGACCAATAGGAGCGGAGCATCAAAGAAAAATGTTAAAAACGTCCAAAATGACGCAAACTGAATTGCGGGGGTCAGCTGCTGTAACATTATTATGACTAGTCTTCCAAAATCTAAAGGAAAACGTCTGTAAAACAGAGTTAGGTTTAAAAACCTAACTCGTTTTACAAATGCTTTCGTTTAAAAACCCGGTACGGCAAAATATCCTTACAAGTATTTTCTCATAAATAAAATGAATACCCAGTTAGCGTCCTAGTTCCAGTAGAACACATAAGGAACATCGTGGTCCACACCAAGCCAAAGATACCAGAGATGAGAGGAACATACGTTGGCAGTACACAAGTGCTCTTCTCAACCCATTGCGTGCTCACAAAATCCACCGGCACTGTTGACAAAATGCATTTTGTTAACGAACGACGTGATAACTCATTGAATAGTTTTAGATTTACATAGTAAATATTCTTACTCGTAGATACATAGTACTCTTGATGTTTGTAAACGTATCTCGCTTCAGTTGACTATGTAGATCTGAACTTAATTGCCTAGGTAAATTTAATCTATACTATACTAATATTATAAAGCTGAAGAGTTTGTTTGTTTCTTTGAACGCGGTAATGCTGGTCCGAATTTAAAAATTCTTACACTTCTAGGATAGCCCATTTATCGCGGAAGGCTATAGGCTGTATAACATCACGCTACGATAAATAGGAGCGGAGCAGTAATGAGAAATGTAGCAAAAACGGGAAAATTTACGCAGACGTAGTTGTGCAGGACAGCTAGTCTATACTAATATTATAAAGCTGAAGAGTTTGTTTGTTTGAACGCGGTAATCTCAGAACCTACTGGCCGGATTTAAAAAAATCTTTTTTTGTTGGTTAGCCTATTTATCGAAGAAGGCTATATATAGGCTATATAACATCACGCTACGACTAATAGGAGCGGAGTAGCGACGAGAAATGTTGCAAAAACGGGGAAAATTTACGCATACGAAGTTGTGCGGGACAGCTAGTAGTAAATATACTTACTCGTAGATACGAAGTTCTCTTGATATTTGTAAACATATCTCGCTTCAGTTGAGTATGTAGGTCAGAAGTTAATTGCCTAGGTAGATTTAATCTATACTATATTAATATTATAATGTTTGTTTGTTTGAACGCGGTAATCTCAGGAACTACTAATCCGAATTGAAAAATTATTTCACTGTTACAACAAATGTTGAACATCACGCTACGACCAATAGGAGCGGAGCAGCAATGAGAAATGTTGTAAAAACGGGAAAATTTATGCAGACGGAGTTGCGCGGGACAGCTAGTATTAGATATAGGTATGTTAGTAAAGATATCAGTACCTACTGGTAACTACATGTTATGGGTAATCAAACAGATCTATAGCCTTATTTGTATACCTAAGAACAATATATTATTAAATACTTTTTTTTACAAGTTTTAGGTTCGTCTTTTTAATCGCTTTCAAAACAGGTGTATGTATGTTTTTCTCAAAAACTACTGAACCGATGTGATTTTCACTATTCAATTGCATATTTTTCTGGAAACGTTTTATTGTATAAAATGTTGTTCTAGCTTATAGAACACCAGAGAAATAGACCATATACATAGGAGTGAGTCAGCGAAATTTGCATTCGGCTTGCTTGATTTTTTGTTTGATGGCCGTTTAGTTCTTCTTTAAAAGTTATTAATTTCATTACTTCCAAGAAATGTATTCCCACCTACTTACCTACACAATAGATTTGCAGTTTATAAAAGTGCTAACATTTTTACCCATTCTTTTGTACGGTGCCACTTGTTGAAGCAAAAAGAGTTCTGTTTAGTAAACTATTTTTAATCTAATTTCAACTGGCCCGTTGGTGTGTGTAGTGATTAGTGACCCTGAGGTCGTGAGTTCGATCACAATTTGTGTGATACATCAAAATTTTTGTTTCGACTCTGGGTGTACGTACTTTAACTAATTTGTGTCGTAGGCCTTGTACCCTAGTGCGGGAGTTGACTTATCCATACTAATATTATAAATGTGAAAGTAACTCTGTCTGTCTGTCTGTCTGTTACGCTTTCACGCTCAAACAGCTAAACCGATTTAGATTAAATTTGGTATGGAGATAGTTTGAGTCCCGGGGAAGGACATAGGAGGATCGCGATAACCGACATCCACACGAGCGGAGCTGCGGGCGAAAGCTAGTTAAAAATAAAAATAAATACTTACAATCAGAATAGTCGTTGCTGGGAGGCAGGAGCTCGTAGATGACGTTGTGTCGCAATGAGGTGAGAGACAGTAACTTGGGGAACAGTACACACTTCTCATCGAATAAGAACATCAGCATGTGGAAGCAGAATGTGCAGAATGAACCGAATACAAAAGCCAGAAAGAACAGTAACAGATGTGCACCTATAATAAAAAAAACACATACATATTAGTAGAATAAGACCGCTACAGGTCAAGATTAAATTAATAAATGCTTCTGACGGGAACCGGTGCAGACTGAGGCGCGTGCCCACTATGTCGTGACGGTTAATTTACGTGTTCCCATTATAACAACATCGACAGTCGGACTAGCAGGTCTGACAATTCACTGCAAAAATGTCGTGGACGACAATTAATCGTGTCGTCCAATAAGTGAAATGCAAAAGCCACAACCCTTAGAACGACACTATAATCGTCTACTCACTATGTCGTCAAGACTTAAGGGGAACGTGCCGTAGCATTTCAGGTCTACCCCTTCTAAACTCATATTATGTCGATTGCCATAACGACCAGTCGCAGATTTATAATAGCAATCTTTCCTTTTCTTAACAAAGAGAGTAACAGATTGACGGTAGGTAACCACTTTCTAACCAGAAGGTTATTATTATCAGGTGGGATTATTGTCACAGCTTAGCACGTCGAACTCGAACCATTGGTGTGCTTGAATCTCTTTCGGTTTGCGAGGAGCTAACAACTGTGTTTAGCTGAGTCACCAGTTCCTTTTTAAGCATATTTAGCAATTGCTTAGGGCAACATGTCTTGAAGGGCACCAGAAACTGCACATAATTTTATTTTGCTACCTAGCACCTAGTTTTAAATCGCTTAGAAATTCTAAGGTACCTACGCAACGATCTATCTCGTGTTGTACCTAGTACCTTTTGTTTAAAGACCAGTACTAATTTACTTATGGATAGAGGCAAGAGGGGGGAGGGAAGGACAGGCGTGGATTGCTTAGGACATCATGTAGTTTTAATAAGGCACTGGTCGTGAATAAAGTTTCGTCTAACAAACTGGAAAATCACTCGTTCCTTTTGTTTATGTAATTAGAGGAAAGGATGGAATTGTTATTTACATACTCAAAAACTGATGTACATTCAAATTTTGTAGTATATACCTTTCCATGCTCTATTTATGCACTCCTCGCTTCGTTCAATAAGCCGATATTCTTTGTATATACATAGGTTCTCATAGGTCATTTTAGTAAGATACTGGAAATTATTTCCAGTACATTTAAGACATTTGACACAAGTTAACTGATTGACGGATTATCAGAGTTGACAGCATGGTTGACAGATTATTTATGGCAGGTGCAATCGTATACGGAAACTCTTTTTTATACCTGTACCTTCCCACTTGCTTATTTTTTTTTTTCATTTTAAAAAGATAACTTGCAATGAGGTATTGAGTCCCACATTACTAGCCATCTTGTTATCCCTCCAGCTAAGTTCAAAGGCTTGTGTTAGGAATGGGTTCACGTCGGTAGTATAATGGGTAGGATTCGAACCCGCGACCTCACGATTTCGAGACCGATCCCTTAGCCATTAGGCTACCACCGCTATTTATTAGCAACTTATGTTGCTAATATAGCCAGTGGCAACCATCGAGTAATTCACTGTGGCAACAGCAGGAGTAGGGAGATCATTGCGCGGACGCCACAATGTGAACTGACTCACCGCTATCGAAAAATAGTAATATATTAGATATATATATATATATATATATATATATATATATATATATATATATATATATATATATATAATCGTACCCGTACATCTAAGACGTAAGGAGAAAGAGAGTAGGCCTAATTTGATTCAACACTAGGCACTAGGTAGGGATGTTACGGATACGGATATAAAAACAATATTATATCGGTTCGGTTACGGATTTAAAATTATTTCGGATTATCCGTTAGTTTCGGATAATCTCGGTTACGAATATTGGATTTTTGAGTAATAAAAAGTAATAAAAAAAATACAATCAGTCGTTTAGTAAACTAATTATTATCGCTATCTACACATTTCTTACAAAATTATTACTATACCTAGTTGTTTTCTATTATATTCTTCAATATCTCTTTATGAGCTGACCCGCGCAACTTCGTCTGCGTAAATTTTCCCCGTTTTTGCAACATTTCTTATTGCTGCTCCGCTCCTTATTTATCCACTATTTAATAGATGTTATTATACATATAAACCTTCCTCTTCAATCTCTCTATCTATTAAAAAAACCGCATCAAAATCCGTTGCGTAGTTTTAAAGATTTAAGCATACATAGGGATGTAGAGACAGAGAAAGCGACTTTGTTTTATACTATATAAAAAGTACGTCATAGTAAACGTAATTTGTTGGCACAGAGCCATGTGAAAGTGTCATTGCTCATTGTATTTTAACAGGCGCTCTGTAGAGCAATACTATGCTATGCTATGTGAATCCTAAAAGAATAATGCAACGACGCAGGCGTAGAATAATCTTGTTAAGGCCTTCCGTATCAATTCAATCTGACCTGTATTACAAAAGTCTATCGTATCGGAGGTATTTACCCAACATATCTACACACTGTTGACCTAGAGAGTGGCTACATTTCCATCAGAGATAGCTCTGTGTGTTGTGATAATTATGTGTGTGGTGTGCAGGTAAGGTATAGGTACTATTTATTTTTAATTTTAAGGCCCTGGGACTGACCAAGGGATAGGTATACTAGTACCTATATCCTAAGTCTATGGTTTGTGTTAAGTATCATTGACGTACAGATCTGGATAGTGCAGCCGTTTCTTTGACAGGTATTGACGTGTCAAAGAAACAGGGCCATACGCCATCGCATGTGTGTTCTGAGGCCATCGCCATGCGATTTATTTCTCTCTTTCACGCGTTGCAGTCAATATTTGCTTTTTAATTGAAAGGGATGGCACAGTCCATGTCTATATGTCAATGATAAGTAACACTACATTGATACAATGTCACCTGCACCCAGAGACGGATTTGCAGTGTTGGCTGCTCTAGGCCCAAGCCATGCCAGACGCCCCCTTTCCGCGGGAGGGGGGTGGGTACAAATAATTTTTACCCGATACCCCCTAAATACATCGTGCAACGGAGGGGAGGGGTGCTCATCATTTCACATTTTGTCACTATTATTAGCCGCCCCTAAAATCTAGCCGCCCTAGGCCCGGGCCTATTGTGCCTTAGGGCAAATCCGTCTCTGCCTGCACCCACCATGCACATGTAACGTAGTAATATAATAATTATATAGTTATGTCGTAGGGTTGTCAAATTATATCTATTTATTTTATTGCTAAAAATTATAACTATTTATTATACGGGAATTAACGCGCATTGTTTACCTTAAAATTGCTTGACGTTTCGACCAGGTTGCACCGGCCGTGGTCACAAGCGGACTGTCGCGTCGCAGCGATGTTAAGACTCCGTCAGTGACGGACGTGACGGAGTCGTAACATCGCTGCGACAGTCCGCTTAATAAATAGTTATAATCATGCAACGCGAAAGTTTAAATGTTAGTATAAAAATTATAAGTTTTAACTTTACATAAATAATTCTTTTGTATGTGCGTTTGTCAGCTATCTTCGCCTAAACGGCCAGACTGTTTTGGATAAAAAAAATCATGTTTATTTAAGTGAAAAATGCAATTATTGTATTTATAAAGTAATTGGCAAGAAATGCCTATAAAATTACTTTAATGAAATGGAGATTGCTTGAACTGGTTCACCCACAGTTGTAGAGTTGTGTTCGCTTGTACTGTGACTACAAAAACACAGTCACATTAAGTTTAGTCGCACATGTGACTAAAATAAATTCAATTTAAAAATAAAAATGTATTCCTGCTTTTTTTTTATTAAAGATAACCAGCAATGTGGGAATCTGGGTCCCAATATTACTAGCAATCCTGTTAACCCCTCGAGCTCAGGTCAATAGCTTGTGTTAGGAGTGGGTTCACGTCGGTAGTATAATTGGTAGGATTCGAACCCGCGACCTCACGATGGGAGACCGATGCCTTAGCCATTAGGATAAAAGAAGTGTAGTCGTGCAGTCGGTGGCATTCATGAATTTCTTGAACCTCTGCATGATATTATAGGTACAGGGTGTAGCAAACCAATAGCCCCTTCAGGGAAAGTACCTACTCTAAATATTTCAGTTACCAAATTGTACTCAAAGAAAACATTCTTTTGTATTAAGAAACTAGCTGTCCCGCGCAACTTCGTATACGTCAATTTTCCCCGTTTCTGCAACATTTTTCATTGCTGCTCCGCTCCTATTGGTCGTCGCGTAATGATATTATATTCGAACCAGTAGTTCCTGAGATTATCGCTTTCAAACAAACAAACAAACTCTTCAGCTTCATGATATTAGTATAGATAAACCATCACAAAAATATTTATCCTGGGAGGGAATCGAACTCACAAAATCTGTCTTATCAGTCAGGCCCATTAACAACTAGAACTAGACCTGCAGGCCAATCAAATACTGCTAATCTGTGGAAAAGGTGCGTTATACAAACTGGGTGAATGCAAGCGCGACCCCAAGGTGAATGACCCTTAATGTCAAAGTGTATCAATCGTGGCATATAGAGATATCTATCTATTAGGAACGACTCCTAGGCCCAGCTCAATTTTAACGAGGCGCGGTGATGATATTGAAAAGATTACATTTTGAACTGCATATACCTAGTTGAAAATGGAATGGTTGCAGAAGGCGGAAGACCGTGTAAATTGGAAGAGGCCTATTTTCGGCGGTAGATAAATAGGTACGGGCTGATGATGATGGTTATAAAATGCTAAACTCTATTAGGTACTCCTTTTGACCCCTTGGCGAAATATTTTGGGTGTTATAAATTTATCGTGTTTCTGTTACTCTCTTAAAGCCAAATGTCCAAACGGTTTGACAGATTTAAATGCATTTTATTAGTAATCTAATTTAATGTTTCATGCAAATCCGTTCTTTTGAAGATAAATAAGCATTAGGATTTAACTTAGATTGTTGCCTTTATCTTCGTCGCTCTTTACTAGGTTTTGCGCAGTTCCTAAATACTTGTATACCTTCCAATCATACCAAACACATTCACTAACATACGGACCTACTACGAGAAATGTCAAACCATGAAAACCTAAGCTAAAAAGACTACGTTGTGTGGTAAGTCGTATGATTAAGTACTTGTTGATGTTTGATGTAGATATCTGTTCGATAATGTCCATGTCAGTTTATCATGTATTTTGATATGTGAGATCAAAATAACAAAATATAATTTCTGTACATACCTATCTATTCCTCTACAATTGTAATAATAGATGTTAGTAAACACTATTTTAATATTTTATATAAAAAATAGAGATGTCAGAGCGAGCAGGGTGAGCCCGTTGTACACAGCAATGGCATCACGGTTAATTCCAGCGTCGACGTAACTTATACCTAATTTTAGAAATCACTAACCCTGAACTTCCACGGGATATACAACTTCATCATTGACGAACGCAGATGATTAATTTGAGATGCAGTTAACAGTGTTCGGACTGTCTGTGGAATTCGGACCGTTTGGGCCCTTTCGCGTTAAAGGATTGGCGGGTCAACTGCATTTTAATAGATTTAAATTAAAATTGACGGAGTTTCATTCAAAATTGCAACCCCTATTAAACTCACTTTAAAACTTATTAAAACACTCAAGGGATGGTTTTCTGAAAACGCTGAAACACGTGTTTTAAATGAAAAAACCCCAATATTACCTCTTTAGGGGTTGTTTTTCCAAAACTGATAAACATGTTTTTTTTTATTTTAAACTAATAGGCTTTACACAAAATTTCATACATCAATCTTCAAAACTGACGGAGTCTCATACAAACTTTGACACCCCTTTTCAATCCCTTAGGTGTGTAATTTTCAAAATACCATTCATAAGGGATGCCTTCATCATTTAATAAATATGTCCTCAACATTTCACTTCTCTACGATTAGCGGTTTGGGCTGAGTCTTGATCCATCAGTCAGTCAGGACTGTGAATTTTTTATACCTACTATCTGACCCGCGTAACTATGTCTACGTAATTATTCCCCGTTTTTGCAACATTTTTCATTGCTGCTCCACTCCTATTAGTCGTAGCGTGATGTTAAATAGCCTTCCTGGATAAATAGGCTACCCAACAGTAAAATATTTTTTTCAATTCGGACCTGTTATTATCGCGTCCAAACAAACAAACAAACTATTCAGCTTTTTAATATTAGTATAGTTATGCGTGGAACCAAATTAACGCTGAATTTGGTCCTTCTGGCAATGGAACTAGGGATGTGATATGTTTTCATGGCGATCTAGGGAAAACTTTGAACGAAAACCATTTAGAATTAGGTTTCTAAATAATTTGTAGATGAAAATGTTCTTACGGTTTACTAAAGGAGGGGTTTTGAAAAATTACAGTTAGGCAGCATAGGAAGTTGTCCTGTTGTTGAACTTTGCTAAGTACCTACCCCAGGTGATTTAGTAATGTTTTCTAAAATCGTTGCTTGCGGCGGCTGGCTGCAAAAAGAACGTGAAAAAGGAGAGTTAGTTTTGAGTGAGTGAATGTAATGCCGCGTAATGGGGCCTTCAAGCTACTGAGTAATATTCTGAAGATCAAACTATAATAGAGTATTATTTTTGTGCGTGTTTTGCCATCTTGATATATAGATAGTACCTACCTCTGTCCAAATGTGGTAGGTACGTAAGTAATTTTGGTGTCTACAATAACATCCAAATCAATACTATTTCTTACCGCGGCTAAAGCAATACTGTTTATGGTGTACTTATATAGTGTTAATACAGATGTTTGCGAGTACGATTAAACATAATGTGACTGTTCTTTTGACAATTTAACTAGATACAATATAGAGTACCTTTACTATACAGGGTCTGTCAATATCTTGCTTCATGGCAGTAGGTTATCGTTTTTGCATTATTTATAAAAATAAATGGTGTCGTATCACCAAAACGATCAATGACATAATTATTGAAAATATTAAAAAGTACAGGACCTATATGTGAGCCTTGTGGGACACCCATACGAATCTTATGATGTGTATATTGATACCCGTTAACTACCACATAAAAAATCCTATCAAATGAGTAACATTGTAATCCAGATAACTGATTGAATCAGGCGTCACATAGCGGTATTCCATCTTAAGTAGATTACAAGGGACGGATCCCACCACCCACCCTCGATCAGTGAATCACCACGATTGAAGTAGTAAGGAAATGCCCTTAATACAACAATCGAAATAGATTGAAAGACTGCACTCAAAAAGAGAGACCTGCAACAAATAAAATTATTGACAGGTACCCTTACCAAGTCGAGTGGTAGGCACCTACGGACCCTTGACTTGCAATATTCTACTTCCACAAAGTGAAACTTCGACACGTGTTTCGCCTCTACACGAGGCATCCTCAGGACAGTTTAGCACCGACTAAGTCTAAAATTGAGCCTGATTTATCTTTATTTATTTATTTATTTATTCATTTGCATAAATGTGGTACATATGACTGCCTCTGTGGCGCGGTGGGAGTGTGTCCGACTGCTACGCAAGAGGTCGTGGGTTCGATTTCCACACGGGACACCACAAATTGTTGTTCCGGGTCTGGGTGTAATTTGTGTCCGTGACTTGTATGTTTGTAAAGTCCCCCGTGACACAGGGCTTGTACCCTACTGCGGGAGTTGTCTTTAAAAAAAAAAAAAAAAAAAATACAGATCTTTAAAATACATATTATTGAATCAGCACACTTGCCAATTACATCATTGGTATAGGCAAAATTTATCAAAATTACAAAGAAATATGTTTAAAAAGTGAAATAGTATTAATAAAAAAAAAAAACAATGCACACCAATGTCGTACTTTCTAGTGTCATTAGGAGTATTTCATGGGAGACCTTGTCAAACGCATTGCTAAAACCTGTGTACACAGCGGCAATATAATAGCTTTGTTTAAATTTTCTGTCATCATTTCTAAGTATTATATATAAGACTAGATTGGTACAGGTGTGTGAAACCTTTATGTTCATGCACACATAACGATTTTTGGAAGTAACGCTGTACGGAGAGGCATGCTTAAGCAGGGATTCTAAAAGTGTCTATCAAATCTTTAAAGTATGGATATAGACTAGTAGTTATTATATATATTAGCAATAATATTAATATTGTCAGTTTTGTTAATGAGCACTACTTTGTTAAATTTCCATTGTACAGGGAAACAATCTAGTTTAATGATTAATTAAATAACAGCGTGGTATTACCAAGTTACAGTTGCAATTTGCGATATATAATTTACTAGCTGTCCCGGCGAACTTCGTCTCGACTCTTTTTTTTTGTAACTCGGGTTCAATTGTGAATCTAAACCATCCTCGAATCCCCTTGAACTCACACAAAAAAAATCATCAAAATCGGTCCAGCCGAGTCCAGAGGAGGTCCAGGAGGAGTTCAGTGACATACACACGCACACAAGAAATATATATATATATATAGATTTATTTATTTACAATAACTTACATCTATCTTTACAGGTTATAAACTAATGCAATAGTGTAATTAACAATAATAGCCTTAAAATACGTAGTTACACAATATAAAGTACATAGCTCGTGTGAATACGTTCAGTGACCACGAGAATATATCTATATGCTCCGCAACCGCATTGAGCGTCCGCAGCGCCCGTGTCAGCGGCGCGCGCTGCACCAAGTTAGTGTGCGCGCTCGGCACCGCCAGCAGTCTCCCTCTAATATCATACTCAAAAGACTGTCTTGATATGTTTCCATCGGGGCCGCTGTCGCATCTTTAAGGCATGTTTGAATGAGCGAAGTTCAAAATAGATTGTATAATTCGTACCCTATATACCAACCGTCAATCAAGTTTGCTGAATAGCAGCTCTCGATAACATTGAACAGAGTATTAGTAAACTAAAAGAAAATAATAAAGGAAATTGGTAAAGTCATTCTCTAGTTGTCGTAACCAAGGGAAAGAAAGAACTCTCCACCAGCATTTATACAAAGTTTTTTGCATCTGAACCAATTTTCAAAACATTTATTCCAAACCACCGCAGATAACTCTTCAACGGCCTTCTTGAACGCTGCTAGCGCATCTTCCGGCGATGAAAACTGTATCCCTTTAAGCAGATTTTTTATTTTATATAATAACTGTAAGAAGGGTGACCCAAGACCATGTGGATCATGACCTATGTGGAGTCCAGGAAGTCCCTCGTTTTGAGAGCTGAGTGCGCGGGCGCGTTGTCGTGGTGAAGCAGTACCCTGGGAAACCCGGTGTTCGGTCGCTTGTTGCACATTGCAGACAAAACATCTGGTAGGCATTTTATGGTATACCATTCGGTGTTGATTCTACTTTGGTTTCGTAATCGATTTAAAACAAAATACCCCTCTTCGGTTCGGTTGCTTCTGAAGGTCCTTAATCCATAAAAGCCATATGAAGTCGATCAAATGACTCATCATCAGTTTTAGGCCACATTTAAAATCGTATAAAATCATCGCACGAAAATGTTCTCGATGCAGATCTATTGTTAGATGAGACACGATAATTTAATTTGGCTCTAGAAAAAATGTGAATTAAATTACTAAATTCAAACAATGGTATTTTTACTTTACATATCCATTTTTTTTCTAAATAATTAGGTAAAAGTGGCCAGTGCCATATACATAAATACTTTTTCTCGCAAAACTTTCTGAGTGGCCTGGTAGATAGACAACTACGTACTAACTGCCATGCCTTCTACAAATATGGCTAGATAGTCGGCTTTCCAGCCTAGTATGTGCCTACATCTAATCCATATAATGTTCCGAAACATTTGAAACATGCAAAATATGTAATGAGGATGATTCAAACATTTTTTCTTCTATTGTTGCAAACAGTGAGTTATTGTTTCTACAGAGATATCATTCTGCTAATGTGCTTCACAATAACTTTAAATTTATTTTCTAGATTTGATGTATGCCCTTAGGCTAATGAGCTATCTAAGGAAATAACTATTTTCAGGGTATATATTCCGAAAAAAATGACCATTTTTAGGGTTCGGTAGCGAAAATGGCAATATGGAACCCTTATAGTATCGCCATGTCCGTTCGTCCGCAGTTTTGCTCAGTGCTAGAAGGCTGTAACTTTGCTAGGATACACATATTATTTGAACCTCAATTACATGTAAAAGTGGGGATGTGATTTTTTTCTCACTTACCCCATCGTGTAGGGTATCATTAGATATGTCTTTAATAACGTTTAGGGGTTGTGAAAACCATTTTTTGATATAGGGATCCGTTTGTGAAATGTTAAGCTTTAAAGTGCAAATTTTTGATAGCCAAGTGCCCCCCCCCCCCCGGCCAGCTAAATTGTTGATGTGAAAAATGGTTCTCTGTTTGCCCGGTATGTTTGTGATTTTCTCAAAAACTACTGATCCCATTTAGATAGGGGTTTCTCTTCTATTCGACATATTCGTTTAAGTGTACAAAACGTCCTAGATTATTATTAGCCCCCAGAGCTATAGACTAAAATATAGAAATAAGTCAATGAAATTGCCCATATGTATAGGTAACAACTCTTTTTTTTTAAAAATATTACCAGAAACAGTAGATATCCAGTACTTATGTAAGTACCTAATAGATAGGTAGGTACAATATGTAAATAAGTACCAAAATGTTTTTGGACTTTAGTTCTATAAGGTCGGATCTAAAGATCCAAAATAACTTAAACTGACTCTAACATTTCTATCATTTTCCATTGTCGACATATACATTCATGCATAAAATCGGATCTGACGACTTACCGAAATAGTTTGGTGTCATACCTAGTCTTATTTAATGTTAACACATTTATTCCATAAAATTGCCTATAAACTTTGTGAATCTTTATGCAGTAGAAGTTTCATAACAATCTCATGATTGATAGCGATTGATAGTCAGAAAAATTTAAGGATAAAATCGGATGTACGCATACTGTACCCAAAGGTCACGTATAAAACTGCATATTCAAGCTATAGAGCCTGATGTTAGCGATAAAATTAACAAAAATGAACCTTAATATATGATAATTAACGTTTAATGTGGTCCACCACAAATTATTTAACAAAGATTACTTTAAAATAAATGTTAAAATGTCTGTAGTTTTATTTTTGCTCTCCTGAAAACCTGCGAAATTTGAGATCTGAATTATGGAACCAAGGTCTAAGTTTGTATTAGGTACTTACTTTATATTGAAAGAGAGTTATGAAACTCGAGTACAAACGAGCGATGCATAGTATGAATACCTACGCTTTATAAGATAATCGCTGGATTGTCAGCGAAGTGATATCTTTTGTTGCATTCAATAGTCACATGTACCTATTGTTCTCTTATGACCAAAGTATTTATTTACGTTTAGTACAACAACTGCCGATACAGTGGGACAGAGTTCAGTTTTCGGTTCGCTTAGCCGTGGTCTAGACATATTTAATTTTGTCAGTGAATAAATTCAGTATTTGTTAGTGACTCGGCAACGTTTTCGTTTCTATTCTATAGCAGTGCGCGTCATGCTTGCACGATCTTAATAGTATTCTTCATTCAATAAGTACTTTCTTCATTACTTTCCGGGCTAACGTACTACCAAGTTGATTAAACCATTTTAAGTACGGTTATTTACCAATCAGCATTACTTTAAATTTAGTGTATTTTGTACCGGACAGTGTTCAGTAACCACAAAAAACTTTTTTTGCTAAAATTTGTTTATAAATACAAAAATCTCTGCAGTCAAAACTATTTTGATACGCCACCATATCGAACTTGTAAACATGATTACCGATACGAGATATATAGTATAATATAAGTGTATAGTATAGCATAGCAGTAAACGGTTACTTATGTATTAATAGCTAGTTATAATTTTGTTATCGGTACAAACGAGTCACATCATTATGGAGTCGGCAACGAGCTCTTGATAGTGATTAACGTGCGAAACAAAATATTTTTCTCTTAAAATTTTTATATAAAGACTGGACAATGTATGTGATTGTATTGTTTTGTATTGCGATAACTGTGGTTGTCGCTGATAATATTCAATTATCCTCAAGTGATGTTTTATGGACGTTTAGGAACGGCAATGGATGTAAGTTTCATTTTATTGTTTAGTTTATGTGAATAGTTGTTTTCATTTTAAAGTTATACAGATTCTATAACTATGATGCTAGTACTGATACTTGGAGGCGAGGGAGGTTGGGTGGAGAAGGTGAGCAATCTGAGATGCTTGTCCAAAACTTCCTTAAAATACAAAAGATTTTCGAAATTGGCACGTGGATTTGGTAAACCGTCCTTTGAAAAAAATAGAGGAAAGCTTGATTTTTGCATGAATCTCCTTTTCTAATTCTAAACTAAATCCCAAAAGTTAGTAAGTATGCCGCTAAAGAAGTTACTCGGGGTCAAAACTCACAAACTATGGTTCGTCGCGAATATCTCGTGAACGGTCACTGTTTTGGAAAATAGTGGTTTCAAATTTGTAAATTAGCAAATACAGACTGGTAGAGAATGTCCACGGCATTAAGTCCGCCTTTTTCCATGCAATAACAGGAAGTTTTAAATAAATAAATTGCCTACTAAAACATACCTACACTTCGTTATTTCGTACGGCTAACGGACTGAACGGAACGGTTTTTGAGATAATTTGATTTTAACCGTTGTAACGTGCAGCATGCACTATGATAATTATGTTATGTAAAAATTGAAAAACAATGTCTTAAAATGTTCAAAAATCATAAGTACTTTTTTCAAACTTATGTTTAACATTCATCTATTGTTGCTATTGTTGTGAACCCTTTGTATTAATAAGTATAATGATTTAAGACTTAATCACTCCGTAAGCATGTTTATTATTAAATTAGTTAATTTTGAAGTTAATACTTAAGTTAATCTTGTTTGTATTTAGGCCAAATTAGCTAAATTACAAATACAACCCAGGCTAACCAAATGTTTTTAGTTGATAAAATTTATGTAGAGTACCGTCATGAACCGATACCTATGTATCGGTTTATAAGACAATGAAAGGCTACCAGTATGTATTTTACCGAACCTGGTATTTTGCGTAGTGAGTCCTTTATACGAAGTGGGGACTCACAAAGCCTATAGCGGCTACCGCGCGGGTTCATATGGTCCATCAGGTGCAGAAATTAAAGGTATTAGGTATGTATTCGACGAAGTCTGCCGCGTTGTTATTTTATAATATATTATTACTATTGTTGAATAATAACCACGGCAAACGATTTTTATGTGGCTAAGATAGTGGCAAATAATTTTGAAATCATCAAAAAATATAAAAGAGTCTGTATAAACTTCTTCTCTTTTTGTACTGGTGTATTGCCATTCATAATTTATTAAGCACTTTTCAAAGTCTCATACCGTAGGTATGTTTTTAAAATCGTCTGCCAGGATCTTAGCAATGTGAAAATTGTCAGTCGTTGTTTTATTTCAATAATAATTATAATAATATTTTTTAAATTACAAAATGGTACACGTGATACTTTTGTAATCCCTTAAATTTGATACCTCTCGGGCGTGAGCATCTCATAAAGCGGCCAATCTGAACTTAGTTAGATCCCATTTCATGAATCGTAGAGGTATATGAGATTCTCCGTGCAAAATTCCAGGTTTGGTAAAGTACAGTCGCGGAATGAAAATGTTCGTCAGTTTTCAAATACACTCATTTAACGCTTTGCAAGCACATGTTACCTTTGTAAACTATGTATTACACCGTAAACATACACCATAAATTGTGCTTAACTATTTGACAACAGAGTTTTAATTTACTCAGACCAATATTCCTTGACTATGAGTAGTTGAACCATAAACCTATCGGATAAATTAAATATAAGAATAGATGCAACGTATATAACTGACTGGCTTGTTGGTCTAGTAGTTAGTGACCCTGAGTCCCAAGCCGGAGGTCGTGGGTTCGATCTTCACCCAGGATAAAACTTTGTCTGATGACCATGATGGTTTATTGTGTGTCTAGGTGTTATTTATCTATAATATGTATTAACTATAATATTTAGAAATATTGAAGTATGTTTATCAGTTGTCTGATTTCCATAGTACAAGTTCTGCTTAGTTTGGGATCAGATGGCGTTGTGTGAGTTGTCCCAAGATACTATTATTATACCCTATCACTCTTTGCCACTGATTGCAATACGTAAAAATAATGTGTTAAAATAAGACAGATATAGGTAACAGTGTTGGTTCCGTCAAAATATCGTTCTTGCCATCCTGTTTTCTTTGGTTCATCATGTTCTCTTTACACGAATCGAGAAATAGTTGTTTAATGTTATTAATTCCCAATGTGGGTGTGACATATCAAAATAGCCATGCTATGATTCTAAACTTTCAAGAAACTGTCAATTAATTCTCTCAGTTATTCTTGTCTATTACCTTAAAATAAAAACATTTTGCATATGGTTTATGTCTACTTTCTTAACGAAAAAGTATTATATTTGAAGGTTCTATCTATTTAGTTTTTAATCTGAGTAAAACCTCATTATTATTTTGACAACATTGACATGTTGGCGTTGTTGTTCCTTCATTCGGTTCAAATAAATTTGGACTCTAAGGTGACGAACGTTTTCATTCCGCGACTGTACATACTGGTAGCCATCTATTGGCTCATATGCTATTATACAAAAAAGGTTCTCAATTCGTAACTTTTTTTAAGTAGGTACCTAAATCTTATTCGAATAGGTAGCTACTCGAAGACGGCTAGAGCGATTTGGAAAACTCATTCCCAATAATAAATGTTTCAAGAGTTGTGGTTAGATTACTATAATAAGGTTTTATATTAGAACAGTGTAACAGGCAGTGGCGAACCTGGCGAAAAATTGACCAACTGCCAATCGTACTCGCGCACCGAGGGTACCATAGATGTGTAACAATCCCTGTTGCAAATGTTGGAAACCCTCGGTGCGTACCACTCGCATTTTTTGATTTTTTGTTATTATCCGTATTTTTTTTTAGTACGGGCCTACCCGCCGTTACATATCTTGACTGTTGATTACATTTTATATAATATTACTATCAGTAGAGAAAAAGACATTGGAGTGGTGCTTTTTTAATATACTAATAACTTCCCGCTCGTGTCTTCTTTACATAACACTAAATAACTTTATTATATCATTTTTGGAAAATATTTGATACGTTAACCCTTAATCAACTACCATTTGTTTTTGGAGCTATGATCTTAACCACCTACAGACTATTTTAGTGGAGTAAAGTATTTTGGAGTAAAGTAGTTGTTTATAGTCAGGTTTAGGCCCGCAATCTGACAAAAAAACATAGATTTTACTCCGGGGGCTCTCAGATATGTGGTAAATGGTTGTGTGACTAAAGAGGTGGTAGGTGGTGCAGAGTTAATTTGAAACTTATTTAAAAAAATATATATATTACGAAGTTATTCAGTGTATATTAAGATTCGCCCTTTGTAAGCTACTAGATTTTTTCACCATCTTCACCCTCGTTATGTTCATTATTAACCTTTGCTCTACTCTGATGTATAAACTACGTACTCACTGACTGGCCTGTTGGTCTAGTGGTTAGGGACCCTTGACTGCTAAGCCAGAGGTCGTGGGTTCGATCCCCCCCCCCCCAGGATAAATATAAGTATGTTTATCAGTTGTCTGTACAAGCTCTGCTTAGTTTCGAATCAGATAGCGTTGTGTGAGTTGTCCCAAGATATTATTACTATCAAAATCCGTCCAGTAATTTTTGCGTGAAAGAGCAACAAATATTTCAATCTATAAATCCGCACAAACTTTCCAATTTATAGGAGAAGATTGTGTTCATTATGCCTATTCATAATTTTGTGTTCTCTCAGCAATATCAGGCAACGCGACGGTTCCCGGCGGAATATACTCTGACCTGCAGAATGCCGGCATTATTGATGATATCCTGTTTGGTTTTAATGATGTACTCACGCGGTGGGTTGCTTACGACACATGGACTTATGGTGTCAAATTCAATGGTATGTATCATCGAATTTATACCTAATTATTTCAGTACATTTTAGTAGGTTTGAGATAGGAAGATGAACTATGTAGGTATTCCTACTCCCGCAATAGGATACAGGCACTGTGTTGCGGGGCCTACAATTATTGGACACAAAGTAGTGTCCCTTGTGGGAATATAACTCACCACCACTTGCGCAGCACTCCCACTGTGAAGCCGAGGCAACCGACAAAATACCTAGTAGTACTTCAAAGACAATGTACTACATCATGAGATTTTCTCATGATAACACTACTCATGAATTATATTAAATATTATCGAACCGAAAATGCAAACAAATTCTCCCTTTTCACGATGCCTGACATCGCACAAAAAAGAGAGAAGCAATTTGGAATTGAATAGCATGACTCAATAAAGGTGGCGTTGGCTGCAACTTTCTAGTATCACTTAAGGTGGTATGTTGCTACGTGTAGGTACTTAGGTACTGCTAAAGTTCTACCACAGAACCATTTAGAAGAAATAGTGGGAACAAATGCTCAAGGCGATGTAGCATATTAAAAACTGCCCAGTTTTTACCCAACTGCACCAGAAGAAGGGTAATGTTTTTAGGATTCCGTAGCCAAAACGGAAAACGGCAAGTCCGTCCATCCGTCCGTCCGCAGCTTAGCTCAGAGACAGTTAGTGCTAGAAGGCTGTAATTTTGCGGATACATATAGTACTTACGTCAATAAAATGAAAGTTAAAATCTTAAAAAAGCATTTGTATGTGTGTAAAGTGGGGATTTGATTTTTTTTCTCACCTACCCATCGTGTGGGGTATTATTAAATAGGTCTTTTAAAAAACGTTTAATGATTGTGAAGACCATTTTTGATTTAGGGATCCGTTTGTGAAATAATGTTTTGAAATATAATAGATAGGGTACCAATACTATGATGGTCCCATTTTTATCACGTCAGCATCTAATGGGTTCCTAGAGGAATCATGGAACCTGTTCAAATATTACCACGATTTAGGTATATTTTAAAGTAATTGTACCGACCTAAGAAGTTGATGCCAAATAAAACATAGAAAAATGTTTATTTGTTTTTTTGAAGTCGGTAATATTTTTTGTAAAAAACGTTTTTGTTTGTATACCTAGTAATTGGTTCGATTGAAGACGCAGAAATTTGTTGTACAAAATAGTTATTTCTGTTTACAGTACCGGAGGATCAGTTGAACACACGAGTGTGCCAATTGGTGTTTGAAGGTCTAGATACCGTGGCGTTTGTGGAATTGAACGAAGTTCCTATCGGTACCAGTGATAACATGTTCGTGCGTTACACCTTTGACATTAAAGACCAACTGCGGGTAAGTAGGTACATTGTATAGAGTTCCGTAGCCAAAATGGCGACGATCGTAGAGACTCCCGGATGGGCAGAGAAACTTTGTTAGGAAGGTGGTCCGAAATTCCATGTCCGTGAGCATAAGAGGATTCGGGGGGGGGGGGGGGTGGCACGGGGGCACGTGCCTCCTCTAGACTGTTGTTTTGAAATGAATTGAAATAATCTTTATTTGTGTGAAAGATGGTAGTGTACAAGGTGTTACATCAAATAAAAAGTATTACAAATTTCGTCGGTTAACCCCACATGCAAACAGTCCACAATTAAGCGACAAGACAGCAGACACATAAAACAATCCCCATAAATAACTCAGCCATAACAATCGGATACCAAGCAGGCAGTTTTTAATATCATAATGCTTATAAAAACTTCTAGAAGTATTAAATGTCTCAATTTGTGAATAAATTAATGTCAATAAATATAAAAATAAATTAAGGTAAGTAAACTAATTTGATAAAAAATTAAATTATTTTGTGTACCGAATTTCTTGTATTGTATAGAATTTCTTTGTCCACTTGTCTCTTGTGCCCCTCCATTTTGGGGATCCACTCTCCAATATGGCCGGTGCCATGCGAAACTAATTGGACCTCCCATCCCCGTCGTAATCATGTTACATTCGGCACTGCATTTTCCTCTCGTCCCCCAAGAATCAAATCCAAGATCTGCCCATGTCCGTGAGTAATACCGTAAAGGTATCTATATATGCGTTCCTTGACCTCACATTCTATGAAGGTACCTCTGATTGGCTAGGATATGCGACTATGACTCTGTATAGTCCTCGACAAGTCTCAGACTGGCAAACGGGATTCGAGGTTAGACGAGGGAGCCCAAGCCATCCCCATTTTAATCTCGCTTACATTACCATCATTTGTATACCTACCTACTAAATATAACCTCGTACATTGCCATGTCATTTTGTTACGGACTATAAGAATCCGAAGAAAAAATTGATAGATGGGTTTCGTTATCGATCCCGGCTCGACAACCTTACATAATTAATTACACATAGAAATACACGTTAAGTTATTTCTCTACGGTATAAAGATGTGGGTACAATCTGCAATTTGTACGGGGCCCTTATTCACTATTCCTATTTCGTTGTCCTGACAAGCCCGTGCGAACTGGCACATGCGCGGTGCTGTCAAAGATGGCCACCGCGCATGCGCGTTGATGCATTTCTAAGCACTTTATTTTACACTAGCTTTCGCCCGCGGCTCCGCCCGCGTGGATGTCGGTTATCGCGATAAAAACTATCCTATGTCCTTCCCCGGGACTCAAACTATCTCCATACTAAATTTCATCTAAATCGGTTTAGCTGTTTGAGCGTGAAAGCGTAACAGACAGACAGACAGACAGACAGACAGAGTTACTTTCACATTTATAATATTAGTATGGATGATTTGTTTCTCCGGAATTCAATTAACTACAGACTGTAAAGATGTTTAATTATGATAAGTATTTATTAAATGTTGTTAAAAATAACTACAAATATTTTAAGAAAACAAACTAAATAAAGTTATATTTTATTTTGACACAACGTACTATTTTCTACTTTTAATAACTAAAGTAACTACTTTATTTGCACCAAAAAAGGTGGCAACCCTACTACCTACTGTAACGTAAGCCGTTTGTTATTGCGATTGTTACCTTGTACACAGTTGAAACCAGGAACCGATTAATTGTCGATGAATTAGTGCTCATTAATCTGCGATCTTATAGTTGCTTGTTTAAGTAGATAAACTGTAGCATAATTTCTGGATATTATTCGTAGTTTTTAAGTTTTTGTCTTTCTTTTTTAAAAAGACTTCTCCCGCAGTTGTGTTCAGCCCCGTATCGCGGGGGAATTTACAAACATACAAGTCACGGACTCAAAGTACGCCCACACTCGGAACAACAATTTGTGGATCACACTAAGTGGTGTCCATGTGGGAATCGAACGCACAACCTCTTGAGTAGCAGTCGGACACACTACTACCGCGCCACAGAGACAGTCAACAATCAACAAACAGATACAATTAATTTATCATATTAAATGACTTACTAAATAAATAATTAATCTTATTTATGAAAGTTTAATGGCATTTAAATTTATAATGTTATACAAAAACAATTCAGCACATATTGAAAATTAAAATTGAAACAGATTTTTCTTATGCATCTCTTAATTACGATCTTAATTAACCGTATCCACCCTATATAAAAAAACAAAGAGACCGGAGTTAATACTCTTTGGTATAAGTCGCTGTAATTCCTACTGATTATCTAATGGTGACTTTAGTACTGATTCAGTTTTATATATAGATTACACGAATTACTAGATAACCTCAAAGTTAATGGCGCCCTATTATTATTTCCTATGATTGCAGGCTGGTCAAAACACGTTAAAGGTTACATTCATATCTCCCGTTCAAGCTGCCCGGCTTAGATCTGTAAATCACTTCGCAGCTCCAACGTGTGTGCCTGATGAATACAATGGTGAATGCCATGCAAACCAGCTCAGGAAGATGCAGGCCTCTTTTGGCTGGGATTGGGGACCTGCTTTTCCGTCTGTTGGGATCTGGTTAGTATCTTTTTTTGTAAATTTTGTAGAGTTCTTCGCTTGTATTTACCCCACTGTGCCAGAAAGTGGTTTATGTTTTTCGATTGTATGTTCATTTCTTTGGCATACAGGTCAAACGGCTTGACGGATTTTAGTTGGTGATGTGTTGCTCGTCTCAAATGTGGTAGATTTTCAATATTTTTTTAGTTTGGGCGTTTGACGGTTTTTTGTTTATATAGGTAGGTACTTAGTCTTTTCTTGATTCGCTACATGTATGTGAGTAATTTTGTGCATTAACAAAAATTTTTTGGGAAAAAAAAAATGTTGGTCAAAATAGAGCATCTCAACTGCGATTCAAAGGAAAAGGGAGACATGGATGGAGCGGGCAGAGGACTCATAGCCTCGCTATTTCGGAATGATGTCTCACTAAGACTATTTTACTGTTCCAGGAAACCAGTTTACATTCAAATGTACGACTCAGCGATTATTACAGGATTAACTACACATACAATTAAAGATGGTGCACAATGGAATTTAACCGCGAGAGTTTTTTTAGAGACAAGCTTAAAAGTATCAGAAATCAAAGGCCTTTTGATTATAACATTGAATATGGAAGGAAAACAGATTATAACTAAGTGGCAAGATTACAATGAGTCTACTAATACTGATGGGACAGCGGAAGTGGATGTAGACCTGTCTCTGTCTGAGGTAATAATAATAATAATAATTTATTTATTTATCTCCACAAATTACATAAGTTTTAATAACTATGTTGACAAATGTTGGCTTAATATGTAATTTGCGGGAGATCTGGAGTCCAAACTAAGCCTTGGCCTGTATTTCGGAACTCCAGGACCCCCAATACTAAAGTTATGGTAATATTGTCAGCATGATGTATTTCAACGTGGATGGGAATATGTGTGTGTGTGTGTGTGTGTTGTGCGGGTGTGTGTGTGTGTGTGTGTGTGTGTGTGCATCTGAGACATATATATATATATATTTATATTAATATAGTACATATAGTTATACCTACAATACGTCTTACATAATGATGTATCTTGTCGCCTTTATTTTTACAAAAGAGGTACTAGTGACATTATTTATATATATTTTCTCGCCGCACCTTTAGAGCGAGTGGGTCTGGTTTTGGGTTTGTTCTCAATTGTGCCATAGTGACTTCTATAAAAAATCCGGGCAAGAGTAAGCGCTACCTTTTTAATTTTTTTTATATTTTTTGTCACACGGTTCAAAAAATAAGGGGGAGGAGGACACAATTTATGAAACTTTCGGAGCGAGTATTTCCAAAAAAATTCACTTAATCAAAAAAAAAATTTTAGAAACCTTAAAATGTTTTAAAAAGACAGACAGACGGACATGATGAAACTTTATGGGTTCCGTTTTTGCCATTTTGGCTGCGGTTCAACCGCAGCCAAAATGGCAAAAACGGAACCCATAAAGTTTCATCATGTCCGTCTGTCTGTTCTAAAAACCATACAGAACGTATACATTTAAGTACGGAGAGTACTTAATTCCTTGTTATACTATTCAAGTTCAACGGCAGAACTAATGGATTTTTTAAGGACTTCTCTTAGTTTCTTTTCTTTTTTAATAACTTGTATCATACTGGAAGTGAACAGGTCGATTTAAAGGGATTTTTGCTGGAAATTGTTTTTCACTTATGGCTTTTTGGCACCACTTGCCATCTGGCGTCTAGAGCTATTGCTCTACTACTACCCTAGGAGGGCCGATCCTGCTGCAATCTATTTCTGAGCTACCTATTATGTATATATTTTTACCAATTACAGAATGCGATTAGATTGTGGTGGCCAAACGGTTATGGGCCGCAGGTGCTATACGACCTGAGCGTACAGTTAAGGATGGATGGCAACTCACAAGTAGTTTCACAAAAGAATGTGAAAATCGGTTTCAGAACAGTTGAGCTTGTAGAAGAAGATGCTACTAATGTTTTAGGTAATTTATTTTCTATGTATATTTATTGCGGGTTGCAATCTGAGTACCGTGTTCAGTACCTGATACTTCGCCTCCATCAAATCATGTAATGGAACTGATAGTCTATTATCAGGTGAACTATCAACCGCCTTGTATTGCAAAACGCAACATTTTGTAAAAAGAAATGAGCAGTTTGGGTTATACTATTGCAACTTATCAACTACAAACAAATACACAAAAAAGTGAGATATAAAAACTTTTTTACAAAAAAATAAAATCAGACTTCATTGAAATATTTAGAAGCTATGTAACTAAAAAGCCAAAATAATATAAGTACAACAAAAAAAAAATTGAACATTTTGAAGTTGGTGCCTAAAACATAAAACTACATTTCCGGCCACTATATTTTTGTAAAAAGTTTTTTTAAACAATCAGTTTTTTTGTTTCTTTAATTAAGTGATTCTTGTTAGTATTATTGTTTCTTAATATTTTGTAGGCAATAAAACGGACGCTGGCAGGGGTCTCACGTTTTACTTCAAAGTGAACAATTACCCTATTTTCATGAAGGGCTCGAATTGGATACCGGCTAATATTCTTCCAGAATTGGGAAGTCAAACAGACGTCGGTACGTATTTTAAGACAGTTGGATAGTGGTTTCTAAGTGACGATTTTAGTCGTAGTCCTTTATTCACATTAAGCTATGCACTCAAACTTTAAGATTTATTATTTCGAAGTACCTAAAGACAAAATACCGTTCATGTCATTTTACAATTTTTCCAAACCCATTGTTATATATTTTACCGCAAGCTATAGGGAGAGAGAAGTGAGACAGGGTGTGCAATCTGGTCTTTGCGCTGTTTAAATTTAAATCTATGGAAAAGGAAGTTCTTAAAGAACGTCCAAATTTGCCAGCATTATTCTAACGGTCCCATTGTTTGTAACAATATTGTAACTACCTTTTGCGTTTGTTAATCTTGTTTTGTTTCACCAGTGGACAAGCTGTTAGGAGCAGCGCAAGATGCCCATATGGGAATGCTCCGTGTATGGGGCGGTGGAGTTTACGAATCAGATTATTTCTACGAGAAATGTGATGAGCTTGGTTTACTCATCTGGCAAGATTTCTTGTTCGCTTGTTCAATGTATCCTGTTGATAAGAAATTTATTGAGTGAGTATCTATGTTTTATGGGGTTTATTACTAATAGGGGAGAATTGAGCACTGCACTTTTGAAATTTGAATTTGGACCACCGAGGCACTGTGGTCCAGCGGTTGTGCATAAGACTGCTGTGCAAGAGGCTGTGGGTTCGATTTCTACACGGGGCATAGCTTTGTGCACTAATTGTAGATATAAATTTTAGTTTATCCATCTCTCACGAATTTTGGTGTGGTTAGATCATTCATTTAAGTAGTCTATTAGCCAGAATATTTGAAGAAATTCTAGAGTACCTACTCTTAGTCTAGGACTAGTATAGTATCTACATACTCTTAGGTATATAATATAAATATCTAAACATAATAGTTAAGCTTATAGTAAAATATGTATATACATAGTAGGTACCTACATTACGTCAACTATGCCGCAAATCGACTGAGTAAATATATACTGAACTTAATTTACACTGTATTTCATTGACTACAGGTCTGTGAAGATAGAAATAGAACAAAACGTAATACGCCTCCAACACCATCCGTCTATAGCCGTTTGGGCCGGCAATAACGAAAATGAAGTGGCATTAAGAGGCAACTGGTACGGCACGCAAAGCGAGTTCCAGAAACTTAAGGAAGAGTACATCAAATTATATGTAGATACGATTAAACCAATCGTTGAAGATTTAGACCCAGACAGACGATACCTAGTCTCAAGTCCATCAAATGGTTTAGAATCAGAAAAAGAAGGTTTCATAGCACTTAACCCTTACGACGCTCATTACGGAGACACACATTACTATAACTATATGGCCAATAATTGGGATATGAATATATACCCAAAAACAAGGTTTGCATCAGAATACGGCTTTCAATCGATGCCATCTATCACAACTATGAAAACGGCGACTAATCATTCAGAAGATTTTGATGTAGCCAGTGCATATTCTAACCACAGACAACATAGTCCAAAAGGTTATCTTTACATAACCGATCAAATGCTAGCAAATATGAAACTGGAGCCAGATGATCCTAAATACTTTGAAAAATATGTTTTTTATAGCCAGGTAAAAATATTTTGAATGATAGTTTTTTCGTCCTAATAGTAGGTATGGTAAGTATTTGCCGAACCGAAACAACTACTTCACATATTCGGCTATATTAACAAGTGTGTCGATCGGGTAGTTCATTCGGGACGGCACAACATTCGATATTACGGCCCGGCTGCGCTGATTGCCGCCGGCCCGCTGTCGCCCGGCCTAGTGTAGATACGTGTTCGGCAAAGCCGAACGGCTTTTTCCCGAACGTTCATCTACATTACCGCCCGGCCTGTGTCGAATGACGCCGGCCCGAATGTGTCTAAAATCATGATAACACGAAAATCTATCATCATAAGGGCTATGCATCTTAAAAAGATGATTTGAGCAGCAACCGTATGGCAGGCTGTAGCGTGACTGTAAAGTTCAATGCGGGAGCGACAGCAGCGTCCATATGAAAGGCACCTGAACTGAGGGTTTAGTCGCGGAGTTGGTAAAGTGCCCCTTGTACTCCTGTGTCTCTTTTCCCGTTTGTCGGCTAAAGTCTGGAACCAGTGCCCATCATGGGTTTTGCATCCTTCAGCCAGAGACATTATCCATTTGTTAAGGTCGTCAGCTAGATTCTCCCATTTAGTGGGGTAAAATTCAAAAGACACTATGTCGCGTTTTGTGCAGTCCAATATCTATAGCTATGTACCTAGGTATTTACTTACCTACATGGCCGTAGCTAGCGGGATCATTGGCGGGAAATGCTTTACCTTTAGGGCTGTACCTTGCGGCTCATTGTGGGGTAATGCCCTACCTTCAATTAGGTACTAACGTTCTACTTTAAACTCAAGTCTAGCTACGGCTCTGGTAGGTATTATTTCTATTTTCATGCAATGATTATTATTCTATTTATTGTCCTTTATATGATTTAAATCTTTATCTATGGATATCTCTCAAATACGTACTTGAATTTACAATTTTTTTTGTAGATTTTACAAGCAATGGCAATAAAAACGGAATCTGAGTTTTACAGACAAAGTCAACAAGACTGGTACACGATGGGGGCGTTATATTGGCAACTTAATGACGTTTGGCAGGCACCGTCCTGGTCTGGCATTGGTATGACATTTATATTCTACTAGTTAACCCGCGCAACTTCGTCTGCGTAATTTTTCCCAATTGATGCTCAGCTCCCATTTGTCGTAGCGTGCTGTTGTGTAGCCTATAGCCTTCCTCGATAAATTTGAGATTTTTTTAGTGTTGGATAGCCCTCCAACACTAAAATAATTTATCAGTTCGAACTAGTAATTCTTGAGATTATCGCGTTCAATCAAACAAACAAACTCTTTAGCTTTATAATATTAGTATAGATCTAATACTATCTAGTAGTTAGTGACCCTGGCTGTGAGTAGATTCGATTCTCACGCGGTACACTACTTTGTGTTATCCAGAAATTGCTGTTCCGAGATTGGGCGTGTGTCCATAATTTGTGTATTTGTAAAGTCCCCCGGGACATATGGCTTATTAAATAGCTTACTAATAGCGTTGACTTAAAAAATATATTATAAGAATGGTCCTTGAATTTCTTGACAGTTTATTTTTATGAGCTTAAAACTTTGAATTGCCGCTAAACTGATTTTTTTCCAAACATCAAAACCAAAACGGTTTTACGAAATATCTGAGTTTGAGCATTCACGAGGCGAGAACCGCGGTAGACTTTTACTAATTTGACTTCAGAATAATCAGTTAGTAATTTCGTCTAAAAGGGATTTCTTGATTTTCAGAATACGGAGGCAAATTGAAAATGCTGCATTACTTTGCGAAATCGTTCTTCGCCCCTGTTCTTGTTTCACCTCGATTACTATTGACTGGTGATGTTCAAGTATATCTTATAAACGATAGGTTCGTTCCAATAAGCGAGGCAGAAATAGTAGTCCAACTTTTCTATTGGGATAATCTGACTCCGAACAAAACGAAAACATATACCGTTGGCGTTGGTCCACTATCGTCGAACTTACTAAATATTCGCACAAACATCTGGAAGTCTCATGGCCAGGAAAAAGTATTTTTGAAATTTACTTTGAACTCACAAGATGTGAAAACGTCGCCATGTAACTATGTATTCCCTAAGCCTTTGAAATCAATAGTAGGATTGAAAGAACCAAATATTCAGGTAAGAATCATAATACTTTAAGAATTAGCATTTTATCATCGATTCGAAGTTACTTAGGTCTTTTGTAACTTTGGTCGTTTCTTATTTAGGTGTTCATAGGCGACACTTCAGTGATGAATAAGATGACCTCTCCTAGGTCATTATATTTATCACTGGAGAGTTCGTTGCTCTAAATGTTCGTAGGCGACTCCATTCAAATAGTTACGGTAGGTTAATGGCTAAGGCATCGGTCTCGCAATCGTGAGGTCGCGGTTACGAATCCTACCCATTATACTACCGGCGTGAACCCACTCCTAAGTACTCCACACAAGCCATTGAGCTTACCTGGAGAGATGACAAGATTGCTAGTAATGTGAGACCACAATCCCACACTGCTAGTTCTCATTAAAAATAGGTAAAAAGAATCTATGTAAATACCCATGACATGAAAGTATGTAACATTCAAACTTGCGAATACCTTAAATATCAGATGGCAAACTGCCAAAGTTTACCGAAAGGAGGCATCAATTCCTCAAAGGACAAACTCGCCCTCTACTAAAGGCCATTAGGTATAACACTGAACACTGGCACATAACGAGTCGAATTGCCTAAAAATTGATCGGTCATACAGTTTTTAGGCAAATCGACTCGTTATGTCAATTCCCCGGTGCCCTGTACGAAACGAGGATTTTCGTATATCTACGTTAAAAATAGGTTCCATAGGGGAGCTCCTCTTCCCGAGGCGTCGGTTTCAGGCGCCGATCAAAAACTTTATTCTGGGGCGGCAAAATTTGACTCAACCAGTCAAGTGTGAGTGGCTCGCGTTGCGCGAGGGGGGAGGGACATTTGATTCAACACCGGTACACCATATCCACCCCAAAGGAGAGTGTTAAAATTCTCAAATTCCCCAAAAATAGATCATTCAGCCGAGTCACGGTGGGGGGGGGGGGGTTGTGGGCGCCCCTCCCCCTGTATCCGCGCCGGCTCTGAGAACATGTAGGTAACCTATCTAAAGCTATTAACCTCAATTTTTTTTTCAGATATTTGTATCAAATATAGTTATAAGAAAACTCGATCGGAAACTGGAATACAGCATAAATATCACGGCGGATACAATAATACTGTTCTTATGGCTGGAGACAGATATTGATGGTTATTTTGATAATAACGGCATTATTGTTACTGAGAAGAAAACTAAAATGACATTTGTTTGTAATAGCTACATAGCGCCATCAAAGTTGCAACGTTCTTTTAGAACACAGTATTATATTCATTGATTTGTAAGATTGTGAAGTACCTATCTATTTGTAAACCGTTGATTTTACATTTTACGGTATAAGTTCGAGGGAGAATGACGATTGCAATCTTAATGTACCTAAATAAAAGAATCAGTGTATTTTTTAGGAATGATTAAAGTGAGAGTACTATACATATTTTGGTATTAGTTTAGTTTTAGTTTAGTAAATTAGTAAGTAATCGTAGAGTTAACATTAATATGACATAGATACCAGTTTTATTTCACTTTATTCTTAATCTTAGATCATTAGGACATTTCACTATTTATCCGCCTGTCTGTCTGTCAAGATCCTTTTCCTCAGGAAGGTGTGGAGATAGGAAGCTTTGAAAAAATCATACTTCTTAGTCAACGTAATCAAAAGATAATACCGACCTCTACGCTCGCACAGAAATCAAAACCTAGAACCTAGTAACACTCTAGTCTTTCCCGATGACCTGGAATTTATAAAATTTGGCAAGAAGAAAAATTGTATTTGTATCTAATATTAGGTAAATCAGTTTGTATGGAATTCTCGATGCGCAAGTCTGATTCACATTTGGCCGGGTTTTTACCGACAATGGCTGTTGCCATCACATAGAATTCTCTATGACGTCGACAGCCAATGCTAAGTTTGGTAAATATGTTAAATCTCGCTAGGAAACTCAACCTATTGGAGTTGCAATACTTATATCACTATTAACGATAATCGATAACGTACCACGTGGAATAACTTACAATCGACGAGCCCTCTTGCTCGCCGCACGGTGCGAGGCCACGCTTAGTGTTTACATACATACTGAACAGTTCATAACTGTAAATAAGAAATAAAATGTTAACGTTAAACACAAGTAGTTAGTAAGTTTTAGTCAAGTAGATGTTTGTTAATATTTAATTTATTTTCTTAATAAAAATTTTAAAGTTTTTTTTTTTTTTCTTAACTAGATACAGTATGGCAAACAGAATTCTCTGATAGTGAGGGTTGAGACAATTTGGATTGTGACTGTATGCCCCTACCCCACATTCAAAGAATACTAACTCCACAAGTGTCTGAGTCTTCCTGTTTTTAGGATTCCGTAGCAAAAATGGCAATATGGAACCCTAAAAACACTTTCGTTATGTCCGCCCGGCTGTCAGCAGCTCAGCTCAGAGATTGTTAGTGCTAGAAGGCTGTAATTTTGCATGGATACACATATTACTTATGCCAACAGTGAAAGAATAAAATTTAGATAAAAAAAATATAGGGTACCTCCGTTGTATGTAAAGGAGGGTTTTTTTTTTCTCACCCACCATAATTATATCATACGATAGGTGTTTTAAAAACTTAAGTGGTTGTCAAGACAAGTTTTTGGTTTAGAGATCTGTTTGTGAAATATTTCTAGCTTTAAAAGGCAAATTTTTGTTTAGAGTCGTGTCAAGTGTTTTTCTTAACAATAGCGGCCAATACATCCCATGCCATGTACCTATAGGTTATGGACATCCTGGCACTGTAATATTCAGTGTAGCATTAGATATTATGCCAATATATACATCTATATCTAACTAGTCCAGCCATAAATACTGTTACATAAAAACTTTTTTTTTTCAACTTTTTAATTACTTTAAATTTTTTTATCAAATTACAATATGGATTGGGGTGTTAAAGAAGATAAGATTGCGATGATCGCCTTGCACAAAGTGGGTATGGAGCCGTCGGTCATATTCCAGACACTTCAAAAGCTTGGTATCAGCCGTATGTTCGTATATCGTAGGTACTATCAACAGATACAACAACATTTCCTCTGTCGAAGACCATAAAAGATCAGTGCGGCCGCGTGCTGTTAAAACTACAAAGGCAGTTAATGCCGTTAAAGCCAGAATTCGTCGAAATCCCATTAAGAAGAAAGTAATGGTATGGCCATTTTTTTTTACGTAACTTTGTAATGGCGGCACACGATATTATTATTTTCTTCCAAGTTAGAACTGAACAATTCCTTAACATTTTTAATTTATACTGTAAATAAGTTATTATAATAATGACTAAAGAAGCAATTAAGAAGATATAATTTTACCTTTGTCAAACGGGCTGTGTAATATACTTAGGTAGGTACCTATGTGTGAAAAGTCTTAATTTGAAATACGACAACTTTTAAAATGTGTTATTATGTCAGTTTTTTTTAAATCGGTAGTTAATTAAAAAAAGATATAGCAAAAAGAACTACGTTCCAACTGGGTATCCATAAGACACCTCTCTCTCTTTTTAGGGTACCGTAAACTATGGCCGTCCTCAAGTTAGCTAAGAGACCTGTTGTAATAGAAAGCTGTAGTATTTTGGCATGACTATACATTTGAGTTACGCCGACCAAGTGGTAAAATAAAACGTTGAAACAAAAAATTTACATTGTTTTTCTCAGTTACCCCAAGTCCCCAAAGTGTGGGGTATCGGATAGGTTGTAGATCGGTCTTTTAAAACATTAAGGAAGATATGCCTATACAAATTACTATAAATACTAAGGAGTTGGGAATACTAGACCATTTTGGCTACGGAACCTTAAAAATAATCATTTTGAGTATGACAACCGGTTCACAAATAAATTTACTAAAACGTTAACGCAGCTGCGTTTAGTCAAATATCGTTTAAAATGTGTATATGCATTCTCCCTCGAGGGGATCGTCTCGTACACACCTTTCCCCTATGTCCATTTCTAAACGACTTGATAGATTTCGTCACATGAGGTGTTAGGTTCGATTCGTTGTTATTTGTGGGGATATTTGAATCAAATAAAACCCTTATTCGGTGAATGGCAGATTCTGGAAATGGCAGATTCTTTAAACGGCAGATTCTGGTAATGGCAGATTCTTGAAATGGCAGATATTGTACAGTCAGGCTGTTTGAAATGTAAATAATCAACAAGTTGCACTAAAACTAATTTAATACGTTTTATCAACCTCTTTACAACCACGTTAATGGGTACTGGCCACTTGAAATACAATTACTTTGTCACATGTCATTGTCAACATTTTCGCTAAATTTGTCTAGTTCGCACTCATTCTGTTTATGTTTAAGTGTTGCAATATGGATTCACCAAGAGCTGGACCCAGTAGTGAGGTATCTTCAATAAAATTAATCAAGAGCCAAAAAGGGAAAGCAGTTATTTTACATGCTGGCTATCGATATAATTTCGTTAAAAAAAACATGTGTGGTACATATAATTATCGTTGCAATAAAAAAAACGAATGCAGTGCCTCTATTACTTTAGACGCTAAAAACAATATTATTAAAGAAGCCACCCACGCCTGCATGCCTAACTTGACACAAAATATTATAGACCAAGTGATGGACGAGTGCAAGAAAGAGGTATGTGTATACCTTGGTCCAGTTCAAAAAATATTTGAAAATAAGATCAATGATTTTGCCCATAAAATACCTGTGGACAATATACCAACATTTAAAATGAAAAAGGATGCATTATATTTTGCACGTTGCAAATATCTAAAAAGAAGCCGAACTACCTGTACTACATTCAAAGATTTGTTGATACCCGATCACCTTGTTGGAGATTTTTTTGCTTATGATGACGGTGTCGATGACAAAATTATAATATTTTGCACTCCAGAGGCTAAAATAAAAATTAAAACAGTTGATACATTTTATGGAGATGGTACATTTCGAATTGTGCCAAGCCCCTTTTACCAACTCTATTCTTTACATATTGATCTATCTAACGATTGTGATAGTGTTAATTTTGTTCCTGTTTTATATATCCTTTTACCAAACAAAAATCAAGCCACTTACGTACGTATGTTTACAATATTAAAAAATCAATTCCATGTGCTTATAAAATCATATCATTGCGATTATGAAATCTCCACCATCAACGCTGTAAAATTAATATACCCAGGAGTGCATGTAAAAGGCTGCTTTTACCACTACAGTAACGCAGTTTGGAAAATGAGCAGAAAATTAGGACTGAATAGCACTCCAGACGGAATTCACATCACAAAACTCTTTGCAAATTTAGCCCTCTTGCCTAAAATTCTGATACCAGAAGCATTCCTTGGTATCTGCGAGGAGGCACCAAATACAGATGTATTTCTTAATTTTAAAAGTTACTTTATTAAACAGTGGATGGAATTAGTAACGTACGACGTATTTTCCTGCTATGATCAAACCTTTCGCACAAATAATGCTATTGAAGGCTGGCACCGCCGAATTAATGGTATAATACCTAAAAAGCCAAGTCTATATTTTTTTATTCAATTGTTAAAAAAGGAAGCACGCACTCAAGATCTAAAGTTGAAGAAAAATGATATTTTTAAGAAAGGAAAAAAACGTAATAAAAAAACCTGGAAAAAGATCACATGATTGAGAAAATTATACAATGTACATTACAAGGTGATATTTCGACAACAGAGTGCTTAAGAAGATTATGTCGTGCAATAAATGTATTTCGCTAACTATTTAACTGGTATTGAAGTTTTTTTCCTGAACCATAAAAATGTAAAAAAAATAGTACCCAAGTACACGAGCAAGGACTATGACTGTACATCTGCCATTTCAAGAATCTGCCATTACCAGAATCTGCCGTTTAAAGAATCTGCCATTTCCAGAATCTGCCATTCACCGAATAAGGGAAATAAAACACAATTTACAAAAGCAAATTAATTTATAATATTTGAGTTAACAATGTGAATATGCGTGCAGTAATTATAAATACTTGCAATATATTACAATAATGAGCTTCTAAATAAATCTATGGACGATTTTCCATGAACTGGTAAGGGCTTGCTGAGTTTCATCAAATATCAATACTTAACTATTGTTTAGACTTTTTCTTATTAATTATAGTAGCTGTATTTTATGTTTTACTTTATAGTGCGTGAGTAGCTAGAATTTTAATAAGAGTAAGAGTCAATTATAGCAGAAGAGTAAAATGCAGTCTAAATGGTCGTAATGTGATTTAGTACCAAGTTTTAACGTTGATGGCGCTAGTTACAAACAATTCTGCACTGGGACTTCGAGGTAGTCAAGAGTTGGTGACACAATACTTTACACATTTTTTACTTTGGTCCAGATTTTAATAAACTACTGGGAATATATTATATCACCTCTATGTACAGTAGCGCCACCACTCGGAAACACTTGCTCCTAGTACGAGCAAGTGTTTCCGAGTGGTGGCGCTATGTATGACAGTATGGAGAAGAGTCCTATACAGGGTGTATTTTTGAAACGGGTCAGTAAGGGCAAGTACCTTAACCGTTGCAGTTACAGCAAAACGTTCTTAGAAGACCTTCCCTAACTTTTTGACATACTTTGAACTGCATTCACAGATTTTGTAAAAAACTTACAGTTGGCAAAAAAAATGCAAAAAGTCCAAAAAATTTTTTTTTATGCCAATCGATTCTATTTTATGTGGGGATCAAAAAACTCTATGAAACCATTTTAGCTTTCAGTACTAGAAAAGACAGAAATCGCCAAAAACGTTTCCCATACATTTCGGCAACAGAAACAAATTTCTACGATGGTCGAACTTTTTGTTATGGCCAGGAAGTGGGTAGAATTGACTGTAAAGTAAATAAAAATAATTTTTACCTTCAAATTTCGAATTTCATTCGAAAATCTGTGTGTCAGCTGAGAAACTTCGTATGAGTTATTATTAATTAAGGATTTTCGCTAAAATGTCTTCTAATCCTGAAAAAATTGACTTATTAGAAGCGTATTTTGTCAATAATCGAAATGCGGGAGCTGCATTAGTGTGGTACCGCAATAAGTATCCGTTGCGACATGTGCCAACAAGAAAGGTTATTAGAAATCTTTTGAAAAACCTGGAATTGCAGGGTTCTTTCAAAAGAAAGCGGCAGCCTCGTGTGGACATGGACACGGAGATTGCGGTTCTGACTTATGTCGAAGCATATCCAGAGGTATCGTCCAGGCATGTCGCCTTTGAAGTAGGTGTATCCCACTCCCTTGTGATAAAGATATGGAAGAAATACGGCTACAAGTGCTATCGATATGGGCGCATAGTTCAAGTGTTACATCCGGGTGATGATGTTCGAAGGCTTACTTTTTGCAGGTGGCTAAGAGGAAAAATAAGCAGAGATCATGAATTTTTAAATTACATACTGTGGTCAGACGAAACGAATTTTTCCAATAACGGTATGTACAACAGAAAAAATCACCACTATTGGTCCAAAGAAAATCCACTAAGAGTTACGGCAAGTCATAATCAGGTTCGCTTCTCATTCAACTGTTGGTGTGGTATAATGTCCAATCGAGTTATAATGGTGGAATTTTATGAAGGGAAACTGAATTCTGCCATGTATAATGAAGTCATTTTACACCATCTTGAAAACGAGATGGACGAATGGCCCCTGTCGGAATTGCGAAAAGTTCATTTTCAACAAGATGGTGCTCCGCCACATAACAGTCACCTTTCACGTTCCAATTTGAGCCGCCTATTCGGTACACAGTGGATAGGTACACATGGTCCAACACAGTGGCCACCTCGTAGCCCCGATCTAACACCACTTGATTTTTTTTTATGGGGCTTCGTGAAAAACGAGGTGTATAAGACGACGTACGCCAGTGTTCAAGAGCTCAAGGATGCATTAATGACCATTTTACGTAATATTCATCCCAGAACATTATTAGCCGCCATTCGTTCAGTGCAAAAAAGGATAGACTTATGTATTCGTGAAAATGGAAATCATTTTGAGCAATTTATTTCATAAACCAATTTCTAAAATGTTTAAATGATTTTTTTTATTTAAAAAAGTTTAAAATTTTACCTGTCCTATGAGTTTCGAGTTGATTTATCATATTTCCGTAGGAAATGTATGGGAAACGTTTTTGGAGATTTCTGTCTTTTCTAGTACTGAAAGCTAAAATGGTTTCATAGAGTTTTTTGATCCCCACATAAAATAGAATCGATTGGCATAAAAAAAAATTTTTTGGACTTTTTGCATTTTTTTTGCCAACTGTAAGTTTTTTACAAAATCTGTGAATGCAGTTCAAAGTATGTCAAAAAGTTAGGGAAGGTCTTCTAAGAACGTTTTGCTGTAACTGCAACGGTTAAGGTACTTGCCCTTACTGACCCGTTTCAAAAATACACCCTGTATATGAGCACTTTTAGTAGCTTTAAATAAATATATATTATACTATACTTTGCGAACAAAGACAGGAATGAGCAAGTGTTTCTGAGTGGTGGCCTCACTGTGCATAGATATGTTATCTGTAATCCCAATAGTTTGTTAAAATCAGTCCCAAAGTAAAACAACCACAGCTATAGACTGCTAAAACGAATATGAATTACAAAATTATAACTACTCACATCTCGAATATTATGTATCGGACCGTCCTATAAGCTTAGTACACGACGTTACAAGAAAACTAAACACAGGTGCGAATATAAAAATTATACAAAAATATACAAACAATTTTATCCACATTTGGATATGTCGTTATATATTTTAGGCTATAAAAAGGCCCTTACCTTAAAGGCCACAACGAAGGTTATTGCAAATGAGATTTGTCTCGTTAACAAGTATACTAAAAAAGCACCATTTTTAAAAATAAGTCGTCATCACATATGACCTGTTTCACCACTTTGCGCAAGCTGTCTTTTACACAACTAAGGTAATAATAAAATATTTGAGTTTCATAGTGTAATGGTTGCAGCAACATTACTTGCTGGTAAAATTTAATACCAAATACTATACTCGTATATTGTAAAAAATGGCAGTTCTAAAAAAGACGCCATGACTTTTATTGCCAAGTAATTTTCTCAGTGGTTTTACTTTTTTTACAAACTTGGCATTAAATAAATTGAATCGTTATATTTCAAATTTTGTCAGACGTTCATAAGAGTTGCATTTCATAACTGTAGTACCTTGAGTTTTGGCTTTTATTGTTGCAAACAGCTAGATTACCTAAATATATCCAAAAGCTTCGTACGTGTTGGACATTTAATTAACATGTAAGCCTTCCTAAGGACTCTCACATTATGAAGTTTTTTTTATGGCACTGACCAACAAAATGCAGCCTTATATTTTAATATAATAAAAATGTAACAGACCTACAGTTCTTTTATGCAGTCAGAAGTACTAATCCATTTTTTTTTTCTTTTATGGCATCTGCCGAGGGCGAGAATTGTGCCAAAGACAGTTGTGAAAAAACAGACGTGTGGTTACACAATTTAAAAAACAAGTTACAAAACTTAAAAGCTATGTAGAAATACTTTTTTGCTTCTAAAGTTTTACAGGTTGAAACAGTATTGCAGTATTAAGACAAGCAAGAAAATATTCGGCTGTCCTGTATACTTTATTTTCTTATTTTTTTTTTTTAATTTTTGCATTGTTTTTATATTAAATCTCATTTAATTTCCCGTTTAATACGGACATATTTGATGTGTTCTTATAGTGAATGTTTAAAACTAATTGTTTATACACCAGAGTCACTGGCGATGACTGAGTAAATATAAAAATACAAATCATTAAGAGATTCTAAAACAGTGGTGAAACACGCTCAGATTTAAAGCGATTTCTAATGTTAACAAAGGGAAATTGTGGTCACGTATTAAGAAAGTTCTTTGGTTAGACTTTTTGTGACTTTTATTGTTATTTTTTTTTAGAATTTATAAATGTATACCCCTCCATTAATGCTGACAAGCGAATTCGTAAAATACATAAGTACATTCAGTCAGTCAGAAAAAGAAGTTAAATAGGTTTGGGTGATGAATGTCAGAAACGCAAAATTACAGATAAGTAAATTTTCAGGTATTTTATATCACAAATGGTCAGAATCGTAAAAAGACAGATTAGAAAAAGACAAGTTAGCAAAATGACAAGTTCGCAATATGACAGATGCGGAAAACGTCAGGAGTGTTAAGAGTGTTATGAATGTCACGAGTAATTTAACCTTAACCTTTTATTTACATGGTTATTTTCCTTTAATTTTTTTAAAATTATTGTTGATTTATACTGACAAATATATTTTTTTTAATAGTCATTACTTAATTTTTTTTTTTATTTCATTTGTATCTAATAATAAATTCATTAGTACCAACAATTTCCCTTTGTTTACACATACCGTTAAAATAAAGACTAGTAAACAGTTTATTTTCAGTCATTATACTACATGAAAGCTATTTAAACAAAGTTAATATTACTATATAGCTCTAGGTATATCATATAAACGTCTATTTGGGCAACCGACGATTTTAAGCAAAATTCTATACATAATTGTATAACTTTAAATTCTGGATAATTATACGTCGGTGAACTCAGTTCTAAGAGATTTACATTTATACATATATTTTTTTTTAAATAGTAGTAACTTTTATAATATAATAATAGTTTTGATAGTTACAGTCTTTTATATATATTATGAAAACTCTAAAACGCTGTGGCCAAATTATGTCCAAATCATTGTACGAAATTATATTATCATACATTATTTCATTTCATTAGTAATAAAATTTAAAAACATTTTTTCATCAGTTTTCATTTTTATTCAAAACTTAATATTTCGATGTAGCATACAATATTAATAAAACTTACATTATTACATTACACAAATAAATAACGCATATATTATAAATTTCTGAATAAATTACTGGCATTGTATAAAGCTTGTTTTTTTTTTGTTTGAAAGCGCTCACTTCACCATCGCTGCTCTCCCGTCAAAAACTATCACTAAATGTCAACTAAATTAGTTTAATGGCCACAATTATCGGCCATCCAGCTGAAGGGTAAAGTACAAATTCCTTCGAAAACTAGGTTCGAATTTAATAAATTAAGTTTTGGTAACTAAGCGAGATACTGCAAAAACTTATTAAAACATTTATAGTGCCTTTATTTTGAGCCTTGAAAAAAAATATAGCAATAATATACATCGCCAATAATACTTTAGAAGAATTGGCACCATTATGAACTAACAAAGTGAACCGTTTTGACACAATTAAAGTAATTTGTCAAGTAACATAACAGTGAATATGCGCTATCAACTTCACATTGTCCTCAAAAGAGAGAGCCAACACTATACTGTACACGAAAGTAAAAAAATAATTAAGTATTTTAATAATACTAGATATAAAAATAAATAATATTGATTATATTACACCACAAAGTAATTTGTCAAGTAACATAACAGTGAATATGCGCTATCAACTTCACATTGCCCTCAAAAGAGAGAGCCAACACTATACTGTACGTGAAAGTAAAAAAATAATTAAGTATTTTAATAATACTAGATATAAAAATAAATAATATTGATTATATTACACATACGGTCAAATAAATAGTTCTTCGTTAATATTATAAAGACTGGCTTGATAGATACTCGTAATTACATACACAACGACAGCACAATATTGATTATGCGGCAGCATGCAATATTTGCCTGTAGCTAGCACATTTGTTTAACAGCTCCTTGCGGACGCTAGCTAATAGTCACGTGTATACGCTAACTGGTACGCCAGTATTAGATTTGATTTACTTTTCGTGCAATTGTAAACATTGGCAAATTTAAAGAGTGTGGCCGCAAGTTTTATTGCCTTGTTCTTTTCTCCGGCTTTACGTATTGCTTGCGAACAGGCATTACATGTACATGTAGAATCATGACTTCACAAGTGTAGTATTTTGCTTCCTAAGTGAATTTTCAATTTGAATAGAGCTGTTAGGCAATTGTGCCAGCTACAGGCATGTGTATTTTCGCTCTTAGACTTGTCGAAGTTTTAATTTGCTAGTAAATATTGTGTAGCATGCGACTCTTCACACATTCGTTGTTGATACTTAATTATTAAATAGTTGATATTTTTTTTTTATAAAGTTTTTAAATTATAATCTTTCAGCGATTACGCAACAAAAAGTAACAACAACTACTTAAACGCATTTTATGCTTCATTGTAATTCCAGCGGATGTGGTTCTATAAAAGTCCTTGCATCATCTCATAAACAGTGTTCTTGTCTCTTTCTCTCTTTTAAAAGTAACATAACAGAAAAAGAAAAACTACTTTAGGTACAATTCGTTTATGAATAAAAAAGGACACAGGACGAAATTTATTAGCAAAACATTGCCCTAATAAAAAATGACAATAAAATTTGAGGTTATAATTTATTTTGTCCCGATGTGTATATGAAGCATGTTATTGAGCTTTCATAAAGATTGCTTCAATAAATTGACAAATGACATGATGTCGACACAGTGTTAGTGATCCATGCAAGCCCATCAGAGATAAGCACCGAGTCTGTAAAGAAAGGTTAATATAATATTATTAATATAGAGTATATGTAATAAATAGAGGCAAATACTAAATATATGGCAGAAATTATAGAGAGTGGCAGTGATAGAAACATTAACCTCTTTATTCAAGATATACAGGGTGTATTTTTGAAACGGGTCAGTAAGGGCAAGTACCTTAACCGTTGCAGTTACAGCAAAACGTTCTTAGAAGACCTTCCCTAACTTTTTGACATACTTTGAACTGCATTCACAGATTTTGTAAAAAACTTACAGTTGGCAAAAAAAATGCAAAAAGTCCAAAAAATTTTTTTTTATGCCAATCGATTCTATTTTATGTGGGGATCAAAAAACTCTATGAAACCATTTTAGCTTTCAGTACTAGAAAAGACAGAAATCTCCAAAAACGTTTCCCATACATTTCCTACGGAAATATGATAAATCAACTCGAAACTCATAGGACAGGTAAAATTTTAAACTTTTTTAAATAAAAAAAATCATTTAAACATTTTAGAAATTGGTTTATGAAATAAATTGCTCAAAATGATTTCCATTTTCACGAATACATAAGTCTATCCTTTTTTGCACTGAACGAATGGCGGCTAATAATGTTCTGGGATGAATATTACGTAAAATGGTCATTAATGCATCCTTGAGCTCTTGAACACTGGCGTACGTCGTCTTATACACCTCGTTTTTCACGAAGCCCCATAAAAAAAAATCAAGTGGTGTTAGATCGGGGCTACGAGGTGGCCACTGTGTTGGACCATGTGTACCTATCCACTGTGTACCGAATAGGCGGCTCAAATTGGAACGTGAAAGGTGACTGTTATGTGGCGGAGCACCATCTTGTTGAAAATGAACTTTTCGCAATTCCGACAGGGGCCATTCGTCCATCTCGTTTTCAAGATGGTGTAAAATGACTTCATTATACATGGCAGAATTCAGTTTCCCTTCATAAAATTCCACCATTATAACTCGATTGGACATTATACCACACCAACAGTTGAATGAGAAGCGAACCTGATTATGACTTGCCGTAACTCTTAGTGGATTTTCTTTGGACCAATAGTGGTGATTTTTTCTGTTGTACATACCGTTATTGGAAAAGTTCGTTTCGTCTGACCACAGTATGTAATTTAAAAATTCATGATCTCTGCTTATTTTTCCTCTTAGCCACCTGCAAAAAGTAAGCCTTCGAACATCATCACCCGGATGTAACACTTGAACTATGCGCCCATATCGATAGCACTTGTAGCCGTATTTCTTCCATATCTTTATCACAAGGGAGTGGGATACACCTACTTCAAAGGCGACATGCCTGGACGATACCTCTGGATATGCTTCGACATAAGTCAGAACCGCAATCTCCGTGTCCATGTCCACACGAGGCTGCCGCTTTCTTTTGAAAGAACCCTGCAATTCCAGGTTTTTCAAAAGATTTCTAATAACCTTTCTTGTTGGCACATGTCGCAACGGATACTTATTGCGGTACCACACTAATGCAGCTCCCGCATTTCGATTATTGACAAAATACGCTTCTAATAAGTCAATTTTTTCACGATTAGAAGACATTTTAGCGAAAATCCTTAATTAATAATAACTCATACGAAGTTTCTCAGCTGACACACAGATTTTCGAATGAAATTCGAAATTTGAAGGTAAAAATTATTTTTATTTACTTTACAGTCAATTCTACCCACTTCCTGGCCATAACAAAAAGTTCGACCATCGTAGAAATTTGTTTCTGTTGCCGAAATGTATGGGAAACGTTTTTGGCGATTTCTGTCTTTTCTAGTACTGAAAGCTAAAATGGTTTCATAGAGTTTTTTGATCCCCACATGAAATAGAATCGATTGGCATAAAAAAAAATTTTTTGGACTTTTTGCATTTTTTTTGCCAACTGTAAGTTTTTTACAAAATCTGTGAATGCAGTTCAAAGTATGTCAAAAAGTTAGGGAAGGTCTTCTAAGAACGTTTTGCTGTAACTGCAACGGTTAAGGTACTTGCCCTTACTGACCCGTTTCAAAAATACACCCTGTATATTAAATCTTTTAAGATTCTGTATCGACACGATATTACTAACCATGACGTGGCAATTTATAAGCTTCATCTGTATGTATGTAACAGAATATATGAACCCCACTCACTGTGTCACATTCCTTTGTGCCTCGGAGAATACGTTAAGCGCTCGGTCCTACGCCTAATCGTGTCGGATTTCTGTCCCATCGGACTATAAGAGTGAGGGAAAAGAGAGTGCACGTGTGTTTGCGCATTTACTGGTACACTATAACATCTCCTACGTTGTTGGCTAGTCTTTAATGAGATTAGCCGCCGTAACCGATATCGATTAGGAGACTATTATCATTGCAGTTATATGATCGCAACCTACGACCATTCCAATGGAATTGATATTAGCATATCAACACCGAATTTAGGCGTGGCGATACAGAATCCGTAGTCCATTTTGTACATGAAGTTTAAAAAAAAAAACATGCAACCAACAGTGACAGTGCTGACACGACATGGCATGCAAAAAAAGAACAAAACACAAAATATCTAACCCACTCATTCAGAATACCTCAATCACGACGTGACTATCGAATGGTTTGTCTTACGTAAGAAGTAAGAAGAAGAAACAAAAAATACGTAAGCTCAAATACGTAATTCGAAAGTGACGTTTGTATTTCTTTTACACTGAATGTGCTTGCCGCACCGCTGTCGGCCGCTGCCAACCCGATATGAATATACCTTATTGTATTATGGATAAGTAGGTAAGGTTTTAGCATGCATACAAAGAGCATAGACTTACCACAGCACACTTATCATGCAATCACACACTTTATTTTACGCTATTCACATTCACAAACAAAGAAGAACCACCTTATTTTCGTAACTGTATAAATACAAACGGACGAATACTTAAACGTCACTCAATTTTGAGACGCCCTTAATTGGAGTGTAAAAATGGCGAATAATTTACCTGTCATTATTTTCACAGTTCCGCGTTTATCATATAAAAATACTTGAAATACTGTGATAAATGGATTAGAAAAAACTTTGTGCAAATAAATACTTGACACTGGCAGAAATGCCAGAATGCAGAATGCCTATAAACCGACTAGGTTGCCAAAAAATTTAAAAAGAAAAAGATTGAACTGTCGTGCCGTCACTGTCACTCAAACATGAACAGTAGCGACAGAAATAAATTTCAGTCTCAAAGTTAAATATCGTTTGAGTATTCAGGTGAAAGAGTTAAACTTCTGAAATCAAGGCAGATTGACCAACATACCTAAAAATAACAGTAAGTACATAGATTTAAACTGACTAATGTGCTTAGTCTACAAATATTGTGCAAATAATGAATTGTACAAGGCAACCTCTTAAGTCACATAAATACACACCTTATCTTAAAATAATCCCAATAATGACCTAAAGTTAAGAAAAACATCAAAGAAAACTAATAAATAGAGAATACTACTAACATATACAGGATGATTTTTAATATACTAATAACCTCCCACTGTTGTATTTTTTGTTCTTTAAATTACATCAAATAACTTCGTAATATAATTTCTGAAGAAAAAAATCAAATTAATCCTTCACTACACACAACGATCTATCCGTTTTATTGTCAGGTTTAGGGCCTAAACCTCACAATAAACAACTATTTTACTCCTGTAAAATAGTTTGTAGGTGGTTAAGATCATAAATCCAAAAAAAAAGTGGTAGGTGATTAAGGGTTAATAAATTAAATATTATCCAAAACTGATATTACGTTATAAAGTTATTTAGTGTTATGTAAAGAAGCCACGAGCAAGAAGTTATTAGTATATTACAAATCATCCTGTATATTAACACTTAGAAACATTTTTAATAAGTATTCAATATATTGTGCATAGTAGAGGTAGATCCAATAATAGTAAGGCTAGTTTTAAACATAAAATATATAATTTGGAATATTTGAGGACTGATTAAGAATAAAATTGTTGGACTTTTAAATAGTTTACATATAAATATTTATTACAGCAACTACTCGTCAACGTGTAGTTGTTTACAAATTAAATAATCTCAAACAAATATGTAAAAATAACAAAGACATTTTGAGAATTAACATCTCATATAAAACTCAAAAGAAGCAGTCCTCACTCAAAACCAAAACCAAAAGGGGGTTTGTACATAGGCAGTGACTACGATAGCAAGAAATTCAGCTAAGTTTTTTTTGTAGTTCATGTTCAACCCGAAAGGAGCGTATCTATTTGATGGAGCGTATATATGAAAACTTATATATTTTGAATAATGTCCAGACAATTTAAAAAACCTTGTTGTTTATGATATATTTGTGGTCAATAAAGTGGCTAAAGTGCACGAATAATTTCAATATCGATTCTGATAAAGTGGTTGAAATAATATACAACGTATACTTAGTATAAATATCTACATTAAGGTGGCCACTGACAACTTCCATTTGGGCGTCTTCCATTTGGACGTGGGCAAGAAGGTTATACTGAAGACTGCTGTCAACACTACAAATTTGTTTCAGAAGAAGTAAAGAGAAAAATTTTGTTATTTTGCGAGACTGTCTTTCTCTTTTGTGACTATGGTAACCATAGTTTGACACTATGATTAGAAAGAGATGGGAGGTTTATTTCTAAGCGAGACGAAAGGATAAACCTTAGACACAATTACATTTTTGATATTCACGATAAGTTTTTGACGGGCATCCACGCCATTTGGCTTGATGGATGCATCGTCAGCGGGGCCCTTAACAAGATGCAAAATCATCTTATACCGTCATAGGTAAATCGACATTTTAAATCTTTTTTTTTGTATCGATTTTGTGGATCGATTTGTTCGAAAAGTCAGAATTTAATGCTATCGTAGAATCACGTGAGGCTTGCGTACAAACGATAGATTTACCTGACACGTGAATGCAAAGCCGCCCGTTCCTCTGAAGGTGTCTCTCTCAGGAAGGTGGACGACAAATTGAGGACGACCATCAAACAGCATAGCAACAACGGGCCCAATATGGCGCCTTCAGGGCCAAGGTAGAATATACCGCCGGCTATAGCTAGCCCTGTGACGTATGGATGGCCGCCACTGGAAAATTAATAATTTACTTTATTTAGGAACATAAGTAACATAGTACAGGATTCCTAGAACAAATATTCAAATTATGGATACCAAGCTGGAATTGTCGTGGTAACTTCGTTTTGATGAGACGCCCAAACAACTCCAGCTTTTTGGTAAAGTCAAATGTACTTACTCTTTAATCTCGGCGTACACCGCTGCATCAAGGAAGGCTATAGGTGCAGCTTGCGCTATAGGCAGTAGTAGGGCAGCCATAGGTCTTCCTTGCAGCCATACGTCCAATGCAGCCGGTATGCCAGCCAGGTAAGGCCCTAAGAACGGCGCTGCTCCTAATACAGCAGCTAGTACTGTAAACAACATTGTTTCTTCAGATTTGGTTGTTTCATACTGGCCTGTTGGTCTAGTGGTTAATGACCCTGACTGCTAAGCCGTAGGTTGTGGGTTCAATTTTCACCCAGGATACAACATTGTGTGATGAGCACGATGGTTTATTTTGTGTCTAAGTGTAATTTATCTATAATATGAATGTATTTAAAAATATATTAAGTATGTTTATCAGTTGTCTGGTTACCATAGTACAAGCTCGGGACAACGCTTAGTTTGGGATCAGATGACGTTGTGTGAGTTGTCCCAAGATCTTATTATTATTACTATATGTCTGTCTTTATCATAACTCGGGACTATGGAGTCCCGGACTATGGGAAGGCGTGCGTGGGGCCGAAGCCAACATAGGAGAGGCCCTTTAGACATTTTAATCGAAAGCGACGTGACCCAAATCGACGATTATCGCTGTATACGTGAATGTACCCAACGACAATCCTCGGTTAGAGTAAAACGATTACAAGAAATGGTGACTAAATATGCTATGGAGGTGAGGAGTTCGTGGATTAGGTGATTCGATCTATGGAGAGACTATGGCGCTTTCCCTGTAAACATATGTTAAAAACACGGACAAATGGGCAGGTAGTGACTCTATTATTATAAGTATGCTTGTAAACAACGCATATGGGAACCGTTCATAATGCTATAGGTCGAAATGTAATTTAAGCATTCATTTTACACAGTAGATAACTGATTGAATCAGGCGTCACATGGCGGAAATCCATCTTCAAACAAAGTGAAATTTCAGTTGAGTTTTACAAGTAACATGACTCAATGTGTTAGTAACAATATTTCTTATTCCTATGTTAATGTTCCTATTCTAAGCCCTTAACCTAATAACAAATAATTATTATTTATATGTGACGCACTGCCACTTGCACGAAACCTAGGTGGAATATAGTATTAGCTTGGTGGAAGCAGAATATTGCGAGGTCCGGAGGAGCCTACCCTCGATTTGGTGAGAGTACTTGTCACTAATTTCCATTGTTGCAGGTCTCTCCTTTTGTGTTTAGTCTGTTGCATTAAGGGCATTTCCTTACTACTTCAATCATGATGATCCACAGATAAAGGGTGGGTTCCTCCTTAATAATCTTATTAAGGCACATTACTCTAATGTTTACCTGTCGTGGATGAATATGTTTTTGATAGCCATTAACATGATATCGGGATATTTTATAATGCGACAATTGAGTAAAACCTATTTTTTCATGTCACGAAAAGCCAGCGAATTTCAATTTCATTCAAATATTTAAACAGTAAGATTTAACAAAGAGGTCCCTTTTATCTAAAGCATAAAACATGAGATACTTACACAAGTAAAAGTACATACAATGTCAAGATATAAACGCTCACAGGTCAAATAGAAACGATAAGTGATATAATAACATTTATTGCAAATAGTAAAACAATCAAGTTTTCTTTTTCTTGTTATCGTCCTGTCTCGGTTGTCTTAGTTGTGCATATACATATTTATAGAAATCTAAAGCTTTTTGTCTGTCGTATGCCGCGTTGTTTCTACATTTCGAACCAACACAACGATTAATATATTCCTCTCTAGGAACCGCATTGGGCTCCAGAGCTGGTTTATCGTTCGAAGTGCTTGTACCCCTTAAAGTCTCAACGAAGTCTCTCGAGGAATCAAACACAACTTTGATAGCAGTTCTATTCGTCATATTCAAATGACTGTCTTTCATAAGGTCGTCTTTGTCGACGGCTGTCATGGCCGCGCTTGTATCACCATTAGGGGAGTTAGCCTGGCGTATTAAGTAGAACGTCGGTGCAGGTTCTGTGATATCCTGATCAGTAGTCACTTCATTGTTCGAATGTTTGTCACTGTAGAGCATACACATGACTTGCGGGTCGAGTGACAGTTGGCACATATCACTTTCCATTAATATCTTCACTACATCAATTGGTAGTATACAAGGAGCTGATAGACACGTATTATTATTTACAGTGTCTAAAATAATATTATACAACTCAGTGTTCGTCGTCGCAGTGTTTAGAAAAGCAATGTTTCTGCAGTTGCATTCTATTTTGTTGTTAGTAAAGCTAACTGGAGTTCCGGCAGATTTGCAACTATTGTAATCGTATCTTAAAGAATGTGGTTCGATATTTTCAATTTTATTTCTTGAGAAATTAAACTCTTTTTTGTTCGTGCGTTTTCTAAAACATTTGATGCTGTTCAAAGCATTCGTTTTTAGTTTATTGATATCATTCTGTAATATATCAGTCTTAACAGATTTAAGGACGAGTCCGTTCGCAGGTATTTCTTTGAATGTATTCCCAACAATATGCAAATAGTCTGCAGTGATATTAATACTAGCAGTACCTATAACATTGAAATTATTCTCGGTTATAGAGACCGACGTACTTTGAACTACAATTCCTTTAGATTCCAAATTATTGATTCTGCTATTTGTAATTGTAAACGCAGTGTCCGAGCTCATAATGGCCTCTATGGCTTGATTACGTACATCTGTTATTGTAACATTATCAAATTCAATATTTTTAATACCTGTTACATTATAAATTGCTCTGTAATATATCGTGTTTATTTTAGTATTAACGATTCTTATTTTTTTCAATGTTGTAGTCCCTAAGCACTTTAGTTCTGTAGTAGTAGTGGGAGATTTGAATATTCGTCTTGGTAATGAGATCACTTCTTTTACATTTTCTATTATCACTTCAGGTGGTGTTTGGAGTAACGAATTGGCCGATAGTGACACGAATTCGACTCTGTCACAGTCTTTAACCTTGAATAGTTCGAGGTGAGATGACCTCTGCAGTATCGGGCAATCAAGTACAACTCGCAAGTCTCTGCAGTTTTGTATTGTTAGACGAGTTATGTGATCAGTGTAGTAGTCCTTTAGATGTATTATGACATCCTAAAACAAAAGAAAAACTTGTTAGCTAGTTGGGATTCAGCGATTAATATTATTGTATGTAGTTGTTGGTGTTAAACTGTAAAGCCAGATTTCTGTGACGGTGTCCCATTAAAGAAAATATTAAAAAGCTAATAAATAAAGAATTCTATCACTGAATACTATTACGTTATCCGGCCTCATACTCTCATTCATTGAAAATTATTAACATTTGAAGTGAGTAAACAAAGTGATTAAGATTAAAAGGTTGAGTCATGATCAAATTGGTTAAAAATAATGTTAACTTATATATTATATAAATACTAGCTTTCGCCTGCGGCTCTGCCTAAAACTATCTCCATACCAAATTTCATGTAAATCGGTTCGGCGGTTTAGGCGTGAAAACGTAACAGACAGATAGACAGAGTTACTTTCACATTTATAATATTAGTTTGGAGACTGTATGTGTGCGCGCTTAGTTTACCTAACCTACGCAATTGCCTTTGATTCAGTTTTTACAATAATCTAGAGTATTTCTTTCTGAAGTTTTATATGTACAATATTTCAAACTTAAATATCTTTATTTCGTAAAACCAGATTAATGCTTATTTGAAACAGTCAAATTAATTATGATTTGTTTTAAAAAAAATGAGGTTAGGCGGCAGTTCCAAGTGTAAAGCTCATAAAAAGAAGCTGTCAAGAAACTAATGGGCCACTCTTTTAAAATCATCAAGGTTTTTTTTTACTGAACGAACCAGTGTGTTTGTTGAGTGTAATCACTACATACTATAAAACAAAGTCGCTTTCTCAGTCCCTATATCCCTATGTATGCCTTAATCTTTAAAACTACGTAACGGATTTTGATGCGGTTTTTTTAATAGATAGAGTGATTAAGGAGGAAGGTTTATATGTATAATAACATCCATTTAATAGTGGAGAAATAAGGCAAAAACGGGGAAAATTTACGCAGACGAAGTTGCGCGGGTCAGCTAGTTGTTTATAAATTAAGGATAACTAAATAATAAAAGTATAAGTAACTATAAAATAAGTAAATATAAACGTATTCAGCAAATACAATACTTCACTTCTTACAAAGTAAATACATATATATAATTAATATCATTTATCAGAAAGAGATGAAAGTCCGAAGTTGGGGCGGCTAGTTACAAAACAATTATAGGTATAGTACGGGTTCCCTAGAACAAATTTTAAAATTGAAGTAATTTTTATAGGCATTTCTTGCCAAAGACTTTACAAATACAATAATTGCATTTTTGAAAGATAGAAAAATTTGAATCCAGACGGGGCCTAACCCGTAAGCATTATAGTATAGGATCCCGATATACAACGACCTTCACCGAGATGTTTATTTCATGAAACGTATTTTATATTTAATTTAATATGTCAATAAATATATTGCATATGGGTTGCCTAACAAATTTTAGTCCAGAGTATTTTTAAATAATAATTAAAAAAATTTTTTTTTGCAACATTCCACCGGTGTGATTATTAGATAAACTCTATACCAATCGAAAGTATGAAACCCATAGAATATGCAAACGTTAGGTTGCCTATTTTGTTCCGGTCACAACTATCGGGTAGCCAGGTAAATCTATACTAGCATTTTGCAACGGTCTGCTTATTGAATTGAACTTAAATAAAATTAAAGATTATTTAATTATGAACACGGTGGTACAGGGTTGCCTGCGAAAAATCAGTCCCTAATTCCGGTTGTCGAATTTTAAAATGTAAAATTTCGCTGCGAGTGAATGTGTGCGACTGAGAGGTCCCAACCAACCATCCCATGCAATAGAAGAGGACACAGCATAGCAGCTGTTTAAGGTCCACCCATTTAAAGAAAGAGAGTGCGCATGCTATTTGTGCTTGAAAATGAAAAGGATAGCGATAGACGCGTATATGCTGCGCATCATTTTTGAATAGATTGTTTCTATAGATACAAGTGAAAAAACGTGCTACTATTTATTGTTGGAAAACATGGCCAAAAAGTGTTTTTTGTGTGATTCGGATGACGAAATAATTGATTTCAATGATGAAACTTTTAAAAACTGTATATTAAAGTTAGCTTTTCGTAAAAAAAAACTTAAAATACAACTTTGTTGAGCTATCCAGTGCGTCACTCCGCCATCGTGTTCATAATTAAATAATCTTTAATTTTATTTAAGTTCAATTCAATAAGCAGACCGTTGCAAAATGCTAGTATAGATTTAGCTGTTTATACCTGGCTACCCGATAATTGTGACCGGAAAAAAATAGGCAACCTAACGTTTGCATATTCTATGGGCTTCATACTTTCGATTGGTATAGAGTTTATCTAATAATCACACCGGTGGAATGTTTCAAAAAAAAATTTTTTTTAATTATTATTTAAAAATACTCTGGACTAAAATTTGTTAGGCAACCCATATGCAATATATTTATTGACATATTAAATTAAATATAAAATACGTTTCATGAAATAAACATCTCGGTGAAGGTCGTTGTATATCGGGATCTTAGACTATTAAGAGATAGAGGAATTTGATATCTAGTAACATAGTCCAGATAGGTGGTTCGCTTCTGGCCCCGGTTTGGCTACGGAAGTCTCGGGTTCGATTCCTGAGTCTGGATTCAAATTTTTCTATCTTTCAAAAATGCAATTATTGTATTTGTAAAATTTTAAAATTATACATATCAAGCTGGAATTGACATGGTTGCTTCGTTTTGTCGAGACGCCCAACTTTATGTATACAATAACTTTATATAGTGGTACGTTAGTGAAAAAATCAGGTGTTAAATATTACAAACTTAACTTTGCCGTCGGAAAACTATTATCCCCATACATTAACATAGGCCGCGATTAATTTATTATTTAAAATTTGTTCTAGGGAACCCGTACTAGTAAGTTTAAAAGACCTAAAACTGTAGTTCTTGCCACGGTGCTAGATTTCAGAAATCCTTACAAAGATATAATGTAAACAAATAAAAAATACTTACGTTACTCCTGAGACTGTTGCAGCTGTAGACTATTTCATTCGGCAGATTGTTCAAACAAGACCATTCAGCGTCCTGGCAGCTTGTGAAATTAATTCTTACACTCACAACAGACTGTACAATCACAACGAAGAAGAATATATTCCCAAAGGCCATCACGAGAACATTTCAACAAGTATATATTATTTTGATACAATATTTATATTTAACTAGTTAAGCACAAGAGCACGTTCGTTATAAACATGCCACATCGTCAACTGACCCGTACCGTGACAATTCCTAAATGAATAAAGTGAACATTTGTAGTTTATCAAATTTTATCGAAAGTTTATTGACTCATCTGTGTATTTTAAACTTTTTATCCGTATTGAAATTAAACATGATGAATTGGATGTAGGTCGATGATATTGTAATAGAGTCCATCGCTATACAGAGCTTTATCTATTTATACAAAAAAAAAACCGGGCAAGAGCATGTCGGACTATGCTCATTGTAGGGTTCCGCAGCCTTAAATAATTGCATCTGCAGGAGAGCGTATGTTCATGGCACTTACGCCCTTTTGTTGAGAAACGCAGTTTTTTAGCAATAACTCAATAACGGTAAATCCGATGATTTCCGAAATAATTTTAGTTAAAAGTACTAATTAAGCGCTACCTTTGGGATTTTTTAAATATTTTTTGGTCACACGGTTCGCTAAGGCGGGGACACAATTTATGCAACTTTCGGAGCGATTATTTCCAAAAATATTCGCTTAATCAAAAAAAAAATAGAGACCCTTAAAAGTTTTTAAAAGACCTGTCGAATGACAACAGCTTCTGTTACATATATATAGTGCACCACCTAAAAATATTAATTTTTATTATTTAGTTATCAAACTAAGTAGCGGCTACTACAAGACACCTTTTCACTAAATTTCATTGAATAGTATTTGAGTAAAATGCCTGTGACATACGGACAGACAGACAGACGGATATGACGAAACTATAAGGGTTCCGTTTTTGCCATTTTGGCTACGGAACCCTAAAAATGGAAGCAGATGGAGAAATTCATAGGTTAAAATAAAGTAATGTTGCCACTATCGGTTCACAAATGAGTAACTGTTTTCGAAAAATGTGACATTTCTCTGTATCTCGGATAATACCGAGTAGTCCTGCGCCTAATCCCTCTTCGATCATGTTGGATTTACGTCCAATCGGACTAGGAGGGAGAGGGCGTAGAGAGTGCACTTTATATGCATTCGGTTATCTATAACAGCATGTGTAATTTTATACTGAGGTCAGCAGTGTTGTACGATACTCAAATACGTAGTTGTCCCTGTCCCTGGCCTTTAGATAACAAGGACATGATAAGGATACTGGAGTGCTTTGTTAAATATACATTTCCAGTATAAAAGGAAAGGTTATATTTTATGAAAATATATTGTATATAACGTGTCTTAATCGCATGAATAATTTAAGGTAAAAAACCTAGTTAATTGCCCGACGCTTCGACCGTATTGCAACGGCCATGGTCACGGGTAGACTGGTTCAGCTTAGCGTCGCCTCCGTGAAGCGCGGAAACTACCCTCGCTTGATTTTTATCACTTACTGTCGATACTTCGACACACAACACTAAGGACATCAGCACACTGGCGTGTAATGTTTGTCAGTGTGCAGATGTCCTTAGTGTTGTTGCAATACGGTCGAAACGTCGGGCAATAAATAAGGTATTTTACCCTAAATTATTGACGCGATTAAGACCCGTAATATATATATTTTCATAATGTGTACCAATCGCGAAAGATTTAAAGATTATATTGATCATATGTTGTCTTCTTGTGTACTATGAACAAATCTATACTAATAATATAAAGAGGCTGAGGTTTTTAAGTCCCAAGGAGGAGCATTTGGAACACCAGCTAAGTGACAATCGCTCGCACGAGGCGGGGGGGGGGGGAGGATTGTCCCTATTGCCTTTTGTCAAAACACTCTGCAACTTGAGTAACAGTGTTTTGGATATACACTTTAAAATAAGGGATAATTGAAGATTGGATATAATTTTAATCGGATCTCACCTGAAGGTAAGTACACAACTTTGGCGCCGAACAAATTGTGTACCAGCCATGTCCATAGACCGTAGAATAGCGCCATTTTGAACGAAGCTCTGAATACCTGAAAAAGACATACGAGAATTAGAAATCGTATTAACCCCGGAAGTTAAGAGTGAGAAGACTTAAACGGACATAGTGGGAACGCGCCCTTACGATTGGGCTAGTCCACAAACTTAAAGTTGCGCAACGGGCTATGGAGCAAGCTATGGTTTCTTTGAAGGAAAATTTCGCAACAAGTTGATCCGACAAATAACGATTAATTAATACAAATTTCAAAAACTACCCCCTTGGATTGTGTTACTGATTCTAAGCAAACTTCGGTGGTTCAAGGGGTTTCGGTGGCGATAAATTGATCTAGTTAGGTATTATTTTTAGAAAACGTCGTTTAAAAAAATTACCCAGTGAAGCTCTATTATCCAGGTACTATAGAAGATTAAGTTAAGAAGAATATACAGTATCTATCTCTTTTGTTTACATGGGATTTAATATTAGATATATTTCGGGACTAAATCGCGTGAATTATTTAAAGGTACGAACCTTTTATTTACCCGTAGCCGTAAAGACACCGCGCCTCAGTTTAAAGACGTTCTAAGTGTAGTGTGTAGAAGTATCGACAGTACAAATTATCAAAATTATCAAGACTAGGCCAGGGTAGTAGATAAACCCCGCGCCTCACGGAGACATCGCTAAGCTGCCATCAGTCGACCCGTGACCACGATCGGTGCAATTCGATCGAAACGTCGGGTAAATAAAAGGTTCGTACCTTTAAATAATTCACGCGATTAAGTCCCGAAATATATCTAATATATATAAAAATCGCGAAATTTTAAAAACAATAATGGAATCCCATTATTGTTTTTAAACTTTCGCGATTTTTATACATATTAGATATATATTAATAGTTCTCGCTTTTTCGTTGGCGGTGACAGTCATGACCGCATAGTTCATTTTAGTATGTATAATGTAAGAATGTGATGTAACTAATACATGATTTTTATGTATTTTATTTAAATTAATAGAATTTAGATAACTAACGTTTATTATCAAGATTATTTCCAACATATTTGGCCCTCTGTTTTGATAACCTTTATTATTAATGGTTACTTATCGAATAACTTGTAATTAAAATTAATTGCGTAGTAGGGTGAAATATTGGGTACTTTTACTCGAAGAACTAAGTATAATGTGTGATTATATTCGGTATTTTAAATGATACAGATACAAGCAAGTACGTGCACGTCTCTGTATTACGTAGGAGCGCGGAATTGCCAAGTATGATTGGAATGCATGGACGTTGAATTTCTTGGGCGTACCCGAGGGGTTAGAGGTTATTTATTTATGTTATCATTATACCTTTTTATACTTTTTACCATACCTTTTTATTTATTTACCTAGCCAACTGCGCAGGAGATTATAGTGCACGAGTGTATACGCAGACATAATAGCACTCTCATAGCCTTATTGGATGGAAATCCGACATGAGCGGAGAGATTGGGCACAGGACCGATGGCATAACGTGCACGATGGCGTATCTTCGAGGCACGGAAGGTGTGACTATTTTTTCGAAAACGGTCGGTCCATAGATACCCATCTATGGACCAACCGTTTTCAACAGTGGTAACGTTGCTTAACCTCGCAGCTATCTCGATCTGTTGAGTTGCCCCTGCGTCAGGGACCCTTCGACCAACTAATGTTTTAAATGTGTAAGTAACTGTCTGTTTATGACGTTTACACGCTGAATCAATTTAGATGAAATTTGGTATGAAGACAGTTTGAGTCTCGGGAAAGGACGCAGGACTGCAGGCAGAGCCATAAGCGAAAGCTCGTTTACTACAATTTTCACCTAAGAAATTAAATTTTACATTTCAGCAATTTTTTATATTTTATTTTCATTATTTATATATATGACTAGCAGCAACTTCGTTTGCGTACATTTTCGCCGTCTTTGCAACATTTTACATTGTTGCTCCGCTTCTTTTGGTCGTAGCGTGATGTAATATAGCCTATAGACTTCCTCGATAAATGGGCTATCCAACAGCAAATGAATTTTCCAATTCGGACCCGTAGTTCCTAAGGTTATCGCGTTTCAAACAAACAAACTCTTCAGCTTTATAATATTAGAATAGATTTTAATAGATGAATGTAATCTGGCGTTACCTGATTGATAGCGACGGAGAGTGCAATGCCGACTCTGGGCCCAAAATTAGGTTGCGTCTTTGTGATTACTTCAACGGGCTTATACAGGGCGTTGCTGGACGCTAACAAGTAGAACAATGTTGTAAAGAACACCACCTGTGAACCAAACATACCACAATAGCATTATAGTAATTTATAATACACTAGCTGACCCGCAAACTTAGTTCGCGTCATTTTTCTATGTTTTTGCAACCGCCGCTCCTACTGGTCGTAGCGTGATGTTATATAGCCTAATAACAAATATCGTGGCTTTAATTGTTATAAGAATTTTCAAAATCGGTTCTGTAGATACAAAGATTACCCTCTACAACCTGACAAACTTCAAAACTTACAAACCTTACCTCTTTATAATATTAGTATAGATTTGAAACAACATTTGAAGTTTAGACGCAGGAATCGAACTGGAGACCTTCGACCGCCATTTCGAGGCGCGATGACGCTCTAGCTAGCCTGAACTATGTGGTTAAACTTCAAATTTCTCTACAAAATGTTTGTGGGCGTGCCCTATTAATTTTAAGATAAAAAAATTATTAACTTTTGAAATCGTTGCATTATTTCAATATTACTTTTTTTGATACATCCCCAAAGCTGATTACTGTATATCCACACTGGCGTAAGGACTTGTTTATATAGAGTAATTTTGTTTGAAACTGATTACTTAGTAGGTTAATGTTAAAATAGTTACCAAGTTGATGAACATATTGATGAGCGCGCTGCCACCACACAGTAACAACGACGTGAGCGCACCTACTGAGCCCGCCAGTAAGGACACGTTGCTTGCCAGCGGTGCCCATATACTTGTTGCTATAGCACTAAGTGTGCCCACATTTGCTTTCACCCAGTTTATTATACCGGAGTAGTCGAAGATCCCTGTTGATTACAAAAACCGGAATAAAAATTTCGCACGTCATCATAAACATATTCCATTTAGAGGATGTTCAAGTATTACATAAAGTAATTTTTAAAGAATTTAAACCCTTCCCACCACCACGTAACGCATCGCAACGTTGTACAAGATACCCCCTCCCCCGAATGAGTAATATTTGTCCATTCAGTCGCGCGGCACGCAGCCCGGAAAGCAGCATGCTAAGTAACTTTTTTCACATACCCAACAATGTATGTTGTAAATAAATAAATAAAAAATAAATAAATAAACATCAACCATTTGGGGCAGTGGTGACACTTGACTCTAATGAAAATTAGCACTTTAAAGCTTAATATTTCAAAAACGGATCATTTAATCTAAAAATGGTCATCACAGCCTCTAAACGTTTATAATACCTATTTAATGATACCCCACTTTACACCTACCTTAATTTATTTTTTTTAAGATTTTATTTTTTCACTTTGTCGGCGTAAATAATATGTGTATCCATGCAAAATTACAGCTTTCTAGCACTAATGAACTAAAACAGTGTCTGAGCTAAGCTACAGACGGACGGACATGGCGAAACTATAAGGGTTCCATTTTTCGATTTTGGCTACGGAACCCTAAAAGGCAAAATATAATCGAATTCGAAGCGGCAGTAGCCTAATAGCTAAGGCATCGGCCTCGCAATCGTCACCAAAATCCCCATCGAGTTTAGCTAGTGGGGTTAACAGGATTGCTAGTAATATGGGACAAAAAAAAAACATTTTATAAAGATAGATTTCTTTCAAAACGTCAAATGTACTTTCTTTGTTAAATACTATTGAATATCGTAAAGCTAAAAGTTTGTATTGGTGTAAACACGTTGATCTCGCAAAGTATCAATCCGCCTTAAAACACCTGATTCGGTTGACTATGTTTAAACTTTAAGCAGCATATTTACCGGGTGTATTAGACATATCACTGACGAAACTATCCCAGGAGTCTTGTATGGCCGAACTGTCGACTTGAGGCCCCACAGTGGCGGCAAAGTGGCCCGAAACCCAGCTTTGGTACACTCGGTCCCATAGCTCTAGTATTTGTTGTTCCACGCGATTTATCTTCTCTGGATCCCCTTCTTTTAAGATGCTTTTCACCTGTGTCGTAAAAATAACTAATTGTTTTCTAATCACACTGCAAGATTTATAACATTTTTATTAGTTATTAATATGAATGATCAGTGCCGGATTAACCTTATAGCAGGAGAGGCAACTGCTACAGGCCCCGCGCAAAATGGGGCCCCGCATATCCAAGCTCGCCCTTAACCTAAGTGTAATTTTATGAGCACAGCATACCCATAGCTGGAGTGGCAACTGCTACGGGCCCCGCGCAATATAGGACATAGCAGGTCTGGGCCTTTGACCTGCCTGTGCTCATAAAATGGTGATAAAATTTGCTACAGACCCCACGCTTGTTTAATCCGGCACTGAAAATGCTCGTATGTGGTTAATGACTCTTAGCACTAGGCTGGCAGGTCATTATACCTATTAACACTAACATAAAATCAATGTATAAATTTAATATTTTCGCATGCTATAGTGAACCATACTCATAAAATCAATTCAGTGGCGGACCCATGATTTCCGATTCCTGACCCCGCTAAGCAATTTAATTTTTAGAGGGTTGACTTCACCGAGGGTAATTTTTTATCAAAGCACTTATACCACCGCCGACGCTGAGAGCTAGAAACTAGTGCAGTGCCACTTAGATCTTAGCTTAGTAAATCGAAGGTTTAACGCACTGTAACGCTAACAATTCGTTAAAAAAATAAACATTTGACGCTTCGTTAATACGACGTTTGGCCACTAGAATTGCTATTTTAACAGACCGTAATTTTGGAGAGGGCCTTCAACCCTTTAAATTCAGCCCTGGATTCGCCACAGAATCAATTAACGGTAAACTAATGTCGTCGAATATGAAAATCTCTATTATACTTACCAGTAAAAAAAATACATAAAAAATAACTAAATTAAAATAAAATTAGTAATTTAGTGAAGCAGTCTTGAACAGGTGCAAGACAAGACACAACTTCAGAAAAGTGCTCAGGATTAAAAATTAAAAAAAAAACCTTTGTCGTTAAATAAATATACAGCACTTACTAGTCCTTCAATCTATTATATGTCCGAATGGGAGCCAAAAAGAAAATAATCAATTAGTAAGTGAAATATAAACTGATAATACAGAACAATCTTTTTATTACTATGGGCTATGGTCCAAAGAGAAATGCTCCCAAACTGAAAATATTGTTTACAAGCTTTGCCAGGCCACGCTTCGCAGTGGATTTTTGAACCAGGAACCCTTAGGGAGCTTTTCCACTGACGCGGAGCTGGGAGTAGTGGAGCGGAGCGGACCGTCAATTAAAAATGACAGTGCTTTAAACTATCATAAGTACTAACATTTAAACTTTCGCGTTGCATGATTATAACTATTTATTAAACGGGAATAGTCCGCTTGTGACAACGGCCGGTGCAACCTGGTCGAAACGTCAAGCAATTTTAAGGTAAACAATGCGCGTTAATTCCCGTTTAATAAATAGTTATTATCATAAGTACTGTTTCCTGCACTGTGATTGGTCCACGACGCCCAACTCCGCGTCAGTGGAAACACCCTCAAAGTCATCAAAATCTGATCAATGGTTTCGGAATGCATAGAAGACAAACATATATACATTTATTTGCATATAGAAGATATATAGATTGACCTATACTATGGAGCTTACTATGTGCTTGAGCAATCAAAATCGACACCACAATTACTTTCATCCAAAGTTTAAGAGTTATATCATCATTTGATGTTCATAAGAGTGCGTTTCAACCGACGCAAAGCTGGGCGGAGTGGAGCGAAACGTGAGTTGACAAATTACAGTGTCCGAAACAATCCTAGAAACAATTTCGAGCACTGTGATTGGTCAATTGACGGTCCGCTCCGCTCCCCTCAGTAAAAACGCATGCTCACGGGCGTCCCGAGAACCCCCCCTTCCAAAGTCATCACAATCTGATCAATGGTTTCGGAACGCATAGAGGATAAACATACAAATATTGATTTTTATTTGTATATAGAAGATAGATAGATTGACCTATACTATTGAGCTTACTATGTGGTTGAACAATCGAAATGGAACCCACAGTTTAAGATTCATATCATGTTCTTAAGGGTGCGTTTAAACTGACGCGGAGCTGGGTGGAGTGGAGCGGAACGGACCGTGAGGTGACAAATGACAGTGCTCGCAATAATCCTGGGAACGATTTCGACCACTGTGATTGGTCAATTGACTGTCCGCTCCGCTCCACTCCGCCCACCTCCGCGTCAGTGGAAACGCATCTTTAATGTTCGTTGATGACAAAATGTACAAGTACTAAATACAGGATTAATATCTAGATTTCTGTGGGGCAAATTTTATCGATTCTATAGAAGAAAATATTGTTCATGTTATCTTTTAAACTAACTATGTATGTGAGAACCCTGAAAATCCTGGTCCAAAAAAATATGTATATTTTTTTTTTGGACCAAAATAATCATTCTGCTTTCCTTATTATATTGACTCTTCTAGTATTGACTTACCGCTGTCGAAATGCCTTCTCTCCCATATGTGTAAGCGTTGTCAATAAGCGAGTCGAGTTTTTCTTCCCAGCCCTCGGGCAGGTACGCGTGTAGCTCACTGTTTTGTACATACGTACTGTTTAGCAAGCTGCCGCTCAGTTGTACTACCACTATGGCTTCGGAATATATCTGGAAATAGCAGAATTTTTATGCTAATATTAAATGTATGAGAGAGGAATTCATTTAGACTGGGCTATCTCGCGCACGTGAAAGTGCCGTACCTACATCGTTTAACGGTCCATCACCGAGCTTTCTCAGGGTTGTCGAATTTGTCTTTCATGTGTTTTTATATTGATTTATTAAGGCTATCGTTTTAGTTTCACACGATTTTAGTACTGACAATACAGTCAACGACTGTCAAACTCTCTCATATTTTTAAGTTATTTGTTCTTGTATTTGGATGTAGCAAATACAAAAACAAATGACTGAAAAATATTATTATAAACTCATGATAACCCTACAGCATCATATAACTTTGATCTGTCTGTTTGAGACTGATTTGATAAAACAAAATGAAAAAAAAAAAAAACTCAAGGACCACTAATTCAAGACACGCAGCCGTTAACTGTCACTGTCACCTAAAGTCGAATAGTAGCGATAGAAATACTTATAAGCAGGGGCGTAACTATCGCCCCGTATCAGTCGTATCAATTATATGGGGCCCCCAGGATTCAGGGGCCCCGAACGTGCGTTATCAACAAATACGACCAACTCACATTGGTACTTTGGCCCGTCTAAGGCAAAGTACGCCTCGGTTTTTAAGGGCTCCCTAGCCAATGATTCTACCATACGAACGCGCATAAGTGATTACTCCTCTTTATAAGCTCGTAAGTCAAATCTTAAAATTAATATCAAGTCGTTTTATCATAAACTAGGTTTGTAGAAAGCGATAATTTAAAATAAATAATTATTTTGAAAGTTATAAGCCTTAAAACACTTAAGAATTTTAACAAAATTAAAAAAAAACTAATTGATTTAAATTTTAAAATTTCAGACAGAGGAGTAATAACTTATGCGCGTTTGTATGGTAGAATCATCGACTAAGAATGCCTTTAAGCAGGAATCAAACTTAAGTATCGTTTAAATATTCTGAGGTAAGATACCTGTATGAAAATAAACACTATGGCGACAGTCAGGAAGAGTATTAGTCCCACAATCACGATGCAAGTTGATACAGTGTCCACGGAACTGTATGCCACTTCGCGGGTACTCGAGTTGCAGATAGATAACATCTTGCCTATACCCCGTACGTGTGCGGGCATTAGAGCTGCTTGCCTGTTAATATAATAAACTAATTGAACTCGCAACATCGCCCGCGTGGATGATTTGACCCGCTAAGGGTTGATTTTTCAGAAAAGCTGAAACACGTGTTTCTTTATTCTAAATTCAACCCTTGATGGGGTAAAATCATCCACACGGGCGAAGCCGCAAGCCTCAGCTATGGGGTCATTCATTAATCACGTAAGGCTGGAAAGGGGGAAGGGGGGGTCGAAAAAATCACAAAAGATCACCATGGGGAGGGCGGGTGTAATGAGAGAAATAACGTGTATTTTTTTGGATTGTGATTCCTCAGACTTGACCAGCGTTGCATCAATTGCGACTCTAACTTGACTGGTGTTGGACCAATTCCTCCCCCGTCGTCGTTGGAGACTCACGCTCGTGTGAAAATTGTTGGGTTTTTTTTATGTGATTTATGGACGCCCCCCACCCGCCCTAAACAATACTAATATTATAAAGCTGAGGAGTTTGTTTGTTTGAACGCGATAATCTCAGGAACTAATGGTCCGAATTGATAACTAAAGGCTATATAACATCACGCTACGACCAATAGGAGCGGAGCAGCAATGAAAAATGTTGCAAAAACGGGAAAATTTATGCAGACGAAGTTGCGCGGGTCAGCTAGTAATCTATATAAGTAAAAATCACTTCAATGTACAATCGGCCCACTTGATGCTCGACCACCTGAAAATATTTTACTATGAACGGTTCACAACGGTTCGGTCACACACACAAACGCAAAAACTACTCCCACATTTTACTTCCAACCAATTAGGACGGGGCTAAGGTGTGGGAACGGGAACATAAAACATTTTTGTTAACTTAGTTGCAATTTGCATTTCCTTGTATGATGACGCGCGCGTGTTTACTGTGTTTTGCTCACGACTTGTTCTGTTTACGGATTCCGATATCTAGCCATTTTGTTGACCACAAAACTACTGATTGAACTCTCGTTGACTTGTGGTGTGAATTAGTGGACCGTTTCTTTTTCATCTGTTTACCTATGGTGGCTGTGTTTTATTGGACTATTGGGTGCTTTCTAGCTGACCTCTGCGAGTCTTCACAATAAACCGAAATTTAAACCGGGAATCAAATTTTGGATCTTCATGGCCAAGGATACAGGACAAACCTTTACCAAATATCGCGGGAGTTAAATGTTACGGTAAGTCAAATTCAAATTATATTTTATTACAATAATTATTAATTATGTTTAACAATAGAATTGGCTATTGGTTAAAAAGTAATTGGGGAAGACCAAATAATAATATAATCAATATTTCTGAAGACTATGGTTAATTTCATAGCTAAGGTTTGTCTCGTTGTTATAATATAATAATATTCTCAATGATGATGGCAGACACTAGGATTAGTTGTTTCATCTTTCGCAGTTATTTATTCCTAATATTTTATATAAACTTATCATTTTAATTTTACTATGTAGATTAGTGAAATGTATTTATTTCGTATATAATTAAAAAAAACTATAACTACTAAATGGTTTTTGTTAATAGATGAATAGCAATGGGTGAGAAAGATTTAAGTGCTTAGTTTATTAAAATTTTATGAAATATATTCAAATATGACGATGATTGTCGAAAAATCATTCTACCGAAATTATAAGAAAATAAGTAATTTTATAAATAAATGTATAAATAATTAATATATATATATATACATATTATCATACATAGGTATAGGGCTACTTATGATTTTCAACAAATAAATAATATTATAAATGATTTATTATAAATTCATATGCCGTTAATGTCTTTTTCATAAATCAATGTAAAGGTAAAGTTCATTTACATTTTTTGATGTCTAATAATATTTACATTTAGTTTACTTTAAACATGGTGTTCTGAGTCACTTGGTAATTCGTATATTTTTTAAAGGTGAACTTCTTGGAACTAGACTTTCACTCGTTCAATTAATCTGAAATATAATAACGAAACGTAGTACTAATCGGAACAAAAACTATTTTGTACGAGTGGCAACATATAAAAGGCTGCCTCTACTGAAATGTGAAGAGTAGGAATTTCGTGCTTTTATACACTTATATTTTTTTTCTATAATTCATACTTAAATCCACCCTTATTAAATCATGGTGTTTCATTTTTATTTTTCTCACATTAAAGATGTTATGCATAACTCTTTTTAAAATATTTATGTTTAAACAAAATAAATTAAGTAAAATTTTTTGAAGTATTGAAAATCCTAATTCATTTAAACTACTTTTGACAAAATAAATTGTTTTCTTTCACACGCTTTAGTAAATTTTAGAAATCATAAAGCGTATATTGTGTTGATAAAACAATAGTTAAATGATCCCCATAGTAAAAGTTGTAAAACTAAGAATCCTTTAATCAATTATCGTCTTTAAATCGTTACACAAGAACTGAAAATAGTTTGCATACAATAAGTTTTTGCTTTCCCACGGTTCGGTAATTCCAGGTGCCATAAATATGTTTGCCGAAAAAATAGGTTCATGATACATACGCACAATAAATGTCCTAAAACTGGAAACGATTAAGGCAATTATCATCTTTAAAATCAATTAAATAGAATTGAAAATAGTTTGCATGCGAATTTGTTTTCGCAGTCGGTAGCTTCTCATATTAACGCTTATTCTATTTTCAATCATATTTCAACTATTTAAGAACTATTATCTAATTTTATCAGTGACAACTCGTTCATTGTCTGCTGATTTGTAAAGAAATAATATTAGGTATAATAAAATAACACCTTTTTTAAAAATGTGCTTGTCTTACTTTTCTATTCATTCAAACTTTTAATGAGTGGGTATCGAAGATCTTTTATACATTTATTTTAACTTCGTATTTTTTTTCAGAGAGCTACAGCGTGCCGTTGGCTATAGTGGAATGCTGAGGAGGACTGTCTTAACGTCGGATCACGTAACGCAAATTGTCAGCACATACGAAGTGGAGCCATTTACCAAGACGTCGACGTTCGCTAGACTATTTGACTCAGGCTATAAGAAATGTGTGCATTATTCCGCTACAAAAATTAGGACAAGAACTACAAGAAGCAAGAGTGCGTTTCGCCCGCGAGTACAGAGGTTTTGATTTATCACTCGCTAAATTTTCAGACAATTTTTTTTAAATCAAGTGCACACATTCGTCATAACTTATGGCTTGTAAATAATACTAGATACAAGCCCAGAAATGTGAAGCCGGAAGTCTGAATGTGAGGACGAATTATTGTTAACAGCACAGTTAATATATATTGACGGTAGAGCCAATGGATTGTATTGAAATTAAATGTTTGTAATTATTTTAAATTGTAATTTAAATTAAACTTATTGGTTATATTACTGTAATAAATATAAGCTAGCATCTGAGATAATTAATAAATTATACATTGTTACTTAATTTAATGAAACTGACTATTTTCATTAACTAAGACGTTATTAATATAATATTTATTGATGAAGTAATTGGTAATTATGCACTTTGATGACTATATAGCATGATAAAATAATAATTTAATAATATTAAAAATATATTGTAATTGTTAATAATATGATTTTGGCCTATTGTATTAGTTTGCATACCTCATCCACAATTTTAAAGTATAATTAAGTATTAAATAATTTATATATGCACAAATGTGTTATGAAATTGTTTGACTGATACATAAAATTAATAAAACAATTGACTCTTTTCTTTATTTCTTGCCCTCATTCCAGGTAATACATTTATTTGTTTTAAAATAATCTGTGGTTAAAAATTAAATATAACTTGCTGAATTAAAACCATACTTATACTATTAATATTAAAGAGTTAAAGTTGTATGTAGAGGTTTACCCTGAAGCTACTAGCTTTATTTCGTTAAATCAATCCAATGGTTATTTGAAATTAAATTTAGATAAAACACCTAAAACAAAGAACTTACAAAATGATATAGGTTTTAAAGCATAGGTGAAGGACGTAGGATTCTTATCACTCGAATCAAGATATACGCAAGCGGAGTCACTGGGAACAACTATATATAGCATACTAGCTGACTGAAGCAGACGAAGACCCGTAAACTTCGTCTGCTTTAATCATCCTCGTTTTTGCAACATTTTTCATTGCTGCTTTGCTCCTATTGGTTGTAGCGTGATGTTATAGCCTTCCTCGATAAATAGGCTTTCCAACAGTAATAGATTTTTTTAATTTGACCCAGTACTTCCTGAGATTATCGCGTTCAAACAAACAAACTATATATTTCGCATTTTGAAACATATATTATTAGCTTTAGCCCGCAGCTCCGCCCGCGTGTTTAAGGTTATTGCGATAAAAACTATCCTATGTCCTCTCCCCGGTCTCAAACTATCTCCATACCAAATTTCATCTAAATCAATTTAGCTGTTTGAGCGTGAAAGCGTAACAGACAGACAGACAGAGTTACTTTCACGTATAATATTAGTATGGATACGTTTCAAAAATGCAAAATAATTTTACAAAAATGAAATTAAATATTTTCGATAAACCTACTTAACAGAATCATACTAAAACATACGCACAATATAGGTAATACATTACAGGCACTAGTTTTAAACTCCTCTACTAACTCATATATAGAAAATATAGATTACAGATCAAAAAGTAATTTAATAAAGTATTAAAATCTAACGGTTTCCCGCACCTCCGTCCACAATTTCACATGTATAATGGTATTGAGGCAAAATATACTATATTCCTCTCCAAGCTTTAAATTACTTCTTTACTACTTCAACAACACAAACGAATAAATATACAATATAAACTATTTATAACATTAATGTAGATTTGTATGTATTACAATAAAATAATTCATTGCTATTTCGCGCAACTGCAAAAAGCGGGCTTACAACAAAAGTCACAATCCTATATTAGTATTTACAATCTTCTAATCGGCTCGAAATATGCCCAACAACAACGCAACGCACTAAAAAAAACAAGGACCCCGCCCCCTTGCATCCGATAAGGCGCAGATGTTCCTGTGTGAGTGCGCTTACGTAGAGAGCGGACGTTTCTCGCAAGCCATTATAGCATTAGGGGTGTACGACCGCCGAGTAGGCCGATTGTACATAATCAACCATTGTCGACTATGGTTGATTATGTACTTGGTCCGTACATATTAGAAAAAATACTATAGTTATGACGAAGACCAATGGACATTTATATAATAATAATATAATAATATAATATCTTGGGACAACTCACACAACGTCATCTGATCCCAAACTAAGCAGAGCTTGTACTATGGCAACCAGACAACTGATAAACATACTTATATATTTCTAAATACATACATATTATAGATAAATTACACCCAGACACAGAATAAACCATCGTGCTCATCACACAAAGTTTTATCCTGGGTGGGGATCGAACCCACGACCTCTTGCGTAGCAGTCGGAGACATTCCCACCGCGCCACAGAGGCAGTCACATTACAAGTAGACATTGTCTTGTGGTTTGAACACCAATTAATTGTTATTGATTCTTACTTATTTCGATACATTAGACCCATACTAGTATCATAAATGCGAAAGTTTGTTTTTTAAAAGACGACTCGTATGTAGGTACTCCTTCTCTACCGTGGCAGTCAAGTATCTAATTGTGTGTCTGTCTCGTTTCATATGCGCGATGCGATAACCAACATTTGGCGGAACATCGCTGCGACAGTTCGTTTGTGACAACAGCCGGTGCAACCGGGTCGCAATCTCAAGCAATTTTATGGTAAACTAGCTGTCCCGCGCAACTTCGTATGCGGAAATTTTTCCCGTTTTTGCAACATTTCTCGTCGCTGCTCCGCTCCTATTAGTCGTAGCGTAATGTTATATAGCCTATAGCCTTCCTCGATAAATGGACTATCCAACAAAAAAAGATTTTTTCAAATCGGACCAGTAGTTCCTGAGATTAGCGCTTTTAAACAAACAAATAAACAAACTCTTCCGCTTTATAATATTAGTATAGATAATGCGCATTAATTCCCGTATGAATAAATAGTTATAATTCAGCGTAAAGACAAAGATAGGAAATAATATAGTTACCTGAGCGACCACCAGTTGTTCACTTTACTCATGATTTTGTTGTACTGGTTTTCAAAGAACAGCCATACACCGAAATAGTTCAATAGCCGTTTCAGCACATGTATGGCCAAGAAGAACAGAGTCACTGGTAACAACCAAATATGTTTCCAGACGAGCATACAGAGACACCCAAAGAACAAGAGCTTAAAATAGAGAGCTGTTTCTTCGTCATTATCGAAGTTATTCTTAATATAATTTTCATCCAAAGATCGTTGTTTGAAGGATGATACGAATCGTATTTCGGGTTTCATTTTATTCCCAAGTGGTAATGCTGATACTGTGCCTGCTCTGCATAGCTTTTTGGGGTGTCGTGGAGAGCTTTTTATAGGCTCATCGGACGTCCAGCTGCTCCTTGTAGGAACTGTCTCAGGAGTCATTGGAGATGGAGTATCCTTCTCCGGCGTAGACTCCTGATCACTACACTCTACTCGAGGTGGTTCTGAAAGCGTTTCCTCTGAAACCTTGTCTTCTATTTTCTCTTGTTTATCAACATTCAGGTCGTTTATAATAGCCTTGTGTATTGCTAGTATTATCGACGCTTCAGGATCTATTAGAATAATAAATAATGCAATTTACTTTCCGATAGCAATTCAGTGACTATTTACGAGCACAATAGTAATGATATCATTACAAAAACTATAAAAACGGTTAAAATATTACTAGAAACAATAGTTTTACTTACCTCTCGCCAATAACTTTTTATGTACGTCCAAGACTTCTAAGGCAAAACCAGTGATGAAGATTGCTTGGATTAGAACAAATGTGTATACTTGGAAGGAGCCTGTTAAACTGGCTAAGAAACTCGCAATCACAAGCCACATTAGTTGGGATGTGATTCGAAAGACAGTCGCTCTTTGTGGTGTCCATAATATGTATATGCTGATGAAGTAGGCCAATACGATTGTTAAAGTCTGAAAAGAAGAATGCAAGATGATTATACAAATTCCAGAAAAATCAGATCATCTTTGGATTGCAAAGATGCTCTTCATATAATATCGAGATCCATTTAGGTGCTATTTCTCTCTAATCCATTGGCTACTATTGGAACCCTATGTAGATTTTGTATAATAATAGCACATGACAAAGAGCTAGAGCATCCGCGTCTTCTCTACACTTTGTATTGCGATACTTCCATTTAACTTGTACGACGACGCTCTACCCTCGCCTTAGGCCTCTCCATTCTGCCTAGTCCGTGCTTAATAAGGGCATCAGCCTTATCGATCGCAATATCATAGCCATGAACATAATTCTTTCTCGAGGGATGTTTCTCTAAGTATGAAATAGTAAAAAATGGGGAAAGGGTACTTGACTCTAACCATAAAACGCCGTATCAGTGTCAAACCGTTTTGCGGGAAGAGATTGGTGGCGGGTTTATATTCCCAAATCCCTCTCTGAGTTACTATGTGCCGTATATTATATCGATAGGACGTGTTGATTAAAGTTGATCAATTACCTAAAAATCACCTTTTATCAATTAGTTTTTCTAACGAAGTCTCCTGCATTAACACCGGGAAATCATGTGCTAACATTCAGAATTACCGGATGACAATATCTGTATGTCTGAAGTAAAAGTTTATAAGTATAAAGAAACATAAAGTTAGTATTCCAATTAAAATGCAGATAAACATAGTTTTTTCCTCCATATTTTGTTTTTATGAATTCATCATCTTCAAATACCTACTTGTTAATTTTCGAATAAAATATTATGTTGTTTACGAGACATTCTGTCGATTCCTCTTGACATTCCCTTCTGTCTCTGATTTTCATAAGTTCATTGCACTACCTCTATACTCTATAGAGGTTAATAAACCACTGACCTCTACATAGTGAGATAAAAATCAGTCAAAAAATTGATAAAGACCGGGAAGAGAGTGAAAAAAGCAAGCATTTTATAAAGGCAGATTTTCGTCGGTCAGCTGGATTCCTTAGCGATTGGCGTACAGGACTTTAGTCGGCTACTGACTGCATCTGTTACGGAGCTATACTGACTGACTAATTGTTATACGAGTCTGATAATATTCTTCACCGGATATATCTACTAAATTTCAGATCACGAATTCGATAGCAGGTGCAGATCGACCACAATTAATGAGTACAACTTTCTGACGAACGTATTTAACTTATTTTGAATTAATATAAGTTAAGTACTACTAGAAAACTATTTTTTTTATAGTTAGAAAGCAATTTTACTATATATTTATTTAATGTGACCAAAAAATATGAAAAAATCAAAATGCGCTAAAAAAATACTTTAAACTAAAATTATTTTGGACATGATAGGATATAAGGTCATAGTTTTAACCTCAAAACTAAAAAATATTTAAATCGGATTTTTTCATACGGCAACGGCTCCGGAGCTCTATACTGAGCATAGCAAAGAGTAAACTAATACTACGGAAAAAGAGGGCCCTCTTGCAGTGTAAAAAAGCAAACCGTTTTGATTTTGACAGACGACATTGCGCCATCTGAATTTTGTTTCCAGAAATATTATTCATGCGGAATGGTATGCTAGGTATATCTGTAGGTTATATAAGCAACAACTCATTTTATTAATTTCAACGGTTGTTTTAAATGTTCTCATTTTTTTAAGAGAGGCATTTTTAAGTTTTCTATTGTTTAACAAAATTTAAAATGACTCATGAAAAATGCTAACACGTCATGGAATCGTTGAGATTAATAAAAACGTTGTTGCTGATAAAGATGATTCAGTTATTTGTGGTAGGAAAAAATAAGAAAAGATGAGTTTATTAATATAATATTTATTATGTACCTACCTAATTACAACTAGGTTTTCTAACAAAAGCACAAAGTCTAGATATTTTTCCTAACGCGACATTATCCAATACCATATTTTAAACAATAAAGTGTCCGTTGCAAGATAAAATTAAATCTATAGATTTAATTTAACACGGGGCCTATTCAACGCACTTGTACGAAATTATAGCAGCCACAATTATGAAATGGAACAACAAACACGCAAACCAAAGATAACACATATATTATTCAAATAACTGATAGCTCAGGGCTTTTGAAATTATCGCATATGAAATTAATTTAAATAATACAACCAATGAAAACAAGCCATCACAGAATTGGAAGTTTTACTTCCAATTCTGTGATGGCTTGTTTGACAGTTGTCAAAAGATAACTTTTTTCAAGTACCATAAACAAACTGGACACTTACTATAGAGGCCAGTATTATTTAGTAGTGACAAACAACATTATTTTAAGATTAAGCATTTTAAAGACCATTATTTGATAAAACAAATAAAAAAAGCACTGTTTTATTAATTTCTTAAAACAAAATAAAACCTAAAATTTTATTCAAAATGGTAATGCCATCTATTGAACTTGAAGGTAATTAGGTAGTGACTAAATATTTTCGGATCTGTCACTTAAACGACAGTGTCCCCACCCCAAAGAATAAACTAATACTAAGGAAAAAGAGGGCCCTCTTGCAGTGTAAAAAAGCAAACCGTTTTGATTTTGACAGACGACAATGCGCCATCTGAATTTTGTTTCCAGAAATATCATTCATGCGGTATATGGTATGCTAGGTCTGACAGTAGGTTTTATTAGCAACAACTCATTTTATTAATTTCAACGATTGTTTTAAATGTTCTCATTTTTTAAGAGAGGCATTTTTAAGTTTTATAAATGAATATCAAACTTTAAAATGACTCATGAAAAATGCTAACAAGTCATGGAATCAAGATTAATAAACAACGTTGTTGCTGATAAATGATTCAGTTATTTGTGGTAGGAAAAAATAAGAAAAGATGAGTTTATTATTAAAATATTTATTATGTACCTACCTACTTACAACTAGGTTTTCTATCAAAAGCACAAAGTCTAGATATTTTTCCTAACGCGACATTATCGAATACCATATTTTAAATAATAAAGTGTCCGTTGCAGGATAAAATTAAATCTATAGATTTAATTTAACACGGGGCCTATTCAACGCACGTGTACGAAATTATCACAGCCACAATTATGAAACGGAACAACAAACACGCAAACCCAAGATAACACATATATTATTCAAATAACTGATAGCTCAGGGCTTTTCAAATTATCGACTATGAAATTAATATAAATAATACAACCAATGAATAAAACTTCCAATTCTGTGATGGCTTGTTTGACAGTTGTCAAAAGATAACTTTTTTCAAGTACCATAAACAAACTGAACTCTTACTAAAGAGGCCAGTGTTATTTAATAGTGACAAACAACATTATTTAAAGATAAAACATTTTAAAGACCATTAATTGATAAAATAAATATAAAAGCTCTGGTATATTATTTCTTAAAACAAAATAAAACCTAAAATTTAGTTCAAAATGTTAACGCCATCTATTAAACTTGAAGGTAATTAGGTAGTGACTAAATATTTTCGGAAACAATAAACAGATGCCGACTCTTCAATTTCTGATCTGTCACTTGAACGACAGTGTCTCCCCCCTGCCCCACCCTGGAGCATAGTCCGACATGCTCTTGCCCGGTTTTTTTGTTGACTTATCGGATTATTTATGGTACCCTTTAGAGAGTACCTATTAACTAGAGAAGTTTTTATAACATAACATTTTTTCTTATCGATTTATGGAAGTTTGATACTCCACTGTTACTTTTTTCAAATTGTTTGTATAGAATTATGATTAAATATTAGATTTTCTAGAAAAATAGCGAAAAAATAATTACCCATTATACTTAGGGCAAAATGTTAATAAATAAGGTGATACGCAACAAGTTGCCGACAGCATCACCTATCAACCCTTTTCCTATGGCTTACTCTACTGAATATTTTGGGATATATTTGCTCCGAAAGTTGCATAATGTATATGTAAGGGGGGGGGGGGGGGTGAGATTAAATATCTTCTCGTCTTCATATTTTTAACCCTGTGACCAAAACATAAAATGAAAATCAAAAAAGGTAAAATATATAAATACTTTCAACTCGAATTATTTTGGACTCTATTACTACTGCACTTCGATTTAAGATGGATCCAATCAGATCCATCTTTGAGTTATTGACAAAAAAATGGAGTACGAGTGGTTTGCCAACTAGCTCGTTTTGCGAACTGGCGCTATTCGCCAAATTGCGCCTTTGACCAACTAGAGCCATTCGCCTACTGCGCTATTTAGATACTATGTTGTACACATAATTACAAAAGTGAAACAAGTAAATGGTAATAAAAAAAACATTTATTTATTATTTATTGTAAAGCCGAATGTATACTGGCTATCAGTAACCTGATCAAAATGTTTTATGGCTTATTTTATATTTGATAAGCGTAGGACACACTTTTTAAGATCTACTTTCTTTTCTAAAAAGTCTGTTAATATATATTTTATGCGTTTGTCTTTAAGGGCCGACTTCTTTGCACGGTTATTATTTTCTTGATAAGCACCGGCTCTATTTAATTGAAATATGCTATCAATTGCTTCGTCGCGGAGTACATTAATTAGCTCAATAAGCGTTGTTTTTTTTCTGTGACATTTATTATTAACTTTGAAATGCTAACCTTCTAAACTATTGATGGTTCGATGGCGCTCTTGATAGCAGCTTATAATACCTATATAATTTTCACGCATCCATTGTTTATTGAAATATTCGTTAAAGTTTTTAGTATCACTTGGTGCATCTTCGTAAATGAGAGGCCACGCTACAGATATATATTGCGCTGGTAAATGTGTGCAACTTCGGGAATCTCATGTATTTTTAAAACTCGAGCCTTTTTCCAAAGGGCTTGGCGAAAATGAAAAAAACAGCCTGTAACTAAAACATTTGGGAATACTTCACGGATGCCGTTGATTGCACCAACTTCGAAATCAGTTTTAAATGTCACAGGATTAAACATAGGCACCTTCTCTTTGATAAGTGTAAACAGTCTAACATATGTTCTTTGCGATTTGTTAGACAGGAGAGCAAAAAAAACTGGTAGAATATACGTCGACGCCTCTGTACTATTAAAATCCGCATGTATCGTATATAGCTGTACGAATGGATTTGGTACAGATTTAAATGTACCGTCACTAAAAAATACAGTCATATTTTCAAGTTCAGCTTCCATTTCCCTCAGCATGAAAACTAAAATCCTGTCTTCCTCTCCGCTATCGTCAATTAACAAAAAATCTTTCGTAAGAATTTCGGGAAGCTTAATATCTTTTAATACATCAAATTTTGTTTTAGTAACATCGAAGGCTTTATTTCTAGCCCGGCGAAGTGAATCCTTTTTTTCATAAAAAGTTGGCAAACATTCCACGTAATTATCCCCTTTCTTTTTTAAATGCAATGAAGACCAATAAACTCATTGGATAGGTACTCTTTGTCTAACTGTATCCATGATCTTCTCTACTTCGTTTTTCTTAAAATCTGGTATACAAGTATGGCCCAATTCACGACGTATATTTTTTTTGTCACTGCTTAAAGTTAGGCTCCCGGAACATGTGCGATTTGTACATCGCCATATTGTAGATTCATTCAAATTTCGTTTAGAAAAAAGATAACGATAACCAGCTCGTAATAGAACATCTCCGCCTCTTTTACTTTTAACAAATGTCAAATCTGGGGCAGAGTCAGTAGACCCAGCAGCAGAATACATTATATTCTAATTATTATATTATAATTCAATAGGAAAATCTAGGAAAATATACAAGGACAATAATGAATGACAATAACAAGAATATGTTTTTATTTTTCTTTTTTCCTGTCAGTACTATAAATAGAGATTGATACCAAGGAGTATTTTATATCTTGTATATACTAATCATTGTCTGCCATGGAAAACTAAAACTGCTCATTGGCATACGACTCGTACTCCTCTGAACTGTACCTACACAATGACAGTATCTAAATAGCGCAGTAGGCGAATGGCTCTAGTTGGTCAAAGGCGCAAGTTGGCGAATAGCGCCAGTTCGCAAAACGAGCTAGTTGGCAAACCACTCGTACTCCAAAAAAATTGAGCTTCTCAACAAACGGGCGTAAGTGCCATAAATATAAGCTCTTCTGTTGGTGAAATTTTTCACATCGTATTTTTTTTCATTTGTAGTGCATTTATTTGTAATAACGGCCGCGAAACCCTTATATGAGCATAGTCCGACATGCTCTTGCCCGGTTTTATCAATCCGCGGACAAGTGCCACAAGAACGCATAAAGAAAGTGAATCAGTACTAACGTAATTTAAGTTATATTTACGAAAATTAGTTTAAGTTATAGCTATATTAACACCTCATGTTATTATTGTATGTATGTTAGTCTGTAAGGTATATATTTCTATGGGCCACTGATGCCTGCAATAAATTATTATTATTAAGCTCAACTTTATTTGCGTCAATTTTCCCCATTTTTGCCTGACTCCTATTGGTCGCAGCGTGTTGTTATATAGCATAGAGCCCTCTTAGATTAATGGGCTATGCAACGCTAAAAGATTATTTCAATTCCCAGGATTATCGCGTTTAACCAAACAAACTATTCATCTTTATAATATTAGCATACATTAGATTTTCTAACGAAGTCTTCTTCATTAACAGCAGGAAAAAATGTTACCTATATTCAAAATAACCTGAATACAACACCTGTATGTTTATAGTAAAAGTACATGAGTATTAATGAACAGAAAATTACGATTCCAACTAAAATGTAGATAAGTATTTTAGTTCTTTCTTCCATATATTATTTTTATAATAATTAATCTATCGTCTATTTATAGTTGCTAATTTTCGATTTAAAAGATATTGTTTACAAGACATTCTGTCGAGTCCTTTTGACATCATAAGTATATCGCACTGAACATATAGAGGTCATTTTACAAAATCAAGTTTTATATTCTTTCTGAATGGGATTTATTCAAAAAGAAAAAAACATATAAAACTGGATTTATTGGGCAGATAAAAACTTTTTTACAAAAAAATATCACCGACTTCTAAAATAAATACAAGGCAACTAAAAAGCAATAAATAATGTACCTAGAATAACAAAAACAAATTAAACATTTTGAAGTTGGTGCCAGGAAATAGTAGTCTTTATGTTTTATTCGACACCAACTTCAAAATGTTTAATTTGTTTTTGTTATTCTAGGTACATTATTTATTGCTTTTTAGTTGCCTTGTATTTATTTTAGAAGTCGGTGATATTTTTTTGTAAAAAAGTTTGTTATTTCTCACTTTTTAGTGGGTTGGTTTGTAATTCACTTAAGTTACAATAGGCTTATGTCAACTGCTGAAATCCTTTTACAAAATATTGCTTACCCCGATGCAGGGCCGTTAATTGTTGAGGAGTTCACTATCAGCTCTATTACATTGTGGAATAGTAGTATAACGAGAATAAAGTGCTACTAAATACCATATTATAGTAACTGAATCGCAAACTGTGAAATATTGAATAGGTCTGCTCGTCATTTGTGGTCTTCATCATCAGTTCCACTTCACCAATTGGTATTTTTTAAGAGTAAATGCACGAATCACTATGAAATATACCTAAATCACTGTAGGTGTGCCTTTAATATTTTAAGAGTTCCCTCGATTTCTCCAAGATCCCATCATCAGATCGTGATCTGATGACAATGGGACCAACTTGGAAGTATACCCTTTCAAACACAAAAACAATTTTTCAAATCGGTCCAGCCGTCTTTGCGTAATCGGTGAACAAACATACAAAAAAAAAAAAAAACATACAGACGAATTGAGAACCTCCTCCTTTTTGAATTCGGTTGAAAATAATCCAAAATGTTTGATAAATTCTTAGTCAAAAAGGTAAAGCCATAAAATGGCAAATTTTTTCCCGTATAACCACAGGCAAAGAGTAAACTACACACATCAAAAGTGTCTAGGGATCAACATATATTTTTGCAATAACTTTTCTCCTGATTGATTTTTTTTTTTTATTTCTTTAAGGATTCATCAAATAAAGTGTTTTCGTTTGTCACAGTAACGATAAACCAAGTCACCTTTGCATTAATAAAGAAATTTGCCATTTTCCTAATAAAGGGATTTTTGACATTTGAACCACTAACATTAAAGTTCGAAAAAAAGACTGAAATAACAGTTTTCTTTAAAATTTTATTGGGTAACTTAAACAATTAATAATCCGTGTTTCTACCGCGAACACTAACAACACAAGAACATCGGTTTGGCATACTCAAAATGAGTTCATCCAAATCACGCTGTGGAATGGCCGCCCATGTTCGTTGCAACAACAAAAAAAGGTCTTCTTGCGACTGGATACCCTCCATATTCGGCAGAGCTCTTCTCTGTAGCATATCCCATGCATGCTCAATCGGGTTCAAGTCTGGCGACTGAGCAGGCCAGGGCAGGACATTGATGTTAGCTGCGGCGAGAGTCTGTCTTACAACTCTTGCGGTGTGCGGTCGTGCATTATCATGCATTAACTGAAATAAGGGACCGATTTGCACTTGTAGAGGAACGATGACGTCTGATACAATCGTCTCAGCATAAATTTGAGCGTTGAGGTTGCCTCTGATCCAAATCAACTCAGTTCTTCCGCCGATCCAAATACCCGCCCATACCATGATGGTTCCACCACTATAAGGATGGACTTCCTGGCAGGATTTTAATCGCTGTTGGCGTCCAGGGGTTCTCCAGTGTCGTATACGTCTTGTATCCGGTCTCATACCAAAACGAGACTCATCAGAAAAGCACACGAAACGCCATTGTTCTTCTGCCCAATTTCTGTGTTCAAGAGCCCATTGATATCGAATCCTACGATTGTGCATTGCTATAGGTGGTACCCGTAGCGGTCTTCGGGAATGAAGGTTCACTTCATGCAAGCGGTTTCTGACTGTTTGGTCGCTAATTAAGTTCCCTGAAGAGTGATGAAGCCTCACGGCTAACATCATGGCGGTTATTGTTGGACCTCTTCGAGTTAAGATTTGAATGTATCGGTCTTGTCTCCGTGTGGTGCAGCGATACCGTCCTCCATGGCGCTCAGCCACGGTACCAGTGCTTCGGTAACGTGTCCAAAGTCGACTGATAACACTCTGACTTGTATTCAGAGCTAAAGCCACAGTACGTTGCCGGGAACCAGCTTCTATCATTCCCACGGCTCTGAGCATTTCTTCCCTGCTTAAATGACGTCGCCGCTCCATAATAACGTTGGTTTTAATCAGTAGTAGGGAAACAGTAGCACTAATAATGTCTTCAATGCGTTGTATGTTTTTATAGGGAAAATATTGACAGCTGATTTTCATCTTTTACTCGAATTTGATTCACAGTTCCTGATTCAAATTATGAAATGCACCAAAAAGGATCCATATAAATTTATAAAATCATAAATTTATTACAAAGCCACATCTCAATCTCAAGAAATCCGCATAAAAATGCTTGATCCCTAGACACTTTTGATGTGTGTAATACTAAGGAAAACCACAGGTTATAACCGTCAATTGTACACCAACTTCAAAGGCACATTTTCCACTTTGTTATATGAAATTTTGCCGTGAATCGGATAGCGATTAAAAACAATCTAAATTAATTCATTAAAATATTACCGACGCAATTTTTTCAATGTGTAGTGGCGGTGCTTAGCTCTCCTTGCAACAATCCCTTACGGTACTATGATTGCTACCTATTTCTCGCGGCTTTGCTAAAATTACAATTTGGAACCTCAGTTTCACACCACATTTATAAAAAAAAAACTGTTACTATTATCGTGCCTACGTCATAGATACTTTATATATAACTATAGATACTTGTGCCAAATTTAAGTCTAACTCGTTCAGTGGTTTGTACTATATTTTGATGTAGGTCAGTCAGTCGCGGTGCTATTTTATAATATACTAGCTGCCCGCCTCGGCTTCGCACGAGCAGTAAAATACACTTAAAAATAACGTGACTTTCTATTGGTAAAAGAATTTTCAGAATCTGTTCTAGTCTATAATTTCACTAAGTTTATCTCTTTATAATATTAGTATAGATAAAGATAAATCACAGCTGGTACATCAGCTTCTTTAACGTGTCTAATGCTCAGGCCTCAGAGAGGAGGTACGACTCACAAATAGCCTTGGATCTAATCAAAGTGCGTGTCTGTCTACTACACTACGATCAACGTAACTTGACCGGACTGAAGTTAGGTTTTTATCACTTTCGCGCATGTCATAGAGATGCGACCCTAAAATTACTGACGAAAACGATTAATTATGTTTAATCGATTAAAAATACTAACAATATTTTAATTCAACAATATAAAAACACTATTTAGATGTGTTCATAAAAGTTTAAATTTAGAACAGTTACAGTAAACACTAAAGAATCTTCGAAAAACTATTTCTTTACGAAAATAATCACAAAAAAACATGAGTTAGTAATACTAATTATGACAATGTAATGCGTAGTCGCATCTCTAATTCTCTTGGTTTAGTTACCGCCCCCAACCCCCGCTTCCTGTCACCATTTACTTCCAAAAAATGCATCTGCGCAACCACTTGTCGCCTACTTCAGTCCGGCCTAGTTACGTTGAACCTTTTTTATTTTTTTATTTTTTTTTTATGGCCGTAAAAAATGCCTAACGCACACCTCCAGCACCCGGGGCAGACGCTGGAGGTAGTGTGGGACCTGCCCCCACTAAAAAATCGGCCGTGTACCAACTCGCCGCCTTCACACGGATAGGCCGCCGGAATTCACTATTTCTTCGGCGGACCCACCCAGCGGCATAGCCCCATCGGGCATTCCTGCTCCTGCGGCGTCCTGGGTACACACAGAACGCCGCCATCGCGAAAGGCCGCGACCGTGGGAAACTTCCCCATCCATCATGCCCACAGCCCCACCAAACGACGTCACGCGCGACTGCGCCTCGACGTCGCCCGGTTCGCCGGCGACGGGGCAGACTATCCCCGCCGCCTCCCCCCGCGAGATGAAGTTCCCGCAGGAGGGTGCGACCGCGTCCTGGACCCCCTATCGCGCAACGCATCCGGTACCCCTATCACTGACGACAGGGGCGAGGAGCGAGCACGTCTAAGGGAGTCCATTAGGTGGAGGATGGAGAGGCTTGAGAGGGCGCCTCGTCTTCACCCTCCTCCATCCGCACCGGAGCCTGGGTGCAGGGGTCGGCCGCAGCTCGGCCCGTCCCCAAGGGCGGCTTGGCAGCCTTGGGGGGCTTGGCAGCCCTGGGAGGCTTGCAATCCGCCCTTCCCATCATATGGTTGGCGGGCAGGTTGCCCGCCGCGCACGCGGGGCAGTGGGGAGCGGCGGAACACGCCGCTGCCGTATGCCCCGGTTGACCGCTGCGGAAACAAAGTCCGCTGCAGTCAAAGCCACTGGTGCATTGCGGGCGAAGATGTCCCGCGCCCATGCACCGATAACACCTCGCGGGTCTCGCCTCGAGGACAGTGATCCTCGCGGCAGAGAAACCCACGAGGAGCCGGCCCGCCTCTGCTAATGTTTTGGCCGCGGTTACCGGGCAACGCGCCCACGCCGCACCAACTCCGCCGGGGCCGGGGCGAATCGCACCGACCCTCACGGTTCCGGGAGAGCACTGAGTCTTCAGCTCAATTGCCTCCCGGACAGCCTCGGACGTGATTGAGTCGTCCAGGCCGGAGACGCGCAACTTCGCGCACTTTGTCGGCCTGGCGACCCTTACACCCTCCTCGCCCCCCGCAAGACGCCTCAGCGTCTCCGCCACTAAGTCGGCCTTCTTCGGGCCCTCCGTCCCCGGAAACTCGAGGAGCCGGGCCCCGGTCTGTGAGCGGCGGAAGCTCACTTCCACGCCCCCAGCGCGAGCAGAAGACCGGCCTTCGCCCCGCTGAAAACGTTGATCCTACTGTAGCCCTAGAGTAACCTAGATAAATACAAATGACCAGCACTCTACAAGGAGATAGGCAACAAAAACAGGCTTACGCACATATGCGAAATTCGCTGTTTGACACGTGCAACGACGTCATTCTATTCGATTAGCGTTCATGCCACTTGTCTAGGGGGGCTGGTATATATGCGTAATATTGAGTGTTCATAAACAAATTATTTCGTAACCTTGCCGTGCCCACTACTAATACTCGTCTAAATAATTGATTGTATTAGTTAGTCACGTTAATTACCTACTAGGTCTAGTTAGGTTGCGAATATCGCTCGATAATTTGGTATTTCGTCAAACTAGAAATGCGAAGCAGACAACCTTGAAAATTGTAGCAAAACAGGACTAGAATTTTAGAGTCTATAATATCGTAAAATTTTAACCGCCGTCAAAAAAGTATGTTCGCGATTTTCTCGAAAACTAGTGATCTGATTTAGATGGCGCTTCCGCTATTAGACTGCATATTGTTCTAAGAAGGCTTTAGTGTATAATACCTTATTTTAACTAATAAAACACCAGAGATATAGTCTAATCTAAAACATAGGAGTAAGTCAGCGAAATTTGCATTTGTTGATGTGCTTGATATTGTCCTTGTTCCTTGATATTAATTTGAAGGTGGTTAATTTTTCTTAAAAAAAAGTTATATTATATTGTCCACTTGACATTCGAATAATACCTTATTTCGGAATTCGTTGTCAGAAAAAGTCATTTTTATACCTAAACTTAGCTGTCTACAAAATAAAAAAATAAGAGAAATAGTTAGCGAATAGGTTTCCTCCAACTATTTCTATTGGGCTGTATCAGCTAAAACCAGCCTGAAATCCTCTTCTAATTGGGTAAATTTAATCACTATATAGTTTTTGATTGCCCAACATATCAATTGCAAAAATGTAATTAAAAGTTCTATGTTATTAAACATTATATTATGAGTTCAAAATAAACAAAATGCTACTTACAATATAACTGCTGCATACACTGATCAACAAAGTAGTTGAAAAACTGATGAAGCTGTTGAACTGCCAGAAGAGGCAGACTAAACTCCTGGGCACTGAGTTGTACAGCCACGGCACCACAAATATTGCTGATAGCAACCCTATCACGGTCTGAAATACAAAAATTATCATATTTTATGAAAGCTGCAAGAACATTATTATATATCCAAACTGATCTATACTAATATTATAAAGCTGAAGAGCTTGTTTGTTAGAACACAACAATCTCTCAAATATGGCTTCAAATTATAAAATTCTTTTACTTTTGGATAGTCCATTTATCAAGGAAGGATATAGGCTATGTAACATCATGTTACAACCAATAAGAGCAGAGCCATGGCCTGCTCCAACTTGTCATAGATTTTACTCCACTCTATACACACAATATGTTTTATAGCAGTAAACCAACCAGCAGAAATTATATGAATAACTAGCTGACCTGTGCAACATAGTCTGCATCAATTTTTCCGTTTTCGCTACATTTTTCATTGCTGCTTCACTCCTATTGGTTGTAGAGTGATGTTATATGGGTTTATCTTGATAAATGGTCTATCAAACAATAAAATATTTTTCAATTCAACCTAGTAGTTTCTGAGTTAATAAAGCCCCCCTGTGAGAATTCAACTCATTCATCAAAATGCAAAGCTACCTTGCTTGGACTTTTGGAGCTTAGGCTACAGAAGCAGTTAAATTTAGTTTACGGCCAGCTTGACTTCTGTGGAAGGTGTAAAAGTAATCCATGCAGTTAAAGTGCCCAGTCTTTCATAAAACTAATTACTAAGATGACTCACCTTGTAATGTTCTATGAACTGAAGACCAACAGTATCTGATGCAAAATTGACTACATTCACTGGTATAACTGTTAAGCCGAATATCACAGATCTGTTTGACTTCTCTAGATCTTCGAACCACGACTTCAATTTCTTAGACAGTTTATATTTGAAAGGGTGTAATAAGGAACCCACAAGTAATGCCCAAAATAATGGTTTAAAAAATGGTTCTAGAATTAAAAATAGGACGTACACTGCGACACAACATATTGCTAAAATAAATAAGGCAATCGCGTTATAAAACCCATGTTTCATAGGTTTTTCATTCCCTTCGGTAATACCACTAATTAAACTAAACATGTTCTCAACAAAAGGAGACTGCTGCATTGTTATGCCGGTGTTGAATTCTCGCACATGAAATTGTTCGTAACATTAAAATGATTATAAATAGGATATAAATACATATAGCCACATATAAATAATTATGAGATCATAGTTTTTAATTAATTTTTGGGATCATTTCGACACATTTACGTTCCAGATCCCGGCACGGTTTTGACATTATGACGACATTTCTAACATCGATTTGACAGTTGACATAAAACAAAATTCGTTCTACGCAGTCTAAATAAAAGGATTTTTTCACTGCGTAAAATGAATTTTATTAACTTTCGCGTTTACAGTAAACTAAACGTATGTATGGATGTTATATTAATCCCGTAAAAACTACTGATCGGTGACAGTCATGGGCGCACCCAGCTTTTGACCCAGGGCAACAAGATTTTTTTACCCTGGATCCCTATTTTTAGTTTGCGGGCCAAGATTTTTAGAACTGTTTTTTTACCTAAATTACACCAGTCTCAACAAGGGAGTGGGGGGGGAGGCCCCTTCCAGGTGAGCTAAATCTGGTCCGGAAGAGTGACATTTACGTTACACCTTTCAGCACGCGAGTTGGGCCTCACTTGCGCCATCTAGCCACAATAACAAACATCATGACAGTTCTAGTTAGCAGTGGCTAGATGACGCAAGCAAAAGTCGAACTCTCGTGCAGGAAAAACAGAAGAATTTGATTTTTGGTTTTGGACTTACCTTGTGCAGGGAGCACCTGCTCAGGGAGCTCAACGAAGGGATAACGACTTCAGATGATATTCTCTTAAACTGTTTCCACTCCAGGGCGGATGTATGACCGGGATGCTTAATATTACCTCATCTGTTAAACGTCTACACCGAGTTTGTAATGCGAATCACTCTCGAAGACTGGGCAGATGGTATTTCGGTTGGTGCAAACTTACAATACACAAACTTGCAATACGCAGATGACATCACCTTATTTGGCAGGAATTACCATAAGGAGGAATTACTTCTCAAAATCAAGCGCGTAAGCTTTACGTTTGGGTCAAAGATAAAATGATCTAAGACCAAGATTATGATTGTGGACCGCGCTAACGACACTTGGCCCTAATTTACTCAAATTGCGAACAGAGCAACGTGTACCTTAGGGCCTTAATACCAAACAACAGCGGCTGCGTAGATAACGACGTATGGCCATAACTAGAACTGCGGTGAAGAAATCAAAGAGAGCATGAAGGAATCGCAACTTTACCAAAGCCACTAAAGTCAGGTTGGTACTGGTTGGACACTGGTATTCCCCATTTTTCATTACGTGTCAAAAACGTGGACAGTGTGCGAATTAGAAAGGGGGAAGGTAGACGCTCTAGAGATGATGCCCTCTGTGGTGCTGAAGAAAGATGCTCTCCCGAGCATCTTTGGTATGCAAGTGTATGAACATTTTGTTGCGAACAATCAGTCCATGATATATATCGTGGACTGATTTCCGAACCAACGTGTCCATACTTTAGAAGCTCAAAATCACGCATTGTTTATCACGGCCGTGGTACAATTACGTTTATTTAAACTCTTTGGACATGTATCTAGGCGCGATAACGACTTCATAGAGCGGCTGGTCATTCAGGAAAAAGTAGAGAGAACAAGATCACGCGCCTGCACCTATGTACTGGACTGACCAAGTCAAATCTGCAATAGGAAGCCACGTATCTGATGGCGGGTACCATCGTTGTCTCTACGTGACCACGACCGCTGTGCCAAAAGCGAAACGATAGAGAAGAAGAAGATCAGGAGCACGGGGCGAGCCCTAGAGCTAGTAAACACAGCGAGAACTTAGAAGTAGATGAAAGAGCAGCGGAGAGAGGAGACAACTTTGACTATAGGCCGACCGCTTAACTCGTATATCGCCTGCGCGGTGAGAAGGGAGCGCGGGGTGATGTTAACGGGTGGGTGAGCGGGGTGCGCGGGACAGAGAACGTCCCGCGCACCCCGCTCACCCACCCGTTAACATCACCCCGCGCTCCCTTCTCACCGCGCAGGCGATATACGAGTTAAGCGGTCGGCCTATAAGAAATTAGGTCACTGCGTGGACAACGAGTTCCTGTCTTAACATAAAAGCCACTGCGGAAGCAGAGGGCAGTAGCGCATTCTTAAAATTCCCTGCACGAACAGAGGACCGCAATGTAAACTATTTGAAGTCACTGCGCGAATTGAGATACAGCGTGATCCTAGATGTCTTTGGGGAAACATACACGAATATACTTTAACGACATTGTGCGATTGATAAGCAGGTTTGGTTCTAGGGGGGACCTTGCAGGGCACTGGCCGTCGAGGCAATGACTGGAGCCGTCAAACGCACTGCAAGACGGTTTTTAAAAACATTTGAAATCTTTATAGCGTATCTGCGTAGGTAACTCTGTAGCAGCAGGGCTCTTAAAGTTAGTTAGTTAGTTCGTCTGTTTCTGTACCTTTTGTGCTGCCCATTGCCCATGCAATGGTTAGAGTTGCGCACCACCCGCCTCTGTTCATGCTGTGTCCCTCAGCAAGCGCACTGACTTCTAAGTTTACGTTGCGCTCTTTTGTTTGTGCTGAGAATTTAAAGAACGCGCTGCTACCCTCTGCTCGCACATTGACTTGGTTGGAGCTTGTTGTCCACATAGTGATTTCGTTTCATAGTCAGAGTTGCGCCTTTTAAATTCACTCTGTGCCCCTCTCCTCATGCAATAAATTTTAAGACTGAGCTCTAGCCGCGGCTCATGCTCGCCGACAAAGTAAAAGAATAAAATAAAAAAAAACTTTTTTTTTTAGGATACCTCTCCTATAAATAAAGTGGAGATGTGATTTTTTTTTCTCACCTACCATATCATGTGGAATATCACTACATAGATCTTTTAAAAACGTTTGTTAAAAGGAAAACTATCACAGTTAAGAAGGCTTTACAAGTTTACGAGTAACAGCTGATCAAATGCGAAAACCCACTTCATAAGCCACATTATACGGAAGGAAGGGTACGAAACCCTACATTGTGCGTGGCCCGACATGGACTTGCCCGGTTTTAAGTTCGAGTTGCGCTCTGTTTCCGCAGTGACTTTTGAAATGGTCTTACTCAGAGGTTGGATTTTGTCTGTTTTATTTTTAGTTCAACATCCAAATTATTAATTTGATCTATAAAATCAGATCTCTGCTTTCAATTCTGACGAATATTCAGACAAAATTTATTACTTTATACATGTTCAAGGCTTGATTTTGCAAAAACGGGGAAAAACTACTTTTTTTGTTTAAAACCAAACACTGATATGAATTTTTTTTTAATTTTCAATCAAAAAGTCAACATCAAAAACAACCAACCACAGTTAAGGGGCTAATTTCCGCCTTTTTGGATGCCTATAACTTTAACGAGGCGTAAACTGCTGGTTTAAGATCTGGGTTGATAAATTAGCCAGCAGTTAAGACAAGTAATTATATATGTATAGATTTCACTCATATAAAATATAACCAAAAATGTCCAAAGTAAAAACTTAACAATAATAAGCAATTGTATCCTGCTATTAGTCTTGATCTTCGTGAATCCCAGTGGTTTTCTAACAAGTATAGTGGATCAGTGACAACAGTGCATCATGATGTGTACACATGTATTAAGAACATAGTATAAGTCTAAACTAACATGAATTTAATATTTGAATCAAATTGTACTATGTTCTGTTTTGTGTACCTAAATAAATAACAGGGAGATCTACAACAACGAACCTAGTTATGTGTAGTAATTTTCTATCTGAATAGCTTAATGCACTTAAGCTGACTTAATTTACACGGATTTCAATCTAATGCAAATCTTTTGATCGTATACATTACAAATCATTGCTGCGTAAGCTATATGATATGGGAATTAAAAGCAACCTGTACAGATCATTAACATCATATGTTGAGAAGAGGTCTCAGACTGCAGCGTTGAGTGGATACGCCTCAAGGCCAGTTAACGTTTCTTCAGGTGTTCCCCAGGGATCACTATTGGGACCGCTCCTATTTAATATATTTATACATGACGTTGGCTCTTGTTTCATGCACTCTAAAATATTATTAGGTATACGCGGACAATTTAAAAATCATGAGGCAAATCAAAACGCCCCAAGATGCACTCTTATTACAGGGGATCTAAACCGCTTTCAAACTTAAGTGCTAATAATCTTGACTTTAACGTATAAGTGGTATGTATACTCGTTTTTTACGTAAATCTAATCCAGCTTAATATTAAAAGGTACATTACCAGAGTTAACTATTTTAGGGTAACATTCGACTCAAAATTAATCTTAGATATTCACGTTGATAGCATAATTAAAAGTGCAACGAAAGCATTAGGATTTATCTGGCGGATTTCATCGGACTTCAACAGTATCAAGACTATCAAAATCCTAAACTCTCTTTTGTCCACAGTAAACTGCTAATCTCCTGTTAACAATTCAGTGTTGCGCGCGCAACGACGTCATTCTATTCGATTAGCGTAAACTCTAATCGAATATGCTATTTCTCTAGGTCAGAGTGAGGTCGCTAAAGGTATTATTATTTGTCACAACCTTTATAGCCTTCAAACATAGTAAAATTGAAGTACCTAGCTATCTACTTAATGATGTATTTTATTCTGACAATATTTATGTTAATATACAATGGAAACATTAGCATTGTAACGTTAAAAGGCCCTAATGTGATTAATGGTTTAGTAAGTTGGTGTCTAAGATACAAATTACTTTTTTATGTTTTTCTTGGTCCACCTTGGTTACTGTCTGCCCTAGTTTCAACATTAATTCCAAAACAGAATGGAAAAAGAAATATTTTTTATGTGCTGCATTTTAAGTTTACCAATCTCAACGGCTTATCTGAATATAAATAATCTTACTAAACCAAATTCTCTTAGTGATTGTGTAGTGAAAATTGTTAAAGAATGGCGCTCGAACACCTCACACTTGGACCTGACTCTCATGAATGTTAATGACAACATGGAACTATCAGCAATGCACGAACTTGAGGGCTTACGATTTATCACAAGATCATTTTTATGGGATACGAATTATGTATATCATATGGTTTATGTTATAATGAGTGACAATTACCAAGAACTAAGAGATGGACTAATCAAGTCTACTTCAGACACATTTTGGAACCCTAAAGCAAGATTCATAATAATTCTTCAACATTTATTTGACCGCGATATAAATGAGTTGAGAGATTTGTTACTACATTATAATATTTTTGATATTATCATACTTTCATATAAAAGCGAAGATTATGCTATATTTATGTTTAACTCGACTTCAAACCGTTATTGTGTTAAAGGTGATTATTTAGTTTTGGTATCGTGGTGTTCAAAATATCGTCATGAGAAAAACTTGCCAACACTATTTAAAAGCAACAGTATTCGTAACTGTCGATATAAATTCATCACACGGAAAGTATGGCCATTTACGAATTTCGATGATACAGATGAAAATGGCATTGAGCAACTTATTTTAAAATTGTTTGAAAAGTGTCATGGAGTCCGAATTGAATTAACATTAATTACAAGACAAACCGATAGATACGGAGAAGTTATTCCAGATCACATTAATTTTATGCTCAAAAATGTAGAGACCCATGCCTTTGAGGGAGCTATAGGAGGAATACATAGTATATCTGTGGAGAAGCATTATAACATGACATATACTTATCCCTTACTTATTGATCAGAAATTGTATGTTTTGGCCCACGCCAATTATTTGGCGCCCTGGATAGGAGTTTTAAACATGTCTTCATATAATTTATTATTGGTTGTAATCATTTTCGTAGTCATTAGTACAGCATCAATACTATTGTCTATTTTTCCAGTAAGTGAAAAAAATATTTCACATAACATGCTACTAGTTTTTGGATACATCCTGAATAAAGTGTCTAACCAAAAACATCACACAAAATCAGCACAAAGAATCATTTTTTCAAGCTTACTCTGGTTATCGTTCTTTCTGCCTTATATAATCCAAGCATACTTATCTAGTGCAAGCACCAGACTGATACGGGGCTTTGAGCCAAAGACATTTAGAGAAATTCCGAGTTATTACACACTTGTTATGGATTCAGAATTTGCAAATCGAGAGTCACAGTTGGAAAAAAAATGTGGCACTACATTAGATTGTTTATTGCAAGTTAACAAATGTAGCAATAATACACTCTACACAATAGTGTCTCAGTCTTATTTCCATGCGTACACTTCGAAATTAACTGATGATTATTGTCAACCACAATTATATTCATTAAACATCCCTTATGAAATTGTATACCGAACGGCGTATTTAAATCGTGGGTCTGTTTTGTTGGAAAGTTTCAATGATGTTATGTTTAGAATTGGTTCATCTGGATTGCTAATTAAATTTCGTAGGAGTATTTATCACAGTCAACTGTTAAAGTGCAAATTTCATCATCATCGGGAAAATGCTATGCCGATCAAACTAGTCCACATTTATGGCCCCTTTATAATTCTTCTAGTTGGCTTCTGCTTGTCTTTCATTGTTTTTACTTGTGAGCTAATTTTAAGGGTACGGGGCAACATCCAATTACAAGTACAACTAAAATAATTTAACAAATGAGTAGGTAGGTATTCGTTAATTGAGAAACTACTACTTACAGTAATTTTGAAACTTATTCTACAAAGATTTTATGTATAGTGTATTGCACTCTTTCAGCTGATTACCTACGCAGAGTAGATTAATGAAAAGCAAACAATCGTTATTCAGTAGACTATGTTACTCGTTTTTTTTTTAATTTGTTGTCCATTTTTACCTAAGTATAAGATTTGGTTTTTTTTCATATATTGATGTTTTAATGTGTAGGCATGTACATTTTGTTGTGACTCTTACCTATTTACTTAAAGTTTTATTGGAATAAATATATTTGACAGCTTATTGCAATTTTTACTTAACTATGTTAATATTCTAAAGAGGTAAGTAAGTTTGTGTGGTTGTAGATGAACAATTATTTCACCAATAGAAAGACACGTTATTGGTGAGTGTCATAGGCTGTATAACATCACGCTACGACCAATAGGAGCGGAACATCAATGAAAAATGGTGCAAAAACGAGGGAAAATGACGCAAACGAAGTTGCGCGAGTCAGCTAGTTTGTTAAAATAAACATACCTAATACCTACCATGATCCGAATGGGCCAAGTGGCGTTATGATTTTAAGGCTTAATTTTTTTCGGGAGAGGAGTCAGTCCTGGTATATCAATAACACCAGCCAAGTGCAAGTCAGACACTCTTGAGTGTTGCAATTGACCAGTAGTGTAATCTGTACTTCTCCCTTCTAAACATTGGCGTAGCTAAGTAAACCTCTGTAACCATCGACCAGGAGGGCAAGATTTATCCTGGGTGGGAATCGAACCCTCTACTTCGGGCGTAGCAATCAGGGCTACTAACCAATAGTCCAACAAGCTGTTCAAAAATATGTGTACCTCGGGCAGTCATTGCAGTTAGGTAGAAACAACTTCGAGGACGAGGTGAACAGGAGAATTCGGTTGGGTTGGGCAGCGTTTGGTAAGCTACGTCAAGTCTCTTCTCATCGTCAATCCCACAATGTCTAAAGACTAAAGTCTTTAATCAGTGCGTCCTACCCGTCATGACATACGGAGCCGAAACGTGGACACTGACGGTACGGCTCAAACTGCGCCACAAGTTCAAAGTCGCTCAGCGGGCTATGGAAAGGGCTATGCTCGGAGTTTCTCTTAGGGACAAAATCAGAAATGAGGTGATCTGGCAGAGAACCAAAGTTATCGACATAGCCCACCGGATTAGCAAGCTGAAGTGGCAGTGGGCTGGCCATATTTGCCGAAGAACCCACAACCGTTGGGGTAAACGAGTTCTTGAGTGGAGACCACGGTACGGCAAACGTAGTGTAGGACGCCCTCAGGCCAGGTGGAGTGATGATTTACGCAAAACGGCTGGCAGGAGCTGGATGCGAGAAGCCGAAGATAGAACAAAGTGGCGTGCAATTGGAGAGGCCTATATCCAGCAGTGGACTGCGATAGGCTGATGATGATGATGAACATAACAAATCCTATTAACTTATCGTACGGTAACCGTATGATAACAAATCAATAAATTATCGAAAATAAGGATCAGGCCTTTAAAGCTGGAAAAATGTACTTTTAACCCGATTTGTGTTAAGAACCGAAAATTAAAAAACCGGGTGTTGGTATTTTTTGCCTGTCAACGCGGACCAAATGTATGGCGAACACTTGAAAATTCATAAGCCTGGTGGGAGGGGGAAGGGGGCAATTGCCTTTGCGACCCCCTTGGATCTGCGCTGTGTTGATCTATTAGCTATTACTGTATAGTTTCATCAAAATCCGTTAAGTAGTTTTTTCGTGAAAGTGTAACAAACTTTCATCCCTCGTTACTACATTTTGGATTTACAAATTTTGTAGAATATATATTATAACGGGTCTTAATCGCGTGAATAATTTAAGGTAAAATATCTTGTTTATTGCCCGACGTTTCGACCGTGACCACGGCCGTTGCAATACGGTCGAAATGTCGGGCAATAAACAAGGTATTTTACCTTAAATTATTCACGCGTTTAAGACCCGTAATATATATCTTTCTATAATTTGTAGAATAGAACAAACTAGCCCACTTACTTAATTCTCGAAACTTTACAAGACCACCAATCCAAACTAATATTAAAAATTTGAAAGTAACTCTGTATGTCTGTCTGTTACGTTTTCACGCTTAAACCGCTGAACCGATTTAGATGAAATTTGGTATGGAGATACTTTGAGTCCCGTAAAAGGACATAAGATAGTTTTTATCGCGGTAACCGACATCCACGTCGGCGAAGCCGCGGCCGAAAGCTAGTTGTACAATAAATTATTTTTTAGATATCATTAATCGCATAAGAATCTTTTATCATAACGATACCCACATAGTTAATTATCATTTACTTACTTGATAAGTAATTAATTCTTTTAATTTCATACCACTTTTTAAAGAATGCCTTTAGAGTTGCATGTCGATTTTGTCATTTGATATTTAAACAAAATACATTTTTTGTGCTTGAACTTATCCTAAAATTTCCTTTAAAATGATAATAAACAAAGTGGTTTCGACTGGACCGCCGTTCCCTGTGCCTGCCCACTTGTCTTTTGGACAATATATTGTTGATAAATTAAAGGAAAACAATGAAATCGGTGAAATCATAGCGCTGGTAAGTTAATTTTCTAATTAATACCTATAAAAAAATCTCGTATCACGGTGTTTGTGGTCGAACTCTTATTTAGATTGAGATAGACTATTTTTAGATTTAGGGATCCGTTTGTGAAATATTAAGCTTTAAAGTGCAATTTTATTAAGCTTTAAACCTACCCCAAATCACGGTAAAAAATATATAGAGAAATTAAAAGGAAAACTATCGTAACTATCGTAGGTAGTTTTTACACGTTTACGAGTAACTACTGATCGATGATCAAATAAGAAGTAACGAATTTTTTCTACAAATTCCATTGAAAATTACGTTGTAAGTATGAAGCAAAAAAAAACAGGGGAGGGGGTAACATTGTGCCTTTCCCGACATGCACTTGCCGGTTTTTATTGTATATTTGGTAGGACTAACAAAATTAGATAGAAAACTTACTGCCTGCCCACAGTTTCCCTGGGATTAATAACTGTTTCACAAGAACAGCACATTTTAATAGGATTAAAAACATGATAAACTCTTCTTCAAAATTAAACCATTATCCCATCGAACTATGATGCATGACATAGGTATCTAACCTATGCCCCGTCGATCACTTACTACGCAAAATAATTTACCTAACTACCTAGATATACCTACCTATCTGGATAGATACTAAGAAAAATACTTTTCTCTACCTATCTACTCGAGATTAGTAAAGATTTTGGATTTGATGAGTATATAGTATATAGATACTCGTATATTGCTCGTATCTGTTACCTACTGCACTCATTAAATATCATTTGTTACTTAATTTTTACTCTGTCTGTAAATGTTTCGGTAGGTACATGATTATCTATTTAGTTGCCAATAATAGTAACCCAGAAATTATATGTAAGGAGCTACATACATATACAATGGCATTAAAAAAAAATTTGCAAGTATTATTCAATGTCAGGGTCAGTGAGGGCAGATGAAGGTTGCATTGCAAATTATACAATATAAGTAAATGCGAACATCCTGTGTTGATTTTATAATTTACATAGCTAGGTAAGGGAATAAATATATATAATACTTAATCAATTTGGCTGGTATCACACATCGCATCGATAGGTATAAGTACATTTTAAGAATATAGTAATTCTTAAATCTTAGAATAATACTTTTACCTCAGTGATAAGACTTTTGTAAAAATACTATCTGATCACATCATCAATCATTATAATTTTGCAACATTGTAACATCTATATTTTTTTATTTGTAATTGGACTAACAATTAAATTATACTAATTCTCCTTCATTAAGAAGACATGATAATAAAATTTTGTTTATTAGCAAAAAAATAAACATACAAATAAACTTTGTTTATTTCAACCAAAAATCGTAATAATTATTTGTTTTTGTATGAACCTAAACATAATTAAAAGAGGCTCTTATTAAAAAACGAATTAGCTTAATCTTATTTTTATTTAAGTAGATATTCATTTTATATATCGGTACGTTGATCCCGTTGGGACCAACGTGTGGAGCTGGTGCTACATTTTTGTTTGCACCGATGTTCTGCCGAATTTTGCATATTTACCGAACGTTCGGCCGAACTTCGTATTCGGTTCAGCCCATCAGTAATAGGTATTGACTTACACTTGACCTACCTATTGACATAGGTAGGTCAAGTGTAAGACTCCTAACTCCTGGCACTGAACTTCCGGTACCTACGGTATACTACTATTATACATAAAGCTGAAGAGTTTGTTTGTTTGTTTGTTTGAAGGCGATAATCTCAGGAACTACTGGTCCGAATTAAAAAATTCTTTTATTTTACTGTTGGATAGCCCATTTATCGAGGAAGACTATAGGCTATATAGATCACGCTACGACCAATAAAAGCAGAGCAGCAATAAGAAATGTTGCAAAAACGGGGAAAATTAACGCTCACGAAGTTACGCGGGTCAGCTAGTCTTGAATAAATCTTTGTGTGATTAGCGCGATTCTATATTTTTAAAACTTGTTTGGGTGCAGGTTATTTATCTATAAGTATGTATTTAGTAAATCATAAGTACCCATGTTTATCAGTCTTCTGATTGCAGGCAGGCTCTAGGCCTATTTTGGAATCAGATGGCCGTATAGGTATCTCTAAGATATTAATGACATGATTTGGAATGCCTGAGAACACCCCTGATGTTTCTAGTGTTCCATGATAGGAAAGTAGTTAGTAGCATATAGTAATTTACGGTTTCAGCCACCTACAGACACCTACTTACCTACTACAACGCCCTAGGCCAGCTAGAATCAACCTGCAGCCCGCCAAGATGTTGTGGTTGACCCACCTGGTGTTACTTTATTTTAATTCACATCCATTAGAAAACTGACCGCACTGACTGGGTGCTAGATAACATCATTACGCCGCGGTCTACAGTGCTATTATTGATATTGTAATGTCTTAAATAGGTATATACCTACGGTAATCCATTTATTTACTTTTTAATATACAGTAATCTACATTGACATCCTTTGGGTTTTAGCAATTAAATTATGGAGTGCGTTTAATTTAAAAGATCATGGCTCGCACATTCTGTGCATATGTCAGTTTCAAGTAACTTCTTTCTAGTTTTCTTCTTTGAGTCACAAAATCTCGTTCTTGTACAGTCAACACGTATTTCAAGTATATTTTACACTGTTTTGTAAAAATAGCGACATGTCAGTTTGCCGCCATTTTTACAACTCCATCAGTAAGTATCATAAAGGGGGGGGGTTCAATTCAACTTTTGCACCCCGCGACACCATTCGTAACATGTATTTGCGGCTCCTTCAAATATAGTTGAGTACGACTGCCCTAGGCCAATGAATATAAATAGCCCCAGCAACCCACAAAAACAATGAACAACATTGCGAATTAATAAAAGGTTTTTCCTATACCGAACTAGTAGAATAACAACACTGGACTAAAATTCATTAGGTAAGGTCACAGATAATATAATACTATACTAGTATTAGTTGGTTCCACTTCCTTATGAGTCAAAGGGACTGGTCAAAAGATAGGTAATTGACCTCTGTCACCAGAGCGAGAGGGACAGATATAGAGCCAAAGCTACGTTACCAGTTTTTTAATATTTTCGTGGGTTTAACCGATTAAACGAAAATAATATAGCTCGTACAACTCGAACTTCGAACGACACGACTCACGTTCTCATACAACAATCTACATGTTATACGATGTTAAACAACTGATAGATAACGTAATGGAACGATATTAACAATTATATTTTTATGAAGTCGTCCCACTTGTACATTGCACCTTGCAGCATATTATCTCTTTTGTACCTTAAAGAAAGATCATAAACGAGTAAGATAGAGACAAAAATATACGTGTAAATTATTGCTACGTCATACAGTAGTGTTTACTATTCTGTTGTTATCACACAGTTAATGTGAATCTGTCTTGTTGACCAGTTGTGCGGTGCGGTATATACAAATAGGTATCTATGGTTCGCAGTTGTTTGTTTAAACATTAAGTAAAGTTTACCTAGTGAGTTTACCAAAATGATAATTAACAATGTTGTTACAAGTGGTCCAGCATTTCATTTGCCTGGTCACTTGTCTTTTGGACAGTATTTCATTGACAAATTGCGAGGAAATTGTGAAAAAGAAGATTTTGTATCTGTGGTAAGATAATAATTAATGAATATTTTTAGCTACATAACTACGTAACTACTTAAATTAAAATCGGTAGAGCCGTTCCGGAGGAGTTCGACCACAAACACCGTGACACGAGAATTTATTTATTACTTTATTAGAGAAGATAATAAATGAATACCTATCTACTTACCTGTGCGTGCTTATGCAATAATTATGTTTTTTTCTTCTCTTACGTCTGGCCAACCTTGTCTTGATGTTATTTACATAATTCTGTTGTTATCACACAGTTAATGTGAATCTGTCTTGTTGACCAGTTGTGCGGTGCGGTATATACAAATAGGTATCTATGGTTCGCAGTTGTTTGTTTAAACATTAAGTAAAGTTTACCTAGTGAGTTTACCAAAATGATAATTAACAATGTTGTTACAAGTGGTCCAGCATTTCATTTGCCTGGTCACTTGTCTTTTGGACAGTATTTCATTGACAAATTGCGAGGAAATTGCGAAAAAGAAGATTTTGTGTCTGTGGTAAGATAATAATTATATGAATATTTTTAGCTACATAACTACGTACCTACTTAAATTAAAATCGATAAAGCCGTTCCGGAGGAGTTCGACCACAAACACTGTGACCCGAGATATTATTTATCTTTATTAGAGAAGATAATAAATGAATACCTATCTACTTACCTGTGCGTGCTTAAGTAATAATTATGTTTTTTTTTTCTCTTACGTCTGGCCAACCTTGTCTTGATGTTATTTACATATTTGTATAGATACCTACCTACTTGTGTTTATAAATATGTGTCTACATACTGACTTGACTGCCTCGGTGGCGCGGTGGGAGTGTATCTGACTGCTACGCAAGAGGTTGTGGGTTCGATTCCCACACGGGACACCACTTTGTGTTATCCACAAATTGTTGTTCCGAGTCTGGGTGTAATTTGTGTCTGTGACTTGTATGTTTGTAAAGTCCCCCGCGACACAGGGCTTGTACCCTACTGCGGGAGTCGTTTTTTTTAAACTTTTTTTTTTTTAAACTTTTAAAACATAATGCCCTATTTACTCTTAAATAATTCCCTCACATCGTTTCGGTCTTAGGACACGTTAGTTGGTACCTACATTATCATATCGATGCTCAGAATACAATTTTCTGACGTTTCTGTTGCTTTTTATGTGCGAGCGCAGCGCGAATTTCATTTCGTTTCCTTCACAATTCCTCGACTCGGGTAGGTCCCGCCCGATGTAGATACAATAAACAACAGGTAGTAATTTAAGATTTTTTACACTGGAACGGTGTGTTTTGACAGGCAATTGGCCCCTTGGTAGTGGTGCCAGGTGACTCACACTTGGTCTGTTGAGTCAAATGTTGCCTCGCTCTGAACGAAGTTCTAGATTCGCGCCTGGTTACGACAATTGTATCCTTACCTCAAATGAGAGAGGAGATATTTGTGACTAACTGAACTCAAGTGTTCTTTGTTCTTTATTGCACAGTAATTCACATTTTGTTGAAATAAAATTGTCAACGGAGTCATAAAATTAATAATCATCGCCCGATTCTAAAACTGGCATGAATACGTTGGTTCTAAATTAACTCCATCACATGATCCAGGATTCCATTCCGGGGTACGAGAGTCAAACGGCAGTGACAAATCTAACATGCTTACGACGCGACAAGGGACAAGAGGCAAATGTAATTCGGTGTAATGTAATTTAAATGTAATTTTGTGTAATTCGGAAATTACACAAAACAACCATCTGGGGAGGGGGGGGCACGTGCCTTCGTGTTCCCCACCTGGATCCGCCTATGTAAATGATTTCACAGCTGACGATTTTCTTCTCATGAGCTTTGCACTTGAAATTGCCACCTAACTTCATTTTGTTTTTTTTTTCAAACATATCACAATTTTATTATTATTTTAGTATGTATTACTTTGACGTTTTCAAACAATCATTAGTTTAGTTTTACGAAATAATGATATTTGAGTTTGAGTTTATGTATAAAGCAGAAGTGTAAGTATCTATTCCTCCGCTAACTTCTTGTAAACCACAAAACGCGCAACGTATTTCAGCTTTCACATAAAGACTTTTTTGGAAGGTTTAGTAGGTAGGTTACATATTAAATATATGCATGTAATTAGGGACATAAAAGTCCGTGCGGAACCAAAGTGAACCGTAGTTTTAAATCTATACTAATATTATAAAGCTGAAGAGTTTGTTTGTTTGTTTTGAACGCGATAATCTCAGGAATTACGGGTCCAAATTTAAAGTTTAATACTGTTGGATAGAACATTTATCGAGGAAGGCTATAGGCTAGGATGATATATAATCATCACACTACGACCAATAGGATCGGAGCAGCAATGAAAACAGTTGCAAAAACCTGAGAAAATTGATGAATCGTGAGCTAGTAAATTATAATTTCGTTTTATTGGTTGAACAACTACCTACCTATGTGGCATCTTCGGGTACTTAGCATTTAGGAAAGTAAGTATATGCACCGGTCTCATTATGACAAGATTTTGCCAGTTCGCACGGGCTTGCCGCGGACACGGAAAAAAGAACGTGCCTAAGGCCCCAGCTAAGCTTCAAACTCAAACTCAAACATCTTTATTTCGTAAAATCAGGTTAAGGATTATTTGAAAACGTCAAATTAACACATACTAAAAAATATATAAAATTATGATTGTTTGAAAAAAAAAAACAAAATGAGGTTAGGCGGCAGTTCCAAGTGTAAACCTCATGAGAAGAAGCTGCCAAGAAACTTATGTGCCACTCTTCTAAAATCATCAAGATTTTCTTTACAAAAAATAATTTTACTAAATAAACCTTAAGCTTAAGGGCTTATGGAGTGGGTTCACGTCGCTAGTATTCAAACCTTACCCATAATAGGTAGAATTCAAACCCGCGACCTCACGATTGTGAGTCCAAGCCATTACCGCTACCGACGCAAAAAGCATTTTTTAAAACATTAGTCCTTTGGCGGTTTGGGGCTTTGGGCTTGGGCACATGGCCACCAAACAAATTTTGATAGGGGCCTGCCTAAGACTAGCAGCACCTCTGCTGTTAGTATTAAGCATATGGTACACACGAATCTAAATATCACCTTATAATTTACTTTTATCATAAAAACCGTCACGGTCATAAATAAATAAAATGTGTAAAGATAGAAAGAGTTTAAATCTATAAACAGAATGTAGATATATATGTATACCTATCTGTATTTACGGGGATCCGATACAAATACCTGTAGCTAAATGTACATTATATTTTTAATCCTAATTAATGACTTACCATCTCACATCAAACACAGCACTTGCCTTATGTTCGCTGATGATGTCAAACTAGCCATTACTATCAATACACCAGCCGACTGCGCATTACTACAAAATGATATAAATAATGTGCTAGACTGGGGTGGATGCAATAGTTTAAATCTAAATGTGGACAAATGTGCAATAATGTCGTACACCCGCGCCCGCTCTCCTATTTTAGGCAGCTATCTCATTGACAACACTATGCTATCTCGCGTAACCGCTATAAAAGATCTTGGCACTTGGTTTGACAACCAATTGACCTTCCAGGACAATCTTACCAAAATGTGCAACAAATCAAGGAAAAACCTTGGATTTGTATTAAGGCAATCTAAATATTTTCATAATCAATTAACACCTTCCATCCTTTACAATTCATATGTCCGAAGCACCCTAGAAACTAATTCAATAATATGGAACCCTCATCACACTACACATATCAATCAAATAGAAAAAACTCAAAAATCATTTTTAAGATATCTATTCAAAAAAATATATTTCTACTACCCTTACTTGTACCCCACCCTATACATCGCAGGGATGGTGGACTACCGCATGCTTGCGGTGCGACGTAACGTCACACTTGTTACGTACTTCTTCCGTCTGGTTAGCGGACGCGCGTACAACCCGACACTGCTCGCGCAGGTAGGCCTCCGTGTGCCGCGCCCGGGCGCAGGGCGTGCGCGGCAGCGCCTATTCGCGATACCAGCTGCGCGCACCAACCTAGCTCTTCACGCGCCACTAGCACGAGCACTCCGATACATTAATGATATCCTCAACTTCGACAATACATTAGACATCTTTATCTCCACGGAAACGAAATTCACTCATACAGCTGATCGTTATCTTGAATCGCTTACTATTACCTCTAGTATAAGTAAGTTATAGATATAATATTGAACCAAATAATAATTATAATGAATAGAATACATATAAATATATATAAGTAATATTGTGCTATGCATAGTTTATAGTATAAATATAATTGTTAAATATTATGTTCTTCCACTATTACGTTTGGTCTAGCTGTAAGTAATATGTGATATTAGTATATAAATAAATAAATAAATAAATATAGTGTCATTAGATTACATTGCTACTTTTTCTACCCATGATCACGGCCGTTGCAATACGGTCGAAACATCGGACAATAAGACAAAGGTATTTAGCCTAAAATAAAATATTTACGCGATTAAGACCAGTGGATAGACATTTACATAGGTATATTACATAATATATTATTTTTATAACTAGCTGACCGTGTGACTTTCATACAGTATAATTCAAAGTGAAAAAAAAAACAAAAGGCATTGCGTAGAACTGTCCCCAGCCACTAACAGATTTGAAACACGTGTCATTTAAAGCGTCTAGTGGAATACATATTTCATGGTTTAGGTTTTATAAAATAACGTAAACGCACCCATTACCACCAGTTTAAGCGAAGTTCAGATTGATGTCCAAAAAATAAGCACATTCTTAATATGTGGTGCCAACAAAAATAGTTTTTCAAGTACTGAAATTATCGATTTTTTTAGTCATGTATAAACAGATATACTAAGAATTACTTAAAAAATTAAATGTTAAATTAAAGAAAAAGGGGCCATGTCCCTATTACCGATACAAAATATAGGCTGTGTGCCTAATACCGTTTATGTGACACCTAATACCGACCACTAAATAAATGGAACCGTTATAGTTAAATAAAAATGCTCATGTATATTGAACTATTTATATAAATGCTCCAACACTGTACAGAATGTTATCAAAACTTAACAATTGTATGTATTCATATCATATCACATTTTTAACAGCGTTAAATCAGTCAAAAAAAATCTTATTTATACGAATTATGTATTATATACATATGACCAAAGGCCAGCATTGATTATACATACTATATAGATAATCAATGATGGCATTTGGTATTATACAAGAGTAAATGACATTATACAATTTTATTAAAAATGTAATATATATAATTACTATAACATTTAATTTAGACTGCCTCTGTGGCGCGGTGGGAGTGTATCCGACTGCTACGCAAGAGGTCGTGGGTTCGATCCCCACCCAGGATAAAACTTTGTGTGATGAGCACGATGGTTTATTCTGTGTCTGGGTGTTATTTATCTATATATGTATGTTTATCAGTTGTCTGGTATCCATAGTACAAGCTCTGCTTAGTTTGGGATCAGATAGCGTTGTGTGAGTTGTCCCAAGATAAGATATTAGATATAGATATATTAAATTACATATTATTTAAGTTTAGTAGTCAAATCTTTCAAATCTTTAACTTTTATCCAAAAAAGGGTATTTAATTCGGTCCAGATCTTTTGTTTGACCGAGTTTTTGCGAGACGGCACGGCACTACTAGCTTTCGCTCGCGGTTTCTGCCACGTGGATATAGGTTATCACAATAAAAATATCCCATATCGTTTACCAGGCTCAAACCAAACCAAATGTCGTCTAAATCGTTTAACGATTTAAGCATGAAAACTGCTAGACAGACAGATATTCATTTCAGACTTCATTAGTTTGGATGTACTTAATTGAAGATGCTTATTGCTTACCTACCTTAATAGAGGAAGAAGCTTAGTCAACTTTTTGTACTTACAGATCAATGGGGATACCGGCCATAAAATTACAACGAGACAAATATTACAAGAGACCGTCAATGTGGCCACCGGACTGCAGAAGTTGGGGGTGAAGCGAGGTGATGTGATCGCGCTTTGTAGTGAGAACAGGGATGAATACATTCCAACTGCTCTGGCTGTTATCTGTTGTGGAGCCACTATCACGACAACCAATGTACTCTACTGCAAAGGTTCGTTAACATATCATCGCTTACATAATCGCGTACCTAACTCAATATGGCCACTTTTCAGAGGAGACAATCAAAATAATGTTTTATGCATGTAATTCAAAGCTAATTATTAATATGAACTTATATATTAGTCAGCATGAGATATTTGCGGCTCAGTATTCGAACTAACATAGTGTTATTGGATCATGTTGATATTTATCAATTTATTTGAACACACATTGGTACATAGGAGGTTATATAAGTACATTAAAATTTATATAAGTAGGTATATAAGATATTTAGCTTTACAGCATGCAAATGAGATTAGTATAAAATAAGTTTCCTTTACTTAAATAAAAATCATAATTTAATTACAATTATTTACATAATAATTAGGTACCTACATAAACTTAGCCACCTACCAAAAATTCGTTTAAAACAATACACCATCAAATTTACATTTACATTAGGTATATTTCAATCTTATACCTATCATAAATAAGATAAATATTCAGGCACCTTTACAGTTTATCCAGAATACATTTATAATTCCGTAGTATGCCTTTTTAGTGTTAATTTCTAGCAACCATTTTGGCAAATGTCCTTGGGGCTATACATAATATACTTTTTTTATGGAAAGCTGTAGTGTTCAGCGTCATACCTACTTATCTTATTTAATAATTGTATCATCTACTGAAATGGTTAATAAAAAATGTTGAGGGTGTACATGCATAGTAGCGTGAAAATTTTTGCTTTTTAAAAAAAGGTTTACAACTATCTGTTTGTTTGAGTTTACACATAGCTCTGATCTCTTTTGTGCTATAAATGCGTCTTCTTTATCGGTGGCATTGCCCCAGAAAATAATATCGTAATTCAAGAGAGGAATTACATAACCGAGGTAACAACGGTTGAAGTGCTAGATATTTTAGTCAAGATGTGTGTGTAATTCCTAAAAATGTTGCTGTTTCAACTTGTTTAATATTAATTAATGTCTTTATCTATACTTCTATACTTATAATAGGTATTAAAAAGAGGAAAGATTTGATTGTGTGTTTGATTGTTTGTATGCATTAAATAGACTCCAAAACTACTGGACCGATTTAAAAAGCTACATTATCGGAGAGTAACCTAGGCTTTATTTTCTTATCAAAAAATTAGAGATCCCTACAAGAATTGCAATAAAAAACTACGATAATGACACCCGTGCGAAGCCGGAGCAGGTAGTACCTAATAATTATGTCATTCAATGTATTTATCCTATTTCTAAATGTCATTATATTTGTTTGTGCATATGGGGATGCCTGGGGTATAGTAAAAGTATAGTAAAAGTATAGTCCGTTATAGTTCGAATAACTTTAATTACGCGTTAAATACTACGACTTTCTCACTATAACAACGCTCACACCTTACACACACGATTATAAATAGCGGCAAGTCAACCGGAGAGGTGCTTTCGCTTCGACCGATTGATTCAGACTGACTAGACCCTACTCCAGGCATTCCAAAATGTAAACCTCAAAAGAAAAACACGCCATCTACCGGCGGCCATGTCCAAGTGAGCTAAATAAAATTGCATAATAGAAACCAGGTTGAAACGTCAAAGGAAATCAATTAGCGAGCTCCTTTCTCCAACTTATTAATTATTTGCTTTAATTGTATATACTTCAGAGGTGACATGAATGTCTCCCCTAAAAAGTGAGCCAATTTAAATTGGCGGTATTTTAGCCAAGGGCCCGTTTCCACTTGTCGTGTGTCGGATCCGACAATAATCCGGTAATAAACACACGTCGTTGTAAATGTTACAGTTTATGAAAACACTCAAATTGAATATTGAATAATAGGTTTGTATGGTTGACACGAGTTGACAAACACAAATTGTTTACATTGTTTGTTTACAGAGGAAATGACGCACGTGCTAAATATATCACGACCGAAGATGATAATCGGCTCTGAAGTGGGACTGAAACGAAATATCGAGACCATTAGAACAATATCCAGTATTGAAAAGATTATACAGTTTAATGGACAACTGGTTGCCAATGATGTGATTGATTACAAGACTGTCGGTGTGCACATAGACCCATACTTATACGAGCCGGCAGAAGTTCAAGGGTGGACAGACGTCGTCTTCATACTGTACTCTTCGGGCACAACAGGGTTGCCGAAAGGAGTCATGATTACACACCTCAATGCACTATATTCTGCAGCCAGTTTTGAGTAATTATCGCCATTTATATACTTATTTTATTTCCCGACTGCGAAAAAAAAACACGGATACTTGACGCCAAAATATTTTAGTTATTAATTTTATCCAACCGGGTTTTTTGTATTATAATAATTTATTTTATTGATAGGTCATAATCATACCATAGGACAATCAGAAAAACCCACAAAAAACAAAAACCACAATCAGCCACAGCCAGGCGTGATATTACTGTTGATGTTAAAGGTCTTTCAACGAAAGTATTACGTTGAGACGTAATAGTTTCGTAAAAATATTCTCTTGAGCCCTTTGAGGGACCCAAGATTTTGGTTTGAAGGACTTGATCCCGTTTACAGTACCTAGGTTTTATCAAGGGGATGGGACACGAGAGGCTTGAGCTATCAAGCCCGCTCTCCTCTTTGCAACTGCCACAGCAAGAAAGGATGCATACCTCAAATAGAAAAAACGGAACCCTTATAGAATCACTTGTCTTTCTGTCTGTCTGCCTGTCAGTGCATTTGCTCCGAATCTACTGAACCGATTAGTTCAAATTTGGTACACATATGTTTTTGATGAAACACCCAAACACGAAATTAGATGCGTGCTACACCAACTTTGTAAATTTAAATTTATCAACACTCCTACTAAAGACTTTACTAAAGCGATTGTTTAAAAAGTCACTGAAAAATGGTAGATAACATATTTTAGAGACGTTCTTAATTCCCGAGATAAAAAACTACCTTTGTGCTGCAACATTAGGGAACCCCCGGGTTTCGGGGCGTGAGCGTTAATTAGGGAGACCAGATAATAAAAATAACGCGGGATGAATGTAACAAATGAGTTTATGATCTAATTATGTTGATTGAGTGCCATTTTGAACCACCCTATACTTTACTAGCGCTCACGGCATAAAACCTGAGGGTTTTGAACCTACAGAAATGGTGTCGCAAAAATACCTCTAAAGTATTATATGACCGTTTGTTTTTTCCATTGTGCTTATTATTCCATACGAGTAGAATATAGCATTTAAGTGTCTGTAAAGTAGCATAACTATTAGAACTATTCGTCCGTTAGCCTTAAACACGTTATCTCTCTCACGTTTTTTTTAAAGATATAACTATGTGGCTATCGTACTTAGAATAATTTAAACATAGGGATAAAAGTAACAACTTGTTACTTCCATCCCGATTATCATCAAAGCATATTTTATTGTATTATCACACTAATATTATAAAGGCGAAAGTTTGTGAGTATGTGAGTGTGTATGTTGTTACTTCTTCACGTCTAAACGGCTGGAGCGGTTTTAATAAAATTTGGTATGGAGTTATCTGACACCCTGGATTAACACATACGCTAATAAACCGCGGGTAACACCGCGGGGCACAGCTTGTTGTATATAAAGGTAAAACAAATTACTTCCAAAATGCGTAAAATACTGACTGCAAAAACAATGAATTTCGCTGCAGAAGAATTACCTGCTTGAATTATATTTAGCTACATGTAATACACATAATTTGATAAACGTAGAATGATAAAAAAAAAAATTGAAATTTAAATGTACCCATCTCTTCCCGTGGGTGTCGTCAAGGCGACTAAGGGATTTCACTCCGGAGGACGGGCAGCAGCGTCCTCTGCGTAACTAAAGCCTTACTGCGATCGCCAACCCGCTCGCCAAGCGTGGCGATTATGGCAATTACCCCCAGGATCTACATACCAGTAGGTTCTACTGGGGAGACCCGTGCCCAGCAGTGGGCCATCATATGGGTTGATATGTAAGCTGCGCATTTAAAAGAAGATATTTTACCGACGAGGAAAAATACTGGTGAATTTATTTCATCTCCTTTTAAATTCATTAATTACGTACCTATATCAATGAGCTTGTCTTCAATGATAAACTCGGATGTAGATGTAGCGATTCTATTGACAACCCCTTATGAATAGACACGAGAATGTGTAAATTACGTTAATAATTACGTGTAAATTAATTAAAAAATATTATTAATATATTAATAATTAAATGAAAATTAGTAAATTTACGTTAATAAATAAATTATAGCATCGCTTAGAATGATCGCTTATGAAGGTAAACCTCACTAGAGGCAGCATTCAAAAGGAACTATTGAATATTAATTAAGGCCTAAAAGGTTGATTAAAAGTACCTATGGGTTAAGATAAGATAAGAAAAAAATAATTTCGACATTATTACAATTTTACACTTTACAAAAAATCAGAACGTACATCATAAAATAACAACATACCAATATAAAAAAACACGTACTTATATTTATATAATTATGTCGAAAGTAGGACGTAGTTCAGGATATGCCAGGCTCAACGACCGTGGCTATATGGTCGTTGGCCAGGCTAAAGGTTCATTTCCGTGCATCGCGGCCGATCGCGAGTCGCGCGCGGCTTACGACAAGCGACTGACGCGCGCGGCCGATGCGACAATGCTCAGAGTATGAGAACGTACGGCGCCGTTTCCAAGGTCTGCGACAGACGCGCGCGGCCGACGACTGTCGTAGGCTGCGCGCGCACTCTGACTATTGTCACATCGGCCGCGCGCGTCAGTCGCTTGTCGTAAGCCGCGCGCGACTCGCGATCGGCCGCGATGCATGGAAATGAACCTTTACGCCTGACGCTGATTTTCAACTAGGCCCTAAAGTGACTACTATACGTGTTTAATGTTTTTTTAAAATAACAAAAAAGACACAAATTTTGTAAACAACGAAGCGCACGGCTCTACCAGATAGACCAACCATTTGTCAGCACCGTTGTGGCTATGCTAGTACCTTTATTTTTATTTACATTGTTAAAACCACCCCTTTACACTGTTACAACCAACTCTAGGGGTAGGGATGGTTGTAACAATTTCCAGTCTTTTAATTTGGTCGTCTATCTCAAAATCTGTAATACCAGTTGCATTTATGCTAATGTTGTGTGTGTACTGATAAGAATTTTGATATTTATAAAGTTCTGTAGTAAAGTATTTATTACGTGACAATTGAAGAGTCTCCCTTACTCTCCAAAAAACTATTAAGCTATCATAAAAAAATCTAATTCATTCAAGAGTCGACTCCAGAGACGAAGGGTTAAAATCATTCAGAGGTAACCCTGTACAAAAATATATCTTGCTGGACATGATTCTTTGTACCCATTATATTAAGTAACTACCATCCAAAGGGAAACTGAAAGTCATGGTCTTCTAAGGACCCTCCGCCACTGGTCGACACACAACGGCCACACTATTAAAAATCCCCGACATATGAATTACTAGCTGACCCACGCAACTTCTTTTGCGTCAATTTTCCTCGATTTTGCAACATTTTTCATTAAGGCCGTACTCTTACTTACCAAACAATCTTGAGCATTCGTTCCCTCTTCGACGCACCGTAGCGAATGCGCCACGAATGCGCTTAGTTTTTGGATCTTTATTTTTGATCTTTATAAAATAATATTTGTCGTTTGAAAAAAATGTTTCTAGCATAATGTTTTTTATTAAATTGCCTATCCATTAGTGTAAGTAGCAAATCAAAGAAAATGGTACTTTACGGGGAGATGCATTTTATCAATAATTATTTCTGATTGCTGTGGTTTAGTTGTGAGGAGATTAAATAAACATTATACTCTTTTAACAAAAGCAAAATCTACCATTTTAAAGTCAAAATTATGTAGAAATTTAATGTATTTTTATTAGTTGATATTTCTTTTTGGATAAAGAGCAGATAGCTCCATAAAAGTGCGCAAATGCTCCGCTTTTATTAGTGTTAGCGTAATGTTAAGTATATAGCCAATAGCCTTTCCCGATAAATGGGCTATAACAACCCAAAAGATTATTTTAACTTGAACTAGTAGTTCCTGAGATAATCGCATACAAACAAACTCTGCAGCTTTATAATATTAGTATAGATTTAATTAACCACACCAGCCTTTATCTGATTACGAGACATGATATAATACCAGCTGATATAATACTTAATCGGGACATTATGAGAGATTATCATAACAAATATCTTTACCGACAAATATAAAAAATATGGACATTGACCTTCTGCGGTCAATGTCCATGCATTATCCATATTTGCCTATCGCTTATCAGGTCAATGTCTACCTATATTTTAGATATTTATCGGGACAATAATGTTATTCTTCCATGCAAGCTATCACGGAGTGCTTGGCTGACTTCAGTCAAAAATTATAATTTAATCTTTTGTGCTTGCATCGGTCCACTGCTGAACATAGGCCTTATCCCAACGACCTTCTATAAGTCATCTGTCCGGGTTGTTCCGGCTTCAATCAATGACGTTTCATCCTATACTGTTTTTCCTTACTCAACCTATTACCTAACCGACAGCAGCTCAACCGAATATGAAATCACCCAAAAACTCTAAGGTTTGTTTTGCCGGTCTGAACAAAAAAGTTTTAGTAATACGTCATAAAATGGTTTAAAGCTGGATAACTGTTGCTTTGTATTGTTCTATAAAATTAAACGACATGAAATTGTATGAACCATAAAAATAAAAGGTCATCATAAAAACGGGTCTTAATCGCATCAATAATTTAAGGTAAAATAACTGGTTTATTTCCCGACGTTTCGACCGTATTGCAACGGCCGTGGTCACGGGTAGACCCGTAATGTATATTTTTTCGTAATGTGTACAAATCGCGAAAGTTTATCAACATTTATTTATTTACTAGTCTCACAAACATATCAAGTCTACTTCTCTTCAAAAACTTAATAAATTCATTTTATAAAATCAACAATCTTTGGTCAACAAATTATTACATTTCATACTAAGTGAGTGCACATGTAAAACAAATATAAAAATAACTATTAATTATTTAATATTCTAATAAAATATTTAAAATTGTTTTCCTATGTGTACTTTTTTCGGTAATATTTGCCACAGGTAGAATAAGGAACGTATTTCGGTTGAATAAAGAAACTTTATTAAAATAACTTAGTAGGATCAGTTAGGAATTTTAGTTTAGGATGAGACGTCATAAGATGAATACGGAACAACTCTGTTCATCTGGCTTGGGGTCGTCCTATCCTATCTTACGTTGACCGAGTCGCGGTCTCCACTCTAGGACTCGTTGGAATTAAAAGTTACATATATGCCTACTGCATTTAAGTAACTTTTACTGCTAATAATAATCTCCACCAATTTTCAAAAGTATGGTCTCTAAGAAATTACTTATTATTTATATAAAAGAGCAAACTTTCATCAACTACACTTAAAATATATTTTTAATTAGTAGGTATCGTTTATAGCTCTGTTTTTCTAATTCTAGATATGACAGTAAGCCATCCGACAATGTGTTACTAACCATAGTGCCATGGTACCACGCGTACGGTTTGATGTCAACTATAAACTACTTGATGGTCAGGAAACAACTGGTGTACTTGTCCGGATTCAACCCAGTTAAATTTCTGTCCACGATACAAGAATATAAGGTATGTATTATAGTAGGACTGTATATTAACTTCTTAGTGCTTATTGCGGGTGCCTAATAGCCAAATGGAAAGAACAATGTCTTACAAAATCAATGAATGTGAAATGAAAACGTAATAATTTATGAGTAAAATTAAACGTTCGAAAACGCGATCATATTCATCGAAAAGTTCGGCCAGTTTGGACTTAGGTACCTTCGTTGACTAGACAGACCCGCATAACCTTACCTTAGTTATCTACTACTTACTTACTAGCGTTATATTTTTAGGGTTCCGTAGCCAAAATGGCAAAACTGAACCTTTATAGTTTCGGCATGTCCGCCTTTCGTGGACTAGGTTGGGTGCTATTCGGACGGGTGCTCCAGGTAGACTACCTTGTCCGTCCGTCCGTCCGCCGGCTAGCTCAGAGAGTAATAAAACTAGACAGTTGTAATTTTGCATGAATACACATATACATATGTACATATTACCTATAAAATCTTGAAAAACTTTTTTTTGAGTACCTCCCCTACATCGCGTGGGGTATCATTACATTAATAATTATTATGCCTTAAAATTAAAATTTAAGTTACGGTCAAGTGCCCCCTCCACCCCTGCCAGCAAAATGGTTGTTTTTGAAGATGTGGGGAGAAAATGTAGAGTTTATATGATGAAATTAAAAGGAAAACTGTCACAGGTTTTTAGGCTATAGGTACTAGTTTTCGAGTTACAGCCGAATGTATTTAAAAATTACATAAATAACGTTGTTAGTAAGTAGTTGAAACAAAAACAGCAGAAAACCCGCTTCTCACACCGCATTATAGTGCTGGGCAGCTACTGAAAGAACCCCACATTGTGCGTAGCCCGACGTGCACTTGCCTGGTTTTAATATAATCACCACGCTTATTTCTAGGTGAACAGCCTGGCCGCCGTGCCTCCTATGGTGGTGTTCCTGGGTAAAGCTCCGATCGTGAAGGAGTTTGACTTGTCCTCCATCACAGCAGTCTGGTGTGGCGCCGCACCACTAAGTTCCGAAACCATCACTCAAGCTCTGAAACGGTAATTTCAAAAAAACTGTTGTGTACCAACTGCGGTGCCATAGGATGTGACAAGCCTGGTAACAGCCCTGAGCCTCGCTGTTGCAGAAGCCTCGCAACTTTATGCAACAATTCAAATATAAAAATATCTTCAAGAATAGGTTTATAGAAATAGACAACTGAAATAAATCTCAGTATTACTTTCACACAAATAACACAAAGAACAAGGGTCTCGCAAAGATCTTCCGCCCGGGGCTCCGCAACCCTAGGTCAACGCTGTTTACCAAGACATTTTACCTACTTCATTAAAAATAAATAAAGAGGTACGTGCCTAACAGAATTTAAAAGAAGAAACAAATCAATGCAGGTAACTCAGTCAGATCTACAGAACATTGATACCTACTAGAAGTCAGAACAGTCCTCAGAATAAGGCCTGTTAGCAACAAACTCTTTCGACATTTGTTACTATCTAAAAAGTGAAATATCTTATGATTTTCTCTAAATTTTTCAGCATGCCAAATTGCAAAGGCATTTTCCAAGCATATGGTATGACAGAGACCTCACTGGCGGCAACAAAGGACGTTGATGATGAAAATGTTCCTCAGAAACCTGGCAGCGGCGGTTACCCTCTGCGAGGTGTTAAGGCTAAGGTAGTATTATTGTTATACATTCAATTAATAAGGTATTAGCAGCGACTGATTAGACAAATCAATTTCTTTTTATGAAACCTTAAAACGCTACGTTCCGAGGAAAGTATACACACATGACATTATAAATTACCTACACATTTTGAAGGAAAACCATTAATTCTAAAATTCCTAAACAGATTATAAATTAATAAATTTTGAACGCAGTACTACTATTTATTCAGGGTTCTCTCTCTGACTAGTAAAGCATAATTTATTTTCATTACCAAAAAACATATTTCTATAAAATACTTTAAAAATTCAGATAAAAATATTAATGAGGAAAGCCATTGATATAATAAACTGGTCTTTATTATATTTTAAACTGAGTAAATCTTAAACTTAGTTTTAGTAAATTCATGAAAAAAAATTATGTAAATATTAAGCATCAGAGTTTTTTTTTTAATAAGTACGTACTTTAAACCTCATTATTGTTTTTCAGGTTGTAGATATAGAAACCCGAAAAAAATTAGGTCCTAATGAAAGTGGCGAGATCTGTATTAAGGGACCGAACATCATGAAGGGTTACGCCGGCGATGAGGCGGCCTCCCGCGCCATGTTTGATGAAGAAGGCTATTTAAAAACTGGCGACATCGGACACTATGACAAAGATGGATGCTTCTTCATAGTTGACAGGCTGAAAGAACTCATTAAATATAAAGGCTCTCAGGTAAGAATTAATGTCTTTTATTCAAAGAGTATCCAGATCTCTTCTTCAAGTTCTTTTACAGCAGATCTAAATCTTAAGTCTAATTAAAATGATCTAGGTAATAAACAATTAGACAATTACAATCGCAGATATTCCGGTCATCATTAATTTCGGTCAAATTCGACCAAGAAGAAGTGCCAAGCGTGAGTCGTGCGTACGACAGGAGGTGCAGTTAACTCGACGCCGACGGTTTTATTTTTCCCCATTTTCCCTGCAGAGGTAAATACTCACAGGTTCGGAACAAAAGAATGGTCGAATGTGCGCTAGTTAGGTACCTAGTTACTTCAGAAGTGTTAATTATGTTTTTAGTCACACGTCAATTTCGCTCCAATCCAATTAATATACCTACGTACAAGAAAAGAAATAAGTATATACATATTCATATTGTAATATTGTTTACTAATTTACAAAAAGTACATTGTAAAACAATAGGCGAACTTTACAAATTACCATTCCGGGAAAAAAGAACATCGTTTTCGCGAAACAACTTTGCGCCGCTCGTGGAATAATAAGTTGGAAGATAACAATTTATTATACCAGTGGCGGATACAGAAAACCTCAAGATGGGGCGCTAAAGATATCTTAAACTACCTTTGCTTTTAGCGTAAAAAAACAAGTAACATACAAAGTTTATGGAAGTTTTATTTAAACTGATTATACACATATACAAATGCAAGACAATGTCATCATAAGATATATATAAGTTACAATCGTGGTTCTCTTCCTTGAATGATGATTTCTATGTGTCTATTCTTCCTGGCAAATTGGTTATAGGACAATCAGTCAGGCTGAGTGTTCAACAAAGCTAAGACATTAAGTCGATCCTCATTGTTGACTTCAAAAATACGAGTAAAGTGGCTATCAATATTTTGTGTTTCTATCCCTTCAATACTGTAATTTCTTTAAGAACTTTCCAACTGTTCCGAGATCAGCTGTGAATAGAATAACAGCATCATGTCGCTCAACCCATCTCATTTGACAATATTCCTGCAAGGAGTGTTTTAGGTGACTCTTCAATGTTGCGAACTTTTGCTACACTCGCGAGCAAAAGTATGGAATCACTTGCTTGAATTTGATTCCGCGCGATCTTGAGTACTTAATAACTAAATAATAATAATAAAAATGATGCCATTTTAAAGGTTCATTAATTAACTTTAAATTGATACCAAAATCATTCAAATAACGCCAGTACTTAAGAAGTTTAAGACTACATTTTAACCTTTAAAATGATATCATTTTTATTATTATTATTTAGTTATTAAGTACTCAAGATCGCGCGGAATCAAATTCAATCAAGTGATTCCATACTTTTGCTCGCGAGTGTAGATGCTGTAAAGAACTACTTCTGCAGTGACTATGCGGGCGGCCCCGCATATGTATCCGCCACTGGCAGTAACATACTAATGTATCGGTACTGAGTTATGTGCATAATGTGAATGTCATGCTTGTTTTTTTTTAGAAGAATTTAGTTCAAGTTTTTAGTTAGAAGGTTTAGGTCGCGGGTTCGTGTTAGGAGTGGTTTTACGTCGGTAGTATAATGGGGACCCTTTATACTACCTATTTCTAACAAAAGCCAATGAGCTTTGCTGGAGGGGTTAATAGGATGGCTAATAGATAATATGGGACCCACAATTATCTAGTTATCCTTTTCATAAAGAAAAATACGCTATGTTGTCCGTCTAGGAGGAACTGCACCGTGTCTTTATTTTTAGAGTACCTATTATATACTCCCAAGTCCCCTTTCTACTCCTAGGTTCGCCTAAGGGGCGGATATCATTTTCATCAAGCAAAGATAACAACCACTCCGGTAAAAGTAGCTTTCTAATACAAAAAACGCATCAAAATCAGTCTATTTGTTTGATTGCTAAGATCTTTCAAACAGAGCCTCTAGACAAGTGGCATAAACACTAAACGCTAATCTAAAACTCGAATCAACGTGGTAATTCCGACGAATCCACGCAGACCAGGGTCCTTATTTACTATCTTTATTTCGTTGTCGTGACAAGCCCGTGCGATCTGGCGCATGGGCGGTGCGCTCAAAGATGTCCACCGCGAACGCGTGTTGATGCATTTCTAAGCGCAGCTCTCTACCGCGCATGCATTGTGGCCTTTTTCACTATCTTTATTTTGTTGTCACGACAACGAAATAAAGATAGTGAATAAGGATACAGCAGACATTCTTTTTGTTGCAGATTAAAAATGGCTACGGGAAATAAATGTTTATATTGGCTCCCTAGTATCATTGCCCTTTTGTGAAGTGAGTAGGTACTTATAGTAGCGATAATTTCTCCTACAACACTGTGGTTTATTAAATGATCACATAGTATGATAAATTTAATCTCGCTTAGATACCATCACTGATATAAATAAATACACTTACACACAGCGTGTGGTAAATGATAACTTGATAAGTGAGGGTCAAATGTGTCTGTAATGAAGAGATATTAATAGTTAGTAGAATAAAAGAATACTTAATTGGCAAGATCAATTTGTTGCAAGTGACAATATCCTTTCACTATCTCTACTAGATCTTATAAAATTGAATTAGTCTGTAATATCTTGGGACAACTCACACAAAGTCCTCTGATCCCAAACTTAGTAGAGCTTGTACTAGGGCCACCAGACATCTGATATAGGTACATACTCGTAGGTACTTAAATTATAGAATTTTATAAGCTACGGATCTTAATCGCGTAAATATTTTATTTTAAGGCTAAATACATTAGTTTATTGCCCGATGTTTCAACCGTGCAACGGCCGAAACGTACTTAGGTATATATTGATAAATTACACCCAGACACAATAAATCATCACACAAAGTTTTGTCCTGGGTGGGGATCAAACCCACGACCTCTGGCTCAGCAGTCAGGGTCACTAACCACTAGACCTCAGACAGGCAAGTTCAATGAAATTATCCAACGTGTTTTCCTGTTGTTTATTCTACGCTGGCTTTTTTTTTAATTTCTAAAATATTTAGTTACAATACAGGAAACGCTCATAAAGAGAATACTGATATCTACTTAAATTCTCAATGTTTTAATGTTTATGGTATTTATTTGATATTTCCGGGTTGACGTAAAACTCCTTGAATTGATTTGGATTCTAAATATAACTACAGGTATACCTACCTATAACTATCTATCTACATTTAATAACGCGCCTTCCACGCCACTAAGAAAGCGGGTGGAGCCGTGCACAAAAACCGGTACCTTAATCAGACATTTATAACATATTGTTGCCCCTGTCAGGTCGCTCCAGCGGCAGTAGAAAACGTGGTGCTACAGCATAAAGGCGTCGCGGAGTGTGGTGTGGTGGGTGCTCCCGACGAGGTCGCCGGAGAACTGCCCGTTGCTTTCGTCGTGAAGAAACCCGGAGTCACGCTGACTGAGAAGGAACTGCTCGACTTCACGGGACCTCGGGTACGTGTACCTATAGACTTTTTAAACTTTGTATAAGGAATCACAAAACATCTAGGATGGGCCAAAAATGTTCTCTATCACCCTACGGTTGAAGTTCATTTGCACTTCATAAAAGGACAAGGTTGATTTTCCACCGACTTCAAAAAGGAGGAGGTTCTCAATTCGACTGTATTTTTTTTTTTGTATATTTGTTCACCGATTACGCAAAGACGGCTGGACCAATTTTAAAAATGATTTTGTGTTTGAAAGGGTATAAGGGTCCAAGTTGGTCTCATTGTCATTAGATCACGATCTGATGATGGGATCTTAGAGAAATCGAGGGAACTCTTCAAATATTAAAGGTGCGAATGACAAAAATAAATTAAAATTTTAAACTTGGTGCAATTAAATAGCTGTTTTTGTTTAATTCGGCACCGACTTCAAAATGTTAATTTGTTTTTATTATTCTAGGTAGATATTATTTTTTTGCTTTTTAGTTGCCTTGTATTTATTTTTGAAGTCGGTAATATTTTTTTGTAAAAAAGTTTTTTCTCTTGCAATAATATTTTGATAGTTACTAGGCTCAACCTTAAGGCTCGGACTCTACCAAAGCGGAGACGAAACGAGCAGAGCGCAGATTTGTTTTAAAAAACCAATAGAATATCGTTATTCACACATCTCGTCTCCACTTATGTGGATACCACTGAGCGGAGATGTATTATATTTGCTGTTCCTCGCTAAGATTTAGCTGGGCCGTGGTACAAGGCGGAGGTGTGAGTTTTGCCTCCCAAGCTGCCGAGGACGGCGTTCAGCGGAACGTGATGGGTGCAGCTTATAGTGAGTGGAATTCTGCTTCTTTAGACTCTAGTTCTTATTCTTCAAGTAAAAGAAGATTCTGTTTTTATAATAACGTCATGACTGAGAAGTTCCGCTCTAGTTATCGCACATCGTCACCCTAGCCAGCACACATCTCCGATATAGTCTAGCCAGTACTCATCTCCGCATATTTTCCGTGGATACACTCCAGCTGAAAAACATCTCTTCTCGTCTCCGCTTCGGACATCTCCGCATATCTCCGCTTTGGAGGCGTCCGACCCCAACCCATTTTTGGTTGCGCGGGAAGTTTTGTCAAAACTGGTAGACCACTTTTTTGGTCGATTGTACATAAGGTAAGCTTCATACGTACTTCCCTGGAGGGACGCTCACAGAGACACCGTTTACGTACTCGTAATCTCGGATTGGCTTCGGAACATAGTGGTCCGAGATTTTGTGTATGTGAACGATGTCTGTGTGTTCGAGCGCGTTTGTGTGCATTCTGAACTCTTGTTATTTTCGGAAATTAAGGGACTCTTCTGCCCCCAATGCTGTATATCTACTCGATATTGTCCAACCGATATGGATTCGACCAGTCATTGTTTGATTTGTCCATCAAGCTATGCTATGAAAGATGCATAGGTGCTAGGTATGTTTCAAATCGATATAGCGTAGGTATTATAGTCCTACGCTGACATCTTTAAGTCAAGATATTAACATGTTGCGTCGTCTGTTAAAAACTTTAAATTCTCAACTTTTTGACTACTACACTCAAGGTCTGTACCGGGCGTACCTACTTAAATACCCTTCAACGAATCACCTAACTATGCGTTGGTTGGAATGGCCGGAAACTAAAACATTCGCGGACGTTGATGTTGATCTTGATTGATTTATGTTCAAACATCAATTCCCTGCCAATGCTAATAAGAGTGCCGGTTTGGTCTAAAGTTATGTGAAAATTTTACGGCTCCTAACATTTCTGATTAGACCGCTCATAACTTTAGATAAATAGCCAAATTCTTGCCACTTGTTTATTGTTTTTATAACAACGAAGGAAGCATGCACCTTAGCAAAACCATTACCGAAAAAATAATATAGAATAATCCCAGAATCCCATCATCGGGACCTGATAAAAAATACAAAAATATTTTTTCAAATCGGTCAAACCATCTTCGCATAATCGGGTGAACAAACATACAAAAAATTATAATCAATGAGTGAACAATCAAAAATCATCTGTTTTCGTACCCTTAGGGTTGGAATTTATTTTTCAAATTTATATGGAACCAACTTTGGAAAGGGTATACCCCTTTCCAGAAAAAAATAACTATTAAAATCGGACTACTCTGTACGGTTTGGCTACGGAAGTCTCGGGTTCGATTCCTGGGTCTAGATTTCAAAAAAAAAAATTATTTTTCAAAAATGCAATTATTGTATTTGTAAAGTAATTGGCAAGAAATGCCTATAAAAATTACTTCAATACTCTGTAAAAGTGTAAAGGTTCATTTCCGTGCATCGCGGCCGAAAGCGAGCTGCGTGCATTCTTATAAGTACTCTGAGTATTGTCGCATCGGCCGCGCGCGTCAGACGCTTGTCGTAAGCCGCACGCGGCTCGCGATCGGCAGCGATGCACGGAAATTAACCTAAAGTTATGCGTAGCTATTAAAAAATATATATAACCTCCTCCGTTTTTTCGTCGGTTAAAAGTAAATCAGCGCAATGTTTTTGGTCTATGGTATACTTAATGATGACTGCCTCGGTGACATACATATTATACTAGAGTCGAACCACCCATAGAATCCGAGGTCAGTAGCTCTTCATTTCCACACTGAAAAACATTTTGTCTGATCCACAAATTGTTGTTCTGGGCGACACAACACGGCTTCTACCTACCTTCACTGCAAGCGTTATTTTTGTAATTTTTTTTTTTTTTTTTTTTTTTCTTAGCTGTCATCATCATCGCGCTTGCATGGAGGAGTGATATTCGTCGATGAAATTCCAAAGAACCCATCAGGAAAGATCCTGCGACGAGCGCTCAAACAACAGCTATTACAAAGAAACAAAAGTAAATTGTAAAGAAAATCTAGATAAATAGGTACCTATGTATCTAACAACAGCTGTTTTTGTTATTTTTGTAATGGACGTGGTTAAGGAATATTGTTTTATAATATACAATTTATCTATATTTTTTATAAACCTTGTTTTAATAAAACAACCTGTAATCATTGCTGCAGGCTCTCAACTTTGGTTTTAAGCCTGCAAGTTTACATACCAGTAACTGTTAACAGAATAAAATATAAAAGAGCAAGTTAGTTGTTCATAGAAACTATTGTTATTATTAAAGTGAATCAGACTCTGCTATGTTTGAATGCGATAATCTCAGAAACTACTAGTCGGAATTGAAAAACATTATGATAAAATATTATGCTATATAACATCACGCTACGACCGATAGGAGCGGAGAAACAATGAAAAATGTTGCAAAAAAACGGGGAAAATTTACGCACACGAAATTGCGCTGGTCAGCTAGTGTAATCATAAAGATAGACTGTATATTACTAGAGGCATATGATTCATCACCGCTACACCAGCCACCTGTCAAAACACACGGATCCAGTATGAAAATTCTACAATTAACCAAAAATAAAAGATTATTGAATCGAGTCGGGGGGCCTGCCTTGACAGGCATGCTGAATTTGTCATTATATCCCATGACAAAAGTTAAGTTAAATGATAAATAATAATATTTTTGAATGCCATATGGTAGATTATATAAGACTAGACACTGACACGCGCAACCTTTTGGAACATTTTTCATTGTTGCACTCCTTTTGGTGGTAGCGTTATGTTAGCGCATAGCCTTTCTCGATAAATGGGCTATCTATAGTAAAATATTTTTTCAATTCGGATCAGTAGCTCCGGAGATTATTGCGTTCAAACAATCAAACTCTTCAGCTTTATATTATTAGTAACAAAAACATGTCACTACCTAATGAATACCTATGCATTTAACACGGTGGACCATTTACATTGTCTTTTTTTTGTGGACCAAAAGTTCGATTTCTCTAGTACGATTTTTTGCATTTCTGGAAAATAGGTCTGATACGTAAGAGTGCCAGTAAGTGAGCTAATAATGTTACAGGTTCGATTTCTGCTCTATTGTTGCTCATATCTCAAGGAATAATCCAAGTAATGGGACCACGAGAAAATAGGGGTACAAGCATATAATTTAAAACAGTAGGTAGGTACCCATTGATAATATTGACTCGCGAATACAACTTGACCGTTACTCTACTCAATTGCCTGCATATGGTATGTCCCTTGAGGACAGCTGGTCGTCCATTACAGGGATGATTGATTGTCGTACAGTGAACAATACAGGCAAAGTACCTACGCGATATTATACAGTCCTCTACATAAAACGGGCAACGATCCAATTACGACTAATGGATGAACTCCCTGCGCTCCTGTCTGTGGTCTGCTCAACAAATTTCGGTAATTTATTTAGAACGATCATTGATACTTAAAATGCCCTTTATGCAATTACTGTCTAGAGTGCTTGATGTTGACCTACATGCGACTTTAGCCCTAATACACACAAGCGATTTTTTTACGCGCGGTAAAATACGACGACCGCCTTTCGATTACAACGCCAGCGTTGAATATACAATACGCTATAAAAATACATCGCGTTGCCATGGGAACATGTACTTGGGAATGCATTTGTTTTATTTGGGCGTTTTATTACGCGCGTTAAAAAAACGCTCGTGCGAATGTCTTTTAGGAAGATGGCAATTTAACAAAATTTTCAGTTAGAGCAGTTCGAATGCTGCTATCTAGTTCAACGTGTCTTTTGCAAGCTACACGCTGTGTTCGAGGAATCTTCCTATACATACCTATATATACTTATTCCTACTAAGTATTATAAAAGCGAAAGTTTAGATGGATATCTGTTACTCAATCATGCAAACTAACGAACAGCTCTGGATTAAACTTGGCTCTGAGATAGTCTAGATTGAAGAATGTATTAACTTTAGAATAATGACAAACTAATCTTGGATAAATATATTTTTTCCACTTGAACGAAGTTGCGGGCAACAGCTATAAATTAAAACATCTACACGGGGCAGTGAAAATAACACAGTTCAGATTGCTTAAATTTTTCTAACTCTCGTGTTTTGTATGTAGTGTACTATAGTCAGGGGCGTAGTTACCGCCATATCAGCCGTATCAATTATAATGGCCCCCAGACTATGGCCCCGAATGTGCGTTAACAATGGGGATGTTGACTGTCAAGTCAAATCAGTCTCTTTTTATGAAATGTCAAAACGACAAGCTCTATAGAAATGTATATGGAATAGCAACCTATGACGTCATAAGTTCCTATTGTCAAATCACACTCACACACAATTACAATTTAACATGTTTTTGAATTTTAAAGCATGAAAACGAATACTGAGAGTAACTTTCAGTATTCGTTAAAGAACAGTTATTTTCAGAGCATTTACGATCTACTATTACCTGATTAGTATAAAATTATGTACTTTTATTGTAGTTAACTACCCAATTGCACCCCTCCCGCACGTCCTCCGGCCTACCTATTATGTAGCTCAGGCGATTGTCTATTCCAATCGATACAATTTGATACTACTCAATTTATAAGGTCGACTGCATCGGTGAAGTAGATAATAGGGGAGACCAGGGATGAACGTAACAATTTTCAACTGTCACGTCATATCTCATTGAACTTTTTAAATATCAAAATTCTAATCAGTCAGTTTAAATGATAGATCGGTCTTTAAGCTATCTATTAACTACTGTACTGAATGTAAATGACTCTGGTTGAATGAATCTGGTTGGTTGTAACAGTGTAATGGAATGGTTTTCAATAAACAATGTTAATAAAAATAAATAAATAAATTTACTAGAAATCAACCTCTTAGGTCATAATCGATAGTTGATAATTTTTTTAAGTGCTCCATTTAGTAGGGACTTACTTAACATCCTGAGCACTAGCTGAGGGGAATAGATGGAATGTGTAAACTATCAGGAGTTGTCGATAAAATCGCTGTAATACACCGGAGCTTATCATTGTAGACAATTCTGGGATTAAACATAGGTCGAAAGGCACAATTCACCCCTCGCGGGGGCAAGCTGTGCGGGGTCACATGTGCCGTTCATAATGTTTTGCGTTTTATACGGATTATAATGGGAAAACAAAATCATAGTAGGTATTATAGGCTTTATATTTATTGAAAACTAGCGGCCCCCTCCGGCTTCGCACGGGTATAAAATATATGGAAGTTATTATACATATAAACCTTTCTCTTCAATCACTCTATCTATTAAAAAAAACCGCATCAAAATCCGTTGCGTAGTTTGAAAGATTTAAGCATTCATAGGGATATAGAGACAGAGAAAGCGACTTTGTTATATACTATGTAGTGACTAGCTGTCCCACGCAATTTCGTCTGCGTAAATTTTCCCCGTTTTTGCAACATTTCTCATTGCTGCTCCGCTCCTATTGGTCGTAGCATGATATAATATAGCCTTCCTCGATAGATGGGCTATCCTACAGTATAATATTTTTTCAATTCAGATTAGTTGTTCCTTAGCTTTATAATATTAGTATAGATTTAAAAAACTACAACCAGTTATTCTTCTATCTGATACAGAAAGTTATTACATACTACATTAATATTTTTTACTTAATTTAGAATTGATTCACGTTATGTCTGCTGAATTGGTCGTAAGCCCTTCACTTGTTGCTTCCGGTACTCATAACGAAAGTGTTTTTTCTCAAACAAGAGCCATGCTCAAAATGGATGGACAAAATACCCAGAGCGAACAGGCACAACCGGCTAAGAATGCCCCCCCCCCCTCTCCTCGGTGGTGGTGGATATAGTGTACACATTTGCGTCTATGTTTCATTTTAAGCAGTGAATGTTTGATAAGAAATGGAGTGACATGGGATCTTGATGGAACGGCGAAACAGAACCGTGCACAGGCGTTATGTACTCTTTGTATGAGTCTTTGTTTGTTTGTATTGAATAGGCTCCGAAACTACTAGACGGATTTGAAAAATTCTTTTATCGTTGTGAAGCTACACTAACCCCGGGTGACATAGGCTATTTTTTATCCCTGTATTCCCACGGGAACGGAAACTACGTGGGTGAAACCGCGAGGCGTCCGCTAGTAATATTATAAAGAGGAAAGATTTGATTGTTTGTTTGCATTGAATAGGCTCCGAAACTACTGGAGCGATTTGAAAAATTCTTTCACCATTAGAAAGCTACATTATTAGGGAGTAACATAGGCTATATTTTGTAGTAAAAACAATTTGAAATTCCTACGAAAATTGCAATAATGTAACTCAAGGTATATAAAACGACGATATGACACCCGTGCGAAACTGGGACAGGCAGCTAGTTTTATAATAAAACGATTCATAAACTAGTTTTTATATAACGCCACGGTCAACAAAAAAAAGCTAAGCATTTGTATTTATGCCAATCGATTCTGTTTCTTAGACAATTTAAAAAAGTATAGGTATGGGACTTAGCAGGACTAATTGAGTTTTTGGTGCTAGAAATAGTAAGTATCATGTTTTGCAATTTCTTACATTTCTAACACTAAAAGTTCATTTCCGAGCATCGCGGCCGATCGTGAGCCGCTCGCGGCTTACGACAAGCGGCTGACGCTCGCGGCCGATGCGACAATATTCACAGTGCGCGCGCAGCCTACGACAGTCGTCGGCCGCGCGCGTCTGTCACTTACCTCAGCCGCTTGTCGTAAGCCGCGAGCGGCTCGATGCACGAAAATGAACCTTTAAAGTACCGTGGGCGTCATGGAGATTTGTTTTTCATATAACAGAACCAATTGGAGAAAACCGATCAAGTGCATGTCGGGCCATGTGGCCCGGGCCACAATGTAGATTTCCGTGGTCCCCCCCTCCATCCGAATAATGTGGATTAAGAAGTGGGTTTTCTGTTGTTTTTGTTTCATACTTACAACGTTATATCTACTTAATAAAATTTTTAATGGAATTTGCACAAAAATTTTGTTACTTCTCATTTAATCAGCTGTTACTCGTTTTTTACATACCCAACCTCAACCATTTAGCTGGCAAGGGGGGGGGGGGGGGACTTGACTTTACCAAAAATTTGCACTTTAAAGCTTAATTTTTTACAAACGAATCCCTAAATCTAAAAATGGTCTTAAAACCCCTAAACATTTTTAAAATGATATCCCACACGATCGATAGGTGAGAAAAAAAAATCACACCCCCATTTTAAAAACCTTTAAGGGTGACACAGTTTTTTTTTTTTTTTTGCGAAAGATTAGAAAGAAGCTATTTCACCACGGAACGAATGTACTTTGTCTAAGCCGCCAGGACTCTCTACATTCACCTACCATTCAGCGATTTAAACATGAAAACGTAACATACAGAGTTACTTTTTTTTTTTTTTAAATACGACTCATTAGGGTACAAGCCCTGTGTCACGGGGGACTTTACAAACATACAAGTCACGGACACAAAGTACACCCAGACTTAGAACAACAATTTGTGGATCACACAAAGTGGTGTCCCGTGTGGGAATCGAACCCACGACCTCTTGTGTAGCAGACGGACATACTCCCACTGCGCCACAGTAGCAGTTACTACTTTCACATTTATAATATCCGTTTGGATTCCTAATTCAGTCATCACACTAATATTATAAAGGCGAAAGTTTGTGAGTATGTGAGTGTGTATGTTTGTTACTTCTTCACGTCTAAACGGCTGGAGGGATTTTAATAAAATTTGGTAAGGAGTTAGCTGACACCCTGGATTAACACATAGGCTAATAAACCACGGGTAACACCGCGGAGCACAGCTAGTTATTAGTATTATAAAGGCGAAAGTTTGTGAGTATGTGAGTGTGTATGTTTGTTACTTCTTCACGTCTAAACGGCTGGAGCGATTTTAATAAAATTTGGTATGGAGTTAGCTGACACCCTGGATTAACACATAGGCTAATAAACTGCGGGTAACACCGCGGTGCACAGCTAGTTGTTACATAAACCCAATTCTTAATTTAGGTGCAGCCTCATTAATTCCCATAAATGTCGTCCACAGCTATTTACCCAGATATATTCTGATCAAATTTGTTGTGAACTGACTATAAAGCAGCTCATGTATAATTAATGAGAGAGCTTATTGTTATTGCATTATTTACTGCTATCCGAAAACAAAGAGAAGTACTAATGTATTGGAGTGTTTCTCCCAAGATCCGGTGTTCGGCGCCAGCTACCATGTTTCCTCTCTTACTTTATGGCTTCTTGAATGTTAATTTATAAACGCCATAAAATTTAGATCTGCCCACTATGTTCTGCAACTAGTCAGTGCTAGCTTTGTAATACTATAAGCACTTAAAGTTTTAAATACCTACAACATTCCTCCGCATCCTGTTGATCAAGTGGTTAGTGAGCCTGACTGCTAATCCAGAGGTCGTGGGTTCGATTCCGATACTGGAAACCACTTAGTGTGATCCATAAATTGTTGTTCTGAGCCTGGATGTACTTTCTGACGATGATTTGTATATATGTAAAGTCCCGAAGTGCAAAAGTTGAATTTTTACGAAGAATTAAAATGCGTAATACAGTGATAGATCATACTTTAAACCACTTCATTGTATTTCCATTGGCCATATCTCAGAAATGATGTCAAAATCAATCGCCTGTCTGATTCACAAGTTGCGATGTTCTTAATTATTGATTTTGGCATTACATCAAGATTTAGAAAAATGGATCACAGTAAATATGACCCGTCATATGGTTCATCTAATTATATTTTTTCTTACGAATCATATTTTACACAGATTTTAAAATAATATTTACTGAATAAAAAATATAGTTCCAACCTTCATTCATATCTACAGGTTGTGCTCTTGGGTGTACTAACTTAATAAAATAATAATAACTAAAATTATTTGCGTATGTATGGCTTCAAGATGATTGAAATTTTCAGTGAAAATCAGGCCACCAAGAGTGTGAGCCCATGTACAACAATAAATTGAAAAGCCGAAAGTGTACGGTGAGAGCAGCTGACGCGCCGTAGAGAGCACTTGAGCGGCTTGAACCGTAGCGTAGAATATGTTTTATTAATAAACTAGCGGTCCCGCGCAACTTCGTCTACGTAAGTTTTCCCCGCTTTTGCAACATTTCTTATTGCTGCTCCGCTCCTATTGATCGTAGCCTGATGATATATAGCCTGTAGCCTTCCTTGATATATGGGCTATCTAATAGTGAAATAATTTTTCAATTCGGATCAGTTGTTCCTGAGATTACCGCGTTCAAACAGACTCTTCAGCTTTATAATATTAGTATAGATAAAAAGTTCTCTTCATAATTAATTTCTACATAATTAAAATAGCTAGAATTTATTCCTCAACCCAATCTTAAGGCAAAACTTATTTAAGTAAAAGCTAAAACGACCAACTTATTAGGTACATGCCTAATATACCAGAAAAATATCTCTACATCTCTTAACTATGCTACGTTGTCACTGAAAATAGAACTCTATCGTTATAAACTTGTAGGACATCTCTGTATAACAAATCCAATATAATTCGGGTAGCGGGCACTAGATATCATTGATAAATCAGTGACGTAGGTACTTGTAGTTGATCGGTTTGGCGAATAGCGCGGGAGTAAGCGCGCCGGACTCGTCGGGATACGCGGTCGCGACCTGCCCGCCGCACTCACTCACCCGACCGCGGCTGGTACACGTGCCCAGTGCCCCAGTGCCACACGCAGACTTATTATAATTTTTGGCGAAAGTTTGAAGAAATATGTAGCGATAGCGCAATGTCGGTGTGCGGTCAGAACGGTCAGGCGGAGGATGATAGCGTGTCGGAGGAGGTCAGCGCTGCCGTCCGGGAGAAACCCTCCGATATTTACAAGCAGAAGCCTGCCAGCAAGGTAGTGCGGGTGCTGACTGTGCTGGCGTACCTGCTGTCCGTGTCTCTGGCCGCGATCCTGCTGTCTGTGTACTACATGTGTGTGTGGAAGTCGCCTGTTTACAGCGAGACTGCTGAACGACGCGTCGACCACAACGACTACGGAACCGTCGTCAATCCTTCTCCGCTACATATCCCCGGTAAGATTACTCATATTTTACTTTTCTTTTTAAAACAAACATTTAAATAGGTAAATAAGCAATCAATTGACACCTATAGCTAATTATTGACTCCCATTTAATTATTATGTCGACAACATAAACAGAAAAATATATGACTCCCAATTTACTAATGACTTAATTTCTTACTAAAGTAATAAAAGTATTCTCGCTTGTTTGAATTCTCTGAAGATATACGCGGTTTCGATTAATTACTTAATTGGGTGAATTCACTATAATTACTTAATTGTAGGGATGGTCACGTGTTGCACACGTCTCATTTGTAATTTAAATGAATGTTACAAAAAATGTCGCAAATTTGATAGCATTTTTTGTAATTTAAACCTAGAAGGAGTTCTTTAATTGTAGATTTTATAAAATATTTTTACAAAGTCGCTATCTCATGAATTGAGTAGGTGTGCTGTTAAACAAAAAAAACCTCTGGAGCATGTAACAAATAATTCGAATCTGAAATCAAAAGTTTCATAAACCACCGCCGAATTGCACTGTTGCGAGTTCGCTCCAAACTCATAAAATAGAAAAAGATTCATATTCTTACCCACACTAAATAAGTTGTAGGTAATTAAGCAATATATGTATATAAAAGACACATTTCAATTGTAACAAAACCTTGTCAGAATAGGCTCACAATGACAACGCAATTCTCGTTTTATTTTCATATGTACCTACTATTGATACAACATTGAAACAATACCTAAATTGCGCAGACAGCCAGATATAACCAGACTTGAATAACTAGAAAATACTCATATATTTCAGCACCTAGAAAGACAAGACAAACGCTGTGAATATAAATCTTCAAGTGGTCCCCGCACTTTTGGGATATATTTTTAGCAGGACTTCAGTCGCGATCAATACTATCCTGTTATACAACTAACTACGTCGGTAGATATCGGAATTTTATTTGATAATCTTGTTTTGCCCTACGTTTAACATTACCAGTTTATTCGTGATACCAGGATATTTACAGATTTTGCCAGATAGGTAGACGTTTATGGTTGCTCCTTGCGGCGTAGCATAAACTCAACTATTATGAAATTGTAAAAGCTGTCTGTATTGTACCTACATTTAAGATAATAATAATAAAAAAACCGGGTAAGTGGGCATGCTGGGCCGCGCACAATGTAGGGTTCTGTAGTCCCCCCCCCCCCATCCGAATAATGCGGTTTGACAAGTGGGTTTATTGTAGTTTTTGTTTCATACTTACAACGTTATACCTACTTTATAATAATTTTATGATTTTCAATGGAATTTGTACGCAAATGTTATAACTTCTCATTTGATCACCTGTTACTTGTAAACTTGTGAAGCCTACTTAGCTGTGATAATTTTCCATGTAATTTCACTATACAATACTACTACCGTGATTGTTTTCACGTACCCAACATCAACCCCTCACTTGACTCTAAAAAAAAACAGTTTTCACAATCCCTAAAAGTTTTTAAAAGACCTATCTTATGATGCCCCACAAGATGGTGTAGGTGAGAAAATAATCACATCCCCACTTTACATACTTTGTCGGCATAAGTAATATCCTTGCCTTCTGGCACTGTCTCTGAGCTAAGCTGCGAACGGACGGACGGACGAACATAGCGAAACTATAAGGGTTCTGTTTTGCTATTTTGGCTACGGAATCCTAATAACCTAGAAAAGTAGTGAAGTTTTTTCATGTTTGTGTGTTTGTATGTTCAGTATTGAGACAAAACTCCATGAATAGATTTTTGATTGCTTTATGCAACTTTTAAATTATTATTGCAATTTAAATACTGATACGATGTCTCATTAAAATCTGATAAGTATAACGGTAGCGACGTCTCTACAATATTAGGTACTACAATATCACTAGCCGCATCATTCTGTAGGGAGCTCAAATATTATGATTGCAATAACTGGCATCTGAATGAGAGTAGTCGGGTTCATAACTTTTATAAGTCTATAATATAACATTTCTTTAAAGACGGTCTATCAACTCAGAAAGCATATTAATGAAACAACCAAAAGACTTCTATTGCATCCCCTACACTTAGAAAGAAACCTTTTTTAAAGTCCCCTCTGTCGGTTCCCTAGAGGCTTCAACTTCTCTGACCACGGCCGGAAACATTTAACAACATTCATATATAAGTTGAACAAAAAGGGCTTCCTGTAATCCAATTAGCTTAACCCAATTGTGTCCAAAAACTGAACATCAATTACTTCATTCAGTAGAGTTTTATGTTGGCTCTGCGAATATTTACTTAGCTATATTTAGTTCAGCGCATTACGTAAATCTGTGGTTAACATTCATTTACATTTACAAATTAAAACATTTACTTCGAGTTCGATTAGTTAGTCAAGGCAAAGCAATCATGATGTAAATATAATGTAGGTATACAATACTGATAATATAATCAGTGTTTGTTGTTTTAAAACAACAGTACCTGGATAACCGAGCTTCACTCGGTATTTTTTTTAACGAAACCTAGCTAGATCGACTTATCGCCCCCGAAACCCCTGCGTACTAAATTTCATGAAAATCGCTGGAGCCGTTGCCGAGATTCAGATTATATATATAGGTATATAGAAGAATTGCTCATTTAAAGGTATTAGATTGTTTTCATTTGAGCTCTGACGTACTAAACAAAAGCAACTACAAGCTTTTCAATCTGTCCACTGCTGGACATAGGCCTCTCCAAAAGCAAGCTTTTGGAAAAGAATCAATGTTGCTGAGACTAAGTAGTCTAACGTCTGTATTGAAAATAATGTAAAATTTCAGGATCAATCGTGCTGATTTACGAGAACAAATCTAAAATGAAACTAGGTACTATTTATTTACACGGTCATTGAAAGATACAATCTACGAATACATAAGCCAAAAGGAGAGAAAAAATACCATTTCCAGATGAAAATACGCATTCAAAAGTATTTTTTATTAGCCTGTTTCCAATAAATTTTGTAAATAATTGTGTTTCTGTCTTAGTTTCTACAAAGAATTCAAAACATTTTCAATTTGAAAAAGAATAGGTATTTTGTTTTAAACGAACTCTCAACGTAAGCAACTATTAGAACTCGAAAACTTGAGTTTTTCTTTTACCTATTCTAGGAAACATTTACCTGTCCTATTATGTCTCTATTCTAATTTGCTAATGAAATAATTTAAATAATACCTTGATTGCACTAAAATAATGGTACGTAAACGGAGATAAGTTGCATACTATATAAACTATATACTATAAAAAAAGTTTCTTTATCAAAATTGGCTTTAAAGAAAGAAAACATTTCTACTCAAGAGAATCGTTTGTTTTCAAGACACAGCAATATGGTAACGGTAATGTTCCCCAGATGCAAAGTACCCATTTACTATAAAAGTAAATAGAAGACAATGCTAGGTACATACAAGTATAAAGAAAATGTCTTAAGACCGGTCTCAATATAACTGTCTGTTAAAATGCTTACTCTAACTAACATCGATAGATAGAAAACCCGAATGATTTCCTAGCCATCGATAACACATATCAGTTTCGCCACTTAGATATATTTACAGATAGTTAAATAAATAATTAAAATAAAAAGCCCATTTATTCCATAACCAAAACATTATCATCTTAGATAAATAGTGGGTAGGACCCCTCTCGGGTAAAGGCCTGCTCTAGTGTTTTTTTTTTCTTTAAAAAATAAAGACGACTGCCACAGTAGGGATAAAATAGAGATAGTTTGAGTCCCGGGGAAGGACATAGGATAGTTTTTATCGCGATAACCGACATCCACGCGGGCGGAGCCGCGGGTGAAACCTAGTATCTAATAATAATATCTTGGGATAACTCACACAACGCTATCTGATCCTAAACTGAGCAGAGCTTGTACTATGGAAACCAGACAACATAACCAGATAAACATACTTATATATTTCTAAATACATCATATCACTACATAGTATAAAACAAAGTCGCTTTCTCTGTCCCTATGTATGCTTAAATCTTTAAAACTACGCAACAGATTTTGATGCGGTTTTTTTTAATAGATAGAGTGATTGTAGAGGAAGGTTTATATGTATAATAACATCCATTAAATAGTGGACAAATACTGTTATTTTTGAGGTTTCTAATGTTATGTCGTAAATAATTTCATTTTATCCGCTTACATTGCAAACGCAGGCTGAACCCTACGAGATTTATCAAAATAATGTACTAAGTATTGTACACATTGAAAAGGTTTACAGAAAACTCCGTTATAGACAAATAAATAGAAGTATACGCAGACGAAGTTGCGCGGGTCAGCTAGTTATAGATAAATAACACCCAGACACAGAATAAACCATCGTGCTCATCACATAAAGTTTTATCCTGGGTGGGGATCGAACGCACGACCTCTTGCGTAGCAGTCGGATATACTGACACCGCACCACAGAGTCAGTCAAGTCAAATGTCTTCCATACTTAGACCATGTATTAGTGGCGGGAAGTCCATATCACACTAATATTATAAAGGCGAAAGTTTGTGAGTATGTGAGTGTGTATGTTTGTTACTTCTTCACGTCTAAACGGCTGGATCAATTTTAATAAAATTTGGTATGGAGTTAGCTCACATACTGGATTAACACATAGGCTAATAAACCGCGGGTAACACCGCGGGGCACAGCTAGTAATATATAATAATCGCCGGCGTCCACAGATGAAAGCAGCGGAATATATTTTTCTCTTTTTCGTTCGTGATAATTACATCATGCTTTCCTACTTTTACAACATTGCAATAATATAGGTTATCTATGTGTGCATTCGTTTGCCGTTTTATAGATCGAATGTTGTTTATGGGACCTATCTACACCTTTTTTACATATAATATCGATGGGGTTAACATTTTCCTGAGATATCTTGCTGGACTAGAATTCAAAGCTAAACCGAGAGGATTTTTTGTTATAAGGATCATTCTCTACTATTGCACTACACGAATTTACACTATCATTGACAGTTAACCAGTAATAGAGGGTTAAGCGTCAAGCGTCACACATCCTAAGGCCATTCTAAATACCACTTAAAGCGCGCGTCCATTTTAGACGGCTTACCTACCCGTCTAGGCTTCCCCTACACATATTTTACAAGTGAGTGTATAGGAACATGCTGGTTAACAAGATTAAAACGTGAATTTCAAATTTCGAAAAGGTATAATCTTGTTTGCATGTACGTAACCACTACCTACCTTTAGATATCTTGACATGATAACGTCTTATAAATCGATAACGGGATGCACGCATGAAAAAGTGTCACGTAGCAACGGTCGCGTTATGGATTGGTTGCTAAGCAGGCACGTTATTGATTGATTGCTAAGCAACAGCTGATAGATAGGTTGAAGTATTGTGGCCGTCGGGCGCATGCGCCTGGGTCTACTAAAGCTGTCACTGGCATGATTCATTAAACGTTTTGGAGATTGCAGCGACAAGCGATATAATTGGAAATAAAAAATATAACAGGCATTGTTGTTTATTACAATGTTATCAATGTTTTCTTAAGACGTTATCACGTAAATTTATCGTCCGGAAACCGACTTAACATACAACCATTTTTTTAAGTTTTAATTACGTTGCAGCGTGAGCAATTTAAAACCAACGGGTCTTTGAAATCTCCTGACTCCTGACAAAATATGATTCTGACCAAATTTTACATCGAGTTTTATCAGCCACGTCCATTTACATAATCATGTCGCAGAAATAATGAAGTCAAGATAAATAGGGAAATCAATGTCTTGTTATTTACTTCTCGTGAATTAGGTATTTGAATGTCAAATCAATCAATAACAATAAATTATTTTACACATACCAAGTAATAATATGCCTTAAAACGATCTTAAAAATATTTATTCGTGCATAATTTAATATGTTTTAGTATTTATAATCATCAAAATAAATACTAAAAGTAAATGATTTGAAACCAGAACATAATGACGTCACAATGTTAAATTGCATACAAATCTCTACATAACGAATCGTTTTGACATTTTATAAAAAAGATACTGATTTGACTTGACATTCCAAATACCCAATTGTAGTGTATCTCCGAAACAGATAAATATGCTATTGATTATTTGTTTTGGGTTCGCCAACAGACGATTAACACAGGTTTCTTTAAACTTAGCAGAAGAGCTCCCAAATCCTATTCACATTCCACCTAATAGTTGAAAATAAAGATATAGTTTTTTTTTGAAGATTACAAAAAGCTTATTTTAAGTGAGTATAATAATTTGACATAATATAGACCTGCAGCAAAGAATAGTAGGTAACAGTTACAACTACTAGGCCGTACTAATATCTCACCCACACACGCGTAATTAAGAAATTAAATTTAAACAACAGATAAAATACACACAATATATTTAAAAACTACTTTAAATTACATCTATATTAAAACAAAATATTTACAAAAATAAAAATAAAAAATTAGGAAACAAAACCAAAGGCATCAAAAATTCCTACTCATCGATGTCAACTGTCCTTAACACGTATTTTTTTTCGTTTTCGCGGCAAGCTCGCGCTAATAGGCGCATGCGCGGTCAGGCAAGATTTTGACAGTTATTATCAAAAAAAAAGGAACGTGATTATGGACCCAGGTCACGTTCCCAGAAAGCTGGCAGTATTGCCACGTTGAAAATCACGATGAACACATTCATTGAATACTATTTTTGTTTATCTCACGTCTTTCTATACAACATTTTTAATCCAGTAACTAAAAGTCTAAACTCTTTTATTGGCTTAACTTGTATAATGTAAATAACCTCGCCGAATTGTAAATAATTGTGTTGATAGACTTCACTAGAAAATTATTTTCATACGTCTGCTAGCGTATGGGATTCACCTTCTGTTCTAATAGAGTTTCATTATCGGGTAGATGACTACAATAACAATTATTATTAAGTTATTTACACTAAGCGGAGAATAGTAGGTAGTATAGTAGGGCCAATTAAGATCACATACCTATGACAGTTCATCAAAAATTATATAATGTAACTTTGTAATGGCGAGCACACGATTTAATATTTTATTCAAAGTTAGAACTACACAATTGCTTAACATTTTAAAGTTTAAATGTTTTTATTAGATTTATTATTATATAATTTTTCTGTCACCTAGGTGGCTTCCTATATAATAAAATCAACAGGGTCCTACCCATATTCAATCTCACGAAAAACGCTTGTAAAAAAAGGCTAACGGACTGGTTACAAGAGCTAAATTATGATGAAACTGAGGCAACGATTGCGATTTTATCATGAAGAGTTTGAATCCCCCCCCCCCTTACGTACTCTCTCTCAGACATACACACACACACACACACACACACACACACGCACACAAACACACACACGCACACACATATACTAACCGTTTTTATTATTAATATGGTATTTTATCTGTAATATAGTAAAGCATATTCAGTGCCCATCTTGACGAGACAATGTAAGAATAAAGGGTGGAGACCTGGTGTCCTGAAACACAGGCCCCGAGCCTAGCTTAGGCACCAGTCTCCCACAATATGTTAAAATGATATTTTAAGTATGAAATGTAATGTAATGTTTTTGTTTTCCTATATTGTGGTGAGAAAATAAATCATTATTATTATTATTATTATTATTATAATATTATAAACAAAAATGTTATATATCGTATTTTCCGAATAATGCGGCTTAAGAAGTGGGTTGTCTGTTGTTTTTGTTTCATACTTACACCGTTATACCCAAAGGTTATACCTATTTAATAACAATTTGTACGAAAATGTTGTTACTTCTCATTTGACCAACTGTTACTTGTGAAGTCTACTTTGCTGTGATAGTTTTCCTTTTAATTTACTACTGATTTTTTCCCATACCCAACATCAACCATTTAGCTGGCAGGGGGACACTTGACTCTAACAAAAATTTTCACTTTAAAGCTTTATATTTCACAAACGAATCCCTAAATCTAAAAGTGGTAAACCCTAACCGCTTTTAAAAGACCTATTTAATGATACCCACACAATGGGGTAGGTGAGAAAAAAGAAATACCCATTTTACATATAGATGTATATATAAAAAAATGTTTATTAAGATTTTATTATTTCACTTTGTATATCGGCGTAAGTAATATGCGTATCCATGCATGCAAAATTACAGCCTTATATCACTAACAGTCTCTAAGCTAAACTGCCGACGGACGGACATGGCGAAACTATAAGGGTCCCGTCTTACCATTTTAGCTACGGAACCCTAAAAACTGCACAGCGTTACATGGTTATGTCAGTGAACTCGTTTTTTAAGCCTTCATCAAACAACGGACATGTCGCGACAGCGCAGTGGCGAGGTCCTGACAGGACGGCGTCGCTGCGTGGATGTCAAACTGCGGACGTGAATATCCAGCAAATGTCGTGAAATTTCAAAAAAAAATCTACCTTATCCGCATACACTTTTTTAAATTTGACGCTGGCGACAATTCGGACGCGACGTACTCCCGTAACGTCCGACTTGTCACCAGCGTTACTTTGAATAATCAATATTGAATTCCCATAGGTTAAGTTGGTTTAACTTAAACCCAATTCAATTATCACACTAATATTATAAAGGCGAAAGTTTGTGAGTATGTGAGTGTGTATGTTTGTTACTTCTTCACGTCTAAACGGCGGAGCGATTTTAATAAAATTCGGTATGGAGTTAGGCTGACACCCTGGATTAACACATAGACTAATAAACCGCGGGTAACATCGCGGGGCACAGCTAGTAATTATAAAACAGTCATTTTGAGGTGGATAATAGTATCTATCTTTAGGGTTATTCGGGGGGCGGGATGGGTCATCCATCCTTAAAATAGATTCAATAATCTATTTTAAGCAAATCAAATTATTTTACGAATATGTTACGTGACTTACGTAGCTATTATGTGATCATACGATAGTTTGATGGTTTGCCAAGCAATTGGTTTAATTAACTTAATCCGTTATTACGAGGTTCCAACACGAATCCGATTAGCAACTCGTATCTTTCTACGTAATGTAAACAACGTCTGCAGATTACTTGTAATCAAGTACGAAATAAGCCTCTGAAAATGAACCGAGAGGGCTTGTTCTTTAAAAAAATATATTTAAAATTTAAAAAAAAACCTATGACAGGCATTATCCTTTTAATTAGAAAAGGATCAAGTAAAATGTTGAACCCGACTAACAAGGAGGTAAGTAACCGAAGAAAAACAGTTAAAAATCGACTCCGTGGCCGTGGCGGGTAAAAAAGACACGACATATTTTTTAAAGAAAAGATAAAGACACGGGTATTGATCATAATTTATTAATTTAAAAATAAACACCATAAAAATGGAAAAAGGGAATACATTTCAATATTACACGCTAATACACAAATTAATTTTAACACGAACGAATGAATTTGCAGGTAAAATCTGCTAGGGGTCACCTAGTGACTCTTATTGGTTTAAATTAGACCGTAGTTTACCCGACTGCAGAGGAGGGTTGTGCATTTAACGTAGGTATTTATCCGTTCCAATGTTCCAATGACCGTAAGTAAGTAATCAACGGCTCACGTAGGTACATTTTCGTGTAATAATAATTTTAGTCTCAACGAACAACTTTTATCTACTTGAAATAAGACTTAAAAACTACCTGTACTACAACTGGCTGAGCCGCTCAACTTCGTATGCGTCAATTTTCCCTGTTTTTGCAACATTTTTCGTTGCTGCTCAATGTTATATAGCCTATAGTCTTCCTCGATAAATGGGCTACCCAATAGAAAAATATTTCTTTCAATTCGTACCAGTAGTTCCTGAGATTACCGCGTTCAAACAAACAAATTCAGCTTCATAATATTAGTAGGTATAGATAAATAAGTATAATCTTTACGACGCTTTTCATAAATTAAAAGATAGTCTTTTTTCCTTTTACTATTTTTCTCTGTATTTATTTAAAACTGTCGGACTGCCTCAGTGGTGCGGTGGGAGTGTGTCCGCAAGAGGTTCGATTTTCACACGGGACACCACTTTGTGTGATCTACTAATTGTTGTTCTGAGTCTGGGTGTTCTATGTGTCTGTGACTTGTATGTTTGTAAAGTCCTCCGCGACACAGACCTTGCAAATAACTTTGGAGATCGTCTTTTAAAAAAAGTTTTTTCTTCGATTTTTCATCATATCTAAAAGATAACCAAGTGGCCGAGGTCTAATGATTTTAATGCTCGATATTCAATTAATTAATAGGTCGTAAATAGGGATTGATTAACGAACTATTCTCATACCTACCAAATATACAACAAAAAACATTAAAATCAGTCGAACTGTTTCGGAAGAGTTCGACCACAAACACACAAAATTTTTATATATTAGAAAATATAACTCTCTTTCCTTCCTTTTCCATAAAAACTTTAAGTACCTTTTGCTCAATGCACGCAATATTCCTCCGTGGGCACAATATTCTTCAAATGAGATCCAAAGATTTTGCTTTACGTACTTATTATTAAATAGATATCTTCTATACTTTGTAATAATACTAAGAACGAATAGCCAACAATAAATTTGCCGCCAACGCATTTTGCTTAAGCTTAAGAGCATATCAAGTTTCTCCACGCCACGCCAGCTCAATTTTTATTGTGGGTCGAGTAGGTATAGTCCCTTTCCGAAAGGTCGCTGACTCTTATAAAAAAGCCTTTGTTCTGAATGTTATAAAGTAGGATAGAAGGTACGCTTTGATCTAAATAATCGGCCAAGTGCGAATTGAACTCGCGCACGAATAGTTCCGTATGTTAGACAATATTAATATATTAGACACTATATTATAATATCGAACAAAAAAAACGGCTTCGAGGATAAATCGCGAATGTTGTATGTACTTAGGTATTTGCTGCTTTTAGTATTTGTGTTATAGCGGCAACAGAAGTACATCATCTGTGAAAATGTCAACTGTCTAGCTAATCTAGCTATCACAGTTCATGAGATACAGCCTGGTGACAGACCGACGGACATGGGGTCCCGTTTTCACCATTTGGGTAAGGAACCCTATAAAGTTTTACTATTTATGCTATGTTATGCCTGCGGCCGGTTATAGAGACTATTCTAGCTCAGTTCGTAAAACGTGATCACGTCAAGATGTGTATATCGTTAGATTTAACCGATTTTGTTGAAACTTTAAGTTAGAATATTAATCTCGAAAGTATAATAAAGTAGTAAAAATTTATTCACGGAATTTTTGATTCAGAAACCCTTATTTTTTTAAATATCTTTAGACGAAGATATATAAACAAAAATAAGAACGAAGAGATAAAAATTTGGTAATGAGCACGCAAAGTAAACAACAAGCAAAACAAATTAATTGCCTTTTGCCTTGATTTCAAAGAATTGCTACGCAACTTTGGAACCCGCTACGCATAGCGCTACGAGTGCTCAGAGTATACGCTCTACGCACTATGCTACGTGCACCCTACACTGCGCTACGCAACAGGCGGTTAGTCCATCTATTACTCCTAAAACCAATTCCCCCAGGACCAATACGTATCCAAGTATTCCTACTATTAAATCAAATACTTTTATTTGATTTTACTAGTAGAATAAGAAGTTGTATAAAAATCTCATGTCACGGTGTTTGTCGTCGAACTCCTCCGAAACAAAGAAGATTTTAATGTTTTTTTTTTGTATATTTGGTAGGTATGAGATAGGAGTAAGCCGTATTTTTTTTTTAATTACTCGGCGGTACCAAGTTCGCGAGACAGCTAGGTATAATTTTTTTTTGCCACGGTGCGGTCAATCTCCTAAGAAACAGCTCAACAATTTTTTTTTAATACACTGACGGACTCATAAACTGCATCAAAGTTCAGGTTTACTCTAAAAGGATTTTTTTATAATAAGTATGCAAACTTTTTAGATTAAATTATATAAATATGGAAAGACTGGCTCTTAATCTTAAAAAAAAATTAAATTTAAAAATAGAACTGCGGTAAAACAAATGAATATAGCCGGGAAAAGAAAATTTACTCGTAGTATCAGATTTGCGTGTTATTTATAGCAAAGTTTTAAATTAATTCTCATTGATTTTTTTTGTTTGGTCAATTGAATTATTGTTACCAGCATAATTGTTGGGTTAGTTTTTTAACACATCGAGAGTTTTTGAACCATAATATGGATACTTCGTCCGAACAAGCGGCACAAATTGTAGCATTGGTGCGGGAGGGCTTGGATCAACGAACGATTGGTAGAAATTTAAATTTAAACCAGTCTACGGTTTGTAGAATATACAGAAGGTTTGTAGAGACAGGTTCTTACAGGAGGAGACGTGGTACAGGCAGAACTCGAGCAACCACAGGTCGTGATGACCGATTTATTGTTACAACTTCCCTGCGAAATCGTTTCCTCACGTCAGTTAACATCAAAACCGAGCTTAATGAAGTGCGTGGAAAAAACGTGTGTGCACGAACAATAAGAAGAAGGTTAAAGGAAGCGGCCTTTTAGACCAGCAAATGGTCCAAAGTTGTCTGCAGCTCACAGACAAGCTCGCTTAAGATTTGCGCGTCATCACCTGAATTGGACAGAAGAGCAGTGGGCCTCTGTATTGTTCACGGACGAGTGTAGGACATGTTTATATGGTGCAGATGGTCGCAGAAGAGTCTATCGTCGACGTGGGGAGCGATATGCTCAAAGTTGCATTGAGGAGCGTGTTCCTTTTGGAGGCGGTTCATGTATGGTCTGGGGTGGCATATCGATGAACGGGCGAACAGAACTTGTGTTCATAGACATGGTCCGTCAAAACGGTAATAGAGGGGGTTTGACAGCACATCGCTACATAACAGAGATATTAGAAGATCACGTGGTGCCTTACATGGGATTCATAGGCGAAAATTTTACTTTAATGCAGGATAATGCCCGGCCGCATGCAGCTGCACAAGTTCAACATTATTGCGAAGAGGTTGGGATACGTACAATGAATTGGCCAGCACGCAGCCCGGATCTTAATCCCATCGAGCATGTTTGGGACAATTTAAAAAGAGCTGTATATGCGAGAAACCCTTCGCCTACGACAGTGGCAGCACTAAGAACAGCACTTTCAGAAGAATGGGACAATATTCCGCAAGATCTTTTAAAAACCCTTATAAAATCTATGCGGAACCGATTAGAATCCGTAATAAGGGCACGTGGGGGTAATACACCTTATTAAAACACAAATAAACCCTTGCATAAAGTTTGTGTCTATTGTTAAAACCAATTTTTTAATTAAACAATTTTTCCTTAAACTTCTGTTTTTTCTTCAAAAAAGGTCTTAAGGTCCTTTCCAGTACATAAACTTAAACTTAAAGATATGATCCTACGCTGTTTTAAAGTTCACGAACCAATCTAGAGGTTTCAATTTAAATCTGTATAGAAAGTTTGCATACTTGGTTAAAATATTTATTTCAAAGTCGTCTATTACTTTGATGCAGTTTATAAGTCCGTCAGTGTATATTTGCTAGGTATGAGAATAGGTGTTCTTCTTCTATTCTGTGTCTGATTTTAATTTGTCTATAATATATATGTATTTAGAAATATATAAGATGTGTATCAGTTGTCTGATTGCCTTAGTACCAGCTCTGCTTAGTTTGGGATCAGATGTCGTTGTGTGAGTTGTCCCAATATGTTTTTTTTATCGCGTATTTTGTATTTTTGTATGAATTAGGAAAACGAGGAAAAATGAGGCAGACGAATTTGCGAGGGTCAGCTAGTTTGTTTATAGAAAACAATAGTGACGGATTACGAATGTCAATGATTTAAATGACTAAATGCTATTATAATGGAGAGTAATCCATTATAATTCTACTTGAGTTAAGTGCATGAAGGATGTATGTCGAGTAGGTACTTCATCTCTTGTCGACGCGACTATGTGTTTAGAAAATGTAGAAATACTTAAATATGTATTTTTTTTTAAAGCTAACTAGCAATGTAGGATTTTAGGGCTAGTAATGTACTAGCAATCCTGTTAACCCCTCCACCTAGGCTCAATGCCTTGTGTTAGGAGGCGGAAGTGCTCGCCGAAGTGTATCGGCGGGCGGTGGCTGTTCAGGCAGGGGGTTCGGTGCCCCTGCCCGAGGAGCTTCGCGCTTGGCGCGGTGAGGCCCACCGGGCAATCATGGCCCGGTGGCAGGACCGACTGGAGACTCCACGGGCAGGTGTCGGAACCGTGGAGGCGCTCCAGCCGGTCCTAGAGGAGTGGGCGGGGCGGCAGCATGGGACCCTTTCCTTCCGGCTGGTGCAGGTCCTTTCCGGGCACGGGTGCTTCGGAAAGTACCTGCACACGGTCGCTAGGAGGGAACCGAGTCCTAGCTGCCACCACTGCGACTGCGGTGAGGACTCGGCGCAACACACCCTCCAGCATTGTCCAGCTTGGGAGTGACCTCTCGTTGCCGGCCGTGGTTCTGTCCATGGTCCGGGGCGAGGGGTCTTGGAATGCGGTCGCATCCTTCTGCGAGGACGTCATCTCGCAGAAGGAGGCGGCGGAGCGCGTCAGGGAAGAGAGCTCCCTGGCGGATCCGCTCCGTCGCCGGCGAACCGGGCGGCGTCGGCGCGCATATCTGCGCCTGATGCCGCCTTAGGTGGGGGTGCGGGCGGGCGTACGGGGTAATGTGCCCCGCCCGCGGCCTTCCGTGGAGGCGCGGCACCCTGTTTGTATCCAGGTGCCGCGTAGGTGTGAAATGCCCGGAATGCAATAACATCGCTTCCGGGCATTGCCACTGGGCGGGCCGCCGACGATATAACAAATTCCGGCGGCCCGTTCGCGAAGGTGGCGGGCGATACACGGCGGGTTTTTTAGTGGGTGCAAACCCCACACTACCTCCACCGTCTTCCCCGGACGGTGGGGGTGTTCGTAAGGAATTTTTTTAAAACAAAAATTTTTTAGAACAAAAAAAAAAAATTGTGGGTTCACGTCGGAAGTATAATGGGAAAGATTCGAACCCGCGACATCACGATTGTGAGTCCAATGCCGTAGCCATTAGGCTACCGCCGCCTCTTGTTCCTAGGAGAAATACTTCAGGAGTAATAGATGGACTAACCGGCAATAGTTTACTAAGGTAAAACGCCTAATGGGGGGGAGAGATTTGGAGGTTTTAGGTCCCCCAATTGCAATAAGGTAGGTAGATACGGTCGGCCAAAAAGCGATATATCAGTTTTGACAAAGCTTGTTTCGTGATAATATCACATTTACCAAATTATGAGGTAATTATTAATAATTTTCAATTAATCACTCTTACTGTTACATATATAACGAAATTAAAAGAAAAACTATCACTGCTAAGTACCTATGCATAACAAGCTTACGAGTCAAGCAACTGAGAAATAACAACAATTTTCATACAGATTTCATTAAAAAATACTTATAATATTCAATGAAATCTAAATCTAAATATTATGTATTAATAACGCAGTTAGTTAGTATGAAACAAAAACAACAGAAACTCTTTTTTTAGACTCCATTATTGTAATGGGCATCTTCGGAACGCTACATTGTGCGTGGCCCGACATGCATTTGCCCGATTTTTTTGGCTACACTACTATTTAAAAAAAAAGAATGATTTGTTTAGTTTGTGACGAATAAACTTAAAAACGACTGGACCATTTTCAAATGAAAAACAAAAACTTTCATCATTAGAAAGCTACATTATCGGGGAGGGAAGCCTATCTTAAGGCTTATTTTATTGTCAAAAAAAATAGAGATCCCTACGAAAATTGCAATAATGTAATAACTCAAGGTATAAAAAACTACGATATAACACCCGTGCGCGGCCGGGGCAGGCAGCTAGCTTTTATAAATGAAGTCGAAGAGTTGGGAGTGAAACATACCTACCTACACCGTAGAGTCTAAATAATTTGGCCAATGTCAAAAATAGTCCCTCAAAACAGAAGTATGAAGAAAGACCTACTACAGCTTTTCTTAGAAACTCAACAGGCTATTGACACCATTCACCTCGCACCCTGTCTGGCTCTCAGTTAACACAAAGCAAAGTCGCACTGCGGTTCCATATAAAGCATAGGTAGCTTTGCCCCGCAGCTTCGTTTACTTAAAAAGTACAAGATCCGGTCTAAGAAATATATCATCTATGTTCGCAAACTTTCGCTATTTGTACACATTATATAAATTTATAAGCTACGGGTCTTAATCGCGTAAATATATTATTTGAAGGCTAAATACCTTTGTTTTATTGCCCGACGTTTCGACCGTATTGCAACGGCCGTGTTAACGGGTAGTCTACCCGTGACCACGGCACGTGATTAAGACCCGAAAATAGCTAGCAAATAGGTTACCTAACTAAATCAATTGCCAATATGTTAAATCAAACATACTTCCTGTAAAGTTAAAATAAAGAAATTTGGCGAAACGCGATAAAATAAAGCACAAAAAAAGAAAAAATCTAAGAACTATTAAATTGTAATTAAATCTTAAGGAAAAGTAAGTTTGTACGGTTCCCTCCGTTCCCGGTGAGCGAGCTCGACTTGCATTTAACCAGTGTCTTTATTTTATGTTTACTAATACTGTCGAATAAGGAATAAGATAACATCTATTTTATTAAAAAAGAACAATTAAATCACCGACGTATGTATATTACAAATGTCAACTTAAAACATAGGCATGATTTAACTAGGCAACGCATTTGTAATTTATCAATCTAGACAATATCTAACATATAGCCTTGGTCAGGATCAATTTGTTATTTGTAAATACCACAGAGGAGTTAAAGTTAGTAAATACGCTAGGCCATTGCGACATACGTATCTTGTAGAAGCGTAGATGAACTTCTGAGCTCATACACAAAGGCTTAAAAAAATGAGTTCCCAAAGACATACTGGAATACAGTACGATCAACGTATCTTGACCGGATTGAAGTTAGGTTTTTATCACTTTCGCGCATGTCATAGAGATGCGACCCTAAAATTACTTACAAAAACGATTAGTCGATTAAAAATACTAAAAACATTTTAATTCAACAATATAAAAACACTATTTAAATGAGTTCATAAAAGTTTAAATTTAGAACAGTTACAGTAAATAATAAAGAAACTTTGAAAAACAATTTCTTTACCAAAATAATCACAAAAAAACATGAATTAGTAATACTAATCATGACAATGTAATGCGTAATCGCATCTCTAATCCTCTTGGTTTAGTTACCGCCCCCGCCCCCCGCTTCCTGTCACCATTTACTTCCAAAAAATACATCTGCGCAACCACTTGTCGCCTACTTTAGACCGGCCTATAAATCGTACTGTACAAATGTAGATTACCCGCCCTCTGTTGAGACGATAGAAGCTTTTTTAGTTTTCCAGGAAGAGATTCTAATAATAGATGGCATGGCGAAGAAATAGCAGATGAGGGTATATATTTCTTAGACCGGATCTTAGACTAAAATGTCCAATCAGTCCGATATCGCGATAAATGTAGTCTGATGTATTTTATAATGAATTGATTTTTACATGAAGAAGTAGAAGAATGTATGGTTGTCACATTCTCATACTCTGACTTTCTCCGTGCGCGCACGGAAATAAACCTCTATACCAACCATAATGGTTCATGAGAGGGGGGGTGGACCATGTTAGAAAACCATAGATTTTGGGGGTAGGGGGGACTAACTGACCTCTACAGTACAAGACTTCCATTTGATGTTGACATTTGGACGGTCATTTGACAAAATCAAATCTATACTAATATTATAAAGCTAAAGAGTTTGTTTGTTTGTTTGAACGCGGTAATCTCAGGCACTACTGATCTGAATTAAAAAAAATGTTTTACTGTTGGATAGCTCATTTATCGAGGAAGGTTATAGGCTATATAACATCACGGTATGACCAATAAGAGCGGAGCAGCAATGAGAAATGTTGCAAAAACGGGGAAAATTTACGCTGACGAAGTTGCGCGGGATAGCTAGTGGAAGTACCTATAAACTTGTGTAATAAGGACAGCGGTTATCTATACTAATATTATACGGCGGAAGAGTTTGTTTGTTTGCTTTGTTTGTTTGTTTGTTTAAACGCGCTAATCTCAGGAACTACTGGTCCGATTTGAAAAAATCTTTTTTTGTTGGATAGCCCATTTATCGAGGAAGGCTATAGGCTATATAACATCGCGCTACGACTAATAGGAGCGGAGTAGCGACGTGAAATGTTGCAAAAACGGGGAAAATTTACGCATACGAAGTTGCGCGGGACAGCTAGTTTGTCATAAATGTAAAAAAAAAAATCAGAATGATTCGATTTGGCATTTGTAATAGCTATCACTTAGTACGGGGTAACCAGTCATGCGTAAGTACATGTACCTACTATATAGGTCAGTGGAGGGATTTGACAATACTGAGATCTCCCCCCTCCTCCCTTGGATATTCCACCGACATAATTACTATATAATAAGTAAGTAGTTACTAAACATTCTACGACAATGCCTACTAAAGTTGAATTAGTAACAATCAAGTAAAAGCTATCTTACTATTATTATATCCCGTGTATACAGACAAACCATTTTGTCACAACGCGTTATGTAAACACAATTAGGTAAAACAAAAATAACTGCCAGGAGTGACTTGTTGTTATAAAGACAACAAGGCGTGTTCACTCTCACTTTACTAAATTTATTTGCCACTTGTTGGTTTACCTTCAAACTAAAACAAGTAGGCATATTTATTCGAAGTTATCTACTGGTTGTTTTTCTTTTTACATAGTAACTTTTATTTTTACATTTTATTTGATTATAGCTTCCTGTTGGGTGCCTATAGGTATCCAATTTAGGCTTTCGTCGCTTCATATACAATTTTTTTTGAAAAAATTTAAAGCAAAAGTGAAAGGTGTTTTTAGGGTCGAAAATTTTTAAAAATATAACAAATACCTATCTATCAACCTGAAAATTTAGGAGATTAGTTTTGTTTGTTTAAACACTACGCGCAGAATTGGACTTGAACACACAAAAATTAATAGATCTCATAAAGCTCTATCCCGCGTGGGAATCGAACCCTCATCATTACCGCCCTACGCTATCCCACTGCATCACCAAAACTGGCTGTCACTGTATTGTCTCTAGCACCTTGTATTACAGAACATACATCTTCTTGACCATTTTGTCCTTCATCGTGCCTATATCGAGGCACGTTGGTCATGTTGTCAGGTGAGACGTGGATTGATTTACACCGCATATTGGAACTGTGTGTGAATCCTCACCTGAAAATGGTTTTCTTTCTCCAGCCGATCTAAGCCAAAAGTTAACTAAAACACTTCCAGAACTTACATAGTGATACTACTAAAAAACAATCTACATAGTTCAACTCTTTTAATCGTAATAGATGTTGTTGTTGGTGACCGACAATTGTTCAAACATCTGATGACGACGACATATGATGAGCTGCCAGAATTAATAAAGTCATCGAGATTTTATGACTCCATACATTTCTTGCCATTAAACCGATATAGGTACCTTGCGTGAATAATACCTACTATAGACAGTGAGTCAGAACATACCTCCGTTGAAAAGAAACATCTTGAGGTAAAGATAAATGCTTTTGCAACCGTAATTAGCTGCCACCTGCCGTGCTGAAAACCAGAAATGTGGTGAAACCGTGAATAGTTTGTGAGTGTCTTACAGATTTATGACGTGAGTACAATCTCGCGTATTGTAAATATTACAAAGGAGTTAAAGTTAGTAAATACGCTAGGCCATTGCGACATGCGTGTCTTGTAGAAGCGTAGATAAACTTGTGAGCCCATACACAAAGGTCTAAAAAAACGAGTTCCCAAAGACATACTGGAATACAAACGTAGATTACCCGCCCTCTGTTGAGACGATAGATGCTTTTTTAGTTTTCCAGGAAGAGATTCTAATAATAGATGGCATGGCGAAGATATGCTATGAGTTTAGGAATGTTCCTCAAGACAATTCACCGCTGAATGATTTCCTGGAAGATTACAATGTTAAAACTGAAAATAAGTACCGAATCGTAATATTAATTTCAAGTATACTCTGTCTGTAGTTAATTCTAATTTCATTCTTTGGTAAAAATCCTATTCCAGCATATTGCGAAAAGAGAATTCAATTTCATAAAAACCCTTTGTGTTTACAAACCATTAGAATTCAATGGTGACGCGGATTCCTACGCAACGGTACTAAGTTGCAGAAATTGAGAGAAGTGTTGCATATTATTGATCTCGCAAGGAGCGGGCGGGCGCAAGGCGGTGCGCGGCGCGCGTGCCCGGCGCGATTGCCGGCACTAGCGGAGCCGCCGCCGCGCTGCCGACCGCCGCGCCGCCACCCCGGCCGGCGCCCTTCATCACACTTCACTCGCTATCACAATAAAGTGTCACCGTCCTACTGAATTAACTTCGTTAGCTCGTTGTTCTCACTCCGAAACAAATAACGAGGTCCGAACCCTCCCGGCCCGCCCACCGGCGAAGCGCCCCGCGAGTGTCTACACTAACGATGCATGCCGAACATCATAGTGACAGTTAGATTTCAACAAGTTGTAATTTTATATTACATAGTAAAACGTTTATACAAGCGTTATGCTCGTTAACTGGAAACAATGAAAGTTCACGGACGCTTCTATGACAGACGAATCGCGATCGTATGGCTACGTCAGAGGAACTGGAATAGATCTACACACGCCGAGCGTGAAATTAAAGGATAAACAAATGAATTCCGAAGCGGGCGCCATAATAATGTAACAGCAGTCGGCATCAGGAGGTGTCAAGCGGCAGACACGGGCGGCGTGACCCCGCACGGCTCGGGCCGCGGCGCATCACCAGAACTGGGCCATATCAATAAGCGTGTCCCACTTACCTGGATTTACGGCTAAGTCGCCGCGCAGTGCATGTGTCGGCCGGTGTCGAGGACGATGTCGGGCAAGTCGTACGCGTCGGGCAGCGTGCGGTCGTGCAGCGGGTCGGTGCGGCTGGGCACGGCGGCCGGCCACGAAGTGGTGCTGGACGCGCTCTACGATCGCAAGCGTGACAAGAAGACCGTGCGCGTGCTCACAGTCATCGTGTACGTGTTCTGCGTGTCGCTGGCCGCGATCATGCTCTCGCTCTACTACGTGTTCTTCTGGGAGCCCAAGGGCGCGCAGTACGCGCAACGCAAGGTGTTTCACAAAGTAGAGCAGCATACCAGCACCACACCAATGCCCACATGCTTTATGCCCCTCACCGGTACGTCACACGACCGACACGCTTTCCTCTTACCCCTCTAACACTCTTGTCTCCCCTATCATGTACACTCGTACAGCTGATAACGTTTACGAGCTATGTTCCGTATAAGATTATACCTACTTATTGTAGCCAACAGTCAAAGAAGCACCCTATAATATGAGTGTGCCTCCCTAAGCTTCATAGTTTATACCTAGAACAAAATATTAAACAGCTGTAAGTTTGTACCTACGTAGTTAATACGAACTATATCTAAAGATGTAGAATATATATAGGTTAAAGGTGTAGGTCAGTTCTCATTAAAATGGAGCACTGCGGTTGCCTCACCTCGTGAAGAGAAAAGTAAATACACAAACTCCCATGATCAAACATAATAGATTGGTACTGTCCAGTTTAATTAAATAGATACGTGGATAATGTGTTTACCTAGCCATTCGTATATACAAAAACCATTTACTTTGTACTATATTTATCTACAATCTATTTTTATACACGTCTAACTAAACTAAACAAGCCTACACTCAGTTTTAAAAAAGATTAGGTACCTATTATAGTTCCCAAATAGAAACTCAAGCATTTTTTAATTTACATCTAGTATCTAATATTTATAATATTACATTTTTTGTGGATGTTATCGCAGTGTTATCTATATGCAACCAGCTTTTTAACTATTTGTTGTGGTCAAATCAATTCAAAAAGAATAAGATTTTTGTGGAGTGTGGAACAATTAGCCTTCTCGCGTAATATCTCTTTCGCAGAATGTCGCTTGTTCACAAAATGTCACTTTCGCAGAATGTCTCTTACGCAAAATGTCTCTTTCGCAAAATATATCTTTGTAACATAGAATAAAATACAACACTTAAAAGAAAAATCATTAAATTTACAAGGAAAATCGAAAATCGTTTTTTGACGTCTTAACGTCTTATAAATCGATGACCGGGTGCACGCACGACAAAGTGACACGTAGCGACAGTGACGTTATTGATGGGTTGCTAAGCAGTCACATTATGGATTGATGCTAAGCAACAGCAGTGACATGAGATGCAATGCAATTGGAACTAACGGTATTGATTGGTTGCTAAGCAACGCGAATGGCGATATGTTATCAACATTTTCTAATTACGGTAATCACATAAAATTATCAAACCTATCTACTTTACAGACAACCATTTTTTTTGTTTATAAATTTGATCATTAATAATAGGTAAGTAATATACTAATCCTTACTTTTAAAAATTCCATGGTTTTTATTTAAAATGATATATTTTATTCAAAGTTACAGAGAGACGTTTTGCGAAAGAGACATTTCGCAAAAGAGACATTCTGCGAAAGATACATTTTTCAATTCTCGCTGAAATTGCCCCTGTTGCTTTCACCCCCCCTTGGATCCGCGCCTGTCTAGAATAATGTAACAGATATACCCCTAAGTATTTTTACTTAGCAAGACCACAAAGGACCTCTAACTTGACTTTCTTGGATTCTTGAAATGGCCATACCTACCTACATTGCGTTATAGATAGCACAGGGTAAATAGTTATACAACATTCATGTTATATCAACATTATATGAAGATATTAGGCAATTAATCAAGTGGCCAATACTCTTAACTGGATGATTCACGAACAAAAATAGCGACATATAACATTTATGTGTTTACATACGTAGTAGAAGTATCTGTCTAACATAACATGTAGCTATCTAATAGTTAGGTAGATACATATTTATGTTTGCACACCTATCCCGTCTTCATGACACCCACGTTGAATATTATTGAAATTCAACCCGCTCCTGTTCACAGCTTTACTTGTATACCTACTGTAGTATTTTATTTCCAGAGGCCTTCTAGTTCCTACTAATCTACAGCCAAATTGTATAAATGATGACAACCAATTAATATACCTACCTAATAATTGCTTTAAATATGTACAAACGCAACACACATCAGTCACTTCGTTTCTCCGGAAAACGTGCACCTATGTCGAATTGTAGAATTCACGCGAGCGGGCAGGCAAAAACGATTACAATATAAACATTGAAGTATCAGGAAAATGTTAACAGCTATACTCGTAAAATTTACGACATTTTAAATAGGTAGTAAATACCTACATTATATTTATAGCTTTTCAAGCATCGTCAGAGCTCGTTGAAATTTTGCAGGAAGTCGTTAGGTGTAATTTTTAGTGTTGACGTCGTTAGCCTAATGAATCTAATGATTGAAATTTCATTTTTTTTATTGAGAGTCTTAAAATATTTTTTTCGTACCAAAATCACTTTACATCTCAAGGTATTATATTATTTTACGAATTTGGTCTTTAATAGCTATTGTTAGTATTATTTATTATGCACATAAGTGATGTAAGTAGTTATCTTTCACAGCTATATGCGATTTACGAGTAAGAAGGTTTGATATGAATAAATCATGATCTGAATACGTAACGTAAGATCTCAAGACGTCGGCCGCGGCCGTCAATGTTTGAGTGTTCATGCAAGCGCCTCCAGCAGTTATTCTAAATTTAGATGTTGCTGCTGGTAGTCACAATAACCCGTAGTCGGTTATTCACTGATCATGTTTATAACATATAAATCAAACACGGTTTCAGTCGAATGGCCCAGAATAGCGCACTGCGCAACGTGCAGTGAGCGAGTGCAGGGATTACTACCGACCGCATGAAAGACACTTCAGTTTCTGTGTAATGAATTCCAAAGAGTTTCAATGTACGTACTTGACTTCCTTCAAATACCTTTAATAATAATAATTTACTTATTCATAAAATATTACAGAAAATGTTAAATACTCCAGAGTATTTAACATTTTCTGTAATATTTTATGAATCCCTGAACTAGTTGTCTATCAATTTTATGTATGTCAGGGGACATTGTCATTGCCTTATCCCGTATGTACCTATCTTTGATAGATACTCGCAAAAACCGAGAAGTTCCTTTTCTATTCTACATCAGTTTTAGAATCGACAATCAAACTTGCGTGTGGTAAGATAGTAAAGTACCTCAGTCAGATGTTGTCCTAGCTAGTCCTAACTATTTATACGTAAACAGGTACCTAATTTAGACACGCGAACGCAAACCATGGTTGCCATCTATGTAGTGAAAAATAATCAAAAGAAAAAATAAAATCATTCTCGAAACAATAACATAAGTAGGTACCTAGGTACAACTGTAAGTCAATTATGCCAAAATTTCCAATTGTTAATAGTATCTACTATATATAGATCACATCTGGAATGCGCCATTAACCAATAGGACTCTCTTTCTTTAAAACGAAATTCATGAATTTTCATTTACTTAATTTTTTTAAGTTTACGGGAGGACTATTTTAATTATTTTTTCGAACCCATGGACAATTTTCTGGAATGATTGGATTAAATAGATGTTACTGGCTCTGTTCACCACCACCTAATTTTTGATGGAAACTTCGATTTCATTGAATTAGAGTAGGCCTCTAAAGCTTTTATCAGCACACTATATAAAATATGAAATCGTGGCTACAATATTCAGTAAGCGGTGACCCACATCTACTAAAGAAACGCTCATTAATCATAACTTTATGTACCTACCTAGATGGCTGTTAGTAATAAAACAAGGACTTACAGAGGTGGATTGATTTTTAATAAGGTCGTTGCTCTACCTGTACCTAACCTTAAGCATACAACAAAAGCAAAATATGCTTACCTATGCTTCTTTAACATCTGTATATATAAAACTCTTTGTCCTGGCTGACTGACTGTCTGATGGATCAACGAACAGCCTAAACCGCTGATCGTAGAGACGTGAAATTTCGAGGACGTATTCCTTAAAAAATGTAAAGAATGTTAAAAAAGGGATTTTTGGAAATTCATCCCCTGAGGGAGTAAAATAGTGGTTGTAATTATGTATGAACCTTCGTTAGTTTTAAAGTTAGATTTGTGGCTTTTTGGTTTAAAATAATTAATTATGGGTTTTAGCGTTTTTCTAAGGGGGTAAAATCGGCGTTGCAAGTTTTTATCAAATTTCGTCAGTTTTAAAGTTAAATGTTTGAAATTTCGTATTAGTTTTTTAAGTTTAAAATAATGAAACACGTTATTGTTTTTAAACTTTCGCGATTTTTATACATATTAGATATATTTCGGGACTTAATCGCGTGAATTATTTAAAGGTACAAACCTTTTATTTACCCGACGTTTCGATCGAATTGCACCGATCGTGGTCGACCCGTGACCACGATCGGTGCAATTCGATCGAAAATGATGATGATGATCGATTAAGTCCCGAAATATATCTAAAATGAAACACGTGTTTCCACTTTTTAAGAAATTTAACCCTTAAGGGGGTAAAATAGGGGTGCCAATAAGTATGAAACTTGGTCAGTTTTAAAGTTAGATCTGTGAAATTTCTTATTTGGCGTTTTGCTTTTAAATAGAGAAATGTGTTTCAGATTTTTGAAAAATAAACCCCTAGGGGGCTAATTAGGGGTTGCAATATTATATGTGAGTTCGTCAGTTTTAAAGTTTACACTGTGGAAATTTGGCTTTGTGTACAAAAAAAACACGTCTTACAGCGTTTGAAAGCGAAAATCAACCTTTAACAGTCTAAAGTCATGGGCAAAACTACGGACAACCGCTATCTTAATCCTAACTAATATTGTAAATGCGAAAGTGAATGTGATTGTTGGTTTGTTACGCTTTTACGTCTAAAATACCGACCTGATTTTAAAAATTCTTTCAACAATAGAAAGGTACATTATCAGCGAATAACATACTTAGGATGTATTTTTGTTTCAATTAGAAAAAAAGTACAATAACCCAAAGTATCAATTTTTTTAAGACGACTCCCATAGAAGTGTCTAGACGGACACAAAGTACACCCAGACTCGGAACAACAATTTGTGGATCACACAAAGTGGTGTCCCATGTGGGAATCGAATCCGCGAACTCTTACGTAGCAGTCAAACGCACTCCCAAATATCGTTATTTCGTAAAACCAAATTAATGTTTGTTTAAAAACGTCAAATTAATACAACATACTAAAAGAATAATGAAATTAAGATAAGTTTTCGATTTAAAAATAAATATTGACTACAAAGCATGAAAGAGAGAAAAAAACTCGTGCGGCCTTTGACAAGTAGGTATTGTCCACAAAGTAGCGTTGTCTCTTGCTAGAGAGTGATCAATTTTGTGAGGTTATGGCGCAGTCCTGATCTCTACGTCAATGGTTCTAGCATAACTCCGTCATATTTAAACGGATTTTCAAAATTATTTTTTTGTTCGAAAGAGGTTTATTCTGAAATTTAGCCCTAAAAATTTTATAAATCTGATGATGTGTTTCGGGATAGACAACGAAACTCTTCATTAAACGCCGGCAAATCAGTCCTAATTGAAGTCAGTTAGATGTTTATTTTGTAAAAAAAAGTTTTTTTTTTAGAAAATATAAAAAGTGAGCCATCACACAATTCACTCATCAAGACTATTTTACGAGTACTATCTTTATTCTTATAAAATAAACAATTTATGCTAATATTACAAGCCGAAATGCAACCACCGCGCATTTTCTAAATATTTAGAAGACGCTGTACATATTTTTTCGTGTGTTAGTGTTTACGATGTAAATAATTACATCTGCACTACATTCATTGACGCCATAAAAAAATTACCCGCATAAATGTAATAGTTCGTGATTTCCATATTTTCACGAGTAGGTATGACATAGACGGGCTTGAATATAGCTGCAGAGAAGAACGAGAGATCACCAAGGTTAAGCAAAATTACCTCGTTCGGTCCATAGATGGGACGTCATCATTTCGGAAAATACCATACCTATATACACCTCTCCGTGCCTCGTAAGGCATGCTTTCCGACCAAATCGCATAATCTCTCGCGTCGAGTCGGCCGAGTCAGATTTATTGGCCTACATCGGTCTATGAGACTGAAGTAATAGAGGATACACTATAGCTCCTGCGTAGCTAAGTAATAGTATCTGACTGATGACATTGTCCTCCGTGACCGATATCGGGCAGGAGAATATTGTATTTTGCTTTTTTTTAAGACGTAGATACGTAATAATAATCTTTATAATTATAATCTTGGCTTCTTTACGTTACACCAAATAACTTCGTAATATAATTTAAAAAAAAATACAAATTAACCCTTCACCACCTACCACTTACTTTTGTCACACAACCATTTACCACACATCTGAGAGACCCCGGAGTAAAATCGATGTTTCTTTGTTAGGTTTAGCGCCTAAAACAATAAACAACGAGTGATTTTATTCCAGTAAAATAATCTGTTGGTGGTTAAGATCATTACTCCAAAAACAAGCGGTAGGTGATTAAGGGTTAATACATATTTTCTTTCCGAAACTGATATTACAAAGTTATTTAGTGTTATGTAAAGAAGGCCTGAGCGGGAAGTTATTAGTAAGTATATTACAAATCAGTCTGTATAACTTTTATAATTAGGTACATAGTTAGTCCCCAGCTTTTCCCAGGGTTGTTTAATGTATAAACTATATTACTAGAAAGTTTCATCAAAATCTATTCAGTAGTCTTTGCGTGAAAGAACAACAAACAGCAATCCACACAAACATTCGGTGTATATACATAATATATAGTAGGATGTTATAAGTGACGATAATAACACTTTTTTTTCTTTTCCAGGAGGAGGCGATACCGCAGTGAATGGCAGCACTATACTTCCACCAGATAACAGCACGAGTGGTTACACAAATGTCAGCGAGGATGGTGCCACCACGGAGACGGCTGCTCAAAACACCACGGTCTTGGATACCACAACGCAAGAACCACGGAACGATACATCCGATGACATTGGCACCCAGAGTAGTATAGATAGCGTTACATGACGAAACCTTCATACTGAAGTAAATCAGACCAAAAATCTTGAATTGACTAGTTCATAATCGCTTAATAACAATAGGTAGGTAACAATATCAATGATTGAATATTGTCTTTCTACTTCTATGCTATAAAGCAGGAGTACCTACTCGTATATAAATAATGTAACGCATGAGTTTCTTCCAATATAATATAAAGAGTAAAGATACAGGTTATTTGTAATATACTAATAATCTCCCGCGCGTGGCTTCTTTATATAAAACTAAATAACTTTGTAATATCAGTTTTGGAAAATATTTAATAAATTAACCCTTTATCACCTACCATTTGTTTATGGAGTAGTGACCTTAACCACCTACAGACTATTTTACTGGAGTATGAAAATATATATATTACGGGTCTTAATCGCGTGAATAATTTAAGGTAAAATACTAGTAGACACGAGTAGACTGTCTGAGTCTACCCGTGACCACGGCCGATGCAATACGGTCGAAACCTCGGGCAATAAACAAGGTATTGTACCTTAATTTATTCACACGATTAAGACCCGTAATATATATATTTTCATAATGTGTACATATCGCGAAATTTTATCAACATTGATTTTACTGGAGTAAAACCGTTGTTTATTGTGAGGTTTAGGCCCTAAACCTGACAAAGAAACATCGATTTTATTCTGTCTCTCAGATGTGTGGTAAATGGTTGTGTGATAAAAGTAGGTGGTAGGTGGTGAAGGGTTAATTTGTTTTTTTTTTTTCAAAACTGATATAGTTATTTGGTGTTATGTAAAGTGGGAGGTTTTTAGTATATGAAAAATCATTCTGTATACCTATCTACCTCCGGCCATAATTAGTGAGTGGAAGATAGTCCACAAACACTGCGACGCTACAGCACGGCGCCGTCGCCGTGCTGTGGACGAGCTTCCTTAGTGACAATCGTGTCTACACAGGGCGAATATACCGTGGTTTTCCAGTGCCAGTGTGGTGTGTGGACAACAGGCCTAATACTTCATAATTGTATGTACCTATAGATAGCTAGGGAGGCCAATATGCTAAATTTGGATTTAGTCGAGCGTCGTGGGGTTTATGGTCCGAAGAAAGATGGTTTAGGATGTTTGGTTAAAGAGGGGTTGGCAGCTACAGGTCTTAAAAATAATTAAATACTCTTTGGCATGGAACGGGGATGTTAAGTGAATCCAAAACAAGCACCCATTCAAAAAATTTACGATTCGGACAAGCCGCAAGCTCGTGGCGGTTTTTTTTAAATAACAAAAATATTAACAGATTAAGAAAATCCTTCTATATATCATGAAAATATAATATATTACGGGTCTTAATCGCGTGAATAATTTAAGGTAAAACACCTTGTTTATTGCCCGACGTTTCGACCGTATTGCAACGGCCGTGTTGTGTTCATAATGTGTACAAATCACGAAAGTTTATCAACTTCTATATATCGTTGGAATATGAGATCAGCGTATCTAGGATATCAAGCTAAACCATCTGTATGATAATCTAAAGCGCTCGAGTATCACTATCTTAATCTCACATAAGCATGTTAATCTGTCGCTCTCCAGCAAAGCCAAAAATCTCATAATTGGCTCTTCAACTGAGGTAGGTAGGTAGGTATAGGTTTTACTTTTTCTTACTTTCACCACACAGTCCTGTGGATACTCTTATGCCAAATTAGTAATAGGTACTTATAACTACTGCCCGGTAACCAATTCGTTGGCCAACAGTACTTGCTACTGATTATACCTAAGTACCTATTCATATCCAGCACATAACATTACATGATCATATATCAACAAAAAACTATAATTAGACCACTTTTTTATGAGATCCCACTGGATCTAGAAGCATCCATATGACTTATATACTATGACTAATATGACTTGAAAATTAATGAACAAAACGCCTACCTAATTAATTATTGATGAAGTTGTTATTAAACGTTCATGAATTAGGTACATTTGTATTTTAAAGCTTATATTGGCTTATACAATATTGGGCCGTCGAAATATCGCAGCAGTACTTACCTAATACATAGAAAATTATTGTATTTGGTACTATGTAAGCACCAAATTATAGTATAATGCTAGCCGTACCTTTATACTTATCCTACATAGATGTAGGTACTTATCTACCTAAGTATTACAAATAGGCACTTGTACCTTGCCGAATAAACTCCAAAAATGCAAGGTATCTAAATATTTATAACATTAAAGATGGTTTTAAAACTTAGATGAATCAGTACAACAACGATACAATTTATGATGAAGAGACCATGGATTATGCAAAGGCAAACAAAGGGGCTTCATGGTTCATTATGAACGAATTTGTTCAGGCCAATGAAGGACCTTTCGTTTCAGTTTTCGGTTGGTGACTACCATCAAAGAAATGATTCTATTAAACTATATTTAATAGTGGAAATTTAATATTTCATCCACTATTATATTATTTAATATATTTTAAGCGGCGGTAACCTAATGGTTAAGGCATCGAACTCCTTTCCATTAATCTACCGACGTACAAGCAATTTAGCTTAGCTGGAGGGGTTAACAAGATTGCTAGTAATGTGCAACCCACTTCACTAGTTATCTTTTTAAAAAAGTTGTAGCGAATATTCAAAACAATCTTCCAAATCTCGTCTAAACATCTGATTGCATTACTTCAAAAAACAAATCATCGTTTTGTAAATTTCGTTCAGAAAATTGACTCCGAAGTCGTAGTTGTACTGAGTCTTCTCCCAATAAGCTTAAACCATTTTACACAAATAATAACAGTACGTAACATATAAAAAAACAGGACCGCCCCATAGCAAAATAAGTAGCTCTATCAAATTTTGGCGCCAATGACATCAGAAGGCTGAACTGAAACACCAATTCGTTATTTATCTCTTTTATAAATCATAGAATAAAGTAATGCCTAGTTTAGACTTCATAGTAGGTGCATTATTCTTTTTTATTTGTAATATATTAACTTCATACTAAACTATTTACAAATGTTGCATTAGTTTAAAAAAAACAGGTGATCTCAAAACTAACAGAATTAAATAATAAATATTTACTAACCATACAAGTATTACGTAAACAAACGCCATTTTCGACTCCCCCCTCCCCCTTGACAAGAAAAGTAAGCAACGCAAGCGCAGATTCTGAGAGATTTTAGATTCGGATTCGAAGAAAGGTTTGGACTTTGTTCAGAGGAGGCCAAACGTCATTTGATTCAACAAAATTCTCCAAAAAAAAAGGCTGCCCCTTTTGCTCAACACGCGCCTAAACCACAATATTTTACACAAATATTGCTGAAGTTATCGCCTACCCCTCTCCTATCAAATATAACCAAACCCCCACCCCACCCCCTTTGGTGTTTACGTAATACTTGAATGGCCCCTTACGGCCGAATACTCAAGTCATTCATTGAGACGCCTTTGTCTCTCATACTGTTACTGTCACATAAAGGTGAATAGTAGCGACAGAAACACTTTATGTGTGCTTAGTGCGAGTTTCTTTTACGTTAACGCGATCGAATAGTATACGCGTTGGGCTCTCTGATTGGTTAACAGCTTGCAGCAGGTCAATCGGAGCGCCAAACGTCCTAAACGTGATCGCGTTAACGTAATGCCACGTTTACACGTTTGCTGACGCTTGGCAAACGTCCACAAGCTCCAAGTCTTTACAAGCATAGCAGACGTGGACGTTCAAGTTGTATTGGCTTGATTCGCTGATTACACTACACTCAATCAGGGACCCTAAACGAATTTTACACAATCTTTGCCTAAACCCTTAAAAAGAGAGTTGTAATAAAAGTTAGGTCCCTAATTCTTCAAGAAATTTTCAAGGACAACTTTGATTTAGGGCCCTGATTTAGGGTTTTGTAATAGCCGTTAAACATATAACTTTTATTCCATTCATATTTTTACTCATAATCAATACGCGGTAAACACACCTGTTCGGCACGAGCTCGTAAGCGACACTTACTAAACACACGCCAACGTGTAAATACGTCGCAAGCGCTTGCCGCAAGCTCCCTTTGATCTGTGTTCAAAAACTGATTCTAGCCCGGATCGGCGATAACCTCACGCTAGCCAAGGCAAACACCCCGTTCACACGCTTGTGTTTGTTGACACTTGTCGAGACTTGCCAAGCATGTAAACGTAGCATAAAACAAAGTCGCACTAAGCACACAGCACGACTCAAAGTTTGAGTATTCGGGTATTAGATACTTATTAATGTGTATCTATGCTTAACATATGTACACCTACTTTATTGCAATATGCAAGCGATAATTATAAAGTTAAATCTATACTAACATTATACAGCAAACTCTTCAGTTTGTTTGGTTGAACGCGATAATCTCAGGAAGTACTGGTTCGAATTAAAAAAATCGGTTGTCTGTAAAGTCGGTTTACTGACGATAGTCGAACGTGACAACGTCATAAAAAAATACTGATGGAATGGTTTCATTTTTCAAAAGAAAATTTTAATTTAATTTGTTTGATAGATATTTTGTATGGATATAGAGAAGGAGGTAAATGGAAATCACAATTTAATTGATCAAGTTACATTTATTTGTACGCATAAATGCAATTGTGCAGGAACAGGGACTCGAAACACTTTTGTACATATTTGACCCTCTTCTTCTCTAGATCCGTCAACGCAATGAGACCGACCTGAAATTGGTTTTATAAGACGTTCGCGCCTGTGATAGGATACGACGTACGACCCATAGAATATTTAGGGAAATGATTAGTTCTGTTTAAATGACTAGAAATAAATGTTTTATTCGTAATCATTTATCAACAGAACAATTGTCAATTTTTATTTATTTATTTTTACAATGGAACGCCTCAGAGCGAGGTAACGCCTCATTTTTTTCGTGCGTTTAGCCGACTCCATCGAATTATAAGACGTTGTCACGTCAAAAAATCTTTTAGTGTTGGGTAACCCATTTATCGAGGAAGGGTACAGGTTATATAACATAACGCTACGACCAATAGGAGCGGAGCATTAATGAAAAATGTTGCAAAAACGCGGAAAAATTGACCCAGACGAATTTTGCGAGGATCAGCCAGTCTTACATATTAGTACCTACCTACAAAAGTACTGGGTATAGATACCCTAGGTACTGAACTAACGCAAACTGTGAAGTAGGCTAGCCATTAGATACCTGCAGGTAGGTAGTTAACTTTAGTTAGGTATTTTTAATAAATTATTGTTTAGTCTTAGTTATATAATATCTACTTACCTATATTACATGTAGGAGTGAGTTGGACAAACGCCTAATTTTAGTTTCATACTTATTTGAATAGAATAAATATGGTGAGAACTATTTGTTTTATTATTTGTGTACCTGGTAACGTAATACAATACCTTTATCTCCAGATCCAGGATTTTGGTGACCTGTGACTCCATAAGAAATCGAAGATTTTGTAGGTTTTATCAAGGAACAGGGACTCGAAACACTTTTGTACATATTTGACCCTCTTCTTCTCTAGATCCGTCAACGCAATGAGACCGACCTGAAATTGGTTTTATAAGACGTTCGCGCCTGTGATAGGATACGACGTACGACCCATAGAATATTTAGGGAAATGATTAGTTCTGTTTAAATGACTAGAAATAAATGTTTTATTCGTAATCATTTATCAACAGAACAAATCGTTTTTGTTTTTAATTCAAAAAGCATCAAGACTCCTCACTCAACTTCTTGCTTCTTTTAGCCCAAGCTACTTGGGCGAATTATACAACTTGTCATTTTATTCTTAGATCTAAAGGTTTTTGTACACCGCATATTACTAACAACTCAAATCCAGGGACGTAGCTTGACTTAGATGTATATTTTTTTTATTAGGGGTCGTATCGCACGGAGGGGGGGGGTTGTTTTGAATTGCTGACGCACATTTGGGGCCCCTGTACCCTGTGGGCACCGTATGATAAATATGGCTGCTCTGCTCAACTCAAATAAACTACTAACGAAATACAGTGAAAAAACTATGTTATGTCAAAATAGCAGCTTTTAACAGCATATGAAAAGACAATGGTACTGATAAAAAAGTTTGAAATTTTTTGTCTGTCTGTTTGTTCTGTGGGTGCTAATCACCGAAACGGCTGGAGGGATTTTGACGGGATATTCACTGTCAGACAGCTGATGGTGTAAGGAGTAACTTAGGCTTATCATCACGCTAACGTGTATAGGAAGTGAGCAGCACTGTAACTTCACGCGGACGAAGTCGCGGGCATAGCTAGTAGTAACACTACAATGTCGAGCGCCGATTTAGTTGAAATTTAGGTATATTTCGGACATTAAGCTGTGAAAACGATCTGTTACACAATGAATACATTGATGTTACTAGCGGTATTTGTCAGAATGCATTGAATATATAGAAGTCCTCGCGTTACTGCAACTGAGACAAATCAATTGGCTCAGTAGATTTAGTCTGTGTTATATTTGATTTATGTTCTACTTTACAACCTACTACTGTAGTTCCAAACCTTTTTGATTTTGTAAGCCATTTTACCCCCAACATCTGGGCCAAGTGGGTGGAGTGCAAATGAATAGATATCAGAATTTCAACATTGCCAAGTGTCAATGGAACACAGGCTCATTAATGATTATTATCACTACTAACAATGTACTGAACTTTACCGCGAAACTATCTTCTATTGCGAAAATGTAGAGAATACTTCCTTAAAGCAGTCTGCAGTCTTCATTAACATTGCAGGCATTTGTGGGTCCGACTTCTTGTTTAATGAATATAAGGCTAGTTTACTAGGTAACATTTAGTAAATGCAAAAGAAGATACAACAATAAAGCCCCGATTAAATTTTGTGAAATTGGATTTTTTATCATTCATTAATCATATCATAAAAAAACCCGCCTGCTTTTAAAAAGATTGAAACAAGATAACCTAAAAATTTTTTAAAGTATTTTTTTAATTAATACTTTTTAGTGCTTAGTTGTAAGACTTAACGTAACGTAATAACTGTAACTACCGAAAATTTGAGTGAAAACAAACTTTAAATAGCTATAAATCCTAAATGGTTATTTTAAGTAAACAATTATTTATAAAACCTACACATACACTATGATACCCCACATGACACAGTTTTTTGACCTTACTTTTGTTCTCTATCACAATAAGGCTTAAGTGACAGAGAAAAAAAATAAAGTCAACAAACTATGTCATGTGGGGCTGTCGCCATTTTGAATTTCGACTGCTGTCATGTCTTTAGTGATACTCCTCACAGAATCATCAAAATCGACCCACGCGTTTGATCTATATAGTGTCACAAAGGAACACACATACTTACAACACATAACCCTCCTCCGCAATCGGGTAAAACAAGTGATTCAACGAGAAAAAATAGTGACGTCATAGACGATACTTGTCGTTTTAAGTAATTGGAAACTAGCGCATTCTATAGGTTTTATCGTCTACATAAGCTATTGTTTATAGCTATTGTTTTTAAGGCATAAATAAAACAATATGTACTATATACAAAGACATTATATTAAATATATACTTCATTTTTCACCTGTAACATACATGTGTACAGACTTGTCGGAGCGCAGAATGCGAGCCACTCGCTGAGAACCCAATATGGCGCCTACACGCGGTAGATCGTACTGACAGAACAGAACCGATACTGTCATATTGCAGTCACTACCACCAAACTTGTTCTGGTTGAATTCCTGGAGAAAGATAAATTAGGTTAATATAATACAGTTGTCTCAACGTAAGTTGGCCGGATTGAACTTTGTGACAAGTGGTTGCGCAGAATGCAATTTTTGGAAGTAAATGGTGACAGGAAGTGGGGGCGGGGGCGGTAACTAAACCAAGAGAATTATAGATACGATTACGCATTATATTGTCATAATTAGTATTACTAACTCATGTTTTTGTGATTATTTTCAAAATATTTGGTACTGTACATAATTGTTTCAAATTAACTCGTTTGTTATAATTTTTATATTATTGAATAAAAATTTTGTTAGTAGTTTCAATCGATTAAACATAATTAATCGTTTTCTTAAGTAATGTTGGGGTCGCGTCTCTATGACATGCGCTATAGTGTGGGGGGGGGGGGGCAATCATTACACCCAATAACGCCCCTTGCAAACCAATTTAGCGCGCTTTGCAAATCAATTTAGCGCCTTGATAGCATTTAACGCCCTAGATTCCGAGCGACCGATCCGTTCGCACTTTGGCCAGGCCGGCCCTTGTTCATGAACAATAACCCCAAGTTCATGACGGCGAGGAGAGTGCAATTAATCTGAAAGATCTTAGTAGATTTACCAAATGTCCAGTTATGATAGTTTGAACTAAAATACAAAAGAGCGATTTAGGTCCGTTCATTAGGGAGATTATGATGCACAAATAAACCCGATAAACTTATAACACTCCACTTTTTGCCCAAAAAGTTTTAGCACAAAAACTAAAAATACACTCTTTGAAGTTAGACTTTACTCTTAAAATGTGGGTATTTACAAGTAAGCACAGTTAATTAGGTTGCTGACTATATTTACATTATTATACAAACCTGCATTAAATTACACATTTCAGAGAAGAAATGTGGATAAGTGGGCGGCTGGTAGAAAATGATGTGTCGTATGCCCTTGATTCTAAATCTTCTGAAGAAATGCACTCGTTCCGAATACAGCATGAAGTGAGCTTCAGTGTGAAAGAACATGTCTCTTGCTCGTGCGATTTTTGCATCCTAGAATAGAAAGATACATTTTTAATTATCCCTTTTGCTTGTAGTGTAGACAAATATGAATCGTGACCCATCACAGGCTTATTTTCCTACAATCTATGAATAAAAGCAGGTAAACGATTTTTTTATTAGTGAATTATATGCAGTTAGGTAAGAAAATACGATATAATCGTTACATTATAAAATTCCTCGGATTCAAAAATTGAAATTGACATTGAACATGGAAATTGCATAGACCTCTTGCCTGATTGCATAGAAATCGTATTGACATACATTTCTAAATATTGAAAAGGTCCTAAGTGCAGCATGTTAGCTTCAAAATATTACGGTACTATTTTTCCTCTTTAAAAGACGACTCCCGCATTAGGGTACAAGCCCTGTGTCGCGGGGGAATTTACAAACATACAACTCACAGACATAGAGTACACCCAGACTCGGAACAACAATTTGTGGATCACACGAAGTGGTGTCCCGTGTGGGAATCGAACCCACGACCTCTTGCGTAGCAGTCGGACACACTCCCACTGCGCCACAGAGGCAGTCATGAACACAGAGGAAGTTCTTAACGAATTATCTGTCAGATAGGTCAACATTCATAGTAATAATTAATTCAATGAAAACTTTTTTAAGCTAAAGAATAAGCGAAACATAATGTACCTTAGAATATTCACATATCTGCACAAATCCAATGTCTTCTTTCTTGAAATAGTTCCTCAACCTAACATAGTCGAAATAACTGGGCACATAGATTAGAGTGTGGCTCATAAGTGTGTCGCGCTGTTTAGGCAATATTTCCTTGATGAAGTACTGGAACCTATCCTCTACTGAATCTAAAGGGTTTGCTGTTGTAAACCTATGAAAATAAATGGTATAAATATGTACATTAGAAATGCTAAAGTAATAAAATGCTAGGAATAAGCGGCCGCCGACCGCATCGCACCTTAGGAACAACGCACAAAAAAAGGACGGAAGACTTTACAAAAGAAAAAAACAACAAAAAAAATAATATGGTGCATTCATCATTAAGTGTCAAGTAGATAAATGATAAATATATACCAGCTTCAGGCATTATGCCAATATTATAGGGAAATTACAATTAATGAAACAATAATGAAATTAATGGAATAATGAAACAATAATGTTATAATTGTTTATTATAAAATGTAGACATATAAAATAAACTGTCAGTAGGATAACAAAAAACTGATTAAAAGCATGTCGGACCATGCTCAGTATATGGTTCAGTTCCATAGCCGTTACTACAAAGCTGCAGTATGTATAAAAAACACAATGAGAAAAAATGAACCCGCGTTTCTTTATTTATCCAACTTTGGGACCGTTTATTTAAAAAAAGTTTAGTAGAAACCTTTAACGAATTGACCTGTCGACTTATGTACCATGTGTTGATGTTGGATGAAAAAAACCTTTATTTCTTTTATTGTGTCCATGTAAGCGTGGATCCAGTTTATAAGTTAGTTATTACATTCTAAAGTATGGCCTTTAGTGCCTGTGCCTTAAAACTAACTTGGATAGGGTACTTCCTCGCGCTCCATTTGGGTGGAGCACGAAGCATTATATATTTGTCCTCGTGCTTCAACTACTATCAAGTACTGTTATGTGAAAAAAGTCATACCATCTATTGTGCTCCACCTTCATCACACTAATCACACTAATATTATAAAGGCGAAAGTTGAGTATGTGAGTGTGTTTGTTTGTTACTTCTTCACGTCTAAACGGCTGGAGCTATTTTAATAAAATTTAGTATGGAGTTAGCTGACACTCTGGATTAACACATAGGCTAATATAAACCGCAGGTAACATCGCGGGGCACAGCTAGTAGAAGATAAATGTCGCAAAAATAAATTGATGATAAACAATCAGATACCAAAATTCGGATGACAGTGGTCAAAATTTAAATATAAAAAAACGTTAAAATAAAAAAAAACTTATTTTTATTTTAGTTCAATATCTGCACACTGAATCCACTCAATTCAGTCAAAAATGCATGTTGTCTATAAAATTGTAGTAGAATTGTAGTATAGAGATAACAGTTGATATGTAATGACTTCTTTCAATGAGTGTACAACAAGATCATCTCAATCAATACTTGGAGCACGAGGACATATAGTAGTGTAGGACGCCCTCAAGCCAGGTGGAGTGATGATATACGCAAAACGGCTGGCAGGAGCTGGATGCGAGAAGCCGAAGATAGAACAAAGTGGCGTGCAATTGGAGAGGCCTATGTCCAGCAGTGGACTGCGATAGGCTGATGATGAGGACATATAAATACTCGTGCCAGGTGGAGCATGAGGAAGTACCCTTATCGTCTTACAAGCAGCATGCGCGGGCATAAACTGAGTGAAGGATAACCAATTCTTTATGATGTGCATTTGGAACTTGATTGAAATTATCTTGAACTAAATAATTTTGTAAAAACCAATATCTGATCAAATTCAAATACCTGTGAAATATTTGTGGAACTTGGACTAAGACTTGCTGTATGCTGCCTACTTCGAGAGGATTTTCTACCAATACTTTTCCAGCATAATTATAACATTTCTTATTTATCAGAGACTTTATTTCTGGTAACGCCACTGATGAGAACATGAGTGTCTGTCTGAAATAAAAAAAAATAGTCTTTAGTGTATTTATAATCCTGGATCAATTTTAATTTTATAAATTTGTCAATTACAGTTCGACATTGTCAAAATTCACAAAGCTCCTTTGAAAAATAAAGGCCTTAAAATAGATAAATAATAATAATAATATCTTGGGACAACTCACACAACGCTATCTGATCCCAAACTAAGCAGAGCTTGTACTATGGAAACCAGACAACCGATAAACAGATAATTATAACACCCAGTTTTATCCTGGGTGGGGATCGAACCCACGACCTCTTGCGTAGCAGTCAGATAAACTCCCACCGCGCCACAGAAGCAGTCGAGGAAGACGCACTAGTAGAGTTTGTATTACCACAGTATAAAAATCACACAGTAGGACTTTGAAGTTGTGATAAAAGCCGATATGTGCACGAGCGTATGGAAACTAGAATTGTCACAAGTAAACAATATGTATTAGTTCGAATTCAACTAACATCTTAAAATATGGTAACCCTGGATACTGAGACCATGCTGTGTACATGTAGCATGGTCTGGCCACCTCATACGTTGCACCCCTCAACCTCCGCACGATTACCCCGTCTAGATGGCTTCGAACGACTGCATGAGAGTTGAGTTGAGTTACTCGACTGTGGTAGTACTAGTAAGCGCGCGAGTTGAATGCAGGGTCCTTATTCACATTCTCTTTTTCCGTTATCACAGTGCGCTCAAAGATGTCCGCCACGCATGCGCGTTGATGCATTTCTAAGCGCAGCTCTCTATTTACAATTATTACAAGGTTCTGAAAGTTCGCACGGGCTTACTACGAAAATAGAAAAAAAGAACCCAAGGAATAAGGACCCAGATCATTCCTCTACACGCACATACTTCGGTCCTGAATTCAAGTTGCGGGCCTGCCTACTGCATACAAATATTCGGACTATAACAGTTATAGACCGAATATTCGTATGCAATTCAAATGCAGGACAATTCGATTCCATCCCTAGATAAAGTACAGCTAGGGATAGAATCGAATAAATGGAGTTGTCCTGCATTTGGATGAAATGTACAATCAACTAACCTGTAATATTTGGACCAACCGTTGACAGCCCAAGACCTAACTCTTGAGAAATCAGTACCATGAGTTTTCTTAGGCTGCAAGTGGAAATGATCGAGGACATGTAGCAAATGGTCCCAGTTCTGCATAAGAAACACATCTGTTTGGTCCATTATCAGTATTTCTATAGATGCCAGAAAATCGTAATCGCGGTCGTCTTCTCCCTCGGCCCCCACTATCATGCGTAGTCCCAATGGTGACGTCACTATGATGTCTGACGAGTAGAAGTCAGTGTACAGCTGTAATTTAATATAAGGTTTTTTAATTTCCTTCATGCTAGCATATATTTTTAGTGGCCGTGTGGTGGTACCGGCTTAAAAATAGTGCCACTCTATCTCTTCCCGTGGGTGTCGTCAAGGCGACTATGGGATTTTATAATAATAATAATATCTTGGGACAACTCACACAACGCTATCTGATCCCAAACTAAGCAGAGCTTGTACTATGGAAACCAGACAACTGATAAACATACTTACTTATATATTTCTAAATACATACATATTATAGATAAAATTGTGTTCTTTTCTTTTTTTTGCATACTGTGTTCACTCTTAGTAGGTTATACACAAACCATTTTTTTTTTAATTAGCAAAAGAACTGTTAACTTATGTGATGTGTAATAACCAGTTTGTGAACCTTTTAATAATAATAAAAAATAAAAAAAAATAACACCCAGACACAGAATAAACTGTGCTCATCACAAAAGTTTTATCCATGGGTGGGGATCGAACCCACGGCCTCTTGCGTAGCAGTCGGATACACTCCCACCGCGCCACAGAGGCAGTCAAATTTTGCATTAGAGTAGGCCTCCAGTTTCGTAGCCATGGGAACACTTGCTCATTGATACATACCACACGCGCATGCTTCGGTAATCTAACTCAGTTACAATTTTTCGTACAGTCAATACCACCAGCAACTGCAGCAACCAATTCAATCAAATGATCCGGCTCGAAGGACCATGGTTAAATGTCTCTAATACTATTTGAATCACAATCATAATTTCGCGGTCATAGGTTTGCCGTCACTTTTTATCTATCTTATAATAACATCGTAGTGAATAAAATCTGCTGTTATAATAATATTAAAAGGATATAAGTATATGTTATAATTACTATGAACCTTTAGTGTCTTCTTTGTCACTGTCATACCAAGTCTAAAAGTGTCTTCAGTGTTACCACTAAACATCAGTTCATAATCTTCAGGCTTTGGATTCTTCCTTGGCATGATCAGCTCACCACCAGTGAAGTCAGCTTCAAACCTCTTCTTATTTACAACTTCTCCAGCTTCTTTAGGTACCAAAATGTCAATAAGAGTTTTGACAATTCTGTATGCAGAGTCTTTGAAAGGTACCATAATTAAAACCTGTTAAAGAAATAGACTAAAATATGCAAAATACTTAATAACAAATAGAGAAAATCATTGATGCCACTGTGCCTCAATTTGATTACAAAGATTGACATTCAAACTAACATTATAAATGGGAAAGTAACTTAAACCACTAAACTGATTTAGATGAAATTTGGTATGGAGATAGTTTGAATTTCGTGAAAGGATAAAGGATAGTTTGTAACGCGATAACCGACATTAATGCGGAAGGAGAGAGACTACTGTATTTAGAGGAGAAAACTACTGTATTTAGCTGGTTATTGTACCTTAGTTCTTGTAGGTTCTTACCAGATATTAACCAACGACTAAACAGTATTTAAGGTAACTAGCTGACCCCAGGCAACTTCGTCTGCGTAAATTTTCCGTTTTTGCAACAGTTTTCATTGCTGCTCTGCTATTATTGGCCGTACCGTGATGTAATATAGCCTTCCTCGATAAATGGGCTATCCAACAGTAAAATAATTGTTAAATTCAGACCTGATTCGGATTCCTAAGATTATCGTTCAAACAAACAAACAAACAACCAAACTCTTCATAACTAAACTAATATTATTAAGCTGAAGAGTTCGTTTGTTTGAATGGTAATCGCAGGAACTACTGATCCATATTGAAAAATTCTTTCACCTTTGGATAGCCCATTTATCCAGGAAGGCTATAGGCTATATAACATCAGACTACAACCAATAGGAGCAGAGCAGCAATGAGAAACGTTGCCAAAACGGGAAAAATGTATGCAGACGAAGTTGCGCAGGACAGCTACTTTATAATATTAGTATAGATTTACACTTTGGATGACATAAGTGATTATCTTAAATTAAAAGAATTACATACATACCTTTGGTCTCACTAAGCCTTGGTCTCTGTAGTCATCAGACAAGTCATTTTTCTTAGCTAATTTTGCATTATGGTGAATGATTTTTGTTCTAGTTTTCAACATATGATTAACTACATGTAGACAATATGTATATCTGACTTCATCTGCATTTGTAAATGTTCTCTCAGGGTAATACAAATCTTGATAGTTATTTAATATTGAAAATAATTCCTTTTGCAATGGGGTAAATACTTCAGTAAATTCCAGATCTCTTTTGATTAAATTAGTCTTATTTGCTGATACTATATTACCCTGTATTTGAGATTTAATAAACAACTGCTTAAAATCTACTTTGTTGGCTACAGTAGGTGCAGTTCCTGTTGTTGCATAGATTTTTTCTTCCAGTAATGAAACTTTTGGTTTAACCTTTTTTGATAGAGTTTCTATAGGTTTTGGTATGAGTATGGATAGGTTTCCTAAAGTAGGCCAGGTTTTATTAAAGGATTCAACAGTAGGTGGCGTGTTTGAAAGAGATACAAGCAGATCATCTCCAAGATCATGATGCAGATGTTTTGTGAATGGATCATCAGCCGCATGCTCTTCCGTTTCCACTTCTAATGGCATTGAAACCTGTAATTTTTTTTAAATATATTGACATACAATGGATACATAAACATTCTAATCAAAATAAATATCAATATTGTATGTATGAATGGATGATTGTTGCTCAAAGAACTGAGGAACGGATTGTGATAAAACTTTACAGTAATTTACTTTATATCTTAGAATCATACATAGGCAAAACCATACATTTTGCAGGAACCAAACACAGGTGCGGGAAACAGGTAGTAAGCTTTAATTTGCAAAACTATTTAGAGAATTTGCTGTTAACAAGCTACATTATGGTAAAACAAAAAACCTGACTGCTTAAAATTAGTTTTTTTTTTTTATTTTGATGTATCTATGTACTCAGTACCACTCTTATAACTGAGAGGAATCTAACAATACTTTTCAAGCTAAAATCCACCAAGCCAGTTAGACTCTTAGAGTGTGCCAATACATACATACATTGTAAAAACATAACCCTCCTTCTTGCAGTCAGGTAAAAGTTAGACCCAATTTTAACTAACCAAAATTTAAAACAATAATTACTTCCTAAGAAAAAAATAAAGGTAAGTCTTTGTTAATTACATTTGGCGTAGAATAATTACCATAATATCTTCATCACTACTCTCAGTACCATCATCTGAGGATTCTTGTTCATCATCAATCTTACTACTTGATGGTTCGCCATCCTCTATATCCACATCTGCATTATCATCCTCACTACTGCTTTCGTCTTCACTGTCAGCTACAGGTCTCTTTTTACTGTTACTAAAACATGAAACTAACTGTCCATAAGCATCTTCAGCTTCCTCTTCTTCACTTTCAGAGTAAGTCATTTGCTGTTGCAATTTCTGCTCCATTTTCCTCTTTTTCTCCATCTCTTCCTCAACTTTTTGTGCATTTTTATATCTATTAAATATAGCCTTTTTGTTTACAACCTTTTCTTCAGCAGCTTTCCTCTTCTTTTTGGTTGTAGGTTTAAATGAACCTTTCTTTTTTCCAAAGAACTTTTTGCTTTTCTTCATTTTAGATAAGTAATATATTACTTACTGTTTAATTCATTAGAAGAAAAGTAGCTTAATGATGAATGTTTGTTTACAACGGCCACACGCTTCACAAGTTAAATATAACCTCAAAACCGAATGTCAAATTGATAATAAATGTCAAAGTTGTCAAAATGGACCGATGCGATGGACGATTTATCAAAGTTTAGAGCATAGATTATAAACTTGTTTAGAGGTTATCCTAATTCGCAAACAATGTCTGGAGAAGAATCACCAGTTTTATCTAGAAAAACATTTGCTCGCACAATAGAACCCGTTACGAAAGTAAAAAATCTGTTACTGTCTAATTATTTTATAACTTCAGAAGTGACTTTTTACTAATCTTTGTTTACGTATTTCTGAGGCAGATTGGCTATATGGATGGAGCCTCTGAAGGTCAAGCTTCTGTTTATCAACACAGCTTTGATGTTGGTTATGAGCAAGGATTTAATTTTGGATTGGATTTAGGTTATAAGGAAGCTACACTAAGGTAAAGCTTTACCATTTTCTTGTATTGACACAAATACTTAAATAATAATAGTGATAAAAATATTTTATTTAATTCCAGAATGAAACAAAAAAGATCAAGATTAGCCAATGCATTACAGGATCCACGAAAAATAAACTGCCAAATTTGTTTAAATGAAGTTAAAAGCCAAGAAAACATTGGTAATCTATATAATATTCAAAAGGAGAAAAATCTGGAGTTCCTAGAGCGCCACAAACACTGACTACTAAGCTACTAATACTTGTTTTAATAGAAATATTGTAAAAATATATCTAATAAGTATGTCATCTTTTACAACACATCACAGAAGTGGTTCTAGGCTACACTTCCTGGCTTAATTAATTCCATTAAAGCTGAGCAAGCCGAAGTTACTTGCATAAAATTATACTTCCTTTATGTGATATTCATTTAAATAAAAGAAAATTGTACATAAATATGCTTAAGTATATTAAAACTGATTTACTTATATCCTAGGTTTTTTTTCTGGAGGTGGTTTCATATTTTCTTGCTTAATTTCGGTTTTTATTTCAGCATGTCCTTGAAGTCCTCCATTGATCATATCTGAGCTGCTAGGGTCCACAGGTTCTTGTTTAATAGTGATGTTGTTGACATTTCCCTCTGTTTTCTCCACAGCTTTGTCAGTAGAGTTTTCTGTCTTCACTGTTACACCATTAGTCTATAAAAAAAAAACAAATGGTAATGGCACTTTAAAGGTTCAGTATGCCTTGTGAAATAATAATAGCTTATTATCAGGCCTATTTATCCCATACTAAACTACAACTTTTCTTTAAAATCCTAGTAATATGATAAATCCAAAAGGTTGTGAACAAGGTACTTCATACCCTCACAGTCTAATAACTAATACAGTCATTCTAGATTGGGTAATCAGGTGCGACAAGATGAGTGGACAGACCCCAACTCACCATTGCTAAGTCAGGTCTGCACAGCTTCGTTGAAACGACTGTATTAATTATTAGACTGTGATACCCTTCCACATAAAGACTAATGTGTAAATATTGCTTGTTAGGTTAGCTTGTGAAGTTAATTTTACTGACAGCTACTTGATCTGTAGAGTAGGCAAAAGTAATGATAACCCCGTCCGCCCTTCCATGATGGCCCGTCCCGGCTTCGCACGGGTGGACACGGGATACCCTAAATTATTTAGAAATTGCGACTATAAATTGAAATGTAAGCTATCCTATCTTTCAAGTTGGATTAAATTGCACACGGTATGCAAATCAAATTTAAAATCGGTACAGTAGTTTAGGAGTCCATCGCGGACAAACATTGTGACAGGAGATTTATATATATTAGATATAAAAAAAGGTAGAAGATTTACTAACTTGATTGAGTGTCTGCGTGACAGGCAAAGGGAACTGCCTGACTAGCTCAGCTAACAACATATCCACTCTTTGTCTCTGGAACAGTGTTGAGGGCTCCTCCTTAGGTGTACTACTGACATCCTTGGATGAAGATTGACCACTATTGTAAGGACTTAAACCTGAAATTTGATACAAAGTTAGGTATATAGAATGGCAATTTGAGTAAGTAAAACAGTCAATGAAACAGTAAACATTGAATACTCAAACATAAGTTAACTTTTTTAATATCTCAAAATGAAATTATGTTTGAGTTTTCAGCTGTTATATTGTTAAATATTAACTGTAAAAATATGTTATGTAGAAATAACAAACTAAACTACATGCTTCAGTGAAAGATTATTATTATTATTATTTGAAAACACAATTACCAGATTTCGTTGCTTTGAAATCCCACCAGTACCCTTTACTGGGATGATATCTTGAGTATGACATAGTTTCTTCAAATGAACATTGTAAGTGATGAACTGCAGATAGCTATAAGCAAGGAAACAATCATGATTAGTTACACATCTGATAAATACCTATAAAAGAAAATTATGATTGACTGATCTATTAAATGCATAGCTCAAAACTCTGAATGGATAGGGTTTAAATTTGAGAAACACATTGCAACATATTGGAAGGTACAATTTAAATTAAAATCAAACTTCGGAATAGCTAATAATTCATACACAACAACTGGCTAGTAGTTAGTAGTTTATTTAATGAGGAAATTCTGAAAAACATTTTTTTTCTCATGGGAACCATACATCCATTCAATGCATATAAATAGCCCATCATTCCAGACTATAATTGTGCCAAGTTCCATACAGATCTGTTCAGCCATTTTAGCATGATTGAGTAACAAACATCCATCCATTCAAGCTCTCACATCTACACTTATATTATAAAGCTGAAGAGTTGGTTTGTTATAATACAATAATCTCAGATTTAAATTGAAAAAATATTTTAGTGATGAATAGCACATTTATCGAAGAAGACAATAGGCTATATAACATAGGGGTGGAGCATCAATGAAAAATGTTGCAAAAACGGGGAAAATTTACATAGACAAAGTAGCACAAGTCAGCTAGTCTACTAAGTTGTAGTAAGACAATGACATGTGAATTCATAAATAATTAAAGAAGAACCTTTTTTAAATATTCACACCTATATTAAGACCCATCTACAGTAATATTATAAAGAGGAAAGATTTAAAGGAGAGAGAAGAGGAAAGAGATACAAGTATTTTTCAAGGTAACAAATAAACTTAAAAACTACTGGACCAATTTCAAAAATTATTTTGCTACATTATCATTAAATTTGAGATCCCTACAAAAAAACTCAAGGTATAATAAACTATGATATGGCACCAGTGCAAAGCCGGGACAGGCAGTTAGTAGTATTTATAATTTTATAATAATGGGACTTACCAATCTAGAATTTAAAACACTAGCAAGATCGGGAGCCTGATACACAATACCAGCAATTATATAGTAGTCTGCAAGTGGTGTTGCTTGTGTTTGACTATGTCTATGTTGTTTACGAATTACATACAGAATTGGATCTTGTACATGAAGTAGTATATATTCCAGACCTGTCATATTTCTGTAATATGAAATTTTACATTACAGCCAAATACACATTTTTAAATATTTTTTTTCGTAAAATTAGAATAATACAATAATTGCATTTTTTGAAGATAGAAAAATTAATGATTATTTGGAAATGTTAAGATAATACATACTAAAAGAATTATAAAATTAAGCTTTGTTTGGAAAAAAAAAATGAAGTTATGCAGTTCCAAGTGTAAAGCTCATGAGAATAAGCTGCCAGGAAACTCATGGGCCACTCTTTTAAAATCATCAAGTTTTTTTTACAGTACTTAATAATTTTATTAAACAAAACAGTGCGCTTGGTGAATGTGAATGTTTATAAAACAAGGACAGCTAAATAATAATACTTAAGTAACTCTAAACTGAGTAAATATAAATGTATTCAGCAAACACAGTACTTCACTTCTTACAAAATATATACATATATATATAATTCTAAAGTACATTTGAATAGTCTGTGAGAGAAAGCAGTTCAATCCCAAGCTTTTTTGTCTTCCATATAATCAAATAATGAGTTGTAACTTTTCATACACAATTTTTTCACAATTTAATCAGTATAGTATTGATCTCTTAATCAATGTGTCAGACTAGCCAACTATGCAGAAGATATTATAGCGAACAAGTGTGTGGACAAACACAGGTGCACTATCTATTCCTTCACTCTTTCTCACACTGTCATCGACGGCTTAAAATGTTCACCGAGGCACGGAGGAGTGTGACATTGAAGAGATTTAATGATTCACTTACTGAAGTTGATCCATGCTAAGCCGCTGCATTTTCACAATTTCATTATTGCAAGTACGGTCAAAAAATGGATTAGAACGTTCAGAAAAATAATCCATTATGTTAGAAGGACTGAGCAAAGGTATCCACGCTGAGTCGTGCCACGAGAGACCCAATGGATTTTCGGACGCTATTGGCAAATTCCCAATTCTTCCAGGCATCATCTTGATCAAAGTTTTGCAATACAAATAGGCGTTTAAAAATCAGAACAAGGAGACTGAAAACTGTTCTTAAAATGGTTCAAAATATCGTAGACATGGATAGATATGTCGTACTCAATGAAAGTAGAAAAACTTTTAACAAACAACAACAACGAATTGTTTTTTGGTTTGACAGTTATGTACGTCACATCGTCAACTCGTCTTCGTCAATGGTCTTTGGGTCACTATGGGTCAATCCTCAATTTTTGGTCAATCCACAGACTAAACAGAAATTTTAAGGAGGCGTATAAATGGGCCATTTTGTGGCGGCAATGGTGTCGCCGGCAACATGGCAGTGCTGTCCAATAATGAATTAATGGTTGCCAGACGATCGCTGAGCGATCGATTTGCCGCAATGTTGCCCGGACAATTTTGTTGTTGTTTCAGTCGCTCTCTATTTTATCGTTGCCGGGTTGTGTAGCCTATATTGTAGGCAGAATCATGCTCTATACAATGGCAGACATATTGCCATTATTGTCCGAGCAATTAGTTGCCAATAGTGCCGCCTCCAATTGCCATAATAAATGTCCCGTTTAGACGCCCCTAACATAAGGGGAGTCTAAACGGGCCATTTTTTACGGTAATTTGTGGTGGAGACGGCTGTTGTAAACCAAATTACTTGATACTTGGTTTGCAACATCCTTCTACACTGTTGGAAACCAGCAAGGTCACCTTGGCGGGAAGGTTTGTTTCCAACCGTCTGGAAGACGCCAAAGCGTCTTCTAGACGGTTGGAAACAAGCGAACAAACCAAGGTGACCTTGGCGGTAGCTTTATGTGCTTGCGAATTTTTTAATAGGCAGTTAATACATTTTTATAAATTTAACAAAACTATACAAGAAGGGTAGGTACTTGTGTACATAGCAATAAATATCATATCAATTCTGCGGCAATTTATCTGTGCCGGTTAGGTTTGTTGTTCGGTTGGAAACGCCGATTACACGGCGACAAACAAACAGCAAACCGCGTGGTGGTGAGAGCGCTCCCACCCATCAAGGACGTTGGAGGTCAAACCATCAATTGGTTTGCAACAGCCGTCTACACTGTTGGAAACAAGCAAGGTCACCTTAGCGGGAAGCCTTGTTTCCAACCACCTGGAATATGCTTTAATAAAAATTGCACACACAAGGCCGTCAAGGTCTTAACTAGGTACCTAACGTGCGCGTGTGCGCTGGTCGAATAAACACTGCGGCCTCAGAATGCAGTCAGCGCAGGATGTAGTTATAATTAGGTATGCATGCAAACTAGAAGATAATTTCCTTTTAAAAATGGGTCTCATAACTAGTAAACGTTGTAACTATATAGAAAACAAACTAGTCCTTTATAGAATATAAATTACCACCTAATCATTTTAAAAAATATATATTAATTCATTATGTAGTTTGCGAGGGGTAACGTTTTACTGATGGCTAGATCAGTAAAACGTTAACCCAGCAAAAACTCAAATAACATGAAAACCATACAATGCACAATATTAGCTTTTGCATGCACATTTCGCAAAAATTAAAAGCTATCTTTCTCACTATTGTATATCCAGATAGGTGCATTGCGAAAAAAAGTTCTGCTGGAGTAACGTAAATCCAGCAGAATCTATTTTTCATAAATAACTCAAAAACTACTAAATGCACAAATTTAAAAAGTTGCGCACATTTTAACGGCATGTTGGACTGAAAATCTATTTCATTCATAACCAGAATCTGTTTGTTTCATTCATAACCAGAATTTGTTTCATTCATAACCAGCAGAATGTTGTCTACTTTCAGGAGACAACATTCAGCTGAGGTAACGCACACAATTACTGTTATTATGGTCTATGTAAAACAAGAGTTAAACTTTACGGAAGAGAAATCATATAGCCCGGAAGTAGAAACAATAATTGGCAAAGTATCTGCCGGAAATATATCCATGTATCTTATTTCATTGTATAGACCACCGGACAAAAATCGAAAAAAGTTCATCCGATACATAGATACGCTCCTTGAAAATATCCCCAGGCAAGAAAATATTATTATTGTTGGAGACATGAACATCGACGTATCTGACGACAAGCAAGATTTTACACAACACTACAAAACCACCTTGTGTAGTTATGGCCTCCAGTTAGTCATACCGCCGAGTGCGATAACGCGCGAAGCGATTGTGAAGGGACAAATACAGAAGTCGTGCATTGACCATGTGTTTGTGCGCGCGGCAGCGAATGGAACATGGAGGTGTGAGTCAACGCACACATTTGCAGCTGGACTATCGGATCACTACATGACGGGAGTAAGAATTCAACGAGAAACGCATCAACGCGACGATCAGTTCAACAATACGAGTATTGCAACACGGGAGGTATTAAATAATAAACTAGTCGAAGAAAAACTTCGAGGTATCAGGTGGGAGAATTTTTTATCAATAAATTGCCCTGTTATTTTGTACAGTGAACTGTGTTTTGTTTTTCGAAGCATTTATTCTGATTGTTTGGTTACTAAAATATTTAAAAAAAAAAGAATGAACCAACCGTGGATAAATAAAGAAATTATACGTAATATCGATAAGAAAAATGAGTTGTTTCGTATTTGGAAGGCGGATCCATATAATATGAATAAAAGATTGCAATATACAAAAATTCGAAATAAAGTAAATAGAAAAATAAGTGCTGCGAAGAATAAACACCGGAGAAATCAATTAATAAACTGTAAAGGGGACTGTAGGAAAATTTGGGCCAATATAAATCAATGGATAGGTAAAAAGAAAATGACTATTGATAGTGTGATTATAAAATACTTAGGTAAAACAGATAATATGTATAATATATGTACTACATTTTCTAAATCATTTACACAGGAAATAGCAAAAATACAACATAAATGTAACCACAAATTTTTAGAGAGGAATTCATATGTAAAGAATAGCAATGTGACATTTAGATTCAGAAAAGTTAACTCGGAAATGATCTGTAAAATCATAGACAAGCTTGACAGTGCCAAGGCACCGGGTACGGACTTAATAAGAGTACAAGACCTAAAAATTGTAAAAAATAATATATGTAGTGTTATTGCAAAATTCGTTAATATGTGTGTAACAAAGGGTATATACCCAAATGAGTTAAAAAAATCCTTAATTAGACCTATTTATAAACAAGGATGCCATCTTGAATATACAAATTATAGGCCGGTAGCTATCTTATCAGTTATAAATAAAATTGTAGAAAAAGTTATAGTTGGGCAAATAAGTAATTTTTTGGAAAAATATAACATTCTGACGGACTGTCAACATGGTTTTAGAAGGGGGAGGAGCACTAATACCGTATTAACGCAATTTACAGATTACATTAATAACAGCTTAAACGACCGAAACCAAATTTTAGTATTATTTATTGACTTTAAAAAAGCATTTGAAACTTTAGAACACACCCAGTTATTAAAAGCCATGAACGAATGCGGTATTAGTGGTCCGACAAATGAGTTCTTCCGAAGCTATCTGACAAACAGAACGCTCTGTACCCTTGTCGATGGCACAAGGGGCGCAGAGGCGGACATTACCCTAGGTGTACCTACCGGATCTGTGTATGGTCCGGTGGGGTACATAATGCATGTTAATAGTATGCCAAATGTTGTGGAGCACTGTGGGGTGTATATGTATGCAGATGATACATGTCTTACAATAGCCGGCAAAAACTTAAAGCAGTTAGAAACTCACATGCAACAGGATTTTGATAACATAACTAAATGGGCTCACGATAATGGCATAATAATCAACAGTAACAAAACTAAATGTATGCATATATATTCACCCTACAATGTAGCAGCAAGACAACATAACTCAATTAAAATTGTTGGTCATTCCTATGAGTGTCTCCACAAGAGCTCACTGTGTACTTGTAATGAGTTGGAGTTGGTGGATACCTTTAAATACCTAGGTTTAACTATAGATAAAAGGTTTAATTGGAGACCACAAGTTGATTTGGTGGGTAGTAGACTAAGGGCAGTACTTAGCAAATTCTTCCACTTAAAGAGAGTACTAGACAAGCATAACTTGCTATTGGTCTATTATGCACTAGCAGAATCAGTTATTAGTTATGGGCTGAGCTGTTATGGGTTAACTTTTAAAACATATTTAGATGAAATAAAAATAATTCAACTTAGATTTTTAAAGATGTTAGTAAACAAAAAAACAAAAGATAGGTGTAAGGGTGATTATAACCAACTTTTCTTGGAATGCCAAATAATGCCAATAGATGTTAAAGTAAATTATTTGATAGCATTAGAAACTTACTATAAAGAAGAATTTAAAATTAAGAAAACATATAAATACAGTGTAAGATCGGTAAAAAAGGGAAAGTTATTAAATTCTAAGGTTATTAATTATTATGGTCAAAGAACTAGAAAATACATAGTACCAAAGTTGTGTAATACATATGAGATATTAAGGGATGATAAGAAAATAAAATGTAAGTTTAAATTGAAAACTAAATTAAAAGAAATGCTGGGATACTATAAGAAAGGTGATGCAGTGTCGTGGGTTCGATACCCGCCCGGGGCTGGTATCGGTGTGATCAACTAAGTATGTAGTAAGTCTGTGAATATTCTATGTCTTTTTTAATGTGCATAACTGTGAAATGTGTATGTGGGTTCAAAATATGTAATCGTCGTATGCGTGTGAGTATGTATATAGATGAATATTGTGTGTGAAAGTAAGTACATTGTATTTAGCATAAATAGGTAATACATGGGATAGTATAGTAGGTAATTAAATTTTTATTTGTAATTGTGTTATTATCAGTAAGTTTGTAAATAAAAGTTAGTATAAGTAGCAACACATTGTATTATAAGTACATAATCTGATTTGAGCGAGCGCCTACAAACTGCAATCGCAGTTTGGCGTGTTCTAATTTTGTATAGTGTGTGTTAATATGTGATTTAATAAATAAAAAAAAAAAAAAAAAAAAAAAAAACTAAATTTCTTAAATCAGGTACTTCGTACGTTACCCCCGTTACCCATTTTTCTGTGGTTCGCGCCATGACTTGGAACTGGATAACTTGAATCGCGCCATCCCTTTCAAATAAAAAGTAAATATTGGCTGCAAAGCGTGAAAGAGAGAAAAACTCGTGCGGCCAGTGTGTTCACAACCACAAAGTAGCGTTGTCTCTTTCTAGAGAGTGGTCAATTTTGTGAGAAATTAACACGGTCCAGGTCTATACGTCAATGGTGTTGAATGTTTGTTGTTCTGTGGTCGGTCAACGTGACTTAAAGGTCCAAGCGACCAGGTCATTAAAATCCAAAAAAAAAAAATCCGTGGTTATAAAACAATTGTCACATTGTCTGTCTGTCTAATTGTATGTCTATCATTGTGTACACAAAGAAAATAATCACTACATTTTATTTGTGTTATTATAATAACAAAATTATTAAACATTTGCTGTGTTCTGAGGTAATAATATTAACAGGCTACATTTTAATCTAACGACTTAAGATTAAAATTGTAAACAAAATGTGGTACTGACATGTCCGGCCGCTACCGAAGTTCTACTAATCATGTCAAACATTCTTGGCTGGCACAAGTGATTCTAATAACAGCTGAGCAGTAATCTCTATTAAAATTAGATAAACTACAGGTTACAGGTATTTATAACAGGTGCTGCTCAGAACAAATTTAGCTCTAGAGTGTACATGACCTGATATTATAATCATTTCAATACTGAATAAAATTAGTAACTATGGAAAACCGAATAAGGTGTTTTCAGGAAATAGCTGGTGAAGCCTATAAAGCTGAGAATGTAGTAACGGATACCTCGTCAGAGCAGGTAAATTATAATTTTGCTATTATATTTTATACTTTAACTCTAACCTAACCTGTTATTCAGTGGCGGATCTAAGGGGGGCTAGGGATCTCAAGCCTCCACCAAAATTATTCACCACCCCCTCCCCCCAAACGTCAATCTTGGATCTGCACCTGCTGTTATTCCAGGCTTAGTATCTTTGAAGATTAGTGTGTTCAAAATTAAATAAAGTAACAAATTCTTCATCATTTAAAATATAGATATAAATTTAAATTCTTTATTCACTTAGGATGCAAAACAACACTTGTGATACGTTGGGAAACCTTGGGAGGGTGGGGAGGGGGGTTAACGGGTTGACCTTTGGAAGGGCGGTATACAGAATAACTTGTATTAATAACTTGCTAATAGAACTAAAAGAAAGTAATAGCATCTTTTAGTTCTATTAGTAAGTTTATCCCTCCTCCCAAGGTTTCCTGACGTATCACAAGTGTTGTTTTGCATCGTAAGTGAATAAAGAATTTTGAATTTTGACACACTTGAATTGGACCCCCATTTGTACAATGAATATGCAATCTATCTGAGTATGCATACAAGTTATACTAAATTAATTCAATCTCTTTTGCAGGTTGATGTGGAGACCATGATCCTGAAAATATATAAGCAATTTGAAAAGTCTGCCTCTATTGAACCAGATTTTCCTGTAGTAAGAAAAAAAGTTCATACTCAGCTATTGAAAGATTGTCTGAGAAACTTACCAAGCAGTTACGAATGTTTGGATGCCAGCAGAACATGGATTGTCTATTGGATCCTGCATTCTCTATGGCTTTTGAATGACATGCCCGACTCAGAAACACTATCTGATGTTGTACATTTCTTATCTTTATGTCAGCATGACGAAGGTGGGTATGGCGGTGGTCCAAAACAATACCCACATCTTGGTACGACTTATGCTGCTGTCAATGCCCTCAGTATTATTGGTACAGAAGAAGCATACAACTCCTTGGACCGAAGTAGTTTACAAAAGTTTTTATGGACTGTCAGAGATGTTGATGGTTCATTCGCACTTCACAAAGGTGGTGAGCAAGATATTAGAGGTGCATACTGTGCTATCAGTATAGCCAAAATGACAAACACATACACAGACGCTTTATTTGATAAAACAGCTGAGTGGATAATTGGTTGTCAGTCGTACGAAGGAGGTTTTGCCGGATGTCCTGGCATGGAAGCACATGGAGGATACGCATTCTGTGGTATTGCATCATTAGCTTTACTAAACAAGACACATTTGTGTGATATTGATAGTCTATTACGGTGGTGTGTTAACCGTCAGATGCGATTAGAAGGAGGCTTCCAAGGAAGAACAAATAAGCTAGTTGATGGATGTTATTCTTTCTGGCAAGGAGCTGCATTTCCAATAATCAGTGCTATACTTTCACAAGGTATTCAAAGTATTTTAATTAATAATTTTAGTACCTATTTGTATATGTATATAAAAACTAGCTGCCTGCCCCAGCTTTGCATAGGTGAGATTTTGCTAGTTATTCTAGTTATATAAATCAATTATAATAAAAAAGAATTACCCAATTTGGTGCAGTCGTTCTAAACGTTATGTTTATGCACATACATACATTTGAGTGATTCATTTTAATTTATAACCATTAATAATAACAAGGGACCACTGAACATGCACCCATCAATCCAAATAGCGTGGACATCTTTTAAAAAAAAACCATTTGAATGGATGTCGTTCGGTTTTGGAATTTGAAACTGACGCTCGTCGAATCCAAATTAACGTATACGCTACGCCATTTGGAAGGCATCCGTATTGTCAGTAAGTGGGCATATCAAGAAGCTTAAAGTAATTGTGGCTATGGTTTTTCCTTACGCCTCGCTTAGAAGGTGACCCTCGTTCTCTTTCTAAGCCACCTGTCCGACCAGCGGCGGGGAAAAGAGTAGCGAGTAGCGATTTTATCGCTCAAGACACGTACATACATATGTAGATCCCGTATAAACAAAAGAGATACAGATATTAATAGTTGATCGCCGACAGTTCACACTGCCGGCGAGTAGTCGCTCTATACTGCATCTCTTTTGTCTACACGGACGGGATTTACAAAATAAATCTGTTGTATTGTACGTTTCTTGAGCGATAAATCGTCGTTGATGGGACAGGGGGCTTAGACAAATGCCACACACTTCTTTTTCCGCACACGCTACTGTTGGTTTTTGTTTACAAATTCAGCCAAAGTCGCGTGACGTTTTGTCAACCTTAAGTCAAATGCATACATTTTTTCGCGTTAGCGTGTGTGGAAAGAGAAGCGTGTGTCATTTGTCTAAGCCCCCAGGTGTCTTAGCATAGTGTCAAACCATGGTTACCATAGCCACAAAAGAGATCTTTACTTCTTCTGAAACAAATGTATAGTCTTTTAGTTTGGAATTCCAAAACCGAACGATATACATTCAAATGACTCCCGGGCATGTGACACTTAATGTTGGCCAACTACCAACTTTATGTGTCATATATCGAGGGTTTTTAATTTATGTGATTTGATGGGTGTACGATGTATGATCACACTATTTGTCATATATCGAGGGTTTTTAATTTATGAGATTTGATGGGTGTACGATGTATGATCACACTATTTGTCATATATCGAGGGTTTTTAATTTATGAGATTTGATGGGTGTACGATGTATGATCACACTATTTGTCATATATAGAGGGTTTTTAATTTATGAGATTTGATGGGTGTACGATGTATGATCACACTATTTGTCATATATAGAGGGTTTTTAATTTATGAGATTTGATGGGTGTACGATGTATGATCACACTATTTGTCATATATCGAGGGTTTTTAATTTATGAGATTTGATGGGTGTACGATGTATGATCACACTATTTGTCATATATAGAGGGTTTTTAATTTATGAGATTTGATGGGTGTACAATGTATGATCACACTATTTGCCATATATCGAGGGTTTTTAATTTATGAGATTTGATGGGTGTACGATGTATGATCACACTATTTCCATTGTGGTTTTACAAGCTATTTGTCACGCTCAAATTTTAAGTATACATACACACAGGAGCTATGTCTTAGTTTTTCTTTAGATAAAATCACTTGATCAAAGTGATTGTATGCTCTTTATGATTGATTCCTCGCAAGAGAGACCCGATAAACGCGTGCGGTAGCTGCTAATTATAAAATGTTATAGCAAAGCTCGGCCTTCAACGCGTTATATAAAGTTGGTCCTCCGGCTGGTACTGCCGCTATCGCTATGTACTGCATTTTAAATCTGTAATATCTTCAAAAATATTCTCTTGAATCACTTTATTTATTACAAGAAACGGCATCAATATCCGTTGCGTAGTTTTAAAGATATAAGCATACATAGGGACAGACAGACAGGAAGCGACTTTGTTTTATAATGTAGTGAAGTGATGGAAATAGTGGGATACACCCAATTTGATATTGTAAATTTGTAACCTTGATTTAAACTTAATTCATAAAGATATTAACAGTTTGTTTGCTAATTAAACAATTACTAATGTGGCTGTATTGTGTGATTAAGAAATGTGGCAATTTGTAATTACGTCAATGCACAAACAAGATAAGATTTTATTTAGCTCACAGATCTCCCTTTTTAATTAATAAAACTAGTTGCGTACCGCGACTTAGTCTGGAATAAAAAAAAGTTGAGTTTAAAGCAACTCTAAATTACTCCTTATAGCTTGAGCTATCTGCCAGTGAAAGTCCCGCCAAACAAATAACTTGTGGTTATTTTGTGTAAGTAGGTACATAAACCAAATGTGTAAATATGCACTAATTGTATTGACTATGTTTCCTGAATTATAATTATTTATTTTTGTTTTTCAGAAAAAGAAGATAAAGAGTTAATTGAGACAGTATTATTTGATCAAGGTGCATTACAAGAATACATTATTATTTGCTGTCAATCCATACCTGGTGGTGGTTTTATTGACAAACCTGGAAAGTAAGTCCAATTCAATTTTTTAGTAATCCCACAAATATTATAAAGTTTGTAAGAATGGATGGATGTTTGTTTCTCTATCACACAAAAACTACTGTACAGATTTTGATTTAACTTTACAGTAATTTAGTTTATACCTCAGAATACCACATAGGTTACAAATTCATACATAATGTGGGCGAAGCCATAAGGAAAAGCTAGTATATTTATAACTATTTATTATACGGGATTACCGCGCAAGCGGAAAGTCCGCTTGTGACCACGGCCAGTGCAACCTGATCGAAACATAAAGCAATTTTAAGGTAAATAATGCGCGTTAATTACCGTTTAATAAATTAATCATGAAACGCGAAAGTTTAAATGTTATTATAAGGAGGAAAGATTTGATTGTTTGTTTGTATTGAATAGGCTCCGAAACTTGGACGGATTTGAAAAAATCTTTCATCGTTGCAAAGGCTGTTTTTTATCCCTGTATTCCCACGGGAACGGGAACTACGCGGGTGAAGCAGCGAGGCGTCCGCTAGTATAGTATATTTATATACTGGCAACAAAAGTTGTCAATGACTTTGAATGTAATATTTCCACATGTGTTGATAACTTGTTACCTACTACTGATAAACTGTATCCTACAAGGTTTCAATGACAAATTGATACTTATATTAACAACATTATGTTACTATTTGCACCCTTGTGCAGCCAAGGCAAGTAAGCCATACTAAACTTAGAACATATATAGTTCACTAATTCTATCATAGGCATACTCAGGAATATTTTTGGGGAGACAGTCTTAGTGGAAATTGATGAGTGGATGGGGTATAATAGACTGTTCTAAAAAATAACTGACTAATTTCTAGTGAAACTCAGAAAATCTTCTGATTTTCTGAGTTTCACTAGAAATTAGTCAGTTATTTTATACACTCAAGATTGATATTAGGCAGCTGATAATAGTATTAATTTAAATACTGTAAATTTAGAACAACCAAAATTACATGCCCAAGGGTTTGTAAAAGCAAGTTATAGCGAAAAGCGAAGTATATTTTAATTTATATTTTATTGTTTCAGGCATAGAGATTTATATCACACATGCTATGCTTTAAGTGGGTTATCAGTTGCTCAGCATGGTACTGGAGCAGGAGACCCATATGTTGTAGGCCGTCCCAGCAACGAACTGAATAGGATACATCCTCTCTACAATGTAGCACCTCACCTTGCATACAATGCTTGTCATTACTTTATTCGGCATCCACCTCCAGTCAAAGATAAAAATTAATATTTACTTATAATGGATTCTTTCACAGCTTAGATAAATTTTGTCACAAGTGTGTTGCCTTGCTAAAATAAATATTTAAAATCTCTTTGTTGCCTTGTTTGTATAGAAATAGACCCAATTATTTTTTATGAAATTTGCTTTAGAATACTGTTATGTTGACATGCATAATATAAACGGATTTAAGCAAGATTAACTGTCATTGTTGATGATCAATTTATTCAATGATTTTGGTATGTGCAATTTTTATTTGTTTTAAAAATAAACCTTTTTAAAAAAAATTGTGTGTATCTTGTAAGGAAATTGATTTAGATTTTTTTTAAAGACGTCTCCCGCAGTAGGATACAAGCCCTGTGTCGCGGGAGAGTACAAACATACAAGACTCGGAACAACAATTTGTGGATCACACAATGTGGTGTCCCGTGTGGGAATTGAACCCACAACCTCTTGCGTAGCAGTCAGACACACTCCCACCGCGCCACAGAGGCAGTCGCAGTTACACATTCCCAATCCTGAGTAGATTTTCAATGAGGTATTACATTGAATGATAAATGTAATCTCATTTTTTAGATAAACATTTATCAGTATGATTTAGAAAACAGCATTTTTGTTATGCTAATAATTTATTTCGTCGTTTTTGATATAATAAAATTGTAACTATTACATGATATCTCTCATTGAACCTTAATCATATCTGTAATAAATATGACACCTATAATTAATAGGTACACAAACTTCCACTGTGTATAGATAGAACAATAACAATTTTAATTGAGATTAACATTAAGCACTACACAATTAAGCAACGCATAATTGTGTCTCTAGTGAAAAGGGGAATTACTCCAAAAATGAGACATTACAGAAAGAAAAACTTTAAAACATTCTCAACATTATTACTCATATCATTTGAACGGTTTTAAGGCCAGGTTTTGTGTCTGTATACAAATTTTAAGCGCACTGAATGTTTTCACGCCTCCTGTAAGATTATGTTTTTGGAGTTTTATCCCTTTTTCACTAGAGGCACATATTTGGTAAGGTTTGAAGTACTTTTGGCTCACACCAACACAAATTCCTCAGACTCAATGTCCGTATCACTGTCTTGTATGTTAGGGGTCACCCAGTTCTGCTCCGTTTCATATATTGAATATCTGATATTAGGAAAGTTCATTACATTACTACATGATCCACTGTTTAAAGTAAATATTGGATATTCAAAATTAGCAGACACCCCTTGTGGGACTAGAAATGACATTATAACATTAACATAAGTTTCAAAGTCATGCTGTGTTGCTAAATAGAAGCCTATACAGCATGAGGGATCCATTTTACTAAGAGGCATTTTCCTAGGTGACCGACAATGAAATGATTGCATTGAAAAGTTTGGTTGCCACACATCAACCATTTCTTGGCAGTAATGTGGATCTAAGTGAATCAATCTATCATCTTGGTAACCCACAAAGTACAAAGAATGCTTCGGCCTTCCTCCAATTATTCCTATACAAAAATCTAATGTCAGCAATGAAGTGAGGCAAGGCCCATAAATAGGATTAAATTTATCAGTTCCAAGTTTAACAGGTACCAAAAGTATAAGTGATTTCCATACTCCATTAGGGAGTCTACATTGTGAATACACATCTTGAACATACACAGTAGAATCTTGAGCAACATAAACTTCTAAATTATCAAACTCATAATTTTCCTTGGAAGCAGCAGCCATAACTGCTTTTAAGCAGTGAGCAACAGATGCAGGACCATACCAGTCCCCTGGTTTCTTGCCTAGCTCCTCTCCTAAGCTCACCATCTGATGAATAGACAGAGGGCTATTGACTGACGACTTGTCACCAAACCATTTAATTATCATACGGTGCAAGCAATCTTCCTGAAATTCTCTAGCATTCTGGATAGCCTTTTCCGGTGCCCATCTCCAAGAACGTCCAAGGAAATGACAAACTAAAGCTTGGGCAAGTAACATCTGACCACTCCTCAGCATACAGCCCCAACCACAATCCGTAGTAAACGATGAACCTGATATTGTAGGGAACTCTCTTCTGTAAGTCATCCATATTTTACTTATAAAGTCAGATTTAAATCCTTCTATTCCCTCGCCGTATATCTGTTCCATAGGCTGATGTGCAGTTGCTTCAGTGCCAATTTCTGTAGAAGATTCTAACGATCCTGTAGGGCTCAATTTACGATGGTAACAACGGCCAAGAAGCCATACTGGTGATTCCTTTGAGAAGGTGGTTTTCAACTTGACAGTCCACCCAAACTTCATGTTATTCCACATAGACAACAGCCGTGACTCCATTTTACCTTTGAGGTCATGCATTTCCTCTGACCCATTAGCATGTGAACTAGCAGCTTTGTCTCTGTCAATTTTGTTTGCTGATGCATTTTGTGTGATGCCATTTTCAGCAGTTTTCAAATCAGTGTTGTGTACAGCAATGCTACTAGAGCCGTTCATCATATTATCGTATGTATCATACCTGCTAGGAATTCTAATCCATAAGCGCTAAATGACCAGTCAGCAAAACATTTGATGTAAAATGTACATTTTTCATTAGTACTTCGTTGAGTAATTTACAGATTTCATAGTATATCTGTAGGTCGTAATCCCAATCACTTAGCGTTTTTTAATAAAGATTTATGGTTATTACTCCATGAATAAATTTCCGTACAAGAGAAAAAATAACAACAAGACGTAGGAATAAAAGAACACAACACAATGACACAAGCTATCTGAAGTTAGTTTTACATTTTACAAAATAAATGTTACAGATTACGACAGGAGCAGTTTATCTTTATATTCTATGGACAGGAGTAATGATTGAATGAATGACAATATTACATGCTCTTTGGAATGACGAGTGAGTGTGAATAACAGTAAAAACAGTGACATGACAATGACAATTTGGTCTAGAGGTGCTAAGAAAAATGCATGTAAAATGTGCTAATTTTAGAACAATGTATTGCTTTTATTGTCATTTCAAATAGTGTTTAATATTTAAATTAGTCTATATTAAATAGGAATTATTACTCTCTTCAGTAAAAAAATGTATTTAAAATTTGAGAAAACTATAACAATAAAATTTTGTATTCATCTCAGAACAAGTTTAAAAATAAGTTTAATATTTCTAAATAATTTAAAGCAATATATACTCCATAAGTCCAAACTCTTAATAATTAAAGTGTACTTTTTAATTTATCATAGTCGATTTTTTTCATCCCTCCCAATATAGTTGGGGTAAAAAATAGAAAACAAATAAAAAATAGTTTTAAAATATTTAAAAAAAAATAGCTGAACGTTATCTACAAACATTCGACACAAGCATTTTTTTAAAGATCGTGGCCAATGGCCATGGCCTTTTTCCATTCAAGTTTTAAATTACCGACTATGCTTGGTTTTAGGACGAAAAAGTCACGACACTGACACTGACATAAATTATTTTTGACGTCCGTTGTGGAGGTCTATTTTGCTGTTGCTGATTTATTTTCTTTCAACATTTACTTTGCTATGAAATAAGCTATTGATAAAAAAAATAATGGCGGAAATACAATCGCAGAATGTAATGAAGTTAGCGGAATATAATGCAATTGTAGAGGATTTTAATAAGCTTCCATCTTTTAGTCGCAAATATGAAAATGAATTAAAAAAGAAGTTTAAACAGTCAGTACAGATGTTTATTATTAAATTTATATTTTTTTTGTTAACTAAATTTATAGTTGTTTTGTTTTGTTACAGCTTGTCGCCGTCTACCCTTGGCAGTATTATATCTTTATTGGTACAAAGGTCAATGAAACATAGCTATAGAAAGTCACCTTTAATCTCCAGTAAATACCATGAGTTTTATGAAGGTCTCATGAGAGACAAGAATAAAGAAAATGTAATAGTCCAGTAAGTATTTTTATAATCTAGGTACTTGTAGCTTATTAGGCCTAAATTTTCTGGCACTTTAATTTTTCAGTTTTAATTTTTTTTTCTTTATTTAAAGAGCTATAACACTAAATGATTATGTCGCTCTATTGTACGACGTTTTATACAAGTTTTACTTGTAACAGTAAATTTTATAAGGCCATTCACAGAAATTATTGTAATGATATTTTAATAGAATCCTGATCACAAAAGATTGGGTTTTTATAAGTTCAGTGTATGTCTCTGTGATGTATGTGTGTAATTGTTTGCCCAAATGGATGGACAGATTTACAATGCAATTTTTTTATTAGAAACCTAGATTGATCAGGATGGTTCATAATTTTATAAAAATCCATTCAGCCATTTTGAAGATTTTCCATGTTTTGTTTTGTCTAGCTGAAGAAGTTTTACAAATATATATATCAAATGTATGGTGGAAAGATTCATCTCAGGACTTTAACCTGCAACCTTAGGGGTAAAAAGTAGAATTTAGCCTCCATATGATAAAATTTCCCGTAATCGGCCGGCTGAGATTAATTTTCCCTCAATGCATTCAATATGTATGTATAAAAATTAGCATACAAATGCTTTAAAAATTAAATACAGAGCAATTGAACATGGGTCTATTAATTTTATTTATCTGTTGTTTTAGACTTTCTGACAGCCAAGGAATTAGTCCAGCATTGTTTGCAAGATCACTACTACAAAGTGTTTACTCTGATTCAACTGTGGCAAAGAAATATATCAAAGACACAACTTTAATAGAAGATAAAGATCTGTCTTATCAAGTTTTCTTGGTTTGTATAATATTTTTATATTTAGAATTATGCCACATGGAGGGAAAGTAGTAGTAAGTAGATAGAACATTTTACTGAAAGAAGACTTGATTTTGATTTTAAAAATAATTCCAATTGCATTCCAATTTAATAATCAAACCCGCCTAATGTGGAAAGCACCATTCTGTATTTTTATGATACTAATTTAAAAGGTCAATCATAGGGATTACTTTTTCTAAATAACATAGTCAATCAATCAGACTATTTCAATCCACTGCTGGACATAGGCCTCTCCTAACTTACACCACAACATCCGGTCCTCCGCCTTCCGTATCCATTAATTCCAGAGACTTTCTTTAGGTTGTTGGTCCATCTGGGTGGGGGGTCGTCCTACCTTAAGTTTACCGAGTCGCGGTCTGCACTCAAATGTAACGCCACTGTAAAATAATGTTGTACTTATCTGTGACAATAAATATTTTTTTCTTCTTCTTGACTCTAGGACTTGTTTGTTCCATCGGCCCTTCTACAAATGTATCCAGCCCATTGCCACCTCAGCGTGCTTAACCTGCGTCCTATGTCGATAACTTTTATTCTTTGTTGGATGACCTTGTTGTGAATTTTATTCTTCAAAGAGACTCCAAGCATAGTTCGCTCCTTTGAATTTGTGGACTAGCCGAACCGTGTCCACGTCTCTGCACTGTAGGTAATAATAGGTAGGATGCACTGGCTATATACCTTGATCTTCAGGCATTGCGGTAGAGGCGAAGATAAGACTCGACGAGGTTTGCTAAACGCTCGACGGAGGTTGCAACCCAATCGGATCTTCCTGTCGACTTAATTCTCGAAGTTGTTTCTACCAATCTGAATAACCTGCCCAGGTAGGTATATTCTTGAACAACTTTGAGCATCGACCCTTCGAGGTAAATTTTCCAAATTCATGCCGAGACAATGACGATGTCGTCGGCAAACCGAAGGTGCGAGATGTACTCACCGTTTATATACAGGGCATAACCCTGTCCAGTCCAGTGTCTTAAAGACATCTTCAAGAGCCTTGGTGAAGAGTTTCGGGGATATGACATCCCCCTGTCTTACACTTCGGCGCAGCTCTATTGGTCTGATCTTGTGGTCCTGAATCTCGACGGACATGGTGGCGGTATCATATAGGCATCTCAGCACCTCGATATATCGCCAGTTTATACGGCATCGTTGAAGACCATCCAGAACCGCTCAAGTTTCGATGGAGTCGAAGGCTTTCTCGTAGTCCACAAAAGCCATACATAGTGGCTGATAGTACTCTTCATCAGCGTGTTCAATGTCGTCAAATAGGGTCTGCCAAGCTGTTGTGTGAAAACTTTAGTACCTCTATTTGCTCCATCACAGTCTCGATGGCGCGAGTATTGGAGCGTCCGAGGTCAAGTCGCGTCAGCTTCCTGATCTTCAGGTTTATAGCTCTCCTATCTAACAAAGATATTTGAGTGTCTTGTCTTTCCCTCATAAGTTCGAGATTCTCGAGTACTCACTCGAGAATCTCGAACTTATGAGGGACTCCCAATTTTTGCGTTTTCGGGGAAACAACCTTTGAGATACATTTTGTAGCGTTTTGATGAGAAAACCGACACAGTGGTCGGTTCTGTGGTTTCCAGCTATGCGAAACGGTTTTAAAGTTCCAACTGGATTTTCAGAATTTAAGGCTATCGTGTCGTATGGAGCGACGTAGGTCGGAGAATAGGCTTCATCATCCGCAGTCTTTCGATCTTCAAATTGATATTTAGAGCCTCTGACCAGTTTGTGATCGCTTCCGGTAATAAACCTGTTGATCACCAAGACGTCTCTAAATATGTGCCGCTTGTCAGTAATAAACTAATAATAAAGTCTATTTCGTTCCTTGTCACACCATCGAGGCTTTGCCATGTCCACTTTTTATGTGGCTTCTTCGTAAAAAAAGAATTTATCTAGAGAAGCCCCTGCTACTCTAGAAAGTTGAACATTTGGCCCCTGTGCTTTCCGCGCCCACAGCATTTGGTCCGAGAATAGTTTCGCCGCGTTCTTGTACTTTACCATTAAAATCTCCCATAACAACGTTGTAATGAACTTTCCTGGTACCATGTAATGGTTTCTTAGCATATACCTGTACCACCTTTAGACAATTCCAGCTGGTGATCTTTAGTACTAGGTACGCAATACTTATCACTAGCGAGACTTTTGTTGACCAGGAAACCGACACCACCCTGGCTGGAGTGATCGCCTTCTCGATAGTAGAACAGGTTACCTGACTCAAGGGTTATTGTGTCCTCCCTCTGTCTGCGGACTTCAGATAGCCCCAATATGTGCTAGTTTATCCGACTTAGTTCTACCGTGAGTTCGGTGAGATGTTAGTCCAGCCGTAGACTTCATCTGTTGTACGTTGCGAGGGTCAGGTTTTATGGTAGCCTGCCGTATCCTGGAGTTTACACCCCCTATCCGCCGTTACAATGGTCCCTATGTTGGCCAGGAATGGCAGGGCTGCCGGGAACTGGGAGCCGTCTTTTGGTGTGGGCCCCATTTGAGGTTATGAATTACAGTTTATACCACGCTGGCCAGACGGTTTGGTATAACCGTCTGGCCAGCGGACGAAGGCATGTTCTCTAGGCATGAAGGAAAACTCGAAATCTAATCCTATACCAAACCGTCTGGCCATCTGCATGACTTTTACTCACTTTGTCGCCTCTTACGACACCCACGGGATGAGATGGGGTGGTGACCCTTGTATTCTTAACGTCCGTCACCACATATAGTATCATATCTATACTAATATTATAAAGCTGAAGTGTTTGTTTGTTTCTTTGAACGCGATAATCTCAGAAACGCCCTGTATTTTTACAATAATAATCAAAAGGGTAAATCCTTCTGATTATAATCGTAAAAATACAGGGTGTTTCTTTTTTCATATTTTGCGGTTTTGCTTCCCAGCATTGAATTTTTTAAATCAAAATGAAATCTTCTTTCAGTAAAATCTTCTATCTGATTTTTATTATTTATGGTACTTTCCCTCCCCGTATAGGTTGCGTTAAAAGAGTAAGTATAAAATTCTACCCAGATTTAGGTATTTTCTAATTCTGTCAATTAAATTATTGTATTTTTTTTTCAGGGTATACTGAATGATAACCAGTATGGCCCCTATGCTGATATAATAAAGCAGTAAGTAATAACAATACTTTAAAAATTAAACTATGTGAATAATCATAATTTGTACACCTACCTACATAATATATAATTTCAGGTCTATTGGTTTGGAATATGAATTAAGACTAGAAAGAGAGTTAAGATTAATGAACATAACATTTTCTGATGAAAATGTACTTAGATCCCGTGGATATGACAAGACACCTGATTTCAAACTAGATGTTCCAATCGCAGTAGATGGCTTCATTGTAAACTGGGTTGAAAGTAAAGCTCTTTTTGGAGATGAAGAGAACCATTCAGGATATTTAAAAGAGCAACTGTTATGTTATTGGAACAGATTTGGGCCTGGCTTGGTCATATATTGGTTTGGATATCTAGAAACTTTGGATTCTACTCCAGAAGTCAATAGCATGTTCATATTACGCACTAATTTTCCAGATAAAGCTAGCATTACTCAATATAAAATGGATATATAAATAGAACTTGTATTATGTAATGATTTATTGATTTACAATTTATTATAAGCTTATTGTATGTGTAATAAAATAATATTTTATAGCCAATAAAATGTCTTATTTCTTCTCCCTATGAAAATATTATATCTACTTGGAAAACAATGATAAAATGGCTCCCTATATAAAGTGGCGATCGAGTTCGACAAATCGGCAAGGTTGACCAACGTCACTATATTTTATTCTCTTGCAGAGTTGGGCATGATCAACTACATTGAGTAATCTAATTACATGTTTATTACTCCCACAGAATACAGTTCGCGCCACCTAAGTTTGCATTTGTGATTGTGTTGTATTCGAATGTAGTTCCGCGCAGGGACATCGTTCCCCGCCCATATCCTTCATCCCCTCCGATACCTAAATTTGAGCTGTGCGCAGCTTAAGCGCGAACATCAGACACGCAAACTTAGGTGGCCAATTGGTTACTGTTTGTTCCTTCTTAACAAGTTGTTGAAGTTGTATACATGCTAAAGTCTCAAATCGAAAGTATCGATTTGAAACTTTAGCATGTGTACTGTACTCTCATAAAATACTGTACGGTACAGCATACTACAAGTCATAACTTCACGAGTCATGCTGTGTAGTACTATAACGCATTAGATAAACGTATCGATGCTTCAAATAAACGAGTGCTAAGTCTAAGGATCTAATGCGTACAGAACTACAATACACATCATGAAGTAAGCTTAGCTTCAATTTAAACAAACATAAATGAAAACAAATTGTAAAAATAATAACACAATTTAAAAAAAGCCTGTATATTCACAAATAAAAACTAAAAAAAGCGTGACCTGTTATTTGAAACACCGGGGTAGTATATAAAATGTACTCTGTGCACCGGGGCTGTTTAAAGTCGTTGGAAACACCGCACTATTTTGCGGAAAACTAATGGAACTAACTTCTTTAACTGGCAACAGTCCCATCAAAATGTTACCATTGTCTATATTTTAGAATTTTACTTTGTATTATCACGCCATTGGAAATTCAAGTAATTTTCAATGAATTATTATGGAATAATTTCTAGAACCAGGGCAATTAATGCAATTTGAATAACCAAATTTAGTTAAAACCTTCCAATTCATATAGAAATAATCAATACTATAATTTTCCAGAAATACGAGAGTTACTATGACAACAAGTGATAGAGATCCGAGAAGACTTCAAAGCAAGAGCACAGGTTTTAAAAAAATGAACATTTATCAACAGGGGCAATTTCCCCCTCTCCCTTCTCCCCAGACTCATGAATTTTCAAGTGTGCGCCATACATTTGGTCCGCGTTGACGGGCAAAACTACTCACACTTGGCCGCTTTGTATTTCCATGGAAATAGTGGGATATAACCACAGCTGGTAAAATGATTATTTGAGTTCAAGATAAAACGAAGAATAAAAACCTCAATCAAATAAAATAATTTAAAAAAGACAACGAATTGACTGAACTAATACAGCCGGAAACGGGATGATGTATAAAATATCGAATTTGATACTATGCTTAATTGTAGAATAAAAATATCGTCTATAGTTATTTCATTGAGTAAAATTATCGATTGAAAGTATCGGTACCTATCGAAAGGTAAAGTACTCGATACCACAAATTATCGATACTTTTTTCGTGTTCCTAGCCGCGGCCCGCCAGGCATAATCTCCTCGTCTGGTTGGAGGAACCTCCCTTTGTTTTGGACGGCTGTAACACCTTACCCTCCACAGTAGGCAACCCAGATTTTTAGTGAAATAATAGGCATTGCCATAGGCAAAAAGATAAATATCGTTCACGGTCTAACCGCTAACCAACCAACCAAACAAACTTCAAGCTGCGACGAAGCCGCAGTAAAAGCATTGCTTAATAATGAAAATGGTTGTATAAATATCTTACTCGAATATATTTAATAGGAATGGGAAAGAGAGGTAACTCTGTTCAGTTTCTACGATGAATTTATTGGCTGTATAACTTCGTTGAAATGTAAAGAACACATAATCCAGACCTTTAAACGATGATTTATGTATTCGATCCCGATGATTTCTAACCATTTCCTCTTCACGTAATTATAGGGAAACTTAGAGAAAAAAGAAACATTTCAAACGTTTTCATCTATTTTCACGTTAAAAATACCTATACTCTTTCAAGAAAATTAGTGTGTAGAAAAGTAAGAAAAGAAAAGTAATGTGGTCTAATTTTCTATTACAAGACGATTCCTAACAAAACTACGAAGTCGTTTGTTTTAAGTCGCTAATAACGATGTAGTAATTTTCTTATACTCACTTTTGTATTGTTTACATACAAGTAGGTAATGAGGATGAGGAGAAAAAGTGTCGATAAGTATATTTTGAACACACTCGCACAGTGAGTTAGCAAGAATCGGCATTTCAAGTTGCCGAGACTCCATTACCTTCAATAAAAATTTTGATTTTTTTATTGAATTCATGCAATTTCCATGTTAGGTTAGGTTAGTTCTGACATATCGTAAAATATATGTACACGCCGACATACACACAAACACAGACTGAAAGTTATTTATGTTCGGATTCATTTGTTTAGTTCAGTTTGTTGTCGATATCGGCAATGTAAGACTTTCTGTCAAATAGGCACAGCCCTAATGGCACCCATCTTTAGGTTCCTACACTCATACACTGTAGGGGTTAAAGACACTACAATTTCGTCGATATGGGCCTGTACATATTTTATAGGTCAATGGTTTTTTGATGCATGTATCGATATAGTTCTAAAACGGCTATTACACTACCCTGAATCAGGGCCCTAAATCGAGGTGGCCTTGAAAATGTGTTAGTGAATTAGGGCCCTAACTCTTATTACACCGCTCTTTTTAAGGATTCAGGGTCCCTGATTCAGTGTAGTGTAATAAGCGCATTAGAATAAAGCGTCTCCATTTCATTGTTAACTCATTAAACTTTGATGACAAGGACAACACTAGCTCTTCACAAACTGTCACAGTCACAAATAGTGTTGCCGAACTATCGATAGTTTGACTATCGATAGTTGACCTCGAAATTAATCTAAAATATCGATTGGTTTAGCGATAGTATCGATATTGTCGATAGTACCGATAGTATCGATAGCTCAATTTGGTAAAATAGTATCAATGTACTGTAATACTATTGATTATATCGATAGTATCGAAGTTCAATATCAAATTTACTATCGATACTATCAATACTATCGATTGTATTATATAACAATTATTAATACTATCGGTAGTATCGATACCATCGATATGTTTCCGCTATTGATAACAGGCTGTGATTCAATAGTATTGTTAATGAATATAAGTTTATGTAGCTAAGCTACTAGGCACTACCTACTAAATATTCTGAAACTGAAATATTTTAATACTACACTATTTTAAGTAGTTTCAGCTAAAATAAAACAAGAAGAGACCTGTTATTGAGTGTTAAGTTTTATTAATTACTTTAGTGTGTTTGGGTGACTTAGTGTTTTATAAGAGATGGAAGGTAAGTTATACATTTCCAGCTGAAAATGAAAGCATTGTGAATTTGGGTAGTATTGGTTTGGTATTCTCTGCTCTGGTATGCGTGGGTAACTTTTTAAAGATCTTTGATCCAGAATTACAAAATAGATGTTATGGTTTATTTTCCATGGTGGCTGTTTCAAAATCTGCCTCTAAAATTAGAAATATACCAAATAATATTTTTTTCTCAGATTTAAGTAAAAAACGCAAGTACATTCCCGAAACGGAAATACAAACACAGTGCGACGATGACGAATTGTTCGAACAGAACTCACAGTCATGGGAACCTGATCGTGGAACATATTATATAGAGGATAAGGGGAAGGTTACAACGAAGGACAGTGCAACGTGCACTGAGAGGCAGACGGAAGATGATTTAAAGTTGACAGTCGTGGATATGCACAGCTGCAAATATTTTGGGCAATTTGTGTCTAATGAATTACTCCGATATAATGTTGCTGAAAGATATGTTATTATGCAAAATATTATAGAAATGCTTAAGAAAAAAAATTGATACACAAAGTTATATTACGTAGGTAAAGTACCTACGTAAATTAACTATGACAGGGATAAATAATAGAAGAGTTTAAGTTTTTAAAGATTTATTGTTATAACATCAGTATAATTATTTTGTACCCAAAGACTGATTGACTGATTGTTATAGATAAGTACTTAACCTTTTCACCGCCACGTCAATATCGAAAAACTGTGTTCCCTACGCACGGCACAAATTCTACGTTATTTTCGACGTGTATAGACGTCGAACGGCGTCGTGGGCTCGTTTTGATATCACGTCAATAGCCGTCCGTGGCGGTGAAAGGGTTAAGGATATTTATTTAATAAGAAAAACATAATTGCTGTTGATTTGCATGTTGAAACTGTGTGTGTAATCATTATTTGTTGTACCTTATTCCGAATCAATCATTTTCTACTGATTAACGATCTAAACAGCTAATCTTATATACTTTAGACTGAAATGTAAATGTCATCCAAAAATAATAAACATCTTCATCATCATCCGAGCGTTTCAATCCCAGTTGCATCCACCATAATCACATCCAAAAATAATAAACATTTAACAAAAAATATAATCGCTTTTCTTTTTCTATCGGGTAATACAAAATTATTTTTTTAATACTTTAAGTAATTCAAATGACTTATTTATATTATCAGTGCACTGACAAAAACAACAAATATAAAGTTATATAAATCAATTTTCTAATAATTTGTGGTTTTGTTTAATGAACAGTAATTCATTTATATGTCCCGGGCCTAAGCGGTTGCGGCGCTCTACAATTATCTGACCAGCCATTGAAAATATTCTTTCAGACGGTGTAGATGTAGCGGGAATACATAAGTATTTCAAGGCAATATCTTTCAAATTGCTTTGAGAGTACCACCAGTACTCTATTGGATATTCTGTCCTATTAAGGGTTGGTGTGGCTATATAGTGGTTTACTTCAACTATAGCGTCTGCAGTGGCATTTGAACTGGTTGTGGAGGGTGATGTTTCAAGATAAGAGAGCAAATTAAGCCTTTGTCTTTTATTTGGCACAGATACTGATTTTGACGTATCCGCTTGTATCGCTGTTTCATCATCCGCAACGTCAGAAGTTGTACTTGTATTTTTCGTCGCCAAGTAAAAAGAGTATTCTTTCTGAACAATACTGATTCCCTTTGCTGCTTCTGAATCAGTCTTAAATCCCATTTTTTTGAAGTGTGGATTAAGAAGGGTGCCGATTATACAGGGGTTTCGGGATTCATAAAACTTCAACTTGGCAGCACAATTTTTTTTTAAAGTTTCAACGACCTTCCTAGAGGATTCTAATAATATATCTCTTTCTAGTTGAGCAAAATTCAGCATCAAACCTTTTATTAAAGGAATGATCATTGATATAGTACAGTACGTTTCTCCTGATATAGCTTCAGTGCAGGAGTCAATTGGTTCAAAAAGTTTTATTACCTCTTCAAGAAAATTATAATCCTGTGGAGATAAGTTTGAGGGCGCCCTTTGATTCCTTGATAAAACGACCGATAGTTCATCTCTAACTTCGAATATTCTCTTGAGCATCTGAAATGAACTATTCCATCTGGTTTCTACGTACAGTATTAATTTTAACTGTGGTTTTTTGAGCTCATTTTGCATACCTTTTAGTTCGTCTGTAGCTAAAGTACTATGCCTAAAAAATGAAACTATGGCCTTGCACTTATCAAGTAATTCCTTTAGAGCACTACATTCTGAATCAAGAATAGTATGTTTTATTACAAGATTCAGGGAATGCGCAAAACATGGCAGATGCCTTATTTTTAATATTTCTGCCGTTTTTATCATCACAGGAGCGTTATCGGTAACTATAGCCACAACTTTACTGCGGCACTTAAATTCTTCCAAAATCGATGCAATTACCTGTAAATAATAATAGTTCCGATAAACTTCATAATATTATTAAATAAATGGCGGTAATTTTATTGAAATTTGACCACTGATCAATGTTTCATGCTTACTCGGTTCCTCATATACCGATTTTGAAAGATATATAATATAAAATCGGTATAATATACTAGTTATTATATAGTTATACTAGTTATTATAGATTAAAAGTAGATAGGTACCTGACTTAGGTATGTCAAAATCACAAGTTTCACTAAAAAACATTTCCAGTAGCCGTAGTTTATAATTTGGTGGTATGTATTATTATATAAGGTGTTCCAAAATATACTGCAAGAATTTCGCGTGTAGTGTATCGAAAAACAAACACACTACAAAAAATTTTTTTTTAAGCACTTTTACTATTTTCATAATTTTTCAAATAAAATATTTGTTTTATTTATATTGAATGATTAATTTTTAAAGTAAATCTAAATATTTTGTGAATTTACCAAGCGTCTACATGTTGCCGTTATGAATATCTAGCAAAAATATTTTAAATTGGTCTCTTTTCACATAGTAAATCTTTAAGAAGATTTACCTTGCAAGGGTCGTTATACTGGTTATGTTATTTTACTGCTATATATAATTATTTTTGCTATATATTGACATTGCGTCCATAGATACAAAACTAAGAGCTCATTTAAATATTATTATACAGCTAGATCCAGCAAATTTAATTATAGATAAATAATGTAAACAAAGGTGTTGCCACTGTAATAAAATACGTGGCCCATAGTAGGTTGTTGAAAATCGTTCAAATTGTATGTTACAGTAATATTCTCACCATATAAATACCTCTAAAATAAATCCGAATGAAAACCCTTTGATATAATATTTTTTTTTTATGGAATAGGGGGCAAACGAGCAAGCGGATCGTCTGATGGTAAACGATCGATAATATAATAAATAAACAATAATTTCGTGTTTTTCGAAATTAGGAGATAAAAATGGTACGAAAATATTTCATCCTGCAGGCAATGAGCAAAAATTCGCAACAGTTGGTTTATTGATTTAAAAATCGTTTATGATTGATCTCCAACCATTTTTTGAATACCTAAATCATTTTACTTGACGCTTGACGTGATTGAAAGTTTATTTTTGTAATATTTCATGTATAAAGTTCGTAACAGATAAAAACCTGTTCTATAGATTTTAAATCAAATACATCTCGTTTATGTTATTGCTTTTCATATTTACCACATAAATATAGAGTAAATTATAAAACACAGAACTCGAAACATAAATTCACAAATAAATTGCACTCACTATTTTTTAGAAAATGTTTGACATCACTGACAAGTCAGTTTGATAATGACATTGATTTGTTTATATTAATTATCACTAATTCGATTTCAGAGTTATAAAACATTGCATATTTTTTGTAAGGGATTGTTAAATACAAATTCTGTTTTAACAATACTTTTTCAAATGTCGTTTCGAACCACTGTTTAAAATTCTTGCAGTTGATTTTGGAACACCATATATAACCTACTTTTAATGTTTGTATAGAAACAAGCAAACTTTGTTAACATTTTGTCTGAAGGCAAAATTAATAGATTATAGTTAAGTAGGTACTTACAAAGGATAAATTATCGGCATCGTGATGACCTTCAACCACTCTCGCTGCTAATAAAACAGACTCTAGTCTTCGGTTGATAATAATATGTCCGGTTACAGCAAGGATACCTTCATTACTCGTTGATGTCCAAGCGTCAGCAGTTATTGCTAAATATTTGATTTCTTGCAATATCTCCATCAATCGTAACTTCATTTTTGTATAAAGTGTCGGGAGAAGTTTTGTAGATAACGTAGTCCTTCCGGGCATTTCATATTTTGGGTCTAAAGCAGTTACAAATTCCTTTAAACCTTCGTGTTCTGACAGACGAAGGGGCTGCATGTCTATGGCTACCATTTTACAAAATTTGGTATCGATCATCTTTTTTCTTGTGGAATTTACAGCATATTTTAAAGCACCACTACTTGGATTGATTTCACTAGTTTCATTTAGATCTGTGGTTTGGGTTGAATTTGCTGATATTAATAGTTCAGGGTGTTTCCTCTTCAAGTGGTCTTTCATATTAGACGTATTATTACTATATTTAAATTCTATTCTACAGTCTTTGCAAATTATTTTGTCCGCTCCTTTTTTAATAAAGAAATTCCACATAGCAGATTTTTTTTTATGCGATGTACTTTCAGATCTTTCGGAATTCATTTTTTAGGTTTAATTTCACTATGCACAACGCCGACGGACGTGATAATACACACAATGCACAAAATAATATTACTTTGAGTAGCTAGTAGGTAGGCAAGTTTATACAACTATCAACTTAAATTTTATCAATGTACCCTCTTGTAAGTATGGTCACAAATTCACAATAGTGGTAGACTACAGACTTCAACCAATACTATTGAACGAAAGGTCACTATCAATATAACAAAACTATCGATATCATCGATACTATCGATACTATCAATTGTCATTGCAATGTTCAGTACAAATAGTATCGATACTATCGATACTATCAATTGTCATTGCTATGTTCAGTACCAATAGTATCGATACTATCGATTGTATCGATAGTACATTGGATATTGGACAACGATTCTATCGATGCTATCGATAGTATTACTGTGTGTTGATAGTATTTATACTAACGGTGCTATCGATACAATCGATAGTATCGACACTATCGATTCTATCGATAGACGTATCGATAGGCAAACAATAGTCGACTATTGATAGCCTATCGATAGACTATCAATAGTCGACTATTGAGCGGCAACACTAGTCACAAACTTCAGTCAATCAAACTGACGTGATGTGAATTTGCAACCTTGAACTCAATATTTCGAATTTTGCAATATTTGAACACAGCAAATATTAATTATCTCCGTAAACAATGGTCGTCGGAGCCTTCCCGATCGCAAAATTAGGTGCTTTACTAATTAGACAGATAAGTAAACCGATCGCTAATGCCTGCAAAGAACGAGCCAAAAGTCATCCCTTTTTCAGGACCTATGTTTGTATGCCTCCGGCACAGTGTGAGTAATATTATATAAATATAATTGTGTATATTACATAAACATAATATCATACTTTTATGGAGAATTCAAGTACATCTACTATTAGATAATATGTAAAAGAATAATGTAAACATTCTCATAATCTTTACAGTTTATAACTGGTGCGAAGTGAAAACTAAGATGTGGATTTTAAACTTGGGTAAACCTGTAAATATCCCGGTACTTAGTCAGGAAATGGCTATTGAACTTGGGGCAAATTTACTAGGTGAATCTGTTATTTTCGTTGTAGCGGCTGGCTTACTTATAATTGAATATAATAGGTAAGTAATCAATTGTTACTGTACAAAACTAATGTGTTCTTATTTAGTTCCAGTATAAGCTGGCCAGATAATATTTTTGTGTAGTGTGATTGTTATCAGATAAGATGAAGAAGTCATGGCCACAGCAATAACAATCTTGATAATTGTGACATGTCTTTAAATAAAAATTTTGGTCCATAAAAAAATAGTCATTTTGTTTTTTAAATATTTTATGTTATTCTATGACTAACTAAGCATGCATCTAAAATGTTTTTTTTTTTATTCCATACTTAGATTATTTTTTCTAAATTACAGACAGTCTAAAAAAGAAGCGGCAAAAGAAGATAAAAGGGAAAAGGAAATGAATCACATTATGACAACCATAACAGATATTTATTTCACTGTTCAACAACAACAGACACAGATTAAGGAAATGGAAAGAATTATATATTCAATAAGTATGTTTTCAGTTTTAATTGATTAATATAATGTCTAATATATCTTGGGACAACTCAGATAATGCTATCTGATCTCAAACTAAGCAGAGCTTGTACTATGGATACCAGACAACCAATAAACATACTTATGTATTTCGAAATACAAGTAACACCCAGACACAGAATAAACCATTGTGCTCATCACACGAAGTTTTATCCTGGGTGGGGATCGAACCCACAACCTCATGAATAGCAATCAGGTCCCACCGCACTACAGATGCAGTCAAATTTTGTTATTGGTTTTATTAATTAAGGGGCTAAGTGAGGTTGTCTTGTCTGATGGTACACTAGTAATATCAGATGATTTTTTTGTGTAATAATTTGTCTATAACCCATGTTTTTTCACATTTACCCCCAAATTTTAACATTATGCTACCAATTGATATGTTATCGTTTTTACAACAAATTTACTAATCATAATAATGTTATTAACATATTTTGATTAATGGCAGTATGTATTTAAAGTTTGGTTCACATTATATTAATTCAGTAATAACACAGTCTAATAATAGAACCGTTTTTCCCCCGAAGGGTATAAAACGGATATTTAGGTTTCAGCCGTAGCTTGAACCACATTTGAGATTACCTTCCGATATTTGTTGTCAATCGTAGCATATTTGATCGAGTGTGAAGAGTACAGACCGGTTCTTTCACTCTTTCACTATCTCCATCCTTGTCTTGCGGTTGTCGGGCAGCGCGCGGTGGCCATTTGCTTCAGTACCTTGAGCCGGCAAGGATCTTAGGTGTGGTTCAAGCTACGGCTGAAACCTAAATATCCGTTTTATACCCTTCGGGGGAAAAACGGTTCTATTTAGGTGTTCGAGCCTACGCTTGAACCACATTTGAGACGTGTTTATTATCTGCCGGCGCTGTCTGGCTAGTTTTATTTTGTAGGATAAGTAGGTAGATGGTAAATATAAGCGTACTGTGAGTATTGTGATTTATTTATTTATTTGGAAATAAGATGTGATCAGTTGTAATGATTTACAGAGTTTATTATTTGGTCACTCAAATGGCTTCTAGATAAATCAGAATCAAAATTTAATTATTTATCAAGTGATTGAGAAATTATCACTTAATGTATTTGGGTTTTGAACAGGTGTTGCTTTTATTTCTTGGAAATAAGGCCGAAAAAAGGTGTTCTTGGATCGCCAGTGGCCTTTCCGTAAAATCTCGTCGATGTCGTCCTGATTACTGATACAGTTGTTTGTAGCGACTACTGCTCTAAAGCTGCCTGCTGAGGCCGATATTCCTGCTTCTTTGAATAAAGTTTTTATCCATCCCGCGATCACTGTCCTAGCTAGGCTTTATCTGATCCTCTGGTTGTAATGAATAAATTATTGTTACAGGCTTGAGTGCGGCGCGTTTCAGATATAGTTATCGTTTCTTTAACCAAAGGACTGGATCTAGGCGGTTGGTACCTTATTTTGATGGCCATCCCGACTGCCTATACGATTTCGAATCTGTCTTTGACCCAAATTTTGGCCAAAATATTAATTCATTATCTTTGTTTTCAAACTCACCATTTCCTATTGATAAAAGTGTTAAATCATGGACTCTTCTGCCGGTAGTTAACAAGAGTAATACACAGGTGTGTTAGGACACTGCATAAAGGCTGTTGTCATTAAGAACGTAGGATTGTAAAAAAAAGTTACCAAGTTTTCAATGTTCCATGATTGAAGTAATTTTTATAGGCATTTCTTGCCAAAGACTTTACAAATACAACAATTGCACTTTTGAAAGATAGAAAAAAGTCTGGATTCCAATTTTTCTATCTTTCAAAAATGTAATTATTGTATTTGTAATGTTCCATGATATTGACTTTTTTACTAGCGGATTTTCGACCAAGATACCTATAATTATTTGCTTTACTAGGGGATGCGAGCCGAGTATTTGAGATCTCAAGGGATTTCTGAAGTTTGAAACAACTGATTTATGGAATGCTATGGTCTTAGAAGCTAGTTTTATAATTCTAAAAAGGTAGCATAGGTACCTTGCTAAATCTTGTGCACTAGGGTTATCCACGGGAACAACATTTGTTTGAGCCCAGTCGCACCATCTTGACTAGACTGGCTTGTACGTTTTCAAAAACGACAAGCGCCATGACGATTCTAGCAAATTTATTTCGTCTTCGGACCAGTTTTTTATATGATTGGCCCAGCTCGAACCAACCAAGCCGCCCATTTCCAGATACTCTACCCCTTGTGGCGGGTGTTTAGTACGGAGGTTTATAAGATTCTCGCGGATCAAGAGAGGTGGTCTTTCCTTCCTCCGATTCAGTTCTGGTTTCCAGAATGATCTGGTCCAGTTGGGTGCTATCAGAATGTATTGGCCCTCCGATGTCTGTAAGTGATGTAATATTTGTGGTATTAACGCCGGTGGAGGGAATATCCAACCTTGGTTGAACTTTTACATCTTGCTGAAAGCATCGTAGAATTGGCTATGTGTGTCGGTCAAGTCTTCGCTGACATAACGTGGAACATCTGCCGACTTCTTCGATGCGAACAGGTCTATTTCCGGTTTGCCTAGTTTCTGAAAAATCTAATGTACTATTTGTTTCCTGAGGTGCCATTCTGGTAATGCCTTCTGTCGAGATAATCTGTCTGCTATTCCGTTGTAAATTCCCGGAATATAACGAGCAATCAGATGACACTGATTGCCCGTTATATTCCGTTGACACATCGACTCGCATAGTTCTAGGATTTGAGTCGCGGCATTCAATAATCTCATCGACTTGGTGCCACCTTGTTTGTTTACATAGGCCACACTCGTTCGATTGTCTGACTGTATCATTAGGGTCTTGTGACGTATTTCGGGACCCAAACTTTGGAGAACTTTGAAGATGGCCCAAAGTTCTTTCATATTGCTGTGCCATTTTTTCTGAGGGGATGTCCATTTTCCTCATAGGTGGCGGTTGTTCACTGTAGCACCCCAACCTGTCTCTGCTGCATCTGTTGTTATAAACATTGATGGACTCGGGTAATTAATCGGTGATGCTTCGCTGACATTTTTCATCCACCACTCCAATTGCTTTAAAGCGTGCTCTGGTATGGGAAACTTCTGATTTTCTCATACCAGAGCACGCTTTTGTAATAGGGATCGGGATGCTCTCTGCGGCCCAGGGATATTACAGAAGATGAGAAGCTCAGTCTCCCCAGAAGTACTTTGGCATCGTGCCAGCTCCACTGTGGTTTCTTCTGGAGGTCTTGAATGCATCTCTGCAATTGTCGTATTTTTGTTTCCGACAGGCTATTGGTATTTTGCATTGTGTACCACGTAATAGTTAGGTATTCTACTTTGGTTGTAGCTTTGAAGGAGGATTTTTTTCGGTTGATTTGCCATCCTGAATGTTTCAGGTATTCTGATGCAATGTTGCCCTGATGGTCTAGAGCAAGTGGATTCTCGTTCATAAACGGAAAATCGTCGAGGTAGACTACTACCTTTTAGGCGAGGTTGCTGAGCGATCCAATTTGTTATTTTGGCGAAAGCCGCTCGCGCACTCGTGAGGCCAAATGGAAGACATGTCATTTCGTATATTCTCCCTTGGTACGACAATGAAAGGTATCGTTGGTGATTCTGTTTGATTGGTACGTGAAAATACGTCTGCGCGAAGTCGATTTTCATCATGAAATCCCCGTTCCTCAAGTGTGATGGAATTTTTTGATGATTTATGAGATGAACGGACTTGGTGGTGAGAACATAGTGGTTCAATCTTTTTAAATTGAATATTGGACGATTGCCTCCGTTTAGTTTTTTTTTTTTTTTTTTTTTTTTTTTTTTTTTTTTTTTTTTTTTTTTCACATTAACATAGTTGCCAGGAAACCTGTGACTGCAGCATTTTTTTTTTTCCCGTAGAGGGACTCGTCTGATATTTTCGGATAGTTGTTGGAGAGAAGTTTGCTATTGGGATGCTCTTAAAAGGGATTCTGTAGCCGCTTAGCTTCTTTAAAAGATTTTGTGGCGCATCTTTTAATTGAGTCATTTACGACCTCCCCTTGGCTTTTTCCCCGGATGAGGAAAAAGGCTTGTAGGGTCGGTCCCGTTTTTCTTCTCCTTTAATAAACTGCGGAGTTTTCCGCGCGACTGTCACTGAATTCGCTGCTGTGTGTGTTGATAAACTTTTAGGTCTTGTTGACTTCTATAGAACTGATTTCGTGCTAGTGTATCGCTTTTTCATGTTAGGAAAGAACTTGTGTATGCCACATTGTTCTTTCACTATTTTTGTTAGAGATTTGTGATCAAAGAGGTGTGTCCCTGATGGTGGAATATCATGAAGGATACCATGAAGATATTTGTTAATAGGTTTATAAACCTCTATTCTTTGCTTGATTACTTCTGCCCGTCGGCCACAAACATATTGGAGAAGGGCATCAGAGTTCTTCATAAAACTCGAGTTAGCTGCTAATAGTCCTGGCCTACTCTACTCTTGATATCTGGGGGTAGGCTCTTAAATAGGTTTTGGTAAGATCATTTTTTGTTGAATGAGGTAATTTTTGACAGCTCCTAGAGTTAAGTCAAATTTCTCTAGAACTTGCACTGATTTCCAGGTTGGGGAAATTCAAGCCCAAATATTGTTGGTTTTTAAAGAGCTAAAAACCGGAGTGGCTTGTAACTGCTTCTGAGTATCGGCATATCTTACATTGCACCATCCACTGTCTCCTAATCTTTGGCAACTTAACCCATGCTTAACAGCTGTTGAGTCAGCTTTTGCTATTTTAGGCTTGCTTTACGGTGGTTGGTGTGAAGTCGAACTGCACAGCTACAGTTGGGTCGCCTACCAAAGCAGCTAGCTCTCTTTGAACATTCGCGATCTTGACCCGAAGTTCAGCTTCTTTGGTTTGTTGGCTATTAACCACGCCTGAAGATACAGTTGGTTCTTCTTCACCTGCCATCTTCATCGTCAGATTGAGTACTGTCGGGTATGGAGTTATAGGACCTGATAAGGTCGTTATCGCTAGGGTTACCAGTTGTTGGTGTATTACTACTTTGTTGCTTCTGGAGAATGGTTTTGATGTTCTCATTCTGTTCAGACTGCATAGTAAGCATTTTATAATACAGAAGCATTTGCTGGTTTAGCACCTAGGCGAGGAGGTGATCACTGCCTTGCGCAGATCCGTGAGTCTTTCCGTACAGGTGGGCTTAGCGAATCCACATAACATGAACGCTTGGAGTGGCTACTCACTCCTTCGGGAAATAACTTGGTCTTTTGTATCAGCTCTCCGTTTTGCTTGCTCCTGTGGATGGGCTACCCCTTTTCAACTCTAAAGAAGCCTCTCTTCGTCTGCAAAGCCCGGGTTTCAGTTCTCTGACTGTTTTTATGAATGCTTCATAGGATGGAGAGTGCATTTTTTCCATTAAGCTATATGGAGCATCAAGTAAAGCTCTTCCTAAGGGCCACTTCAATAGGTTTGCTCGGATTGCCCTATATGATCGTTCTGACAACGAGCTGGCTGGAGGTCTAAAAGCACGTGCCAAGTCGGTGGTAGAGATGGCGAACCATAGTTTTGAGTCTACTGCGGGAGTGATTTGTGGGCCACCAAACAATTCTTCAAACGAATAATTGTGGACTTGCCAATCCCTCCAATTTCTTGGGTAGTTTTCATCAATGGAGGCGACTACTGCTGTAAAGGCTTTTTCGTCGCCTTCTCTCCCAGGTGTGACGGCGAGAGCCCCCATTGTTGTTAGTTCTGCCATCGCTCTGGATGTTATTATTCAATTTAGTGAAAAAGGCAATGATGTGCATGTGTTGAGTTGATTGAATACAACTGTAATTTGGACTAAGATGTCTCAGGATATATGACACGGCATCTCTAGTCTCAGATTAGGCTACGACAGCTTAAAATTGATACCATATACATATGTCAGGACAGGATGCGTCTCGTCCCGATATAGACGACGTCGTTATATTGGGCCGACGTCGTTCTATTGGGACGACGACGTCCCGATATAGTTTCCGTCTTCCCGATTCAGACGACGTCGTCTTGTTGGGACGGCGTCGTCTCGTAACAGTTACGTCGTCCCGTTATGATAATGATGTTTCGATCTCGGCGACGTCGTTCTGCGTAGGTGTCACATCGGGTTTGGTGTCAATTGAATAATACTTCTGCATGAAATGCTCAAAAAGAGGCATTTTTTTATCGTCGCTGGACCTGATGGTGCCGAGCGGTAAAACGCCGACGTTGGGCTCGTTACGCCGAACGGATATTTTTATATAAAAATTACCTACGTGATATTGGTTTCACGAATCGCACTTAGAAAGTTTTGATTTGACGTTCGTCGTCTGAAAGTATAAGTAATTTTTCGTAATAACTTTTACGTAAATGTGGGTAGGTGCTCTGATTGACTATACTCCACGAATATCGAAAGCGTACTGAAGCAAATGGCCACCGCGCGCTGCCCGACAACCGCAAGACAAGGATGGAGATAGTGAAAGAGTGAAAGAACCGGTCTGTACTCTTCACACTCGATCAAATATGCTACGATTGACAACAAATATCGGAAGGTAATCTCAAATGTGGTTCAAGCGTAGGCTCGAACACCTAAATTAATGCAGTTGTTCATCATAGTACAGCCATCAATAGGGTAGATGACTGTCAAGTCAAATCAGTATCTTTTTAAGAAACATCAAACGATGCCCCTCATACTAATTTATATGAAATACAAAACAATGACGTCATTGTTTATTTAGTCAAATCATATAGTTTCAATGTTTGTTTTGATGTTTATAAATTCATGAAAATGTAAAATTGTACAGAAACATTGTTTATCAGAATATTTTTGCAAATGCTATTTCCTGTATAGTGTAAAATAATTTACTGTTATTGTAGTCATCTACTTAATTGTGCGGGGGTTGCTGGGTGGGACGGATCGGATCCCCGCTGCGTCGCGCCCCACAACCCCTGCATGAATACCCCATCTAGACAGCTTCGTCGAACGGCTGTATTAGTTATTAGGCTGTGGTAATAGTCTATCATAGTGTCTATCAAAGTTTGAATATTTATTTCAAACATCCAAGCTTTCATAAAATAATTATTGTATAAGTTAATTCTTGTTCTAGGTGGGACGAAACCCTCTGTTCCTGCTCCAGTAATTAAGGAACCAAAATTATTACCACATACACCACTGGCACCACCACAATCATCATCACCATCAGCATCAGACCCACATAAGCCTGAAGAGACAAACTTTGACAAACCAAATACTACATCTACCCCATACCCCAATAAGGGTGTCATTTTACAATCCCTAAACTATATACAAATGGATGCATTTAGTTCAATGTTTCCGAATAATAATAATGGAATTATTATTGAAGAGGATGAGAATTCACAAGAAGATAAATCATTGACATATAAACGTGAGCCAGCTATTCTCTCATCAGCTTTGGTTAACATAGAAAATAACTTCAGAAGTTTATTTTGAATCTGTGATAAATGTACATATTGTTTTTATGTTTTTATAAGTTCAATGTCATTTTTATGAAATGTTTACTAAAACTTTTTTTATAACTATGTTGGTTCAACCTAGTAAATTGATTTGATTATTTGTTACCTTATTTATTGCTGAGAATTTTGTTGGATGTTTATCAAGTCTCTAGTATTAATGGTAATTTATTCTAGACTGTTACAAAAAAGGTTTGAGGTACTTTGAGTAAATATTTCTTGGTTTGCATTAAATACTATAAAATGTGCTTTTATAGTATCACATAATATAACTGTGCATTGAGGTTATACTCACTAAATAGTTTTTCTTTGTTTGGTTACATATATATCTAAATTACATTTATATGATTAGTGTTAAGTATTGAAAATGTTTAAAATATAGGCATTCAAAAATAAGTAAACAGAGTATTATTTGTATACATATTTATTTTATTACTCAAGCCATTCAGTCATGTATGTACAGTCTTGTGGTGTTACTAGTCCTGTGGTTGAACACTTATGTATAAGAGGGCAGACACCACAAGGTACCTGTACAAGCCCTGGTGCAGGTATCAGAGGGTCTATAGAACGATACACTTTGCTTCCATCTGGATATACACTACTTTCAGCTTTACCATCATATACTAAAGTATTTAGTATTGTTATTACATCTTCTACATCGAGTTGCACCTGTAAAGGAATATCAATTATTTTATCTATTCAGTTTAAACTAATTGTACTTATATTTTGACAATTTGTCAGTTAACAGCAAAATAAATAACAGTAAGTTATTGTTATACACATATGTTTTTTTTTTTAACCTGGACAAGGTGTACAAGCAGAGTTGTGAGAGATTTAACAAACATTATATTATACAGTCTTGAGATGGAAGAATTACTCTTACATTACATTTGTGATAACTGTTTATGATACAGGAGGGAACCTCCATTGATCTGTGAGTCCCAGTGATTAAAGAGTAGTCAAGGAATGCCCTCAATACAACAATATATAATAACAATCGACAGAACAAACTGATACCTCTTATGTAAGTTGTTGTGTCCCCAAAAGCACAATTGTATTGCTGTAGATTTAATAAAACCATTATTTAATTTATTATTGTGTTTGTACATGTTAAAGTGTATGTAAACTGTCCAAATCTAAATAAATGTCTTTGAAACAGTCTATTGTGAAATTGCATTTTTGGGGATTACAAAGGAGGTATCGAAATATTCTCTCCATTCAGTTAAATGACATATTTGTAGCATTCATATTGTTACAAACAATGTGTTGTTGCTTTTTACAATGTTTATAATAGTAGTTGTTAATTTTATTTTAGTGTAGATGATAAATACATAAATTTTAATATAAACAAATGTATTGTTTTAGAATATAGTAGTTAAATAAAAAATTTAAACAAATGAAGTAACTCACTTTACTTATTCCTAAATCCGTTATATATTTTTGTACTTCTGCTGCAGTGGCATAAGATTGTGTTCTGCCAATAATTGGGCCTCTCGGATTGTTTTTAATCTTGTCGGATCTTTGGTTTAAAAACCGAAGGCATTGAACATTAAGTATATCAACAAATTCTGATTCAAAATCTTGATCTTGGTACCATGCTCCTCCAGATATAGACCTGTCAGGTTCTAAATTGTAGAGCATATACACTTTTTTCTTAGAGGCCTGGAAATTCAGTTTTCATACACTTAAGTTATAATAGACAGTATAAAAATAATTGAATTAATAAATTATATCAAATAATATTTATCATGGTAGAATATAATTTTTAATGCACAATACTAGTACTCGGAATGTATGTAATTTCTTTTATTGAGAATGGGGAATTTACTTACATTAACACATTTTACAGCTTTAATTAGTTTCTTGCTCTCAAGACTTTTCAACACTTTAGTCAATTGAGTGTTAGCTAAGTTAGATCTAATCCTGATGTCTCGAATCCATATGCCTTTATTACTAGCCTCTTCTATTAGATTAAATACTACTTTCTCTTCATTGTCAGCACCCTTTACCGCTTGTTTGCTTCCTTGTGTTTTTAGTCTAAATAGTAAAAATATTTTTAATAAGTTAAAATAACATAATAATAATAGGACAACTTGCACAACATCATCTAATACAAAACTAGGCACAGCTTGTCATTGGCGGATTCAGGATTGTTGTTTGGGGGGTGGGGGGGGGGGGCTTGGTTTGTTGATTGGGGGGATCATTCACCACTCACTCATGGAATGGATGAATGGTGAATGATTTTGGCCCCCCTGGCTCTGCCACTGGTGCCTGTACTGTGGTAACCAGACAACTGATAAACATACTTATGTTTCTAAATACATAGATAAAGTGCACCCTGACACCAAATTAATTATATGCTCATAACACAAACTTTTATTCTGGGTAGGGATTGAACCCACAACCTTTGGCTTAGCAGTCAGGGTCACGAACCAACAGGCCAGCAGTATTTAAAAATTACAACTTGCATAGGCCACAGTACTATCTGTATGGCTGGTGGATATAGGAACCATTCTACTTGAGCTCTCAATGTGCACTAGCAAAAAAGAGATTAAGCTGTCTACTGTTACACTTCGCTAGTTTTGATTTTTGATGTCACAGTAGTAGTAAGTTAGAATTTTACCTTTAAAACTGCCTATGGTTAGTAGGTAGAGGAGGGGCGGGGGAGGTGGAGAGGGGGGAAGTGATCATATAAAAATATTAACTGAAATTTTTAATACAAATAAGAAAACGCGTCTCCAGTAAGAAAAAACTGTTGTAGGGGGTTCAGAAGAACCCCCAGAACCCCGTAGTGCCCTTGGAATCTTTATAGCGATGTGGCACGTTTCTAAACTCAACCCCACAGAACTTTATAATAGTATAGATAAGCTTTGATAGTAACTCTATTACGAGTACATTAATTGCTTATACTTTTTAAAAGTGAAAAACGGTAAACAATGGTTATCAATTAAAAAATTTATGGTTAAATGGTTTATATTACCTATATATAAGAGCACCATTCTGATTAAATAAATCGAAGTATTCTTGCTGCAAAAGTTCATTGATAGCGGGAACTAGTTCAGCAGATGAAATTTCAGGTATCGCTAATGTAATGTCTTTATGGGAAATCCCTTTTGGATTTTTTCTAGCCACGTTTAGTATTTTTTCTTTTAGCTGATCCTCTTGTTTAACAGCGCTCATTATTTTTACGTATGATATTCACTTCCTACTTTAAAACAAACAACAGCTGAAAAAATACCAAATACAAAAATGTACTCTCGGCATGGCATGACAATTGACTACTTTGACAATTGAAGTGAAGTTCTGAAATGCGTTTTTAAAAGGGGCTTCTAAACAAGCCATTTTTTACGGCAATTTGTGGCGGCAATGCTGTTGCCGGCAACATGGCAGTACTCTCCAATATTGATTTGATGGTTGCCGGACGATCGCTGAGCGATCTATTTTCCGCAATATTACCCGGCCAATTTTGTTGTTGTTTCAGTCGCCCTCTATTTTATTGTTGCTGGGTTTTGCAGCCGTTTTAGGAGACTGGATCATGCGCTATAATTTGACAGACATATTGCCATTATTGGCCGAGCAATTAGTTGCCAATAATGCCGCCACCAACTGCCGTAAAAAATGGCCCGTTTAGGCGCCCCTAAAAGATATGATTTTTAAATTATCATGTAAATATCGCCTTGGAACAGTTTCAGCGGGTATAATAGTGAAATAATGTAAGCTTTGAGCGCATCAACAACAAGAGTACTATGAAAATGTGGTACGGTGTGTCGTGCGTGACTTATACGGCTATTACAATACCCTGAATCAGGGCCCTAAATCGAGGTGGCCTTGAAAATTTCTTAAAGAATTAGGGCTGTAACTTTTATTGCACCGCTCTTTTTATGGATTTAGGGTCCCTGATTTAGTATATTGTATAAGCGCATTAAAGGTTCAAGCCACTAGGTCAATATAATAAAAAAAAAGTATGTGGTATGATCATAGATTAGGATATACTAACATCGATCTCCTATACAGGCTAGCCTAGTGAGAAGACCAACAGTAAAGTAATAGAGCAGTAAATGTCCACCCAGCTTTAGATTATAAATGATTGTATCTTTGCATTACTGCAATACTGTATGTACCTATTGCTGCAAAAAATATTTTTTCATTTTCTATTTTTCCGTTTTTCATTTTCATCCTAAGTCTATGGGTATGATGTATGAATGACAGATGAACAGTGCTACCAACTTTACATAAACATTAATTGTTGTCAAATAAGCTGAATGCATTGCGGTGCTAGTAATTTAAACAAAAATAATGTTAATTTGATTAATAAAATGAGAAAATTACCTATTAAAGTTATGATATTATTAATATTAAGTAGTTGTACAGTTATATATTTATATTCCAAAGTTAATAATAATACAAAACATGTTAATAGGCAACCAATAATAACGAAGTAAGTTCTATAAAAAGTTTGTCTTATTTTTGTTCAAGAGTAATTCTGCTAAATGAAGATTTTTTTTACAGATTATCCACAAAAAAACCCAAGACAGTGACGGAGAAAGTTGTGCTATCATTTGTTGTTTGCGACTCCAGGTTCAACGAGTCCCTAAATGTTGTTAAATCTGTGTTGTTATTCTCAAGAGTACCTATACATTTTGTTATATTCGCTGATGATAATTTGAGACCTCGATTCAACGAAACGTTGACACAGTGGAGACACTTAACAAATAACCAATTAGATTTTGAATTACATAAAGTAAGCTTCCCTGAAGAACATGCAACAGACTGGATGAATCTATTTAGTAAATGTGCAGCTCAGAGATTATTTATTCCTGTAAGTCTTATATTAACCAATATTTTATCCTTTTAACAAGTTTATTTAATTGCTCATATTGTTCTTGTCATGGATCCAAGTGGTGGTTACTAAAACTAAAATACCTACTAAAAACCTGTTGATTTCAGGCTAATTGAGTTTGCTGGATTTTGTTTGTTTTTAAGCAGTTCAGTACTAGAAGTTATATTTTGAGCTTATCTATTTTTTTTATTATTTAGAGATATTTACAGAAAATGCATTTTACTAATGTACAATGTATTGATATAAAAAACAATAAATAGTAATAATGATTTAAAAAAAATCATCTTACAAAAATATTTAATATAAATGATTTTTTTTTTAGTTTCCTTTTGTAATATTCATATTATATACTAAATAATCAATCAAACAATTCCAATTTGTTTAAATAAGAATACATTAATATAATTAATATTAATTTGTTAAATATATGATTCTAAATAGTCATTAATATTTTAATCAACAATTGAATTTGAATTTACCAAACCAATACCACCTTTATGAACTGATTTCAAAGATTTTCTAAAAAATCACTTGCCAGAGCAAGGAATTGTTTTCATGATGCCTATGAAAACGATTCCTCGCTCTGGCAACTTAGGATAATTTTTTAAAGGGGATTTATATTTTTATTTTGTTTGTGCAATTAAAACCTTGACCGATTAAAAAATAATTAAATTGAGTTTTTTTTAATATAAACACTATGTATACTTTCATAATGAATTTAGTAAACTGTTATTTTTACATTACAAACAAACAGTTCAATATTATTTGTTTGTATATATTAAAATTAACCTTAAATTATTAAAATATATAATATAATTTTCAGGAATTGGTACCTAACATTGATGCTATGATATATGTGGACACTGATACTCTATTTATGGGTCCAGTCGAGGAATTATGGCAGCATTTTTCAGAGTTCAATACCACTCAGATATCTGCTATGACATTAGAAGATGACAATCCTAATGTATCTTGGTATCCTAGATTTGCTAAACATCCATTTTATGGAAAATATGGTGAGTTCATAGCCAGAACTAAATATTGCTTTGTATTTGATGAAATAGGATATTATTAAAATATATATATTACGGGTCTTAATCGCGTGAATAATTTAAGGTAAAATACCTTGTTTATTGCTTTAATAGGATAGTATTTATTCTGAGCGAAGGGTTAAAATTTTCCTGAGGAAACCAAATACAAAAATGTGTCTTGTTATAGACGGTTTTTGTATGTACATATTAACTAAATACAATTTAAAGGGTAGCCGAAAATATTGGTATTCTAAGGACCGAAAAGAAGGAAGGAGTTAATATTAAATTGTAGGGCTTTATGAATAGCATGTATTATTTTCCAAAATGGATTAACAAAAACCAGGCAAATGCATGTCGGGCTATGTACAATATAGGGTTCCATAGCTGTCCAGAGCAATAATGCGGTATAAGAAGTGGGTTTTTAGTTGTTATTGTTTCATACTATTACTTATCAATGTTATTTTTAAAGTATTTTCAATGGAATTTGTATGAAAATTTAGTTATTTCTCACTTGGTTGTTCAATAAGTTATAAAGCCTTTGTATTTCTCAAATGGATCCTTTAATCGAAAAATTTGAATGATACCCTACACAATGGGGTAGGTAAGAAAAAAAATCACTTCTCCATTCTATACATAGGGTATTTTTTTTTGTAAAGATTTTATATTACCACTTTGTTGGCATAAATTATATATACATCCATGCAAAATCAAAACTTTCTAGTACTAACAGTCTCTGAGTTCAACTGCGGACATGGCTAAACTATAACCGCCTTATTCCAAAAGCTGGACTAAACCTGGTTTGACGAAAATCCTAGTTTAAACCATGGATCTACGAAAATCTTTATTACAAAACGAGGTTCATCGCTTAATCGATGATCATCTTTGGTCCATAGCTTAGTCTTTCAATCACCCTAGTTTAACTATGGTAATAACCTTAAAATGTCAAAAACTTAACAATTTGAAAGTTAGACCATTATTAAAATATATATATTACGGGTCTTAATCGCGTGAATAATTTAAGGTTAAATACCTTGTTTATTGACCATATTGCAACGGCCGTGGTCACGGGAAGTCTTCCCGTGACCACGGCCGTTGCAATACGGTCGAAACGTCGGGCAATAAACAAGGTATTTAACCTTAAATTATTCACGCGATTAAGACCCGTAATATATATATTTTAATAATGTGTACAAATCGCGAAAGTTTATCAACAGTTAGACCATTTACAATTTTGCGTATTTTAGTTTCAAATATTAATGACGAATAATGCGTGTTTAGTGACTTTAAATTATTAACTAACTAAATATGGTGTGGCAACAAAATAAACGCAAAAATCGAGTGAAATGCAATGTGTGACAAAAGATTTAATAATACATGCATAATATTGTTATTCAAAACATTTATCACAGCTTGGAATTGAGAGAGAAGATTTAACATACAGAACTCAGAGATGTCCTAAAATTAAAGTGGTCTGTGCAATGTTTGGGTCAACCAGACTCGGCGTGAAGTGTACCTACGCAGTGTGGAAAGTTGAAGGTCCACACAGATTATTTTTGTTCGACAATAGTATCATTAACTGGTGCTCTATGTAAAACAAACTGATGCATTCCACTTATATGTCACATTATTAGATTGAAGTTGGAAAATCACATTTGGAATGTCTGATAGGTGGTCTGGAGTAGAGCGGCAAAAACCAATGTTGAATATACTCAAAATGCACAAAACAAAGTAATAGAAACATCATCTTACCCAAAACTTACTAGTGAACAATATAGTGGAACTAAATAAACATTGATCAATTTAAAATTTAGTTGGTAAAGTGTGTGCATGGGTATACCTGTCACTAGAAACAGATGTAAACTTAGGTTATAAGTAGGTACCAAGAACTGAATATTATGTTTATAGGAGCTCAGCTAGTTAATACTTTGCTACAATGTTCCTTTAAACATAGACAGAGAGTACAGATTGGTTACAGGTTATTGAAATTGTGATGTAATAACTATTATGCACTACTTAACAGTTTAGATAATTATATTTAAGATTCTCATGAAAATGAACTAACACTGTTTATATAATAAACAAAAATTGCATACAATTTAAAATTTACTGTAAAATAAATAACTATACTAATATTATAAAGCTGAAGAGTTTGTTTGAACGCGGTAATCTCATGAACGACTAATTCTTTTGAACTTTTTACTGTTGGATAGCCCATTTGTCGAGGAAGTCTATATAATATCACTCTACAACCAATAGGAACGGAGCAGCAATGAGAAATGTTGCAAAAACAGGGAAAATGTATGCAGACTAAGATGTGCGGGAAAGCTAGTTATGTATAAAGAAATAGGGATATCAACTCAATATTCCTTTTCAAACATAGTTTGAACAGGGAGTACAGATTGGTTACAGATTATTGAAATTGTTAACATCCATTTTGTTGTCAAATGGAATAACTATTAAGTGCTACCTAACAGTTTAGATAATAATATTTATGATTCTCATGAAAACGTACTCTGTTTTTAGGAAGAATAAATGGTATCTAATAAATAATGATTCTATGTAGTTATTTGAGAATTTCATTTTATAGCAAGCTCACTGATATTAAATAATAAATATATTCATAAAATTTGTTTCAATTGTTTGTTGTGCTTCAGCCGAAGCTTCAGTACCTATGTTGAATCTAGGCATACTTTCCCCCAATACATTCAGAACAACGAGTGCAACAAAGAAAACAGTAAGTATATTAAAAATGCATTATCTTATTGAGTAAGTATCCTTAAACTATTGAACGAATTTTCATCCAACCATGCTAAGAACTGTTCCAATGAAACTAACTTTGTAATAAAAACTCGCATCCAAGTTCCTCTAAGTGTTTGGGCGCTATAATTACTCAGATTAAACTTATAACATCCATAATAATGTCGTGAGTTAATTAAATTTAGGTTATCATCATTTGTTTACATTTTTAGTACTACTGACAGCTATATATGTAACGTTCCGATCCTGACAGAATCTATTTTATTATTCGTAAATTGCAGGCCGAGGACTTTTATGTCAGGTTTATATTTTGAAAATTACGTAGTCCTGGCGAATAATTTAGCTAATAGAACGTCTAAATATTTTTTTCTCAATGAAAACTATACTTCTAAATTATATTGGCTTAAAACGGAACGTTATTTTTGAATGATAAGAAAAATGAATGAACTAAATTGATTATAATCTGTGGATGATTGCAAGATCCTTTGGTATCAGCTGGTCCACGGATTATCTAAGCTTTGTAATAAGACCAATAGTACAGTACTAAATCCTGGACTTGAAAGTCTTGGCCTAAACCTTGATTTAGTCTTCTCTTTGTAATAAGGCGGTAAGAGTTCCGTTTTGCCATTTAGGGTATGGAACCCTAAGAACACGTGAAGTAATATTATCAATATTCAAAAGTTCTCGGCAGTAACGGCCTGAGCGAATGTTGTACAATGACGTCACGCGTCGCGACTAGAGCGCGGGTCGATAGCCGCGCGCTCACTTTAAAATTCCATATCTTGGAAACTAATTGATGTATCGATATAAATCTTTCACGTGTATTTTTATTTTTAACGGAGAATACAGAAAAAAAAGGGAACATTCTTCTTGAACCTTGCAACATGCAACCTAGTTAAAATATTAAGCTATTGAATGAATATAAATTCTATGAATATAAATCACTAAAACTTAGGTTAGGCTGCATTAAAAAATCCAAGTGAAACACTTGGATATTTTATAAAAAAAGGTTTAGAAGCTATACAAGATCGATGCAATGAGTGGATTGATATAAAAGAAAAATATGTATAAATTTTAATAATAAAAAAAATTACACATTTATAATTTTTGACAGCAGCCTCGTATAGCACACATTAAATAGAGAAATATTTCAATTCTCATTTCGGCTTTGGTTCTTGCACACTAAAGATACATGTTTCTTGCACGCTAAAGATAATTGTGACAAGAATGAAAGTTAAGAAATACAAATATTTATTTCTTTTTCGCCCTATTCACCCCTCGCCTTTACAAAAGCCAAATTGTTACTATAATAAATTAATGGATTATGGATGATCTATAGTAATGGGTTATGAGTTTTTATAACCATTTTTACATACACACAATGCTTATTGTGTTTGTTTTTACAACGACTTATTGTGACATTCTCGATCGGCAACAAGTCATAAATCTTATGATTTGTGACATCACATAGAATTTGAATTACTTAATAATAATGGTCTCCTGACCGCTGTCGGTTACGACGGCCAATCTCATTAAAGACTACGCTGGAGATATTATAGTGCACAAGTGTATGCGCAGACACAAGTGCACTCTCTATCCCACAGAGTACTAAAATATTTATTTTTTCTTGAAAATACGCACGACGACGACACATGCAGTAGGGTGCACAAGCCCTGTGTCGCGGGGGACTTAACAAACATACAAGTCATGGACACAATGTACACCCAGACTCGGAACAACAATTTGCGGATCACACAAAGTGGTCCCGTGTGGGAATCAATCGATCCCACGACCTCTTGCGTAGCAGTCGGACGCACTTCCACCGCGCCAGTTCCAGCAATACCTATATAGGACACTCTATTCCCTCACTCTGATAGTCCGATGAGACGGAAATCCGATACGACCAGAGATAGATTAGGCGCAGGGCCGAAGGCCTAACATGCTCTCCGAGGCACAGAGGGGTGTGACAATGTTCGAAAACGATCACCCATTTATGGACCGACAGTTGTAACGTTGCTTAACCTCGCAGATATCGCGATCTGCTTGGTCGCCACTGAGTCAATGAAAATGAAACCTCTAAACATTGGAATTAAATAAGAACGATATTTAAAATTACAAAATGTACGATGTGACACCAGCAAACACCAGCAGACAACAACAGGTGGTGTTACACAAATGTCACAAGGACAGGCAAGGGGATAAACTATCATTAAATTTGAGTGACATAACTTATTCTGAATGGCCCCATTGCAACCACAAGCAATAGAGTTACTTTCACAACTATTATAATATCGTAGTTTGTGTATACAAACTACGAAGTATTGAAAATATATTTGATATCCATGTTCTATTGTAGGTTTAAATTCTGGTGTGATGCTGATGAATCTAACAAGGATGAGAACATTTGGCTGGGTGGAATATGTTACTCCAATCATGCTGAAATGGAAACTATATATTCCTTGGGGTGACCAGGTATGTTCTACTATTGTTTTTTTCTTTTTAAAAAAAGACAACTTCCGCAGTAGGGTAGAAGCCCTGTGTCACGGGGGACTTTACAAACATACAAGTCACGGACATATTACACCCAGACCCGGAACAACAATTTGTGGATCACACAAAGTGGTGTCCCGTGTGGGAATCGAACCCACGACCTCTTGCGTAGCAGTCGGACAAACTCCCACCGCGCCACAGAGGCAGTCAAATATTGTTTATAAAAAATTGTGTTTATATCTTTGGATCCTTGCTTATTGTATGTGAAATTGCCACGAACATTTATATGGAGTTGGTCTGTCCTTTAAGCCCGACGGTTAAAGATCTTGGCTTGCACATCAACGTTACGCTCAAGTCTCAAATGTCAGTTAAAAGGTTACTGGAACATCACGGGCTCTCTATCGGCTTAAGAATTTTCTCCCAATTAAAAACAAGACTATGATTGTACAGACTTACATTTTTCTAATTATTTACTATGGTGATGTGTCTTATCTCGACCTGAATGGAGATCTGCTCAAGAAGTTCGATCGTCTATTTAATAAAATTGCATTCGATTCGTATTTAACCTTCGTAAATACAATCATGTTTCGAACTATCACTCCTAACTGACATGGTTGCCAATTCGGCAGCGCCTTAAGGCGCTGACCCTACTTTACTCACTTCTTCGTTCTCTGAATGCTCCTACTTATCTCTCCTCTTACTTTCAATATCTGTGCTCTTAACTAATCATGTTACAAATTGTCGATCTTCTGATATCCTTTAACAACTCTGTCTGTCTCTTAGCTCAGGCATTATACATTCTTCTTTCCCAGTGTAGGCTTCTCGTCTTTGGAATGCGCTTTCTGTGGAAATCAGCCGTTTCGTATTTAAAAATAAAGTACGTCAGCTATATAGAAGTTATCTGGAAGCTGCAGGAAAGTAATCCTTTGATCTTGGTATTTAAAAAAAATATATATAACTAGTAATGTGGGATTGTGAGTCCCACATTGCTATTAATCCTGTTAACCCGTCCAGATAAGCTCAATGTCTTGTGTTAGGAGTGGGTTCACCTCGGTAGTATAATGGTAGGATTCAAACCCGCGACCTCACAATAAGTCCGCCTTTTACAACTTATTTGCAGGAAGTGTTAAAAAAATAAATATAATTATGATGAGTACTGGATACGCCACAACCCGTGGAATGATACAGCATGACGTGCTACGGCCCATTTTATCGAATTAAAGTAATATGGATTTTAAACTCATTGAAATAAGATTAAAAATAACTTTATCAGAAATGCCGTGCCGTCATTCGATAAACGACATCTACGTAGACAGAGCTTTGAGGGACATTCATACATTGTTCACTTGCAGGACATTATCAATATAATATTCCACTACCACGAGCCGGCAGTACTGGTTCTCTCGTGTCGATACAATTACCGCTCGGACCAGTGTATGTACGGGGACGCTTGCCTCGACGCCACGTCCAGAGGCATCTTCTTACTACATGGCAGTCGGAAGGCGTTCCATAATGACAAGCAACCTGCGTTTCAGGTATTGACTGCTTCACTTACACTATTTCCATTGGTGGTCTCTCAGAGAGGAAGCCTGTAGCGGGAATGTAATTTTAAGTGTTTTTATCAGCTTTATCTATCATAATATTATGATCTAAAGAGTTTGTTTGTTTGAACGCGATAATTTCAGGAAGTACTGGTCCGAATTAAAAAATGATTTTACTGCTGCGTAGCCCATTTATCGAGGAGGGCTATAGGCCATATAACATCATGTTACGACCAATAGGAGCGGAGCGCCAATGAAAAATGTTTCAAAAACGGGGGAAAATTTTGCAGACGAAGTTGGGCTAGTCAGCTAGTCTATATATATATATATGTATATAAAAATCAATGTTTGTCTGTATGTTCTCTATGCGTTCCGAAACCATTGATCAGATTGTGATGAAACTTTAGCAAAATGTTCTGGGAAGGCCGGCGAGTGTTCCTGGCTTTAAAAGCCACAGAGAAGCATGGCCGAGTTCAGCTAGCAACCTACAAGACTCATAAAAAAAGCACTTGAAATAACAAAGAAAGTATTTCTTAATGTCTTTGGTTTTTCAAATATTGACTTTTGTTGTGATATATCGGGGAATGCACCCTATTGTTCTCTGCCCCGCATATTTTGATGCAAATTGATCTAAATCTAATGTGTTGATGCAACACGACTTACGTCAACCTATAAACTTCCCACTGTTTGCATGGGTCTTCTCCAAGAATGGAGGCAAATTATTGTACAATATGATGATAGCTAGACGAGTTGGTATAGGAGTATATTTCGAATTACCCTTCTTTTCATATTGACATGATGTATAAGGGTTGACCTACCTCTGGCTGCACTGAATCGCCCATGCTTTTATCCTTTTATGTCACTTAAAGCAAGAAAGAGAGCGTAGTGCGACCGCATGCGGCGGAATCGATGAACCTGTCGCACTCCCGTTCTGTTTCTTACTTCAGAAAATGCGGCCAGATGTAGCTCCAACCTAAATGTACTTATTCCATCACTATATTTGTTCGATAATATAAAATAGAAAAGTGATTAAAACGTCTTGTTCCAGGCAATTTACCGTGCTATCGAGGAATATGTTGTTGGTACGGACCCTACAATATCTTTACTTCAAAGTATGAACAAATACTTCGACGAATCGCCCGAGTCCAATTGCGGTAATTTGAGGGACGCTTTCTTTAACGTTCCCAGCAAAACGTTTAGTAATTTATACCCAGTACCTGATAGGTAGTGTGATAGCGTCTAAAGTAACTTCGTAGTTTTGTCTGTTAACAAAAAATGTAATCAATTTCTTCTTCAACTTTTCAAACTTAAATGAATAAAAAAAAAAAGGTAAATTTTATTAAATCTTCTATATCTACTTAATTATATAGTATGAGGGGCATACAAATTACCCATTTAGATGACGGTTCCCTCTTCTTATAGGAATCCACGGCTGAATACTTCACCGCAACTTTAAGTCTCATGCTGTCACCTGCCGAATACTTATGAATACTCATTTTGTCGCTCTCACTTTGAGGTGAATAGTAGCGACAGAAATACTTTTCGGTCCGTGGCAGTCAGTTACAGCTGTAACGGTATAAGAGAAGTCCCATCCTTCCATGCCTCAGAGAGCATGTTAAGCTATCGGTCCTGCGCCTAACTTCTCTTCGGTCGTCTCGTATTTCCGTCCCATCGGACTATAAGAGTACACTTATATCTGCGCATACGCATGTCGTTGGCTATCCTCTCATGAGATTGACCGTCGAAACAGAGATATCATTATTTGAGTTCGTCGTAAAGTTAGGTATCGTTGGAGAAATCGGGTTTTAGTTTACATTCAAAATTATATTCACTTTTGATTACATTATTTGTTGGCAGATACTACTCGTATAATGGGTATCTGGGTAATTTGCCGACACTGTCTAAATTCCAGGGCACGATATTTTGTTCTGAACTATGGACGGCAATAGTGTTTGTTGATAACTTTTTAAAAAATGTTATCAACCAATAATATTACAGACCATCAGAGGCGAAGGGTTAAACTTTTCTGAGGTAACCCATATAAATATATCTTTACATGGATGGATACAAAAATATATCTTGCTGGACATAGTTCTTTGTACCTATAATACTAAGTAACTACAATCCAAAGGGAAGCCGAAAGTAATGGTGTTCTAAGGAACCTCCGCCACTGCAGACCATACTTCAGAACAAAATATCGTGCCATAAATGTTGATAAACTTTCGCGATTTGTACACATTTTCGACCGTATTGCAACGGCCGTGGTCACGGAGAGTCTTCCCGTGACCACGGCCGTTGCAATACGGTCGAAACGTCGGACAATAAACAAGGTATTTTACCTTAAATTATTCACGCGATTAAGACCCGTAATATATATATTTTAATAAAATATCGTGCCATCAAAATTTAAACAGTATCGCTGAATTACCCATCAAAATTTTCCAGGGTTTAATTTTATACCGAATGTTATATTATGCAGATTTTAAGATATATACTAAGTTATTTGTTTTAATGTGATAACTATGCCACACCGTGGCATAAACTAACATATTAATATAAACAATTAATTTTAATGATTGGTGACATAATTTTAAGTTTTTCTCAAATTTTATGACTCTCTATTTTTTTAAATAGGTAACTAAATACTTAACGGTTTTTGTTGGTTAAGTACTTAATATGTTACTATTAATAGGTTAAGTTTTATAGTTAATATGTAGTAAAAATAACTTTTAAAAAACTCAATCACATCTACTCAATAGACTTTATTTTTTTAAAGTGTGATTTAGAATATAAAAGACATTCAATAGTATTTATTTATTTATTCATTTATGTATACAGTAGGTTAGATAATATCGTTTCGATTATAATTAATAGTTAATATCCTTATTATTCATCCACATTAAGCACACACTAATCACCTCAACACCTACTAATCATATAATTGAACAAAATTGGAACAAATTATATAATAAACAAAACAAATTAAACTTAAGAGTCAACATTAACCTAAAACTGATCTAATAAATTCAATTGTATATAATTATTTAACATTTCATTATAAAATTACAAGTTGCGACTAAATTATAATCAAAGTAGGTTACATTCAATGGGTTAAATTAAAAAGTCGTTAAATAAAAAAATAGCAGCTTCTAGTAAGAGTCGTTTAAGTTTAATTTTGAAGTCGAGTTGATAAAGTGACGTTTTTATATCTTAAGGCAGTTTATTAAAAAAGTTTTAGGGACATGTGATTGCACTATGTTAAGGGGGCATTACACTGAGAGAATTATTTATTTAGCGCTACGTACACAGCGATACGATCGCCGGCTTCGCTCTTCTGCACACAACCATTACTTCACAGTGCGCAGGAGCGCAGGTCAAAATAAAGTAGAATATTCGTTCGTACATATATTAGATTACGAACGCCATGACTATGACAATACGAAAATGCTCGTTTTTGCATTTTTCCGCAACTTCAAGATTTATTTGCGGGATCATATTAAGACATATCCTTAAATTTCTTTATTTCATCTACTAGAATAACTCTTTGACAAGTGACACAAATTTTTTCGTGTCCTAATATTTAGGTTTTCTATATAAATTTTTGAGAGAGCCGAACCCTGTTTCCCGTAATCTACCTTTAAGATGTGGCACAGATTTGGCTTCTTAAACTCTCCTCCTTGTACTTTCTCTTAGTTTCCTTTCTTCTTCAGATTGCTATTTGTGTACATATTTAGAAAAATGTGTTAATAGGACCAATGCATACAGGGAGGGTACAGTGAGATCATTTTTGAAATGTTTCCTTTAAGACTCCTGTTGACCGTTACGCATCATTGTGCGAATAGCTCTTTTGAGATAACACAATAGAGAGATTGGCAAAAGGCTTTCGTACTAACAAAAGCCGTTAGCCAATCTGTCTTACGGCCGGTCTCAATAATCTAACTATCGATGGAATTGGTTACTAGAGCTATACATTTGACATAAGCTACATACAAATTATGTCAAAATTCTACCTCTAGTAGCCAAATCCAGCGATAGTTAGATTATTGAGACGCCGTACGTCTTACTCTGCTATCTTAGTTTAAATTCTATTAGTGCATATAAACATTTCTCAATTGCGTATGTCCATATAATTTTGAAGGCTTCTCAGTATGAAGCAAGCTGTGGTGATGGAGTTTTCCAAGCTCTTCAGTTCTGGTTTTCAATTAAGGTAGCTGTCTACATTTACATTGTTCAAAACACAATTAAGACTGTTTATTTTTGGAGGTGGTACGAAAAAGCATTATTTTGGTTTTACTTGCATTCAACCTATGCCCATTGATAGTGAAATTGGTTCACTATCAATGGGCATAAGTTGAATGCTTCCGTAAATGCTTCCAAAAATTATGTATACATTTAGAAATGAAATGTTTTCAGCTGATATTATGGCGTTTGTTTCATCTGCAAACGCCATCAATTGTGCATGTTCTTTTAGAGACCCCATTATTAGGTCATATTACATCGTTCATGAATATATTTAAAATATTGGACCCAGTATGCATCCTTGAAGAACGCTTGTACCAATATTTATCAATTTAGATCTGAACACCTGTTCAAGTCTTATCTTCACTTCGGGAAGGTATAAGTCGCTTTATTTCCACTAACATTTTCCTATTTTTAAATAAGGCAAGTTGCATTGATCCCCCTTTTCTTAAATTGTACAACTATGGATCTTCTACATTTAAACTATGTGACCTAGTCAGATTGACGCGCTTTCTATTTTGTATAACGCGTTTACATAATGTAGCAGCGTTACTTGATGTTTTTGGGCAAAGCGGTTTTTTTTTCTTTTTGTGGAAAGGGAGACATACCTAAATATGTAATTAAAAAGACAGGGCCCCGTCGCGTATCAGCTCCTTCCTAGAGACAGTTCCTCAAGAAAAATCTATACTAATATTATAAAGCTGAAGAGTTTCTTCGTTTGTTTGAACGCGGTAATCTCAGGAAGTACTGGTCCGAATTGAAAAATTCTTTCACTGTTAAATAGCCCATTTATCGAGGAAGGCTATAGGTTATATAACATCGACAATAGGAGCGGAGCAATGAGAAATGTTGCAAAAACGGGGAAAATTTACGCAGACGAAGTTGCGCGGGACAGCTAGTCATGTATAAAAATACCAATAGAAGTTTGTCAAACAAGGAACTAGAACTAACAGGTGCCCTCGCATGCTTTGTATCTTAAGATAAGCCTTGCCTTGAAATTATATAATATTTATATGTTATTCATCCAATAACCTTTACGTTATAACATTGAGAAGGACCTTACACTATGATTATTATTGATATTTTGAGGTGAGATTATTGACAAAATGAATTCCAATTTAGAGATTTATTGGACAATGTTGTAAATGTATTCATATGAATCGCTATATGAGATATAAATAACGTTATTTTATTGAATTTGAATTAAGTAGGTATTAATCAACTTTGATGATTTTTTTATGTGGCATATTTTGGTATGCCAACATTATTAAGATCATAACTTAATTTAACCAAGGTATAATTAAATCCTTATCAGTATATCCATACTTCCATACTAATATTATAAATGTGAAACTGTTACGCTTTCACGCTCAAACAGCTAAACCGATTTTGGTATAGAGATAGTTTGAGCCCCGGGGTTTTTATCGCGATAGCCGACATCCACGCGGGCGAAAGCTAGTATCTTATATATATATTTTTTTTTCGTAAAATTTTGTATGCAGGGGTTTTTGGGGGCGATTAATCGATTTACAGTTGGATCAACGTAACTAGGCCGGACTGAAGTAGGCGACAAGTGGTTGCGCAGATGCATTTATTGGAAGTAAATGGTGACAGGAAGCGGGGGGCTGGGGCGGTAACTAAACCAAGAGGATTAGAGATGCGATTACGCATTACATTGTCATAATTAGTATTACTAATTCATGTTTTTTTTGTGATTATTTTGGTAAAGAAATTGTTTTTCAAAGTTTCTTTATTATTTACTGTAACTGTTCTAAATTTAAACTTTGATGAACTCATTTAAATAGTGTTTTTATATTGTTGAATTAAAATGTTGTTAATATTTTTAATCCATTATTCGTTATCGTAAGTAATTTTAGGGTCGCATCTCTATGACATGCGCGAAAGTGATAAAAACCTAACTTCAATCCGGTCAAGATACGTTGATCGTACTGTAGCTAGGTTTTTATTAGAAAACGTTGTTTAAAAAAAAATCCGAGCAAAGCTAGGTCAACCAGGTACTTTTCCTATAAAAGTATATAATACCATTTTAAAATCTTAGCAGCTGGAAGGGCTGAAAACAGCTACCAAATGTGATTAATTTAGATATTACATACTACAACTCGATAAGTTTTGAGAAAAGAAAAACTTTTTTTAAGCAGCATTTTTATTTTTTTATTTTTCGAAATTCTTTCCCTCATTCTTTATGCAATGTTTCATTCGCCTAAACCAACTATTAAAACACTTTTGCCAGTCTTAATCCGATAGGTCCCAAATTGCGACTTCGTAGGCGGCCACGGCCTTCCACATTACTAGCAATCCTGGTAACCCCTCCAGCTAAGCTCAATGGCTTGTGATAGGAGTGGGTTCACGTCGGTAGTATAATGGGTATGTTTCTAACCTGCGACCTCACGATTCGACCGATGCCTTAGTCATTAGGCTGCCGCCGCTTCGTCGAAATCTACGAAAAATCCACGTTTCAACAAGTCTTGACGTTCCGTTTTTTAATTGTAAACGCATTTTGCGGCACTAATCCAAACAGGCCTGTTTCTCATGCAATCGTCTGAGAGCAAACGCGGGATCCAACGACAACATGCTTCCTCACTCCCAAGATGCTGATGCAAAATGCGTTTGCTAATGTTAACGCTCCCCGAACTAACGCCAGAATCTTCTCGATGTCCGAGTACAGTTCGATCAACATAACTTGGCCGGACTGAAGTTGGCGAGAAGTGGTTGCGCAGATGCATTTTTTGGAAGTAAATGGTGACAGGAAGCGGGGGGCGGGGGCGGTAATTAAACCAAGAGAATTAGAGATGCGATTACGCATTACATTGTCTTAATTAGTATTACTAACTCATGTTTTTTGTGATTATTTTCGCAAAGAAATTGTTATTCAAACTTTTTATTAGTATTTACTGTGCCTGTCTTAAATTTAAACTTTTATGATTTCGATAGTATTTTTATATTGTTGAATTAAAATTTTGTAAGTATTTTTAATCGATTAAACATAATTAGATAATCGTTTTCGTAAGTAATTTTAGGGTCGCATCTTTATGATATGCGCGAAAGTGATATGAACTTAACTTCAATCCGGCCGAGTTACTTTGATCCAACTGTAAGTAATTCGTGGGTCTTCTCGCAAGAGTAATAAACACATTTTCTGCAGTTCCTGCCGTTTGTGGGCAACCACTTCTAGGTTAGTTTTACCCCTTTTAAATTCACTTAACCATCTAAAACTGTAGCCCGAGATGGGGCAGACTCCCCTAACGCTAATTGTAATAGTTGAAGGCTACGTTTTTCAGTAAAACCTAAAATCATAAAATATCATAGCATGCAAATGTTCGCGGTTAAGCTTCATCGTTGCAAAGAAAACCGCGGGATCCCTCGTAGTTAATTTTTTTTAAACCTAAATAAATAATTTTCCTTTTAAAAATATATAATAATAATATCTATTAGATATGTTTCGGAACTTAATCGCGTGAATTATTTAAAGGTACGAACCTTTTATTTATCTGACATTTCGACCGAATTGCACCGATCGTGGTCACGCGTGACCACGAACGGTGCAATTTAACGTATCTACCTTTAAATAATTCACGCGATTAAGTCCCAAAATATATCTAATATATATAAAAATCGCGAAAGTTTAAAAACAATAATAATAACATCTATTATATCTTGGGACAACTCACACTACGCCATCTGATCTCATACTAAGCAGAGCTTGTACTATGGAAACTAGATACCTGAACTGATAAACATACTTACATATTTCTAAATTCATAGATATTATAGATAAATGACACTCAGGCACAGAATAAACCGTCGTGCTCATCACACAAAGTTTTATCCTAGGTGATCGAACCCACGACTTCCGGTTTAGCAGCCAAGGGCATTTTTAAATTACGAGCGTCTCAAAACTTATCGAATGACCTACGATGTATAATCGCTATCCATTTTATATTATAGCGACCTGTTTTGAGCTAAGTTATTATAAGGCCTGAATTAATCACACTGTCTAGCTATTTTATATAATACTAGCTTTCGCCCGCGGCTCCACCCGCGTGGATGTCGGTTATCGCGATAAAAACTATCCTATGTCCTTCCTCGGGACTCAAACTATCTCCATATCAAATTTCATCTAAATCGGTTTAACTGTTTGAGCGTGAAAGGGTAACAGACAGACTAGAGTTACTTTCAGATTTATAATATTAGTAAGTATGGATCTAGAAAGTCTTAAAATTGTAAAAATTGTTATAATTGAGTCAAACCTAAACCCCGAGGGTTTTTTAGAGTCGGAGGCGCGTAGGTAGGTTGGGCTTCTTCCGCATGCTGTAATAAAGCGCAGGCATCATGAAATTCATCATATCTAATTATAATCGCCTATTAATCACATTGCCCCTAATATAATACATTACCTACTTTTAAAAGTGTTGTCAAACAGTTTACAGACCCATTAAACCACTTGTCACGTGAAATTAAAACCTGAAATATTAACCTATTATTTTATAAGTTGGCATATGTTATGTGTTGAATTAAACTGTACATTTTGACTCTTTTCCTGCTAAATAATACGGATAAATGACTGCACGAAAATTGAAAAATATATATTATAATCACTACGCAGTGGATGCCTAATGATGAATATGATGGATGTCGCCATCTACGTAGGAATAGGAAACGCTGGCGTGATGATCTGGATGCCTTTGAGATGTGGGAGGAGAGCTCTAGATAGTGAGATTTGATATTCTTTCATATCAAATCTTACTATCTCTTCTCCCTAAAGACCTAAAGTATAGTATAACAAAAATATATTATAAAATGTATAAGAAGACACGACAAAGTATAATGTTGATAGAATTGTTATAACTAAAGTATTAAACCTGCCTCATGTAATGAATTAAGATATTATTTATAAATTTATTACAATATAAATGTTTTGTAAATATTTACTGTTTTTATTGAGTCTCGTCTCTACTCTGTCCTTGTGACAACCTCTTGCGGCTAATTAACGCTTGAAAGGAAATATAAAACTAATTAAATGTGTACTCTTAGTTAACGTGGGAACAAACTCAAATAAGACAATTGATAAGGAAATAAATAATCTAAGTTACCTGAATAATTTTATGTAAGTACTAGGAACATTGTTAAAACAATGGCAAGAAAGTGACCAACAACCAACACAAATCGTACACGAGAAATTTGAAAAAAAAAAAATGAAATACTTAATCACTTAACTCATTTTTCCACAAACACTACTACTTTTTCTAGTGTTTTGCAACCTCTCTGAGAGCTCTTTCTCAGAGAGTGCAAAACACTAGAAATAGTACTCTGTGTGCTGTGTTGTTAACCCACCTTAATAATCTTTTTAACAGGCTTCAAAAAGTTTATCTGTTTAACCTGTATAAATGTATGTTCACGATTCTTTCAATCACTGCCTATGGTCCCCGAGCCAGGTACAAATGTGGTCAATTATGTCCTCTAGGGCGATAACTTGTAAAATTGTTCAGAGAATTGTATCATAAAGCTCATTGAGCGGCAGCTGCAATTCGGTGGGTTAAACAGCGGTAGCCTCCCAAACCCGTTGAAAAAATAAAATAAAATTGAAGAAAAAATGTTGACTGACTATAGAGTGGTGTATAATACGTCAGCTGGTCACACGAAAATGTACACTTAAACACACACACATAGTTTCCATGGGGAATTTCGCCACTGCTTGCTCCAGAGATTTTTCAGAGACTCAATGTCGCCGTGTCGTTTAGAGCCATGAGCCGCCGATGTCCTCTAAAACTGACCATAATTTGTAGTCTAAAGGGTTGAGGTCTGGGCTAGATGAGGGCCAGTCTTCAGCTCTCATAAGTCAGAACGTTGGTTTCAACCATGCGTCACGAAGCACGAACTACCCAGTTCGTGCTTCGTGACCAGGTGCAGAGACCTGCTGGAAAGTTCACGGTACATTTTTAAAAAGTGTATTGATGAGAGGTTTCACAATACGATCAAAGACTGGCTCTTGATACACCTTGGCTGAAGTTTTCACTCCTTTTTCACATAAATGTACCTTTGTGGCGCCTTGATAAGAGACGCCCCACCAAACCTTCACTAACGCAGGATGATGACCACGCTATACCTTTCCGACCACTTGAGCAGCTTCTTTAGAACTGTGAACATACCTACATTTTATCATTTTGCTTATTGTAGTGCTCTTTAATCGTGAATTTTTTTCATCGGTAAAGAGGATATTTATGTGCCCTTCTTTGCAATCCTATTTTCTTTAACACACCCAATCCATTTTTTAATTTGATAATAAACACAAAATTAAACCGGGCAAGTGCATGTCGGCCACGCATAATGTGGGGTTCCGTAGTCCTCCCCATTCGAATAATGTGGCTTAAGAAGTGGGTTTTCTGTTGTTTTTGTTTCATACTTACAACGTTATATCTACATAATAATATTCTTATCAGCTGTTACTCGTAATCTTGTAAAGCCTACTTAGCTAACAAAAAATGCAGTTTAAAGCTTAATATTTTACAAACGGATCCCTAAATCTAAAAATCGTCTTCCCAACACCTAAACGTTTTTATAGACCTATTAATGATACCCCACACGATGGGGTAGGTAAGAAAAAGAAATCACACCCCCACTTTACATATAGGGGAGGTAGGTACCCCAAAAAAAAAAAATTTACACATTAATTTTTTAAGATTTTATTCTTTCACTTTGTCGGCGTAAGTAATATTTGTATCCATGCAAAATTACAGCCTCCTGCACTGATACTAACAATCTCTGAGTTTTATATAAATATGTGAAATGGCGCGAAATCGAAAGAATTTTTAAAAATAATAAACGCGTTCCAAATTCAAAGTAATTAAAAGTTAAAAATAGAAAAGTTTTTACGTAACAGTATTTATAGCCGGACTAATTATTTTTTTTTTTCTTTTCTCAAATTTGATTTCATTTAAGTTATTCAACATTACAAGATAAATCGAGGAACTTGGTCATGAGAATCTATTGATGGCTCAGGTACTACTACTGATCCGATTTGAATGGGGCTTTTTGTAATGGTTTTAGTATATTAAATTGTAAATAATCATCCACACAAATAACCATCCTAAATTATCATCCACGTGCGTATACCAGATACAGACTAAAACAGGAAATTTCTATTAAGTACCTACCTAAGTAAAATAATTTACATAATTATTCTTTCCCCTTGATTTGAACAACATTTAAAGGTTGATGAACATTTTACAGTTTCCTTGATTTTAATTTGAAATTAGTACCTACACTTTCTTTAAAAAAAATTACTGATTTTATGTATTCAGATATATTAGGTAAGTAGGTACTTATCAAGTGCATGCATAGGTCAAGCCCGCTACTGCAAGCCGAAATGCTGTGAGTTTGATCTTGGCTCGTTTGTATCGAAGATATGAAGGCTTTTTTAAATAAATAAACATCGTAGCGGTTTCCAACTCCACGTGATTAAGCCGTTATTTTTTTTACCTAAAGTTAAAAATCATTCAAATATAAACTTACTCGTGTTTCTAAATAAAGAAATAATACAAATCATACTACAAACATGTCGACCTTTTAATAGGTTTTTTTTTGTTTAGATGTGTATATATATTGCTGTAGAGTATCATTAATCCGCACCCAAAAATCTGTGCGCGGCCTTGTCGAGTTATTGTGTAGTCGGTGTCGATTTGCAAATAAACGGGTTTGAGTTTTGCTGATAAAGCTTATTAGTAGTATCGCGGGTTTGTTTAGTGAACGGACGTTTTTCCGGCTTATTTTTAAATAATGAATTCGTTTATTAAACTGTGGTTTGGCGCGGCTATCGTAGCAGTTGTGGTGACAACAGTATGGACAGACAATATCGCACCAGTAGAGCAATGTCCAGGTAGGTGACCAATGATCTGTTTGAAATAATTTATTTTAGATATTTATGCTGTAGAATGTCGCCTTTTTGGTACGTTATTGAAATTTTATTGATATCTAGTTATTGCCAGCTAGGTAGGGAAATAGTGTACAAGATGATCCCTGGAGGCCAGATGATCCCTCTTAATTGCAGCAAAACTATAAACGCTATATAGATTTTTTTATAGGTAAAATGTAGTCCCCGGTGCGCCCTCGCCTCTGTCAATCGTGATGGCGTCATTTTTATGTAAATTTATTGTTTCACGACTTGGTACCAGTAGAAAACATTTTCGCTATGTTAACATAAGAATAAATAAGTTGACGTTGGGGCGAGATGGTTACAGTATTGGTGTACAAGATGATCCCCGGGATCATCTAATTTAGCAGGCTAGATCACCCAATTTGACTATTTGTATATTGGATGGTTATGTTTATTTTCTAACAAAAATTACTTAATTATATGGCTTAAATATATAGGTATACAGAAAAGTAGTGATCAGTATACCTGTATTCGTTCTATTTTTAGATTTAAATAAAAAAATAAACTATATCATGCAATTATAAAAGTAAAAGTCGAACATTGAAGTGTATCGCATTCGATCCGTAACGATAGTCATGAACCCTTTTGTGTTACACCAATCCAGATTCATCCATTCAAAGGTAGTGGGCGGAAAAAGTCACTTGAAAAGAAAACGAGTGGATACTAACTAACACGACTTAAAACAATTATTTAGAAGAAGAAACAAATAAAGATACTAATTTAGAAATAAGAATACAAACAAGCACAATGTAAAACAAAAAACCTTAAAATACAGGATAGCATAGGAATGTCAAAAAAAAATGAAAATAATATTTCCGTCATCCGAAGAATTCAACACATTTTATACTGCTGCATGATGCATTTACCAAAAAAATAGTAGAGACAAGGTATTGGTAAAAAGTTGTGCAAGCCAAAAATGACACCGTGAATGAAATAAGGATTACCTATTTGATCTCAAAGTACAGTGAGTAATGTTTTGCGTATCTATGATTTCGTAACAAATGTGTTATTTTTTATACAATTCTACCAAATCCTACAACATTCTAAAAAAAATAGTAACAATATCCCCATAATCATTTTGCCCCTGCTGCAGGGATCGTCTTGGAGTCCAGGGTGTACCTACAAGATGATCATTTATTAGTGTTTTACAAATTGTGAATTAAGTATAATAATAATCAAAGAACAAAAAAATTAAAATTTTGAGTACGACAACAGGTATACAAATAATTTTACTATCTATAAACGTTTTTACATCTGTTTTAAATGAATATCGTTAAAATATAAGCATTCTCCCTTATAGGGATCATCTCGTACACCTTTCCCATTTTTCTATTTAGGTATCTGTCTTCTGCAAGGATCACCTTCAATGACCATCAGTATCAATTCTGGTTATATATCTACATATAGGTATGTTTAGATCTCCATGATAAAACATCGTGTAGTTTTTTAGTCGGTTCAAAACCGACATACATCCTAACCATCACCTCGTTGTGCCCTTGACGAGGTGACATCCGTCAGAAACACTCGCAAAAAAAAGGTAGGTCGTATATCTCGCAGATCGTAGGTAGTCTGAAATTTAACGGATCGTCATTTCTAAAAATAACTATTCAATAATAATAATAATAATTTATTTTCCACACGGCGGCATGATAGGTAGTTACTTAGTTAAATACACTGTATTACCGTACTATACGTGCGAGCGGTTTTGTAGGTAGCCGGCCATCTATATGGTACCTACCTACCTATTTTATGACGAAAGCCTCGATGCGGTGCAGATCGTAGAGTGTAAATAACAAAATGATGCATTATTGGATTTACATTTTAAAAAATCCCTCAAAAATATTTATTAGCTAGTTTTCTGATATTGCACAAGGACACGAAGTTTTTGCAGTAATTTTTTAACACCTTAAATAATTTTATTTAGGTAGCAATTCGGTTCAAATTGAATAATCAAAGAAACAAATTCACATCACGACTTGGTTACCCAGTTTTTTTTAAATTCAGTGAATGGCGAGCAACTTATCTACCATAGAGTTCACGTTTACCATTAATTTAAAACCAGAATTATTTAACGTATTTTGAGTCCAACCTTACAAAAAGATTCAAGTTTATGAGAACCGATCTCCAGATAATTATTCAATTAACTGTAGGTATACCTATTATTATGCATCAAAACTAATCCAAATATTAATAAGAAAATCTGACTGTTTCAGACGAAAATTTTGAAAACTTAAGAGACAGGATTCAAGTAATTCCCTGCGGGAAAACACGCTGTAAACTGGCGAAAGAAACGAACATAACGGTTATAATAAAATTTAAAACAGGTGAGTACCTCTGCATATATTTACTATATTATGTCTCTTTTGCTATTACGTAGCACGGTCCAGTGGGCGTACCCAGGATTATTTTTAGGATTCCGTAGCCAAAATGGTAAAACGGAACCCGTTTCGCCATGTCCGTCCGTCCGCAGCTTAGCTCAGAGATTGTTAGTGCTAGAAGGCTGTAATTTTGCACAGATACACTTAATACTTATGGCGACAAAGTAAAAGTATAAAATTTTGAAAAAAAAATGTTTTATGCTACCTCCCCTATATGTAATTGAAAGTGGGGATGTGATATTTTTCTCACCAACCCCATCGCGTGAAGATCTATCGTATCATTCGATAGATCTTTTAAAAACATTTAGAAGTTGTAAAGACCATTTTTCGATTTAATGATCCGTTTATGACATATATTAAAGCTTGAAAGTGAATTTTTTTGTTAGAGTCATGTGTCCCTGCCAGCTAAATGGTTGATGTTGGGTATATGAAAAAAAAACACGATAGTAGTATATATCGTGAAATTAAAAATATAACTTTAACAACTAAGTAGGCTACTTAACGAGTAACGGCAGACCAAGTGAGAAGTAACATTTTCGTACAGATTCCATTCAAAAATACTTATATAACGTTGTTAGTAGTATGAAACTAAAACAACAGAAAATCTACTTCTTAAGCCGCATTATTCAGATGGGGGACTACGGAACCCTATATTGTGTGTGGCTCGACATGCACTTACCTGGTTTTTCGGTGAAGGTTTTTGTAATTTCGGGAGGGATTTTACGCGTACAACCATTAAACACCGGCGAAATGCCCCCCCCCCCTTCCGGTACGCCCATGCTACATAGAGGTACTTATATGGTGTGGTGAAGAAATCCCATTAGGTTCTTAGTCACTTTTCACCCTTTATTCATTAGGTATTGCAGCGGTTTTATATCAAACCTACTTAAGCAAAACCTGATATGTAAAATACTTTCGATTTCGAACATAGATGTCTGGCTTGTTTCGATATTAAATTATGTGACAGATAGTGTATATTCAGTTTGGTAACTACAAGTAACACCCAACCGCAATGTTTTTTCTATCTTCATTATTAAATTTACCGGTACAACCTACCTACAGAGGTATGTGCAGGCGCGGATCCAGAACTTTGTTCAGGGGGGGGGAGATGTGACCCAAACGGTCAAGTGTGAGTCGTTTGCATGACAGGAGTGGTGCATATGATTCACCATTGGTACATCAGCCACTACCGCCGAGGAAAGGCCAATTGCCTGTCAAAATACTCAAATTTCCAAAAAAAAGGTCTTCCAGTCGAGTCGGAAGAGGGAGGGGTCTCAATTGCCCCTATTGCTCCTCTTGGATCCGCGCCTGTAACTACCCAATTGCAATGTTCTTTACCAAGGTATGTGCCCAACTAAGTATCTTTAAAATCCTATTAATATCATAAATCTAAAAGTTGTGTAGATGGATTGCTTTTTCATGCAAAAACTGTTGAACGGATTTTGATAAAACTTTACAATAGGTAATGTAGGTAGAGGAAACCACCCAATTATTGTAATAACCTACTTTATGAAAAAAACACAACAGCTGACATTTCAAATAGTGCCAAACTATAAGAGTAAATGTCAGCTGTTGTGTTTATATTGCTCTAATGTTTATAGTGTTGCTAATTTTAAATAGGAAAATAATGCATATCGAACTTTAAATATCAACGGTTTCAATTATTGTTTTTAAACTTTCGCGATTTTTATACTTATATTTTGCGACTTAATCGCGTGAATTATTTAAAGGTAGAACCTTTTATTTACCCGACGTTTCGATCGAATTGCACCGATCGTGGTCACGGGTCGATAAAAGGTTCGTACCTTTAAATAATTCACGCGAAATTATGTCCTGAAATATATCTAATATCAACGGTTTCCTTGTTTTTTCAAACTAAAATCAAAAGTGCCAACAATTGGACGAGTGCCAACGTTTGGTTTGTCTACCCAAAAACTCTTGAATGGATTTTGATAAAACTTTACAGTAGGTAATGTAGGTAGGGGAAACCTAATTAACTTAATGAGTAAGTCCTATATTGCTTATTGGTACAGTGTTGCTAATTTTAAACAGGAAAATAATTTACTTTTTAGTGAATACCAAAAAAATCTAAAGTGCCAACAATGGGCTAGTTTCCAACTAGTCAAAACAACAACTCTTTGAGTTGTAAAAATGGCGGCAAACTAACCGGCCATTATTTTTACAGCTCCGAGTATCTTGTAAAAAATGATTTAAATACGTGATAATTGAATAAGAACGAGACTTTGTGCTTTTATTAAGCGCATAAATACTTGACACTAGCAGAAATTAGCCATTAAAACGGCTAGATTGCCAAAAACTGAAAGAAGAAGAAGAACAACTCCTTAAGAAATGTCAAAACGGAGATTTTAGTAGATCTCATACAAATACTGGCCTGTTGGTCTAGTGATCCGATCCCCACCCAGGATAAATCTTTGTGTGATGAGCACGATGGTTTATTCTGTGTCTGGGTATATTTTATATTTATAATGACCACAATATTTATTGCTTAAATATAAGTACTAGTATAGTATTATATTATCTGTGATATAAGTATTACACTCACAACATAAATTACAACAAACTAACTTTATTAATTAAATAACATTGGACATCATAAATTACTACCAGATCGGTCGGCTATCAAACTCACAGTCCCAGACTGTCTTTTATTTCTTTCTAATATATTTTATTTCCATATAATAATAAATTTTACGCTTAAAGGTACTATCACCTTAAGTTTATGGTATCATTGCATGAGCATGAGACTCGGCATAGTACCTACCTACTTACAGTTGGATCAACGTAACTAGGCCGGACTGAAGTAGGCGACAAGTGGTTGCGTAGATGCATTTTTTGGAAGTAAATGGTGACAGGAAGCGGGTGGCGGGGGCGATAACTAAACCAAGAGAATTAGAGATGCGATTATGCATTACATTGTCATAATTAGTATTACTAACTCGATGTTTTTTTGTGATTATTTTCTTAAAGAAATTGTTTTTCATAGTTTCTTTAGTATTCACTGTAACTGTTCTAAATTGAAACTTTTATGAACTCATTTAAATAGTGTTTCTATATTGTTGAATTAAAATTTTGTTAGTATTTTTAATCGATTAAACATAATTAATCGTTTTCGTAAGTAATTTTAGGGTCGCATCTCTATGACATGCGCAAAAGTGTAAAGAACCTAACTTCAATCCGGTCAAGTTACGTTGATCGTACTGTACCTTACCTACTGAGAGAATGTCCTTGATTTTTCCTTGACTTGTTGGTATTTGTTTGACTTCTTAAAATAAACCGGTTCTTGCATTATAAGTCTTAGTAGGTAACCACTTTGTTTATGAGCTTGAGGTACTTAAGTAAGAAGTAAAATTTAATAGCATCCATGTTAATAATAGGTTAGGTAGGTAACTACCAAATTAACGAGCTAAGTGAATTACCTACAGACACACCAGTTTTTCTAGTGTACCTAATTGTAAATTATCAACATTAAGAAACAAGTCTTCTGGGAAAATAATAAATAGGTATAAAGATTATGCAAAAAAGAAACAATAAAACAACATTATCTAGGTATTGTAGTAATTTTTATAAGCATTTCTTGTCAATTACTTTATTAATACAATAATTGCATTTTTGATAGGTAGAAAAATGTAAAGTCCCGACCCAGGAATCGAATCCAAGACTTCCGCATGCCAAAGAGGGACCGGAATCATTTTTCAAAAATTAGGTGACTCATTTCCCTGCCGCACATTCAAAAAATGGAACTCCCTACCAGCACATGTGTTCCCACCTACCTACGACATGGAGTCTTTCAAAAGAGACGTAAAGAAGCACCTTGCAGGTGCGCAAGGTAAGGACAGGCAGTGCTGCACATCGTGCTGTACTGTCTGGCCTTGCGTTTGGACTCTATTTCCACTTAACATCAGGTGGAATGGAGTGATTTGCTTACCTGTTATAAATAAATAAATAAGTCGCGGGTTTGACTCCTGGGTCTGGACTTCAAATTTTTCTATCTTTCAAAAATGCAACTTTGAAAGATATCTAAACAACAATCTTCTAACATGACAAAGTTGAACATAGGTGTGATTCGATGTATTTTTTTTATTTTTCAGAAAAGGAAGTTAAGACTTTAAAAAATGATGTGTCCGCGGAGATAGCAGGTGTACCTCTCCCGTTCATTGGCGTTTCGGGTACGAGTGCATGCGGGCATATTTTGCACGCGGACACGGGTGAACCCGCAGGATGCCCTCTTGCCGCCGGCCAGGAGTATGTCTACACCAACGAGTTCCCAATCTTATCCTTTTACCCAACCGTTCCTTTGCGTGTACACTGGAGTCTCGATGACGGTAACGACAAAATAATATGTTTTGAGGTGCCTGCCGCCATTACCAAGGCGAAATCAAAGCAATAATCAATTATATTTTATCGAAATCAAATCGAATCGAATAGAGGTTGCAATTGAAAGTAATTTTCGGTTAACGCTCATTTCTGCTTGGTAGTCTATATGAAGTCCGGGTAAGGATGGTTTCAGTCTAGCGAGGCGAGACATGGATGGACTAAGGCAGAATTGTAATTTGTGTGGCGAAATTTCAACTCAAACAAATTCAAATATTTATTTGAGAGCAATACCACCAGTTTTAGAACAGAAAGAAGAATTACGAAAAATCGAATAGAAATCGAAAATCCCTCTCGAAACTAGATGAATCTGACTGACCTTAGTAGGTAGTAGGTAATTATGCGAGATTAAGCCATTAAATTACATTGTCCCCTACAGAAATCCGCGCGTTTTTTTTTTCGTTATCTCTATTCTGCAGGACAGTTCTATATCGTAACAAACTAGTATTTTGTTTCTTGACTCGGCCATGCTCTCCCATTCATTCAGAGATTTAACAGCAAAAATGGGCGGGCAGAAAATTGAAATTTTGCAAGAGAAACTTTAATCCTCGTTCAGCCGACCCATGTCTCTCTTCTCAAACCATCATTACCGACATTGGTATACCTACTTATGTGATGTATTTAAGTGAACAAACGAGTATGAACAAAAGCATGCCGTGTAAACTGCATTTAAGTTAGCAAAATACGTAAAACAATGGTAAACCAAATAGGCCCTATTCATACCGAAATGGCAGCGGCGCGGCGAGCACTTTCAGTGCCAAAGAATTTATCAAGATACCTACATAAAAATATAGACGGCTAAAAACATTACCCTTCCTTTTTGGCTTCGCCATAGTCGGGTAAAAAGAGCACAGATATGTACATGTGTATGTACCTACGCGCGGCGCCTTTCGGCCGCTCGCGACTGTGCAGTTTCGACCTCTTTGTGTCTTTCTAGCGATACTGGACTTATGCGTATGAATCTAGACTTCGTCTGCATAAAGTTTCTGTCTTTGACACTGAAAGTGCTCGCCGCGCACTCACCTCTCTTCTCTCGCGGCTCTAGCCGCCACGCGCGGTCATGTGCGGCCGCCGCGTCACGTGCAGCCGCGTCCTGCGTGTCCAGCCGTGGCCGCTGCCATTCTGGTGTGAATTGAGCCTTGAGTGCAATTCCAGTCACGCGGTACGGGCAACGAAGTGGAGGGGACCGGACCGTGAATTGACAAATAATCTTGGGTACGCTGTGATTGATCAATTGACGGTCCGCTGCGCTCCATTCCGCCCCGTTCCACATCAACTGAAACGCAACCTAAATCTCTTTCCCCGAGATAAAAATCCTAACTTTCGTAGTTCAATTTCTTAATTTACATATAGGTAGGTCGGCACAAGAAGTAGGCAGGTACGTTCATGATACGTTCCATTGTCAATAACGTGAACAAGTAGATTGAATTAATGTTGCCAGCTCTCGATATTATTATTTAATTTATGAAATTTCTTTTGTCGTTGAATTAGAGTATCGGCATATGAGTAATAGCTAATCCGCGAAATTTCGTCCGCGTCAATTTTCTGCACCTGTTGGCCATAGCGTGATGTTATATAGCCTATAGCCTTCCTCGATAAATGTGCTATCCAAAAAGAGTTTTTCAATTCAGGCCAGCAGTTCCTGAGATTATCGCGTTCAAACAAAGAAAAACTCTTCAGCTTTATAATATTAGTATAGATAAATACTAAGTACCTACCTACTTTATTACACATATGGTATCTATCCACCTGCTTACCATTGTTTTACAAATTGTAAGTGTAGGTATTACCTATACCTAGGAATACACACGGGCCTAGGACACCTAGGAATACAGGTGTAGGATAATTCCAGACGATTCGATTTAATTGTACATACAGTACGATCAACGTAACTAGGCCGGACTGAAGTAGGCGACAAGCGATTGCGCAGATGCATTTTTTTGGAAGTAAATCACCATTTACTTCCAAAAAATGCATCTGCGCAACAGGAAGCGGGGGGCGGGGGCGGTAACTAAACCAAGATAATTAGAGATGCGATTATGCATCACATTGTCATAATTAGTATTACTAACTCATGTTTTTTGTGATTATTTTCGTAAAGAAATTGTTTTTCAAAGTTTCTTTAGTATTTACTGTAACTGTTCTAAATTTAAACTTTTTAGAACTCATTTAAATAGTGTTTTTATATTTTTGAATTAAAATGTTGTTAGTATTTTTATCGATTAAACATAATTAATCGTTTTTGTTAGTAATTTTAGAGTCGCATCTCTATGACATGCGCGAAAGTGATAAAAACCTAACTTCAATCCGGTCAAGTTACGTTGATCGTACTGTAGTTACTCTATCAACCATTTTATTTTCATAGTTACCGTTTCTTAAATATTATACATGTACTAAGTACCAAGTCTGGTCATTTAACATTTCGAACCTGATTATGTATTTAGTAAATAGTGTTATGTACCTAAATATATTGAAGGGAGTGGTTTAATTGTAATGGTTTAGTGTTATAACAATAAATGGCTGTGTTCCAATAATTTAAAATACAATGCTAAAAAAAAGCAATATTGAACAGGTACAGAATGTAGTTAAAATTTTAGTGGTATAGACCTGGACTGCGCCATAACTTCACAAAATTGAGCACTTTCTAGAAAGAGACAACGCTACTTTGTAGACAATACCTGTCAAAAGACCGCACGAGTTTTTTCCCTCTTTCACGCTTGCAGTCAATATTTACGTTTTAATTCAAACGGATGGCACGATCCAGGTCTATTCGTCAATGGGTGTACTGTACCTAAATATTATGCTGTAAATATTTCTAAGTGTGATTTTGCTATTTGTTTTTCTTAAGTCACCTACTTATATTATGACATATTTCATACTCTTATAAGTATGAAATTACTCATCATCATCATCAGCCTATCGCAGTCCACTGCTGGACATAGGCCAATTGCACGCCACTTTGTTCTATCTTCGGCTTTTCGCTTTCAGCTCCTGCCAGCTGACTGACTGACTGAAATTAGTCATAATAAAAAAAAAAAAACTATTATATTTTATCCCGGTAGTAGCTGACTGAAACAATGAGTACAATCATTTTCGTCGTTTTTGCATTAAGATAGGTACTTATAGTCAGTAAAAAAAATCGTATCATAAATATTATTCTTGATACTGTGTCTTATGACAATCGAAAAGGCTAATTGGAAATTTTGCATAAAATTTATACTTTGCAATATATGTTCGTAAACTTTCGCGATTTGTACACATTATAGAATTTTATAAGCTACGGGTCTTAATCGCGTCAATATTTTATTTTAAGGCTAAATACCTTTGTTTATTGCCCGAAGTTTCGACCGTATTACAACGGCCGTGGTCACGGGTAGACTCCAAAACGAAACATAGGTATTTAGTCTTAAAATTAAAATTTTACGCGATTAAGACCCGTAGGCTTATAAAATTCTATAACAATTATAATTATTCATTAATTAGCAGTAATTTGGCACATAGTTTTTACATTGTAAGTGGTACTCCTACTATGTTGTACCCGTTGAGGTTGATATATCCAATCTCATGTACTCTTTTTTAAATATATTTATTTCTTGTTTTTGCATCAGTCCTTTAATATGGTGTTTAATATAATGGAGGCAGCACCTTACCTGCATAAACAGTTTATAAACCGAGGCCGCGAGGCGAATGGCTACGAGTTTTTATTGTCTTTTCGTTTCTCCGGCTTCACCTATTGTTTGCGAACAGGCATTATTTACGTACATATTGAATCGACTTTTCACAAGAGAGACTTTTGCTTCTTAGGTGAATAAAGATTTATTTTTAAAAATTAGGTGGCATTAACTGAGCTTTATCTATAAATGTCAGAAATTCCAAATAGGGTACACAAAAAACGTTTTTTTTGCGATTCCTGACATTTCTAGTCAATATCTATCAACCTCAGTCGGTCCCATAGAGTCTTTTGATCATCATAGTAAACAGTATCAAATTTTATTATGAAATAGGCAGGCAGGCATTTTTTTGTTACTAAGTACCAGTAAGTATACAACAATATCCTATTAGAAAAATCACTTCTTTAGAAAAACAAATAGCAAATTCACTCCACTAACTTTTATGTCAAAATGGAGAAGTTTAAAAAAAATAACAGATTTTTTAACAGAATGAGATCAATAAGGTACCTACCAAATGTGTCTGTTCACTCTGGGTTTTTAGTCCATACATTATAAACATGGTCCTTTATGCATCTCAGATATCAGATAGATGATTTAGGAGAATTTGTCCATAGTTTTATAAATAAATACAAATAAGATTCACACTGCAAGTATTATTTCTACGGATCGAAAAAAATGTACGTCTTTGATGCCTGGATTCCTCTATGCTGAACGAATGTGCAGTTTTGCTGCCTTGGATGTGCCTTGGTCGAGTAGATTCTATAGCGGCAACTCGCGGCAACTCGAAATTAACATATGGCAGGTAAGCTGAGCTTGTAGACACTGAATTGCGCCATTACCTCACAAAATTGACCACCTTCTAGTAAGAGACAACGTTACGAGGAGCCAATAGGTACCTATTTCTTTTCTGTAATGAAATGACATAAGCCTGTGACGTGGACCAATCAGATTTCTAGTAAGGGACAACTGTTGTCAGGCAGTTGTAAAAATGGCGGCAAACTAACCGGCCATTATTTTTACAGCTCCGAGTTTAACTTGTAAAAAATGATTTGAAACGTGATAATTGACTAAGAACGAGACTTTGTGCATGTAATAAGCGCATAAATACTTGACACTGGCAGAAATTAGCCGTTAAAATGGCTAGATTGCCATAAATTCAAAGAAGAAGAAGAACTGTTGTCAGCTGTTGTTTTATTTCTCTCATGCTTTGCATCCTATATTTACTTCATATGTCATGGCCGTACTCCACCAAAGCGGATATGTGTGGAGATGTCCGAAGCGGAGACGAGATGTTTTTCGGCTAGGGTGTATCCACCGACACTATGTGAAGATGCGTACTGGCTAGGGTGAAGATTTGCGCTAACTAAAGCGGACCTGAGCTGCTTGCAGCGACCGTTGGATGTGAACGCACATTTTAGAGCGATCTGACACAAAAGGTAGACATCTCAGTCATTCGTTTCTTTACATGAAGAAGAAGGAACTTGAATTCTCACGGCACGGAGCACATATCTCGTCTCCGCTGGGCGCCGTCGTCAGCTTGCGAGGCAAAACTCACATCTCTGCCTTATTCCAGCGAGGACCAGTTCCCTCCTCCGTTTTTCCACCCCTACATCCGGCCTTGCCAGTTACCTACTCTCGACGAATGAAGGTTGCTTTCTGCGCCTACTCTCCGGTATTCAGAGCAGATAAACAGGTCCAACTTATAACACGTATCTCTGTTTACATCGGGATCGGGAGTTAAAAATAAAGACCTTGATAAAAATAATATAATTTAATTCCGTACGTACGGTAGTCTGCTGTACACGCAATTATAAAATCATTTTTATTTTAACAACTCTTATAAATTAACACTTAGGAATATATCTAGAAGTAACCTGTTGAATTACTAATGCTAAAAATAGTCTTACTAGAGATCGGATTAAAACTCTAATTATGTATGTATCTTCCGATGTCTAAACAAAACTTTGATTCGTGCTTAAAAATATTTGAGTCACTGCTATTCACTTATAAGTGGTAGTGGCAGCATGATAATTAACGGCGTCTCAAAACTAAGTGATGTTTGAGTATTCGGAGGTGGTAGCTAACTAAAAATATTCTCCTTGTACTCGATATTTATGCGACTGGAGTAGGGGAACTATTCTCAAAACACAGCCTTGCCCGCAGCACTGTCAACGAAGGCACGTCAATTTCTTTATTGTGAATTTGACGCTTCGTCGCTGCGACAGCACTACACGCCAGGCAGTGCCAGGCAGTGTGTTTAGCAAATAGTGTCTCAGGAGCTTTTGGCTTCTGCACGTATTTAAATATAGACATAAAAAAGACCTTGTACTGCATTGCAAATATTGCATACATTTTTGCTAATAAAATCCGATCTCAGCATATCTACTGCATTGTCAATTATATGCTTTGTAGTTGTTCTGAAGTTTCTACATTATTCCATAATAGGCAATGTTTTAAAACTTGAGGCACGTAAACAAACGAGTAATCTAAAATCTACTTTATGGATGTTAAAAAATAATTAATTTTTATTGTCATTCTATTGTTTATTTTTTAACATCTCACATTTTTCTTACAATCGATTTGATTATTGCTTAAAATTATGATACGATTTTAGCCCTAACCGTAAAACAGACGAAGGGGTCGTTTTCGTATTCTAATCGCCAATTGACTTTCACATCGATAGAAGGATAAAAAGATAATATAGGGAAGGAATCTTTGTACAAGTACTTAGTGCCCGCTTTGAGAGGGCATGAAGCCGCTGATCCATCTTCATTGAAGACCTTGTCGCATATACTGACGCCGTCTACTCCGACGAAGGGCAGTTCGACGCCTAGGACATCTGCGGTTACGTGGGTTTTTGCCTCCTTCATGTCTCTATCTGTAAATGTAAGTATATTGAAATAAGTCTTACTAGATGCTAGCTCATTCTCAAATAGTAGTCCGGGGTAGTCCGGGAAGACTAAAATCCTTCTCGTCTGTGTGTTTTTATATTTAGTTTGATAAAAATGATCTTTAGTGGTGTCGCGAGGTACCTACTTATTGGCGGTATTAGGTGGGAGATCAAGAGAGAAGAAGGGGTGCCATCAAGTTTTTGCTCCTTCCGAAATAGATCCAGGGGGGCTAAGGGGGCTTAACCTCCCCCTACAAATCATTCACCATTCACCCATTCTATTTGTGTGAGTGGTGCAACAACGGCCCTATCTGGTTCAGGCTCTCCCAAACAACAAGCCCAGCCCCCCAAACAACAATCCTGGATCCTACCTAAAGGGTTTGACTAGTGTCAAGGCAGTGGCGCCCTGACACTGTACTGGTAAACCCTTTAGGTAGGATCTAGCTACCTAGTATTTGTTCCGAGTATAGTTGTAGGTAGGTGCTATAAGTGTGTTAATTAGATTGTAATGTTGACACATGACCCTAGTCAGGGATGGATCCAAGGGGGGCAACAGAGGCAATTTCCCCACTTCCCTCAGAATCGACTGAATTTTTCGGGGAAGTTTTGACGTAGTGTCAAAACTTCCCGGCGAGTTTTGACAGGCAATTATCCCCCTCGGCGGCGGTGACTGGTGTACCGGTGTTGAATCAAATGCCCCCACCTTGGCTAGTTGGGTCACACGTACCCTCCCCTGAACAAAGTTCTGGATCCGCGCCTGACCCTATTGTAGTGCGGAAGTTGTCTTTTTATAATAAAAATGCACATAAACATATTGAAAAACAAAACATTAAATTATTTATTTTTCTTCAATGTGACAGAATATAAATGACTTGTAATTCTCCATTAACTATTATCTATATGTATCTCGTTTTATTTCCTTATATCTAAGTACAAAAGGGTAAGGCGCAATTTACGTAGGTATGATTCATTTTTCCTACTCAACGCTTAAACGAGTTGAATGTTAAACTTTAGAGTTCCAACACTTTATTGGTGTTAAAGGTTTCATAATGCCGTTTATAAAACTGGTCAAATTGTCGCCGGCTGCGGCAGTAGGTAGATAAACAACATTTTTATTTCCTCGAAATGATCTTTATGATATTAATCATGATTCATTGAGGTCGAGATCAAGTACAAGCAGCATAATAGATAGTGTTCATTTAAATTTTTGTGTACATGTCTCGTTAAAACGCTTTTAGGGCCTCCCTAGACGGTTGTTGTGTGTACCGAATTTCTTGTAATGTATTGAATTTCTTTGCCCATTTGCCTCTGGTTCTTCTACGGGGGGCCGTAGGAATTACTTTTGGGCACCGACCCCCCCCCCCCTATCTATTGGGCGATGTCAGCTACCTACCCTATAACGAAATGCACCCTTCCCTTCGTCATAAACATCTGGCACTCACTAGTATTTGCCTCTCGTCGTGCCTCTCCAGATTGAAATCCTGGATCCACATATAGATTGAAGTATTAACTAAGTACTAAGTATTACTAGTACTAAGTTGGCCATACTGCGTAATGTTTGTAGTTTGTAGGTCGAGTAGAGGAGAATGCAACCCAATACCGCCTAATTACACATCCCGCTACGAGGGGGGTGGGTGCCAATAATTTCACCCGATAGGTAATACATTGTAAAGGGGAGGGGGGGATGCAAATTAATTTAGTGCCTTTCGCAAATAATTTAACGCCATAGGTTCGGTTCCATAGCCGGTTGACGCTTTCGATGGCGTCTGTAGGCTCAAATTTATTAATTTTCGAGTAATTTTTTGAATAAGCACAGGAAGTCCGAACCCTTTGACGATTTTCAGGAACGAGTACATTGAATTGATGTTTCTGACTGTATATCACCACTTCATTTTTGATTGAAACTTCGATTTTATGGAATTACAGGCCTCCTGGGGACCTACTCTAATTCAAAACAAAGTTGAACCAACAAAGTGAAAACGAAGTTTCGATCAAAAATGAGGTAGGTAGTAAAATAAGTAGAGAGCCAGAAACATCTATTTAATCCACTCGCTCCAGAAAATCGTTCATGGGGTCGAATTTCTTGTGCTTATCCAAAATTAATAAGAATATCTCCGTATACTTAAGAACTTAAAGACACTGAAAGTAAAGTAAACGAAAATTTTAGAATTTCGTTTTGAAGAAAGAAAGTAGGCCTACTGGGTCGGCCGCTCCGTTCGTCCGCAGAACGGGCCGGCCTGTACTGTAAGTACAGTACGATCAACGTAACTAGGCCGGCCTGAAGTAGGCGACAAGTGGTTGCGCAGATGCATTTTTTGGAAGTAAATGGTGACAGGAAGCGGGGGGCGGGGGCGGTAACTAAACCAAGAGAATTAGAGATGCATTTCTAATTCTCTTCTCTTAAAAAATGCATCTGCGCAACCACTTGTCGCCTACTTCAGTCCGGCCTAGTTAGGTTGATCGTACGGTAGTATTACTAACTCATGTTTTTTTGTGATTATTTTCGTAAAGAAATTGTTTTTCAAAGTTTCTTTAGTATTTACTGTAACTGTTCTAAATTTAAACTTTAATGATCTCATTTAAATAGTGTTTTTACATTTTTGAATTAAAATGTTGTTAGTATTTTTTATCGATTAAACATAATTAATCGTTTTCGTTAGTAATTTTAGGGTCGCATCTCTATGACATGCGTGAAAGTGTTAAAAACCTAACTTCAATCCGGTCAAGTTACGTTGATCGTATTGTAGGTATATATATATAATATAGGTTCTTAATTCTTACCTGGTGTGAAGGCGATTTGGATAGATTGATTTGTGCCCTTTTTCAATTTACAAGGGATCTTCTTGCATGGTATTAGCTGCACATTGTTACTCAAATCTGGGATGTTTTTGCCTGTAACAACAAAAAAAAAATAGTAATTAGGCATGTGAGCTACTTAGGTCATTCAGCGTCACCTATCTACCATAAAAAAGTGCGAACCTCAAGTACCCCTATAAACATGAAAGAGGGTTTATTTGAATGAAGTGAGACTCCCACTGGGTAACAGAAAGATGTTGTCAAATTTTATCAGTTGACAGGCAGGTATATTATCAGTATCTATTGTACCTACCATATTGCTATGTTAAATAATAGTTTTACGTCATCAATTCTGATATATTTTATACTAGCTGTAAATGTTCTCTGTTTTTGCAACATTTTTCATTGCTGCTCCGCTCCTATTGGTCGCAGCGTGATATTATTTATCCTATAGCCTTCCTCGATAATAGGCTATCCAACAGTACATAATTTAAGTTCCTGAGATTATCGCGTTCAAACAAACAAACTCTTCAGCTTTATAATATTAGTATAGAGAAAAGATAAGAAATATGACTCCTTATGAAAATCAAATGGCAAAACACACTTAGCCATCAAATCTTAGACTGAAATATTTGCAAATTATATCACTATATATCACTAACATTCTTAGCTAACGCTAGTGTCTGTTCGCTCTAGGTAAATATACACTTATTCAAATTTAAGTTTTGAGGTAGGTAACTATCTACATAAATATAATTTCTCCTGGTACGTGGTTCTCACTAATCATAGTCTAACAAAGCATACCTAATCAATGCGCTATTAAACGTAATGTTTATTAACCATTTACTATCAACTTAACGGTCGGTCTCAGTTATTGATGTAACCTTTGCATCACTTTGATTGCTGTCGAAAAGTCCCTAGATATAAAATGAATGATACATAATTCCAAGTATTCTATTTACAAAATGATATCTTAATTTATGTGAGCATACTTATCTTGGGACAACTCACACAACGCTATCTGATCCCAAACTAAGCAGAGCTTGCACTATCGAAACTAGATAACTGATAAACATATTTATAAATACATACCTACATACATATTATAGATAAATAACACCCAGACACATAATAAACCATCGTGCTCACCACACAAAGTTTTATCCTGGGTGGGGATGGAACCCACGACCGCCGGCTTAGCAGGTCCCTATACCTAACCACTAGAGTCTAGGGGTTAGTGTCCCTGACTGCCAAGCCGGAGGTCTAGTGGCCAGTCATTTAAAGAAGTATAGTACAATTAGTAATAGTAGGTACTAGCACAGATAATATAATACTATACTAGTAGTATTAGTATAGTAGGTATTATGTTATCTGTGGTAATAGGTAGGGACAAAAGTATTTTCGTATTTTGAATGTATTGTTAGTAAGCAAACGTCTTTTGTTGTACTGATTATAACTGGCTGGTTTAAATACAATTTTATTGACATTCAGAAGATGCAATAAATAAAAAAAAATAGTTCTCGACATTTTTCTAATGTTTTTCAAGCAAACAAAATGCGTTCATTCAAATGTACCGAATTTCTTCGTCACATACGTTGCATAGGCGCTTAGAAATGCAGTGCGCATATCTTTGAGCGCACCGCAAATGCCCCAGACCGCGCGGGCTAGCCGCGAAAACGAAAAAAAAAACATAGTGATTAAGGACCCTGACCTCTACTGTCAGCAATAGATGAGGTTAAAAGAGCCTTCTTTTAACCTCATCTGTTGCTGACAGTAGTAGTACATTGAGAAAAACCGGCCGGAGCTGGTGAACAGGAAGGACGTGGTGTTCCATCATGTGCGGCATGCAGAGTGCGGTCTGTCGTGGTGACCAGACCCCGGTAACATAGTCTACAGGTGGCTATGGCCATAACTTCAAAAACAAGTACTAAGTATACGGACAAACCACCTACGGTTGAGGGTTAAAATGTAAAATATTTTTCAAAACTGATATTGATATTACTAAGTTATTTGGTGTACTGTAAAGAAGCAACATGTAGTGTAATGTAATGTAAAGAGCGCCAGCGGGAGTCGTTAGTATATTTAAAATCACCTTGTATTCATACCTATGTATAATCACAAGAACAAGGGATTTTTTATTTAAAAAGACGAGTCCCGCATTGGGGTAGCGGTCTCTGTGGCGCGGTGGGAGTGTGTCCGACTGCTACGCAAGAGAGTTTGATTCCCACACGGGACACCAGTTTGTGAGATCCACAAATTGTTGTTTCGAGTCTGGGTGTACTTTGTGTCCGTGAATTGTATGTTTGTAAAGTCCCCCGCGACACAGAGCTTGTACACTAATGCGAGAGTCGTCTATTTAAAAAAACCCTTTTTCTGACTACTGACTGACTAAACGATTCATCAACACAACCTAAACCGTTGTGGCTATAAAACAGACCTCAGTACCTAAGTATGATAATATTTAATGTAAATAGATAATATTAATACTATGTGAACATCATCACTTCATCAGTAACTCGTTAGGAAGAATTTTCAAATGACCTCGAGACTTATTTATCGAATATAGGCAAATATGTAACATTAAGATGTGAACGTCAAATAAATGCAAGACCGTCCTTGCGATGGTGACGATGACGCTCAAATTGCGATCTTATTGAGCGCGAACTTCGGTTGGTAAGTAAAGAATAAAAGCTCTCATAAGGGGAACTCCGTTATTTCCGTATTATGTACTTAATATTATTTTTTAACTAGCGGCCCGCTATGGCTTCGCACGGGTATAAAATATATGGATGTTATTATACATATAAACCTTCCTCTTCAATCACTCTATTAAACAAAAACCGCATCAAAATCCGTTGCGTATTTTTAAAGATTTAAGCATACATAGGGATATAGGGACAGAGAAAGCGACTTTGTTTTATACTATGTAGTGTTATCTGTGCCCACGATTTCGTCCGCATGAAGTTGCAGTGATGTTCTCTCCCTATAAACGTTACCGTCATGATAAAAAAAACGTACGGACTGTTTTGACGTTTTCGTATATAAATACTGATTTGAATTGATATAATATGTATCATTTATCTTTTTACGCGCTTTCTGCCAAGCTTAAGCCTAGAACCCCACATCTTCTTGCGTACTAAGTTATTCCTACTGTGGGGTTCTTATATTATAATAATGCAAATTATATAATTATGGGTTTTAAGATCTCAAATTAGTGTTAATAAAAAAACTTAATATTTATTCTTTATTATTCATCTCAAAATGGCCATAAATTAGTTAAATTACATATGTAACTTCTTAAAAATAATTTCATGTAATTTACGCATGTATTTTCGCCTCGAAATAACTCTAGATCCGGCACTGCCCGGCTTCTATCCAATTTGCACTGGTTGGATTATTTTCTCTTGTTTTTTTGGTAGGAACCTAAGTACCTAACTACCTACTTACTTAAAACTTACATGTTGTGTCATTCATGTATTGTTAACGTTAGTGTAGCTAATCTAATGGTCTATGTTTACGTGTACTTTGTTTGTCACAATAGTGGCGTAAACTTTACGGTCTGCTTGATAGACCTACCACCGAGGTCATATCAAGTTCCGGTGATTCACACGACCATGTGGAGAGCACATTGCTACCCTCTGTACCGTCTGTACTAGTGATTCATTAACTACTTACCTATAGCCGGGATTTCCCTAAATATTACAGTAGGTACATACGGTTTTATTATCGTTGACCAATGCTAGCATGTTAGTATCTATACCTAACTTGGATTTTAGATAAATAAATAAATTATTAACTTATTTACCACATCGTATCGTATCGTATTGCAACGGCCGTGGTCACGGGTAGACTCTACCTGTGACCACGGCAGTTGCAATACGGTCGAAACGTCGGGAAATAAACAAGGTATTTTACCTTAAATTATTCACGCGATTAAGACCCATAATATATATATTTTCATAATGTGTACAAATCGCCAAAGTTTATCAACATTTAAGAGCCATTTAATACATTATCAGCCATTAGTTTCCATTAAAATTTTCACAAGGAATATGAGTCTTTCCAATCGCTCAGCAGATTTACTACTTTAGTAGGTATGCGATTAGACATACCTTTAAGAATTTAATCTCTTAATATTACCACAGATAATATAATACTATACTAGTAGTATTACGAACTCTACGAAGTTTTATATTCTCTTGTTTCTAATGGCTCGGCTACACGTAGGTACATACGAATACCTACACGCTCTAATTATATATAAACAAACTCTTGTTTATACAAGTTAGCATGTGCTATATGCCGGCAAAACTGTAGGTAAACAGGACAAATGACTTGCACAATCCGCTAGTTTGCACAAAAAGCATGTAGGTATGTGAAGACGGACCTACACATACGTTTCACCAATCGTTTTGTGCAAATGGCAACACTCAGACTTGCGACGAGGTAAACAGTTTGTGCCAATTTTTACAGAAACTGTTTGCGCATGAAAATCGTTATAGTGTAGACACCATGCAGTTATATGCGCAAATGTTTGCACAAACAATTTGTGCATGCAAGTTGCTGCGTGTAGCCGGACCCATAAGTGTGAAAATGGCATCAAATTGATCTGTCGTTATTTTCATAACTACAAATTTAAACGAGTAAAAATATTTGAGTAGGTCCGAGTCTTTGTGAAATTATATCTAAATTAAAACTCTATATTAATATTTTAAAGCTGAAGAGTTTGTTTGTTAACTACTAATACAAAATGAAAAAATATTTCACTGTTGGATAGTCCATTTATCGAGGAAGGCTAAAGGTTATATAACATCACACTACGACTAATACGAGCGGAGCAGCAATGAGAAAAGGGGGAAAATTTACGCAGACGAAGTTGCACCGGACAGCTAGTTTATAATAAACAAATACTTGTCACTGGCATCAATCAAATCGTAAATAAGAAGAACCTACCTAATTACTTAATATCAGAGCTATAAATAATATACAATAGTAATGCTTCAAACATAATGACAAAAATCATCAATCATCGTTCTCCACATACCTAACTACTCGGAAAAAATATCTTGGTGGCAACGGTCATTGCGATGTGGCTACAAGTACCTACCTACTTATTATGTACTTAAATTACATAATTATGAAATATTTTGTATCTAAATTATATTTTTTATCTGTGTTTGTTTAAATAGAGGTAAAGAAAAACTACAACCTGTTTAAACCAGAATTGGTACCTAGATACCTATTCTGGTTTAAACAGGTTGCAGGCACAGGCTTTGAATAAATAATATCTAGATAGAGCATTCTCTCAATAAGCCTATGGAAAAAAATGAAGCATTCCCTCTTTGACGTTTGACACTAGTTTATGAGAACAACTGTCTAACGGCGAGTTGTAACATTGGCGGCAAACTGACATGTCGCTATTTTTACAGCTCCGCGTTTATAGTATAAAAAAATGTAAAATATGCTTAAAAACGTGATAACTGGACAAGAACGAGACTTTGTGATTGAAAGAAGAAAACTAGAAAGAAATTATACTTGAAACTGGCGTATGCACAGAATGTGCGAGCCATAATCTCTACCGATTAATATTGGAGGGAAGAGGAAAAAAAAAGTCTAAGGGCCGGTCTCAATAATCTCAATAATCTACCTATCGATGGATTTTACTACTAGAGTTTGAATTTTGACATAATCTTGTATGGAGCTTATGTCAAATATATTCCTCTAATAGCCAAATCCATCGATAGTTAGATTATTGAGACCAGACGTTAAACATTGGAAGGCGGCTTTTTACCTGTCAAAAAGTACGTCCACTTGACCGTACTTTTTGACAGTTCTTTGCTTCTCCAAATTTAGATGCCGCATTAGGAATCTAAACATTATTTATTCAAAGGTTGCAGGGCTAGGTACTTGTACTTCTTGGAATAAATAAAATATATAAATATTCCATACTATAGGACACGAATGGAATATTTAAATATTGTAATAATAATAATTTATATAACACTCGCTGTTTCGGCGAACTTCGTACCGCCTATTATTATTTTTTTGAGTTTCTGTTATAATTGTGAATCTAAACCTTTCTTGAATCCACTGGAACACACACAAAAAAAATCGTCACATTCTGTCCAGCCGTTTAGGAGGAGTTCAGTGTCATACACCCGTACAGTAGAATTATATATTTATGGATAATTAGCTGTGCCCCGCGGTGTTACCCGCGGTTTATTAGCCTATGAGTTAATCCAGAGTGTCAGCTAACTCCGTACCAAATTTTAAAAATCGCTCCTGCCATTTAGACGTGAAGAAGTAACAAACATACATATGTTCTCGATCTTACACAGTTCAGAGCATACACACACACACTCACAAACTTTCGCTTTTATAATATTAGTCTGATAATATTTACATATTCCATTCGTATCCTATCGGAAGGCAGTTGACAGTTTTTTTTTAAGGCTGAAATTTAACTGATCAACGCTAAGAGGTTGGAATCTAGTCGTAACTTAAATCGGTCCGATACGCTGATAAAAATAATGATGAATGAAACTGCAAGTATGTGCCTACTTACCAACGATATTATATAATATCATTACTAAGTACTTGCAAACATTTTTAGATTGACCAAAGAGTTCTAAATTGATTTTTTAATATAAAGCTAGTAGAGCATTAAAAAATAAACCTTCAAAATGAATTTATTGCGTAAATAATGTAAGTAATCTGTGTAGAGAGATTCTTACTTTATTTATCTAACTAGCTGTGCCCCGCGGTGTTACTCGCGGTTTACTAGCCTATGATTTAATCCAGGGTGTCAGCTAACTCCATACCAAATTTTATTAAAATCGCTTTAGCCGTTTAGACGTGAAGAGGTAACATACACACTCACATACTCACAAACTTTCGCCTTTATAATATTAGTGTGAAGTGTGATGTGATTAGTGTGATATCTGGTACTGTTATAGTATGAACCAAAACATAATACCTACCAGAGTACAGTTGTACAGAGTATAGTTAATAAACCGTAGGTACCTACTGTATTATAAGATACGACTTTTAATCGCCACTTTTTGCCTATTTACAATCGCGTGCAACACTGATTGATTAAACTTATAATAAACTAGCTGACCCGCGCAACTTTCCTCGTTTTTGCAACACTTTTCATTGATGCGCCGCTCCTATTGGTCGTAGCGTGATATTATATAGCCTATAGCCTTCCTTTATAAATGGGCTATCCAACAGTAAAATAAATTTTCAATTCGAACCAGTAGATCCTGAGATTATCGCGTTCAAACAAACAAACAAACAAACAAACTCTTCAGCTTTATAATATTACTTTTAAGATTTTAATCTTAATTTATTATTAGTTTATTCAGTGTTATTACTTCGGTATTATTTAATTATTTATTAGTGGTAAAAACTGACACAAAAACTGCCCACGGATGAACGAGCTAGTTACTTACAATAAAAACTGTAACTAGGTACCTACAATGCAGGTATACGTACTATGTTTAAAAAAAAAACTAGAACAAGGAAGACTTAATATAAAACAAGCATACAACCTGCCTACATACTGAGGCACTCACTCAGTGGCGCGGTGGGATTGTATCCGACTGCTAGGTCGTGGGTTCGATCCCCACCCAAGAAAAACTTTGTGTGATGAACACAATGGTTTATTCTATGTCTGGGGGTAATTTATCTATAATATTATCTATATATTTAGATATATATAACTATGTTTATCATAGGCTAAGCTTTCTATAAGTCAAAGAATTTTTGAAATCGGTTTAGTAGTTTGTGGAGTTTATTTATACCGTATATAGCCCGAATTGAAAGATTATTTTACTCCCCATTTATCGAGGAAGGCTATAGGCTATAACAATCTATAATATAACATCAAGCTACGACCGATAGGAGCGGAGCAGCAATGAATAATGTTGCAAAAACGGGGAAAAATGACGCATACGGAGTTGCGCTGGAATATCCAGTTGTTCTGTAACTGAGTATGTTTATGAAGTCATACCTACTTAACAGCGTTAGATACACAATAGGTAGGTACATATATACTAGGTATATAGGTACCTTACCTACCTAGGTTCGCACTTCACGTTACTATTGAGTGATCACATTTGAAGGACTTTAAGCGATTGTAACTTTTGGTTGGTTACTTTTACAAATGAAAGGATGAATGTTATTCTTAATTGTTTGAGTACTTTAACTAAAGGTTGACGAATTAGGTGTTCGCACTTCACGTTATCATTGATAAAGGACTTTAAGCGATTGTAACTTTTGGTTGATTACTTTTACAAATGAAAGGATGAATGTTATTCTTAATTGTTTGAGTACTTTAACTAAAGGTTGACGAACTAGGTGTTCGCACTTCACGATATCATTGATGAAGGACTTTAAGCGATTGTTACTTTTGGTTGGTTACTTTTACAAATGAAAGGATGAATGTTATTCTTAATTGTTTGAGTACTTTAACTAAAGGTTGACGAACTAGGTGTTCGCACTTCACGTTATCATTGATGAAGGACTTTAAGCGATTGTAACTTTTGGTTGGTTACTTTTAAAAATGAAAGGATGTATTTGTTTGAGACCTTTAAGTAAAGGTTGACGAATTCAAAGATTGAAATTCACATGTTTTCTCTCAATGGAATCCGAACTGTTTTTGTATATCTTTATTCCTTTTTAATTTTTGTTTAAATTATTATTTTAATACTTTTTTATCAAATTAATTTATTTTGTTGGTTCATTCTTTTTATTCTGTTTCTAAATATTTTTATCTAATAATAATAATTAATTAAGAGTATACTTATTATGCGTTGTAAACATGTTGCGGAAGAACGGAATCTCCTAATACAGGCTTATCTTACTTATAAGGAGATTTCTATCACTAATTTATGTCAAACTTTTAATATAATAAATATTATTATTATTATTATCTAGGTATACCAATATTATAAAGCTGAAGAGTTTTTTTGAACGCGATAATCTCAGGAAGTACCTACTAGGTCGAATTAAAAATTATTTTACTGTTGGACATCCCATTTATTGAGGAAGGCTATAGGCTATAATATAGCCTATAGCCTTCTTCATCTGCGGAACGCAGCAGCAATGAAAACTGTTGCAAAAATGGGGAACATTGACGCGGACGAAGTTGCACTAGTCAGCTAGTTATCTATTTAATGAATGCTAGTTACAAGCTGAGGTAAAGTTATAGCCTATTGTTCATAAAACGCTTTTCGCGGAAATGTTTTATTATTGAGATGACTCATAGTTTGACTTGAATGATAAAGACAAATATATTTTTAACAAAGCGCAAAACGCACACGTCAATAAGCAAGTTTATATGCACAGCACATGTCACGGACATTCGTGATGTGAATATGTTTAATTTCGATTTATGATATGAAAACGAATAATATCAATGAGCCTACTTACATTCCTACTTCGTGCAGAAAACTTATTAAATCTAAAGGTACTTACTATTATTATAATGCTGATGAAGAGTTTATTTACTAGAGACTACTGGTTCGAATTTAAAAAATATTTTACTGTTGGATAGCACATTTATCGAAGAAGGTTATAGGCTGTATAACATCACGCTACGATCAAAAGGAGCGGAGCAGCAATGAAAAATGTTGCAAAAAACGGGGAAAATTTACGCAGACGAAATTGCGCGGGTCAGCTAGTCAGTTATCAAATAAAAGTATAAAAAAAAGTCGCTTTCTCTGTCCCTATATCCCTATGTATGCTTAAATCTTTGAAAACTACGCAACGGATTTTGATGCGGTTTTTTTTATGGATAGAGTGATTGAAGAGTAAGGTTTATATATTATGTATAATAACATCCATATATTTTATACCAGTGCGAAGCCGGAGCGGGCCGCTAGTAATAAATATCTTTGTAGTTCGCAAATCACTTACTTATATGGTAACTTTGTAATCTCGTTGGCCAATGGCGCGGATCTAGAGGAGGCAACATTAGTGCAGTTGAAAATCGTGGCACTATTAATCGTGTAGGAAATGGGGATGTCTTATTATAGAGCTTGACTTTTCATAGAATTATTCAAAGTATGAACCATGTTCTATTATAAAACACCCTGCCTGATATACATATAGACTTGTAAGTGTCAATATATCATGTTTTTAAAATAATGACCTACACGAGGAAAGAGGGTGAACGCCACATACGGCCCTTACAGATTTTTATTTTTTAAAAGATAACTAGCAATGTGGAATTGATCATCATTCAATCTTGTTAACCCCCCCCCCCCAGCTAAGCACAAGGGCTTGTGTTAGGAGTGGGTTCACGTCGATAGTATAATGGGTAGGATTCGAACCCGCGACCTCACGAATGCGAGACCGATACTTTAGCCATTAGGCTATTTTGTACTGTAAAAAGTATCCTGGGTAAGTCCATGGATATTGATCATACCCAGATACTTTTTCGGGGCCAAATAGACTCTAACCACGTTATTCATAATACTTACTTCAACAACAGAATTCTAAGTATCGAATGTTATGTCTTCTTCTATTCAATTTTAATAATAGTATGAAAAACAAAGACAAAACATTGGCTAGTCACAATGCTGTTACTATTATAAATAAGGGGCTAACAATGTAAAACCCTTTTTGGACCCCTTTGGTTTTGGCTACAAAGCCTTGTCGTCCTGGTTTGATAGAGAAATTGCTGTGTACAGAAATGGACTAGATGCGAACTGCACAAGATGGGGTCGATATACCTAGGAACAGGTTCCCCTGTACGAGTGCAGTAACCCTTCAGAGAGCTATAAGGAAGTAATCTCTCATTCTAACGTACCATCAAGGTATTTTATCGCAGTCTGCTGTAAAGAGAACATTTCTTGGGTTGTCTTATGTTTCTTAGTTTTAACCAAGTAAAAATTTGATCATGGGCTACAGGAGGTATCTTTATCACTTGTCATAAGGCGTTTAAGTCAAGAGTATTAGGAAATTATAAAATAACTAGCGGACGCCTCGCGGTTTTCCCCGCGTAGTTGCCTTTCCCGTGGGAATAAAGGGATAAAAAATAGCCTATGTCACCCGGGGTTAGTGTAGCTTCACAACGATGAAAGAATTTTTCAAATCCGTTCAGTAGTTTCGGAGCCTATTCAATACAAACAAACAATCAAATCTTTCCTCTTTATAATATTAGTATACAAGTATAGATAACTGTTTCGCCTGTATGGTTATCATGCAAACTGTGACTGTCTTATCTGTACTAATATTATAAAGCCGAAGAGTTTGTTTGTTTGAATGCGATAATCTCAGGAATTGATGGTCCGAATTAAAAATATTTATTTTACTGTTGGATAGCCCTTTTATCGAGGAAGGCTATATAACATCACGCTACGACCAATAGGAGCGGAGCAGCAATGAAAAATGTTGCAAAAACTGTGAAAACTTACGCAGACCAAGTTGCACGGGTCAACTAGTTAGATATATTTCGGGACTTAATCACGTGAATTATATAAAGGTACTTGATTACGGTGGTCACGCGATTAAGTCCCGAAATATATCTAATCGCGAAAGTATCTATACAATAATTTGACTGTCTTTTTTCCCCATTTATGGGCAAAACTGACAAAAATCAGCTCAGCCTTACCTTAGTCTCAGGTTAAGTAATTTTTTTTCTTGATTAGTCAGTGAGGTTTTTATCGCTTTTGTTATAAGTACTTACCTACCTAACTATGTAATTATTTTGATTCTAATAGTAAACTCATACAACGAAACATTAGGTACCTACCTATGTACCTACCTAATGTTATTTGTTGTGAACGAATCTTAGTGAACTTTGGTTCACTAACATTCGTTTAAACTGATCTGAACTAGTTAGTTCTTAGATTAGGTTAGGTTCTTAGAGTAGGATTCTTAAAATGTCAGAAAGTAATGGTACAAGAACCGTTTATGATATAGAAAGGTTAGAGGTCACGCTAATAATGATTGTAATTGCGCTACAAACTCTCAGAAACAATTGACGTAGATACTCTTATATAAGTTCATAATTTGTTTTAACTAGGCAAGCTGAGATTTCTACGTACGCAATAAAAAACATTGAATATCCAACGTTCTAAAGTAAAACTGCTGTCGCCTTCAAATGGTGTAGTGTACTATTAATTGTCATCAAATAGGTTTATTATATTCACAAAATTAGTAGGTACATTATTGTTTTTAAACTTTCGCGATTTTTATACATATTAGATATATTTCGGGACTTAATCGCGTGTATTATTTAAAGGTACGAACCTTTTATTTACTCGACGTTTCGATCGAATAAATAAAAGTCGGGTAAATAAAAGGTTCGTACCTTTAAATAATTCACGCGATTAAGTCCCGAAATATATCTAATAGTAGGTACATTGTTGATTAGGTTACCTACCTATGATATAACTACGTAGGTACCTAAGTGATAAAAATCGTCTCTTAGATGCATTGATGAGCGTGACTATTGCAGAATGGCAATCACGCAGGTATTATGCAAACGCTACGAGCGTCAACGGAGTTGCTCTCGATATTTTTTTTATTCGTCAGGCATTATCTCTTTTATGTCCGTTTCTAAAACTAATAATAACTACGGTTTAGTCTCACTACGGTTTCTAGTTGGTAAGTGGTAGGTACTTCTAAAATTTTACATCACACTTAATATCACTCTAATATTATAAAGGCGAAAGTTTGTGAGTATGAGTGTGTTTGTTTGTTACTTCTTCACGTCTAAACGGCTAGCGCGATTTTAATAAAATTTGGTATGGAGTTAGCTGACACCCTGGATTAACACATAGGCTAATAAAATGCGGGTAACACCGCGTGGCACAGCTAGTACTGATATAAATAGATATCTGCCACCTATATTAACTACATACCTACAAGTCAATGTATGTATCTACTGTAAATAAGTAAATTGTTAGGTACATATTTGCAGTTGATATTGACATAAACATCAATAATTAAAAAAATAAATAATATACGACCCAGATTTTTCTTTTTAGATTTATACATCACTTTGAAACGTGCTTATAAACCTGTTTCTCTATTAAATTGCAATCATTAAAATCATATTAAATTGAATTAAATATTATCATCGTTAAGGTGAAAACAGTATTTTTAGGTTATTTAATAGGTCAATCACTTACAGTCGGTCAAAAAAAGGAACTTCCTCATCTAACTTATTGAATTTAACTGACCTTAAACCGTACACACGAGGCATCGCAACACTGCATTGTGTGTTAACAAATACTTGTTTTCTCTGAACGTAAAACGAGACGAAAGCGGGTCGAGTTCTAACGGAGTGCTTGTTTCTTACATAAATAGTGGTTAATTACCTGGGCATTGCTGCACGTCTGTTGCTGCCACAACCGCGAGTACGGCAAAACACACGACTACACTGACAGAGACCATTGTTGCGTCTGATCGTAATTTTACAAGTTAAACAGCGAACTACAGAAACGATACTTGGCGAGAACACTACACGACACAGCGGACAGCACTCAGTATGGCGGGGACTGACTTTCTCAGCGTACGATACGAGATCCAATGAACAATAAACTGACCGTGTCTGTGTTAGGCAATATATAGGACAGGATGATCGCGTGCCCGGTCCCTACGGCCGGCATGCAGCGCAGCAGTAGTTCTTGTACTTAGAATTCTATTAAGATATTTATGAGATATGCAGATGATGCCGATAACATAAATCGTTTATTATAGATAGCCGTTAAACTTGTAATATTTTAAACAACAGTACGTGGAAATATTGTGGTTTATTTGTGGTACTTATGTATGTTAAGAAAATTCCACTAGCCTTCGATGATGGTAGGTATGTTAAAAAATAATGGACATACCTTTGTTTATAAACGTTAAATATAAAAAAAAAACAGGTTTACCAAGAATATTGAAATAAGAATAAAAAGCTCCCGTGGTTGTGTTATTTAATTATTTGTTTTTTTTATAAAAAGATAACTAGCAATGTGGAATTTAGGTCCAACATTACTAGAAATCCTACCCCTTCAGCTAAGCTCAATGGCTTGTGTTAGGAGTGGGTTTACGTCGGTAGTATAATAGGTAGCACGATTACGAGACCGATGCCTTAGCCATTAGGTTATCGCCGCTTTAAGCTCCCGTGGTTGTGTTATTTCATTATTTGTTTTTTATAAAAAGACTAAGTAGCTGACTTTGAATTTGAAGTACCTAGGTACTACTACAGAATCGTTCAGTAGTTATTGATATAGTAGTAGTAGGTATTGTTATGACTGCCTCTGCGCGTGGAAGTGTATCCGACTGCTACGCAAGAGGTCGTGGGTTCGATCCCCACCCAGGATAAAACTTTGTGTGATGAGCACGATGGTTTATTATGTGTCTGGGTTTTATTTATCTATAATATGTATGTATTTAGAAATTATCGGTAGTCTGGTTTCCATAGTACAAGCTCTGCTTAGTTTGGGATCAGTTAGCTTTGTGTGAGTTGTCCCAAGATATTATTATTATTATTCTGCGTGGAAGACAAACATCCATTCATCCATTCATTCACAGTCACAGACTTTTGGATTTAAGTTGTATAATATTAGTAGGATTAAAGAGATATTCAAATAGATATAACGATGTAACGCCTATAAAATAATATTCTGGGTCCTTATTCACTGTGTTTTTTTTCGTTTTCGCGGCAAGCCCGAGCGAATTTGCGCATGCGCGGAACGCTCAAAGATGTCCGCGCGTATGCGCGATGCATTTCTAAGCGCAGCTCTCTATATACCATTATGACAACATTTTGACAGTTTAAAGTGCGGGCTTGACGCGAAAACGAAAAAAAAGATAGTGAATATGATAGATATATATCGCACTGATATTATAAGACCGCATCAACTCAAAATTAACGTTTTTTGGGGAATGACAAAAAACTGATTTCTGACCTCCTTTAAAAATAAGGAAAAAGTGAATACTTACTTAAGATTCATTGGTCAGATTGAGGGATTTATGTTTTAAAGAATTGTTTAAAAGATTATAGGTTATCAAGTTATAACCATTTTTTGAGTTAATACTGTATTATCGGAGCAATTTAAAAAATAAAATGAGTTATTTTTAGTTGTTACGTTGTAAGTGAAATATTTTGACTTAATACAACTATTAATGATTATTTTTAATAGGATTTTAGGTAGTTTTTTAGAGTTATTACAATTTCAAATTATAGTCCTATTACTTTAGACAAATATTAGGAGGTAAATAAAAATAGAAATTTAAGAAAAATAATATATTTTACAAAATAATATAGCACAAACATAATGGCACTTATTTATGACTATTAAGAAGTAACAAAAACATAGAAAATCAACATTATTTAAGTTTTCTTTTTAATTTAAGTTTTATACTTATCTAATAAAATAAATTTAATCAGTCTTTTACATAATTATAAATCACATACAAATCTTTGTCACTTATGATAAAAACATAATAAAAAAGTTATATTGAACTTATTTAAAACAAAGGAATTAGGTACCATAAAAAAACACTTAACAATAATTAACTGAAAATAAAAACGAAAAACACTTTGTGTACCCTTAAACTGTAATCAGTCTGAAAATCACAATCATTATACTTAAATGCTAACAAAATTTTAACTTTACTTTAAACTAGTCAATCAAATTTCGATAGTAAGACTCATAATAGGTCTTCGGAATTATATTTTTATCAATCAACTCTTTTATATCCCTTTTTTTGTTTTGCGTTAAAGGAATTTTATTTGTGTAAGCTGGTATTAAATCCATCGGAAATAAAACCGATTGATTTCCAGTACGTCGTGTGTTACGTACGTTTACTTTGAAATAATTTTCGTCCTCATAAGAATTCTTATAGAAGAAACTTGTTGGATGTTCTTTTTCTACACGAAGCACCTTAATTTCATGCCACTTTACTTGGATTCTGTCCTCATTCACATTAAAATTACTACCCCACTGTTCTTGAAGTAGTTTAAGATCAACAAATTTATCATGGGTCATGTTTGTAACTTTATAAGGTTGTCCGGTTTTTTTGGCTATCTGAATTAAGGTGGCATATTGATGTGGGACATAGATAGGGCCGGATTTAAGGAATCGTTTTATTTGTTTTTCAATAACGCTATGTACGTTGTCACCCTCGTTTTGTGAGTGTCCTCTAATAAGAAATTTGTGGGTAATACTTGCGATGTTGAATTTTTGTGTTGCATATGCATAGGCAGTTAAAAGATATTTATTTTTCTGCTGCCCACAACAATTATCAGAATAGAAAATCACGTTTACTGGTTCAGGTTTATCTTGTGTAATCTTTTCTAAATAATCTAAAATGCATGTTCCTATTTCAATCGCACCTCGTTTTCCCTCTACTTCATTCCAAAAATAACATTCAACATCTTTAGCATGTAAGTCGCTTACAGAAAAGTTAAAACAATTAATTCTACTTTTATAATAAAAAACTGAGACTTGACCCTTTGGTATCGGCATAACAGCCTGTAAATCGTAAACAGCAACAATTGTGTTATCATTCCTATTTTTATCGATTTCTTTCTCTTTTCTGGACAGTTCTTTTTCTTTTAAATGAATTTCGTAATTTTGAATTATTTTCTGCTTCCCTTCTTCGTCAGCATTTTTAAAACTTTCGCACAAATCACATTGATCTTTCTTTGGTATGTGGAATGAAATATTAAAATCTCTATTAAAAATACGGTTAAAAGTAGATTGAGATGCAAATGGTAGTGTTTCATTTGTACGCTTTTCTTTATAGTCTCGGTATAAGTCGGCTAAAGATTTGTCACAGGCAATGTACTCTCTTGATGTCTGAGCTCTAAGGTAATGTGATTCGATTCGTGGTATGCTATTGATAAAACTTTTCACACTTTCATTGACCTCGGGATCCACAGTTCGATGATTATTATGTTTTCCGCGCAATTCTTCTTCTACAAATCCAGTGTCGGTTTTTTTTGATAACGCAGTAGCAATTGGCCTATCATTTATTGCGAGAGTATTCTTAAAAAAAGTTTTGCAAACTCTAATTTTAGTGTGGTTGAGCTCGAAGTAAAATGCGGTATTTAATTTTCGGAAATTTTGAGTAGATGAGTATCTGTATTTTGGTTTAATTTGTGAAGTATGATTTATTAAAAATTGTCTTTGTTTTTGCAGGTCTCCTAATGACCAATATGAGTTAAAAAAATCTTGTCTCTGGGTTTCATTAATTTTAGCTTTACAATTTAGCCGACATGTATCTCCACACGAAGGACCCATTTTCTTTGCGGGTACAAGTTTTTTCCCACTTGACGTGTAGTCTTTGCCTAAATTCCGAAGTGTTTTTGCCATTTTATTTTTCCAATTTGCTTCATTTCTCACCCTTTTCTTGCCTCTCACGATTTCCTGCACTTCTGAAGTATTTGTCTGCGTAGTTATTTGACCTGTGGAGCCACTAGTAGAAGCAACAGGATTTAAATTATTTTGACCTGCTGATCCACTAGTAGAAGCAACAGGATTTAAATTATTTTCTGCTTCATCATCTGAGCTACTTGACGAAGATGAGCTAGAACTACTTGAAGAAGAACTGTTTGAAGCAGAACTACTTTGCCGTCTCGTAGAAGTACCCTGAAGTAAATTAGGAACTTCACCGTTTAATCCAGGAATGAAATGAGGGTCGCAGTCCGAATCGTCAAAATCACTCTGATCACTGTGCAGGGGTGAAATATAATAGTTTCTAATATTTTCTTCGTTTATGTTTTCTTTGTCATCCTCACCTGTAGATCTAGATTTGGTCGCCATGTCCACTAAACGTCGCCCACGGTTCATGCTGTAAATAAAAAAGTAGGTTTAAAAATTACTAAAAATAATGATTTCTTTGTTTCACCTAGAGTGTAATAACTTAAAATCAGTTTTTAACTAATAGAAGAATATTTTTATTAAAAGTAGCCACCACTATTTGATTACGTGAACAGTAATCCTATAGGTACCTCTAACATAATTTTGAAAATTATGACAATTTACTACAAAAACCTACAAAATAAAAATCATTCATTAATAGTGTATTAAGTCTAAAATTATTTACTGAACCAATAAGAACGTCGTAAGTCAAAATATTACTCGACATCAGATTTATGTCATTTAATGATAGTGTAGCAACTCGAAATGCAAGAAGTTTATATTTTGATTTAAATCAACAATAATATAGTAATTCGAAATAACACTTGAATTTATACATACCTGATTCAGTAATATCGTTGTAATCCAAAATAATGCGGTTTTTACCGCACAGCGACACAACCTCACTTCACGAACTTCAACCGTAACTAAAGATGATGCAATATTGCGCGGGAGGGGAAGAACGCGCATTGAATCACTAAGAATGTCTCATAACGCCATCTCTCCGTGGTTTTTTGAACTATTTGAACGACGGTTTTATTGACGCGTCGAACATTGAATTTTACGTATCTAGAAAGTGTTATCTCAAATTTGATCTTTTTTGAGTTGATGCGGTCTTGTAATATCAGTGCGATATGTCGACGTGAACCCACTCTTAACACAAACAATCGAGCTTAGGTGGAGGGGTTAACAGGATTACTATAGGCCGACCGCTTAACTCGTATATCGCCTGCGCGGTGATATACGAGTTAAGCGGTCGGCCTATAGTCATATGGGACTCACAATCCCACATTGCTTTCGTTATCTTTAAATAACCGGGCAAGAGCATGTCGGAGCATGCTCAGTGAAGGGTTCCCAACCTTGAAAACTTGCATCAGCAGAAGAGCGTATGTTCATGGCACTTATTGAGACTTATTGACTTTGTTGAGAAACGCAGTTTTTTTGCAACTTCTGCACTCAATGCGATCATGTCAAAAAATAAATATTTGTTTGGTTACAAACAAATATTTATTTTTATTATTTAGCTATCAAAGCTAGCGTAGCGGCTACTACGAGACACCTTTTCACAAATTTTCATCAATATTAATTGAGTAGTCTTTGAGTAAAATACCTATAACATACGGACGGACAGACAGACAGACGGACGGGTAAAAAGTACCTTCTAGATCAGAAGATATGAGACAAGATTTTTTCATTAGAATAATAATATCTACCTAGTGATTAAAGTAATTACAGGTGTCATGGAAAACTGCATAGTCGCATATCAAATAGCGTCACACAATTAAACAGTAATTGCGGTTACTGTGGTCTAACGCTGATGTATTGAGTAACTGGTCTGTTGGTCTAGTGGTTATAGTGACCCTGACTGCTAAGCCGGAGGTCGTGGGTTCGATCCCCACCCAGGATAAAACATAAAACTTTGTGTGATGAGCACGATGGTTTATTCTGTGTCTGGATGTTATTTATCTATAATATGTAGTAGATATTTAGTCTGGTTTTCATATCAGATCAGACGGCGGGCGTTGTGTGAGTTCAGGTAATAAAGAATATTACATACATATACAAGATACGCGCGAAAAACATAACCCCTCCTTACAGTCCTTACACTCCTTACAGGGTAAAAAATAAATGAATAGTTAAACAAATAAAAATGTGTGGCACTCGGGGACTGCCGCGGTAAAGCTATTGCATAGCATTTATATCAAATTAAGCAATTAAAAAAAAAAAAAAATTCATTATAAAAAACATTGTTTTTAATTTTTTTTTCTTTAATTTTATTTTTAAGTTACAAAAAAAGGAATTTAAAAAAAAAAAAAAAAATTTAATTTTTTTTTTTAATTTAAAAAAAAGTCATTAAAAGTTCTGCTATTCATCGATAGATGGCAAAACTAAAAAGTATCACCGCTGTGCCCGTCGGAGTGGGGAGCGTGAGGTTTTTTCGTTACGGAATTTCTGGATTCGGTCCCCGCGCTCAAGGCCCGCGATAGAAGCTATGCAATAGCTTAAAAAACATTTGAAAAACAACCTTTTATTGATATGCTCTAAAAGGAAGAAAATAATTTGCAAATTAAAACAAACCCATCAATTTGTTACATTTATACCATTTATATGACATATATGTATATGCTTGTCCCGAGATTTTCTTAAGCTGTGCTGCACATTACACAAAAAACAGTGTAGGGCCATATTGTGGGAGTACTGTCGGCCTTGAGTAGACTTCGATTTCGGTTCTGGTATGTAGGGATCCTCTTTGTCCAGTCCAATCTGTTGTAGGTAGGTACTCTGGAATGTGCTGCCGAAATCAGGATGGCACCCAACTGCCTAAATTTTAAAAATGAAGTTCGTACGCTGAATATTCGGTTATAATGTATGTAAGTAATGTATTTATGTGTATTTTAAATATGTATGTTGTTTTTATTAAATTTTGTTTATAATTTTTTTTTTATTTCTCGACTTTTTATAAGTATATTTTTACTATTATTATTTATATTTATCTAGCTTTCTACAATCTGCACCTACATATTCTTATCTTTACATCACTTATAGTTAGACTGGCAGATAATGCTTTTAGCATTAAGTCCGCCTTTATACACTACTAGCTGACCAACGCAACTTTGTCTGCGTCAATTTTCCCCGTTATTGTAACATTTTTTATTGCTGCTCCGCTCCTATTGGTCGTAGTGTCATGTTATATAGCCTATAGCCTTCCTCGATAAATGGCCTACCAATAAAAAATATTTTTGAAAAATATTTCAAACAAACAAACTAAAGCTGAAGGCTTTATAATATTAGTATAGATTTGTACATTATGTGTTATATAAAATAAATAAATACTTGTGTAAAAGCGAAATATAAGTAGGTACAATACAAATGCTGATGCTAATAAGGTGTAGCCTAATTACCGTGTTAGGCAGTGACTAGTTACTTTATTAATGACATAAAAGTCCTTGACTCCACTAAAATGGAATAAAATATCTATCAATAAATCAAATACTTTATCTATCTATACTAATATTATAAAGCTGAAGAGTTTGTTTGTTTGTTTGAACGCGGTAATCTCAGGAAATACTGCACCGAATTTAAAAATTATTTCACTGTTGGATAGCCCATTTATCGAGGAAGGTCTAAATAACGTAACGCTACGACCAATAGGAGCGGAGCAGCAATGAGAAATGTTGCATGGAAATTAACCTTTAGAGAAGGCAGCGTAATAATAATTTAAGGTTAGAGAATTGCGCTCTCCCCCAATGCCCCTTCGCCTCCTAACTACGGCCCTGTCGGGCTGTAAAACAAACGAACAGAATAGAACTGATACAACTTGCCTTTAGGTAATGCCTATGTAAATTTACATAATTTTATTTTATTTTCATTTGGGGAGCTTACAGCTATAGTATCTAGTTGTATATATACAACTAGATTCGTAAAATCTATTCTAATATTATAAAGCGGAAGAGTTTGTTTGTTTATTTAAACGCGCTAATCTAAGGAACAACTAGTCCGATTTAAAAAAAAAATTGTTGGATAGCCCATTTATTGAGGAAGGCTATATAACATCACGCTACGACTAATAGGAGTGGAGTAGCGACGAGAAATGTTGCAAAAACGGAGAAAATTTACGTATACGAAGTTGCGCGGGACAGCTAGTACAATAATAAATCGACATTACATAATTATATGAAACATCGGCTTGTATAAATCTATATGAATGGCTTAATGTGATTAGAAGCTCGGTCGTTTTTTCTTTTAAATAAGTTTTGATGTTCGAGGAGGGCAGAATGAATGGCTTCATGTTCTTATGAAGAAAAAAACTGATAAGTGTCATATTGAGTGTAAATACTGGACACTTTACCAGTTTTTCTCTTCTTGAATCCTAGTGTATTTTTTACCATCCAAATAAATTACCAACGTTGCGTGTAATTTTTCAATTGCAGGTGGTACCTATTTTTTACGTAATCTATTCTTCTATTCTAATATTATAAAGCGGAAGAGTTTGTTTGTTTGTTTGTTTGTTTAAAAGCGCTAATCTCAAGAACTACAAGTCCGATTTGAAAAAATTCTTTTTTTGTTGGATAGCCCATTTATCGAGGAAGGCTATAGGCTATATAACATCGCGCTACGACTAATAGGAGCGGAGCAGCGACGAGAAATGTTGCAAAAACGGGGAAAATTTACGCATACGAAGTTGCGCGGGACAGCTAGTACATCATAATATTTCATAATGAAAAAGTAGGTGACCTACACATATCGTCAGCATCATTATCACATTTTATTTAAAAAACATTGTAGCTAACCTGAAAGGCATGCAATTTGGATTTTATTATCTATTGTCTCGTACGTTTATTTTTAACATACCTACCTAGACATAATATAATTAGGGATTACTTCATAGCCATTACGTAAGGTTCAGGCGCTCCAGAACTTTGTTCTTGTAGGGGGGGGGGGGGGGGGTTAGGCAATATTTGTCTCAACCGGTCAAGTGTGAGTCGTCGCGGAAGAAGGGGGTGTGCACTATATCCACAACCACCAAGGGGGGGGGGGATCAATTGCCTGCCTAAACACTCCGATCCAGTGTCAAAATCCGCCTTGTATCGCCTGATAAAGTTTACTAAAACACAGATATTCAGTTTGTTATTTTATATTCTACTTCAAATTCTACTATTTCTAGGAACTTAAAGAGTAAGTAGGTACCTGGATGACCGAGCTACGCGCTGTAGGTATTTTTTTTAAAACGACGTTTTCTAAAAATAAAACCTAGCTAGATCGATTTATCGCTCCCGAAACCCCCTGGGTACTAAATTTCATAAAATCGTTGGAGCCGTTGCCGAGATTCCGATTATATGTATTAAAGGTTCATTTCCGAGCATCGCGGCCGATCGCGAGCCGCTCGCGGCTCACGACAAGCGGCTGACGCTCGCGGCCGATGCGACAATATTCACAGTGCGCGCGCAGGCCTACGACAGTCGTCGGCCGCGCGCGTCTATCACTTACCTCAGCCGCGCGCGTCTATCACTTACCTCAGCCGCTTGTCGTAAGCCGCGAGCGGCTCGCGATCGGTCGCGATGCACGGAAATGAACCTTAAAGGGGCGTCTAAACGAGCCATTTTTTTACGGCAATGCTGTGGCCGGCAACATGGCAGTACTCTCCAATATTGATTTGATGGTTGCCGGACGATTTTGTTGTTGTTTCATTCGCTGTCTACTTTGTCGCCGGGTTGTGTAGCCCGTTAAGGAGACTGGATCATGCGCCATACAATTGCAGACATACTTATTGCCATTATTGCCGCCACAAATTGCCGTAAAAAATGCCCTGTTTAGACGTCCCTTTATATACAAGAATTGCTCGTTTAAAGGTATAGAAGACTTATTAGTTATATAAGTTCCTTGTTCCACTTTACTTAGGTACAGGTACGTAGTACTATTACTTATTATGTGGTACAGGCAGGTGGGGAGAGATGGTATTACACTCTCTCTGGGCTGAGCATTTAGGCAAAAAAACAGACATCGACACACTACGCCACTGTGTCTAAGTACTTACTTTACAGATTTTTTATGACTAACCTGACTAATTGACGGCTGCAACATAGGCTCTTGATTCTACATGATTAATAGGCACAATGGTGCTCATAATTTGAACATTTAATTGATTATATTTAACCTATTCAATTAATTAATTTAGGTGTATGGTTAATTAGTTGATTATTATCCATACCAGGTATGTTATTTACAAATTTATATGGAAATAGTTTATAACAAAAATTACATTAATTACTATCTATTAGAAACTTTGCTATAATTAATACGACCTGTCCGGTATATAAGTATAGATATTGATGGGAATTGCCTTAATTTGAATCATTTGATAAATACCTATTACCACCACAACACCTACTTAATACTAGATAATGTGAACAAGACAAAAAATAAATACCTACCTCGTCACGATCTAAGTTTACTCGTCACGATTTATTTGACAATACATAAACAAGCCATTGGGAATTCGAGCATTTTTTTATGAATGATTATGCAATAATTTCTGAACCCCGACCAATTAATGTAATTTAAAATCTACCCAATTGGGTGGTTGACTACAATAAAAGTAAATTATTTTATACTAATTAGGCTATAGTAGATTTTAAAAATGCTCTAAAAATAACTGTTCTTTTACATTTTAACATGTTTTTTTAATTTAAAAGGATGAAAATGAATACTAAAAGTAATGATTTGACGATAGGAACTTATGACGTCATATGTTTCCATACACATTACCATAGAGCTTGTCGTTTTGACATTTCATAAAAAGAGACTGATTTGACTTGACAGTCAACATCCCTTATTACTACCTCTGTGGCGCGGTGGGAGTGTTTCCGACTGCTACACAAGAGGTCGCGGGTTTGATTCCCACACGGGACACCACGTTGTATAATCCACAAATTGTTGTTCCGAGCCTGGGTGTTCTTTGTGTCCGTGACTTGTATGTTTGTAAAGTACCCCGCAACACAGGGCTTGTAAAAAAAACAGAAACAAACACTGGATTGTTTGTTTCTGTATCTATACTAATATTATAAAGCGAAAGAGTTTGTTTATTTGATTGTTTGTTTGTTTGTTTGTTTTTTTAACGTTTAATCTCAGGATCTACTGGTCCGATTTGAAAAATTCTTTTTTTGTTGGATAGCCCATTTATCGAGGAAGGTTATAGGCTATATAACATTGCGCTACGACTAATAGGAGCTGAGAAGCGACGAGAAATGTTTCAATAACGGGGAGAAATTACGCATACGAAGTTGCGCGGGACAGCTAGTTCCTCTATATATAGTGTATAGCTATGACAACTAGTGATAGATACGGGGTGACTTGAACTCGTTCGAATGTTGAACAATGTCATTGAAAATAAATTCAAATAAAAAAACTTTGTCATTGTATAGCAAGTAGGTGCTGCAACACCTACACCAAGAAAAATACCTACCAACCGAAAAAACTACTTAAGTGGGTAGATATTAAACAAACCTTTCATAAACAAAGACAAAAAAATCTCACGACGTGTGTAGGTAATTGTATAAAACTTATTTGTGTTACCGAAATGTTACATAACATTTGTATAGCATCTTATGTACCTACCTAGGTACATAACATCTCAACATACTACCTATTTGCACTAAAAATAACATATTACCTATCCTCAGAGCACAATTATTACCTACTTAATGGTTGGGCTTACGTAAGCGATCAAAGTGTCAATTAAACGGTTTAAACGTAAAGGTTATGAGGGCTTGCAAAGAAGGAGACTTACAGTTGGATCAACGTAACTAGGCCGGACTGAAGTAGGCGACAAGTGGTTGCACAGATGCATTTTTTGGAAGTAAATGATGACAGGAAGCGGGTAGCGGGGGCGGTAACTAAACCAAGAGGATTCGAGATGCGATTACGCATTACATTGTCATAATTAGTATTACTAATTCATGTTTTTTTGTGATTATTTTGGTAAAGAAATTGTTTTTCAAAGTTTCTTTAATATTTACTGTAACGGTTCTAAATTTAAACTTTTCTGAACTCATTTAAATAGTGTTTTTATATTGTTGAATTAAAATGTTGTTAGTATTTTTAATCGATTAATCGTTTTCGTAAGTAATTTTAGGGTCGCATCTCTATGACATGCGCGAAAGTGATAAAAACCTAACTTCAATCCGGTCAAGATACGTTGATCGTACTGTAGCTCGTTTTTAAGGTTCCGTAGCCAAAATGGCAAAAACGAAACCCTTATATTATGAAAACATATATATTACGGGTCTTAATAAGCGTGAATAATTTAAGACTAACCTACCTGAGTCTACCCGTGACCACGGCCATTGCAATACGGTCGAAACGTCGGACAATAAACAAGGTATATTACTTTATTTACGCGATATAATGTGTACAAATCGCGAAAGTTTATCAACATTTATAGAAACCCTTATAGTTTCGTCATGTCCGTCAGTAGTCACAGGCATTTTACTCAAAGACTAATAACTGAATATTGATGAAATTTGGTGAAAAGGTGTCTTGTAGTAGCGGCTATAGTATTAAATTATCTGCGCCGCTACTTAGTTTGATAGCTAAATAGTAAAAAAAATATATTTTTAAGGGGAGCACTCCATACATGTAACAGATGCTGATTTTTTTTGGGTGTGTGGTATATAAATCGACAGGTCTTTCAAAAACATTTTAAGGTTTCTAATACATATTTTTTTTGGGTTAATATTTTTAGTTAGAGAATTAAAGACGTTTACTCTTATTACACCTCTTTTAATAAGGGTTTAGAGACCCTAATTCAGGTTAGTGTAAATGCAGCCATTACCTGACCATGCGCGTATGTGATAGAGATTTGCTCATAAGATTATATTCAGGTAAATATAATAATTTTAAATTGAAACCTACTTAACTTACCCAATAATACTTCTATTCGACAACTTACTACATACTCAGCCACAGTTACTTACTAACTTTATCCCAGCCATGCGAATTGAGACTCGTGTCTTCACTGATGAAGTTATAAGTAGGTACTCAGACCAGCACACATGCAGAGAGATGCAGAAGCTACTGAATCCATGTCGTCAATAGATTGAAATCAAACACGGCCACATACACTACCACCAGTGGCGTAGGTCCTCAGAACGCCATTACTTCTGGTTTCCCTTTGGATTGTAGTAACATGGTATTATAGGTACCTACATGTACCTAACCATGTTCGGCAAGGTATATTTTTGTATCGGGTTACCTCAGAAGTTTTTTAACCCTTCGCCTCTGCCAATGTAGGTACATTATACTATAACCGGTACTGCTATGCTCTTAGCTTGCTGCATAGAGTATGTTAACTTCCGTTGAAGCCATGCGAACAATAATTTAATTAAAAAACATATATTAAAATTAAAAAAAACGTTTTATTCAAAAAATGTAAAAGATTTTTCAATTACATAACAATAGTCAACAAATTAAGTAGGATTTACAACGCAAACTATAAAAATGTCAGTCTTCTCTACATTTGCAATTACCTACTGTGGTTTAACAATCGAATACTAAATAAAAACTTATCAAATTGAGTATTAATACAATACTTATATTACGTCAACTACGTTTCTAACCTACCATAGTCCGCAAAAAAATGACATAGCAATTTTCAGGTGATTTAATAAATAAATGCATCTGATGGGACATGACCTGTGCCGAGACGTGAACAGTTCCCAAGGTTGGGCTAGTCCATAAATTTAAAGCGAGAGAACTATACTTGGAGTCTGAGTCTTACCGAGAGATCGCAGGTTAAACACGTTCAAAATGGCAATGGGCTGGCCAAATCTGCGGAAGTATAAGCAAACGAGTTCTAGAGTGCAGACCCCAAGTTAGATGAACCGACGATCTAAAGAAGGTCGCTGGGATAGACCCGGTGTGGTGGATCTGAACAATCAATTTCGTAAATAAGGAGATACCTGTGTCGAGCAGTGGACCGATACAGGTGATGAAGATTATATGACAGGAATAGGAGTACATTATGATGGAACGGTCGCTGCGCGGGATTAGGAAGCGAAGACTTGGTCTTGCTCGTCTTACCTCTTGATTGCCATATCGACCTGTCGTGGACAACAGGTACTACCAATTTACTAAATTTTGATATCCGTTTTCTTATAAATCGGGTCAGGACAACTAAACGGCGAGCCCTGCGTTGTAGTTGTAAAATTTCTCTAGGTAGGTTTACGAACTTACAGTACAATTTCTACTCAAATGTATTTATTGTTTCACATGTACAATTAAATTTTGATGTAGGCCGTAATCGTATAAAATCATGATAGTCGTTGTGTAGACATATCATTAGGATGCGGTACCAGAACTACGGTTACTGTCATCGTAATCCGTATTCTTCGAAACTGGAATTATGCCTAAATATTGCCGAAGTATTCTCTGGACTGTGGTTTGAGTTTGCACAAGTACCGAGTAGCACAACACTAGTCTTCCTGATTCGTTCACGATCCGCCATCTGAGGTATCCCCGCTGATTCTGGAAACATAAAATAAGAAATTGAGTTACATCTACAAACTAGGTTGATTAAAATGTCAGTTAAATAGGGGCGGATCCACATCTCCCTCTCCCTCCGTCTTGGGAAGGGCTTGACCTCGTTGAGGAACCCTAAATGTTGGTATGCAGGGTGCTTGACCTATTGGTGGATTAAGAATAACAAACGTGAGGCCCGTAGTAAATCTATCACGGGGCCCTTGATCTGCTATGGGTATGCTATGCTCAAAAAAATAAGCTCAGGTTGAGGAAGGAAGCATAATTATGCGGGGCCCTCTTTTGCTTGGGGCCCCGCGCAATAGCAATTGCTACTCCTGCTATATGGTTAATCTGCCACTGGATAGGTTGTATCAAGAAAGAGCTCTTATTTATTTATTTATGTAATACCTACACAGACTTTTATAATTTTTTCTTATAATAATCGAATCGCATGTTGCCTTTACCCACCCTAGGAGGCTAATTCATTTAAAACTTGATTGAACCTGCTTTGCGTACTATGGTTATTGCTTGCGTGAGTTTCATGGTGTAATGGTTGCAACACCTTACTGACATAACTTTGTATATATAAATATATTATAAAAAAATGGTATTTAAAAAAAGTGGCCATGGATTTTTATTGCCATGTTCTTTTCTTACGGTTATAAGTACTAACTCTTGCTAACTATCATTCTATTCCAAATTTTGTCTAACGTTCATAAGCGTTGCATAAACGAATAATAATATGTAACCTAAACAAATAAAGTACTTTGACTTTACCTTTTGGAGGGCTTGGGTCTTTTACCCCACTCCTCCCCTGGATCAGTCACTAGTCAGTAATTGTACGGTTAGGTATATTATATGTGCAGTGGTATAAGTACCTAGACTAATTACGAGTAAGTATATAGATTAGCAATTATTTTATGTAACTTTGCAGGAACATTCAGACGTGATAAATACGTTGTTACATTTCCTTATTTATTTTCAAGCATTTTTATAAAGGAAGCTAATATTAAACTCGTGTTATGTTATAAGTCGTGATATGTAACTATTTCCGTTACTCGGATTAGCTGACTAAGTATACGTAAAATAAAATATGAATCTATCAACTGAAACAATATTATTTATGTTGAACGCGTACGGCATTTAGGCGAGAAGATCTCATTTAAGGGGGCATTACGCCGAGCGAATTGTTCATTATGCGCTACGGACACAGTGACACACAACCATTACTTCACAGTGCGCAGGAGCGCAGGACAAAATTCGAGCAGGATATTCGTTCGTACATAAATCTATGTTAGATAACGAACACCATAAATATGACAATACCAAAATTTTTGATTTTGCATTTTTCCGTTGGTCGTAGCGTGATGTTATATAGCCTATTGCCTAGGTATATAACGTTTATTATATAGAAAACTTAAAACGAACAAAATTGTGTCACTAGCCAAAGAGTTCTTCGTGTAGATGTAAAATAAAAAATGAATTATAATAATAACAAACCCGCCTGCGCAAAAAAGATGCAAACAAGATCCCCTACATATTTTTTTAACAGGCGGGTTTTTTTTATTTTGATTGAGCGTGATCTTCCTTGATAAATGGGCTATCCAATAGTAAAAGAATGTTTCAATTTGGACCAGTGGTTCCTGAGATTATCGCGTTCAAACAAACAAACAAACAAATTGTTCAGCTTTATAATATTGGTATAGATGATACCTACCACAGCCATTCTTTGTGGCACTGACATGATGCTGTTGAAAGATGTCGTTGTGCCTGTCTGCACCGGACAGTCATTGATTTTACAGCTCTCTGAAAAATAAAGAAATACATAACTTCGTCTTCTCTTATTTACAAGTTTTATCAGAATCAGTTAATAAGTGTAACTATAGATGCGATAACAGGAGGTAGGTAACCCAAAAAAATCCTTCGGCGACTGTCATTCACTGCCCTGTCATATGCACAAAAATATTTTGTGCATATGACAGGGCAGCGACAGCAGACCCTACGGATTTTTTAAATTTAATATTTTAATAATTAGTTACTTCGTTAAAAAAAATGCGTCGGGTCTGCTGTCGCTGCCCTGTCATATGCACAAGACAGCAGACCCGACGGATTTTTTAAATTTAATATTTTAATAATTAGTTACTTCTTTAGTCGGGTTTTTTTTAAATGTTATATCAATTAACATTTTAATACGACCCGAATAAGTTATTTGATCCTTTCCTATTAAAAGGTAAAGTTTACAATACAAGTTTATATTTTTTTTAATGTTGTTTTTGTTTTTTATTTTAAACATTTAAAAGATTTCTTACAAAATATACTTCTTGGATCTGTAACATAAAACTTAGCTAAACTGTTTCCAAATTGTCCAAATCGTTTCCCAAAAAAAACCGGACAAGTGCGAGTCAGACTTGCCTACTGAGGGTTTCGTAAAAATTTGTAGGTACTATAAATAGTTTAAAAATCGAGTCTATAGGCGTTATAAATCGATGACGGGGTGCACGCCCGAAAAAGTGTTACGTAGCATCGCTCACGCTATTGATTGGTTGCTTAGCAGTCACGTAGCAACGGTCACGTTATTGATTGCTAGCTAAGCAGTCACGTGATTGACTGGTTGCTAAGCAACGGAAAAAAAATAAAAAAAAAAGCGCGATAGTTGGCATGTTGATAATAGGCATGGTTGTTTATTACAATGTCATAATTTTTTTCTTAAGTATGACGTTATAACGTAAAATTATCGTCCGTAGACCGACTTTAAGACTTAACTTGACTTACTTTTAAGACAATAGTATATGGTTTTATTTCAACTCGATACCTCCACGCGTTCCCGAGATAAAAGGGTCTTGCTTGATAGACGGACGGGCAACAAAGTAATCCTATAAGAGTTCCGTTTTTTTTCTTTTGAGGTATGGAACCCAAAAAATTAATAAATAACCGTTTTGGAGAAGCATATGCGCAAATGAGATTAACACAAAACAAAAAACCGTTTCAAATTTCGTCCCAGCCGTTACCGAGACACACAAACACCTTTAACCCAAATGCATAAATCGTCTCCGTTGCTATTGCTGGTAAAAATGCAATTCCTGCCTGACTCATTCATTTACTCAACAACGCCCACCCAAAATATTTAAAAAGGTTTCAGAAAACACAAGATCTCCTTAGATCAAGCCTGCTGCCAGTTTTCTGAAATCCTTTAGTTTCCTTAGTTGAAGTTGAACAAACTTAATGCGAGTAAAGCCACGGGGATGAACTCTCTTGACCATTGTGATCAGCAAAACAATCGTACCGTGACGATGGATGTTCTCTAGAGTTTGTGTCTAGCATAGTTTTATTGTGGACAGGCCCCAAAATGGAGCCCTGTGGAACTCCCGCATATTTTTACCGCAGAACTTGTCTATTGTTTTTTTTTTTTAATTCACAATACTTTATAAACATAGTTAGTGCTAGTGATATGCCGATAGAATAGATATGACTGCATTTGCATTTCAAGTTCTCAATACAAAGGAATCTATAGAAATCAACATGGCAATAAAAATACACTGCTTGCAATATTTGTAGGTGAGGTTGTGTTATCTAGACCAATCTTTCCTAAAGTGGGTTCCGCGGAAGCCCTGGGTTCCGTAGAAAAGTTACCCGGGTACCGCGAGTTTTAATTTTTTTTAATAAAAAAAAAATATATAGTGGTTGCCTGCGTAGAAAGAAAAACAAGAAGCTCCTCCCCCGCCCCGGTTCTATAAAATACAATCTATTTGGTGGGTGTTTAGTTATGTCAAAATTTTGGGAACCCTTGATCTACCTAGACCATGATATACAACGTACTAAAAAGGTGTGGTCATCTACAAGGATTGGCATGTGCTATGATACTGAGTGCACATACTTAATGTTATTGAAATCGGAGCACCTTAAAATATTATTTATTATTTTTAGGGTTCCGTACCCAAAAGGTAAAAACGGGACCCTATTACCCGTCGCTATCTGTCACCACACTAACTATATCTCTTGAACCATTACAGCTAGATAGTTAAAATGTTCACAGATGATATATTTCTGTTGCCGCTCTGTGTCTGTTTTTATATAATGTCTGTCTGTTTTTATATAGTGTCTAATATAATGTTGTATAGATAATGGTACGAAACCGTTATCAATTAGAAAAACATATGACTTAAAAAGTTCTATGCTATAATAATCCAATAGAATTTTGCACCAGGGCAGGTATAATACTTATGCCATACGCATTTCGCTACTGAATTTTGACAAAAAGAAAATGCTAACTATGTAATAATAATACTATCGGCTATGACACCATGGCAAGTGCAACACTAACAACATACACTATTACCGGCTAAAATTTGACCCCACCTTTCTGTTACAAGTTGTATATAGTGTTATAGGTTAATACTTATTGAATACTAGCTGTCCCGCGCAACTTCGTATGCGTCAATTTTCCCCGTTTTTGCAACATTTTTCATTGCTGCCCCGCTCCTATTTAGCCTTCCTCGATAAATGGGCTACCCAACAGAAAAATATTTTTTTATATTCGGACCAGTAGTTACTGAGATCTCCGCGTTCAAACAAACAAACACTCTTCAGCTTTATAATATTAGTATAGATTACATAAGTTTGACATACAGCACCTGATTAAAAACAGTGATAAGTAAAATGACGCGGTGGGAGTGTGTCCGACTGCTACGCAAGAGGTCGTGGGTTCGATTCCCACACGAGACACCACTTTGTATGATCCACAAATCTTTGTTCCTGGTCTGGGTGTACTTTGTGTCCGTGACTTGTATGTTTGTTAAGTCCCCCGTGACACAGGGCTTATACCCTATTACGGGAGTCGAAATAAAAAAAAGCGGATTGATTGCAAAAAGGTGTACAGTATACATTTGACCAATGTTTAGTCAATTGTACCACCTAGAGTTATTGCTGAAAAACTGTGTACAAAAGGGTGTAAGTGCCATGAACATACGCTCTTCTGCTGATGCAATTATTCTATGCTGCGGAACCCTACACTGAGCATGGTCCGACATGCTCTTGTCCGGTTTTTTATTGCATACGATTTATTTTGATTTTTACATTTGTTACACATTTTTATGTATTTTACTAAACTATTCGAAGATGGCTGTACCGATCCAAACATATCTGTAATATTCGGTATTTTTGGTATAATAATAAGCATATATATATAACTGTGCCCTGCGGTGTTAACCGCGGTTTATTATATGTTAATCCAGGGTGTCAGCTAACTCCATACCAAATTTTAATAAAATCGCTATAGCTTTTTAGACGTGAAGAAGTAACAAACATAAACACTCACACACTCACAAACTTTCGCTTTTATAAGAGTAGTGTTTAAGCAATCTAAAATAATGCTGATTACATAATAATTATTACCTGGACTTACTGGCGTCGGCAAGTTCATATGATTAATACTTATCACCACATTTTGATCCAGGTTACGGGACTCGAAATCTGAAACAAGAATAACATTTTACTCTAAAAATAAAAAAATCTTTATTCACCATATTTTAGAAAGCAATATTAAAGTAGCAGAATCAGATGAAACAATTTTAAAAAAACTTGTCTAATGTTAACCGACAGGAGGGCTTCTACTGCGATTATGACCTATGGTACTTTCTCGTTATATCTAATTATATTTTTCAATGAATTTGTACAAAAATGTTGTTACTTCTCATTTGATAGCTGTTACTCGCCTACTTAGCTGTGATAGTTTTCCTTTTAATTTTACTATACCTAGTCCGGCTATAAGTTCTGTTACAAATGAAAATGCATTTATTTTTTAATAAAGTAATGTAATATTCCTAAAACATATTTATTAAAGTCTCAGCAAAAAATAAAAACAATATTCTATTCAAAATGGCCACCTTTGGCTTTTATACAGGCCTTTAATCTGTCTGGCCATAAATCTATGGATTTACGCACTGTTTCCATGGAAAATTTCGCCACTGCTTGCTCCAGATAATTTTTAAGAGACTCAATGTCGCCGTGTCGTTTAGAGCAAACCATGTCCTCTTAAACTGACCATAATTTGTAGTCTGAAGGGAGGAGGTCTGGGCTAGATGAGACACTTTGGATGAAGTTTTCACTCCTTTTTCACAAAAATGTAGCTTACGCCTTGATAAGACACGCCCCACCAAACCATCACTGACGCAGGATGATGACCACGCTGTACCTTTTCGACCACTTGAGCAGCTTCTTCAGAACAGTGAGCGTACACTTCATCATTTTGCTTATAGTAGTCCTCTTCAATCGTGAAATTTTTTCATCGGTAAAGAGGATATTTCTGTGTCCTTCACCTGTGTATCGCAACAGAAGGCGTTTTGATCGATCCTCCTGTATATTGTCCTGTATATCGACGATAAGCACCGAGCTTTAGGTCTTGTTTTATAATACGCGACAGAGTTCTAGCGATAAGATTTTTTGCTTCCTAATGGGATTTCGACGAATTCTGGCTTTAATAGCATTAACAGCCTTTGTCGTTCTAATAGCACACGACCGGTCCGATCTTTTATGGTCATCGACAGAGGAAGTGTTGTTGTATCTGTTGATAGTGCGATATAAGAACATACGGCTAATATCAAGCTTTTGAAGTGTCTGGAATGTGACCGACGGGTCCATACCCACTTTGTGCAAGGCGATCACCGCAATCCTATTTACTTTATCACCTCAATCCATATTGTAATTTGATAATGAACACGTAAAAATATGGGAAATGGCGCAAAATCGAAAGAACTTTTAAAAATAATATACGCGTTCCAAATACAAAGTACCTAATTAAAAAGTTGAAAATGAAAAGTTTTTATGCAACAGTATTTATGGCCGGACTAGTTATATACTGCTACCCAGTTTTTTTTTTCACATACCCAACATCAACCATTTAGCTGGAAAGGGGGCAGGGGGGACTTGACTTGACTCTAACAAAAATTTGCACTTTATAGCTTAATATTTTACAAACGGATTTTCGTCATGTTTTTTCATGGTCTTAAATGTAAAAATGCAGAATAGTGTAGGTATTTGTGTTAAATATTAAAATGTTATTTGCATTGTATATTCACAGAGTACCTAGATAATTGAAATTGTTAGTAACGGTAACTAGCGATCGTACTTCATTAATTATTTAAGGTTATTTTCGTTTCTATGAGATGTAATGTCAGGGATCGTCATGCTCACTAAAATGTCATTGTTTGTGGTGGCGGTCGTCTTCCTTCCCTCCAATATGGCGAAGGGGATGATGGCTGACCCATGCATCAAACTCGTGAACGGGTGCTACTTGGGGTGACTGGTCGGCCTTGTCATTATCATTTTATAGGTCTATTTTTTTTTTTTATTAGTGGTTTATAAATAAGTAGTTTTTCTTATAATAATCGAATCGCATGTTGCCTTTACCATCTTCTATATTTTTGTAAGTTGATGCTCCCATCCACACCGTAGGAGGCTAATTCATTTAAAACTTGATTGTATTAGTTTACGTACTATGGTTATTGCTTGCGTGAGTTTTAATGGTGTAATGGTTGCAACACCTTACTGGCTTTACTGTATACTAGCTGTCCCGCGCAACTTCGTCTGCGTAAATTTTCCCCGTTTTTGAAACATTTCTCATTGCTGCTCCGCTCCTATTAGTCGTAGTGCGATGTTATATAGCCTTCCTCGATAAATGGGCTATCCAGAATTTTTTTTCAAATCGGACCAGTAGTTCCTAAAGGTTCATTTCCGTGCATCGCGACCGATCGCGAGCCGCTCGCGGCTTACGACAAGCGGCTGAGGTAAGTAACAGACGCGCGCGGTCGACGACTTTCGTAGGCTGCGCGCGCACTGTGAATATTGTCGCATCGGCCGCGAGCGTCAGCCGCTTGTCGTAAGCCGCGCGCGGCTCGCGATCGGCCGCGATGCTCGGAAATGAACCTTAGATTATCGCGTTTAAACAAACAAACAAACTCTTCCGCTTTATAATATTAGTATAGATATACAAATATATTTCAAAAACTGACATTTTAAAAAAAGTGGCCATGAATTTTTATTGCCAAGTTCTTTTCTCACGGCTTTACTCTTGCGAACTTGGCACTAAGTGTAGAATCATTTTATTCCAAATTTTGTCTGACGTTCATAAGCGTTGCATTTGTAACCTAAATGAATAAAGTATTTTTGACTTTTGACTTTGACTTTTACCATCTCTAAATTATAATTTCCTAATTTTTCGAAGTAATTTTTTTAGGCATTTCTTGCCAATTACTTTACAAATACAATAATTGCATTTTAGAAAGATAGAATATTGCTTCGTTACAGAGAGCATTTTTAACAAATTATGATGCCGCAGGCCGAATATTGAAGTAATTTTTATAGGCATTTCTTGCCAATTACTTTACAAATACATCTAGTCGGCAGTATTTGTAAGATAGTCCAGATTACGGAAGTCTCGGGATCGATTCCTGGGTCTGGGCTTCAAATTTTTTTATCTTTCAAAAATGTAATTTTTGTATTTCCTAATTTTTCATCAAATTCTGGTATAACTACGTAAAAAAAGCCTTGGGCTTTTACGTTGAGATCTATGGAGCGTGTTTATTTTCAATGTATTAATTACTAAGGACGAAACTCAGCAACTTAATAATACTTAGGTACCTATCTACCTGTCTAAATATTATCTACATCTGTTTAAATACCTACCTATTAAACAAGTATTTTGTTTCGGCTGAAGGTCCAGATTTCAATGAAAATAATACCGGAATAAAAAACGTAATTGCCAATTTCTATTTTTGTGTAGCACAAGGTTAGGTTAGGTTAGTAATTGGGTACCTACTTGACTAATATTAAAATAAATTATTTTATACTAACCATACAGTAATATGTCGTAAAGTGTTTCGAAAAAATATGTTTATCTTTAATTGAACATGTTTATAAATTATTAATCATAAAAAGAAATACTAAAAGTAAATGATTTGATCACAAAAAATGCTAATATGTCAAAATCTAATTATGTAAAATGTCACATGCTAATATTTCATACAAATTTGAATGAAACGGGCCGTTTTGACGTTTCATAAAAAGATGCTGATTTGACTTCAGTCAAACACCTTATTGTGTTAGCAATGTTTAAGCTTTTGCTCGTGTGGTAAGTAAGCCGCTATGTATTGTAATTATGTGTTGTGAGTAGTCGCTAAGGTCAAACTAGACTAAAAAAGAACGTGGCTACGCTGCCCCACAGTGTTTTATAGATGTTAACGATGAATCTAATATATAAAATTCTCGTGTCACAGTTTTCGTTGCCATACTCCTCCGAAACGGCTTGACCGATTTTGATGAAATTTTTTGTGCTTATCCGGTATCTATGAGAATCGGCCAACATCCATTTTTCATACCCCTAAGAGTTTGTTTGTTTGTTTGAACGCGATAATCTCAGGAACTACCGGGCCAAAAAATATTGTATTGTTGGATAGCCCATTTATCGAGGAAGGCTATAGGTTATAACATCACGCTACGACTAATAGGAGCGGAGCAGCAATGAAAAATGTTCGGAAAAATGAACGGAAGAAAAAAGAAAAAAGTGAAAATTTGCGCAGACGATGTTGCGCGGGTCAGCTAGTAAATAAATAAAAAAAGACGGTCGGACGAAGTTAAAAAATAATATTACAACAAATGGGGTAAAAACTTCCATTTAAATGCGTCAAAGTTACCTATGCCATAATAATGTTATCGGGTTTGAAATAAGTAGTTCGTAGGTAGACGAAGTAGATAGGTACTACTTACTTAATTATTAATTAATTCTAAAATCTGATTTGTAAAGGTTGGATTTTGCGATATTTTGCTACGTAGTAGCACAGATAATATAATACTATACCTACTAGTAGTAGTAGTATGCACGCCTTCCGAACAAAACGGCGGTAGGCAAATGGCTTAGGGTCGCGGGTACGAATCCTACCCGTTATACTATCGACGTGAACCCACTCCTAACACAAGCCACTGTGCTTAGTGACGTGGGACCCAAAATTCGCAATTGCTAGTTAACTTTAAAAAAATAACAAATGAGACAAGTATATTTAAGTATACCTAAATTGGTATTTAAATAGTAGGTAGGTACCTAGGGATTTATGTTCAATAAAAATAACATGGATTCAAATTGACTATTAAAATAAAAATCCCGCCTGCTACAGAATTATATAATTTCATGCAGTCGGAGGCATTAATAATTCTCGATGAACTTAGTAAAGTGCCTCCGACTGCATGAAATTATATAATTCTGTAGCAGGCGCGCTTTTTTTTTAAATACTTTTCAGTGGTTATAGGATGTAACAATTAACTTTTATAACCGCTATTGTCAAGTATTGAAGATGGATTGAAAAAAGAATGGTTGCTAACTAACATTTTTTATTACCACAGTCATAATCATTTTATACTTTTTTGAAATGCTGAAGATGAGCCCTTTAATTTGACACCCATATTGCAGTATTCGAAACAAAATTTTTTTTCACTCCTCTTTATTTTGAATTCTCACAGCCGCCATGTTTGTTTTTTTCAATCGTCACATAACTAAGAGCACTTGGGCGGCCAAGACGAACCTAACGCCGTCGTAATTGTATAAATCCGTTCAGTGGTTTGTGAGATATGTACCTATATATACGCGAAAAACATACAACACCCTTCCTTACAGTCTGGTAAAAATGAACATTGAACGTGTTTAAAAATTTGATGAATAGGTATGTTAATGTCAAGGATTTGTTATATATGTAGTGTTAGGTATGGGTATGTTACCTAGATGCAATTGCAGCTTATAAAAACTAATAACCTTTGAGTTTTTACAAATTTCAATAATGGCTACACACATAAATAGACGCGACCGTAGAGTGATGAAAGAGTGGAGACTTGGTGGTATCCCCAGTTATTTTTTAGGTTGAATTGCATTTAGGTACATTAACGAGACACCATCGAACCTTCTTGTCTCCCCAATGGGCAATCATTTTAGTATGTACCAACTAATTAAGTATTTAAAAGTAATCTTCAAGTCGCCATAGCCTCACAAAATTGACCACCTCTTTAAAGAGACAACTCTACTTTGTGGTCAATACCTGTCAAAGGCCCCACGAGTTTTTTCTCTCTTTCACGCTTTGCATTATTTTTTACTTTTTAATTGAAATGGATGGCGCAGTACTTACTGGTCTATAAGTCAATGGTACTACCTAATACCATAGTGTAATAATATTAAGTCACTATGGTAATACAATTTTTAAGTTTTTTATTAGTTTGACCGAGACCACTCTAGCGAGCCTTAGGAAGGCGCGGTGAGGTGGGGGCCGGAAAGGAAACAGCATGAATTCCCACGAGCTAGATGTTGTCGGACAGATCTTAGATACCTATCAGATAAGATAACAACTTTACTTTTTTATTTTTGACAGTTTTTACTCGCCAGTGTCATCAACAACATGTTTTTTCTTCATCGTATTGGTTTTTTGGCGAATTGCTATTTATAAATTAATTATTATAGCGGCTATTCCAAAACATACTCTGTAAAAAAATCAATCTATATATTACCATTAAAGCATAGGTAGAGCAAAAACAGTAGAAACGAAAAACAGGACTTTTACCCCCTTTTACGAGTTCTGTGAGAAATCGTCTGCCTCAATTTTCCCCATTTTTCATTGCTGCGCCGTTCCTATTGATCGTAGCGGATGTTATGTAGCCTGTAGCGTTCCTCGATAAATGGGCTATCCAAGAGTAAAATAATTTTTCAATTCGAACCAGTAGTTCCTGAGATCATGGAGTTCAATCAAACAAACAAACTCTTCAGCTTTATAAATATTAGTAGATAGGTATAGATTAAAATTTATTGTCGATCCATTTACAAGGTCATTCTAGACGTCATTTATGTTTTGACTCAATAAATAATAAATAAGTACTTTGGTGCAATTAAACTTTTTGTCTGTGTGTGCAATTATAATTAAGCATGAATTGGTACAATTCAAGGTAACAAAATAGTCTTGCATTTAAACGATTGAGTTTTTTTGACGACTGATAAAAAAATCGCGAAAATAAAAAGGGTTTAAGATTTTGATCACTTAGGCGCAGAATAAGTAATAGTACTACGACTTAGGTAATAGGTAGGTATTAACATGCATACAGTATCATTTGTATAAAATAGGCGCGGATCCAAGGGGGGGGGGGGGGGGGGTGTCAACAGGGCAATTGCCCCCCGGACTCGACAGATTGACTTTTTTTTGGGAATTTGAGAACTTTGACACTAGAGCGGTGTGTTTTGACAGGCAATTGCCCCCACCCCCCTTCGGTGGTGGTGCCTGGTGTAGCCTTGGGAATGAAAAGCAACCCCCCATCGTCATGTGAATGACATACACCATATTATATGGATTTTATTATTCATATATAGCTTCTTTTACTTACATGGAATGCCCCCCCCCCCCTCTAAAAATATTTATTTTTATTATCTTTATAACTATCAAATTAAGTAGCGGCTTCTACAATACAAGACACATAAGTACCAGATTTCATCAATATCCATTGTGTAGTCTTTTGACGGACAGACAGACAAACGGATATGACGAGGGTATAAGGACCATTCCGTTTTTGCCAAATTGGCTACGGAACCCTAAAACATATTTATAATACTTCTAAATACATACATATTATAAATAAATTACACCTAGACACATAATAAATAATCGTGTTCATCGCACAAACATTTATCCTGGGTGGGAATCGAACCCACGACACCTAGCTTAGCAATTAGTGTCACTAACCACTAGACCAACAGGCCAGTCAACCTTTCTGTTACACGTTGAGAAAAACCTGCGTAATTACTTACTGCCTATAAATTTCAAGTTAACTTTCACATCTTCTCCTAGCGTCACGAAGCATGGTTGACTCATGCCGCATCCCTCGATGTTCACCTCACTCAGAGAGTAGGCAGAACCTGAAAAAAAGAGTGCAAGTTTAAAAAGCTAGACACGTGAGCCAATGACTTTCCTCAAAACGGCTAAACGGATTTTTATTAAATCAATAATAATAAAAATAATATCTAATATTTTTTTTTTGGGACAACTCACACAACGTCATCTGATTCCAAACTAGGCAGAGCTTGTACTATGGTAACCAGACAACTGATAAAAATACTTATATATTTCTAAATACACACATCAAAAGTGTCTAGGGATCAACATATATTTTTGCAATAACTTTTCTCCTGATTGATTTTTTTTTTTTTATTTCTTTAAGGATTCATCAAATAAAGTGTTTTCGTTTGTCACAGTAACGATAAACCAAGTCACCTTTGCATTAATAAAGAAATTTGCCATTTTCCTAATAAAGGGATTTTTGACATTTGAACCACTAACATTAAAGTTCGAAAAAAAGACTGAAATAACATTAAAATTATTAAAATTTTATTGGGTAACTTAAACAATTAATAATCCGTGTTTCTACCGCGAACACTAACAACACAAGAACATCGGTTTGGCATACTCAAAATGAGTTCATCCAAATCACGCTGTGGAATGGCCGCCCATGTTCGTTGCAACAACAAAAAAAGGTCTTCTTGCGACTGGATACCCTCCATATTCGGCAGAGCTCTTCTCTGTAGCATATCCCATGCATGCTCAATCGGGTTCAAGTCTGGCGACTGAGCAGGCCAGGGCAGGACATTGATGTTAGCTGCGGCGAGAGTCTGTCTTACAACTCTTGCGGTGTGCGGTCGTGCATTATCATGCATTAACTGAAATAAGGGACCGATTTGCACTTGTAGAGGAACGATGACGTCTGATACAATCGTCTCAGCATAAATTTGAGCGTTGAGGTTGCCTCTGATCCAAATCAACTCAGTTCTTCCGCCGATCCAAATACCCGCCCATACCATGATGGTTCCACCACTATAAGGATGGACTTCCTGGCAGGATTTTAATCGCTGTTGGCGTCCAGGGGTTCTCCAGTGTCGTATACGTCTTGTATCCGGTCTCATACCAAAACGAGACTCATCAGAAAAGCACACGAAACGCCATTGTTCTTCTGCCCAATTTCTGTGTTCAAGAGCCCATTGATATCGAATCCTACGATTGTGCATTGCTATAGGTGGTACCCGTAGCGGTCTTCGGGAATGAAGGTTCACTTCATGCAAGCGGTTTCTGACTGTTTGGTCGCTAATTAAGTTCCCTGAAGAGTGATGAAGCCTCACGGCTAACATCATGGCGGTTATTGTTGGACCTCTTCGAGTTAAGATTTGAATGTATCGGTCTTGTCTCCGTGTGGTGCAGCGATACCGTCCTCCATGGCGCTCAGCCACGGTACCAGTGCTTCGGTAACGTGTCCAAAGTCGACTGATAACACTCTGACTTGTATTCAGAGCTAAAGCCACAGTACGTTGCCGGGAACCAGCTTCTATCATTCCCACGGCTCTGAGCATTTCTTCCCTGCTTAAATGACGTCGCCGCTCCATAATAACGTTGGTTTTAATCAGTAGTAGGGAAACAGTAGCACTAATAATGTCTTCAATGCGTTGTATGTTTTTATAGGGAAAATATTGACAGCTGATTTTCATCTTTTACTCGAATTTGATTCACAGTTCCTGATTCAAATTATGAAATGCACCAAAAAGGATCCATATAAATTTATAAAATCATAAATTTATTACAAAGCCACATCTCAATCTCAAGAAATCCGCATAAAAATGCTTGATCCCTAGACACTTTTGATGTGTGTACATACATATTATAGATAAATTACACCCAGACACAGAATAAACCATCGTGCTCATCACACAAAGTTTTATACTGGGTGGGGATCGAACCCACGACCTCTTGCGTAGCACACTCCCACCGCGCCACAGAGGCAGTCGAATAAGGGAAACCATCTAAATTAAACTGGTTTTCTTATAAAAAAAAAAAATGAACCAGTCAAGTTCGAGTCGGACTTCAAAGGTTCCGTACATAAATATTATGAATAGTTCTGGCATCGAATCTCGCTGTTTTTTTATTTATTAATTTATTTACAATTGATACATTTATTAAGACACACTTTTGGACAATGCCAAAAAACAACAATCAACCAGTAAACACGATACGGAACTGTTTAAAATAAACGGCCGTATCATTTTTTTACTTTGACTTGCTTCAAAAGACCTCAGTATATTTATTTTTAAATTTAGGTTTTATTTTTAAATCGATAGCCACGCGCTGCCGAGGTAAAGGGTCTTGACAGACAGACGGACAGACAACGTTTTTTCATTTTCAGGTTGGTACGGAATCCTAAAAATGCATTCAAATCCTTTATATATGTTTGGGCACTACTATGCATATGGTATCTACAGGGCACAAACAGACACAAATTAAACTTAAAATACCCCTCTGTCGCATACCACCTGTCAGACTTGCGTCGCAAACGCCACCCCAATTTCTATGAGCAAAGTCTAAAGCTGTTCTGTCGGTGATCTTAGGTTCTAGACGCCTAAACTTAACTATAACCACAATCAAATAACTGTGCTATAACTATGCGTACGAGACTTCGAGAAGGAATCACTGTGAGACAAGAAGGGCGAGATCGAAATCAACTTGCATTAGGGTCCCTCTTATTGCTAGGCTGCACCTAAAACCCTAAATAGTAGAACCTAATGAATTTATGCGATGAGAATAATTGCGAATTTTGACCTGCTTCCCGTGACTACAGACTGTGCCTCAAATACAGGGAAATGGTCAAGCTATTTCAACAAGGTTCCATAAAATAAGAAATATTCTTCATGACTCACCCTTGTGTTAATACAATTTTAAACCAATGTTAGATTAAGCAAGCGCGGGCCTCGTAGAAAATTCTGTTATGGGGCCATTGATCAGCTACGGGTATAATAATATGCTCAAAAAATTACGCTCAGGTTAAGGAAGGTGCGCAGGGCTCCGCGCTGAAGGGCAAGGGGGCCCCTTTAGCGCGGGGCCCATAGCAATCGCTAGTCCTGCTATATGGTTATCCTGGCAATGTTTTAAACTATAAATTTACTTATAGTATATTTAATAATATGACTCAAACTCACCTTGAACAATCAATAAAGAGAAAAAGATTTATTTACAGCAGTATTTAGTAGCTAAATACTAAGTATAAATCTATAAATACCTACCAACGAATTTTTAAACACTAACTACGTCATACGAAACGACTTAGTCATTAAAATTTAGTAGGTGCAATAAATCACTTTTATCATATATACGTATTGGGTTTACTTAATTCGTAGTAGGTAGGATTATCAATTTATCACTTAGGTCAATTACTTTTTGTACCTATCTAATTTTAGTTCAAAATTATGTTATATAAAGGAATTTGTGAACATATGGGAGACGGTCGACGATCTCTCGATAGAGAGTACTATATTCTGTGAGGTCGACCTTCCATGTGTCCCCTACTAAATGGTATCTTGTTTTACAGCATAGGCTTTCCTCCCCCCAAATTCCAGGGGGATTGGGGGTTGAGCCGAAATTCCAAAAAGGTAAGTACCTACACAATACTCGATTAGCCGGTGTAAGTCAACGGCCGAGTCTGGGAGGAGGGGGGCGCAATTTCCCCTGTTGCCTCCCTTGGAGCAGCGCCTGCTACCACCTAAAACCCTGAAAAATGATCCCAGGTAGATACGTCCATGTTGCGCAGTTTGTAGCTACCTACAATATATTATACCTACCTTTAAACGAGCATATAATCTGAATCTCGACAACAGTTCCAGAGATTTTCATGAAATTTAGTATGCAGGGGTCTTTGTGGGTATCATTTTTACAAACGTCGTCGTTTAAAAAAAGTATAACGAGCCAAGCTCGGTCATCCAGGTACAATTTTATTAACTACCCGTCCTTATTATATCCAGTCCTAATCATTTCCAAAATACCAAGTGCTTCGCCATCGAGAGCACACCGAACACCAAGTTGGATCGGCAGGTACCTACATAGGAACACGTAGGTAGAGGTACGTACCTAATAAATAATTTAAAAAAAACAATGTCATACTAGTCATGGGCTTATGGCTAGCCAGGGTGATTAATGGCCATCGCGCGTTGTATTGCCAATTAGAAACGATTAAAGCGACAATAAATTACCTGTAATTCGGTTAGTAAACAATTTAAAAATAGAAATCTATTTGTATTTTATCTTGTAAACAAATGCGTTATCTATACCTACTTACCTACTACAATTTATTTATACCAACAAATCTAACTTTTTAACCTTAATTCCTTTACAGAAGCTCCAAGTCCACACCAATTAATGCGACTGGGTTAGTAAGACTAATAAGTACTTAGTCGTAATAACCCAAATTATTATATCTATTGAACGTATTCTAGTAAATACTTTTGTAAACAAGTCTCACCTGTACCTATAGATAATATAGGTACCTACTTATAGTATACAACATAATTAGGTAGGTATTATTTATATTGTATAACAAAATTATCTACACGAAATTACGTGTTCACAAATACGCCTCGTAATTGTGCGGCCTTAGCGACTTAACTGCTGAGTCAGGCTTGTGTGAAACACGTCACGTCTCCATACGGGGCTTGCATGCTTCATTAGGTCTTCCACCATCTGTACAGGACAGAGTAAGTGGATGCTCCTATTATGTTGTGCCCATTGACATCGGGCATCGGGTACAGGAACCAAGCTAAGCTACTGATGGTTACGACCTCAGGGAAAGGAACCTCCTCACTATGCGAGCCGTGTCCAGAAGTTCTGCATCAGGTACTTGATCCAACCGTCTAACGCGAGCTTCTAAAGGTCGAGGCTCTTGGCAACAGAAACGACTATCGGTACAATGATAGCCGAATCAACATCCCACATGTCGACAATCTCGTGCGCCAGATCCAGATATTTAATTTGTTTATCTTTTTCGGCTTTCACAAGATTTTCGTCATGGGGGATGGTGATGTCGATGATCATTTCACGACGCTCTGATCGGTCTATCATCACAATATCAGGCTTGTTGGCAACAACAGTCCTGTCTGTGATGATAGAGCGATCCCAGTACAGTGTGATACTTATTATTATTATTATTATTAAAAGCGAAGAGGTTACATTTTTTCAAAGGTAACCCGATACAAAAGTATGTCTAGCTGGTTATGGTTCTTTGTACCTATAATATACTATATAGTATACTAGGATCGAAAGGGAAACCGAAAGTAATGGTGTTTTAAGGACACTCCGTCACTGATACAGGATCAGTATTGGATCCGGGATTTTGTTTCCGAAATTACTAAACCCCGCGAAGGATAGGTTATACCACAAAAAAGGAGAGTAGTTATACCAATGTTAGGCATGTCGGATACGTACAATGTAGGGCTCCTTAGTTGTCTAACAAATGGGTTTTCTGTTGTTGTTTATTTTGTTTCATCCTACTAACAAAGTGAAAATACGAGTATAAGTAAATTTCAATGGAGATTTTACGAAAATTATTGTTATTTTTCCAAAAACATGTCGGTAAAACCACTTGTAACGCTTCGTTTGTGGTTTGGTTATATATAGGTACCTACGGCTGCTATAATTCGATTCCCACATGTCCACGATATTTAATTGTGGGATCAGGATCCATAAAAATGTTGATTTTGTGGTTTTGAGGCTGAGTTCAATATGTGGCCGTTTGTTACTTGTAGCACAGATAATATAATACTATACTAGTACCTACTTGTAGGTTGTGTTTGTAATTGTAACGTCACTGCGACACAGGGCTTAATTTATTTAACCCTAATCGGAAAATCTTTTAAATTGGAAAAGCATTTGGCTAAACTGTTTATTTATGGTACTTTCAGTCAGATAGATAATCACATGGCTAAGAAAAATATATGATTTTCTTTGTATGCCAATCTAATCTGTTAAGTATCGTATAAGTTCGAGAAGTCTAGAAAAAATAAGTAAGTATTTAGATAATGTTTATGTTAATAATTCTTAATTACCGCGTAATTTATTGCATTAAGTACTAGCTGTTGCCCGCGACTTCGACACGCGAACATTTTGAAAAACAATAGGTACTATGCTAACGGGAACCGTACATTTCTTCGGGATAAAAAAATAGCCTAAGTATGTGCTATAGACTGTAAACTATCTTAAATCAAATTCAATCCAGATTTTTTCAGCAATTTTAACGTGATTGAAAAACAAACATCTATCTAACCATCCATATTTTCAAACTTTCGCATTTATAATAATTATTAGTGAAGATATGTCTTTAACTAGGCATTTGTCCCACCAACGAAGGGCAAGAAAGCGAGCAAGTATAAACAATTTTCTCGCATATGAAGCGTACTAACAATACTTAGAATTAGGTTCCGTGTAAACAAAAGAGATACTGTAAGTATATGTATTAGGAGGCATTTTAGGCGCTTCCCCATGCAAAACCCAGCGATAGCCGTTTTTTGTGCACTTTTGAGGAGCTATCTGCTCTTTATCCAACTCGTAAAAGTAACTCTGTCTGTCTGTTACGCTTTCACGCTCAAACAACAAAACCGATTTAGATGAAATTTGGTATGGAGATAGTTTGAGTCCCAGGGAAGGATATAGTTTTTATCGCGATAACGAAGCCGCGGGCGAAAGCTAGTTATTTATATAAAGTTGTATTGTAAGTAGTATGAAACAAAAACAACAGAAAACCCACTTCTTAAGCCGCGTTATTTAGATGGGGGACTACGGAACCCTACATTGTGCGTGGCCTGACATGCACTTGCCCGGCTTTTTAAATTCTTTGTTGCTTGCATTATTCGTTAGTTATCCACACTAAATAATCCGGAAATAAACTTTAACCAAAAACTCTGTGTAACTTGCTTGCTACATTATTTTAATAGAAAAAAATCTTACTTGTTTTTTTTAATACTTAATTTTTAAGAACCGATTTACTAAGAATAAATCGAACTGCATTAAAAGTTTTTTAAGTAATCGCCTGTCTGAACCGGGAATCGAACCCGCTTAATGTGAAAACATTATCCTATATTTTTATGTCACCAATCCAAAGAATAGATATTGGAATTTTTTTTTCTCAATAACAGTACCTACCTATCATAAGCAAAGGGAAGGCTATAAAATTTTACATTTAACAAAATACAATTGTATAGTTAATCACGACGTTCTAGGCCCAAGTATTGCATTTTTTACAGCTTTTTTGTTTCTATTTATGACTAGCTGTCTCGCGCAACTTCGTATGCGTAATTTTCCCCCGTTTTTGAAACATTTCTCGTCGCTTCTCCGCTCTTATTAGTCGTAGCGCAATGTTATATAGCCTATAGCCTTCCTCGATAAATGGGCTATCCAACAAAAAAATTATTTTTCAAACCGGACCAGTAGATCCTGAGATTAGCGCGTTTAAACAAACAAACAAACAATCAAACTGTGGCGTCCTACATGCCAAGCCGCCGATAGCGCCCGACATCGCGACGCCGACACCGTAGCGCGCGTGCTGAAAAAGACGACATCCCAACGCAATAACTATTTATGCACTAAGCCGCGCGCTGTGCCACACGTTTATATATGGCGCCGAGAATGCACCGCAGTCGTCGTGATTGGTCGGTCGCGATGCACTGACTTGCTACATGCAATACAACTTGCGAACCTTATTTTGTAAATATAACGTGCCACTTTTATTTAATATACCTTTTTCACCTTTTACTTATACATCACACGTGGGTTTTGTTTTGCAGCCTCGGGACTGAACACCCTATCAGTAAATGTTCTTGAAAGACTCAAATATATTTTTATACAACATTAAAGGACAACTAATTTGCATTAAACGCTTCCAATCAATTTGTTTTAGATTCTTGTTTACATTTTTTTCATCATAAATAGTTATTGCGTTGGGATGTCGTCTTTTTCAGCACGCGCGCTACGGTGTCGGCGTCGCGATGTCGGGCGCTATCGGCGGCTTGGCATGTAGGACGCCACATTTATACAACATTAAAGGACAACTAATTTGCATTAAACGCTTCCAATCAATTTGTTTTAGATTCTTGTTTACATTTTTTTCATCATAAATAGTTATTGCGTTGGGATGTCGTCTTTTTCAGCACGCGCGCTGTGCCACACGTTTATATATGGCGCCGAGAATGCACCGCAGTCGTCGTGATTGGTCGGTCGCGATGCACTGACTTGCTACATGCAATACAACTTGCGAACCTTATTTTGTAAATATAACGTGCCACTTTTATTTAATATACCTTTTTCACCTTTTACTTATACATCACACGTGGGTTTTGTTTTGCAGCCTCGGGACTGAACACCCTATCAGTAAAAAACAAACAAACTCTTCCGCTTTATAATATTAGTATAGATGTGATGATACAAACTGAACATAAACGTATTAATTCAAACATTCAACAGTAATATTAGTAAGTAAATCGACAAATGGTGATATTATAAGTGTGCGTGTGTAATTTCCGAATTCCAGAATAGAAGACGCTGTTAAGCATTTGTTAAGTTAAATTTGTTGTAAGTTCGGTGTAATTATTTTAACATATATGTTAAATTTTATGGTTTTTCTTCCATTTAAGATACAATGTCTTATAGAAAAAAAAATGTGTGGCACTCGGAGACAGCCGTGGTAAAGCTATTGCATAGCATTTTTTATTACCTTATGCATTAAAAAAAAAATCCATAACATTTCGGAGCCGCTCGTCTCGATCCGTGCGAGCTTCGTACAGTCGTACCATGTACAAATACGTTAAGCGAACGCTCGGCCGAGCTACATGGTAGGCGGAGTGTTAGGTTTATTTTCGTTACGGAATTTCTTGATTCGGTCGCCGCGCTCAAAGTTCGAGCCCGCGATAAAAGCTATGCAATAGCTTAAAAACTTTCTTTCGATAGGTATTATCAAAATACAGGATGTTTCTTTTTCCATATTTTGCGGGAATCCCTGTCCAGACATTCGATTAGGTATATAAAAATCTTTGAATTTAATTCGAATTATTTTTAAAGTCTTCTTTCAGTAAAATATTCTTCCCTCTATGTGGCATAGTTTTGTGACATCTATATAATGAGTTCCTACCTAACATCTTGCTAGCAATTATAGGCGGAAGTAATTTATAAAATACTACCGAAATAAATTAAATTAAATGACTACTTGAGGTAGGCTTGGTTTACTTATGATAAGCATCCTATTACTGATGATCAGTTATGATAAAGTTGTGTGTGGCAGTGAGTGAGGTACTTTACCTGCCTCACCTACTTAGCCATGTACTGTACCTACAACTAGATCAAGGAAAAATCGAAATAAAAGTGAAGAGACAGATATTTAACAACCAAGTTCTAAATAACTAAGTAAGAAAATATATATGAAACAAGCTGTCCTGCGCAATTTCGTCTGCGTAAATTTTCCCCGTTTTTGCAACATTTCTCATTGCTGTTCCTATTGGTCGTAGCGTGATGTTATATAGCTAATATAGCCTACCTCGATAAATGGGCTATCCAACAGTGAAATAATTTTTCAATTCGGATCTGTAGTTCCTGAGATTACCGCGTTCAAACAAACAAACTCTTCAGCTTTATAATATTAGTATAGATTTGAATGTATTCTTGTTCTAACGTTTCGTTAGGTACTCCGGCACGCAGATGGCTCATAATTTACACATTAATGTTGCATGCAGATAATATATTCAGCATAAATTATTTAATTTATAGACATAACAGGAAATAGATATAAATCAAACCAACCGTTGAGTCGTAAATCAAACATGAAGTGTAAGTAAATAGAGTCGGAATCGGAGTCGGAGGTGGTGGGAATAGACAAAAATCTATAAGTACTAATATTATAAAGCTGAACAGTTTGTTTGTTCGTTTGAAGGCGATGATCTCTGGAACTACTGGCCCGAATTCAAATTTTTATTATTGAATAGTCCGTATATTTAGAAAGGCTATAGATAGGCTATATAACATCACGCTACGACCAATAGCAATGAAAAATGTTACAAAAACGAAAAGAAGTTGCGCGGGTCAGCTAGTGTTGAAATAAAACTTAAGAAAATAAGATAAAATAGTACGAAGAAACATTATTCAATTATTAAATGTGTGAAGGGAAAATTCGCTCGAGCGGGACTCGAACCCGCGATCATAGAGAATCCGTGAGAATTTTTCTTTCGCAAAGAATTTCAATTCGGATCAGTAGTTCCTGAGATTACCGCGTTCGAACAAACAAACAAACTCTACAGCTTTAAAATATTAGTATAGATGGACTATTTATTAAGTCTGGAGTAGTAGAGTAGGTATAGTAATACTCGTATAATATAGTAGGTAGGTACGCATAACGTAGATAATTTGTAATTTAAGAAACAATAACAACTGTTGTTTTTAAACTTTCGCGATTTTTATACATATTAGTTATATTTCGGGACTTAATCGCGTGAATTATTTAAAGGTACGAACCTTTCATTTACCCGACGTTTCGATCGAATTGCACCGATCGTGGTCACGGGTCGACTCGATCGGTGCAATTCGATCGAAACGTCGGGTAAATAAAAGGTTCGTACCTTTCAATAATTCACGCGATTAAGTCCCGAAATATAACCAATAACAACTGGTTAAAAAAATCTTCTCTTTTTTCTGGCAAAATTATTTACAACGGTATGATGTACCTAATCAATGATTTTGGTTCAAGAAACTATAGAAAGTATAAAAATACTACACTTAGCTCGATCTGTGTCAATCTGTCAATGCCCTGCATTATTATTATTGGTCTGCAGTCCAATCAATTTAAAATAATCTGTAGAAATTACAGACTATATGTATTTGATTAAGTAAAGTCTTTCATATTAATATCTTAATTTTAATATCTTTTTAATATCTTGGGACAACTCACACAACGCCATCTGATCCCAAACTAAGCAGAGCTTGTACTATGAAAACCAGACAACTGATAAACATACTTAGATATTTCTAAATACATACATATTATAGATAAATAACACCCAGACACAGAATAAATCATCGTGCTCATCACATAAAGTTTTATCCTGGGTGGGGATCGAACCCACGACCTCTTGCGTAGCAGTCGGATACACTCCCACCGCGCCACAGAGGCAGTCAAAAATAGTAAATTCAAAATTCTTTATTCCCTTGGAATACAAAACAACACTTGTGGTACATCGGGAAGCGGAGTATAAACTTATTTAAGGTAGGTACTGGGCGCGTGCGACCACTTACATAAACCTATTTAGTGTACCTACCTACCTTACCTATCGGATGATATTACTTAATCTAGGCAGACACAAACTGTTTGTGACACATAACGATCCACTTTTCCATAAAAGACCTGGCCATGACCAATTCAAATATAAAATACTTGTAGATACTTGCTACACCAATATTTCATAATGATGTAATAAGTACACTGATTTACTAACATTTAAACTTTCGCGTTGCATTATTATAACTATTTATACCTACCTACCTATGTTTACCTTAAAATTGCGTAACGTCAAGCAATTTTAAGGTAAACAATGCGTGTTAATTCCCGTATAATAAATAGTTACACTGATTTAAATGCACTTTTTAAATCAGGAAACCTACCTACTTGCTCTCCTTCATAAAAAAAACAATAATATTTTTTATTAAAATAATATTAAAAACATGTAGAGTTTACAAAATTATAGAAGATTTCGAAGAGATGAAAGGTCAATTAAAAGACAAAAAAAGTTACCACCATTAAATCGGTCAACCCCCGTTACGGAAATTAGCTGGACCATACAAAAAACATTTCAAAACTGTTTTTTTATTTATTTTATGTTGGTATACATAAAGTATCTGCATGACCGAGCGTAAATGTTCTATATATATCTATATATATATATATATATATATAGAATAAGAATTGCTCCTCATGGCTTCTTTACATAGGTACCTAACACTAATTAAGGACCAAGTGTTTCCTAGGTACCTATTGAATAGTAAAGAACGCCTACTGACAATTTATGACAGACAACGTGTTTCAGCTTCCAGAAGTAAATACCTATGAAACAAGGTGTATGAAGAATGGACAAAGACAAGAAACAGAAGTGTAAAAAACTCATCAAACAAAAGAAAAAAATGTTTATCTTATTATACAAAAGCCGATTGAGATTAAAATGGAAGATTACTTACCGCAGTCTTGAAATACGACTTGAGCGGAAACCGCTGCAAAAACAAATTGCACCAACACAAACACTAAATACATATTAAATTAGGTATCTGTACCGACTTGCATAAATCACTATGATATTCACGTAGAATGAAAGTTTTAGTACTAAATACATTAATATATGTACCATACCAACCAACGGTCCACGATTTTTATCGAGCCTGATAACATTGAAATACCTACAGTATAATAATAGCTGCATTGGATGTTGATCGTTAATTACGATTATTAGTAATTATTTAAAAATACCTATTGACGTAGATATTGTAGTAGGTACGATAAGATACTTCCTGACTGATTCAACATCCGTGAATTGGCATTTCTGAATAGTATTCTCACTTATCATTAAGGGCGCTGTTACTTAAGGCAAGTAACTTGTATACAGTTATTGTTAGAACTTGTGTTTTTAAACACGAAAACCATCGGACCCGAACCCATTGTACCCATTCCTGTCAATCAGCTTAGGAGCTGGTTAACACAAACACAAGCAGAGAAATGGTGGACCTCGACACCACGCCATCCCTAGATACGAAACTGACCAAGCGTCTTTTGCGCCTGGATCTGTCTCTGGACAGCCTGCGACTGGTGGCGGGGATCATTACCGGACACTGCTCACTGAATAAACATTTCACACCTTAGGTATCACTGACAGTCCTCTGTGCAAATCTTGCATGGAGGCGGAGGTAACGATAGCGCATGTACTCCTCGAGTGCACCGGCGTCTTCCAGATCCGCAAGGATACACTCGAAACACCAAGATCCCTTGCGGATATCCTAAGAAGACCGGGAAGACTGATCTGTTTCTGGAGGGAGGTGGGCTGGAATAACAGCCGCTATGGCTCACGTACTATGGCCCACTAAAGGACTAATTTAAGTGCGGCAACCAAAACCCTTAACATAAAACATAGTTACAACTTGTATGAGATATTCGAACTTGTACGTTTCGATCGAATTGCACCGATCGTGGTCACGGGTCGACTCGATCGGTGCAATTCGATCGAAACGTCGGGTAAATAAAAGGTTCGTACCTTTCAATAATTCACGCGATTAAGTCCCGAAATATAACCAATAACAACTGGTTAAAAAAATCTTCTCTTTTTTCTGGCAAAATTATTTACAACGGTATGATGTACCTAATCAATGATTTTGGTTCAAGAAACTATAGAAAGTATAAAAATACTACACTTAGCTCGATCTGTGTCAATCTGTCAATGCCCTGCATTATTATTATTGGTCTGCAGTCCAATCAATTTAAAATAATCTGTAGAAATTACAGACTATATGTATTTGATTAAGTAAAGTCTTTCATATTAATATCTTAATTTTAATATCTTTTTAATATCTTGGGACAACTCACACAACGCCATCTGATCCCAAACTAAGCAGAGCTTGTACTATGAAAACCAGACAACTGATAAACATACTTAGATATTTCTAAATACATACATATTATAGATAAATAACACCCAGACACAGAATAAATCATCGTGCTCATCACATAAAGTTTTATCCTGGGTGGGGATCGAACCCACGACCTCTTGCGTAGCAGTCGGATACACTCCCACCGCGCCACAGAGGCAGTCAAAAATAGTAAATTCAAAATTCTTTATTCCCTTGGAATACAAAACAACACTTGTGGTACATCGGGAAGCGGAGTATAAACTTATTTAAGGTAGGTACTGGGCGCGTGCGACCACTTACATAAACCTATTTAGTGTACCTACCTACCTTACCTATCGGATGATATTACTTAATCTAGGCAGACACAAACTGTTTGTGACACATAACGATCCACTTTTCCATAAAAGACCTGGCCATGACCAATTCAAATATAAAATACTTGTAGATACTTGCTACACCAATATTTCATAATGATGTAATAAGTACACTGATTTACTAACATTTAAACTTTCGCGTTGCATTATTATAACTATTTATACCTACCTACCTATGTTTACCTTAAAATTGCGTAACGTCAAGCAATTTTAAGGTAAACAATGCGTGTTAATTCCCGTATAATAAATAGTTACACTGATTTAAATGCACTTTTTAAATCAGGAAACCTACCTACTTGCTCTCCTTCATAAAAAAAACAATAATATTTTTTATTAAAATAATATTAAAAACATGTAGAGTTTACAAAATTATAGAAGATTTCGAAGAGATGAAAGGTCAATTAAAAGACAAAAAAAGTTACCACCATTAAATCGGTCAACCCCCGTTACGGAAATTAGCTGGACCATACAAAAAACATTTCAAAACTGTTTTTTTATTTATTTTATGTTGGTATACATAAAGTATCTGCATGACCGAGCGTAAATGTTCTATATATATCTATATATATATATATATATATATAGAATAAGAATTGCTCCTCATGGCTTCTTTACATAGGTACCTAACACTAATTAAGGACCAAGTGTTTCCTAGGTACCTATTGAATAGTAAAGAACGCCTACTGACAATTTATGACAGACAACGTGTTTCAGCTTCCAGAAGTAAATACCTATGAAACAAGGTGTATGAAGAATGGACAAAGACAAGAAACAGAAGTGTAAAAAACTCATCAAACAAAAGAAAAAAATGTTTATCTTATTATACAAAAGCCGATTGAGATTAAAATGGAAGATTACTTACCGCAGTCTTGAAATACGACTTGAGCGGAAACCGCTGCAAAAACAAATTGCACCAACACAAACACTAAATACATATTAAATTAGGTATCTGTACCGACTTGCATAAATCACTATGATATTCACGTAGAATGAAAGTTTTAGTACTAAATACATTAATATATGTACCATACCAACCAACGGTCCACGATTTTTATCGAGCCTGATAACATTGAAATACCTACAGTATAATAATAGCTGCATTGGATGTTGATCGTTAATTACGATTATTAGTAATTATTTAAAAATACCTATTGACGTAGATATTGTAGTAGGTACGATAAGATACTTCCTGACTGATTCAACATCCGTGAATTGGCATTTCTGAATAGTATTCTCACTTATCATTAAGGGCGCTGTTACTTAAGGCAAGTAACTTGTATACAGTTATTGTTAGAACTTGTGTTTTTAAACACGAAAACCATCGGACCCGAACCCATTGTACCCATTCCTGTCAATCAGCTTAGGAGCTGGTTAACACAAACACAAGCAGAGAAATGGTGGACCTCGACACCACGCCATCCCTAGATACGAAACTGACCAAGCGTCTTTTGCGCCTGGATCTGTCTCTGGACAGCCTGCGACTGGTGGCGGGGATCATTACCGGACACTGCTCACTGAATAAACATTTCACACCTTAGGTATCACTGACAGTCCTCTGTGCAAATCTTGCATGGAGGCGGAGGTAACGATAGCGCATGTACTCCTCGAGTGCACCGGCGTCTTCCAGATCCGCAAGGATACACTCGAAACACCAAGATCCCTTGCGGATATCCTAAGAAGACCGGGAAGACTGATCTGTTTCTGGAGGGAGGTGGGCTGGAATAACAGCCGCTATGGCTCACGTACTATGGCCCACTAAAGGACTAATTTAAGTGCGGCAACCAAAACCCTTAACATAAAACATAGTTACAACTTGTATGAGATATTCGAACTTGTACAAAAGATTGAAATCAATAGTGTTTTGTTTTTGATAGTATGAACATGTTTCAAATGCAAGCAACTTGTACGCACATGTGACGTCATACTTGTATGCAAGACTTGCTTAATGGAATAGTGCCTTATGAGTATGTACATAGAACCTTTGCGATTGACCAATAACTATCTAAAATAATATACATCACCAAAATCCGTTACGTAAATGTTGATAAACTTTTGCGATTTGCACACATTATAAAATTATATATAGGTAGTAGGTACTATACCGGTCTTAATCACGTGTATAATTTAAGGCTTCTTATTGCACGACGTTTCGACCGTATTGCAACGGCCGTGGTCACGGGTTTCGACCGTATTGCAACGGCCGTAATAAATTATTCACGCGACACCCGTTAGTTAGATAGTTTAGAAGATCTAAGCGTACAGACTGCGACTTTGTTCTATTCTATGTACGTACATGGGTGGATCCAGGATTTTGAGGGGGAGGGGGTGTGGCCCAAAAAAGGGGAAAATACAATACAATACAAGAAATTAGGTACACAAAACAACCGTCTACAGGGGGACACATGACCCATGCCCCTGGATCCGCCTATGTTTATGTACTGTATAGATGTGCTGTTCGCGTGGAACTTTTGGAAAACAAATGTCCTACAAGAACCATACATTAATTGATCTATTCCAGACCATAATATATCTACATATGTGCTGTGCCTAAGCTTCCCCATAATGAGAGGAGTAAGACAGGGAGACCCATTATCCCCAAAAATATTCATAGCAGTACTGGAAAACAAAATCAGCAAGTTAGATTGGAGCAGATCAGGAATATATATACAGGGTGCTTTTTTGAGCCATCTAAGATTTGCAGACGACATAGTGCTACTATCAGAGTCAAATTCAGAGCTACAACTTATGATGACATCCTTACAGGAAACTAGCACAAATGCAGGACTAGAAATTAACTTAAGCAAAACAATGACTATGACGAACAGCAGCAAAACCCCAATCAAAATTAAAGGAAACACTCTGAATTATACGGACAAGTACATCTATCTAGACAAAACAGTCAGTTTTGATAGAAAAAACAACGACAACGAAATAGATAGAAGAGTACAACAGGCATGGAATAAATACTGGAGTTTGAAGGAAATATTTAAAAGCAATTTACAAATGAGCTTAAAAACAAAGACCATGAACTCTAGTATTTTACCATGTTTGACGTACGGATGTCAGACGTGGAAGTTCACAGCTAAAGCAAAGCACAAAATAGTCACATGCCAACGAGGGCTAGAACGAAGCATGCTTAAGGTAAGGAAACTCGACAAAATAAGGCACACAAAAATACGATCCATGACAAAAGTCATTGATGCCTTGAGATTCGCACTAAAACTGAAATGGAAATGGGCAGGGCACATAGCAAGGCTTACAGACCAGAGATGGACCGCAAAAGTAACCACGTGGAGAGGCCCACTAGGTAATAGAAGAAGAGGAAGACCAATAACACGATGGGAAGACGACATAAAGAAAACCGCTGGTACAAATTGGACTCTAACAGCAAAAGATCGAGATAAATGGGCATCATTGGAGGAGGCCTTTACCCAACCTGGGGTTCTTGTAGAAGAAACAGGAAACGAAAGCAATGAATAGGAGAAAACTTTTAAAAGTAAAAACTACGAGAAGTAACTATAATTAATTATAAACTAGGTTTAAGAAACTTACACAAAATTAGATTAGAAAAAAAAAAAAAGCAAACTGATTAACTTTAAACACTAGATCTAAGAAAATTGTAACATGTAATATGCAAGAAATAAAAGGCTTTTTTATTTTTTATTTTTATTTTTATTTTTATTTTTATTTTATTTTTATTTTTATTTTTATTTTTATTTTTATTTTTATTTTTATTTTTATTTTTATTCTTATTCTTATTCTTATTTTTATTTTTATTTTTATTTTTATTTTTATTTTTATTTTTATTTTTATTTTTATTTTTATTTTTATTTTTATTTTTATTTTTATTTTTATTTTTATTTTTATTTTTATTTTATTTTATTTTATTATGTGCTGTGCCAAACTTTTACCTGATGGTTCAGCCGGACTAAATTTCGCGTTTATCTATACCTAGTTACTAATATTTTAAAGAGGAAAGATTTATATTTTTGTATGTAACGAATATTATTCATGTATTTTAAAGATTATTATATTATTTATTTAGAAATATTTACAAGTTTACTAGGTATATTGATTAAACTATTAAATACTATATTTAAACTAGAAATTAAGACTAAATAAAACTAAAATATATCCAAAAAGTTGGGACCCCTAGGCATGGTTCCACAAATACTGGCAGCATTTCCTCGCTGTATAGCAATGCTGATGCGTTGTGCGAGGAAGCTGCCAGCTCTACGGTCACCAGTGGAGTCGACCAATTTTTTGGAAAGTTCTTTAAAAAAATGTTGTGCACTTGGACCCCACGGGCCAAGGGTCTCGACGCCGAATGGTATAAATATATATTGGTTGCCGAGACCACTGTATTTAAGGGTTTTTAGATTTTCGGCCGCTTTAGCCGCCGCTCCAGCTTTAACGCTGGTTCCGTGGAGGTGGGAAGGAGCAAGTGTGTCTACACACGTGGCGTCCCACACAAGCACCCTTCCCAAACTCCAAGGAATCAGCGTCATCCCGTCAGGTCTCTTGCCATCGTCCCGAGCTAAGCCGGTAGGTTCCAAAAGAGCTGGTACGTTTATCGAGGCAAGAGCCCGACGGATTATGTCATTCAGGGCGGCGTGTCTAGAAAAGCGACCTGCACTCTTTTGGCAAGATAGCCCGTGGTATCCTAATTGGTCGACTTCACTGCCACAGGGGCAACGGTGCGGAGTGCATATGCGCAGCCCTAAGCGCAGGCTGATAGCAAGGCGGAGGGTATCAGGCTCCAGAAATGTGCCAGTGTTTGACGACGGGTAAGCACGAAGCCATTCACCGGATTCTCTGGAGCTGGATGCCAACAGTCTAGCGCGCTCAAGACCAGAGCTTTCGTCAAACAGAGTGTTGTATGAAAATTTGCACAAACCATCATCCCAGCTTCTTTGAAAGTTTGGACGGGCAGGGATATCCTCACCTGGGCATGCTGATGACCAAGCTTTTTTAGCTTCCTCCAAACCCGCAGTCTTATGGTTTGAGTGAAGGATTTTACCAATAAGACTAGCTGAGCTGTGGACAGAAGACAAAAAGGCTGGTAAGGAGACACTAGAAATTTTGCGGATCCCTAAACCACCATGGTGAATGGGGAGGGATGCTTGGGTCCAGGACTTATCGCTGAGCTGTATGTTCAAAATTGAGTCTAAAGTTGACCTCATGAGGTCATCTAATGGAGTCAGCAAATTTTGAAATTTCCATATGGGACAGCAGCGAAGTATGTAAGTTAATTTTGGTACGAAAAGGCAGAATTTTAGTAAAGTTAAACCGTAATGCGGGCTTATATCGAGAAGACGATGCGAGAAATAATTATTTCATTAGAATTTAGAGAGGTATCATGAAAGTATAGTTCGCATTTACCAAAATTTAATTCCAAACCAATATTTTGAAATTTTGATTTTATGGTTGCAAGGTCGGAAAGAACAATATCAAGTTCACCTCCTAGGGTTCCGTCGTCCAAATACCAAACGTTGAATTTTGATTTTAAATTTTGAATAATTGTATTTATTGCCAAACTGAAAATAGCTGGCCCGAGAGGATCACCCTGCTGACAGCCTACTTCTGAAGAAAGAACTTTCTCACGGTAAAGTAATTTCGTGGGGTCAGCGTAAGAGAAAAGGAGATAATTGTAGATTTCGGGAATGTGATGTTTAATTTCTGTCAGCAGAGCGTCCCGAATAAACTTAAAAGTAGGTACTGAACCGATTTAAAAGATTCTTTCACCGTTAGGAAGCTACGCTGTCCCCGGGTGACATAGGCTACTTTTAATCACTGTTCCACGGAAACGGGAACTACTTACGCGGGTGAAACCACGGCGCGTTCGTTAGTAAAATATATATAATTATGATTTTAAAGTAGGTACCTATATACTACATTATTGTAAGGTTTCATCAAAATCCATTTAGTGGTTTTTGCGTGAACGGGCAACAAATATCTATCTATTCTCACAAACTTCCGGTTTTATAATATTAGTGAGATTGTCACCCATACTAAGTACTTCTAATAGAAAAGATTGGAAAGAATGGAAAGACAAGGAGGCTGTCGCCTAAAGATTTTTTAATGGGGACTACCAACCCAAAAGGTAGGTAGGCAGGTACAAGGCAGTTAGAAGGAAGGTTAAGGGGGTGGCGAAAGAAACTTAAGCAAGGGCATCACGCCGAGCGAATTATTCATTTATCGATACGTATACAACGACACGGTCGCCAGCCTGGCTCAGCACTCTCCTGCAAATAACCATTACTTCACAGTGCGCAGCAAAGGTGCGCGGGAGCGCACGACAAATTATAGTCGAATTTAAGTTCGTATCACACAATTGTATGTTAGATTATCTACGAACGCCATAACTATGACAATACGAAAATTCTCGTTTTGAATCAGGATTTTATCCACCCATGCCAATAGTGGTTAGCTAAAGACGATGTGTCAGAGGCGATTCAGGTGCGAGCTAAGATGCTTAATACCCCAACGCCCCTCACTTTAAGTTCTAGTATAGAATTATATTATCTGTGCTCTAAGTATCCAAGTCCTACCTCGCGTGTATTTGATCAGTTTACCATAATAAACACTACTCACTGTCTACTGTAATCTCAACATCAAGCCCTAATTCTGGATTTCTAAGCGAAGCCAAGCAGGCGCAGATCCAGCCCATAAATAAGGTTGTGGGTACGGTAACGACCAATAAAATTTATTGCACCAGTTCTTATGAATTCTTTTAAAAATCACCTTGAAGATTAGAATATAATTCTCGTAGCATTAGCCAATCAACCCATTTGGTTGTGGACATGCTCACTGTGCCCTCTGCAATGTATCCGCGCCTAAAGCCAAGCCTTTCCTAAAACAAAACCCTGAATTCCATCCCGCTAGGTCCGCTACACTCTAGCCCCTGGATATATATGAAGTGTAAGTAAATAGAATGATGTGTACGAATGTTTTGATAAATGAATTTACGAGGGCGTTTAAATTTTGTCAGAAACATTTCCCATGTTGTGTGCTGTGGGAATTTTCATAATATTTAAAAACTTCTTAAAGGTTGTGGAAAAAACAAATAAATTTTAAACCGACTGATAAAAATATACAAAAATTTTACTTCGGAATAGAATCCAATAATTTTTACAATAAAATCAAGGATCAATCAATTTTTAAACGGCACTATTTTTGTCATTCAATAAGTCAAAATTGTGTCAATTTGACACAATTTTGACAACTATTTGTTGTTGATGTTCAGTGTTGGTTTTATCGTGAATTTCTGGGTTTACTGAAAGCTAAACCCCGTAATTGTATGTGTTATTCATTTGGTTATCCTTATAACAAGATGTTCAAGAATTCTTTATACAATGTTATCGTACTTGCTACGAGAAGTCCCGGTAAATTATCTTTAAGGTTATGTCACAAAACCAGCAAACAAACTAAAGAAAAACCGCCCCCAAAAGTTGCTACAGATGTTGTTAACTATTTAGAAAGTTCACCCGAGTACAAGAATATTAAAGATAAAGTACCTCGAGCACTTCTCAGAAAATATAAAGCGCCAGAAAGCATGTATTTGATAAATAAGAAAACTGCTATAGAAATTGTTAGCACCATCAAAGACCGAATAAACGGTAGCTCGCCTATTATTGAGGTTAATCCGGGCTTTGGTTTTCTAACTGAAGAACTACTTAAATGTCAAAATAATCATATTTATATGTATGAAATGTCTAATCATTTTACTTCTCATTTATCGGTAAGTTTATGTATACTTTACTCCGCTGAAAGTTGAATTCTTCGTTCTCCAAGTCTGATTCTTATAGCCTAAATTAGTTTAACAGAGCAGTCAACCACACTTAGCCTCATGATTAAACCATTATGTCTCTGTACTTCTCTACTTAACATTCCTTATTGTGCTTTTATTGTTTTTATTTTTTTCTTTCGCCTATGTGCTATTCTAGTGTACAAGCAATAACATTGTGTTAAAAGAGGCAGTAGCCTAATATGTAAAGCATAGGACTCATAGGTTCAAATCCTTCCCATTATACTACCAAAGTGTATTTTATACATCCTCAGAAATTCGGATATATAAAATCCACTAGCCAATAAGTCTAGTGGTTAGTAACACTGACTGCTAAGCCAAAGTTTGCAGGTTCGATTCCCACATGGAACAACACTGTGCCATCCACTAACTACTATAGATACTGATTTGACTTTAGTTAAATACCCTATTGTTGTTCCGAGTCTGGGTGTACTTTGAATCAGTGATTTGTATGTAAGGTCCCCCGCAGCACAGGTCTTGTACCCTAGTGTGGGAGTTTAGAGAGTTTAGTTTAATTATTATTATTAAAAAAAAACTAAATTAGTAGGATTAAGAAGAGAAGAAAAATAACTACTCATATGTATTGATTTTACAGCACTTGCAAGTGGAATACCCAGGGCGAATTACTCTAAAAACAGAAGATTTCTTTGGTATGTGGAAATTAGCTTTTAAAGATAAATTAGACCAAGGAAACCGAGTTGCAGATTTATTGGGTGATCTTTCCACTAGCAATACTGGTGAGTTAAGATAAATCAAAAGATAGAAACTATTCATTGTACCCATTGTAAAAAATCATACTAAAATAATAATAAGTACTGTGTCTTGCACAGGTTAGAAGTATTACTCAGCTGCTTGATTGGCTTTGATTTTCTAGGTTTGCACACATATATCTAATAAATATTATACTATTACCGGCTGAAGCGAACGGTTAAAATTTTCCTGAGGTAACTCAGTATGAAAATGTATTACATATGTGCTTGTTAGAGACAGTATTTGTACAAACAATATTAGCTAAATACAGTCCAAGTAAAACCAAAAAGAATGGTCTAAGGACCCTTTGCCACTGATTACAGGGCGACATAGTCGATCTGATAAAGCCCTTTAAGAAATAAAAGTATAGTTTATGGATTTGAGGACTAAGAAGCAAAAGTTAGACTACATATGGCCATTTTCAATATTCTATCTATGCATTGATTAAACTACTAGAGATATATATTTCAATATTCTATCTCTAGAAACTAAATCCATAGTTAGATTGATTATTGAATAGGGCTGTTAAGAGGCAAAAGTTGCTTTACAACTGCTTGCACATAGGACAATTGCCTATGTTCTTATTGCTAACAATGATCACTTTAAATAACTTTTTCTTACAAAATCAAGAATTTTTAGTTAAAATATTGTTAGCAAACTAGTTTTCACTTTCTTTTCATGTACCTAAATTATAGTGAGTTTCTGAAGGATTTTAATTTTTTTTCAGGTGATGTTAAAATTATAGGATCAATGCCCGGACTGTCCTTCGTAAAGCATTTAATAAACAATATTATCTTCCATAACACAACAACTCAACTAGGGAGGCCTGATCTTTTCATCACCATGCCGGGACATAATTACGAAGTATGATAGTTTATTATCATAGTGATGCTCCTCTTTACAAACAGAATATGAACTTTTCCGGATCTAGGGTGAGGCACTTCGGGGTCCGCACCTGGGGCGCCAAATGGCATATTTAAAACCATACACCCCCTAAGCATGTAATCCGAAGGTGAAGGATGGCCTATGCGCCAGTGGCGTAACCCGGATAGTCGTTTGGGGCTTGAGACAGATAGGGCTGTTGTTGCACCACTTATATAAACCGAATGGGTAAATAGTGAATGATTTTGGGGGGGGACTTGCGCCTATAGACCCTCCTGTTTCCGCCACTGATGGCGCCCCTCCGCCTCGAATTAATCCTAGATCCTGCACTGGATATGAAGTAAACTGGAGTATCACTTTCTTTTCAAATAAGTACATAATTGTATTTCACTCAATATTATAGTTTCTTACAGATAATGAAATACAGCTAAACAAACACAAGTCAGTGCCAGCAATATTCCAGATGCTTTTTGATTTCAAAGTATTGACAAGTGTACCTAAAGTCCACTTTTTACCTTGGACTTTTAAGTCAGACAGTAAAAAAGTTACATTGGTAAGTAAATTTGTGTACTTATATTTTACGATTGAACCGATAGGAACCGGTCCAGACTAAGGTGTCAAGGTGCTGCATAGGTGTAAGATATGTACTGTCATATATTATTTTAATTTTTTTAAGCTTCTTAATCGCGTAAATGTTTACCTTTATTTTATCACGGGTCACGGGCAGTGTTGCTGTGGAAGCCAACTATTGTCAATTTATTAAAGTAACTGTAACTTTAAAGTTATATTCAGGGCCGGCCCGTCCACAGGGCTAACGGAGCGGCGCCGAAAGCGTCCTCCGGCTTAGGAATCTAGAACGTTAAAGCTATAGGGGGCGCTAAATTGTTTTGCAAGGGGCGCTTAATTGTTTTGCAAGGGGCGCTTAATTGTTTTGCAAGGGGCGCGAAATTATTTGCACCCCCTCCTCGCTCGATGTACTTAAGCGGTATCGGGTGAAATGATCCCCCCCCCCTCCCCTCGCCCCGTCGCGCGATGTACTTAGGCGGTATCGGATGAAATTATTTGTACCCACCCCGCCTGTCGCGCTAGGTTGACAATTAATGTGTTTCATATTAAAACAATTTCAGATGGACGAACACAGACTATACTTAGTAAATATCACACAAAAAGAAAAACTACCATGTCCATCTGAGTACCTTCCATTGCTATGGTATTTCTTCAAGCCACATATGTTTTCAAAATCAACAAGAGTTATACCACTGCTGGAGTAAGTAACATTCTACCTTCATACAAATATCTCCTGCTTAACCTACTTGAAATCGAGTCCTGGGGCACCTAAACTTAAATATTTTTATTACCAAATGATTTTACACATCAAAGACACCATTGGCGGAACCAGGAAAGGGGCTAGGGGGCTCAAGCCCCCCAGAAACATTCACCATTCGATACATGTGAGTGGTACAGTAACGGCTCCAGCCCCCCCCCCCCTCCCAAACGACAATCCAACCCCACCCCCTCCCAAAGACAATCCTGGATCCGCTACTGAAAGACACGTGGCTGTAATTTTATTCTCGCTGTCTACCTATCTGCTAAAATAACAGTAATGAGTTCTTCTCACTACATATTTCTTATAATGTTTTTACTGAAAGCTTAAACTAAAAGTGAGGTTTTTTTTCACTTTTGAAATCGCTAATTTATATTCTACTTTTATTGAATTTCAATATACATATTTTAATTCATTTTAGACAATGGATACCTGGCTGTGGTGTATGGCTAATAACGGGCCAAGACCCACCAGACACAAATAAGGAGTTAGCACCAGGAAACGATGACGCCAGTTTACCCCATATGACAATATTCACTGAATTTGGAGATTTAACTCTTAAACAAAAAATATCAGTATTTAAAAGGTTTGTAACATTATTTAAACTTCTAAACTAATATCTATATATATAAAAATCAATGTTTGTCTGTATGTCCTCTAAGCGTTCTGAACCAATTGGTCAAATTGTGATGAAACTTTAGTAGAATGTTCCGGGAAGGCCGGCGAGTGTTCCTGGCTTTAAAAGCCACAGCGAAGCGTGGCCGAGTTCAGCTAGTATTATTATAAACAGGAAAGATTTGTATTTTTGTATGTAACGAATAAACTCCAAAAACTACTGGTACCGATTTCAAAAATTCTTTCACCATTAGAAAGCCATTAACGGGGTTTTAAATTCGATCCCAAAGTTATAAGAATACAAAAATGGCTGTTTTAATCGAAACTTAACTGCAACTGCACTGCTTTAAATACCTACGTGAATTGACCCGCTGGACTGAACATGTGGACACAATCAATCATGGTGCAATTCGCTGAAAAGCAGTTTTGTTTTTTTTCAAACATCGATTTGGTATTTTATTAATTTGACCTAGGGCGCACATCAAATTGACCCTTATGTTTGTAGTTTAGTAGTTTCAGTTCATCGTGCGCCCCTGTTTTCGCAGTAGCTTCTAAATTCATACTGCATGCATTACTTTTGCGCAGAGGCTTCTAAACTTTGTTTCTGGCACGTGCCACGTTCAATAGACCGCGCTCTAACACCGGCGTTCATTTATCTCAAACGCTGGAAGCGAACGGGCGCCATTATCAAGTTACTGTTCCGGTCCGAAAAAAACGTAGATCCGAGGCTGGTTTAATGGTCCCATAGTACTACTATTTAAAAACGAATAGTTCTACCTAATATGGCACTACTTACGGAAAGTTTGTGTAACGTTTTTTATTTATTATAGTAATAATATAATATCTTGAGACAACTCACACAACGCTATCTGACCCCAAACCTGCAGAGCTTGTATTTAGCGTTGTGTGAGTCCAGACAACTGATAAACATATATATTTCTAAATACATACATATTATAGATAAATAACACCCAGACACAGAATAAACCATCGTCCTCATCACACAAAGTTTTATCCTGGGTGGGCGTCGAACCCACGTCCTCTTGCGTAGCAGTCGGATACACTCCCAACGCGCCACAAAGGCAGTCAAACCAAACTAATAATATAAAATAATATTCCGTTATTTTTTTCTTTTAAAATTAAATAAATAAGGTAATACAATGTGATCTATATATTATACTTATTTAATAATTGGTACTTGTTTCCAGATTTATATCATGGCCAGAGTTTGAACAATGCCAGTTTAGAGTGACTATGGAAAATAATCTGCCGAAATACGTCACTCAGTATGATGGCGACGATAAAGATACCATGACTATAGGGACACATATTGAAGAAATAGAACATTCAGATACAGAACATGAACCTTGATAAAAATAAAACTACATGTTAGAAGGATATAAGTCTCATTATTTACATATTATTAAACAATCTATGACTGCAAAAACAATTGGTATAAATAAGAATGCTGATAAAGAAGACGAACGTCTTTTAAAGTAAACAAATTATAAATACAAAATATTACTTTATGAAAAACTAAATTGTTATTAACTAATTAAAATATTAATCTTTTAATTTCAATTTTAAATACTGACAAAAAATATAATTCTGAACAGTTTATCACTAATATATTATATTACTTTCTATAAGACATAAGTTTCCTTTCGTCTTCGTCTGTTACATACAATTTTTAGTGCCTCACTCAATTTACAACCTAAAATACCCTTTTGGTATTAAATAATGTGATATATTAGCACTTCAATCTTAATGACCATTTCAATACCTTTATCATACTGTACTAAATAAATTTACATTTTCTACACAATTCACATTATATACAAATACATTGACCAATTATTTATAATTATATTGCTTTTATATAAATTAATATTGAATTAACAATTTACGTTGGTTATACAGACGAAAACGTATGCACGAAAAAAGTAAGGACGGGTTTCGATACACTAGCACACAAACACACAATATGGTCATTTTATATCAAATCAACACACAGAGTATAAACCTGACCGCCTCAGAATTTGATGAAATTTGGTACAAAGGTTAGAGATTATTTACTAATGAAAAATGTATTTTCTAATGAAAAATATTTATTAACTGATGTCTTAGAGCCAACCCTCCTAAGTACATAATTGGTGTAATGTGGTAATCAACACACTACAAAAAAATTATAACAGCTTTTTTTAAATTATTATTTAACTATGAACCCCATTCTCCTCCCACTTTGAAATTTCGAGAATCACATACCAAAAGTGAGAAAGTATTTAAAAAAAAAATGCTATTTTTGGTAAGCGCCCAAGGTATATCATGTTGTACATCACAAGAAAGAGCATTTAAAACTGAGTAAAATGACGCCACTCCTACCTCTCTAGCCTAATTAGGCGTAAAACTATGATCATTATAAAATATGTCGGTCACGTTTTTTCTGTGCATTTAGGGATACTTTACGAAGCCCTAATTTTGAAACCGTTTGAGACATTTAAAAAAAAAAAATATTTACCTTAATATACTTCCCTAATCAAATTTCGAGGTGGTCAAATAATTTTATTTTTATTTTAATGTGTTGATTTCATATGGAATGACAAAATATTAATAATCGATCTAATCGGAATTCTCGAATTATGACGATTGTGATTCTTTTTTTTTCAGTCTGTCAAATAATTCGGTACTAATATTTACGTGGATACTGGAGACATTAGTTTAGATAGATTATTAAAATCGACCTTATGACGTGAAAGGAATATTATAACTAAACTATCTTACTAAGTATTGCGTCTTTTTATGCATTAGCCCTCCTACTCATACTGTGTAAGTGCTCCATTTGCAAACATGTACAACTCCTATACTACATTCTCTAGTGCACAATGATTAATTACAACAATAAAATTTGTCTTCATAAATATAAATACTTTTAAAAATATTACAAATTATACTTAAACCACCACCCTATTTACATATTATACTTTATATAATACTTATTATAATTAAGTACAGTGATAAATTATGAGAACAATAGTAAAGCATAGTGTTGTTATAAATTTTGGAAATGTTTATCGTTATATGATTTATGTGGGTTAGATTTGGGTGTTATATAATTCAAGGTAGGAATGTCAAGAGGTGGCTGGTTGCTTTTCTTAGCATATTTACTATGTGCAGATTTCTGTATATTTGAATTAGTATGAACATTTAGACTTATTGTATTTAAACCGTTTTGGGGTTTTACACTCGGGCTTGATATGAAATCTGTCCATTCGTCGTCATCAACAAAAGATGACGGCTTCTTCGGCTGAGACTGCTGCTGTTGTGGTTTGGGTTTACTTGACACAAATTCTCCCCAAACATCATCGTCTGATACTTGGTTAACTGCTGTGTTTTTCGCGGCATGAACAGGCGATGCTACTTTACTGAGACCACTAACACTTAAATCACTTTTCAATGAATGTAAAGTTTCCACAGGGTTGAATCTTGACAGATCCTGCAAGTCTATACCAGGACTCGGCCAGTTAATCTGTGAATAACTCTCTAATGACAGTGGTTGTAGAATTTGAGCAGATTTTTGTTGGCTTTGCAAGTTTACTGCGCTAAAACTTGCAGGGGTGGGCTGTAAAAGATTAGTTGGTAACTGTGTACCGGATGAAAGTGTAGTTTTATTAGTAAGCTCTGTTGTGTTTGAGATATATCCTACATTTTGAGTTAAAGCTTCGTTTGGTCTAGGTATACTTCCAAATGATATGGTATCAGACTTAATTCTATCAAATTTTGGAGATCCATTATCAAATTCTGTGATGTGACTTGATGATGTTTGATTAGTGACATTTCCTATGAAGTTATTTTTAAAGTCACCGCTCGTACTTGAGGGTTGCGCTGATTGGAAGGTGTCGAAATCGTCATCTAAACTATAATTTGTATCAGTGTTTGTATTTTCTACGCCTACTTCGGTTTTCTCATTTACAACACCTAAATCATCAGATTTAATTATCTTTGCAGTCTCCAGTTGAGATTCTCGAGACTGTGAGCTACTATCCTGTCTTTCAGTAGATTGTGGTGTTGATACGAAATCCGAAAAATCATCAAAACCTCCTTTAACTTCGCCAGGATCGGGCCAGTTAAGTGTAGGCATTGCGGGCTCCACCCTGATGGGCTGTAGTAACTCCGTCTGATACGAAATATTTGATTTCGGTAAAGCATTCACTGTTGTAGCTGTCTCGACATTCTTTTCTTGTGATGTGACTTGTTGGCTACTAGTAAACCCTGGCAAAGAGCTTGTGTCCGTTGGGCTTTTGAAATTTTGGAATTCCCAGTATTCATTATCATCTATGCTATTTTCAACTGCACTGTTAGTATTTGTAATGTTCACACTATCTGTTTGATTTTTGGTGTCTGCAATAGCAGGTTGAGGCAAGAGAACTGTCGGGCCGGGGTCATAGTGAATTGTTTTTGATCTAGGTATTTCAGAATCAGTTGGTGTGAAAATGTGTGTGTCTGGCAAACTGATTTGCCGTAGCGGTTGAACCCCTATCGTGTTAGAGTAAATTTTCTCAGGTTTTGTGGGTACTGCCGCTGCTTCAAACACATCTAGGTCTGTAGGGCCTGGCGTGATGGTAGTGCTTTCGTTTTCGTTGTTACAAGCTGAAATAATAAATTGAAGTGTGTCAAACAACAATAGGACGTATTGAAATAATTGGACTCCATCTCTACAATACCATATTCTTCTACTTGTGATACAATGTCTATAATATTACAGGTGCCAACAATACATGTTCTTTGTGGTTTCTGCACTTGTACCTATTGTTAACATGTCATGATTGTAATATGAGTGTGCAAATAAATAATAATTATAAATAGATATTGATTGACACAATCTCAAGGCCTCTGACACTAAAGCCACACTCGTCGTTTTCATCAGGCGGGTTCGGTCGCCGAGCTTTTTCTCCTACAGTAGGCGCTGCGGCCTAAGCTGCGAGGGAAGACGCCTAATGCGGGTTAATTCCCGTGTTTAATCTATACTTATATTATAAAGCTGAAGAGTTTGTTTGAACGCATTAATCGCAGGAGCTACTGATCCGAATTGAAAAATTCTTTCACTGTTGGATAGCCTATTTATCGAGGAAGGCTAAAGGCTATATAAAATCACGCTACGACCAATAGGAACGGAGCAGCAATGAGAAATGTTGCAAAAACGGGAAAAAATTACGCAGACGAAGTTGCGCGGGACATATAGTAATATTATAAAACTGAAGAGTTTGTTTGTTTGAACAAGATTATCTCAGGAACTACCGGTACGAATTCAAAATTATTTTACAGTTGGATAGTCCATTTATCGAGAAAGGCTATAGGCTATATAACATCACGCTATGACAAATAGGAGCGTAGCAGCAATAGAAAATGTTGCAAAAACGGGGATAATTTACGCACACGAAGTTGCACGGGTCGGCTAGTAATTAATAATCATCCAACGTGAAAGTCTTTATGTTAGTAAACCTATAATCCGACAAATTTTACTGTCGCTAATAAAATGTACACTCATTTATTCCAGAATTTCTACAGTCATCTTGCTTTCATACCTTGGCCACCTTGAGCTTCAGCAAACATTCTATACTAATAAAATGTTATTGTGATCAAAACTTACCACAAAACAAATCCTCTATTTAAATATATAATTAAAGATAACTTACCATGTGAAAGTAACTCGGATATCTTGAGGGTGGAATGGTTATGAGCCATTTGGTCTAGGGTGGCCATTAGGTGTTCAAGGTCTAGGAGTAGGGCTTCGGCATAGGTGACTATAGGATAAGGATTAAGCAGATATTTTACAGGTGGATGTTAGTTATCCAAGTGCAAGACATGCAAAAGAATTGTACCATGGTGAGTCAAATTATTGCAAAAGCTTAATCTAAGGCGTTTGTCTTACCTTTGATAAGGAAATGAGAGCAACAAGAACAGTTATATGTATTGCTTGTGACAGATGTTGTGTAATACGGCGGTAGCCTAATGGCTAAGGCATCGGTCTCGCAATCGTGCGGTCGCAGAACGTATTCTACCCATTACACTACCGACGTGAACCCACTCCTTACACAAGCCATTAAGCTTAACTGGAGGGGTTAACAGAATTGGGTATTTGACTACTATCAAAATAAAATATTTTAAAATAACCAGGTATAAATATGTCATGAAGTGATCTAAAAAATATGTTCATTTATTAATTTAATGTGTTACTTAATTTATAATCATAAAGAGAAACACTGAAAGTAAATAATTTGACCATAGAAAACGTGACGTCATATGCTAGCATTCCATACAAATTTATACAGAGCGGCTCGTTTTTGACGTGTCTTAAAAAGAGGCTGATTTGACTTTAGTCAAATACCCTATTGTGGGCAAAAATGTGGGACACAATTTCACATTCCTAGTATCTTTAAAAAAATAAAAACCAACCCGTGCCTGCAAAATGTATCTTCATATTTAAACAGTTAAGACAGGTTACTAACCGTAATATGAAGTAGAAATAGACTGAATGCAGTAACATAGAGCAAGGCACACTATTATGTACCTTGTCCTATGCTACTGCATTCAACCTCAACAGGGTATGAATAATACATGAAAGCTAATATTGCTTCTCACTTATACTTAAGTTAATTGTTTCCTGTTGTTTATACCCTAGAAACCATGACTCATGACAAGTTTTATGCTTAACTCATTTCCTCGTCACAGGCACAACAACTACCTAAATTTGTTAGTATTCCCAGAATCAGGTTCAATAAAAGTTGTACATCTTATTTCACTGGCTTCAAACTGGACTGTGCATAATATGCGTGTTCATTATTACTGTATTGCATAATGTGCTAATTAGTCCTATTGAGGTCAATTACGTCGTTTTGTGTTTTGTTAATACCAGATGAAAGCAAACATTATGTAGACTCACATTCTTGTCCGTCAGATGTGAACGGATCATTCCAAGTTGTGGGCTTGCTTGAAGATTTATCAGCTACAGTTTCGTTTGGAGTAACAACAGAGGAAGGAACAGATGCTTGTTTTTGAGGTTGAAGAGGTGCAACACTTAAGTTTGCTGCATATTTAGGCATGTTGCTACTCCATTTCGGACCAAACAACTGAAAAGTGATGCAAATAGATATAGTAGAGTTTGCATGGAAGTAGGCATGTAAATAAGATACTACTAATAAGTACTTGAATAGATAGATAGATAGATAGATAGATTTAAAAGCTACATTACTTTAATCAAAATCCATTAAGTTGTTTCAACATAAATGAGTAACAAAGATCTCACAAACCTTCACATGTATAATATTATTTATCATATCTAATCAAATTATAAATTTACAAAGTTATTTAAGGTAAGTTCTAACTGGTGCGACTTTATTTAAATAAAGGCAGTTTCCATGTCGGTTTGTTTGTGTATGGCAGATATTGATAGTAAGTTATCACTATCATGAATAGAAGTTTTCTCAGGTTCTCATCTATGCTAATATTATATAAAAAAAAAAGCTGAAAAGTTTTTTTGTTTGTTTAAATGCAGTAATCTGAGGAACTACTGGTTCAAATTAAAAAAAATCTTTTACTGTTGCATAGCTCATTTATCGAGGAAGGCTATAGGTTATATAACATCACGCTACGACGAATAGGAGCAGAGCAGCAATGAAAAATGTTGCAAAAACGGAAAAAAATCCGCAGATGAAGTTGCGCAGGTAATCTGGTGTATAATATAATTTGTATTTATAGTAAGTGAAGAAAAGTGCAAGCAGGTCCAGTTAGGTATTCATTTTGTATTTTCTACAAATAAAAAATGATAGATTTTATAAGATTTAAATGATCTGAGATTTGTTGCTTACCACTTAATTGTAAACAACAAATCATTGAAGACTATACAACTTTTAATACTTACAATATTTCTGGAGTCAATGCATAATGCTCTTAAAAGTGTTTTCTGTCCTAATGAGTTGTTCCAATTCACAATGTAAGGTTGTCTTTCATCAGTTTCCATTAAATGACCCCAAGTTTCACTTAATAATGATTCCAATTTCCCTTCAAATTCAGTCTCAGGCTTAGATATTTCTTCTAAAAACACAGAACTTAATACTTTGGTGATTCGTTCTAGAATCTGATGCTCGTTTTCTGTTGATTGAAAGTTCAACACAGGTATATCATGACACGGAGATGAATCTATAAATTCATTTGATTCTGTTTTTACTGCTGATGACCTAAAATCATCAAAATCTCCAAAGTCATCATCATCATCTGCATCATCTATTCTATTGTCTATTGCTTTAGCTTCACTCTCTTGTTTTTCTATATCACCTGACAGACTGACTGACTTGGATACAGTAGTTTCTACAGGAGTGAAGTCTTCTTTTGTATAAAATTTACTCTCTTCAAAATTTGCAGTAAAATTTCCAAATTCAGAATCATTAGATTCAACATTTTCCCACGGATTGTCACTTTTATCAACAATGCTTGTCACATTACTTTTAGTATTTACAGATTGAAAATCATCAAAATCTCCAAAATCATCATCTATCACATTTTCTTCAGATTTTAAGTCGAATTGGCTTGTTGCTTGTTCAAATGCAATTGTTCTTTCTGATTTTATTGTAGTTTCTTCAAATTCTAAAGGTTCACTTAATTTGTTTTCAGAACCAGCTGTATTATTTGTTACACTAGAAATATCTTGTAAATCAGGAATATCATGAAAAGCAATTTCCGTATCATTTAAATCTGCCCTTTCCTCAACTTTAGCTATCATTTCGATAGGCTGTGTCTCCACAACAAAGTCTGAATCAAATACTTTTAATGTGTCAGTGGAATCTATTGCATTATCATCGAAAGATGATAAATTTGTATTATCACAAGTTGGACTATCATTATTATCAGGAATGTCAAAGTCTTTTATACTACTAACACTAGGATCACTAGTTTCAATGTGTTCAGCATTACTCTCAACAATACTTTCTATTTCTTCATCAATTTTTAAGTTCAAATCTTCAATATTTGTATCTTCATCGCACTTTAACTTGTTCTCATTTATGTCATTGGTCCCAAACACATTGTGGCTAACACTATCATGATTGGAGTCCTTATCATCTTCATATTTAAATATTATTTCTTTCTGAACCTCTTTTTCAATTTTTTTTGTTATCTCTGGTTCTTTGATCTCAAGTGGTTTGTTATCAGGGGCCGATTGAAAATTGTTGTAAGATAAATTCCCATAGTTGTAACCATTGTTTTCATCGTCATCATCATCCTCTTGAGATACTGTAATTATAACATGGTCTTGAATTTTGATATCTTTTTTTTTAAATATACACAGAATATGATGTTTGGTGGTTATGTTTCAGTAAGTATATTTTTAATTATCATTACCTATATTTTTAATACAAAACATTGTGTGTAAGAAAACATGCTAGAGGTTCACTATTGCCACATAAATACCATTTAGATTGAAATGTTTTGAATGTTACATTATCATTACATTATTTTAAGCTGGTATTGTTTATTGTTTAAAATCTAACAAGGAAAGAAGTATGAAGGAAGGTTTAGAAACAATACTGCAATCAGTGCTTTGTTTAAGTACTCATATATAACAAGTCGGTTTTAATATCTACTTACAACTATATGACAAATCGAAATCTTCAGGGTCTTTATCGTCTTCACACTGATCGGGCGGTGGAGGAGTGCTGCAAACGAGTGGAGGTATCGACATTCTTGGAAGAAAAGATTGATCAAGGTTTTATTGTAACACTTTTAATTACATTAGTAAAGTAAAGTTCCACTAGACAGCCACTCCAACAACAGTTGTACGTACATAATATCGACAAGTATTAAATTATGATTATGGAATTAGGACAGCTGTTTAATATTTGACAAAAATTTGCTACGATGAAATGCAACTGATTGTAGAAAGCTGACATTTGGCTGTCATTAGCCACCATTTTTATTTTCGTTCAAAAATGAAATTTACTGACTGAGTTACTCACATTCTTGTATGTCATAGTGAAATAGATTTTTTCTCAAAATATTGAAAGACTTCAAAAACCAACCGATAAAAAATTTTTGGGACTGAAAGCTTTATAAATTCTTAAAAAATAACTACGCGTCACCTGCAAGAAGGGTTCGCGTTCCCCCCTCCTCCTAGTTTGTATCTGTCAAGTCATTATTTAACATGGATTTTGGAGGTGTTGAGAGTTACGGGGGAGTTGAAAGGGGAACGTAAAAATTGTTTCTGGCACTCGGAGGTCGCTGGTGCGTGCGCTTGCCTCGTGCATAGCGGGTCACAGTTCTAACCTATCCGAATTGATTTAGTGGAATAGGTAGGTAGCTAGAGCTAACTAGAGTTTTATCCCGGGAATCTCGGTCTTAACTTAACCCAGATTTGGAAACCCGAGATTTTTCGATTTCTTGAACTCTCTTTATACTTAGTACGGGTACTTCATAAGCTTTTCTACTATCTTTCAAGTGCCAGATGATGATCTATTGAATACAGGTCGGTCCTTCTAGTGAGTAAATGGATTCAACAATTGCTGGCAGTGTTAATTGACCACAATATGGAGAAAGGGCTGCGCCGTTAAGTGTCTGTGGTTAGAACTCCATTTTGGTAGAGAATAATAAAGTTTAAAACATATTATTTCATTCTATTTTCAAAAATGAGTAGAAGCTCGATAGTTTAAATGCTCTTAAAACGTCTGCTAATTTATTGGTTTATAGGGGCGTCTAATCGAGCCATTTTTTACGGCAATTTGCGGCGGTACTATTGGCAACTAATTGCTCGGCCAATAATGGCAATATGTTTGCAATTGAATGGCGCATGATTCAGTGTCCTAAATAGGCTACACAACCCAGCAACAATAAAATAGAGAGCGACTGAAATAACAACAAAATTGTCCGGGTAACATTGCGGAAAATCGATCGCTCGATATTGGATAGCACTGCCATGTTGCCGACCACAGCGTTGCCGCCACAAATTGGCGGCAAAAAGATCCATTTAGATGCCCCATAATATAACCACATTTTCTTATTAAAACCATTTGTTTTTCACAGCTGTTCAAAAATATATGAATGTTGCTACCTTAACTCAAAATACAACCCTGTGTAGTTCTCTATGGACTTTACAAAGAAATTTGAGTTTGAGTATCCTGACTGCCTCTGTGGCGCGGTGGGAGTGTATCCGACTGCTACGCAAGAGGTCGTGGGTTCGATCCCCACTCAGGATAAAACTTTGTGTGATGAGCACGATGGTTTATTCTGTGTCTGGGTGTTATTTATCTATAATATGTATGTATTTAGAAATATATAAGTATGTTTATCAGTTGTCTGGTGTTCATAGTACAAGCTCTGCTTAGTTTGGGATCAGATAGCGTTGTGTGAGTTGTCCCAAGATATTATTATTATTATTAGTATGCGCAGCACTCACCTTTAGCCTACGACTTACGCCACATAAGTGTATGGCAAATTCATCACAGAATAGCATTTACTCCAGTTCTCTCATTGTATTTCTTGTAAATTCTGAACAGGCAAACCGACACTCAGAAGTGACTAAAGCCCTGGTTGACTGCTAATTTGCTAAAAAGCCATCATTTTGTAGCTTATTTTTTCCCACCATCATTTTCGCCCAGATCCTTTGCTTTTCTGATCTACATCTATCAAATTAGCTAGTGGGTACAGGTCCTTTGAACGACTCCGATTCTAGCGCTGTGAAACTCAAATCTTCTAGAAGCGCTATAATTTTGCAAGCTCATGATACTGTTCATAACTCTTATCGAGTTATTTTTAGTTTGATCAATAACGTTCTCTATTGAAATATTTTGTATCCTCCTTTTCACGTCATTTATCCTTAATACTGAGGGTGGTGGTCTCTGAGAAGACCGTTCTCCTTGACCATTTAACGTCAACCCACCCTGCGCTCGGCTAGGCGGATGGCATCGCAGATCGAGGTGTTTTAGGCAGATCGAATCTAGTCTGTTTAGCGCATTGGGATCCTATCTCTAAGCCTCTTTCCTCCCACCTTCAATACCGAGCATCCTTTTCCAGCACCACATTTAAACTTGTCAATGTGTTGGCGGTCCAATTAGATTAGACTTCAAATTTTTATTTTTGGGTCAAAAATGCAATTATTGTTTAAATTTTAAATTTACAGCGATCAGAGCTTGTCGCGAATTTAAAAGTAACTGTACAAGTTAGTGGCTTAGGTCAATCTTAAAAGCCATTTTACAAGCAAAGAGATGCAACGAGCTATGACATCTTGATTGATGGATTCAAAATTGCGAACTTGCGATACGCAGAACACCACCTTATCTGCCAGTATGTGGAAGAATTACTTCTCAGAGCGCGTATATTATAATTCTTTGACGACTAATAAGTAATTAAAACTTGCGTTTTACTACCAACGAATAAGTCCCGATAAAATTTTGTGTTCAGTACGTTTTTTTACTATTAATCATAAAAAGAAGTAATTTTACTTGATAAAAATAGTAACGTCACAGGCAGATATTTCTTTATGATCTGCTTATAAAATCTACGTTTTGACATTTCTTAAAGAGTTGTTGTTTGGACTAGTTGGAAACTAGCATAATCAACATGTGACGACATTCTCAAACATAACTACCTTCAACTGATTGGGTGGTAAAAATGACAACTGCAGGACAGAGCTAAGTGCAGATGGCGGAGCGCACTAGACTCATGTCAGAAAAACTGGCAGTTTGAAATTATCTATACACGTTAGGAAGAAAGAAGTAGGGAAGCCTTGTCAAATAGTGGGAAATATCGTGTTTATATCAAAGAATTTCGAGGGCTAAAAGCGCAAAACCGCAGGGAAGCTTTTGGTGAGCTGGTAATAGTGTTAAGGTAGAGTTGACGACATTTGGATCTAATAGTTCTACAATAGCAGTCCATCATACACACAACTTACAGTACAAACGGAAAACGTAGTTTTTATATACGACGCCTAAGCACCAGGGCCGTTTAGCCTGTTGGTCTAGTAGTTAGTGACCCTGACTGCCGAGCTGGATGTTTCAATTACCACCCAGGGTAAAACTTTGTGTGATGAGCACGATGGTTTATTCTGTGTCTAAGTGTTATTTATCTACCTAGTCTGGCCATAAATACTGTTACAATTAAAAATAAGAAAGATATTACATTTGAATTTGGAATCTGTCATTTTTATACGATTGTTCATTGTATTTTCTAATTTTGGCGCCAATACATTGTACAGTACTCCCAAATTAATAATGCACATGCAGATCTTCGCTAATTGTCGTATTCCCGGAAACACTCGAATCATGGAATCGTAAGAGCCCTAAACAAGGCATTTGCATTTTGCACCTTGTTTAAAAGAGATAGGAGTCAATATCATGTGTGCACAATCGAAAACAAATCGGGCGTTCGGCAGCTGTCGCCGGTCAGCGAAATGTCTGTCAGTCGTCTTTATATATTGGTAGTGACTGCACGTGTTCTCTATTTGTGGAAATATATAGAGCTGCTATTACACACCCTTCTTGGTAAATATAATTTCAACATTAATTAGCTTATTCAGATTTAAATAGTATATTTTGAAAAAAGGAAAATAAATAACATATTTCACGTTTTTTTAATATTAAAAAAATAAAATACCTACATTAAATACATATTAAGTACTAGAAAAACATTTAAAAAATGAGATTTATTTAAATTAAATAAATAGATAAACATGCATAAAAAATATATACCTAACTCTGCCCATGCCATTTTCTTTCAGACGAATTCTTCCAAAATGGATAAATTTAAACGTGGAAAACCGCTTAATTCACAAGCACGGCAAATGGTATTTAATGTGTACCTTTATTTCTTAAATGAAGCCAATGTTTTCAACAGAGACCATGATGGTTATTTTAAAAAAATTCAAGACCGTGTTACAAAAGCTACAGGAATTTCGCGACGAACTTTGAGTAATATCTTAAACGAAAAAAAACATAATCAATCAAAGAAATTTTCTACACCGAAAAAAGGAAGACCTAAAAGTAGATTTCGGCTGGTACTTGATGATTTCGACTACTGTGTTATTCGTAATATGATATACAATTTTCAATTGACGCTGAAAGAACTCCCAACTGTAAATAATTTAAGAATAAAGTTGATCGAAGCTATTAATTTCAAAGGCTGTGCCGAGACTTTAAGGTTGATCTTGAAAGACATGGGGTTTAGGTTTCTGAAAACTGATAATAACAGACAATTACTTATGGAAAAACATGATATACGCCTAAAAAGGATCAAATATCTCAGAGAAATACAACAGCTGAGGAGTTCTGGTAGAAACATAGTATTTATGGACGAGTCGTATGTGCACACATCACATACTAAGGGTAAAACTTGGCAAGATAGCAACAAAAAAGGTATCAAACAACCCATTTCCAAAGGAGAGCGAATAATTATTGTACACGCAGGCAATGAAAAAGGCTTCGTCCCAGGGGCTCTAATGTTACATAAATGTGTCGACTCAGAAGGTGACTATCATAAAGAAATAAACGCGGAACGTTATCAAACTTGGCTACGCAATCAATTGATTCCCAACTTGCCTCCTAATAGTGTGTTGGTAATAGACAACGCCCCATATCATAATAAGCTGTCTGTGAAACCACCAAACTCAAACACATCTAAACCACAAATGACAGCTTGGTTACAACAACACAACATTCCGCATGACCCAAAGAAACTGAAACCCGATTTGTATAAAATTATACAAAGATACAAAGAAAATTACACAGAATTTGCCATTGACCGTATAATGGAGGAACATGGGCATAAAATTATACGATTGCCACCATATCATCCCGATTTTAACCCTATTGAAAATATTTGGTCCCAAATAAAGCAACACGTGGCCAAGAGAAATATTGCAATGACTGTGACGTCAGTTAAAGATGCTATATTAGAAAAAATCAATAAAATAGGACCAGAAGAATGGAAAAAAGTTTCTGATCATGCGGTTCAATGCGAAGATGAATATAGAAAATTTGAGCCAAGAATCGATAGTTATTCCGATAAACTGATTATTTACACAGGTGATAGCAGTGAGGAAAGTGTAAATGAACAAGAGCATAATGAAACTTCTGATGAATCTGCGATGTCGGGAATAGAGGTCTTCCTCGATTCTGATTAATTTTTTTATAATTGTATTATTTTTCTGGAATGATTAGTGCTGTAAACAAATTTGAACTGAGATTTTGATTATATTTTATGTAAACCTCTATTTGAAAACGTTTTTTTCTCCTTCTAATAAAACCTTATGTTATTTAAACCTTTTCCTCCATAATTACACCAACTTCGGTAAGACACTTGAAAACTAATCACTCCAACAATGATTGTAGCGTTTTCGCTATTTACTTACATGGAATTATCGAATCAAATTTCGTTACAGGTAAATCAAATCTGTTTTAGCACAAAACACATAATATATAAAATTAGGCATAGAGAAATTGCTCTTAACCACTCTATATAAATATCGTCTTTCGACGCTCGGGTAATACGACCGTTGCCGAACAATGACGAAGATTTCCGAAGATTTCTATGCGCATTATTACTTTTGGAGTACTGTACAATATTTTGCTATATTAAAATGGAGTGGGGTGATAAAGAAAACCGAATCGCTGTGATTGCATTACACAAAGTTGGTATGGAGCCGAATGTAATTTTTAAAACTCTCCATACGCTTGGTATTAGTCAAATGTTTGTGTACCGGGCTATTAATAGGTACAATGAGACCTTCTCTGTTTGTGACAGAAAAAGATCTGGCCGTCCACGTAGTGTTCGTACGAAAATGGTGGTCAAAGCAGTAAGGGAAAGAATTCGAAGAAATCCTGTCCGAAAGCAAAAGATTTTATCTCGGGAGATGAAGATAGCACCCAGAACCATGTCACGCATTTTAAAAGATGACTTAGGACTTGCAGCCTATAAGAGACGCACTGGTCATTTTTTAACTGATAATTTAAAAAAGAATAGGGTGGTAACATCGAAGCAACTACTGAAGCGGTACGCAAAGGGAGGTCACAGAAAAAATTTGTTTACGGATGAGAAAATCTTTACAGTTGAGCAACATTTTAACAAACAAAATGACCGTATTTATGCTCAAAGCTCTAAGGAAGCTTCCCAATTAGTCGACAGAGTGCAACGTGGGCATTATCCGACTTCAGTGATGGTTTGGTGGGGTGTTAGCTATGAAGGAGTGACTGAGCCATATTTTTGTGAAAAAGGTATCAAAACATCGGCACAAGTACAGTGTATCAAGATACCATTCTTGAGAAGGTAGTTAAACCCCTTAACAACACCATGTTCAATAACCAAGTATGGTCCTTCCAACAAGACTCAGCGCCGGGTCATAAAGCTCGGTCCACGCAATCTTGGTTGGAAGTGAACGTTTCGGACTTCATCAGAGCTGAAGACTGGCCGTCGTCGTCTAGTCCCGATCTTAATCCGCTGGATTATGATTTATGGTCAGTTTTAGAGAGTATGGCTTGCTCTAAACGCCATGATAATTTGGAGTCCCTAAAACAATCCATACGATTGGCAGTGAAGAATTTTCCCATGGAAAGAGTGCGTGCTTCTATTGATAACTGGCCTCAACGTTTAAAGGACTGTGTTGCAGCCAATGGAGACCACTTCGAATAAGCTTTTTATATTTTGAATTGTTTTTTATTTATGTATTAAACTAACACACTGTAAAAGTAATAAATATTATTTGCAATAAAAAAAAATGTTTTTTCTTCGTAACAATATTTATGGCTAGACTAGGTATAATATGTTTGTGTTTAGAAATATATAAGTACTAGCTTTCGCCCGCGGCTCCGCCCGCGTGGATGTCGGTTATCGCGATAAAAACTATCCTATGTCCTTCCCCGGGACTTAAACTATCTCCATACCAAATTTCATCTAAATCGGTTTAGCTGTTTGAGCGTGAAAGCGTAACAGACAGACAGACAGAGTTACTTTCACATTTATAATATTAGTATGGATTTTTATCAGTTGTCTGGTTTCCATAGTACAACTGTACAAGTCCTGCTTAGTTTGGGATCAGATAACGTTGTGTGAGTAGTTCAAGATATATTTATCTAAAATAATATAGTATAGTAATGAATGTCATTATGTTTATAACATAAATAGTAGTAGTAGTAAATTTTCAAATTTTTACTTTCTGACTTCGTTGTCTTACCAAATGTTTCAGGACCTATAACTTTTTTGGAAGCCCTTTGTGACCCCCACACCATTTGGATTAAAAAAGTTGTTATTGTTCTTCTATCCAGCAAATTTGTAAAAGCAAAAGCTATTACTGACCATAATTAAGAAAAAAATATTGCACCATGGAAATTAGGTAGTTTCGGCAAACTACCCCCTCCCCTCCCCTCCATGTAAATGAACATAAGATTTCTAGAACCCGTTGGGGAGTCTCGTCTTAGGTAAGATTCTATCTCACTTTTCAGAATAATACATTTTCGGTACGAACTTGGGCTAGCAATCGTATGTAAAAAGCCAAAAAAAGTCGTCTAAGATTTAAATTAAAGGGTGCGTTGTTGCACAGTGAATCAACCTTTTTTCTAACTAACTAGCTTGCTAAAAAATAAAGTTATGAAATTAATTTTGGTGTCATCGTTATAGGTAATTCCATATGGTTTCTAAGTTTTGAATACAGAAAGCCAGAGAAACAAACTAAGACCATAAACATCTTCACTGAAATATCAGGGAATCTCTATAAAAAAAAAAACAAAACCATTCCAAACCTTCCAGTTGATATCTATCCCATGAGCTAGGTGTTTTAATGCCATTGACCTTTCTACATTCGCCATGATCCTACATTCTTTGACGGTCACACCGTAGAAAATTATTGCACAATTTGTAGTTTAAACCTGTCATACCTGTGTACACGTAGCGGCGCAGTGTAGGTAGGGAATATTATCTACAGGTTTTTGCCGCCGTTCTAATGGAGCTTACTATTTGTAAAGTTGAAAACATGTCTTTTATGATTTCTTAATTTACTTTCCTTATTTTTTGATCTTGGCATTTTAAAACAAACAAAAATATTATTATTTTTCAACTTATTACTATCAAGAAATAGTAATCTAGGATCGCAAGATACACAGTGAACAAGTTCACTGTGTATCTTGCGATCCTGGATTATAAGTTAATATAACTTTTGAATGCTTACTTTTAAAAATTAATGGCTGAATTTACAATTGTTTGAGAACTTTTAATAAAGGTTGGCGCATTCAAAGTTCAAAATTGACATGTGGTCCCTCAATGGAAACGCGAACGGTACAGATCGGGATTTGAAAAAGAAGATGTGAAGGAAATGGGTTCTTATCGCCCGATAGCACTCGTGCCAGTCTTGTCAAAAATAATTGAAAAGGTGATACACGACAGCATCTATAAATTTTGAATCAAACAATCTATTTTGCGAAGTACAAGTTGGGTTCAGAAAAAACAAATCGATTGACATGGCAATTTTTATTGATTTCATAACTTTATAATGTCAATTAAGGACAGAGGTAAACCAGCTAGCGCATTATTGATGGACCTTACTAAGGCGTTTGATCATGTCAATCACAAAATATTGCTCAAAAAACTATATGCCTACGGTGTGAGAGGGAATATATATATGATTTTGTTAAATCGTATCTTAGCGGAAGAACTCAGGTAACAGAAGTTAATATAATATGCCAGACTACGAAAAAGATGACAGAATATAGATCAGAATGCAAACAAGTAACACTCGGTTTACCTCAGGGCAGCGTACTCAGAATAATTTACAATTTTATTTACCGGGGATGATAAAGGTCATGTTGAGAATTAAATGAATATGACATTAAATAAAATGATTTTTTGGTTATCACTAAATAATTTAAATAATAAACTCAAAAAGACAAATCTTGTGACATTTCGGAACAGATTAAATAAGTTAATAGACATGGGCATTTAATAAGCAAATACAAACGTTGAAGAAGTACACGTAACTAAATTTCTTGGTCTAAACAATAGTCTAAATTGGAAACATCATGTAGAATCTTTGTGTTCAAGAATCAACTCTTATTCTTACGCATTGTATAAGCTGGGGAAAACAGTGTGTTATCAAACTGTGTTGACGGCTTATTATGGGTATGTTGCGCCCCTTCATAGTTATGGTGATAAATTCTGAAGCAACTCTACAGATAGAGATTACGTATTTAAAGCACAAAAAAGGTGCGGGCTCTATGTTCATAATTTAAAACCAACCGACAGCAGTAAACCGCATTTCGTTACTTTGAATATCCTCACGCATCCGTGAATATATATATATTAGAAGTCGCACTGTCTAAAAAGAAAAACATGCATTTGTATGAGACACTAAGAAGCAAAAAAAAATATTGTTTAACTAATATAATTTAATTACTCAATTATTGAATATATAACGGACAAAATATATTCAACTAGCTGTGCCCCGCGGTGTTACCCGCGGTTTAATAGCCTATGTGTTAATCCAGGGTGTCAGCTAACTCCATACCAAATTTTATTAAAATCGCTTCAGCCGTTTAGACGTGAAGAAGTAACAAACAAACACACTCACAAACTTTCGCCTTTATAATATTAGTGTGATTATTTATTAATCAATAATAATGTTAATTTTTATTGTTATCAATTTGATATTTATTCATAGTCTGTAATTAAAGTATTGATGTTATTTTTCACATCTCCAAAATAACATATTTTGAAGATTTGAGTGTAAATTATGGTAAATAAAATATTACATGCACTAGGGTTTAGCGCTTGGGGTTTATATTTTATTTAAATATTTTTTAATAAACGATTAAGTTAAACCAATCCTGCATACCGAGATGGTCGAGCATGGTGAAACAATAACCATGTAACAACTATATTTAAGACCCATGTATCGCAAGAATAAATGATTTGATTTGATTATTAAATGAATCATAATACAATTTAGAAATTAAAATAAAAAGAGCAAAATTGTTTTTAGACGAGTTAAAAGTTTCAAATTTGTCATCCTAATTAGAATGTCGCCGCAGAATAGTATTTTCTTAGTAGTAATTTTTCTGATTTAGTCTGTGGTACGTGCCCGGTTTGTTCGTCCCGTCGTTTATTCTTCCGAAAAAAGAAAAGTTGAAAGCAAAAAAAATACATTTTAAAACATAATCTCCGTGTTAATTACGTATTTGATCCGGGTATAAATTTGTGTTTTATATAATAGGAACATCATAAGTATCTTCATAAAAACAGTTTTTATTTGACACAGGTAAATAAATTTTATCTTATCGTAACTGAATTTGCGTGATAATTCGTATTTTCTGGTCGTAATCTTTATATTTCCTTGCTGTGATTTGAAATTCCTAATACTATTTATTACGAGGCCAAGATTTAGAATACGGAAAGCTGCTGATTCTAGAATCCAGGTTCAGTATCATTTACTTTTGAGCGAAAGGACTGTCATTAACCTTTGACATGTGTCATTGCTTACGTGTCAGCCTCGTACCTTCATTTTGTGAAATATTTCCAAGTATTTTTAAACAAGACTACAGTTAGTATTCAACCGGTTCTTCTCTTATTATCGCGTCCACCGACTGCGGTTCGCATGCTTTATGAATTACTTCTCAAATCTTAACAAACCACCATATTCTAATGAGCGGTTCGCGTCGCTGTAATTGAACTAAATAAAATAAAATTAACATAAATATCTATTTAAATTTTGTTAACGCGTATGTTGACTATATAAAATTACAAAGCAAATGAGATTCTTATTGGTTTTTATTAGTAAGTATTTATTACAGACAGTAGTCGCGTGCTGCAGATCCCATCCAATGGAGCTGCAGGCATTGCTAGTGCTGTGTGGGGTGGGGGTGGCCGGTTTGGCCATGTTGCTGCTCATGGGCCTGTTCTCTGCTTCTGGAACCAGCTACGAAGAGGCCATAGCCCAACAACGCAGAGCAACTACTGAACTCCTTGCTCTAGCTGAGAGTAAAAATAAACCCAAAAAGAAAGAAAAGAAGGCCAACAAGAAGGTAGGAGTGCATTCTCTTATGTTATTCAATTGTTTAACTTCATAATAACATTACATTTTAACATGCTGAAGGTGTGCATGGTAGTATAATTCAAGTTGGTATTTTAGTTAGCAAAAAAAGAGAAAACCAAGGAAAATGCATCGGCAATGACTGGCAGTGAGTTAGAGAGCGAGGCGCCTGCCGAGAGTGGAGTTGAAGATGACACTGTGCCTGCTCCTAAAGGGCATGTTGAGTTCAGCTCTGCAGTTGTTGTTGATGTGCCCAGGGACACGCCACCCAATGTTAAGGTAAGAGAAATAATATAATAGACCAACATTTTAAATTTCTGCGTTATTGATCTAGGGAGCTATCTATCTTCAATTTATCTCAGTGTAAACTTAGATAATGCAGATAAAACTAGAATTTACACCACTACTTTGCAAGATGAATTGTATTATTGAAATTAAGAAGGAATTCTATGTTGTTTTACTATCAGTTTTGGTATTACAAAATTAAATACTTAATACTTCTAAATCTTCCGAGATACTATACTATATAACTTTATTTTAGTCATGATTTCATTAAAAAATCCCAGAACATACATTTTTATTTAACTGTTGAGTGTGATGTAATACCAATCTATAGATAAGATGCCAAATACAGGTCAGATATTTTTAAAGAAGTTTACGAAATTGCTTAATTTTATTTGAACATTGACCAAATTCCATTGTTCCCCCTTCTTCTAGTCCCAAGATATTATGATTAAATTATTATCATTTTGAGTTTCAATTAGAAAGCATTATATTATGCATCACTGTGAAACCTACTGATTGGTTATTTGGATAAAAAATTAAGCTTCCTAGTACTTCCTATCAGATTTCACTAGTACTTAAAGATTTCAACTAAACATCACTTCTGATTTATATTACTCGTAAATATGTACATGAATAAAACGCGTTTTGGCGGCTATTAATGTGGTATCAAACTAGGACATTTCAGTACTTCCTTTTCTACATTTATTTTGTCCACAACTATCGGACCATCGCACAAAGGCGTCAGCCCGCGTTTTGTGCATCGCACAGTGTTTAAAGCTCATTTTTCGGAAATCCCACATTTATTGTAAAATCGGATAGATCGCGTAATTTACATGCAAGTTAGTTCTAGCTCCATAGCCACTAGCTGACCCGCGCAACTTCGTATACGTAAATTTTCCCCGTTTTTGCAACACTTTTCATTGCTGCCCCGCTCCTATTGGTCGTAGCGTGATGTTATACAGCCTTATAGCCTTCCTCGATAAATGGGCTACCAAACAGTAAAAGATTTTTTAATTCGGACCTCTCCCTGAGATTATCGCGTTCAAACAAACTGACTCTTCAGTTTTATAATATTAGTACAGATTTGTAGTTTTCTTTTAAATATATATTTTTTAAACTATTTTTATTTTCTCGAAATTATGATATAAATTAAAACCTCCCAAAATAAGTGTTTTATAAACATCGATAGTGTTCTTTGATGCCTATTTTAAAGCATAAACGAACCTCCTTCCTCCAACTTAGTTACATCAAGATATATACGAGATTATCGACATTCGGTAAAAATAAAATCCCAAAAATTCTGCCATAGTGAAAAAAACTTATTTATACTAAAATAATGATTTCGATTTACTATACGCCGTATAAATTTCACATCCCATTTCCAATAAAAATAAATAGGGCTAAAATAAACTTGCATGTAAATTATAAGATCTTTCCGATTTTGGAGATGGGATGTCCGAAAAATAAACGTTTTAAAACACTGTGCATCGTCGCTAATAGGGTTGCGTGGCAGAACGGGTACTGTGCAGTGCACCATCGAATTTGATGACCTATGACGAGGATTGTTTTCGTCTTAATATTGGTAGATTGGTGTATTGGGCAGAGACTGTTATAGCTCAATCCACTAGATCGTGGACGGACCGAGCTTCGTCTGTCGCGTAAATGAACACAAGTCTGTATTAGAGCCGGCGTCGGAGCCGTGTACTGTTGACGACACCACTGTGGTGTCGATAACAATATTTTTTTGGTAATCACACCACTGCCAACTAGTGATGTCTCTCATGTATCATCTTACGAATGATAAATGAATGGATGTCTATAAATGTCTGCCTGTTAAACGACTGGGTGGGAGTTAGTCCGACTGCTACGCAAGAGGTCGTGGGTTCGATTCCCACACGGGACAGCGCTTTGTGTGATCCACAAATTGTTGTTCCTTTTCTGAGTGTACTTTGTGTCTGTGACTTGTATGTTTGTAAAGTCCCCCGTGAGACAGGGAAGAAAAAAGACGACTCCCACTGTAGGGTACAGTGGGAGTCGTCTTTTATTAAAAAAATGCAATTTTTGTATTATAACTTCATTACGGTGGTGTACATATTAAAAAAAAAGAATTGTAAACAACACCCCAATGGTGTCGTTGATAATACACGGTCGGAGTTTCAGTACCCGGTCCTACTTCCCAAGACGTGCCGATTCTTTTTGTTCACGATGTTGTTTTTTTCTCAAAAATATGAATTGCAAATATAGGGTAGAAAAGATAAATTACACTCAGACACAGAATAAACCATTGTGCTCATCACACAAAGTTTTATCCTGGGTGGGGATCAAACCCACGACCTCCAGCTTAGTAGTCAGGGTCACTAACCACTAGACCAATAGGCCAGTAGAAATAGTGTTTTGTATATTATATGGATTTGAAGTCCAAAAATAACATATTATTTAATGAAATCAGACGAAAAATTAACTGTAAAGGTCACAGCGCCTTGCCCACGTCCCTAAAACATGGAGACCCTGACAGAGCGCGCATGTATGGCCTTGTCCCGTTCCAGGCATGGCTCTGATGTGTAGTTAGACCAATATATGCGATCATCTGAACATGATGTTTTGCTGTGACAAAAGAAAATTACCTGCTCTTAGGGCGCGTTTTCATTAGTCAATACTATCGAAACATTGCATGGCGAGGGGACTTCCCGAACGCTTGTCAACTATTAGTAGAACAAGCGAGCCGATAAACAGCGCGCGGGAATTCCCTAAAGCAAAAGTCATAAATTATATAAAATGGATAATTTCTTATGATAAATAAATATCATCAATACATCTTCATCACACAAAGGTGCCCTGAATGTGAACATTTATGAAAATGTGCTGTTATTGAATGAAACACTCCAAAGACAGTAGATGTTATATTTCTTTAACTTAATTATTTAAATTCTAACTATGCTCTAGTAAAGTATTATAATAACATATAATTCATAGCCATATATTTGGAACTAATATAGCATGTTCGAAAATGTATCAACAATTATAACACAATCATAAATCATTATCAAGTAATTTGTTCTGATAACTGTAAAAAATATTTTTGCAGATATGCCTAATATACCTAAGTTATCAACTTCCTAAGCAGCTTTTCAATATTTAATTAGAAGGTATAAAAACCCTTTATCTTCTAATTCAATTCTTGTTGGAAAATGTTAGGTGGACATGGGTCTCGTCATAAAGCTTAGGTCTATGCATGGATTTATATTAACAAAATTGGCAAAACGCAAAAGCACGAGACCCAACTTTGCAATGGAGGTCTAGTCAACATGCACCGTTAATGTTTGCACGGCAATGGAGAACTAACTATATTCATAAAAGGATGCTTAAAATCAGGGTTGCATTTACTGCACTATTCCATTGAATGCCTGGTGTGCAATAGGTATAGGGTTATCATTTAAACAAGAAAGGCTTATGGGCTATGGGGATATGAAGATGTTGTCATAGTAAGGTGCTGGTCTGAATTTATCACATATCGAATGTGTCTGTACAGATTCGCAAACGTGGCAAGGATCCTAAAGTAAAGCCGATATTGCTAAACAAAGAGGATCCGAGTTGCGTTAGCGATCCGACCGCAGTGCCGGAGGCCACAGCTACCATTGCCGCCAACCACTTTGAGGAAATGCATCCCAAAGATGAGTTTGAATTGTTGCATTCATCTATGAATGCAGAAAAAGTGAGTTACTAGCACTTACACACCTATTTTATGTATAACATTAGTGTTAGTGTTGTTTTGTGTGTGTTTGTGTTAACCGTTGCGTTAGCTTTTTGTGTTAAAAGTTTTCATTTAATAAGTTATGGTAATTTTAATTTAGTTACATTTATGCCATTATCAGTAGGTACTATTATGTACATTCTAGTGTAATTTGTCATGTAGGTACCAAAGGATTAAAAGAAATTATGCCGTAGACTGTAAAGAATTTCTCGCCATTGTGCACTGGCTTCAAAGCAAATTCTCCTAAAAATATATTTTTGTTAAGATTATAATTTACAGTTTTAGGATTTGTTTAAGCATGACACGTTTTAATCATCACTTAGATATCTTTAGATGTCTTGTTAATAATCATGTTGTAAAATGTGTTAAACTCATCGTCATTAAAAGCATCATTAAACACGTAGAGTTATTATTTTATGTCTATAAAAGCTTTGTATAACTGTTTTATTTCGTATCGTGACTGTACTGAATGCGTTACAATTGATGCATGCGCGTGTGACGGCATGTGTAAGCATGATTACTTGGTAACGATAACTGTTTATACATACACAAATGTTGATAATGCATGTTATGATTTATGTTTGACCTCTGTCGTACAAAATATCGAGAGTATAAAATGCAATCTGCATAAAACGCCTGCTCAAGCAACGCATATACCTATAGACATTGCTCATGAACGGGGAATCTTTGTCAAACAAAGATTTGGGTGATGCTGTTACCGTTATGGGCTAGCGTAAAATTTACCATCCGGCTCACGACTTACTCGCCTCTTCATTTAGTATTATAAAAAAATAAACTCGGAACGCCGTCTGAACGAAGTTCGTAAATGATGTCTATGATAACGATATACGTTGAGCTGGGTACGTTTGAAGGTTACATTATGTACTCGCGGTATTTGGTCTCCGTAGTAACGTGGATAACATTGTCGTTAGGTATCTGAGAAAGTTGAAGAAGTAGAGAGAAAAGCGGTGAAGCCCTCAAAGAGTGGCAAGCCGGTTGCTAAGCCAGCCGCTCCTGTCATTGTTGCTGAAGTACCCAAGGAAGAAGTCACACGGGAGCGACACAACAGCGGCGATGGTCCTAAAGAACAGCGCAAAGGTAAACATCAGATTAATGTATTACATATAATTATAATATATACCTCATGACATTTTTTCTAAATTAAAATACTCTATACTTTATTACGCTGCTCCATGTCATCCTTGATGATGACTTTGAACTTTTACACTAGGTCTCTTTCCCCAAATCGAAACTTGGTTAACTTTCGATGTTTGTCAAAATCTGTTTGGAGGACATAAAAACATCGACAACTTAAATCACATTGTCAGAGGCTTTGGTTTTTACCATAATTGATTTCAATTCCGATCGATTTTTTATGTTTTGTTGAATTATAGTCAGTCAGTTCACCTCTCTCTCTTTAAAAAGAAATTCATGAGTGTTCTGTTATTTAAATTTCCTAATTTTACAGGGACTATTTCAATTAGTTTTTAGATAAGCACAAGAAGCTTGAACCCATTTACGATTTTCTGCAGCGAGTGGTTTAAGTTTCTGGCTCTATAAATTACCACCTCATTTTTGATGGAAACTTCGTTTTCATTGAATTCGTGTAGTGTCGAGTTTATAAACAACGCTTAGGCACTTTCCAATCTCATACGCTCAACACAACATTGCCTTTGATGGCTTTATTAAGTATACTTTCTATAGGTAAGAAGATAGAGAAGAAAGCTCCTGTCGAGGAAGTAGTGGACGCTGTTCGCGAGGAGGTAGTTCCTCCATTGAACGCGCCTCAACCTAGCGAGCTGACCACAGAGAAACTGCTGAAGCAAGCTCTGGCCGCGGCACCTCCACCGCCGCCGCCTGCCGCCGCGTCATCACCACCTGGCGGCAAAAATAAGAAGAAGAAAACTGAGCCCAATGTTCTCTCGCTTATGGGTGAGAAATTACTGTTTTTATACTTTTTTCTATTTCAGCTAAGCTAGCGATGGGCGAGTCTAAAAAGTTTCCACAATCGAATAAATCGCAGTCGATCATATTAATCATCGAGTGAACAATCGACTTGCCCTCGCGAATTAACAATCCAAATATTATTCGATTGATCCGGATTCCGATTGAACCTATTCCACTTTTTCTTCTGAATAATCGCGAGTCGATGGGTCGACTGTGATTGTTTCGATTGTGGAAACGTCGATCCAATCGCTGTAGTTCCTCGATGCACGTGGCGACTGATCTCGAATGGCATCAATGTTAACCGAATATTAGCGAATCACGATCACAAAAATGCTCCAATATTTTAGCCTTCCCATAGTAAAAAAACAGGGTGGTAGTATATTTATAAAAAAAAATTAAAAGGAAAACTATCACTGCCAAGTAGGCGTTTCAAGTTTACGAGTAACAGTAGACCAAGTGAGGAGTAACAAAATTTTCGTTCAAATTCCGTCGTTATTAGTAGTATGAAACTAAAACAACTAAAACAACTAAATACTGCGGTATAAGTACTGCAGTATTGTGCTGGTTAGCTACGGAACCATACATTATGCTTGGCCCGACATGTACTTGCCTGGTTTTTCTCATAATTGTTTTTCATTGTCTATATATATATTTTTTTAAATAGTCAATATAACAGTTATGCCCATAATTCTTGGTAAAGTAGTCGAGATGATTATACGACATTCGTATATCGTATCCTTAGCCGGCGACAGCAGCGGTGTGAACGTAGCGGAGTTGGTGCGCGTGGTGCGGGAGGCCGCGCTCAGTCGCACCGAGATACAGATCCTTACTGATGCGCTGCTCAACAAGCACCACGACCCACTGCCGGAACACTCCGAGTGGTCTGAGGTAAGGCACTATTACATTTACCTAGATATCTTGGGATAATTCACACGCGAACATCTGGTCCGAAACTAGGTAGAGTCTGTACTATGGGAACCAGACAACTGATAAACATACTACATTCCCGAGGAGTACGACCTTAAACACCGTGACACTAGATTTTTATACGAGTACTAGCTTACTCGCGCAACTTCGTCTGCGTTAATTTTCCCCGTTTTTGCATACATTTTTCCTTGCTGCTCCGCTCCTATTAGTCGTAGCGTGATGTTATATAGCCTATAACCTTCCTCGATAAATACCCGTAGTTCCTGAGATTATAGCGTAAAAACAAACAAATCTCCAGCTTTATAATATTATAGTATAGTTATAAATGTTAGGGATGGACAACCCTTATCACTTAGGGGTATGAAAAATAGATAGTAGCCGATTCTCAGACCTACTGAATATGCATATAAAATTTCATAAAAATCAGTGAAGCTGTTTCGGTGGAGTATGGTAACTAACATTGTGACATGAGAATTTTATATATAAGATATTAGAAGACTAGCTGACCTGTTTTTGCAACATGCTCCCCCGGCACTACCATCTGCCTCTCGTGCCCCCTTCTCCCTTCCCCAGCATATGTCCGCCCATGCATATGTTCGTGTATTAGAAAAGTTTCAGTCAGTTGTAAGTCAGTCTTGAGGTTTGAAATGGTATTAGGTTTATTATTTCGATTGTAGTAGATATGAGGTCACAATCTATTATTTACTTAAATACGTGCGTTTATACAGTTGTTTTTGTTATGAAGGTTATTCCAACATACGTCATCTACAATATATAAAACTCTGTATTATCTGCTAATGATCAATTTTTTTGTAAACTGTGTTCGACGATTTTAATCGCGGTACATTTAATGCTAAGCTTTTATGAAAATAGAGTGATGTTTTATAAATCACGCGGATGGTATAGAGTCGCTGGCTTCCTGTGACTGTGGGTATTTATTTACCTCTTCGGGCGTAAAACATCTATTATTTTGGAGGGTAATGGGTTTTTCAGTGGCCAATAGGGGTAACCAGATGAAAAAGCGTGAGGTGGTTTCAGATTAGCGTTTTATACGCGCGTATAAGCTCGTTTTGGAAGCGCATGTAGCCGAGTATACACGCGACTTTTGCCACACGCGTAACTTGTACGCGCGTTGACGCGCTTATAAGATCATAGCGTGTTGAAAATGACTCAACACTACCGGTTCGAGCGAACACGCGGGAACGTGAGTCCGTTTTTTTGCCGAAACGACCGTATACACGATAAAAAAAAACCCTAGCCTGAAACCGCCCTTAGAAACCACTGCTCTAGTTAACAGACTGTTTTTTTTTTTTTAAATATATGATTTTCTTCAACTTTACAACAACAACAGCTAGTTATTTCGTACTGTACTTTATATAATTAGCTAAACTAGCTGACCCGCGCAACTTCGTCTGCGTCAATTTTTCCCTTTTTTGCAACATTTTTTATTGATTAACATCAGGTGGAATGGAGTCATTTGCTTACCTATAAATAAAAAAAAACAAATGCTCCATTCCTATTTGTCATAGCCTTCCTCGATAAATGGGATATCCAAAACAACAACAAATAAATTTTAATTCGAACCGTTCAAATAAACTAACAAACTCTTCAGCTTTATAATATTACTATAGATGTGCTGGACCTGGTCATGTGACAAGGTAATTTTCTTAAAATCAAAACATGTAGGTGTTAATCAAATAAAAATCGCGTGAAAAGTACCATAAACAGGCGTACATTCATGCGAGACATTGAGCTTATAAGACGTGGAAACCCCATACGGTCCGGTGACGATCTATGTTATGTAATAATTCGCGTGTATTTAGTAGGTACACGTGAAGAACATTTCTTTTACGTGTGAGAACAAATCGTTGTGTAAGTCAGATTTTGATGACCCATAATGACAGATAAGGACAAAGTTTATCGCATTTATCTGTTTTCTCAGTATCTTATAATTGTAGTGTGTTATATGTGATCGGTTGCCGTTTAAATTAAGAATGAAACCTATACCTACTATTGTTATAATGGGAAATTACCATCTTATGGGTATACCGATGAATTGTCCAAACATGTCATTAGCCTTCAGATATAGGATGCAAGTATTCAGAATTTTATAGCACATCAAAGCTAAATATAAATAAAACGGCCGTCAAACGCTGTTCAGTTTAAGATGCCGTTAACTCTCCCATTGTCACGTAATGCGACGTAAATACTTTGAGCAATACCCGAAAGTTAAGTGGATAATATCGAGAATGATTGGGACAGAAAAGGAAACATATCTTAATCTACTTTAAGGAATCTGTTTGTTGTCTATTAGATATATTTCAGGAGTTAATCGCGTGAATTATTTAAAGGTACGAACCTTTTATTTACCCGACGTTTCGATCGAATTGCACCGATCGTGGTCACGGGTCGACTCGGTAAATAAAACCTTTAAATAATTACACGCGATTAAGTCCCGAAATATATCTAATATGTATAAATATCGCGAAAGTTTTAAAACAATAACTGTTTGTTGTCGTTCAGTGTTTCTAATAGTGCCATATTATTTGCATTACACATTCTTTATTGGCATAATGTCATACAGACAGATGCATTCAAAAGAAATTATAAGATCTATATTCTCTTTTTGGTTTACCTACTATTTTATACTAATTGTTAAGAAATAAATTAAAAAACAAATTACAATGTTTACCGTGAAACCAGTACTTTTTAAAACATGTTATATTTTATTCTTTAGGGTCCCAATGATCCCATGCAAAAACTGAAGAAGCAGCTGGCTGATAAAGAGAAGGCTCTGGCGGACGAAATCGAGGCATCTCAGGCACTCCACGCTAAATTGAAGGAGCTCAGGTAAGAGACAACTGTTGATGTTATTTCCCTATTGGTTTACAGTCCTATATTAGTGAGATATAATGAATTTAACTACTGTTCAAATGACTGTATACTTCTACACCAGTCGTTCTTTTAAGTCACTTGTTAATGGCAATCTCGTCAATTTCCCAGCCAATTTCTGACAATGACAAGTATTACCTATTTTGCACTTAACTCATGCGTTAAAAGCGGAATTGGGTATTTGATTACTATTAAAATGAAATATTTTTTACTAACCGTGTAAAAATATATCAATAAGGGTTCTGAATAAATATTTTCATTTATAAAATTTAACGCATTTATAAATTTTTATCATAAAAAGAAACAGTAAAAGTAAATGATTTGACCATTTAAAACGTGACGTTACATGCTAGCATTTCATACCAATTTGTAAGGAGCGGATTGTTTTTGACGTTTCTTTAAAAGAGCCTGATTTTAATTTCAGTCTAATACCTCACACTTCAGTTGACTTCGGTTTAACCTCTTTGTGTTGCTGTTCAAAAAATGAGTTTGTACTACTTCGTTGTTTGCGAGAGCGCGAAGCTCTTGCAAAAGCGAGGACTCGAGCCACCAAACATATTGACATAATTAGTATTACTAACTCGTGTCTTTTGTGATTATTTTGGTAAAAAAAATTGTTTTCAAACTTTTTTAAATTGTTTAGTATTTACTGTAACTGTTCTAAATTTAAACTTTTATGAATTCGTATAAGTAGTAATTTTTAAATTGTTGAATTTGAAATATGTTAGTATTTTTAATCAAATAAACATAATTAATTATTTTCGTTTTTAGGGTCGCATCTCTATGACATGCGCGAAAGTCTTATGAATCCAACTGCTAGCCAAGTTACATTGAGACAACTGTACTTACTCACTTTGTTAATTTTTTTCGTGGACATCTGTGTTGGTTACACATTAACCTTTATTATAAACTAGCTGTTCCGCGCAACTTCGTCTGCGTAAATTTTCTCCGTTTTGCAACATTTCTCACTGCTGCTCCGCTCCTATTAGTCGTAGCGTGATGTTATATAGCCTATAGCCTTCCTCGATAAATGGGCTATCCAACAAAAAAAGATTTTTTCAAATCGGACCAGTAGTTCCTGAGATTAGCGCGTTCAAACAAACAAACTTTTCAGCTTTATAATATTAGTATAGATAAAGTAAAAACATTGTATCGGTACAGAGGTCAGCTGAACGCCGAGCGGCAGCGCGCGGGCGGCGCGGCGGCCGCGGCGCGCGCCAGCGAGCAGGCGGGCGCCGCCGCGCGCGCCGAGCTCGCCGCGCTGCAGGCCCGGCTGCAGCGCGTCGCGGACGACAACAAGCAGCTCGCCGCTGACAACATACTGGTATGCGCGCCATCTAGCTTCGCCTTTGGCAACTGACAGAAGCGGCGGTAGCCCACTGTGCAGAGGGCGCATGGAACGTGACGAAACGCCCAAGCATGTAGTAGGAACAGTTCCTAAAAACACCGTCATCCCTCCCTGAAGCCTGCAGCAACCTGCGGGGAATGCTGGGCTTCTGGGAGGGTTTGGGCTGGCTGGAGTGAAAAGAACTGACACATTACAACGTACGGCCCAATTGAGAGGCTAAGTGCGTCATTGCGGCCCCGTTAACAAACAACAAACGAGCCTAATGGCTAAGGCATCGGTCTCTAACCATTACATCTGTAAAAATTTGGAATTTAGTGAAACAAATGTATCCTAGATCCTCACAAGAACTATACAATTTTCCAAAAAAAGTAGCCGATGTGCTTTTGTAGACTATAATCTATATCCGTGCCAACTTTTTCCACCACATCCAAATGTACACTTTTATAATATTAATACAGATCTTGTAAGTACTTAAATAGATTTCGAATTATTTTGACCCAGACTATAACTGTCATTATACATTTAACCCAGTAACGGATTTAGGATTTTGTTTTAGAAAGAATTCTATAATATTAATTAAGCTCTTTTTGAGATCCGCTACTGGGATTGTTAAGTTACGAGCGCTAAATATGATTCTATTCCTCTATGCAGTTACAATCCAAGTTGGGCGTAGAAGGGGAGGCGCAAGCGCAACGTGTTCAGTTGGAAATGCACATCCAGAGACTGTCTGAGGTAAGCATTCATTTATTTTTCAGTTTTTCTGCTGACGTAAGGTCAAAGCACGCATATACATTGCATATGCACACGAAACCTTCAGAGGCACGATTAATTTTCACATTTGTGCAACAATTTCTCCATGTTTGTCCCGAATTCTTTTCTCCCCTATATTCGCTATTGTGCTGCGGTTAACAAAAACAGTGCGTGGAGTCCTCAATTGAAAACACGAAGGACATTGTCTTCTTTTTATAAATTATTTGTATTCAAAAATAGTGTGTTGAATAAAAACATAATGAAAATTTTGCTCCCTTCTGCTATCTCGTACCTCTCCTAACACTATTTATTGGCATCAAAGGCTTAATTCATTGAACTGGTTAACCCTGTGAAGTGGTTATCGAAATGTCAGAAAAAGGAAACAAAAAGGAGTTACTCTATCCCCTGGTTTCTCTAAGATACTCAATGATGGTGTAATCCCGTCATTTATATTACTGGGGTTGTATGGTCTCTGGTCATCATACGTGAAGATTGCCTTCTGTACTCTCAAAAATTTGTTGAGGGGGGGGGGGAGCAGTTGCTTAAAAGCTCTCGCACAAATTTTCAATTGACTCTTCAGTGAGTCGCTGACGAAACGGCTACACTCCTGTTGATGTGGTCTAACAATAATGTGGTGCGCAGGCGGAGGGCGCGCTGCTGGCGCAGCTGGCGGCGCTGCAGGGCGAGCTGGCGGCGCTGGCGCTGGAGGGCGGCCAGCTGCGCATGGAGGCGGGCGCGGCGCGCGAGCAGGCGCTGTGCGCGCAGCAGCACGCGGCCGAGCTGGCGCAGCAGCTGGCCGAGCGCGAGCAGCAGCGCCTGGCCGCGCAGCACGACCAGCAGCGCGCCCTCGCCGACCTGCGACAGGCGCAGGACCGACTCGCAGGTACCCACTACCACTAATGCTGATCGAAATTCAACCATAATTCATTTATATATTTTTTTTAATATTAGCTTTCTGCACTCCTCTATATAAACTACTGTACTAGCTGTCCCGCGCAACTTCATCATTCGTCTTCGTCTTCGTCAATTTTCCCGTTTTTGCAACATATTTCATTGCTGTTCCGCTTCTATTGGTAGCCTTCCTCGATAAATGGACTATCCAACAGTGAAAAAATTTTTCAATTCGGATCAGTAAATCCTGAGATTCCCGCGTTCAAACAAACAAACAAACTCTTCAGTTTTATGCCAAATTTTATACTTCTCCTTCCGCGCAATTGTCGTTAAAAGGGCTACAACCTTTTTGCTTCACAAGCGGACTGGTTTGCAGACACATCTGGATACTGACTGATATTACGACGTGTAATTAGCATCCATGTTAACATGCTCGCTGCTCTCGCGTAGGTACACTATCATCCATCTGACTGGGGTTGTGATGAGATTTTTGACTGCGACGGCATACTGACTGAATCGCGCAACATTCTAGTACGAGTTCCCTAGAACAAATTTTAAAAATCATACATATCAAGCTGGAATTGCAATGGTAGCTTCGTTTTGACGAGACGCCCAACTTTATGTTACATACATAAAGATGGGCGTCTCGTCAAAACGACTAAACTTTGTATATGAGTTTTTTTCTTCATTAATTTTGCAACTTGGTTTACAGCTATGGCAGAGCTTCAAAATGAAGTCCAGAGATTGGCGAGCCGCGCTCAGACTGCAGAGGCAAACGCAGAAAAGTTGAAAGAAGAACATGAAAAACAAAAACAACAGGTTAGTCATAAACATCTAAGTATATACCTATACCCAATGATGTAAAGTAAAACGCGCTCAGAAAGCGGCACCTTAAATACTATACAATTGACTTCTTTTTATAAGTCAAGTGTCGCATCGCCTGCATTGACAAAGCAGCAGATTAGTTTTTTAACTTTTTCGCGATAATTTTTTGTGATACTTAATTAAATTATGCATTCCTATTTTAACGACTTTTTTTATAATAGTGTGTCAATGCAATATATAGATTACTAGCGGACGCCTCGCGGTTTTACCTGCGTAGTTCCCGTTCCCGTGGGAATACAGGTATAAAAAATTGCCTATGTCACCCGGGGTTAGTGTTAGCTTAACAACGATGAAAGAATTTTTCAAATCCGTCCAGTAGTTTTCAATTCAATACAAACAAACAATCAAATCTTTCTTCTTTACAATATTAGTATATATTACTAGCTGACCCGCGCAACTTCGTCTGCGTAAATTTTCCCTTTTTTTTTTTACAACATTTTTCATTGCTGCTCCGCTCCTATTAGTCGTAGCGTGATGTTATAACCTATAGCCTTCCTCTATAAATGGGCTATCCAACAATAAAATATTTTTACAATGCGGCCCAGTAGTTCCTGAGATTATCGCGTTCAAACAAACAAACAAACTGGACGGGAATGAAAAATAGATGTTGTCCGATTCTCAGACCTACCCAATATGCACACAAAATTTCATCAAAATCGGTCAAGCCGTTTCGGAGGTGTATGGCAACGAAAACTGTGACACGAGAATTTTATATATTTATTATTTATGTGTGCATCAGTTTGCCGTATTTAAAGATAGAATGTTGTTTATGTAACCTATCTACACCTATTTAAAACGTCATTGCCTATACCTACCACTTTTATCAAAAATGACTCAACTACAATAATGTTTATAATAACACGTTTTATCGATTGGTGTAAACAGATTTAAGTTCTGTCGAAATATAAGCTACTAGCTGTCGCCCGCGTGGATGTCGGTTATCCCGATAAAAACTATCCTATGTCCTTGGGGAAGGACATAGGATGGGACTCAAACTATCTCCATACCAAATTTCATCTAAATCGGTTTAGCTATTTGAGCGTGAAAGCTTAACAGACAGACTGAGTTACTTTTACATTTATAATATTAGTATGGATTCAAGTTAAAAGAGTAATAATGTCTAAACTTTAAGCACACTGAACGCATTTTGCGCCTTCTTTAGTAATATTTTTTTGAGTTATACTTATGCCTTTTCATTAGAATTACAAAATGTTCGGGGTGCCGATTTAGTCAGTCGAATTCATGCAGGGGTGGGGGGTGATGATCATAATGACGTATTTTTAAAAATGTACCCTAATTATTTTATCATATTCTAATCCGATTTAAGTCTACCAATAGCTAGTGCGTTAATCGTGGTCGCGGTTTTCTTCAGATTCGAATTTGATGAAAAAAATGTATGCACCACAAATGTTAAAAAAAAAATAATCTCATTTTAAGAAAATGTAATGTTTTTTTATGAGAATAAATTCTTTAAACCAAAACCGAAAATGAAGACAATTTTTTAAACAAAATCTGTTCAGTATCATGGTCTGATCAACTCTGATCTACATCAACGTGGATCCAGGGGGGAGGCTACAGGGCTCCCCCCAAATACATCTGAGTCATACAAATCACTAACTAAATCCTATACTCGAGAGTGTTAGGGAATATGGAACATATAGAATTTGTCATTGGAATCCTAAAACAGGGCATTCGATTCGTGTCAGTGGTGCAACAAAGGTCCTATCTGGTTCAAGCCCCTAAACGATCATCCTGGATCCGCCACTACCCCTGCGAGGATTCAACTGACTAACGGCCGGTCTCATTACAACTCTCAATTACAGGTCTCAATAAACAAATTAAACTATCGATGAATTAGGCTAATAGAGGTATATATGACTGCCTCTGTGGCGCGGTGGGAATGTATCCGACTGCTACGCAAAAGGTCGTGGGTTCGATCCCCACCCAGGATAAAACTTTGTGTGATGAGCACGATGGTTTATTCTGTGTCTGGGTGTTATTTATCTATAATATGTATGTATTTAGAAATATATAAGTATGTTTACCAGTTGTCTGGTTTCCATAGTACAAGCTCTGCTTAGTTTGGGATCAGATAGCGTTGTGTGAGTTGTCCCAAGATATTATTATTATTATTTATTATTATATTTGACATAAGCTCCATACAAAATATGTCAAAATCCTACCTCTAGTAGCCAAATCCACCGATAGTTACATTATTGAGACCGGTCGTTAATTGACACCCTGTATATTTATTCCTATTTTATTAGACTATCAAAATAACTAATATGACAATATTCATAAATCAGCTATCGTACGAGTTAAATCTGCTGCGTGAGCAGTTGTCGGCGCGCGAGACAGAATTAGCTGAACTCAAGCAGTTGAAGGCTGCGCCTGCACAAAATGGACTCCCTGCTAACGATCAACTCAAGGTTTGTCTATTTTTTAAAGATGTTGGCAATCTTTTTAACCCCTCTAGGTAAGCTTTATGACTTGTGTGTGTGATTTTATGAATCGCCTTCAAAAAGGGTTCTCTGTTTGACCCATATGTATGTATGTTGTCTCGAAAGCTAGTGATCAGATTTTGGATCGACGTAACTTGACCGGATTGAAGTTAGGTTCATATCACTTTCGCGCATGTCATAGAGATGCGACCCTAAAATTACTTAGGAAGACGATGTTTAATCGATTAAAAATATGTACTAACAAAATTTTAATTCAAGAATATATAAATACTAAATAAATGAGTTCATAAAAGTTTAAATTTAGAACAGTTACAGTAAATACTTAAGAAAGTTTGAAAAATATTTCCTTTTGAGAAAAATCACAAAAAAACATGAGATAGTAATACTAATTATGACAATGTAATGCGTAATCGCATCTCTAAATGTCTTGGTTTAGTTATAGTGAATTATAAGGTATTTTATCAGTGTTCCATTATGTTACAAATTTGGGAATTCTGGTTTGTTTTAATGACTGTTTGGTACTACCTCAGTCTGCTGAGCTGGCCAAGGTCGAGAGCGTGGTGTCAGGTCTGCGCGACGAGCTCGCGAGCGCGCAGCGAGCAACGCGCGAGCAGCGCGACCACGTGGCACGCCTCAGCGAACAGCTCGCGCTCTACCAGGATAAGAACAATGTAAGTATTACGCTTTATACCTAAATAACTGCTTTGTTGTGGCCTATACCTTCTTGATTGGATGACTAAGGCCCAGACCGCACTACGTTTTCCCGCGCGCGGTTTACCGCGAACTAAAAACCTTTTTAAACACCCACATTGCGAGTAAAAATCAGTCGCGGGAAAAAACCGCAAGACTGACGCGTGTATTACATAGTTTCCTTATGTTACAAAACGAGATTTTGTTGTACAATACAAGCGGCCTGACTTTCGGTTTAAAAATCGCGGCAGTTTAACCATAGTGCGGCCTGGGCTTAAAACAGCGTAACTACTGAACTAAATATATGAAAGTACGGCTATTCTATTGTGTTCTTCCTAAGAGTCCAGATAATAAGATATAGGTCTAATATATTACGAAAATCCAGGGTTCATTTCCGGGGTAGGGGGGGGGGGGGAGAACAATGTGAAAACCACGCCCTATTTATTATTACATAAAACAACTGAATAATGCAAAAATGTAGGAGTGCTGTATGGTGTGCTAATGGTTAGCAAAAAAAGAACACCCATGAATGATGAAAAAGATGTACATAGAATTTGTTTTCGGGAAGTGGGGGAAGAGAAAGTGCAAACTTGGCTCCAACATTAAAATCGGCATTAAAGAGGAGGGGCCTTTAAACTACCTACAAAAACTTCGGTTAAGAAACGCTTGGCCCTTTTTTTAAATAAATTTTAAACCACCTAACGACCATGCATGATTATCTTCTTGTAACATTCATCTATTTAATCTAATACAATTTGACTGGTCCCGCTTAGGAGTTGCGAACTAAAAACTGGAAGGTAATGGAGGCGTTACAGTCTGCCGAAAAGGCCCTTCAGACGAAAACGGCAAGAGCGTTGCCGGGCCAAGAGTCCCGAGACTCGTTGCGCGTAAGTGCCCGCTTTATCCTACTGTACCTACATACACCTGAAGAAACTGTGCGATGTTACACTATGTACTATAACCTGTACATACTTCTTTGGCCGGCTTCGCTTTGTTGTTTATATTTTGCTAACGTATTTATGCATTTTGTGTAGGCTCATTTTCAATCATAGGTTGCAACCAAGAAGGTTATAGTCAAACTGGAATTGACATTTGTTAGTGAAGACGTCAAACTTATATGATACTAGCGGCCGCTTCGCGGTTGCACCCGCGTAGTTCCCGTTCCCGTGGGAATACAGCGATAAAAAATAGTCTATGTCACTCGTGGTTAGTGTAGCTTCACAATGATGAAAGAATTTTTCAAATCCGTCCAGTAGTTTCGGAACCTATTCAATACAAACAAACAATCAAATCTTTCCTCTTTATAATATTAGTATAGATTTGTATTACTTACCTTTCGAGGAGCGTCTTTCTCTTTTGCTTCTACTATATTGCTACAAGTATCTTTTGGCGCTTCGATGACACTGAAGTGAAGGCGGGTTACAAGATGGCGGCGTTAGTTCTGATTTTGGTCACGTACCAATACAATGAGATAACAATACTAGCCAATGGCGCTTGGATGACATATGCCATTGACATGAGGGCGCTTTACAAGATGGCGGCGTTAGTTCTGATTTTGATTACGCGCCAAAAGAACCTTGTAGCATCGGCGGCTCTTTAAGGCAAAACGACATGAAAAGCCCGACTTACGTATTTTGAGTTAGGTTTCGAGCCTTGACTGTAAACTTCTTGGATATAAATTAAACTTAGAAATCAATTTGATACTTTGACAATTAAGCTATTATAACTGTATGTCAAAGTTTAAATTTATTTCGATTTAACTATGATTGATAAATCTGCCTTGAATAAAATATTACGTTATAATATTTATAATATGTACATATTTTAATAATACTTTTAATGTTATCGACGTAAGTATGTTGTTCGTATAGGTGTTTTTCAAGCATATTATACATAAGCATTTACATATACGTCGTGAAATTATTTTATCGTACTTATAATATATGTATTATAATTTAATCATACCAGTAACCTAAATGTCAATATATTGGTGACTAAGCTTGTGAGTGTTATTGTTTTACAATATGTAACAGAAAGGCGTGTTTGCATTTCAGCAGCGGATAATATATTTGATAATGCATTATTATTACGTAGTTATAGCATTTTTTTTTTTTGTCAAATTTCAGTAGGTAACGAAAGACGTATGGCATAAAGGTCCGAGAGCTGATGGCAAATTTTGGGTTGATATTTGAGGCATGATGAAAACTTGATCAATTCTTCTTTTATAACTTTTATATTTTACTACAATTTTATAATTAATGTCCAACCGAAATTATCTTTCACTATATATTACAGTTTCAGCGTGTCTAAACTATTTTTTGCGAATTAATTTTGCAAGCGCCTGGTTTAGCTTAATACCAGTATAAATAATCTGGCTTAATCATTTTTTCACTCTTTAAATATGAAATGTAAAGTCCTAAAAAAATAAAATGCATCAAGCAATCTTTGCAAAAAAATGGTCTCTTTAAAAATTATAAGGATTCCTAATAATATAATACCCAAGCACAGAACCATAGTTCTGTGCTTGGGTATTATAAGGGAGGTATTACTGTATTAGACAAGCTTTCAGCGTGCCTCTTATTAACTCAAAATTTACCATAAGTATTATTATTACCTCCCCTAGTGCAAAATTCGATGTAATTATTTTTTCTATGCCATAAGGCATAGAATGTTTTCACAGGCACAAAGTTATTAATGTTTTGGCGATTGCAATGACATGCGATAACCTTGGAAATTTAAAAAATATATATAAGTCGTACTGAATCTACCACTTGTACTTTTTTTTTTTTTTTTTTTTTTAATTTTGTACACCTGCGATCAGTCCCTTAGACTATAATCAGGTAAGTTGCAAGAGGTTGTGGTTTGGCGAAACAGAGCTACTGCTCTATCTCCCCTTAGTAAAGAAGCACATCGGCTCTCTTGAGTCTTCTGATCGGGTTTGGTTGCAAGAGCATACTGGATAATGGGTTCGGGTGAATTATTAAGCGGTCCTTGTAGTTGGTCCACTTGTACTTGACCACACCTTTCTGTTACATGTTGTATACATTTAGGTGAAAATAGACATCAGCATTTTTAAACATTTTGTTATATAGGAGGCGATATCAAAGGCACAGGAAACTCAATACAACGAAGTAGCAAGCGTTCTAAGGGCCGCCTGCCCAACCGCCGCTCCAGATTCCTCAGTGGACCACTCCTGGCTTCAAACATTCGCAGAGAACCTAAAGGAAGAACTGGCTAAGACACAGAAGGTCGTCCCAACGCCAACAACCACGCCTGTAGACACAGACACGGAGGAGCGTCTTAAAGATTTGCAGCTACAGAATGAGCAATCACAGGGTCTCGTTGAAAAATATAAGAGGATTATTGTTGATACTGTAAGTTGTTTTTGTTAAAACTATGTACTATAAGTATGTTGTCCACATTTGAGTATAGTTTATAGTATTTTAATCATTGTCTATCTATCATTACATCTTACCCGCTGTCTTCTCCACTCTCTCCTTCTCCCTCTCTTTTCCTCCCTCTCTTCCTTTCACTGTTTGTGTATAGTTTATTATAATTTGGTCATTATCTCTCATTATATCGTACCTGATCTTTTGTCCACTCTCTCACTGCCTCCGGCCTCTCCCTGGCACTCTTCCTATGTCACTCTCACCCTTTCTCCTCCCCGTCTCACTTTCATCCTATCTCCTTCTCTTCCTCCCATTCATTTCCCACTGCCTCTCGATTACATCCATGTCTATTTCTGTTTCGAAATTAACCTAAATGAAAATGTAATACCCTTTCCCTGTCCATATATCACATACGATATACAGGTTATTTATTGTACTATGTTTCCTGCGTCTATATATGGAGACAGGGAATCTGTTACTACTTCAACTAGTATTCAATTTAATACAATTGAAACAGGAAGGTGTACTAAGTCGCCTACAACAGAACGTGACGTTAGAGGAACAAAGGTGGGCGCAGCAATTAGCTGACAAACAGAGAGAGTTGGATGATCTCAGGCAACGCACCGTTTTGCAGGTACACTGACACATTATTACAAATATCATTCATTCAGTAGCTAGCATCACTATATCATTCATTCAAAAAAGAACACGTGATGATGGCCATAGACATAGAGACTGGACTGTGCGTTTCCTTTTAGATGTGCAGTAAAAACAAAGCGTGAGAGTGACAAAACAAGCGGTAGTTGCCTCTTTCTAGAAATCTGATTGGTTTACGTCATGCCATTTGACATTATAAAAAAGAGACAGGTATTGTCCGTACAGTTGCGCTGTCTGTTTTTATAGAGTTGGCAAAATTGTGAGGTTCGCAGTCCAGTCTCTACCATTGACGTACAGACCTGGACTGCGCCATAACCTCACAAAATTGACCACTCTCTAGAAAGAGAACGCTACTTTGTGGACAATACCTTTCAAAGAGGGGCCGCACGAGTTTTTCACACTTTTCAGTCAATATTAACTTTTTAATTGAAAGGGATGACGCGGTCCATGTTTATATATGATGACTTGCATCCAAGCTCATCGCTCAAGTTTTGCAAATGACTTACGAACTTAAGTCAGTCTCAGTGGCGCGCTGGGAGTGTATCCGACTGCTACGCAAGAGGTCGTGGGTTCGATCCCCACCCAGGATAAAACTTTGTGTGATGAACACGATGGTTTATTCTGTGTCTGGGTGGTATTTACCTATAATATGTATGTATTTAGAAATATATAAGTATGTTGATCAGTTGTATAGTTTCCATAGTACAAGCTCTGCTTAGTTTGGGATCAGATAGCGTTGTGTGAGTTGTCCCAAGATTATTTAATTATTATATATATTATATAAATGAGACAGACAGTGACATTCAGATCTTTGCAAAACAAATATTTGGGTGTCACTGATGCTGTTATGGGCTAGTGTGACATTTACCATCAGGCTCATATCATGTTCGTTTCTTCATTTAGTGTATGAAATAAGTTATTTGGCAAGTGTTTTTATGCTGGCTTACTACCGCTTATAAGTTAAACAGCATTTTCTAAGAATATTTTATATCAAGAGGGAAAATTTGAAAATTTTATACATTTTACTATGTTTATGTAGGAACCTCTGGCGTTTGCATACTCCTGCATAGAAAAATCATTGCCTACGATAATTGAGGAGGTATAAATTAAACTGAATAATTGTGTTCGCACTTGTGTGCTTATGTGTCCTTATGTGAAATGGTCGCGGCAATTTAATTGAATCTGTTTTCTATAGAAATCTTAGTTCTAATTGAAATAATTGTTTTTTTTAAATGTTTATAGAAGTTATTTTACCCTTCCTGTGAACAACCTATTAAACCGACCGTTAAATGAGTCGGTAGCGTACACAATAATGTACTATATATTTGAAAGTGGTTTTCCGTCGCGTTTATCGTGTTGTGTTGCGTTTGCTTAACTAGCAACTTTAATTTACTCTGTATACTTCACATAATAAAATTATAAATACCGTTTTATTTACCGAGGTACTAATTGATGTTTAGATTAGAATCAATGTCTCTATTCGAAACTCCTTTCTATCTTTCTTGTAGTAGTCTAGGTTGCTGTCAAATAGCTATACTAGCTGTATAATCTTATATATTATAAAATACTTACAAATATTTCATTTCTCCTATCATGTTGTCGAACAATGTAAGACATGTCTGGGTGAAGGTATCTAATATTAAATTCATGTAAATGTCTAACTGATTATGTTGCACACAGATGCAAAACAAAATAGACACTCTACAAGCAGAGTTGCACCAGGCGAAAGGATCTAATCACAATCACACTTTAGCCGACGCAGAACGAATGGCTGAGGTAAGTAATACAATAATTCAATAATGAAATTATAATTTAGTTAGATTACACGCCGACTAGAAAAAACTTATTAATTACTTCAAACAAAATATGAACTTTAAGTCCAGCTGCATAAAGCGACTTTTACGGCAACAATATATGCAATTAAATAAAATGGAAGTGTCTGTTTGTAATGTCTAAATAACAGTTTTATACTAAATGCATATGAAAGTATATATGGTACAAAGACAGTTTATTTTTTTTGTCTGTCTGTTTATTCCGGCTAAACTCTGAAACGGCTGGACGGATTTCGACTGGACTTTCTTTATCAGACAGTTGATGATGTAAGGAATAACTTAGCTACTTTTATCATCATGCTTACGTCTATAGGGAGTGAGCCGCGCTGTAACTTTACACGGGCGAAGTCGCGGGCACAGCTAGTCATAAATAAAACAGCGTAAACGAGAACAAAAATATCTTATGAATGTTTATTAAAGTTTCTAATTTCATTGGACCAAGTCAACGTTAATTTGAAATACAAAACATAAATGCTTTTGGTTACAGGAAAGGCTTATGGGAGCTAGCATCTCTGACAAACACAATGTAGATGTGTGCAATGGACCCTTACAGGTAAGATTTAATTGTAAATAATATATCGAGAGATACCACGCTAGATTGCCATCAACTTAAAAAGTTAAACAAAAGAGTACTTCCTTCCTATTTTTCAGCTGATGGCAATCCGGCCAATTTCGCTGAAAATCTCTAAAACGGCGTGTCTAGTATTTTTTTCTACACTTTAACTGCACAGATAGTCTTACATGCACGTCGTCTGCGTCAACTTTCCCTGTTAATGCAACATTTTTCATTGATGCTCCGCTCCTATTGGTAATAGCGTTATGTTATACAACCTTCCTTGATAAATGGGCTATTCAACAAAGATTTTTTTCAATTCGAACCAATAGTTCCTTAATTTATCGCGTTCAAACAAAAACAAACAAATACACAGACAAACAAACTCTTCAGCTTTATAATTTTGGTACAGATGTATATTCACAACTTAAATGAAGTGCCTGTGAGAACAATGACAGGTTGCTGTCATTTACACAACTGACAGGGTATATTAAACATTACAGATGGGGCTTGAAGAGAAATAACAAGAGGCAAGCTCATGCGACGTAGTAACAAGGTGTCATTCCTGGCCACTGCGCGGTCTTGCGCACAGGTAACATTGACGCGCAGACGCTCCGTCGCGCTGCCGCTCACATAATGTTACGTTAATCGATATTGATAATTAATTAATTATAACTGGGCTCGCAAACTAACGTTCAAAATGTATATTACTAAATTTATCAATACCACATCAATCCCAGTATTCGTCCATTGTTTATGAACAAAATTGCAATAATAATGTTGGCGATTGGTTTAGCTTAAGATGTACACATATTACATGTTTCTTTTAGGATTATATCGAAAGCTGTATTCGTTTTTTGCGTATATGCTGGCATCGTCATTGGCTGTACAGTTATTTTTTTTTTATAAAATGGCAACTATTTAGAGTAAATTTTAAAAAGTGTATTCGCTGTTAGGTATTGATAAGTATGCATGTACTTTCCATACGTCTTCACGTCATAATGCAAAAGTATATTTTCATTGTCCGCAACGCGTCTAATACTGATGAGGCTCTTGTCCTCCACGTATGTTGCTTTGATGTTAATGTTTGCATATGCATGTGCATACACGCATAAATGCATTATTCCCGTGCCTTCATGCGTGCATGCATGCGTGTGCAATGTGACAATGGCGGTTTGGAAAGTACAATTGTATTACACACACACCTCGCCACATTGCAAACGTACCTCAGATGCAGTTTATAATGATAGGGAATGTGAACACTTTGTACTCCCAGTGACTTATAAATACATACATATATTACATATGTACTGTGTGTTGCAGTTGTGTCGTCATAATGCAAATGTTTGAATAAAAAATCATATTTGGTACGTACATTAATTGATACATGTAAATACATCAAAGACAATTCCAGAGTTATTGTTTTGCGAGACCTAGATTCCTAATGATTTGTATTAGTAATTCTTTGGGACTGTATAGGCGATACGATAATCTTATAATTAGTGTAAATGCTTGAATTCATTTGTAACAAATTCAATCGTGAATATATAGACTATTTATCAGCCTGATCAAAAAATATTAGGTTTATAAATAAATATTTTATCCGTGATATTGTACCTATGTGCCCAGTGAAATGAATTCAATTCAGTGTGGCGATTGAAAAATATAGATGATCTTGAAATTCATTGTTTAATTTATGTATTTTAGATTAAAAATTATATTATAAATAAAATTTATTGCTAACAATAATATTATGTTAGTGAAATGTGACCTATAATTTTTATATGGAGAAAACCATATTCATATCATTCTGATTCATACCCTGTTTTTATTTTGCCGAATTAACCATTTTCTATTCTTAATAATTTTAAGGAATGTTATTTACTCTTTAGAATTATATTATTATTTATAAATCTTTTTTTATCTAGTGCATAATCATTTTTGTCAGTGCCTTAGGGTAAGATTTGAATTTGAAATGCTGACTGTTTTATTTCTAGTAATAAATCAAATGCTTGTTAACGATAAGATCTATAATTTGAAGTTATTTTTACGTTATTTTTATCAATTCAATAGTGTACGACGAGTGTAGTGAACCACTGTGTCAAATATTCTGATAAACCTATTATAGAAGTAGAGGTAATAATATGAAATCTAATTGTATAATACGTAAGCCACTTTGTATGATAATAGAAAGACATCAAATAAACTATTTCCTAATTGTTTTCTTTGAATAACTTGGAATAAACCTTCAGCGTGGTTGCCAGTTGTTATAAACCGAAAATATATCTTCAAATGCGGCGAGGCTGGTGTGAATTTATTGGAATCTCTCAATGAAGCCGAATAATAACCTCCAGAAGTGAGATGCTGGTGGTCTTGACTCAAATAAAACTGCTTGCTTGCTTAGGAAGACTGTATATTAGCCCAGTCGCATGTAACTAAGATAAGTTTATATGTAGTTAGGTCTCTTGAGAGTAGTTAATACCTAAGTTTGCAACCCTGAAAACCCTAAATGCAATAGAACAAAGTTTTCCAGTTATTGACGCTAGGTCTGTTTATTATTATAATAATATTATTATACGAATTATTTTTATTAATAATACAAATTTAAACGTAGTGATTACTTTCTCTGTGACTTAAACAAGTGAGAATTCCGTTAGGTATCGATGTTCACTTGTTTAACAACAAATTGTACACCAAATTGGTTACCTATCTAGGGAAATTTAAGCATCGAGTAAAATTAAGAGAAAATTGAGATACAAAAGTAAAAGCTGCTAAAAGCTTGTGAAAGGAATGTACCAAACTAATCCGCAAAATATATGCAAAACCACATGGGAATATAAAAATAACTCAATTCAATAACCTTCATGGTGGTCATTCAAAAATGACCACCATAACAGATTGCCTACAAACTAAATAACTCTTTTTTTTCACAAATGCAGCTAACAATGCTCAAGAAGTAATCAGCTTAGAAACACTATTGATTTCGTTGTACCTAGTATATTTTCACACCCATGGAATGAAATTTTACAAATAATTAAATCGTTAAACAACACCAATTCAGTAGGCTATGACTCAGTTAAAACAAATATTGTAAAATGTGCAGATATTATTGCAGCTGTCTTGACCTTTTTAATAAATCTTTCTTTCCAAAAAGATTTAATAACTTAAACTAGTTACACCACTGTTCAAAAAGGTAATTGTCACGAACTTGAAAATTATAGGCTAATTACTTTGATACCTATTTTTTCTAAAATATTTGAAAAGGGATGCATTCACGAGTATATAATTTTATGACTAAATATAAAATACTTCGACAAGAACAAACTGCTTTTCAGAAAGACAAGTCGACAACTCGACAACTCTTGCAGCTTTTAACTTAATTTATAAAGTAACCGAGTACATGAACAGAAAGACACCAGTGGTTACTATTTTCTTTGATATGTCTAAAGCATTTGACTGTGTAGACCACGAAATCCTCCTAGACAAATGCGAAAAATACGAAACCGTCAACAGTGTGTTGAAGTGTTACTGTGTTACACGTTAATGAAAATAATATCATGACATCGTACAGATATCAATTCATAGAAAATAAGCACGGTGTGCCTCAAGGCAGCATTCTCGGGCCACGTTTTTCATAATTTATTTTATGTAAATTTGACGAGGTAATCTTGCGAGATTCATTGCTTACTATGTCTACGAGGAATCTATAATATGGTAAGGCCTGTTACTGTGGGGAAATTCCACAGATATTGAAAAGGCATTCATTTATAAGTAAAAAAAAATGCGTGCCAGCACTGTGTGATGTAGTACTGACGCTGGAAGGCCTGTATTTGGTGGAATTCTGCCTTCATGTTAAAAAGTTTCCTAACGATTTAAACAATGCTCGCGATAACTCAATAATAGGCAAAAGGGACCCGACTAGATTGTTAATGCCAGCCTGTATAACGTCTTTATAATTGTTACATTGTGTAATATGGTATTTAACAAGGTGCCTAAGTTTCTTCGTGAGTTGCCGCTTGCGAAGTTCAAGAAGAAGCTAAGAAAGTGGTTACTACTGCACACTTTTTATACAATGAAAGATTTTTTTAAATATAATCATTACCCGTAACTGTTCATAATTATTATGAAGTAATATAATTAATTCAAATTTAATTTTAAATTTTATCGTAAGTACCTATTTTTAATTTGTTAAATTGAAGTAATGAAATTGAATAATGACATATAATTATAGATATTGGAAAATTGAATGTACCTATGAAATAATAATTACCGATTTATTGTATCAAAATGATATTGTTAGTGTTTACCTGCCTAAACTAGTGAAATGTGATGATCCAATGCTCCTATATAATAACAATTTTGTACCACTTTTTTTGCAAATAAAATGATTCTAATTCTATACAAATTCTTGTCTCCTACTATTGTATAGAAGCATTAGTTTAGCCAGTGCGTCTTGAAAAATGAACCTACCATTAAGTTTACACTTTTTTTAAAAAAATGCTCCTTTTTGAGTAGCTGTATTTCCGCAACCAATGGACGTAGAGTGTTCGGGTTAGGCTCACTTTGTAGCTAATTTATTTGATTTTTTTAAAGTTTGGAAGAAATATACTTATTTACATTCTTGCACGAAAAATACACTCCAACATTATTCAGTACAACGTTTTTATTTTTTAGCCAAAACCCGACATTTTACATTTTTTAATTTTGTGGAAACTATGAGGCCTATATGAGACGCACTAAGTGCTTTTTATATATTTAAATATATATTTTACATATATTATTAGAGGATTTATTAGAGGATTCGAACCCGCGACCTCACGATTGCGAGACATCTGTCTCGCAATCGTGAGGTCGCGGGTTCGAATCCTCTTGCCTTAGCCATTAGGCTACCGCCGCATTGGTATCAAATTTAAGATAATAACATTTTATACTAATTCTTGTCTCATATTTTTCTCTAGGATCATTTTTAGCCATGTCGTAACTTGGAAAATTACCCTACCACATTTTTTTTTAATGTCAGTCTTCAACTAGCCACAACCAATGGTACTACAGTGCTCGAGTTAGGCTTAAATTCTAGCCAATTAATTAAATTAAAGTATGAAACAAAGATACTCGAAAAACGCTGCCTTTATGTAATTATTTGGAAAAAAAACTGGAACAAGTTTGTTAAACTTTCGCGATTAGCGATTATCGCGATATTACGGGTCTTAATCGCGTCAATAATTTAAGGTAAAATAAATTGTTTATTGCCCGACGTTTCGACGGTATTGCAACGGCCGGGGTCACGAGTAGATCGGCAAACTATTTTGTGTTGTTTAATAAGGGGGAAGATGACTACTCCTACTACTCCAGATGATTTAACACCTCTAACAAATCACACCGAGGACTTCATAGGAACATCATAGCATAGCTACACTAAATATAAATCTAAGTACCATCATACAAAAAACTGTGGTTTATTATCCAAGTGTACTCCCCGACAGAACAATCATCAACAATGGAAATTGAATCCTTCTATTGTCAGCTATCTGAAACACTAAAAAAACTATACACACAATAACCTCATAGTGATGGGTGACTTTAATGCTCGAATTGGAAGCAAAAGAAACTGTGATAATATAACACTGGGTCCATATTGTTCAGGCAAAAGAACCAAGAAATTGGGAGAAACTCGTGCAATTAGCACAAGAGAACAATATAACAGTGCTAAATAGTCCATACAAGAATCGGGCAAGTAACAGATGGACATGGTCATCACCTGATGGAAGATACAAAAATAAAATTGAGCTATATCCTTACCAACAGACCATTAGCTTTCCACGACTGTCGAGTAATAAACAACCTTAACTTTAATAGTAACCACAGAGCAGTTAGATCTAAGTTAAAGCTCATTGCCCCTTACCACACCAGGCCTTTCTAAATAAAGTCTATTAATTTAAGTTCAGCCATAGATACTCAATTACTAGAGGAAAAATTGCGTAACTTTATTGACAAAATAAGACATCTAAGCACACAGGTAAAATACAACAAACTACTAGAAATATTGAAAACCAAAACAAACCGGAAAATAAACGTAACAAATAGAACATGGATAGCAGATAAAACTAAAAACCTCAAACGTTGCCAAACTTGGGCCCTCATCAAATCGCATTAAGAAAATTGGAAACTTGCCAGAATGCCATGGAGAGGAGTATGTTAGGAATAAGACTATCAGACAAATTAAAAACAGAAGTAATTAAAAATAACACTAAAAAGATATCACATACTTCAAAGAAACTGAAGTGGAGATGGACAGGGCACACAGTCCGAGGAAAGGAGAAGTGAAACAAACATAAAGTAATGTATACTCTAAGTTTGTTCCATTTCTCCTTTCCCTTCGCAAGCTTCTTTTTAAAGACGACTCCCGCATTAGGGTACAAGTCCTGTGTCGCGGGAGACTTTACAAATATTCAATTCACGGACTCGAAACAACAATTTGTGGATCACACAAAGTGGTGTCCCGTGTGGGAATCGAACCCACGACCTCTTGCGTAGCAGTCGGACACACTCCCACTGCGCCACAGAGGCCGCCATTTTTGAACTGGTATCCGAGAGATACCAAACGAAAAAGAGGCAGGCCATTCAAGAAGTGGGAAGACGAAATAAAAGAGGTCGCAGGTTTGTGGATGAGAACAGCCAAGGATAGGGAGCTATTGAAACGTCTGGGGAAGGCCTTTGTCGATAATGACAAATAGACAATAGTTGCGGTGTCAGTGTGAAACTAAGTTAGAATTATGGTATTTAGATTTAAGTAAAGTCTAAAATAAAAGGCTATTAATATCATTATTTTTATTATTAACGGTTGATTTTTTTTGACACTTGACGGCTGCTGCCGCGGCACTTTCGATTGCCTCGTGCGCAGGGGTTACAAGGTTACCCTAACCTAACCGAATTGTTTAGTTTAGTACAACGCATAATTTTTGTTTTTACTATTTCTGGAACAGTTCCCCGAAACCAACATTTAGTAATTATCACTAAAATGTAATGGAATAGGCCACCCGTTTTTATGGAAAGGCTGTCGGTAAATACTAAGATTGACTGGTAAAACCAAAGATAAATCAATATAACGGCTTAAATATACGGGTTTTTACTTAATACTTCAACAGTAGCAATATGAAATTCTTAGAAGTTGTTATAGAATTCAAGACAATATAGAAAACTTTTTGGCATGATTTGGCAACGCTAACTGAACAGTTTTTTTTTTTAATTTAACTAGCAATGTGGGATTGTGGTTCCACATTACTAGCAATCCTGTTAACCCCTCCAGCTAAGCTCAATGGCTTGTGATATGAGTGAGTTCACGTTGGTAGTATAATAGGTAGGATTCGAACTCACGACCTCACGATTGCGAAACCGATTCCTTATATCCAATATGCCACCACCGCATAACACTATGTTTAACTGTACGCCTCTTTGGTGACCTTGTACAGCTAGTGTTAGCATAGTGTTAAATTTAAAACTTATTATCAGTATGTTTTGTAAACAAAATCTGTGTATTGTCTTTAATTATTAACACGTTCGCGGACGGTCAGAGTATAATAGTTGAACTAATTTTTGAAATGGTAAAAAAAGACAGTCTGCTGACAGGGCAACAGGGGCCAGACTCATGAATTTTCAAGTGTTCGCCATACATTTGGTCCGTGATGACGGGCCAAACTACTTACACTTGGCCAGGGTTGGGCCAAAGGTTGGCCCCTAGAACATGAACTTGGTTCTGCGCCTGGCCCTGGTAGAAATAAGTCGTCAGTTAGGCCAGGTTGCCATCAATAAAAAATATGTTTTATTAGCTGGCACCCCAAACTGTCATGGTTTATGACTCACGTCAAGTGTGTCACTGTCAGTGTCAAAGCAAACTCATGCTTGTTGGTTTTCCTTTATAGTGCTTTTGAAATTATTTATTTAGAAAAGGTATATACCTACTACAATGTCCGAGGTAATTGCAAAGAATATTGACAATGCCTGTGAAACTGCAGAAGACTTTACGAAAATATTTTATAAGCAAGTTGACAACAACAGACATCTAACATCTAAACTTTACCTGGACACCGGCCTTCTTGTTTGGAACGGGAACGGAATCAACGGTAGCGACAAGATTCAGAAATTCTTAATGGACTTACCAGGCAGTAACCATGTCCTGAAGACTTTGGATGCGCAGCCGATAGCGGAGAATTTAGTATCCAACAAATTATCGTATCTTATTCAAGCTTGTGGAGATGTTACCTATCAGAATGACGATGCCAAGAAACCCTTCCAACAAACCTTTGTTATTGTAGCTGTTGACGGAAAATGGAAGATTGCATCAGACTGCTTCAGATTACAAGTGCCTTACAGTTAGATTTAAAAAAAAAATAGATTAATATAAATTAAGAAAAACAATTAGTTTTAACCAACTATGTTTAAGTTCCAGGGTGTAAGTAAGGAGTGGGTTTGTGGGTATCTGGAGTTCTAGACCCTTTCGTCCTCCATATAATTGCTGAATGTTAAAATATGAAAGTGATAGCTACAGATTGCAATTTGTGTTGCAATAGTAAGTCAATACTGTATATATGCTGCCAATATGTATAAATGTATTTGTTGATTGACATGCACCACTTTAATAGAAGTCATAATTATACTAAAATCTATTTGTGTGATGAGTACATTTATGTGCTACATTTTTCACCTAGGAGTCCTAGGACTGATGGTTTATAGTCTTCATAAAATTGTTAAAGTCTGTCTGACTTTGTAAAATCTGACAATGCGGAAATTGTGTTATAAATAATTACTGATAATATACATTTTTATTTCCTAAATGTTATTTAAATTTTATCAATATTTACTCACTTGAAGTAGATGCTTTCAGAAAGTTATGAACACCTTTAGGGCCCTAGTCAATGATACTACCATACAAATGCGCATATTTGATTACATCTCTGTATAAGGTCTTAAGTTAAAGCTTCTTAACATTGGACTTTCACCAAAATACTTGTATAAATTGTTAAAATCCTTAAAAGTTTTAAGGATTTTAACTTTCAAAATATTAATTTATTTTGAATTATGGCTGCCTACAGGCCTAGCTTAAGATAAAACGAATTGGTATTAGATCTTATACAGAGGAGTAATCAGTTTTGCATGTTTCTATGGTAGAATCATCAACTAGGATTCCCTTATAAAAATCATTACCTTTTATTCATTATTTACCACCATAGATTGTTATGACAGACGATGATACAATACCAAATATTGAATTTTATACAAATAAATGTCTGTTTAGATTATACTGACAGTGCAGTATTGATAAGTTAATATAGTTTGTTGTCGAAGGAACTATTAGGAAATATCTTAAAAATAAAACAACACATTGTATTACAAAATAAATTTAATTATACTCTTGGTACAAAAGAGTTTTATTATCTGTTACCATTAAAATTTTTATAAGCAACTATTATTATAGATAACGAATGATTCATTAGTACCTAATGATACTATATACATATAAAATATAATTGATAGATAATAATTTTAGGAATAGGTATTATAAAATATCATACGTACATTTTAAGCTGAATATTCCAATAATGCATTTTATTTAAACTTCCAATGGCTTTTTTCATCAAAATCTTGAGTAGGCACCTAAAAATTTATTGCAGTTTGGACAAGAATGTTGAGCCTTTTTACACGAGTTTACGAGATATGGTATGACGCCTAAACAACAAAGAGAACACCAGCTGAAACAAGAAAACTCATTATACCATGTTGTTTAAGTAAAGCTAATTTATTTATTTATCTAAACTTTATTATAAGGGTCTTAAAGTTCATATTAAGGGGGCTAATAGCCACAGATAAAAAAATAAAGCACTTATATAAAATACTTACAAAGTAAAACCACATATAAAGCCCGCAAACATGTGTGTTTTCCGAGAATTTATGTACTCGACGCTAGTAAGAATCCGTTTTTCACATGAAGGACAGTTGACAAACGTTGGCTTTTCCTTTAGTTGTTGTTGTATGGTAGGAGCAGAAACTGGGGCGCTGTTTGGTTGATTAGTCACTGGCACTTGTTCACTGTACGGCGGTGGTGGCTCTCTGTTAAATACGGCTGTATCATTTTCCGAATATAACTCCAATTGGTTGCCTTCCACTCTAGCTGGTTCACTGTCAGACGGATTCACACTGCTATTTAAATCCATATTATGTAAATTCAATAAAAGTAAATGATATAAGTACTATGTATTCATGAAAACCATATTGATTAGGTATGATGAAGCATCGAAAGTTTACGTTGTTATCATCAGTGCTGTTATCTTATCAATGTAGATATGTACCTAAACCTGTTTCTGTTGATATTATATCGAGACATCTATCTATATTATTTTCTAGACTGTTTACACCTAGTAGATATACCTGCTTATTTGAATAATAACTGATAAGCAAAGTATAAAAAAACTATTTCTTTCTTTAAAAATACAACTCACGCCTTAGGGTAGGTACAAGCCCTGCATCGCGGAGGACTTTACAAATATACAAATCACGGACACAACACAAAGTATGCCTAGGCTCTGAACAACAATTTGTGGATCACGTAAAGTGGTATTATGGGAATCGAACACAAAACTACTTACGTAGCAGTCGGACACACTCCCACGTCAGTGCCGGCGTGGGAATAGGTAGGTAGTCATTTAGTCATTTTTTGGTAGATTTCTGGAAAGTGAGAAATAAATCGGAAAGATGGCGAATTCCGGGCGAAGTAACCGATTCCTAATCTTGTTCAGGAAAATCGAATGGGACACCACAACAATGGAGTGTTGAAAGAGATATTGTTTATTTTGTCGTGAAAACAACTTTTTTCTATTTGCTACTACAGGGGAGGTAACATACGTAGGTAACTGTCACTATTCTTTGTTGCAGGTCTCTCTTTTTGAGTGCGGTCTGTCAATCTATTTCGATTGTTGTATAAAGGGCATTTCCTTACCTACTACTTCAATGGTGGTGATTCACAGATCGAGGGTGGGTGGTGGGATCCCTCCCTTATAATCTACTTAAGATGGATTTCCGCCATGTTACGCCTGATTTAATCGGTTATCTTAAATGTTTCTAAAGTCGGGAGGGAATTGAACCCACAACCTTATGCACGTCAGTACCTACTGCGTCTGCAGTCACTGCGCCGCTAAGCAGACTGCAGGAATGGTGGATTTGAATTTAACATTAACCAACCTACCGTTCGTGATTTATAGTAGTAGGTATTTCTTAAATTTAGCTGCTCAACAGAATGCGTCAGTTGCATTCAAGTCTACATTGCTTCCGTTGTAGATACAGTAGGTAACTCTTTGATAAACGGACTCTGCCACGCGCTTCGGTCGAGTTTTTCCTATTCTATACAGAAACAGCTCACTCATAAATCAATCTATCTAATAAACCAACTAATGTTAAATCATATTAGATAGGTAGGTACGAGGGGTCGTTTTTAAGTTCGCGGAATGGAGGATAAGAGTAGCAAATAAAAATGCAATATTTTTTTTTTTTTTAATATATTCACCTGCAACCCTAATACACTTCTCAGATCTATCAATTATATTCTCCATACCTTTATAAAAAGAATTGAAATTTCTCCGAAAAATACGCCGAAATTACTTCCTTCACTTCTTCATCACTTGTAAATTTCTTCCCATGAAGTTCTTTTTTAATTTTCAGGGACAGGTAATAGTCGCTCGGGGCCAGGTCTAGACTATAGGGTGGGTGGTTAGTAATATCGAAGCCCACTTTGTGCAGGGCCGCCACCGCAGTACGACTCTTGTTAACAGGCGTATTGTCATGCAGGAGCAGGACACCTTTTGTTAATTTTCCTTTTCTTTTTTCTTTGATTGCTTCTTTTAATTGCTCTAATATCGAAGCGTAGTATTCTCCGGTTATAGAGACACATTTATCTTTGTAATCGATTTACAAAATTCCTTTTGAGTCCCAAAAGATCGTCGCCATAAGTTTCCCGGCTGACTGTGTCACCTTAGACTTCTTAGGCGGTGGTGTCCCTTTCTTATGCCACTGCATGGAATCTTGGTTGGACTCAGGTTCATGATAATGAACCCAAGTCTCATCCCCAGTAACAATCCGGGCCAATATGCCATCTTTATCCTCACTACAGAGATCCAGAAACGCACGCGAACATTCGACGCGCTGCTGTTTTTAAGGCGGTGTGAGCATTCTCGGCACCCATCTTGCACTGACCTTTGTCATGCCAAGATGATCATGCAGAAGTTTGAAAATGGTGGTGTCTGATACTCCAATCATTTCTGCAACTTGTTTCTTCTTCAGCCGAACATCTTCCAGTATATTTTTTTCTACTTTTTCAACAAGTGCTGGAGTGGTCACCTGAATAGCCGCCAAGGCCGTGGGTCGTCTTCAAGTGACTCTCTGCATTGCTTAAAAAGCCCATGTCACTTGTAAATCATTGCTTTTCCAGGCCAAGATTCCCCGTAAACTAATGACATCTCTTCCATAATGTTTTGAACGGACTTTCCCTGCTTAGTCAAGAACTTTATAACGGCGCGCTGTTCGATTTTCTCCATGTTTTCAGTTCACTTTCCGATTCAGTTGCTTGATTGCCGATAGTTCAAAGACTAATGACTCAATTAAGACAAAACTTGGTATTTATACTAATTATGAGTCCTAAAAAACGTCACGACTAAAATTACCCCCACCACTAACCCCTATCCCCTCCATTCCGCGGACTTAAAAACGCACCCTCGTATATTTAGACTTAATCGCGTGAATTATTTAAAGGTACCAACCTTTTATTTACCTGAAGTTTCGATCGAATTGCATCGATCGTGGTCACGGGTCGACTTATGGCTGCTTAGCGATGTCTGCGTTAGGTGCGGGGTTTTTCAACTACCCTCGATCGGTGCAATTCGATCGCAACGTCAGGTAAATAAATAATTCTCGCGATTAAGTCTGAAATGTATCTAATATGTATAAAAATCGCGAAAGTTTAAAAACAATAACGTTAAATCATCCTTCTTGGTCAGCACCAAGTCTAGCAGCAACCTGCGTTAGAATGAAGTGTCTCTGTGTCTGTCTTGGCCTGTGAAGTTTCCACCAGCCACATCATCATACCAACAATCTTGGTAGTCGCTTGTTTAGGGTTGCGACAGTTAATATTGAAAGGGAATTCAAATTATATTGTATTAATGTGACCCACAACGCGGCCAATACGACTGCATCGTCCGAGGCAGCCATCAAATCCTCATGTGTGCAGGTCCTCGGGCGCACATGACACGATGTAAGGTGGGCCATTGTTTGTATCGCACCGCACAAACGGCTTAGGTTTGTACTCGCTAAGAATCTCCTCCTAAGCATGTTATCTTTGCTTCGGCCGAGTCCGAAGTCTGTTTACAGATTTCCAGATCGGCCATGACGGCCATGGTAACTCATGTCCGGGAGGGGGACTCTCAGCAGGTCGCACAATTGGATTTGACAGGGGTAGTCTGTCTCCACAGAATACATCTCGCCATTGATGGTTCCGATGTCAGAGGGCTGACACTCCTGACGAAGCTCTTGCGGCTCTTCAGTCTGTTGTGCCGGAGGGTAAGCATTCAGTGTGCCGCGAATCACTGCGCACATCTGGAGGGGCTATGCCAACCAGCGGATACAGCAATGGTACCGGGGTCGTTATGTTCCGGCATGTTTCGTTTAGGGCTGTATCTACTAACCCTGTGTGGGCGGATCGAGCCCAAACCGGGCACGTAAATTCACCAGCGGAAAATGCCAGCGCCAGTCCAGATGTCCGCATTAACTACGGTTAGGCACCCCATCTGGTTGCAGTGAGGCGCCGGATCAAGTTATCACGGGCGTGTACATACTTTTAAATATTTACACAGTTTGGCCTGTAGGTGAGGGACCTGTCCAGCACAGTACCTACCTAGGTATCTCGTATGGTGATTGTGTAATACGGGTACACCCTGCCACGTGATGTCCAGCTTTGGATCTGCTTGGTTGTTGCGCAAATATAATGCGTAGAACTCCGTTTTGGACGTGTTAGGCTTAAGAGAGTTTAGTAGTGTGTTAGGATTAACCCTATCGAATCCTGGGCCGAAGCGAAACGCCGAGTGTTAGGATTAACCCTATCGACTCGGAAAGGGTTCATCACGTCGATAGGGTAATTATTGTAAATTTCGAATACCACCGCTTTGTTTCACACTATTCTTTCGGTTCTGCAGTAATGTGACTGATAAAGTGATAACATAACCAAAGAGAGACTAGACTAGACCGAACTAAGAGAGTGAGAAAAGAACCAGTGTTTGCGCACACCTACATCCCGTAGGTGTGCGCAAACAATGGCTAATTCACTTGATGTGAATGCAACATCTAAGTTGATAAAATAACACACAATTATATTTTATGGTGTATTTTTATTTTCCAACCAATAAAACTAAATTTCTTACAAATGTTATTCTCCATCAATTTCACTTTTACTACAACATCGTAAAATATTAATATACATATATATTGCTTCAAGATTTCATGATTGCTTATAAGTTTTAGACAAAGAGTTGTTTAATAGCTACCTACCTACTACATACGTCACATTAAAAAACAAACAATATTATGGAAATAATATTATAATAAACATTAATCACAGTAGGTGTTGAAAAAATAATACTCTGACATTTTATTACTTTTTGCAATCATGTAAAGTTTAAACCAAAGGCACACTTCCTGTGTTTAACATTTTAATATCTACACATCATTACATAGTATAAATACTAAATGTTTTATTATTCCCCACAGTTAATATAAACCATAATTCAGTCTAATTTCAGTCAAAAGGTTAACATCTGTGTCACTTCTGGCAATGTGATAAGACAATAATTATTGTTTTCGATTTTAATAATTGTGTTACATTTTTATAATACCATAAGAAATAACTTATTGCTGTTTTTTTTTAATGAATGAATATATTATAGAATGTTAAAATGGATGGAATGCTTTAGAGACTAGTTGCCTTTCTTTTCATTTTTACTGAAACTATACTAATGTATCTCTTTGATATATAATGTTATAATGTCATATAATAGTTCGTGTATTATGGTTTCATATTTTAAGTATAATTTAATTTAACTACATATTTATATTACGATTAGCTGACCCTCGCAACATCGTCTGCGTAATTTTTCCCGTTTTTGCAACATTTTTAATTGATACTCATCTCCGGTCGGTCGTAGCATGATGATAAGTCTTCCTCGATAAATGAGCTATCCAACACTAAAATATTTTTTCATTTCGAACCAGTCGTTTCTGAGATTATCGCATTCAACCGAACTAACAAACTCCTCAGCTTTATACTATTTAGATTGATAATATGATAATTTGAGAAAAAAATATGTGGAACAAGCAAGAACATTTTTTAAACAATTAAGTTAGTGTTTTATTGTTTAAAAAACATTATTAGGCCTTACTCTTTTAAAAGTTAATGAGTGAGGTTATAAAAATTATGTACTGGGGTTGACGTCACTGGTTAACGCTGATAAGAAAATAAATATCTATTTTATACACACTTCAACTTCTCAAATATCTTATTGTTTAGTAGAGTGTGAGTTGGAAAGTGCTTGATTCAATTTATAGTGAATTCATAAGTCATTTCCAATGCAGGTGAAGTAGAATAATGCAATAGTGATCAATGATATCAAATAGTTATCTTGCTAACAATTGTGGTGAAATAGTTCAATGATTCATAAGCATTATAATAGCACATTCAAACAATAATAGAACTTAGCAATTAACTGATGCTGCCAAGTAGACATTTCCATGGCACCAAATTTTCTTTTCATACTGATTTTAACATGTTTTTGTATTATTTTAGTTTTTTTTTAAAAGCTTGTAATATTTATAATATAATTATTGTGGCCGTAGAATCTTTACCCAATTATCTAACACTTGCTACTTTTACCGATAAAAGTATTGCAATTGGGACAGTAGTGTTCAGCATCCTTGAAAGTGTCGAAGCAGTATGGCACCAGACCCAGACAGCAGAGAGAGCAAATCCTGAAATTAGATAAGGAAAGACTAGTAAATGTCTATACAGCTAATATTATAAATCCAAAAGTTGAGAGAATGGATGAATGCATATTTGTTACTCTTTATAGAAAGCTAGCGACCTGCGCAACTTCGTCTGCATCAATTTTCACCGTTTTGGCAACATTTTTCATTGCTGATCCGCTTCTATTAGTCGTAGCGTAATGATATATAGCCTATAGCATTCCTCGATAAATGGATTATCTAACAGTAAAATATTTTTTTCAATTTGGACCTATAGTTCAACAAACTCTTCAGCTTTATAATATTAGTATAGATTAAATATTTTTTTTTAGACTACTCCCAAATTTTTAAATTTAAAGACAAAACCCCTGTGACACAAGGTTCACAAAAGTTTGCACACAAACATATACACCCAGACTTGTAACAACAATTTGTGGATAACTTGTGGTGTCCCCAGGAACCTAACTCACTATAGAGTAGTTGGGATCACTAGACCAACAGGCCATTTCAGTAATGTATTTCATAAATCATACAGTAAGCTATAAAAATCTAACATAATACAGGCGAAGAAGCTGGGTAAAGTTAGTCAAACAAATTTAATAATATTCACAATTGCTAGCTAAGTTTTCAACTTATGGATTGCTTAATGTTTTGGCTACTTTGCACTATTCTAAACTGTGCATTATTTGAAATGTTTACTAACAAACCAAACTGTAGGGTTTTCACATCACATTGGAATTTACCTATAATTTTTTTTTTTAACCCTTTTTTTTTTTAGCGTGTGTCAAAAACCCCACGGATCCCAACCCATCGAGGGCACGACAGGTGGGTATGTCGGACTCGAACCGACTAAAAAATCACACGTTCTTACGTCTTGTAGATTCATTGCCGGAGATGAGGGTGTCCCTCACGGAATAGTTTCCTTCATCTCCGGCGGACCTTGGCCAAGTATATCGCCCCATCCATTGCTTTTTTCAATTAGCTGCTTTGTTTCGTCGGTCGCGAATCGCGTCTCAAGTTTGGAAACGACAGGCTGCCCTGCCCGTCGTTCTCAAAACAATAGACAACCCTAAATTTGTCACTTTTGATGGTCATTTGTTGTACAATATTACATCATGAAGATTCAACCTTTGATCCACTCCAGTCTGATTTATATGATAAACAAACACATTAAAGTAATATTCTACAACATTATGGAAATGAAAAATGGCAAATAATAGGATGTGTACTTGATGTGTGGTAGACAATGTGTGTTCAATTTGCAATGGAGATATCTAATATAAACCATAAACAAGAAATAGCCTAAACCTTTTGAGGTCAACTACTTTTTTTGTACCATTTTAGGGTTCCATAGCCACAATGGCAAAACGGAACCCTTATAGTTTTGCCATGTCCGTCCGGCCGCAGCTTAGCTCAGAGACTGTTAGTGCCAGAAGGCTGTAATTTTGCATGAATCCACATATTATATATCCAACAAAGTGAAAGAAATTAATTTAGAAAAAAAAACCCTATTTGTAAATTAAACATGTGATTTTATTCTCACCCATTGTGTGGGGAGAAGATAGGTCTTTTAAAAACATTTAGGGGTTGTTAAGACTATTTTTCGATTTAGGGATTTGTTTAAGAAAATTAAGCTTTATAATTTTTGTTAGGGTTAAGTATCCACCTAAATGTGCCAGCTAAATGGTTGATGTTGGGTATGTGAAAAATTCACGGTAGTAGTATATATATAGTAAAATTACAAGGAACACTATCACAGCTAAGTAGACTTTACAACTTAACAAGTAACAGCAGACAAAGTGAGAAGTAACAAAATTTTCATATAGATTCTATTGAAAAATACAAATCTTTGTTAGTACCTAGTATGAAACAAAAACAACAGAAAACCCACTTCTTAAGCCACATTATTCATGCACTTGCCCGGCTTGCATGGCCTGGTTTTTTAATTTCACTTTAATATTTATATAATTCCCAAATTATTGTATGTGTACTGTGAAACTAGTTATAATCAATATTTATTAAACCAATTTTACGATATAGCACATATTTATACATATCACATATGCACTTAAATTGAATAAGTAAAGAAAACATTTTGAAGTATTTAAAAGAAGTCAAAGAGAAGAACATTAATTTAATATTAGAGATAGAAGAATATTAGTTAAAATAATGGCTGGCTGATATATTCAACCCACTCAAACATTGTGAAAACATAAAAACAAAACCATCACTTCAAAATAAGTTTATGTTTAACATTTCAATAATAAAACCAATTAGATACTTATAATGTTGTGATACTTACATTGTGATCACGCATACAGATCCAGCAACTAAATGAGTATGCCAAGCAGTTGTGTATGTCACTCTGGTTGTAACTACTTTGTTACAATTGAAGCAAGTTATTGTGGTAGGTTCTGTGCCCACTGCTGGTGGTAGTACTATTCCAACGGGTACTCCTTGTACGGGCGCTCCCATTTCGTTTGGATACGGCTGTGTGTTCGTCACAGTGATCGTAGGATGAGGGTATACCCCCGGCGCTGTGAACTGTTTCGGCGGCGGATATGGACCAACAACCGGAACGAATTGTTCTGATGCAGGCGCCACGAAGCCATACTGTGGATTACCGACCACGGCCGAATACGGTGGCGGTAGATCTTCAGATACAGGCGCTGACGCCCCTGTACCTGGCCCTTGGGTACTCGCCATCACTATTTTCTTATGTGTTTGTATTTACGATGCTTAGGTGACCGTATTAACTGATTGCAATAAAGTCAAAGGTTGCACTAGCACTCAAACTCTAAAATTTCTCAGTAATTTGTACGAAATGGAACAATAAATTCATCACGACAGATAAAACATAACATGACGTCATGTGTCAATGTCACATGTAATGTACTGATGGAAAACAAAGCACTCGAATCGTATCGGATACACGCACAAATATAAAATATTTTAGATATGATTATGATTTAATATAATATCTTGCACAACAACTCACACAACGCTATCTGATCCCAAACTAAGCAGAGCTTGTATTATGGAAACCAGACAACTGATAAACATACTTATATATTTCTAAATACATACATATTAAAGATAAATAACACCCAGACACAGAATAAACCATCGAGCTCATCACACAAAGTTTTATCCTGGGTGGGGATCGAACCCACGACCTCTTGCGTAGCAATCGGATACACTACCACCGCGCCACAGAGGCAGTCGATATCCACAATGATATTAGACGTTATTTACGTTCACATTTCAGAATATAACTTTACTTTGAGGCTCACAAAGTTTTGAACTATTAAATTTACACATAGAGTTGAGCGACAGCGTCACGTTTATCGTCCTGCATGAAGTCCTGCATAAATATTGGGCTCTTATTGTAGGTACCTAATGTAAGTACCTAACTAAGATAACTGCACATGCACCCAGAACAGACTGGGGTAAGTACATAGGTACTAAAACAAAAAGGCGTCATACGTCAGGAGGCGTCGAAAGCGTCTTCAGGCTAAGGAGTCTAGGGCGTTAAATGCAATAAAGATGGTTTGCGAAGGGCGCTAAACGGATTTGCACTGAGTCGCACGATGTACGGTTTCGGGTGAAATTATAGGCATAGGTACACCACCCCCCTCGCTTGACTTATGTTTATTTATTTATTTATCAAGCATACATTGTTATTTTATTACCTGTAAAAAACTGTAAAATGAAAAAAAAAACAACACCAATACATTGCTGTATTGGGTGTTGTTTTTTTCCTTTTCCGTGCCGCAACTAAAAATTATTATTGTGCTAAAGATAACTAAGATAGTCTAGTATCACCTTCTCAAATTCCGCCACAGAACAAACAAATATCTATTCGACGGGAAACCTCATTTAAAATATTTAAAGCCTTGATCGTTGAAACCAATTTCTGCAGATTAGTGCAGGATGTAGGTACCTACGTCAAACATCTTTGTTCTTGGCGCCTGCCGCAGTCTCGTATTTAGTACAAAAAACTTTAACGATTCCAAAACCTGAGGGTTTGTCAATTTACCTCGGAACACTAAGAATACAGGAGCGTTTTCACGAAGTGATACAAAATAAAAAAGTGTTTTTTTCAGGAAACGACTTTTATTGATTATTTGTATATAGGTGAGAGGTTTTAATGAGATACTCAAATGATTCAGTAGTTGCTTTATTAAGTATTAATATAATTAAAGACAAAAAGGAAATCAAACATATTACGAAGAAATAAAAAAATCACAAAATGATGAGTTTTTTCATTTTTGATACATCAACTGTTGATGTCATCTTTTGAGAAAAACCCCGTACATTTGGCTTGGATTATAAGGTGTATTAAAGAACAGGCTCTTCATCATCATAGTTACGTCTTATGTTGTCTTCATCAGAACCAGAACCCTGGAGAACATCTTCATAAAATATCTGAGCGTCAGGGTTATCAGAAATGTCACAAAATTTAAGTAAATTTTCAATATCTGCTCTCTTTTTAGCTGATATCATATTAGTTTTAGGCAACGAGGCACAATCAAATCCCATGAAAGATTTAACACCTTTCTTCGTAATTTCCACGATAACTGGTTCAGCAGAATATGTGTCTTGAACAGCAATTTCTATTTTCTTGGAATTACAGGCACCGATTTTATTGAAATGTATATATGTTTTGCTTTTACCATTTGCTTTGCCTTCGCTTTTATGTCATAGGTAAACCAATCTTTACCCCATTCATTAACCTGACCGTGTTTATTCAATACAGAGTAATATTCACCTGGCGAGATAATTGTTTCAAGTCGACGATAGTCCTTTTCTACTCTCCCGAACACTCTGTCAGGTGGCATAAAACTATGACCTCGAATAGGAAAAACGTGTCTCAACGTAATAAACACCTTAGTAGAAGCCATAAAATTCGCTAGCATTGTTAACATAACAAAGTTTTTGTTCTGACTGCTGCATGAATCTGAGTACAGTTCAAGTATCAAATCTTTTTTCTTGTCTTTTAGGACTTTTTCTTCTAAGGTACACAAATAATGTTTGAGAGCAGAAGCTATTTCATTAGCTCCTCGCCCGCTTTGATTTTCTAACCAAACGTAAAACTTTATGTCATCCTTGATTTGCTTAGCGTTAGGCTTATGTTGCATTACACAAAGATTATACAGCCAGGCTTGACGAGAATAAAATACCTCTCCGACACTTAACTTTGGAAGAGGCTGATTTTGCTGGCAATCGAAACAAATTTTAATAACATTATCCTCATCATGCGAGTCATTCAGTAAGCTGAAGAACTTTTTAGCTCTTAATTTATGCAGCCGATATTCAGTACGAATGTTATTTTTTGTATCTAAATCCTTTTCATTTTTAATTTTAATTAAAAATTCTTTGCAAGCTGAACAAGTATCTTCATGAGGGTTAGATACCAAATCCTAGATTAAAATGTTTATAAAACACTGATTTGTATTTAGATAAAGAACATGTTCTTCCAGAAGTTGATTTTTGGTTCTCTATAAATCTCTCGTACAGGCCTTTTAAATTAAGTTCGGGAGGTAAATAAGATCTTGAACACTTATTCCTCAAATAGTGACTCTCACGGCATTTATACTTCATTATGTCATTTTTTATTAAATCTGTCATTTCAGCTATATCTTGTAGCTGTTTAACACTCTTACCTCCTCGACGCTCTTTTGGTTGAGCACCAGTGTCGAAAAAAGCCTTGGCTATGCGAATAAGATGCATTCGTTGAGTACAAGTTATTTTCTGAAAAGTTTTTGAACAAACCTGAATTTCTTCTCCGTTTTCTTTTGGTACAAAATAAGCTACAGACATCTTACGAATATGAATAGACTTTGTCACTTTTGATCGCCTTTGAGGAGTAGAGATGCGCATGTATTTTAACAAAAACTTATCTTGTTCAATTTTCGTTTCATTTAAATACAGTTTGCGTCTAAACTCTGTAACAAATAAAATCATAAATAAATATTTGCACAGAAACATTAGTAGGTAAATTCACGCGTGAAGAACATGCGTGATCCTGTCTACAACTGTAATACCTACCGTAGAATAATAGTCATACGAAGGAAGACGACATAAAACATGTTTTTTTTATTGATTAGATATTATTGTGTTATAGAGTTACTGCGTGCTATTACTAGCACATAATAACTCTATAACTTGTAAAGTTTAAACGTGTTTACACTGGTCAAACATTATCAAAAAATAGTTAGCTAAGTACTACCTAAAGTAGGTACTATTGCGATCTCACCTTTCATGTCATTTAAACAAAGTTTAACAGACTGGCACAACGATCTTTTCTTAGTGCCTGTTATTGTTGCATCAAGATGATGATCACAGTTTACATCGGGATCATCTTTTCCTTCCAAGGTGTATTTTGATGACTGTGGACTCTTGCAATGTCTCCTATACCTTCTACCTCGAACCACTTCAACAACTGCTGCGTTATATTCCTCATTATCCATGATTAATGATTATTTTTGTAATTAAAAACAAAAGCGCGTGCGTTCTTCATGACGTAAACAGATATAATGTTGTACTTTTGTAACTAACCAAATAATGGTGCAATAAACATGTCAAAACTTGTCAATGCACATGCATTTATGGTTGAAATAGTATAGCAACCTATTTAATCGTGTTTGATGTACCGCTTTGAGAAAACTGTGTCGTCATTGATGTATCACTTTGAAAAAATTAAGCGTTTTTGCAATAAGATTCTAATGGTTTATATATCACTTATTGAAAATTCAACAGTGCCAGAATGTTCAGCTCTAGAAAGGGTGTCCGATACAAGAAAAAAAAACATTTTGAAAAAATGTTTGTTGTATCTCTTTGTGAAAACGCTCCTATTAGTCAAGGCTAAGTTTCACCTTACCTCCAACTTATAGTATCCATCCATCCCTAGAACAAACAGGGTTGGATACATATGAGGCATGAGGATAGAAGGGATACACGCCATACTGTTTTAAGTATCGGATAAATTTATTTTGCATTTTCTCCACCTGATGGTGGAGAAAATGCAAATGAAACTGTATTTAGTTTCATGGGGGTTCCAGATGATGGCACTAGTCTCTAAGTAACTACTCCGAATCAATGCGATAAACAAGGATTTTAATGATTGTATCAGAATGAGGAGCGTGGTACGGTGATACTGCAAAGGGCTGGTATGATATTTACCATCAGGCTCGCGACTTATTACCTAGGTAGGTACTTACAAAAATTTGTGCAAGTTTGGTTGTTCGGAGCCTAAAGAATACTTCCTGTTGGTCTAGAATCATTAAATTTTACTAAAAGCAAAGCTATGACATAAAACACAATTAAAGAAAAAAAACTGAAAACCATTAAATTGTAGTTACTTATATACCTACCACATAGGAAAAAAAAACAAGTTTGTACGGTACCTATCTTCGGTGAGCAAGCTCAACTTGCATATAACGGTTTTTATTTTTATTTTACCTATATATATTTTTTTAATAACTGACACAAAACAATTATTTAACTGACGTGTGTAATAATAATTCCAGTTTACAACATTAGTTAGCATGTGATTTAGCTAGGCAACCGATTTGGGATGTACATACCTATATTCTAAACAATATCTAAGTATAATTTATTCTTTGATAGTATCAATTAACAGATAGAGTATATATTTCTTAGACCGGATCTTAGACCAGGGGGATTTTGGTAGGTAAGAAAAGGTAGACTTTACCTACTCATTTAGTCGGTGACGGTGAAAATTACGAACCCCCTTTGACAAAAAAATGATCCTTGCTACTCTCATGTGCATTTGTCCAATAATTACCTACCTACACTTCCTTGCTATAGCGTCCTCCAATTTTAGTAAGTTTGAATATCGAAGAAGCGCCTATAAAAGATTTAAGCAAGTAGGTGGAACAACATCCAAAATACTCGTAAGTAGGGTAACATTTAAGACCCTCGTATGTTAGCGAAGTGGAGGTGGTCGCTGTTGAGTAACAGTTCTCAGGCCTGTTACGACGTCGTCGACACCGCCAGTGAAGTCGACGTAACGTAGTGATTCGTGCGCGTACATTCACCGAACTCGAACTTATCAAAACTATCTACGTACTTGCCTATTAAAAAGAAAATTTGCAATATACGAACTAGTTCGCCTGTTTTATCAAAGTTATTGAAATTTGGAACAAGTGCTGTGGTTCTGTGGCGTCGTTTGGAAGAACAGGCGCAACCCTGTTTGCATATTTAGGTAATGTTTACAAATCGTTTTATGTATATTCATACGATAGGCTACATCAGATTGCTTAATTATGTATCGATTGATAATTTGGACACTAACTACATATACTTACATATAGGTACGCTGTAGGCCTACCTATACCGTTGGATAATTTTTAAACTCGCCATTTAATATCATTGCAAAGCCAAGCCACAAGCTTTTAACGCGGTTTCGCTGCATAGGTCTTGATGGGTCAGTTTAATGTATTCAATACTAGGTTTCGCACGCAGCTCCGTCCACGTAGATGTAGATTATCGCGATTAAAACTATTATAGTTATGTCCTTCCACGGGCTAAATAGGTTCAGCGGCTTAAGCGTGAAAACGTAACAGACAGACAGAGTTACTTTCAGATTTATAATATTAGATTGATTTGAATTTTACAATAAGATAAAGATAAAAATTATGAATAAAGAAAACATTATGCTACGTTAACACGCTTGCCGAGGCTTGGCAGACGTCTATATGCTCCAAGTCTTTACAAACGCTTGGATGCCATTTACACGCTTGCGAGTGAGTTAGTGTTCCGGACTGGCAAGCATGGCAGACGTGGACGTTGTGTCGGCTATTGCGTTTGGCTTGACATATTTTTGTAGGCCATAGTTTCGTTGTTTGACTTGATCGACACGCGGTCATACACAGCACAGTGTTAACACATATGTTCCTTTGATCCTTTGACCTTCCTATGATCTGTGTTCAAAAACCGGCTCACGTCGGTAAGCCAAGCCGAGCTAAACACCCCGTTCACATGCTTGTGTATGTGAACACTTGTCGAGACCTGCCAAGCATGTAAAAGTAGCATTACATACGTCTGAACTTAGAAAAGCCTGGGTTTTCAGCCGATATGATTTGTTTAGGTAATTATGCTAAAACAATGCACTAACCTTTTCCGGAGACTTCACTCGGGTTGGTGGATAAAAGCACCCTTACCTATAAGTAGATATACTTAGAAATAATTTGTTTTGTCAATCTGTAATCTTTCGATGTTTGATAAAGCTACAAGCTACATCGGTTTGTCTTGCGAAGGACTTAATAAGCTATGAATTCTAAGAGGATATAGGTAGTTGAAGGTAAAACCACATTTATTGAGGTTGATGACTAATTACTTACCTCATTGTTTATTCAGTGTTACTAGTTATAAAAATTAATCCTGAGCACGTCTAGGCTACAAAGCTGAAATTTTTGCTACTTGATACACATATAATACCTAGGGCAAAATAGGGGATGCAAGTTTTTATGAAACTCTGTCAGTGATAAGTAAGTTAAAGCTGTAAAAAATTGTATTTGGCTTTTTAGGTTATAGAATGTTTCAGCGTTTTTGGGAAATCAACCCCAAACTCTTTAGGGGATTAAAATCATAACGCGAGCGAAGTCACGAGCAACAGCTAGTAGATAATTGACATACTCTATAAGAATGTCTTAGTTAATTATAATATTATTATAAATAAGGAAACCATGTGGATATTCCCGTAGCATAAATTGCCATAACATGTTTGTTACCTATCTAATAATACCCCCATTACACTCAATTAATTGCGGTTAAAACAAATACTATTGTTATAGGTCTGTCCTACATATATTCATAACAGTTTCTATACAGAATTTCCAGAATAGATTGATAGAAAATCCAATACTATTGTTGGACCTACTATATAAATAAAATATTTAAATCTATTTTTATTGGTGACTAACTGGACCCGCGCCACTTTGTCTGCGTAAATTTTACCCGTTTTTGCAACATTTTTCATTGATGCTCCGCTCCTATTCGTCGTAGCGTGATGTTTTACAGCCCTCCTCGATAAATGGACTATCCAACAGTAAAGATTGATTTTTTCAATTTGGACCAGTTCCTAAGATTATTGCGTTGAAACAAACAAACTCTCAGCTTTATATTATTAGTTTACCTATATAGGTACAGCGTATGTAAGTGGTCGTCTACTTCTTATTTTTGAGGTAATGGCCAATTTTGAACAATAACTAACTTGCTTTAGAGGTATTGTATTGTATCTGGATAGAGGCCGGGATATACCCATAGCCCGGAAGTCGCTGCCACCTAAAAGATCTATTGTGACGCTGCTTTAGAGGTGCCCCTGTATCCTCTCTTTCCTCCGATATTATTCGGTAGGGATTATGGTGCGCACATTCTGTGCATACGCCAGTTTAACGTTTATTTTCTTTGAATCACAATGTCTCGTTCTTGTCCAGTTATCACGTATTTCAAGTTTATTTTTCACGTTAAACGCGGGGCGGTAAAAATAGTGACATGTCAGTTTGCCGCCATTTTTACTACTCTGTCCTGTATCAGTTGTGGACCCTGACGGCCAAATTATAGGTAAAAGTGCGGGTTCCCTAGAACGAATTTTAAAATGATACGTATCAAGCTGGAATTGCCATGGTAGTTTCGTTTTGACGAGACGCCCAACTTTATGTAGGTATAGGTACGACAACTTTATATAGTGGTACGACGTAAGTTAGTTAAAAAAACAGGTGCTAAATTTGACAAACTTAACTTTGCCGTTGGAAAACTGTTATCCCCATACGTCAACATAGGCCACGATTAATTTACCAGAATCCGAATTGAAAAGTAATTTCACTGTTGGATAGACCATTTATTGAGACAGGCTATAAGGCTATATAACATCACGCTACGACCAATAGCAGCGGAGAAGCAATGAGAAATGTTGCAAAAAAAGATTAGATTATTTGATTAAGATTAGAGAGAAAAATTACGCAGACGAATTTGCGCGGGACAGCTAGTTAAATCTATACTAATATTATAAAGCTGAAGAGTTTGTTTGTTTGTCTGAACGCGGTAATCGCAGCAACTACTGGTCCGAATTGAAAATTATTTCACTGTTATATAGCCCATTTATCGAGGAAGGCTATAGGCTATATACCATCACGCTACGACCAATAGGAGCGGAGCAGCAATGAGAAATGCTGCAAAAACGGGGAAAATTTACGCAGACGAAGTTGCGCGGGACAGCTAGTATAAAATAACAATGATATTTCGCTCTTTCGTGTTATGATTTCACATTACCAATTGTTTATGTTGAACATAGTAACTACGAAACTTATAATTAGCTTATAAATTTGCCTAAAATAGATAATTTACCAATTTTCTACTTTGATCAAACAAACGACAACACTAACTTTGACACTTTTACAGAGGTTGCTAGGCGACAATGTTGGTAAACAATTCACATCCATTTCAGCTTTAGTAGAAAGGTACCAACAACAATTGCGGCATGTAGCCTTTCCCTTTTATATTAATTATATGAACCCTAGCTATTACTTTCCTAATGATCACGAATTACTTGCGTACTCGTTAGAATCGATATATAATTTATATCAAAATCTATCGGTATATATCTAACACGTATTTATAATATAACTAGTTGACCCGCGCAACTTCGTATGCGTACATTTTCCCCGTTTTTGCAATATTTCTCATTGCTGCTTCGCTCCTATTAGTCATAGCGTGATGTTATATAGCCTTCCTCGATAAATGGGCTACCCTATTTTTTCAATTTGGACCAGTAGTTCCTGAGTTTACCGCGTTCAAACAAACAAACAAACTCTTTAGCTTTTTAATATTAGTGTAGATAATAAGCGGTTATTTTAATACTAGCTTTCGCCCGCGGCTCCGCCCGCGTGGATGTCGGTTATCGCGATAAAAACTATCCTATGTCCTTCCTCGGGACTCAAACTATCTCCATACAAAATTTCATCTAAATCGGTTTAGCTGTTTGAGCGTGAAAGCGTAACAGACAGACAGACAGACAGACAGACAGACAGAGTTACTTTCACATTTATAATATTAGTATGGATAGGCATACTGTCGTAACACTTGAGCCATGCCCCATGGCTCAGTGGCGACTGAGTAGATCTACATTTTTGCAAGGTTAAGGAATGCTACCACTGCCAGTTCACAAATGGGTGACTATTTCGAATAATGTCGAATGTCTTCAAGGCTTCAAGGGCACGTTAAGCTGTCTTCATCGGTCTCCGGTCTTGTCGGATTTCCGCCCCATAAGTGTTTGCTCACATACTACAGTACGATCAACGTAACTTGACCGGATTGAAGTTAGGTTTTTATCACTTTTGCGCATGTCATAGAGATGCGACCCTAAAATTACTTACGAAAACGACTAAATATGTTTAATAAATAAAAAATACTAACAACATTTTAATTCAACAGTATAAAAACACTATTTAAATAAGTTCATAAAAGTTTAAATTTAGAACAGTTACAGTAAATACTAAAGAAAATTTGAAAAACAATTTCTTTACGAAAATAATCACAAAAAAACATGAGTTAGTAATACTAATTATGTATGACAAAGTAATGCGTAATCGCATCTCAAATTCTCTTGGTTTAGTTACAGCCCCCGACCCCCGCCTCCTGTCACCATTTACTTCCAAAAAATGCATCTGCGCAACCACTTGTCGCCTACTTCAGTCCGGCCTAGTTACGTTGATCCAACTGTACACTATATAAATTTCCAAATGCATATATACATATTTATTTATATAAATTACACCCAGGCATAGAATAAATAACCGTGGAAATGGAACCGACGACTGGCTTAGCAGTCAGGGTCACTAACCTCTAGATCAATCACTCAAATCAATCTTCGAACGTTTTAGAACATCCAAGTACAGATAATATAATACTATACTAGTAATCCAAGTTACTTCACGATGTTTTACTTCAACGTTTTTGAGCTATGACGCAGAATAAGTGATAGTATTACGGCTATGATTATGAAACAAATAGTTTAAAAAGTCTTTGTACCTAGGTATATATATAACCTACCTACAAAACCTATCGAAGTGATATGTATACGTATGTTCACATAACTTACTTTGACATATTACACGGAACTAACTACACTCGACATGATATTATTATGTGATACTATCTAACTAACTGGTATTACGTGAATGAATGAGAGAATGTTATTATGTTATTTTGCCGTCATGGCGGAACGAGACCTATAGGTAGATAGTTACGTACCTTTGTACTTCGACTTGCTTACGATACGGAAGGGCGTTTTCAGTGCTAGAGGCACAGGAGGCCTACTCTAATTCAATGAAAACGAAGTTTCGATCAAAAATGAGGGAATCCAAATATACAGTGCCAGAAACATCTATTTAATCCACTCGTTCCAGAATATCGTCTATGAGTTCTAACTTCTTGTGCTTATCATAATAGTCCTTAAGAAATTTAAATAAACGAAAATTCATAAATTTCGTTTTAAAGAAAGAAAGTAGGCCTACAGGCTACAGATGTTATCGTTGTTCTATCTCTAAATCCAAAATTATCGCTAATTGGAATGAAATCGGCTGGAAATTTCACAGGTATAATCGTGAATATGTTACAAACCGGTAGAAAAATAGAGCATGCGCACGTCCCATATTTAGGCTCGGATTCAAGGGGTGGGGGCGGAAACAGGGGTAATGCCGACTCGAACGAATTACCTTTTTTTTGGGGTTTTGAGAATTTGTGACTGGTGTGTTTTGACAGGCAATTGCCCCTCCTTCGGCGGTGGTGCCTGTGTTGAATCAAGATATTAAATCATACAAGATATTAACAATATTTATTTTACATTTTTTCGAAATACTTACTCTCCTTAATTCTCGCTCCCCAAACTAATGCCAAGAATCTTCTCCATGTCCAAGTAAGTAATTCGTGGGTCTTCTCGCACCAGTAGTACCTAAACACATTTTTTGCAGATACTGCCGTTGTGGGTGACCACTTCAGGTCATCTTCGAGGTTTTACCCCTTTTAAATTCATTGAACCATCTAAAACTGTTGCTCGAGAGGGAGCAGGCTCCTCTAACGCTGATTGTAATCGTTGAAGGTTAAGTTTTTCAGTTAAACCAAATTTAAAATCATAAAATATCATAGCACGCAAATGTTCCATCGTTGCGGTTATTATCCATCGTTGCAAAGATAAAAAACTTTTAACGTTATTGTTATTCTAGGTAGATATTATTTTTTGCTTTTTAGTTTTGAATTCGGTAATATTTTTTTGTAAAACAGTTTTTTATTTCTGACTTTTTAGTGGGTTGGTTTGTAATTCATTAAGTTACAATAGGCATATGTCAACTGCTCAAATCCCTTTACAAAAAAATGCTTGCCCCGATGCAGGGCCATTAATTGTTGAGGAGTTCACATGATAGTTCACTATCAACTCTATTACATTGTGTAAAAGTAGTAGTACGAGAATAAAATGCTACTCAGTATCATATTCAAGTAATTGAATCGCAAACCGTGAAATATGGAATAGAACCACTCGTCATTTCAGGTCTTCATCATCATTTCTACTTCACCAATAGGTGCTTTTTGAGAGTAAATGCACGAATCACTATGAAATGTACCTAAATTACTGTAGGTGTGCCTTTAATATTTGCAGAGTTTCCTCGATTTCTCCAGGATCCCATCATCAAAAATGGGACCAACTTGGAAGTATACCCTTTCGAAACAAAAATAATTTTTCAAATCGGTCCAGCCGTCTTTGCGTAATCGGTGAACAAACTTACAAAAAAAAAAACATGCAGTCGAATTGAGGACCTCCTCCTTTTTGAAGTCGGTTGAAAAAGGCGGGAACCGTCGTAGTAAAATTACTGGAACATCTTTTTTTTAAATCAGCAACCAGGCTACTTGCTATCTATTTTTTATTAAAATTGAAGAAGAATGCAGCATTTAGTTGTGGTAGTCGTGAAAATAAGACAAATATTTTTTATAACTCCACATTTACGATGATAAGATGACAAATGATAAGTTGATAACAGATAAATTAACACGTGTAAAAATTCTTTGTGTAGGTCCACAAAGTGAACAATAAACGCATGACACTGACAGAGAGCTAGACTGCTAGATTACCATCAACTTAAAACAAAGAAAAACTAGAGATAGTGACCAATGACGACGCGGACTTCCTTTCTAATACCTAAACATCTAGATTGTTCCCAACTACGTAATACTACAGAATACTTCCTACTTTTAGGGATGTTATTTTCTCCTGACGTAACTTCGCGACTAAAATTATTGCTCGCCTCGATCATTGCATAACATCTGTTCCGGGCTTCTGATTTTATTTATAGGTAACATTAACTGGCGGTACAAATGTACAATGGCTTTATGCAGTGGTCACTTTCATTTGTTTCAGAGCTCTTAATTACTTCTGCCTACATTTAAGTAGGACAAAACAAGACTTAGTTAAAAAAACGTGTAACATATCAATTAGTAATACAGGACAGTTTATTTTTGAGTAGAAAAATATGAGTTATCCGTAAGTTGCATGATAAGTCTACACGCTAAAATGTTAACACTACAATAAAATATTACACAAATCTTTCAAAACGCATATCTTTTCGATAAGTAATGTAGATACAAATGTTGTAGGAAAAGTTTTCTTTTACTTATTATGTTATTGAGACTGTACTGAATTAACTACACCGCGCATCCTATACCATACCATACCTATACCAACGTCTCGATACGTTCTTATAGACGTTGGAATCAAAGAATAGTAAACTAACCTGTACTAGTTTACTATTATTTAGAGAGTTAAGTATTGAGTAGTTTATAGTTTAGATTAAGTAGAATTCGTAGAAAAATCAACAGAATACAATTCATTTTGATTTTTCTACGAATTCTAAATCTATACCCATAATATAAAGCTGAAGAGTTTGTTTGTTTGAACGCGATAATCTAAGGAACTACTGGTCCGAATTAAAAACTTAATTTATTGTTGGATAGCCTATTTATCGAAGAAGGCTATGGGCTATATAATATCACACTACGACCCATAGCAGCGGAGCAGCAATGAAAAATGTTGCAAAAATGGGGAAGTTACGTGGGTCAGCTAGTACCTACATAATATTAAAGGAGCAAATAAATGGTCAATTTGCGTTAAGAAAATGTTAACTCCTCGCTTCTGCTGCCATCTCAGAACGAATGCCATCAAGACAGAGATAGAGATACGTATAGATCTATCAAGAATTTTTCAAGAATTATATGAGTCTGGGGACACTCAAAGCTTGATAGTTACGTTCATACGCTCATTTGATATTATATAAACGTAACGCTTTACGTTTAAAAAGCGAATGTTAAGTTTTCATTATACTTTCATTTGTTTACTGAGAAACGGTCCAGATAACTTGTGGTAAAGTCAGTATGTCAAGTTCAACCAAATAGCAATACCGGTTGATGTATTTTCTATTGACAAACATCATTGTTATGTAAGTGTTCTTTTCGAGGCCAATTCGAAAGCGTTGTAGTTTAAATTATTCAAATCAAATGTCATAAAAAGTCAATGTAATCGTCATATTACAGTAGTTTTTTTAGGTATCAATCTTACTTAGCAATCGAAACAAATAAAAGTGCGTGGTTGCCTAACTGTCTATATTAATGTCAATCTGCTAGGTAACCATTGCGATAACGCAGTACGCTAACGTAATCTTTTTAGGGTTCCGTAGCCAAAATGGCAAAACGGAACCCTTACAGTTTCGCCATGTCCGTTCGTCCGTCTGCAGCTCTGCTCAGATACTATTAGTGTTAGAAGGCTGTAATTTTGCATCGATACCTACACATATTACTTACGCCGATAAAAATGAATGAATAAAATCTTGAAAAATATATTTTTTAGGGTACTTCCCCTACCTATAATGTAAAGTGGGGATGTGATTTTTTTTCTCACCTACCCCATCGTGTGGGATATCGTTAGATAGGTCTCTAAAAAACGTTTAGGGGTTGAGAAGACCATTTTTAGATTTAGGGATGCCGCCTGCTGGTCATATACATCTATTCTATCCCTCAATGGTTTGAGTGGTCATTTTAACTGATTGACAATTATGTAGTTTTCAATATGAATATCAAAGAGTATTTTAAGATTACTATCTGTCTTCTTTCTTTTTATGATGACGTATCAAGCGTCATAAAATGGATGGATGATGATGATGGCGTCATAAATAGATTAACAAAGTACCAATTTAGTAGTCTGCAACTTAATCCTCTTTAAGGCAAAAACATTTGAAGCACGTTTGGTAATCTTGGAAATCTCGACCGGAGAAGAGGAGTGAAATTAAGAAAAGGATTCTATAAATAAACTAGCTGACCCGCGCTACTTCGTCTGCGTAAATTTTCCCCATTTTTGCAACATTTTTCCTTGCTGCTGTAGCGCGATGTTTTATTTTATAGGAGTGGTATTATCACTTAGTGGTATTATCAATAAATAATAGATAGTAATTTTCTCTTTTTTCTTTTTTTTTCCTTTTTTTTATAACATTTTTCATTGCTGCTCCGCTCCTATTGGTCGTAGCGTGATTTATTTATTTATCAAGCACACATTGTTATCACACATATGTATATGTGATTACACATATATGTGATTATACATTACACATATATGTGATGTTATAACCCATAGCCTTCCTCGATAAATGGGCTATCCAACAATAAAATATTTTTTCAGTGCAGCCCAGTAGTTCCTGAGATTATCGCATTCAAACAAACAAACAAACTTTCAGGGGTATGAAAAATAGATGTTGTCTGATTCTCAGACCTACCTAATATGCACACAAAATTTCATCAAAATCGGTCAAGCCGTTTCAGAGGAGTATGGCAACGAAAACTGTGACACGAGAATTTTATATATTAGATGTCACATTATAAATCGACACCGTTGATGAAATAAGCCAAGTCTATGTCACTACATATCTTTTGTTGACTACATTTCAATGTGATTTTATGCGACGTAAGGCAGAATGTGTGGGACGTAATCTTTTTGTTCAGAACCGGTCTCTTGTGTTGATAGTACGCAAATGCTCGTGACGTCACCGAGGTCGGGAACAATGTGTATATACCACGCCTCTAGGGTTATCAGCAGATTAGCAATAATGTCACGTATGTACACGTACGAATCGTGATCAAAACTACATTAGAATAATTATATTAATATGTTCAAGTAACTTGAATGTAAGATACTCGGTAGATAATATTGTATCCAATTTTGAAAAGCTTATTAAGTAAGGCGGTTATTTATAGCGTTTTCATAAGTATTTTAATTTAAAACTAACCAAATTTGAATTCTGAAAAAAATATCTAATCAAATCCCGTAATTTAATACACGATAGTTTATTACCTCACTGCATCAAATACGACCACAAAGATCGGTGTAAACGAATAGTCGAATAATAATTAAAATTAAAGAAAAGAAAAAAATGAAATTTTCAAAATTTGAATTATTATTATGTTATACGGATTCTAATAATAATTAATTTAAATAATAATAATAATTAATATTAGGATGCGTTAAAATTATAGCGCGCGGAAATCCTAAATATTACCTACCAAGGCGTATAAAATTATACGACCTACTATATTTTATGTACCTACAAGTTTCAATTCGATAGCAGGATGTATCATCGTAAATAGAACATTTGGTAGGTAATAGGTACTTAACTGTAAATGTAGTTTTACTTTCATATCCTTAAAACTTTACTGTGATTATACCTAAAATTTAACTCTACTGTCTATTACTAGAGCGATATTTTATCTTGCCCATTACATGATATAGACTCGGTTACTATTCACATAATTAACTTACAGTTTAGCTTCATGACTTTTTTTAGCTGTCACAGACTGTTTAATTTCGCGGACCACTTTGATGGCGCTGCGGACCAATGGTTCAGAAATATAGCCTTAACCGAAAGGCTATGGCCTGTTGATTTAAATAATGACATTCTACAATACTTGGCAACCCTAACTAGATACGATGACAGTAGGTAGGTATACGTATAGTTATTATATTGCCAACAGAGTAGCGAGTGAAAGTGTTGAATAATATCGGGAGCGTCGCGGACAGCGCACGCGCATCTAGTCTTTGAACAGCAAACAGGTGCGAACGCAAGTAGTGGAGCATGCAGTCTGTGTCACAAATTCCGATATAAATCTTATTAACACTATTTTGCCCTCGCAAGGAGTGGATAAGGATAGAAAAAACAAGCAAATTTTTTTTCCCTCTTCCCTCCAATATTAATCGGTAGAGATTATGGCTCGCACATTATGTGCATACGTCAGTTTCAAGTAGAAAAAAAATATTTTTCTAGTTTTCTTCTTTCAATCACAGTGCGAGACACTGGTCCAGTTATCACGTATTTCAAGTATATTTTACACTGTTTTACACTTTAAACGCGGAGCTGTAAAAATAGCGACATGTCAAATTGCCGCCATTTTTACAACTCAAGCTTTTCTATTTTGTTTTAGCCATGAGCAAAGATTCGTTCATAATATATACCAAAGTAGAAATAATGTTTGCTGAGTCATACTTTTTTTTCATACAGAGTTTTTTTGAATGGAGTTGTGTTTTGTAATATTCCCGTACATAAACAAATAAACTATTGTTACTATTATTACAGATCTTTATAGAAACTCTGAAGTACAGAATTTCTAAAGATTTCTACAACGACCACTAGGTAGGTATTTACTGCAATGATTACAATTCCTATTGAAGCGGAAATTGTAATCACTTCAGTTGTTTGTGCATTAAATTGTTTTTAAACGCCTAAGATAATAAAACATAAACGCAGTTTGTGATAGGTACTTACCTACTTACCTTCTTTAGGTGTTGTCTCCACGGGCGAGAGAATCGCGGCAATATTATCGTTGTGCCACCTATTTCTATACACTCTCTTAGAACGTATCTCTATCTCTACACGGTTATGTTATCGCGGCGTTGTGACTTGTAACGAGTGACTGAGTACAAGAGAAACTTCACCGTGTCGTCTCCCAGCGAGCACACTGTCAAACGCAGGCGCCCGGCCTCGAAAAGGAACAATCATGATCGCGGACACGCGGCGATGCCGTTACAAGTCGTGACGATACGCTAGTGGAATAATTGCTCGTTCGTGGAGACTACCCGACGATAGAAGTGCGGAATCGTCGCGATTCTCTCGGCCATGAAGACAGTCCCTTAGATAAATTATATATCGGTGGATATTGTTTTCTTATTCCAAGGCGTTTGAGAATGCCCAGCAATACCCATAATGTTATGACTATTTGTTACTAATATGAAAACAGGGTCGAAATATGGACTCCACATGCTCTAAATAGACCTATCCAACGACCTACTACACGATGAAAAAAATATCACATCTTCATTTCATGTGTAGGGTACCCTAAAAAAAATACTTCAAGATTTTATTTTACCACTTTGTCGGCGTAAGTAGGTAATATGTATTTCCATGTCAAATTAGAGCTTTCTAGTACTAACAGTTTCTCAGCTAAGCTGCGGGCGAAACTATAAGGGTATCTTATTTACCACGGAACCCTTAAAAAACGAGTTCAAGTTTCCAAATTATGTTCGTTTAGATTTTAATTAAAAAGAATCAACTTACCTTACTGGCATTACTTTTGCCTAGTTCTAAATATTTTAGACACCCCATATATTGAGCAAGACACCCAGGCGTTAAAAGCCAATCAGCAACTCAAAAGAACAAAGCAATGAATATATTATACCTAATGTGGAATGTGGATGTCACCTCGGGGCACTTATGGCGTCTGTAGGCCGAATAAAGTTATTACCTATATTAATATGGTCGTGTAACAATTCATTTAACCGTTGTGTAATGATCTTTAGAGAGTTTAAAAATATGAGTGCCTTCACCGTGATTTATTACGTGTAGCGCCAGTTACATTACAATCCTCCATACTCGGGTTGTTCTTAAAGATTCTTGTCTCAAGTACGAGAGTATCGTAATCAGCATTAGTTATGTAATCCGTAGTCAATCATCGTATATGATATAGATAAAGGGTACTGGGTATCTAACTCTTTAATTAATTAGTTAAATAAGTAGGTAGGTAGGTACCTAATATAAAATCCCAACTAAGTAGGTATTATATTTTAACTAGCTGTCCCGCGCAACTTCGTCTGCGTAAATTTTCCCCGTTGTTGCAACATTTCTCATTGCTGCTCCGCTCCTATTGATCGTAGCGTGATGTTATATAGCCTATAGCCTTCCTCGATAAATGGGTATCCAACAAAAAAAGGTTTTTTTCAAATCGGACCAGTAGTTCCTGAGATTAGCGCGTTTAAACAAACACACAAACTCTTCCGCTTTATAACATTAGTATAGATATAGTGCAAATCTTAGACACCACAACAAGACTTTAACTTCAAGAACTCATATAAAAAAAGAAAATGAAAACATTGAAACCTTTCATAGTTATAAGCCATTCAAATTGTGTAGTGTTCTTCGCGCTATCGTGCTCATTGCGTCCCGTAGTACGTAATCCATGGTTATAATTGAAAAATAAGTGATGATTACATTTCACATCATATTGTGAACAGGATTTAAACTGTTTGAATGATTAATGAAGTAATTAATAATTGAATAATTAATTAATTGAAAAATGGTCCAAAAACTACCCCATTGGATTGTGTTACTGATTCTGAGCAAACAGCTTTCAGATTTGCACTATACCAAGATTAACGTTGTATATTAGGTCCCTATATTACTCATCTGCCGGGTTACTTTTACCTGGTTCTACAAGTTAACTACATTCAATTGCTAGAAAATCTTGGTTTAATAGTATCGTTCTGATGTAAAGGAATGGGGAATGAAATGCTTACATGCATATAATAGGTCGTTACCTACTTTTTGTCTGTATATTTATCTTTTCCATTGCTAGTTATCTTTTAAAAAAAAAAAAATATTATACTAATCAATTGTTCCTTTCTTTTCAGAAAAAGAATCGAGTTCCCAGCTGAGAACTACGACGAAATAAAATGCATCGATAGTCAACTTAGTGGACTGGACTTAAAGATAGTTAGTGTTGTGTTTAGAAGAAGGAAAGTGTATAAAAAAGATGCGTGTGCGCTGGTGGCGCGGCGTGCTGCTGTGCGCATGCGCGCTGGTGTTGCGCAGTGACGCGCTTCCTCCTGCAACCCTCGGCGATGTTGTCGCCAATGCTGCGACTAGCCTCAACTCTATGAAGGTAACTAATCGATATTTTTCATTACATTTTACATTAGTTCGTAAATAGTTACATTTTAATGACATAGCAATGGATAGGTACCTATTATTGGTCTAAGATCCGGTCTAAGAAATATATACCCTCATTTGTTATTTGATCTTAACAAAGTTTTTTTTTTTTATTAAAAAGATAACTAGCAATGTGGGATTGAATCCCACATTACTAGCAATCTTGTTAACCCCTCCAGCTAAGCTCAAAGGCTTGTGTTAGGAGTGGGTTCACGTCGGTAGTATAATGGGTAGGATTCGAACCCGCGACCTCACGATTGCGAGACCGATGCCTTAGCCATTAAGCTACCGCCGCTTCATTATTTGATAGATCCGCACAACTTCGTTTGCGTCATTTTTCATTGATGCTCCGCTCCTATTGATCGTAGCTATGAGACTCACAAATAACGCTGTTTCTATTGGTAAAATAATTTTCCGAATTCGGTTCAAATAATCCAGATTTTACCCCCTACAACCTCACAAACTCACAAATTTAAACTTTTTTATTAGTAGGTAGCATCTAGGTACATACGTGCGGGTAACCAAACGTCATCTTTAATCTTTGCACAATGTACATAAACAAATATCAGTAATCATTGAAATGTTGTGCAAAGGTCACAGATCGGACAACATAAAAACCTAAAGTTTTTATGATAGTTTACGCAGATATTTACTTGCTAGTCAACTATAATCTTAGATAGGTACTTACTAATATTATAAAGCTGAAGAGTTTGTTTGTTTAAACACGGTGATCTCAGGAATCCGAATTAAAAATTATTTTACTGTTGGATAGCCCATTTATCGAGGAAGGCTATCGGCTATATAACATCACGCTACGACCAATAGGAGCGGAGCAGCAATGAGAAATGTTGCAAAAGCGGGGAAAATTTACGCAGACGAAGTTCCGCGGTACAGTTAGTTATGTATAATATAATATTACTTAAGTTGTTTCTGTCTACCATAGGCGAGGCCAACGACCATATAGCCACGCGAGGCGTACGGTAGGCCTGGGTGTAGGTATGTAGGTACGCCGCGTACCTACATACACCCGGGTATATCCTATGATCAGGTATAGTATCCTTTAATGGGGATATCTAAATCGGTTCAGTTTAAGCGTGAAAACACAATAGACAGACAGACAGGTACTTTATTTGTAATGGGTACCTATTAATTTGGATGAACCATTACGTAGAGTACCTAGATCAATACAAAATACAATTATCAAGACTTATTGATCCTAGTAAGTCTTGTGTTAACAGTTTTCAATTATAACTTCCCCATTCGCCTTCAGATAAGTCCTTTAACTATAGGTATCTGTCTGATACTGTAATCAACATAGTATCAATCAAAGTGTGAGATTGCTTAGGTACCTATATCCTTGTAATAAACTACTCATAATTGTGCGAGCAATGTATGAGTTGAGAGTTGAAACCTTGAGTCATTTATTAGCACAGGTAGACGGATTTCGAAATCGTATATGTGTGAATGCTAAAATACTTTAGGCTGTGTGAGATAAGGACATGTACGGATCTGTTTACTTTGCCCAAAAGTAGGCAGATCCGTGTACACCTGATTCACAGAGATCACACAACATACTTATGACTTGCAGAGCATTCAACATGTTAATTCAAACAAAGTTGTGTTTAAGATTTGTGAACCGTATGTTTTGCAAATCTATACTAATATTATAAAGCGGAACAGTTTGTTTGTTTAAACGCGCTAATCTCAGAAACTACTGGTCCGATTTGAAAAATTCTTTTTTTGTTGGATAGCCCATTTATCGAGGAAGGCTATAGGCTATATAAGATCGCGCTACGAATAATAGGAGCAGAGCAGCGACGAGAAATGTTGCAAAAACGGGGAAAATTTACGCATACGAAGTTGCGCGGGACAGCTAGTCAAAATAAATAAAATAGTAGGAGGATATACTACTCAGGACCGAGAGTACGAAAGTAATACAATCGTCACGTGCAATGATGTTTTAGGTAAAAACTATAAGGTTTTAGGGTTCCGTAGCCAAAATGGCAAAACGGAGCCCTAAAACCGGGCAAGTGCATTAAGATGTAAAGCTTACTTAGATTTTTCTGTGGAGTGTAGCCGACTGCTACTCAAAAGGTCGTGGGTTCGATCCCCACCCAGGATAAAACTTTGTGTGATGAGCACGATGGTTTATTCTAAGTCTGGGTGTTATTTATCTATAATATGTATGTATTTAGAAATATTTAAGTATGTTTATCAGTTGTCTGGTTTCCATGCTTAGTTTAGGATCGGATAGCGTTGTGTAAGCTGTCCCAAGATATTATATTATTAGATACTAGCTGACCCGCGCAACTTCGTCTGCGTAAATTTTCCCCGTTTTTGCAACATTTCTTATTGCTGCTCCGCTCCTTATTTCTCCACTATTTAATGGATGTTATTATACATATTATAAAACTTCCTCTTCAATCACTCTATCTATTAAAAAAAACCGCATCAAAATCCGTTGCGTAGCTTTAAAGATTTAAGCATACATAGGGATTTTTTTACTTTAAGCGTTCCCCTACATTTACCTACTATGACATTAGTAAAGAGGTTTTAGTTTCCTTGTTTTAAGGAATTTAAATAATGTTTTATCTAAAAAAGCTATTCATTTTTGTTCCCTACGTCATGATTTTTCATTAATTTTACAAATGTTGATTATTATCACTTCAAATGATACATTAAAATCTTCATCCCAATTAGGTACCTATCTATCAAACTGGCTGAAAAGCTACAATTAAAATAATAAAAACTGTACCTATCTACATAAATGTTTGTGTTTATTCGAAATTTAAATCTCGTGGAAATCATTATTTAACCGACCTCAAAAAAGAAGGAGGTTCTTAATTCGTAATTTTTTTATGAAAGTTAATCGATTACTTTGACTGCCGGATCCCCAGATTCCTTGTAGACCTTGTAGGGATTTATCAAAGACAACGTGACAACCTAAAAGATTATACAGCCTAGAAGGTTTACAGAATCGCGTAAGTCGTGAAAAAATGCTTTATCTGTTCCACAAAAAGAAAAGTTTATTTAGAAACTGTAAAGAGTAAATGTGTCGTAGGTATAACTAGGATGTCATTTCTAACACCTTACCTTATTTATTTTTTTATACGTACCTACTTAGAAATTAATAATTTTATTTAATTTTTAAAACAGATTCTATTTAAAATTTGTGTCAGTATTGACACAAATTTTAAATAGAATCTCTCCGATAGTTTTTGCGCCAACCCCGAACAAACATACAAACAGACACGCATTTGAACATGTTTTGAACACAGAAACACTTAATTAGCCGATCTAGGTTAGTTTAAAAAAAAATCTTCAATGTGCAGACACAGCTACTTTACAATTTTCAAATAGTAGAGATATGACTGACCTGTGTGTCAGTGGATGTGTCTGATAAAAAGTATTTCTGAGATCATCTTTCACTATGACACTTTATGTGTACATGGAAAAAAGAACAAATCGTTAATCAAACAAACACACTGCTGGGGGAATTGTAAAAATGGCGGCAAACTACCATGCCGCTATTTTTACAGCTCCGCGTTTAACGTGTAAAATCCCAGAACAAATAAACTCAACGAGTGCAAAATATACTTGAAATACGTGATAACTGGATAAGAACGAGACTTTGAAGAAGAAACTTGAAAGAAATTATACTTGAAACCGGCAACAAGACTTTGTGATTCAAAGAAGAAAACCAGAAAGTTATCAAACTTGGAACTGACATAGAGACTTTGTGATTCAAAGAAAAAAAACAGAAATTTATTAAACTACTGACATAGAGACTTTGTGATTCAAAGAAGAAAACCAGAAAGTTATCAAACTTGGAACTGACATAGAGACTTTGTGATTCAAAGAAAAAAAACAGAAATTTATTAAACTTGGAACTGACATAGAGACTTTGTGATTCAAAGAAAAAAAACAGAAAGTTATTAAACTTGGAACTGACATAGAGACTTTGTGATTCAAAGAAGAAAACCAGAAAGTTACTAAACTTGGAACTGACATAGAGACTTTGCGATTCAAAGAAGAAAACTTGAAATAATAAAAACTTGAAACTGATAGAAATTAAACTTGAAACTGGCGAATGCACAGAATATGCGAGCCATAATCCCTACCGAATAGTATCGGAGGGAAGAGAAAAAAAAAGCCAAACACACTGTTACATTTATTATTAAGGAAGAATTACAGATATCTATCTCAACAACATTACAGTTTTAATAACAAACTAGGTAGCAATTATTATTCAAGTAGGTACATATATAATGTTGTAAGTACATGTTAATGACGTAGTCGAAACATCTCAATTCTTGTTTCCTTGTACCAGATGTATATGACATAGCAATGCAGTTTGTCAATATCATGCAACTTTACAGTATTAGATAAAATCAACTACATATGCGTTGTATAATATCGTGTTTTTTTAGATATTATACACATTGCTGAATATTTCGTTATTTTGTCAAATTACGTGTAAAATTACGTAAACCTTAACGTAAGTGAAGATCTAGATTGATTCTTTAACTTTAACAAAAATTTGGAGATAATTTAAAAGTTGTTGCATATTTTTTTAAATTCGTAAATAGTTGATTCCCGCAGCATTTGATCTTAGCAGATATAAAAGAAATAAAACAGAAAATATATTAGGATCATATAAAATAAACTAAGTAAGTGTTGTATAATAGCCTCTCATTCTCGATATTACATTATAAACATAGATACAACGTTTCGTTATTTTGTCCAACTAGATGTGAAGCAAATTCATTTATAACGTGAGTAAAAAAACTAGATTAATTTCTAAACATAGTACAGAAAATAAAATAATTGGGAGACAGAGTTCAATAGGTATTTTCTTTTCTAGCAATTTTTCTTTCTCTTCCATAGGAGTCGACTTCACTCGATCTTTCGAGAAGTACATTAACATTTTCCGCATTCCGAATTTCATTTGACATATGGAATCCAGCTATGGAGATCGGCATGCAATTCCAACATTGCCATGATCCAACGAGCCCAAAATAGCATTCTAAGAAACCTCTCTAACGCCCCATGGTTTCTAAGAAATGCCGAACTTCATGAAGCACTTAACTTCAAAACAGTTAGTGAGGAGATTAAGCAGCACTGAGTCAGTTACAAACAGAGATTAGAAACTCACCCGAACCCTCTAGCAACTGTGCTGCTGACGATTGACCACCCAAAGAGGCTTAAACGCAACCACATAATCGAACTAGATTTGAAGTAAAGGGAAGAAATGTTAATGGACGGCTCCTCCCAAAAACTATTGACGCCAACACACCTGCTCAAAGTCCGAAGACTGATTGCAGATGCAAAGGGGTAAAAAAAAACATTTTCCGCAGGTAATTCGATACAGAAATATTTCTTGCTGTACGCTTTACACGGTTGGTCGTTCCTGTAGCATTAAGTAACTAGAGCCCAAAGGGAAACCAAAAAGAAATGTGTTCTATGGAATGTGTACTAGGGGTCCGTCACTGGTACCTAGGTATTATTATAGAGCTTATTAAAGTCCATACAAGAATAACATGCGTTGCGTTGTGTGTTTTTATTCTTATTTACAAATAGAAGCCCATTGTCTTAGGTATTGGCTCCAAGGTTGACCTAAACAAAAGTCACGTTACAACAATGTCTTTTATTTTCTCTACAGATATAATCTCCGCAAAGGGCTTGCACGCTCGTTACAATGTTACGTTTAACCTTGATCTGCATTAGAAAAATAGCTTTTCTAAACTGTGCACGTTAAGTTGCAACAACTGCCGTTGCGTTGTCATCCAGGGAATGACTTAAATTAGGCAATGTAGAACTGGTGACAAGGTATACATTACTCTCTATACCTTTTAGGTAACATTAGGTTAAGTAACCGTGGAAAATATTATTAACATGGTGTATTCACAAAATTTGTGAACTCCGATACGAATATGACCTTTTTGAATTATGATCTAACTAAGGAAATTGAGATCATTCAAGTTGGACAGTCTTATTAAAAGATAATATTATAATACTTTATACAATAATTCCTAAGTAGGTATTCGTTCGCGTAAAAAAAATGAGAATCAATAATTATACCACAGGAACCGTACAGTTACACTGGCTCCACATGTTGGCCCCAACGCTGGTCCCAACGCGTCGAGCGTTCGTCGTCTCGTGTGTATCTAGAATAAAGCTCGTCCCGACGTTGACGTGCGTTAAGTTAGTAATAGCTAGTATTCTTTGCATATGTGCTATTATTCCTGCCTATTTCATCCTGATCCGTTAAGCTGTTCTTTCACGATTCAATAACAAACATCCATCTATCCAAACTTTCGCATTTATTTAAAAAAACAAGTTGAAAGCGTTGGACAGTAAGTAAGTACATATCATGAAACTGAAGACTTTTGAAATAACCATATTTGCTAAGTAGATGGAGGATGCTTGTTCAAACTGAGCACGTCAAGTTGCAACAGTCGTCTCGTTGCGCTATTATCCGGGGAATGTTCTAAACAGCAATATCAGAAGCAGACGTTAAGCAACGAAAACTGAGTCGCATATATACGGTGTAGACATTACGCGTTTCACATATTTGAGCATCATTGACTTTGAAGAAATTACTTGATTGCCTGCGTTATTGAGGTCAGATGTTGGTTTTACTACTTTTTAGGTTTGAATCAAAATCCACACGTAGATACTATTTTATTCGAGGTTACGGAATACCGCTGTGAAATAACTTGCTGCCGTGTTTCAAAGCAGTATTGCTAGGAGTACGTCGAACATTAAAGTGGAAAAAAGTAACTTTTGGGATTATTATTCAAGCAAGGCTCCAAGAGCTCTATCCACCGTGTGATAGCGGCTTAAGAATAGTACCACCCCATCTCTTCCCGTGGGTGTCGTCAAGGTGACTAAGGGATGTTACACCGGAAGACGGGCAGCAGCGTCCTCTACTTTAAAGCCATACTGCGATCGCCGTCCCGCACGCCAAGCGTGGCGATTATGACAATTACCTCCAGGATCTATTAGTAGGTTCTACTGGGGAGACCCGTGCCCAGCAGTAGGACATCATATGGGTTGATATGGTAAGCCTAATAATAGAATAGAATAATGTTATATAGTTACTGCGAATCAATTGATTAGTTACAGCTTTGATTATTTATTGTCTAGATTCCTAACGCTAACGCTACTTTATTATAAACAGTAGGTAGATACTTTTATGTGTATTCGCAACAGTTTTTTCCACATAAACGGGAGAAAAAAATGTACTTGGCAACACTACTAGTCTTTCAAAAAAACTGTACGTCAAAGACCGTAGCTTCATTTTTTTATAGGCTTATTGGCTCTATCTAGGCATTATATAATCAAAGGTCCGCAGCTTAGCTCAGAGACTGTAATTTTGCATAGATACACTTAATATACAAGGTGAAAGAATAAAATTAAAAAAATAGGGTACCTCCTCTATACGTAATAATATTAATATAATATTTTGGGACAACGCTATATGATTCCAAACTAAGCAAAGCTTGTACCATGGAAACCAGACATGTATACTTAATATAGACAAATAACACTCCGACACAGAATAAATCATTATGCTTATCGCACAAGTTTTCCTACTTCCGGCTTAGCAGTCAAGCTCACTAACCTCTAGACCAATAGGCCAATCAATATGAAAAGTAGGGATGTGATTTTTTTCTCACCTATCATATCGTGTGGGATATTATTAGGTGGGTCTTTTAAAAACACTTAGTGGTTGTTAAGACCAATTTTCGATGTAGGGATCCATTTATGAAATATTAAGATTAAAAGTGCAATTGCTTGTTAGAGTCAAGTGTCCCTCTCCGATGCCAGCTAAATGGTCGATGTTGAGTATGTGAAAAAAATACAGTAGTAGTATATATAGTGAAATTAAAAACAAACAGAAAACCCACTTTTAAAGCCGCATTATTCGGATGGGAGACTACGGAACCCTACATTGTGCTTGGCCCGACATGCACTTGCCTAGTTTTTATTGTAGTAAATAATAACATAAAGCATAAAGCCAACACATACACAAGATGATTGCAACTGTTTTAGGTCAATCTTTAAGCTCATTTCTCTGTAATACCGAAATAAGTAATCTGTGGTAATACAGCCCCGTTGACGTTTCATTATAATGACTTCCTCTTTTGATCGAATTTAGCTCAGTTAATAATGTAACATTATTGCTATTGCTAATGATAGGAGAAGGCGTCTACACTTATAATAGTAATCGACATTGCTCAATCAATCTAAACCGTCAGTAATTGTCGTGTGCGGTAGAATGTGTTGTGAAGTAATCTGTTTGTCCGTGAGAATTATCCAATTAGGTAGTTCTTGAAAACATTTTAGAATCTATGTCTGTCTACCAACTGGATCTATACGATTAGCAGTATGTGTTTTTTTCTTTCCGTCTGTTGCATTGTAGTAGGCGTAGGGTAGGATTTTAGGGGCCCCAACAAAACGGGGTTCGGCTTTTTAAAAAAAATATATAAAAAACTTGAATAGACATACAAAAAAATTGAGTGACTGGCCAAAGAGTTCTTCTAGTTTTATTATTTATTTATTTATGTCTTAATATAACCTTTAAAAAAATTTGAAGTTACGGTAAATGCAAAAGCCTACGGAATACAAAAACATATTGTCATAGTTATAGCGCTCACAATATAACTTAATAGGTAGGGGCAAAAGTATTTTCCTATTTTGAATGTATTGTTAGTAATCAAACCTCTTTGGTTGTACTGAATGTAGGTACTGGCTGGTTTTAATGCCATTAAATGTTGACATTCTGAAGATGCAATAAATAAAAAGAAAACTATATAGTTCCCGCCAATTTCAATCAAGCAAAATGAACTTAAGTGACAAAGAAATTCGGTACATTTTAAAGTTTTATTACATAAAAGGTAGAAATGCGACGAACGCCGCGAATAAAATTTGTGCGATTTACGGACCTTATGCGGTATCGATACGAGTAGCACAAATATGGTTCAAGCGTTTCAACTCTGGAAATTTTTGTGTGACGGATGATGAAGCTCGCTCTAGACGAGTGTCACGGATAAAATTAGTGTCATCTTTGAAAAAATGGAGTAAGATCGACATATTAGTAGTTGCGATAGTGCTGAAGAACTGGATGTTGATCACAAAACAGTTTTACATCATTTACAAAAGTCTGCGCACAAGAAAAAACTTGATATTTGGGTACCACATGATCTCACTGAGAGAAACTTATTGCAACGTGTTTCCATTTGAAATTCTTTGTTGAAACGACCCATTTCTTAAACGGTTGATTACGAGTGATGAAAAATAGGTCACTTACTATAAGAATGTCCAAAAAAGATTGTGGCCGAAGCATGGACAAGCCCCACAGACCGTAGCAAAGCCCGGCCTGACTCGGAATAAAGTGATGCTGTGTGTATGGTGGGATTGGGAAGGAATCGTCCACAATGAGCTTTTGTCGCCGGGTAAAACTATTGATTCTGACCTCTACTGTCAGCAACTGATGAGGTTAAAGGAAGCCATTTAGAAAAAAACGGCCGGAGCTGGTGACCAGGAAGGGCGTGATTATGGCAACGTCAGACCACACTCGTTTATAGCCACTCAGCAAAAAATGAGAGAGCTTGGCTGGGATGTGTTGATGGATCCTCCGTATAGCCCTGATCTTGCTCCATCAGATTTCCACCTGTTTCGGTCACTTTAGAACTCTTTAAGACCTCAAAAGTACACTGTGAAAACTACCTGTAAGTTTTTTTGATCAAAAATCTCAATTTTTTTACAGCAATGGTATATACTACTCACAAGATTTTTTTTAACGAGTGTGTGAGTATTTATTCCTTTGCGCGTTGATCAACACGTTTAAGCAGATTTTACATGTTTGTATCGATACAAACGCAAATGAACGAGCGATTGTGTCGATTCAAAGTTTGTACCATTGTTGGTGGACGTTTTTAAAGCAGCACAAAAACTAGCGTAATCAAAGTTGTCTAGAGCGACGTGATCGTAATACTGTGGTTCCAAATAGCTGCGCGATGCATCGTTATAAACGCGCTTTTACATACGCATTTGCATCGTTTGTAGCGATATAAATGCAAGGATCGTATGCAAAGGTAAAAACGTGACTTCAGTCTTGCGTTTGTACCTTGCGCACCAATGTAGGCATAGAAGGGAAGAAGACCGGGTACGAACGCTCTTTACCTCAAGAGAGCTCACGGCGCTGTGCCCTAAGTTTTGGCGAGCATAGCGAGTCGGTACTGGAAAAATACCTCCAAAGTATGTTTCGACCGTTAAAAAAACGGAACATTTATAGGATCACTCGTGTTTCTGTCTGTTCGATAGTCAATTTGCGCCGAATCTACTAGATCGATTAAATTCAAAATTGGTACACTTAGCGACTTTTGGGGGCAAACTAGAAAATTAAAAAAAAAGTTTAGCCAAACATATCTGTGTAACATATCTTTTTTTTTTAATTTTTAAATATTTCAGTACTTTTAGATATTAGATATATTTCGGGACTTAATCGCGTGAATTATTTAAAGGTATGAACCTTTTATTTACCCGACACGTTTCGATCGAATTGCACCGACCGTAGTCACGGGTCGACTTACCTTTAAATAATTCACGCGATTAAGTCCCGAAATATATCTATTAAGTATAAAAATCGCGAAAGTTTAAAAACAATAACTTATAAAGATATTCAAAAATGAGAAAATATGTCAAGTTGGTTAAAATTATGTTATTTTCAGGTTCTAAAAATCGTGCAAAGCTTCTAGCATACATGACATATTTCATTTCTTTTATCGATTTGTACTAGCAATGTGGGTCGTTCATTACCGTGGCCTGAAATTCTTTGGGGAACCACGGTTGGTGAGTCACCATTTTGCAATCTGACACAGTGCGGTGTATTTAGGTATGTAGATTCCCGATTGATCGAACTATTTACACACTTATCAGTTTGTAGGGGTTCCCTACAAACTGATAAGTCTGTGCGCGAGTCTCACTCGGACTTGGCCGGTTTTTTTTCAACTGTATTTATTTTTATTATGGTAGTAAGTGTATTAGTTTAAATCTTTACATTTTAGCGGTCGAAACGTTCCAATTCTCACAGATTTTTGCGATATTCATGAGATTATCATGTTTATCATATTCTGGAAAGTTTTAAGATATTAAAATTTGTAAGTAACAATCTGTTACTTTTATCCCAATTTTATCTCTAACCATATTTTTTTTATATTTCAAGGTACTACCGTATATATTTAACTTTTTGTGTGTGCTAATTTTTATACTTAACTTTAAAATAAGTATGGAGGCTTGACCTGTACCCGCGACCTTAGGGGTACCTACGGGCCCTAAGCCATTATCAACTCTGGCACCGAGACATAATAATAATAAGTTTGACATCAGATGGCGATTGATGGCGTTGTTTAAGTTGTCCTAAGATATTATATGGTTAAAAAATTAACATTAAGAGATCCATAAATATTGGATGAAATTTGCGTTCAACAAGTTTACCGCGACACTGTTTTGACCGTACCCTGCGTACAGTCTTTTTCATTAATCAAAAATTACCTCTTGGGTCTAAAAAATGGATTTTTGTGCCTGAAGTCTAGCCATAAATATAGATACTTAGGTTTTGTTCTGTTATTTATGTAAGATCACAATATATTGAATAAGCAATAATAAACTTTTTGTAGCAACCCTAAAATGGTAGACGACGCAGTTATGCGATTGGCCTCCTTTCGGCCAGTCATCGCTGCATTGTCGCGATGCATTTTATTATGATGTTGAGCCCCTGACCGATATATCCGGTGCTTAATAGGTTTATTATACAAAAGTCAATAATTTTTCACATATATAGCCGCCAGGCGATTGCAATATTAAATAACGATCACGAATATTATATAAACGCTTGTTTATATTGAGTAATTATAACCTAGTCAGGTATGATGTATGTTACACAATGTATGACTAACGAAATGAATATTCTAGATCACAATTTGAATTTGAACAATTTGGTACTTTTGTTTGACAGGGTCAATATTTGTAACATAGCTGTCAAATTAAATATTAATCTAACTATACTGGTGCCAGCTGTTTCTGAACCTAATGGTTTGGCGCGTGGCGATGGCAAGAGACCCCACGGTATGTCTTTACTACCTTGGAAGATGGGCAGACCTTTGGTGTGGGATGCAACCTGCGTCGACACCTTAGCGCCTTCCCATCTTCTAAACACGGCGAACCATGCCTGCGCTGCTGCAACATCTGCTGACGCTCTCAAACGGCGCAAATATAATAATCTAGTAGGAGATTATATATTTGAGCCGTTTGGGGTCGAAACGGGCCTTGGGGTCCAAGCGCTCGCCTATTATTTAAAGAAATTTCACAGCGGCTTATTAGTGCTTCTCGTGACCAGAGGGCTGGCCTTTTTTTCGCACAGAGAATAAGCATTGCCATAGAACGTGGCAATGCTGCCAGCCCTCTGGGCACTATACCGGTTGACGTCGATGGGGAGGAATTCTTCGACGCCTAAACCGGTTGTGCCTTCCTTTTTTATTTAAGCTTTTTTGTATAGTGCAGTGGTTTAGATAAGTTAGTTGTAAATAGTTCGTTAGTTTTAGTTTTTTCAAACTGTTTCTTTTATTTATGAGTATTAAATTTCACTTAATATATTAATAAATTTACTTAAAAAAAAAAAGTATACTAATATTATATAGAGGAAAGATTTGATTGTTTGATTGCAAAACCAAAACCACTGGACCGATTTATCGAGGAAGGCTATAGGCTATATAACATCACGCTACGATTAACAGGAGTGGAGCAGCAATGAGAAATAGATTATATTAGATAATTATTTAAACAGATAGTTTATTATAAACTATCTGGTTAAATAATTCCGTACGATTAAAAAAAATACTTTTATAGATATAAACCCTAGTCCTGACAATAACGAACACTACAAAAAATAATTATCCAATTTTTTGCAGTAGTTCTGAAGTTATGCGTGTACCTACATACACTTCGGTGATTTATTTTTAAGGATCCGTAGCCAAAATGGTAAAAACGGAACCCTTATAGTTTCGTCATGTCCGTCCATCTGTCTGTCTATCTGTCCGTATGTCTCATGTATTTTACTCAAAAACTACACAATGTATATGGATGAAATTTGTAGTTTAAGTGTCTTGTATAAGCTGCTACTTAGTTCGATTGTTAAATAACAAAAATAATTATTTCTAGGGAGGATACTCCATATGTAACAGAAGCTAAGTTTTGTTTTTTTTTTTTACATGTGGCACAACATTCGACAGGTCTTTCGAACACATTTTAAGGTTTTTATGAAACTTATTGAATTACAGCCGGTCTCAATAATTTATTTATTTGTTTATTAACTTTATGCACAAAAATATTGTACAAAGGCGGGCTAAAAGCATTCTCTACCAGCCAACCTTTGGGTGATGTAACATAAAAATATATAGGTGCAGATTATTGACAGCCAATGCTAGTTATTTCAGATGAATACAATAGAATAAAATAATCTATCTATCGATGGGTTTGGCTACTAGAGCTATAAATTTGACGTAAGCTCAATACAAAATATGTCAAAATTCTACCTCTAGTAGCGAAATCCATCGATAGATAGATTATTGAGACCGGCCGTAAGTGAATATTTTCAGAAATAATCGCCCCGGCTAAAAAATATTTAAAAAATCACAAAAGTGACGCTTAATAAATACTGACAAATTGGCTATCCAACAGTAATATTTTTGCAATTCGGACCAGTAGTTCCTGAGATTATCGCGTTCAAACAAACAAACAAACAAACAAACTCTTCTGCTTTATAATATTAGTACAGATATAAGATAGATAGATAACTATGCACTAGATACTTATCCAAATAGATCTTTCGAATAGGTAATACACTATCTTTAGCTTGCGCGTTTATTGTCCCATTGTGCCATTATATTATACAAGGTATTAAAGCTGTTAACATTAAATTTATTGGTTCCGGTTCTTTTAATTACCACTATAAACGTGTCTGATGAGCTTGATTGAGTCTTGTACTTAAGAAAAAATACTTTTACATGAATATTTTATATTAAGATTATATAATAAACGTAAATTATCCAGTAAAAAGTTTTTTAAGACCACGTAATCAGCAACAACCAAGAAAAAACTTGTCGTACATTTTTATAACCGTGTAATTTGTATAAACTTTTATTCATCGCGTATAATTATTTTTAGGGTTTCGTACTCGAAGGGTGCCAACGGAACCTAAGCTAACTAACTCTCTCTGTGTCCGTCTGTCCTTTTGTAAAGTTTTTTTAAACTGTAATAGATAGACACGTCAATTATATGTTTAGAAGGATCTGCATTACTTTTACAACAATAAATAAATTACAGCTACAAAGGGGTTCTTTGCACAAACTATATATTTTTGAGCGCTTTTAATGTTCGTTAAATATAGTAGGTACCTACAATACTGTGGTACGAAATCACACTTCACCTACAGGTTTTTTCATAACACACCTTGACTTAAGTTATATATACATTGATTTTAATCAATTTACCTATAATTAAAAGTATGTTGTAAATATTGAAGTGTTATGAAGGTATTTATTTATACTCAATGGTCGTGACAGACTGTATGTATATTGATGTAAAGGTCAAAGGTTAGAGACCCTGACTGCCATGCCAGAGGTCGTGAGTTCGACTCCCACCCACAAGCACATTCGTTTCTGTGTTTGGGTGTAATCTATACTAATATTATAAAGCGGAAGAGTTTGTTTGTTTGTTTGTTTAAACGCGCTAATCTCAGGAACTACGGGTCCGATTTGAAAAATTATTTTTGTGTTGTTAATAGCCCTTTTATCGAGGAAGGCTATAGGCTATATAACATCGCGCTACGGCTAATAGGAGCGGAGCAGCAACGAGAAATGTTTCAAAAACGGGGAAAATTTACGCAGACGAAGTTGCGCGGGACAGCTAGTTATATTATAACTTGAGGCCTGTCCAGCTTTTCACGGACTTTTCTCTTCACTTTCTATGTATGTACTTAATACAATCTTCGCTAGTTTGTATATTAACGAAGAAAAATTGTATCTATCCATTTTAAAATGACCCGTCATGACTTGGATAAGAACCTTCAACCGATTTCATTTTAATAACGATAGTATAGGGCAATCTATCATAGTTACACGCATAAAGTTCATTTCGAAATACACCAAAATAACATTTCGTTCACAAAGGCCATGTGTCTATTAAATGCACATATAGGTAGGTATTGCGCAAAGTAACGCTTAGATTTTTTTATAAAACCTTCATTATAAAAGCTTGGGTGAGTACATGTAAGAAAAAGTTATAAAACAGCCTTCAAATATCAAATCGAGCTCCTATTGTACAAATGAATGGAGGCCTAATGTTAATTTATTACATTGCTTAAACATATCTACTTACTTCGTAATTTATCATTGCAATCACGAATATAAATGGATACGTCTTAGAAATAGTAAACAATTTAGATAAACATCGCAACAACCAATGCAACTAATATAATGCAAGTTTAAAAACATTACCGGAACATAATTATCGTTGTCGAAATTCACTACAATGTTAAAACATGCTGATTCCGCTACCTCGTGAAATGAAATGATACCTACTTTTTTGAGTATTTAGAGCGTTACCGCAATTTGTTTAACAGAATTGGCGGTCAACATGGAGTACCTTCAGTCTCATATCTTGTAAGGGCCATTTACTACAATCTTGTGGTAAGCATGCAATATTTAATAGTTCACTTTATATTAAGAGGTTACGCCAACGATTCTGCATTGACACATAAGTAGCATATTATAATGTCTGGGTGTACTTTGTGTCCGTGACGTGTGTGTTTGTAAAGTCCCCCCGCGATACAGGGCTTGTACTCTACTGCGGGAGTAGTTCTTTCTGAGGAACTGTTTGACATGGTGCCACCGTCTTTCTACCACCGCACCACTCGACATCGTAGTAGGGTTCATCCATTCCACCTGGAAACAATACGGTCCTGTACGGATCGATTCCGGCGTTCTTTTCTTCCACGTACGTGTAGACTCTGGAATGAACTACCCGAGCGCTACGACATGTCTTTCTACTCGTACAAACGAGGTTTAAAGAGAGTTTTCACTTCACGGTAGGCAGCGGCTTGGGTGTGTCCCTGATATACCTGTAGTCCATGAGCGGCGGTTACCGCAAACCATCAGGTGGGCCGCTGGCTCGTCTGCCAACCATAGGCAATAAAAAAAAAAACTACCCTAGTATGACAGGGCAGGTCACCAAGTTCAGTACAAATTTCAGAGATGAAACTAACAAGATGTAATTTGTTTAAAGTTCTTAAAGTGTGTTTGTAAAGTCCCCCGCGACACAGGCCTTGTGTAATTTGTTTATAAGTTCTTAAAGTGCATCTACTGGCTATTGGTAAAGAATACAACTGCAGCTGAAAAGAGACTATAATATATTTAAACTTACGCAAGCGGCATTTTTTAACCCAAGACTGTACAATTTTGGTCTCGCATTCAAGAACATACCTAGCTCGTCCAAATGGTTATTTGGATGTGTTGTCCCATCCATATCTAATAATATATGGTATATTCATATTACTAGTAATTTATGAAGTAATAGTGCATTCAGATAAGGAAGGTATAATTTAGCTGGCAACATCACTAATCATCAGCCAGAATATGAAGTCATACACATATCTGAGTATACAATCTTGTATTCACTTTACGTTGAAACCAATTACCATGATGGTATAATACGCGACAGTAGTCTCTTATAATAGAAAAACCTCCGGTCACACACTCCCGATTATGTTGCCATCAAGTAATTCAACAAGATTAATGTTACCTAATATTAAAAAAAACTCTCGACAAGAGAAGCAAAAACTTGATTACCTATCTTCAAAACGGCTGAACGGATTTTTACCAAACAAAGCTAAGAATCACTTTGAAAAAAACAGTTAAATTACAACTGTCTCTGAACTAAGCTGCGGACGGATGGTCATGGCGAAACTGACATAAGGGTTCCGTTTTGCTATTTTGGCTACAGAACCCTAGAAAGCCACATACAATTTTTCCGCTTTTTATTATGTTGGGGGTTAAAGCTACAGCCTCCAAGCTTAAAATTATTGTTTATTGAGCTTACCTACTATGTGTTTGAAAGTGCAACAACATTATTTAACGTTCGTTGATAACAAAATAATATGATGACTAAGTAAAGTATTCATTCTATTCATCTAGAATTCTCTGGAGTAGATTTTATCGATTCCATAGAAGAAAATGTTACATAAGTACGTTCCACTCGTAACAAAAACAAACCATGTGATAAACCACATGTACTTATTGGCTTTATTTTTTACACCAAAATAATCACTCTTCTTTCGAAGTTTTTTCCGCTTTGAAAATTTGGATCTGTTACGCGATTTATATCGCACAGAATCCAACATCGCGTGTGGTCCACTTCTTAAGTGTAAATGTTCGCACTGATCACATTTAACTCCTCGAAATTGTTTAATGAGTAAACCGCTATACTTAACCGCACGCAAAACTGTCACATAATTATAGTTATTTCGGCCTTATTGAGGGACAAGTTTTAAATAGAATATATGCATCGTCTTATTACAGTAATTTGATGTTTAAAGGTTGCACGGTTACCTAAATATAATTATTTCAGACCATCTGCTTGTTAGCCATTCATTTACGTCACTTCGGTTTACTCTCAGAATGCCAGTTGAGGCCTGAGGGAAGTAGAAGAATAATAATAATTTGACATTATACCGAAACGTTTATCGTAGAAAAACAAAATCATTTGGCAGGCATAGTCATGTGGCTAAAATGATGAATATGAGAACGTTACCTACTCAGTAGGTACTGAGATAGATAGAAGATTCTTCTTCTATCGCCAGATAAGATACCTAATAGTTTCTTTTCAACTTGCTCTTAAAGCAGCCCATGCCCCATTTTTATTACTTGTGTTTTGTAAAACATAAGTCCAACGTGTTTGTTAAAGACAATATCAAAAGTACTTATTATATTCCATAAAGTATTAACTTTTAACAACAGTAGGCATTTGTTTATTTTTAAACGAGGCTGTATGGCCCGGTGTCGTAGTCCCTTTTTTTTGTGAACGGAATAGCGCGGGTTTAAATAAAATATCAAGTTGTAAAAAGGCGCCAAACTGACATGTCGCTATTTTTACAGGTCCGCGTTTAACGTGTAAAACAGTGTAGAACGAGAGACTTAGTAATTCAAAGAAGAAAACTAGAAAGAAAATAAACTCGAAACTGGCGTATGTGTGCATATTGGCGGTAAGATTGTGCGAGCCATAATCCCTACCGAAATAATACCGGAGGGAATAGGAAAAAAAATCGCTCGGAGTTGTCAGCTCCGTGTTTATCGCGAAAATATACTTGAAATACGTGATAACTTTATAAGAACAAGATGTGAGTCAAATAAGAAAACTAGAAAGAAAATAAACTTTAAACTGGCGGATGCACAGAGTGTGCGAGCCATAATCCTATCTACCGATTATATGTAGTATACTTAGATTATCGCGATTTATAATAAACTTTAGGTATGGTAAAAAAAAAAATACTGTTGTTCGGGTTGAAACCAGTCGTATGACACTCGTGAGCTCTGCTCAATACGCGGTAGGCTGAATTATGCCCTCGTTCGCCTTAAGCTCGATCTACATGCGATGCGACCCAGAACCTCGTGTGTAAGGCACACAAGAGTAGTGGAATCAAATTATGATACAAGTGCAAGCAGCAGCAAGATCACTTGTATCATAATTGTTTCCACTGCAAAGTAAAGGCATGCCTCGCCTTTAATTTCCAGGCAAAGGAACTACGTGTTCCCGATTCCTTCTGGAAAACTAAAACCTGACTCGAAGAAGACAAACAAACATATTTACTATAGTACTTTAATCTAAATATATTTTTTTAGGTGACGGGTGCATGGCGGAGGCTGTCAAGCACAGTGAGCGAGTCCGTAGGCCTGAAGCATGCGTTACGACGCCTGCAGGCTGTGCCAGCGCGAGCGGCACGTCTCGTGCATGCTCTTGTGGACCGCATGAGGGTCGGCGGTGGACCCCTCGTCTTTACACAGCTAGGAGCTCTACGTGGACGGAAACTTGTTACTAGAACTACTGCTCAAACGCCGTACTATAGCTTTAAAGGCATCAGGTAAGAAGTTAATAGTCAACAGCTTACGCGTAGTGTGTCTACGCTGCGCCTATGCTGGTTTAATGATAATATTTTCCCGTTTTATTGTTAGAATTAAGAATTTGAACCCCCAAATCTAGACTAGACTGTCTTACGGCTTCAGACCATAGATGTCGCGCCTTCCCATGAAGTAAATACAAGCTGAAAAAAGGGAGGAAGACAAAACACTCGTGCGGCCAGTAGTTGTCCCTTTCTAGAAATCTGATTAGACCACGTCACAGCCTTATATCTTTAACATGTTACTTTGACATTACAAAACAGGTACTGAGCACACAGTCCCGTTGTATCTTTTACGAGAGTGGTCAATTTTGTGAGGCTATGGCGTAGTCCAGTCTTTATGTCTATGTAACAGACATATATGGATGAAAATAAATAGTTCATGATATCATTGTAAATACAATGTGTCATAAAATTAAGACACTTTTTGGGGTCCAAGTTACCTACACAGTTACACCTGCCCAACTATGTACTTGTAATTCCAAATACAAACTGTTTTTACGAGTTCACTGAAATGTTTGCTATTTAATATAGGTGTTGCAAAATGTAGGTACAATTTGCAACTTGTGCAAGGACATAATGCAAATAATAAACATACCTAGTATCACGCTTTGTGGGTACAAATTGTAAATTAAGCAAAAATAAATTATTTATGAACATTGAATGAAGGGCTTGGTCATGGTACTGAGCATATTAATTCACTTCCTTGCATTACGCATGCGTGTACCTATCACGATCATTTAAAATGGCGAAACTTTATTATATACTAGAAAATTCTTCGAAATCTCCGTAACCATGATGGCATTTGTTTCCGAAATTATATTGTTTGAAAGTTTATTTTGTCATTTATTGTGGTTTGTACTGTATCTAAACCTATAATGCTATTAAACATTCACCATAGTCCTGTAGACCTATGTACCTATTCACATTTTGGTCTAGAAATCATTAGGTTTAGACGTGGACAGGTGATCCATGACTATACTGACTGATATGTCACTTAATTTTGTGTTTAATAAAGTGATTACACCATTGACGTATTAGACTTGAACCATGCCATCCCTTTCAAATTAAAAGTAATATTTACTGCAAAGCGTCAAAAAAAAAAAACTCATGCGGCCTTTGACAGGTATTGCCCACAAAGTAGCGTTGTCTCTTTCTAGAGTGTGGTCAATTTTGTGAAGTTATGGCGCAGTCCTGGTCTCTACGTCAATGGGCTATACACGATTACTTTTAACTGTCAGTTTTAGCTGAACATTTTAAACTGAAAGTGAAAACTGACAAACTGAGTGTGTGTACTGAATATGTTGAGAATTAGTATCTTTTCTGTAACGAAGAGTTTGTTGTTTAGATACGCCCAACCACCTCGTGGGTCCCTCCGGTTCCGTCCTCCGGCGCCATTGGAGCCCTGGTCCGGTATACGAGACGCTTTAGAAGAGGGCGCCGTGTGTCCACATCGGTTCATGCTCTTCGACACCTACAAAGGAGACGAGGACTGCTTGTATCTGAATGTGTATACACCTGCACTACCTGATAAGATGACTGGGTAAGAAAAATACCGTATATTTTTTACTCTATAGCGCCAGATAGGCAATCATTTTCGAGCGTCATCAGTCGTCATCATCATCAGCCTGAAGACGTCAGCGCCTGAACTTGTATTATGATCGTTGACATTTACCAAACACATTGGTTCGTTTAGTAAAATCATTAATGTAATTTAAAAATGAAGTGCTAATTGCCTTTATTTGAATGATTTTGATTTTTAATTTTGTACGCTATTTATATGGCAAAACATGTTGAAACTCATCATAAATTTAACACCACTATAACTGTACTACTACACATTTTTAAACAAATAAAATATTATTATTGACTGAGCGGCCCATGAGTTTTCGAACCATTATTGGTTTGGTTTTACGAAATAAAGATATTTAAGTTTGAACTTTGAACATTACTTCAAAATCTTTGACAACGACTGATTTTAAGCTTTAATGAGGTCGTCAGTCCATCTTATAGTCAAGCACTGCGTCTTCCAGCCCGAGGTAGCCACTCGAGAATCTTCCTACGAACTCTCGAGAACCTTTTTCAAGCATATCTATGTAAATTTCTTTGACACGCTCTACGTGAAGTCCGTCGGCGTCAAGTTGCCGTTACACCGTAACGGCGACTTGACGCCGACAGATTTCATCATGTAAGGTGTCATTGGATTCGTCTCAATTCCACAATTAAGACGAATCCGTCGGCGCCTTTCATGATGAAATACCTGAGTGACATCTTTCTAATATACATATAAAAGCAGTTACGGTGTTCGTGGTCACACTCCTCCGAAACGGCTCGACCGATTTTAATATGAGATTACCTTGCGAAGTGTATTTTTATATTAATTGCAAAACGGGCAAAATTTACGCAGACGACGTTGCGAGGGTCAGCTAGTAAGCTATATAATTATTCGCTTAATTATTTTTAAGCAGTCGGGTTTTTATTATTATTTTATACTTAATTTAGCATTACCCGTACAAAAGAAAGTATTAAGAAATATTTTTAGAAACCCTAATTTGTAAAAAAAGGTTGCCTATCGTATTAATTATATTACCTAGAAGATAGTATCAGTTCCTGTACCTATTGATATCGATCTGAAGTCTTAGGTTTCTGGTCCGTAGTAGTTTTGTTAGAAGACTAAATGTCCACCTCGGCTTCTCACGGGTATTCTAATGTTGCTAATGAAGAAAATGACACCAAGTTTTTCTTTTATTACTTTCTTCTTCTAATTATTTTATTACGTTAGACAAATTTCCAAAAATCCTTCATCAGATGCATAGGTACATGAATGGCGTTAACTGCCAAAAATGTTTGTTGCCCCATCAGTTTAGGCTTAGCGTTATGAATCAGACAGTCAGTCGGGACAAGTAATTATTATGTATAGATATCTAGAGTGGGTGTCGTCAAGGCGACTAAGGGATTTCACACCGGAGGACGGGCAGCAGCGTCCTCTGCGTACTTAAAGCCTTACTGCGATCGCCAACCCGCTCGCCAAGCGTGGCGATTATGGCAATTACCCCCAGGATCTACATACCAGTAGGTTCTACTGGGGAGACCCGTGCCCAGCAGTGGGCCATCATAAGGGTTGATATGATGATGATATGATAGATATCTAGATAGGTACATAGTAAATATATGCCCAGGCGTGCGTATACATACATGAACCTGGCGTCGCGTCGCTTTGTTTAGAAGTGAATGTTCATGTCAGTTGCATAGGTCATATTTGTGTAATTTTATAACGAATCACATACAATACCGGACCTTGAATACACTAGTATTTTAATACCCTTGGAGTTTCGACATCATGTTGGATGTATGCTTTCTAAATTTTGACTGACAGTTAAGTAAATTACTTAGGGTGCGTTTCACTAAGTACCTACCTTGGTACTCACAACACAGCTGTTTTTCCCATTCAACTTGGTTGGGAGCATTACAAACGAAAATTTAAGTGGTACCTACTAAAATTATTAAGCTATTGCATAGCTTTTATCGCGGGCTTTAAGCGCGGCGACCGAATCAAGAAATTCCGTAATGAAAATCAAACCTAACACACCCCACTTCGCCTACCATGTAGCTCGGCCGAGCGTTCGCTTAACATAAATGTATATGGTACGACTGTACGAAGCTCGCACGGATCGAGACGAAAAAAAAAACTGCATAAATAAAAAAAATAAAATAATTGCATAAGTTGATAAAAAATGCTATGCAATAGCTTTACCGCGGCAGTCCCCGAGTGCCACACATTTTTAACATATATTTTATATACCTGTGATCGCACGCTGAGCAGGAGAATCGAGAGTTTCCACTAAACCTAACTCTTTTAGAATCACACAGTTTTTTTTTGTCGCCATCTTTAACTTATAAAAACAGAACCGTATTTCTCGAGGGCCTTTTCAACTCGACCCATCTCTTCAGACTCGGAGTGAGCGAAAATAGTGATGTTTTTACCACGACCTTAACGGCTGTGCTCGTCATGTGGAACGGTTGAAGGAGTACCTATTATGGTCGTTGTTGAGCTCGGTGGAATGCACTATTATTATTATGTTTATGGACTAGCTAAACCCGCAATTTCGTATGCTTGAAGTGGCAGTGCTGCTTACTCCCTAAACACGTGAGCGTGATGATAAGTAACGTAACTCTTTATATCATCAGCTGTCTGAAAGTCCCTTCAAAACCCGTCCAGCAAGAACAAACAGACAGACATAAGAAAATTATTATGAAGAATGAAAAAGGAAGATAAGAAAAAACTGGGTTTTTGTTATCAGTATCAGTTATACTTACATAAGCATTTAGTAAAAAACTGTTATTTTGTCATTACAAACAGACACTTTGATTTTATTTATTTGAATTTGTATAGATTATATAGTTGAATTGCGTAACAATTTGAGAGCCTAATTTTGAAAATATTAAAGTCACTTTCTATTTCACAGATATAATCCTAAATTGGCTGTAATGGTGTGGATTCATGGAGGGGCATTCGCGATGGGTTCCGGCAATGCGTTCCTCTATGGCCCCGACCATCTGGTCGCTGCAGGAGTAGTGTTGGTTACACTCAACTATAGACTTGGAGCTCTTGGCTTTCTGAGCCTTGAAAACGATGAGGTTCCTGGAAATATGGGACTTAAGGTATAAATCTTTATTAACTTATTTAAATAGCGTACTTTGTAGATAATGCTTTTTTATACCATCTATCGGTCAATTTCAAAGTATCCATACTTCCATCCATACTATACTATATATACTATACTATATACTATTATACTATAATATTATAAATGTGAAAGTAACTCTGTCTATCTGTTACGCTTTTACGCTCAAACAGCTAAACCGATTTAGATGAAATTTGGAATGGAGATAGTTTGAATCCCGGGGAAGGACATAGGATAGTTTTTATCGCGATAACCTACATCCACGCGGGCGGAGCCGCGGGCGAAAGCTAGTAAAACTATAAAATTGTCAACAACACTTCCTAGAGAAAGAAAATACTATGAGGAAGCGAAAGCTATGGATGTGCTAGGCATTTGCTTCTCTTAATTTAGATGGATATTCGCTGGCGCAGTGAGAGTGGATACTGATACTGTGTAGTACAAAGAGATTGTCGGTTCGATTCTCAAGCTGGATAAAATATTCTCATAATCTATACTAATATTATAAAGCTGAAGAGTTTGTTTGTTTGTTTGAACGCAGTAATCTCAGGAACTACTTATCCAAATTGAAAAAAAAAATGACTGTTAGATAGCTATTTATCGAGGAAGGCTATAGGCTATATAACATCACGCTACGACCAATAGGAGCGGAGCAGCAATGAGAAATGTTGCAAAAACGGGGGAAATTTACGCATACGAAGTTGCGCGGGAAAGCTAGTAATAAATATATGGAAATAGAGTATTAGCACAGTATTGAATAGAGACCGCCTTGTTGGCGCGGTGCGCGTTGGGAGTTGGAAGTGTATACGAGTGCTCGGATTTGTGTAAGTTAAAAAAAATAAGGAAAAAAAAACAAAAATTTTATTTGCAATTACTACAAATATATTTTTCACAACATTTTTATTTACTAACACTTTAAGTGGTTTCAGTAACGGTTTACGCAAGTACCCTATAAGTACTAGTAGTTAGCAAACCTTGTAACATTTCAGTGTATTGATACGTGCGTTTACTTATGTTACTGTATTTTGCTTGCGATTGTAACAGTATAATTTGACAGGCAACACACTCGATCTATCGTAATACTTACGTCACAAACCAAACATCAAGCTACAGGGAAAAAAACACGAATTAGGTATTCCTTCACTCATCAACCTAAGAAACTAGAAATGTTGATAAACTTTCGCGATTTGTACACATTATGAATATATATATAAATATATATATATATACAGGGTGTAACAGAAAGGTGTGGTCAAATTTCAGCAGCAGATAGGGTATGTTATCAGTTTTGCACCTACCATGGTGCCATAGCTGGTTGTGTGTTTATTCTTTTTGTTAAAATCCAGTAGTGAAAGGCGTATGGCATAAGAATTATACCTTCATTGGTACAAAATTCGATTGGATTAATATGGCATAGAACTTTTTAAGTCATACTTTTTTTAATTAATAATTTTTTCATTCATAAATAAACAAATGAAAAAATAATAAATATTTTTTTAGGGTATTCAGATTTTGATAAAATTAGGTATGTGCACTCAGTATAGTAGTATCATGGGCACATACCAACTCTTGAATATGACCACACCTTTCTGTTACACCCTGTATATGTATATATATATATATATATATATATATATATATATATATATATATATATACAGGGTGTAACAGAAAGGTGTGGTCAAATTTCAGTAGCGGATAGGGTATGCTATCAGTATTGCATCTACCATGGTGCCATAGCTGGTTGCATTATTATTACATAGTTATAGCATATTATTTTTGTCAAAATTCAGTAGTGAAAGGCTTATGGCATAAGAATTATGCCTCCCCTGTTACAAAATTCGATTGAATTATTATGGCATAGAACTTTTTAAGTCATACTTTTTTTAATTAATAACTTTTTCACCCATAAATAAACGAATGAAAAAATAATAAATATTATTTTAGGGTACTCGGATTTTGATAAAATTAGGTATGTGCACTCAGTATCATGGGCACATTCCAACCCTTGAATATGACCACACCTTTCTGTTACACCCTGTATATGTATTACGGATCTTAATCGCGTGAATAATTTAAGGTAAAATACCTTGTTTATTGCCCGACGTTTCGATCGTATTGCAACGACCATGGTCACGGGTAGACTAGTTCAGCTCAGCATCTCCTCCGTGAAGCGCGGGTTTCGGAAACTACCCTCGCTTGATTTTTATCACTTACTATTAAATTATTCACGATTAAGACCCGTAATATATATATTCTCTTAAGGAACTAGACCAAATCCAAGATTCGGCCTAGAGGTTCAAGTTTGGAGATGAAAAATTAGGAAACCTGCAAAATTTTCTAGTTTTCTGAAATGTTGTAGACCAGGGTTTCAGGAAACGCGAGCACTAAAGGGGTGTAAGCATGGGCTAAACTAGTAATAATACTAGCTTAGCCCACGCTCATGTATTTAAACTTTATGAACATAATTGTACTTTCAAAGACTTTCAATTCTTACAGTACCGAGTCTTTACATATTGACAGTACTAAGTTATCTGGCTCGACATATAACGGATTTTGAAACCGAAGATGAAAGAAAAGCAAGGGAAAGTTCAAGGAGAATGTGTCTGAGTAATAAGATAGAGCCAAAAATAAATATTGTGAAACATAGTATAAAATTTCAAGCTGTAAAATTGTTTAATTGCTTACCAAGGTTGTGAAAAAGGAAATTTATTTGGTTGTGTTAATGATACCGTAGTAAACCGGTTGATATTACATATAATCAAACAAATAAAACTAAAAAAAGGATAGTATAACAAATCCCAATTAAACATACATACATAAATACACAATATACCTACATAAATACATATATATATGCCTGCATAAATGTTTACATACCAAAAATACATCATCATTCGTATTAGTTAATTGTTATATTATTCTGATCATCGTATATTTATAGTATAACAAATCCCAATTAAACATACATACATAAATACACAATATACCTACATAAATACATATCATAAATACATATATGCCTGCATAAATGCTTACATACCAAAAATACATCATTAATTTCTGATCATCGTATATTTTCGTTTCTTTACTGCCTAGTCCCAGGAATTCGCGGTAAAAAAGGTTTCTTTTTTCAATAAAAATAGGTATTTCTTGTGTGATTTTTTGAATAACCGTTTATTACTTACTACTTAGCATTTTAAAAATATTGAATTGTTAGAAGTGGGTTCACGTCAATAGTATAATGGGTAGTATTTGAACCCGCGACCTCACGATTGCCTAAGCCACAAGCAAAAAATAAATCCCATTTTACATTTTGACAAAATTAGAATAGTATACTGGCAGTACTTTAAAGGTTTGCGGCAAAGTTGTTTCTTTTACCGCTACAATATGTAGAGCTGGTTTTTGCGTGAATGAGTAACAAAGATTCTATACATCCTTTCATCCTCCCGATCGCGATCAAACCTTCGCATTAAGACCTCTGCATTAGTTGAACTACGAGTACACCAAGAGTTGGAGAATCGAGGATCATTTTTCTATAGATATCGCCTGCTGAATGTGTCACTTTATATTATAAAATATTGAGCGTTTAGGCAGTGTTTGTTAAAAAAACTAAAATATAACTACTAGCTCCCTGCCTATTGCTATATCCAAATGAAATAGTTCAGTAATGAGAAGGCGTCGTCGCTACGCAATTTTCGGTCATGGTTGAGACATTTCGTTCAAGTTCGTTAACGTATTATTATTTGGCGCAATACTTTACAGCGACAATACACCTAGGATTTAAATATGTAATTATACAAAGTACATCACATGATTTTACGGTGCATAGGTATATGTATACTAATATTATATAGCTAAAGAGTTTGTTTGTTTAAAGGTGATAATCTCAGGAACTACTGGATGCCTACTCTAATTCAAAATCTCAATCTGTTCAATGAAAACGAAGTTTCGATCAAAAATGAGGTAGTAATATACAGAGTCAAGAACATCTATTTAATCCACTCGTTACAGAAAATCGTCTATGGGTTCTGTTAGAATAGTCCTCGTTCTTTAGCTTCTTCCACTGTCAGATAATAGATCAGGTACAAGACGTGCCTATAAAGATACAAACACACAGTTTTAAATATCTATGCTAATATTGCTAATAATACTGTAGCCTAATGGCTAAGGCATTGGACTTACAATCGTGAGATCGCGGTTATAAATCCTACCCATTATACTACCGACGTGAACCCACTCCTAACACAAGCCATTGAGTTAAGCTGGAGGGGTTAACATGATTGCTTGTAATGTGGGACCACATTGCTAGTTATCTATTTAATAAAAAAAATGATTTACAGGTTAATTTTACCGACAGGGGGCATGGGCATGCACCCCCTTGCTCCCTGCTGACGGTACCCATGAATCCTACTCTTCATTCTAGGTAGTACATACGACATAAACACCGTAACATATCAATTCACTTGTTGTAGGACCAAGTGATGGCGATGAAATGGGTTCGCGACAACATCGAAGCGTTTGGTGGTGACGCCGGCAAGGTCACCATCTTCGGAGAGTCGGCCGGAGCCGCCTCTGTACATCTGCACATGCTGTCACCTGCTTCAAAGGTTAGTATTAAAACTATAGCTCGCTAGATTATACATATAGCATGTCTTTTATCCATCCATGTGCAAAACTTTTTAGTACTGCACCTGTCCCACCAACGACGATGAGCGAAAAGCGTGTAGCTGTGTATTTATCGCTCAAGAAACGTACAATAGATGTACTAGTATAGTATTATATTATCTGTGATAGATGTATTTGAAACATTAGATAAACTAAATTACTATCAGCTTTAGTGGGTACAATATAATAGGCGCATCTACTTATAACAAAGGTAAAAACTTTGTGCTTAAATTATGACCAAAGTACTTGTAACGAATGATTAAATATAAAATATTAATTCTGATATCAAAAGCAAGAAAAGAATGACCTTTATACGTCACGCAGAATCTTTACTTACAAAAGTCAAAGTAACAATGTAACAATTAAAACAAAGTGACAACAAAATTCACCCAAGCATAATAAAGTAACAAGGAGCAAGCAACTTAATCCATTTTTCTTTATCTTTTCGCTGTATAATAACCGCTACGTACAGGATGATTTTTGACTACATTTTTGAACTTAATCGCTGATAGACTCATAATACTAGCTAGTATCTTGTTAAATGCTCTCACAGGAAGACTCATAAATAAATTATGAGTTTTATGTAGCCTATGATATTGTGTAGAGTGCGACATATATATATTGATATACTGGCAATAAAAACACAAAAAAAACTATGTCGGACCATGCTCAGTGTAGGGTTACGCAACCTTGAATATTTAATATAATTACTTTATTAATATAATAATTGCATTTTTGAAAGATAGAAAAATTTGAAGTCCAGCCCCAGAAATCGAGCCCGAGACTTCCGTAAGCTAAACCGAGGCCGGAATCGAACCACCTATCTGGACTATGTTACTAGATGTTTATTGTAGACCTCGTCCGTGTAAACAAAAGAGATGCAGTATAGAGCGAGTACTTGTCAGCAGTGTGAACGGTCAGCGATCAACTATTAATATCTGTATCTCTTTTATCTACATGTACGTTTCTTGAGCGATAAAATCGCTACTCGCTTTCTCGCCGTTGGTGGGACAGGTGCCTTGAATCTACTTGCGTAGTATATACTACCTCTATACTACGCAAGGTCGGACTGGCCATGTAATCAGAGTGTCATTTTCTACACGGGCATTGGTCTGCGCGGTCTGCTATTATCTGGTAAGTTGGGTTGAGGTTAGCGCAGCTAGCGCATTCTCTTTTCCTTACTCCCTTTATAACAAGCTTGTGAGGCTTTTAAATCATAATGCCTCCCAGGCCTCTTAAGCCAGGCGTGGATCAAATGAGGGACGGAGGGGACAGGGGGAATTACCACCACCCCTTCAAAGTCAGTCACACTTCTTTTAAATCATAATGCCTTCCAGGCTTCCTAAACCAGGCGCGAATCAAATGAGGGGGGAAACAGAGGCAATAACCCTTCCCCCCTCCAAAGTCACTCACACTTCTTTTAAATCATTATGCCTTCCAGGCCTCCTAAGCCAGGCGCGGATCAAATGAGGGAGGAAACAGAGGCAATAACCCTTCCCCCCTCCAAAGTCACTCACACTTCTTTTAAATAATTATGCCTTCCAGGTCTCCTAAGCCAGGCGCGGATCAAATGAGGGAGGAAACAGAGGCAATAACCCTACACCCCCTCCAAAGTCACTCACACTTCTTTAACATAATTTTCCCTTCACGCCTCCTAAACCAGGCGCGGATCAAATGAGGGGGGAAACAGAGGCAATAACCTTTCCCCCCCTCTAAAGTCACTCACACTTCTTTTAAAAAAAGTGTGAGTTGATTCAAATGGATTTTGAGGTTCAAGGTAACAGGGGAAAAAAGTCCCTTCAAAGACACTCAGACTTGCGTTTCGGCGTAATTCAACAAAGTGCCCCCTTCCACCTCAGAACATAATCTTTGATTCACTCCTGTCTAAAGCCCAGTCTAACTCTGACTATATGTATACCTACTTGCTGCAGGCTACTACTTACTACTTGTTTAAAAATGCGGTAGAAAGCGATTGAAAATATCCTTCATACGACTTTCATCTCTTACGGCAATTAACTTAGCGTCAAAATGGATTTTGATGATTGATGAAAAATATTAAGCTTTAAAGTGCAAATTTTTGTTATAGTCAAGTGTCCCCCCCCCCCTGCCAGCTAAATGGTTGATGAAATGGGAATGTGAAAAAAAAAACGGTAAAATTAATAAAACTATCACATTAAATCGTGAAATTAAAACTATCACGGCTAAGTAGGCAATACAAGTTTACGAGTAACAGCTGATCAAATCAGAAGTAACAACATTTTCGTACAAATTCCATTGAAAAATTAGTATTATAATTAGTAGATATAACGTTGTAGGTATGAAACTAAAACAACAGAAAACCCACTTCTTAAGCCACATTATCCGAATGGGGGGGACTACGGAACCCTACATTGTGCGTGGCCCGACATGCACTTGCCGGTTTTTTATTGTATAAAACATTTATCAGTAAAAAAATGTAACAAATATGTTCCTATTACAAAAGTACATGCATGCGAAACTAATAAATGTCAAACTTGTTAAGCAATCAACATTATATAAGCTGTTGTGTTGCTGAAAGTAAGAGTCATCTTATCAGTCAATATCCGCTTAGCCAACAAGTTACTTCTTTGATTGTTATCAGTCAGCATCAGATACATATTGAGAGAGATGAAGTGTTGTATAGATACATGAGGCGTCAGGGAATTATGACCAGCTCCCCAAATACTGGCCTACTGCGTAGAAGATGACCACCTGGAATAGGATTAAATTTTATGATTAAACTTTTTTGTTATTATGGTCGAAGCTCACTGTATTTTAGGAAGTTTCACAGAATTTCCTAAGTAAAATTTTAATTAGGTAATATAAGTTTAACTATTAGTCAACATGAGTGTAAAAGGGTAGTTACTTATGTAAACAAAAAAATCCGAAAGACTAATTACCTAGTTAAAAAACCTGACACTTAAACTGCCAACGGTTAAGTATCGATTAAATTTTATGCTAAAGTGATTTGATTAGCAAAAAAATAGTAACGTCATAAGCCGCATATTAGTATGAGATCTCCATATAAAATCTGCGTTTTGATATTTTTTAAAGAGTTGTTGTTCTGACTAGCTGGAAACTAGCCCATGGTCAGAGACGGAGGTTTTGTACAATAAGGTTTTAAGGACTTTATCTATATAGATGCCACCACTTTCCCATTGGTGCTCCACGACAAATAAAAGCACTAAAATACTAGATGATAACTTACCTTTATTAAGAATTATTTTAATACGATTATATAATGTGACGTTGCTTTAAAAAAATAGATTTAATTATGGTGGTATGTAAAACGAAATACCTACCGCAAGTCCTTTTTGGGAGGATGCCATAACACGCATCACACAGAGACCGTAACATGAACATCTAAATTATTTGCCAAGTGAAGGGAGTTCAACTTTTGAACCTAATATAAGTCGCTGAACCATATGAATCGCTGAACTGCGGTCAAAATAATTGATAAAAATTCGTGAATCCCAGTAAACTTACTAAAATGCCTCCGACGACTGCATGTTTTAAGGTTATCTTGTTTTCATATTTTTTTAAGTAGACGGGTTTTTTAAATATATTTTTTTCATTTTTAAGGGCTTAGTTCTAAGACGTAATAAACTGTACCTAACTACCGAAAATTTCAGCGAAAATGGTTGGTAACTAACTTTTAATAAACAGCGTTATTCTTGGTATAGTGCAAACCTGAAAGTAGTTTGCTCAGAATCAGTAACTCAATCCAATGGGGTAATTTTTGGACCGTGTTATATTTTTCATTTAATGAATTATTCAATAATTAATCATTCTAACAGTCCAAATCCTGTTTACAATGTGATGTGAAATGTAATCATCACTTATTGTTCAATAATAACCATGGATTGCGTACTACGAGACGCAATGAGCACGATAGCGCGAAGAACACAAGACAACGTGAATGGCTTTTATCTATGCAAGTTTTCAATATATTCATTTTCTTTTAATTTATAAAAAACTACCGAATAAGCTAAATCCTAAGCTTATTATGTGCCAACGGTTTTTGTTTATAATAATGCTCTGTATATTTTCATTGTTATTTCGTTTATACTTACTTCATAAAAAAAATTACGCCAGATCTGGTTGAATATAAGCACGGAAACTTTGTAAACACCATTACTGTTCTGTGAAATAAACTATTCTTTTTTTTATATAATTTCTTTAAGTAAAAATCTTGTTGGGGTGTCTGAGCTTTTCTAATTGCATGAATAAGCATAAAAAGTCCGAACAGATTTTCAGACACAAGTGGATTAAATTGATGTTGGTCAAAGCTTCGTTTTTATTGAATTACAGTAGGCCTCCAGGTTTGCACAATTTTTTATACAAACAGTTTGCGGATGCAATAATGAGTGCGCCGCCGGATCTTTTAGCAAGGTCATGGGTTACTTTTCTCGCGATGCATGTGGGTGGTGTTGGAGTCACGGTGACTAACAAGTGATGGCAAGTATTGCTATGCGGCTCTACCTAATCACTTAGAACATCTAGAACAGACGTTCATTTAAAAAAAAAGATGTCTAGCAATCTGCATTGCAGATCACTAGTAATCTAGTTAATCGTTTTAGATAGGATAAATAGCTTGTTTTAGGAGTGGATTCACGTCGGTAATAGTCGGTACCTATTTTAATGGGTGGAACTGTGGAACTCGATCTGTAACCGATACCGATTTTTTTTCTTCTTAAAATAAGATAGTTAGCAAATTGATAGTAATGTGGGGTTGAGTCCCACATTACTAGCAATCTTGTTAACCCCTCCAACTAAGCTTAAAGGCTTATGTTAGGAGTGGGTTCACGTCAGTAGTTTAATGGGTAGGATTCGAAACCGCGACCTCACGAGACCGATGCCTTAGCCATTAGGCTATATAGATGTAATATCATATCATATTATACAGAATAAATGTTATAAGTACACGAGAGTAGAAAATAGAGCAAATAAAGTTTAACATAATCTTGGTAGGTAATTCTTTTTTTTTATTCTTTTTTTTTTAAAAAAGACGACTCCTGCAGTATGGTACAAGCCCTGTGTCGCGGGGGACTTTACAAACATACAAGTCACGGACACAAAGTACACCCAGACTCGGAACAACAATTTGTGGCTCACACAAAGTGGTATCCCGTGTGGGAATCGAACCCACGACCTCTTGCATAGCAGTCGGATATTCATATACCGGTTCGCACCTGATTGTGATTGATGAAGCCACAATTCATGTGCATTGTACCAAGACGATCTGTTCATTACATAATATACAATATCATATTGTACAGTACGGTTGATGGTAATATATGCATTAATAAGCACGCAATGATTAATAACTGCGGAAATGTATTTAGGTAAGTAATGGCGGATTTTGGAAATTATACATTCGGCCAAACTTATACGGATATGACAGTAGGTCGTTCAATCCCTGACATGAAAAGACGATGACTCAATGCCGTTGCATATCAATGCCTTGTTTGATGATAATAGTCGGGTCCGTTTTTGATTATCTTGATGGAAAAGCTACGAGTAGTTTAGGCAACGTTGCTATTGACAAGTTCATAGGTGGATGACCATTTCTTTGCAAATGTCGCAATTCAGACTCGAGAAATGAAATTAGTGGATAAGGGGTAATAGGCTGGTTTCCTAGGTAAACAAAATAATACAAAATCTAAACTAATATTATAAAGCTGAAGAGTTTGTTTGTTTGTTTGTTTGAACGTGGTAATTTCAGGATCTGCTTATCCGAATTGAAAATTCTTTCACTGCTGGATACCCCATTTATCGAGGAAGGCTATAGGCTATATAACATCACAGAAATGAAATCATAGAAATGTTGCAAAAACGGAGAAAATTTACGAAGACGAAGTTGCGCGGGACAGCTAGTTAATAAATAAAACTACTTTATAAATACCAAGGAATAAGTCCCGATTAAATTTTGAGATTAATCGGATTTTTTATCATTAATCATATCATGAAATTAAGTGATTTGACTAGAAAAAATAGTGTCGTCATAGGCCAGTATTTATATGAGATCTAAAGAGTTGTTGTTTTGACTAGTTGAAAACTAGCCCATTGGAGAGTTCAAGCCGCCTCTTCAATAGTGTAATAATGACATTGGATAACTGTATCTTAGTGGCAGATATAGAGCTAGGGGCTCAAAGAATAAGCTATATAACATCACGCTACGACCAATAGGAGCGGAGCAAGAATGAAAAATGTTGCAAAAGAAGTTGCGTGGATCAACTAGAAATAAATAAACATATTTAAGTACTTACCTGTGCCCGCTACTTAATCCGCGTGAAGTTGCAGTGCTGTTCACTCCCCATAGCGTGATTATAAGTAGCCTAAATTACTCCTTACATTATCAGCTGTCTGACAGTGCAAGTCCCGTCAAAATCCGTCCAGCCGTTTCGGAGATTATGCGGAACAAACAGATAGACAGACAGTCAGACCGACCGAGAGACACACAGACCGATAGACAAACAGACAGACAAAAAAATTTAAAACTGTGTTATTTATCCTTTTTTTATGCAACTAGCTTACCCGCGCAACTTCGTATGCGTAAATTTCCCCGTTTTTGCAATATTTTTAATTGCTTCTCCGCTCCTATTGGTCGTAGCGTGATGTTATATAGCCTATAGTCTTCCTCGATAAATAGGCTATCCAACAATAAATATTTTTTCAATTTGGACCCGTAGTTCCTAAGATTATTGCGGTCAAACAAACTCTTCAGCTTTATAATTTTAGTATAGATTAGTAAAAAACTGTTATATTGACATTACAAACAGACACTTCAATTTTATTTATAAAGATATGTATAGATATATATCAAAATATATTACGATATGACTATTTTTTTCAGGGTTTGTTCCACGCAGCAATCGCTCAGAGTGGCGTTGCAATCGCACCTTGGGCGCTGGCGTCTGAACCAAGAGCTCGCGCGTTTGACCTCGGCAAAGAATTGGGCATCGATACCAACAGCACCGCTGAACTATTAGGTAAGTTAGTAAGTAGATATTAACTTCTTCCCTGCTAATTTTAGCCTTTCAGCATACATTTAAAACAACATGGCCAAAATCATAGACCATAGATGGAATAGATGGTCAGCGAAATTTTTCTATTCCAGTATAATATATTATTTTTTTCTTAATTGATTTCGATTCTGAATTTTGTGTTTGTTTGTTTGTTTTGTTTACAATAATCGCTTTAAAAAGATAAAAAATGTGGAGTTCTTCCGATCGACGATTCGGGTCATAAATGCATAACTAGCTGTTATTTTAAATTTTTCTATGTTGCTAATGTTTAATTTATGACGTGATAACGTCTTAAAAATCGATAACCGGCTGCACTCACGTAAAAAAATATGCGTCACATTCTGTCTACGGTCACGTTTCGCCTGCTGATAGGCTGATGTATCAGCCTATCAGCGAATGGCAATTGCAGTCACAGGCATTGTTGTTTATTACAATGTCTTAATAATTTTTCTTATGACGTTATAAACTTATAAAGTAAAATTATCGTCTGTATACACACAACTTTACAGCCAACCATTTTTAGGGTTCCGTAGCCAAAATGGCAAAAAAGGAACCTTTATAGTTTCATCATGTCCGTCTGTATGTCCGTATGTCACAGGCATTTTAATCAAAGACTACTCAATGACTCAATGAAATCTTGGGGTCTTGAAGTAGCCGCTACTTAGTTTGATATCTAAATAATAAAAATAAGTATTATAGGGTCTACATGTACAGATGTCTAGATGTAACAGAAGTTGATTTTTTTATTCAGCTAACATCAACGTGTGGCACATAATTCGACAGTTACCGTTTTTTGATTGAGTCAATATTTTTGGAATAATTGCTCCGAAAGTTGCATAATTGTGTCCCTCTTTCCTATCTTTTGAACTGTGTGACAAAAAAAAAATAATTAAAAAAAACACAAAGGTAGCTCTTATTAAATAGTTTAAACTTTAAACTGAAATTATTTCGGACATGATGTTGACGGGTATACCGTAATTGAGTTATTGCACTGCGTTTCTCAACAAATGGGTGTAAGTGTCATGAACATACGCTCTTCTACAGATGCAATTATTCAAGGCTGCATGTCAGAACCCTACACTGACCATGGTCTGACATGCTCTTGCCCAGTTTTTTCTTTCTAATGCAATTGCAGTATAAATAGAGAAAGGCAAAAAATGCCTATTTAAAAAATGTGCAATTTGGCTGTAATCGTGGGTCCTTATGTTTAGTTCCGTAATGATATCGTTTTAGATTCTTTGAAATCAATTCGTCATCAGTAACTTTCTTCACTACAGGTTATCTTCGCGCTACACCTAGTGAACTCCTAGTAAAGGCAGGTGCTAGGCTGGTGGGAGCCAAGGGGAAGTCAGTAGATCTACAAAGTACTGTAGCCCTGCCATTCTTACCTGCCCTGGAACCTGATTTACCTGGAGCCTTCCTCACGCAGTACCCAAATGAAACGATACCAGGAGCGGACGTGCCGTTCCTCACTGGATATAATGCACAAGAAGGCATTATACTGTTTAGACGTAAGTGGATTCGTTTTATTTTCACTAATTTTTGTGTCGCTGCCCATAATATGTTCTAACAGTTTATTTATTAACTAGCTGTCCCGCGCAACTTCGTATGCGTAAATTTTCCCCGTTTTTGCAACATTTCTCATTGCTGCTCCGCTCCTATTGGTCGTAGCGTGATGTTATATATATATAGCCTATAGCCTACCTCGATACAGGTAACATGGAAATAATTTTTCAATTCGGATCAGTATTTCCTGAGATTACCGCGTTCAAACAAACAAACAAACTCTTCAGCTTTATAATATTACTAACTGTCCCGTGCAACTTCGTATGCGTCAATTTTCCCCGTTTTTGCAACATTTTTCAGTGCTGCTCCGCTGCTATTGGTCGTAGCCTGATGTTATATAGCCTATAGCCTTCCTCGATAAATGAACTACCTAACAGAAACAGATTTTTTCAATTCGGATCAGTAGTTCCTGATATTACCACGTTCAAACAAACAAACAAACTCTTCAGCTTTATAATATTAGGTATTAGTATAGACTAGATTTCGCCCGCGGATCCGCCCGCGTGTTTGATGGATATGGTAATAAAAGCTATTTTATGTGTCTTCCCGGGATATAAACTGTCTCCATACTAAATTTAATCAACATCTAGGTGAATAAAGCAAACTCTTTGATAGAATTAATGGGCCCTTGTGAGATTCCCTAGCCGAATGGGTGCATTAAGTGCACTCGAAAGTACACTTAATTCACCTGGGTGAATTAAGTCTACTAATTGGTGCACTCGATTCTTCCAGGTGAATTAGCTGGGTGAATTAAGTGGAATAGACCAATCGGGGTCGATTCAGCGGTTTAAGCGTGAAAACTTCACAGACAGACAGTTACTTTCACATATTAATAGTGTTTGTAAACTTATTAGTTTGAATTATTTCATCTTAGGTTTTTTACAGCTGACAGTGTTTAGATCCCGGCTCAATGCTTGCCTCCCGGCTAAATAATAAATCTCTTTCATACCTTTAAACGAGCAATTCTTATATGTATATAATCTGAATCTCGGAAACGGTTCCAACGATTTTAATAAAATTTAGTATGTTAGAGGGTTTTCAGTTTTAGAAAACGTCGTTGAAAATACTACACCGATCAAAGCTCGGTCATCCAGTACCTTAATATTTAAATGCTAATATGGTATATTGTATGTGTTACAAATCCATACAGAAATTTTTAAGTGCTCCTGAAAACTGTATAACTAAAAACATATTATAAAAAATGCAGTACCTAGGTATTTTTTACGTATCCAATATTAAGCTATTGTATAGCTTTTATCGCGGGTTCGGGCTTTGAGCGGGGCGACCGAATCAAGAAATTCCGTAACGAAAATAAAAACTCACACCTCCCACTCCGCCTACCACGTAGCTCGGCCGAGCGTTCGCTTAACGTATATGTATGTGGTACGACTGTACGAAGCTCGCACGGATCGAGACGAGCGGCCCCGAAATGTAATGAAATAAAAAAAAAATATTAATTAAAAAACAAAAATGTTTTCTTATTAATTCTTTTTTTCGTTCATTTCAAAAAAAAAAATATTGCTTAGGTTGATAAAAAATGCTATGCAATAGCTTTACCGCGGCAGTCCCCGAGTGCTACACATTTTTTTAAAATCAGAAATAATTTTGTCATATTTCGTTTAGAATGAAACCGATTTAGATACGAGAGTTCAAGAAAATACTTATAAGATGATGTATCTACTCTTTTTAATCATCTTTACTACCTACACTACTGTGCCATATACTTCCGTATTGTAACAAAGTAAAATTATTATTACTGCTATGCAACACGTATTACGACAACATTCAATTAAAACATGTCGAGTTCCTACTGCTAGTAGATAGTTATTTATATTTTTATGGTATAGTTTATATGATAATGAATAACCGTATCACTTAATATGTAAATAGGTGTACCTACTTACGTGACTGTACTCTGTTTGACGTGATCTATTTATCGATGATATATTTAATTAGATGCTTTAAAGGCAAATCAGTGTCTTGAATAAAAACGTAGGTACTGTGGCAGGTGCGTCGGAGACTCGACCGGCCGCTCGCATAAAGCCTCATTACTTGCTAACTGTTTGTCTTGACGTTCCAAAAGTTTGAAATAATGAGGAAGAAGAAAATGAAAAAAACAATTGAGAGAATTGAGGGAAGCGCCAAGACGGACAGTAGACGTATTGACAATTGGACGTATATTATCCGAATCCGAACAAGTTTAGAAGTGTAAAAAGCACATATTTAAATATTGTTAATTATATGTCGTTATTGGGCTAATGAGATAGCTTTTTATTCCTGATTCCCTGAAGTAAGGATCCAGGCTACGCTACGCCAACAGCCAACATTACACATTACAGTACCTACTCGATCTACTAGTACTTTTTTTATTATACGACTCCCGCAGTACAAGCCCTGTGTCGCGGGGGACTTTACAAACAAACAAGTCACGGACACAAAGTACACCCAAACTCGGAGCAACAATTTGTAGATCACACAAAGTGGTGTCCCGTGTGGGAATACAACCCACAACCTCTTGTGTAGCAGTCGGATACACTCCCACTGCGCCATAGTTATTTATTATCTATAATTATGCAATATGTAGTTGGTTTATTGTCTTTGCAATATTCTACTGGTAAATAAATTGCAAATTATGTATGGTATGATAAATCAATCTCCTAAGCAAAATCAGTTACAGCAGCCCATCTCATTAGAGACTAATCAACTAGCAGGAGATGTCACAGTGCCTCTGCCTATACAAGGTGTTTGCGCAGACACAAGTGCACTATTTATTTCTTCACTCTCATCTCATAGTCTAATGAAATGGAAATATAGCCCGACTGGAGAAACATAGGCGTTGAACCGACATTTTTCGAAAACAGCCACCCATCTATAGACCGATAGCGGTTATGTTGTTTAACCTCACTATAATTTGCTCTGTCGCCATTGGGTGATGGACTCCTCGTAAATGGTTACGTTAGAGGTTAACAAATATAATAATTAAGAAAAGACGGCAATAGTATGGTGGAATTTGGAAATTGGGTGCATATTTACACAACAATAACATAGTAGGGCTGCTCTTATTCACAGAAATAACATAAGTACTTAAACGAATATATATTACGCAAGTTACCGTGACCCGTAAAAGAGCTCAACTTCAACTCATGACAACCGGAGGCATTAATATTATGCAATGGTCGCAGAAATCTGCCTACTCAAAATCAATGTCACTGACTGATCCTCTCTTTAACATTTGTTATGCATAAAATAGCAGTTTACTGTTTTTTGTATTTTCGTTTCTAGTTTTTAAATGGAATCTTAGTCGATTACTTAAAAAACTCTCTTAAACATTAGCGTATAAAAATATTAACTTTGGCTCAATACAATGGCCCATTCAGAAGGCTAAATGCGGTTTTCTTGTACGCCCAGGTAAAACTAACTGATAGGACGCCAAAAAGCCAAACGCGAAATACAATTTCCTGCTAATACCATTTCAACAATATCGGCCAACTATGTTCCGCGAACTTGAGAGTTAAATCATCACTTTTGGTTTAATTTAACAACTAGGTAACAAGGAGTTGTAAATATTTTTACAGCTCCGCGTTTAACATGTAAAATCACAGAACAGACAATCTTGGACTCTACGAGTCCAAATATACTTGAAATACGTGATAACTAATATGGGTGGCTTAATCATATCGTAAGAATGAGACCTTGTGATTTAAAGAAGAAAACTTGAAACAAAATAACCTTGAAACCGGCAACGAGATAATGTGATTCAAAGAAGAAAACTAAACAGAAAATAAACTTGGAACTGACATCGAGACCTTGTGATTTAAAGAAGAAAACTTGAAACAAAATAACCTTGAAACCGGCAACGAGATAATGTGATTCAAAGAAGAAAACTAAAAAGAAAATAAACTTGGAACTGACATCGAGACCTTGTGGTTTAAAGAAGAAAACTTGAAAGAAAATAACCTTGAAACCGGCAACGAGACTTTGTAATTCAAAGAAGAAAACTAAAAAGAAAATTAACTTGGAACTGACATCGAGACCTTGTGATTTAAAGAAGAAAACTTGAAACAAAATAACCTTGAAACCGGCAACGAGATTATGTGATTCAAAGAAGAAAACTAAAAAGAAAATAAACTTGAAATTGGCGAATGCACAGAATGTGCGAGCCAGAAAGGGATTATGGCTTTTTTACCGAGTGTTAAAAAAAGTGTAACAAAAAGAGATGGTCAGACCGTCTTCTTTTTGTTAAATTTCAGAACCAACGGGAATTACATAAATATTGTATTCTGCTTCAAAATCCAATATATTTAGGTAAGTAATAAATCAAGGTTGTCTATCAAGTGATTATATACTTTTGATTTTATACAAAATCGGTAGGTTGACTCTCAGTATCATGGGTATATGACAAGTCTTGAATTTAATCTCATCTTTCGCGCAATGATTAGCACCTTCCCTCGGAGCGGAAGTTACGAAACACAACATCGTGAAGGGCCCATGTTTAGGACAAGTTCCGTTCACTCGGTTGTATTGCAAAACACTGGTACTGTACCGTGGATTTTGCTCTCAATTCGGAATAGCCTTCGTAGTTTAGAGAGATTGGTGGAAAATTGCTCAAATTGCGACTAATTAGGGTATCCAGAAATATTAAGAAACACATTCTACAAGTTCTGATGTGAAAGGACATAGTAACTTTGCTTAAATTGATGTGATGGCAACATAGTCCTAATGGCTTATTTCCTTTGACATAGGTGGGTATAATAAAGTTGGGAATTGCAGGCGGCGTGTAACCTTAAGCATTTTTTTTACTCAAGACACGTATGGTACTTAGATGTAGATCCTGTGTAAACAAAAGAAGTACCTACGTATATTTATACTTATAATAACAATATCTTGGGACAACCCACACAACGTCATCTGATACCAAACTAAGCAGAGCTTGTACTATAGGTACCAGATAATAGATAAATATACTTATATTTCTAAATACATATTATAAATTAATTACAGACAGACACAAAATAAACCATCGTGTTCATCACACAAAAAAATATACGGGATGGGGATCGAGCCCACGACCCCCGGCTTAGCAGTCAGGGTCACTAATAATTTGGATTGTTCACACTGCCGGCGAAAGCTCGCCCTATACTGTATCTCTTTTGCTTACACGGTATCTACATCTATTGTACGTTTCTTGAGCGAGGAAATGGTTGATAGTTGCTCGCTACTCGCCGGCGGTGGGACAAGTACCTTACCTGCAACAATTGGTAGGTATCTACGATACCCTGGTATTATAGGTTTAGAGGACCTCATACAGTAGTGCAATAAGATCAAATTGCATATAAATGATTATAAATTATAATAAGTGGTTAGCTATCAGTACTGTGGTAGATGTGTCGAGGGATCGAAGATCTCACATGAAGCCTCTATGGTTCTTTTAAAGACTGATTTGAAATGTGAGAAAAAAACAATTAGGAGGTAGAACCGTCAATGGCCTGAAAAGTCGTATAGAAAGAATGAATGATTATTATTCTTTTTAAGTTGGAAAATTGTATATTCAAATATATCTAGTTCAACGGGGAAGTTATTTGTTTAATTTCTCACCAAGTAACACCGATACCGATGCTGAGGATCTGCTGACAGGTTTGTAGATCAGGATCGACGATCCTGTAGTATGAGAATGTATGGCGCCGTTCCCGAGGCCTGTGACAGACGCGCGCGGCCGACTACTGACGTAGGCTGCGCGCGCACTCTGACTATTGTCGTATCGGTCGCGCGCGTCAACCGCTTATCGTAAGCCGCGCGCGGCTCGCGATCGGCCGCGATGCACGGAAATGAACCTTTAAACTGACAACAACCTTGCAAATAACATAGATAATAATTTTAAAATAAGCATGTAAATCGGATAAGCGGTACTCTCATGAAAAGAATAATAGATAGACTTCAGAACACACAGATCTATTTATATTTAAGATAGACGTTAAAATTGATGACATGAATTATTAAACGTCATCATTAATTGGGTAGTTGACAATAATAAAAGTAAATTATTTTATACTAATCAGGTAATAGTAGATCTTAAAATGGTTTAAAAAGAACTGTTATTTTATAATTTAACAGGTTTTTGAATTTAAAAGCATGAAAACGAATACTAAAAGTAATTATTTGACGATAGGAACTTATAACGGCATAGGTTGTTATTCCATAAACATTTCTATAGACCTTGCCGTTTTTATTTCATAAAAAGAGCAGTCTCTTTTTATAAAATAAAAACGACGATTTGACTTGACAGTCAACATCCCTAATATTGGAACTAGACATTTTACAAAATATTGTAACTTTTGCAAAACTTAAGATAAAACTTAAGATTGCTGCACACTACTTACTCTAGGTACCCCCCACTCAGTAATAAATCTTATCGCAGAGGTTGTATTTTTTGTTTCACATAGGTATTGACCATCTGATACCAAAATAGGCAGAGCATGGCAACGCAACTAATACATTTCTAATCAAATAGGTAGGCCATAAGAAATTAAAAATTGATTTCCGTAAGTTACATAATTACAAAAATGATCTCGTAAGCAAAGTAACGTAGATACGTGAATAGGGACACTGTTTATGTTACTAAATACCATACCTGGTATTTTTACGCATGACAGATCAATGCAAATTGTTAACGTAACAAGTTTAAAATGTTTCTTCTCACGTACCTACTGTTATGTCATGTTCAAATAAGTATTTAGGTAGGTAGTTGTTTACGTATATAGTGCACATCGGCTCAATTTCACGGATTTCACCATGACTCATAACTTCATAAGTTCCGTAAACAATTGGGCAACGATTGATTTTGAAAGATGATTCTTAAAATAGTATAACATATTAAGAAACTTTAGGAAGCTTTCGATCATAATCAGTGTGAGAGAGCGTCCATAAATTACGTGAGGTGATGTTGACGGAGCTTTGACCCCCTCCATCCTTCTAGTGAGATATCGTGAGATTCGGCTCGATCCCCTTCCCTCGCTAATCTCACGTGAAATTTCACGTTGGACTAGTCGCTCACATGACGGGGGCGGTAGGGTAGCAATGAATGTCAAAACCAGACAAAAAATTGTAAAAAAATATAAAGTTTACTAAATTTAATCCAGTTTCTTGCGAATAAAAATTGTGTTAGACGCCAAGACCCCTCCTCTCCGCCACGTAAGATTCGTCTCGACCCCCTCTCCTCTAAAAGCCTCACGTAATTAATGGACACCCCCTAAGACAGTGTGCTACATAACAATGTTAGATACTAATAAGAAAGAGTGACACATTTGCGGTAAATTAACTTTAGGTAATTATGTGTAATCATCCTATTTTCCTCGTTGGTCCAGTGCAGTATTGACGATTAGCGGACTGTCGTACTGACTGTACCTACTTAGCAACTTGCGAGCATCAAAGAATAGAAAAATTTGAGGTCTAGTAACATAGGTGGTTCGATTCCGGCCCCGGTTCGGCTACGGAAGTCTCGGGTTAGATTCCTGGGTCTGGACTTCAAATTTTTTTTATTTTCAAAAATGCAATTATTGTATTTGTAAACTTTTTAGCAAAGTTACTAAGCTGAAGAAATTTCGCGGTTTAAAAAAAAATGATTATCTGCAAAGTCAAATAAGCTAGAAATGTGAGCGAAAAGCGTGTTCAGTTGTTACAGGGGACGAAACCATGGTTTTGTACTATGATTCTCTCTCTTAAAGGGAATCGATGGAGTAGCATCGCCCTAGTGAAAATCCACCTTGGAAGGCCATGGTAACGCAATCCACCAAAAAGGTAATGGCTACGGTATTCTGGGATTGTCACGGAATGCTAATGATTGACATCAAAGAAATGAATACCACGGTAAATGGCAGCTACTACGCCACCCTTATTTAGAAGTGTCGTGGAAAACTTAGCAGAGGTATATCCACATTATCCACAACGAGGTTCACACAGCTTTAATTGCCAAGGCTGCGAATGCAAAATGTGGCTTCGAGGAAATTCGCCCCCCACTTAATAGTCCCTACCTGGCCCCGTGGTGACTATTATTTGTATTCGAAATTTAAGGCAGACTTAAGGGGAAGAAGATTTTCTCCGGATGATGAAGTGGCCTGTGCGGTTTACGCCCATTTTGAGAATAAAACTTCTGAGTATTTTTTACAAGAGGATATAAATGCTTACTAAGAGATTTGAAAAGTGCATTGAAATAGAGAAAGACTATATCAAAATATATAAAATTACTTTGTGTTATAAAATGTGTAATAAATAATTCTCTAAGTAGGTACTCTAACTTCCGTAAAAGTTTTAGAAGTGATAACGTCTTATAAATCGATGACCGGCTGCACTCACGAAAAAGTGTCACGTTCCGCTCACATTCCGTCTGTTTAAGGGTTGCCAAGCAACGCGAATGGCGACATGTCATCAATATTTTCTTAAAAAGTGTCACGTTATTGACTGGTTGCTAAGCAACACGAATGGCGATATGTAATCGATGTTTTTTTATGACGTTATCTCGTAAAATTATCGTCCGTAAACCGAATATATATCCAACCATTTTTTTATACAGTGTTGTACGATGCTATGCGAATGTCTAAAGATACATCTAAACAAGCCATGTTGTATGGCTATTGTTGCGGCAATGCTGGTGCCGGCAACATGGCCGTAAAGTCCCGACCATAAAATAAAACCATGGCAATTAATGATTTGTAATAATTAGTAGCTCACATTATAATAATTGTCATTAAAGCTGTCATAGGTTATGGCCCAAGTATGGTAATTGTTGCCGGGCTGTGTAGCTCGTTAAGGAGAATAGATCATGCGCCAAACTATTGCAGACATATTGCCATTATTGGCCAAGCAATTAGTTGCCAATAGCGCCGCCACAAATTGCCGTAAAACATGGCCCGTTTAGACGCCCCTTTAGACATACCTAATGATCAACATTCGATCTTAATTTTCACGTAACCAAACAATAAGCGTACAGCTACATAGGTAGGTACTACATACATAACAGTAACACGACAATAGGCAATTATTGCCGTGCACCTTATTAAATAAAGAGATATGAGTGTATTGTGTAAGTTGCAACGACTGTTGTGTTACATAATGATCTGTGCCTGCTCGACGGAACTGACAACAAGCCATCAACAAGCGAGTAGGTATGTGACCGCCATTGAACCGAACACTAGTTACTTCTATTTACATAAATATAGTTAGGTATAACACATGCAAGTAGGTATGCGATATATGTACGTATGGGTGTTGAAATGCTTTTAGCAAACTTAAGTATTGTCAGCAATACTTAGGTTTGTCTTTAGTCTTCCCTAACTCAAGAGAAAAAAATCGTCACTACTAACATAAATACAATCTTAGAACTCAGGTTCTAAGATTGTACTTATGTTAGTAGTGACGAATCGTACGATGCTGACGATTCTCATTCTCAGTTACATCATTTAAAATTTGCGGTCTTTGGTTTTCTCTTGTGACGTAGGCAAACGTCACAATTAAACTTATACATTTACAAAATGGTTATTCAAAGAAACGATTACTCACTACCACACTAACCACAGTCGATTTGCGATTTTCCGGTACTTAGGTACTTTAAATTGTAACTGAAAATGTTATATTTTCCGCAGGTTTGCAACGATACCCGAAGTTACTGAACGAGCTGGAACAAGAGTTTCGTCGTGTGGTGCCGCCAGAACTACAAAGCAGTAACGAAACGATCACCGACAAGATATCGGAATCTATCAGAGCATTCTACTTCCAACAACGAACTGTTGACAACAGAAACGTTGACAGTCTCATAGACGTAAGATTAACAAGTTTATCTCAATGTTTTGATTTATTTTTAGTACACCGGCATACCTTATTATATTTCAACTAGATAATGAGACACAAGCCTCTTATCTAATATATAAAATTCTCGTGTCACAGTTTTCGTTGCCATACTCCTCCGAAACGGCTTGACCGATTTTGATGAAATTTTGTGTGCATATTGAGTAGGTCTGAGAATCGGACAACATCTATTTTTCATCCCCCTAAGAGTTTGTTTGTTTGTTTGAACGCGATAATCTCAGGAACTACTGGGCCGCGTAGAAAAAATATTATTGTTAGATAGCCCATTTATCGAGGAAGGCTATAGGTTATAACATCACGCTACGACCAATAGGAGCGGAGCAGCCATGAAAAATGTTGTAAAAAAAAAAAGGAAGAAAAAGAAAAAAGGGAAAATTTACGCAGACGAAGTTGCGCGGGTCAGCTAGTATCTTATAAAAAGTACAGGCTAATAATACGCAAGCCGACAAGGCCCAACCTATAGCAGGGCAAGCCGAGCAAATGCCCAGTGGCAATATTGAAGACCAACACCGCGTCCCGCAAGGAACTTGGCGGTATGGGGTGAAATAATTTGCTCCCACCACCTTGTCGGGAGGGGTGCTTATATCCTATCTTTGGCTAAATATGACGGCGTAAAAGGCGGCGAAAAATATTTTTGCCCAGAGCGGCTATATGGCTAGATCGGGCTCTGCTGGGTGAGTGCTGATTGATGGATGTTATTGGTTCTTGGACATTACAATTTCCTTACAATGTTCACCAACCATAAAAAGTGCACGCTTGCCTACCATTTGACCACGCGAGGCACGACCTACGGCACGTAAGACCTTCAAAAGACCATTTCTTATAAGAGCAATTGTTGCCACAGAAGCTCAATTGAAGAATCTTGTGTTCCCTATCTTTTAGTAGCATTAGAAACCATTCTTTACCAACCCGATGCCATTCGATCTTTACAATAAACATTTTTTGTTAATAATAATAATATCTTGAGACAACTCACACAACGCTATCAGGTCCCAAACTAAGCAGAGCTTCTACTATGGCAACCAGACAACTGATAAACATTCTTATATATTTCTATACATACATATTATAGATAAAAAACACCCAGATACAGAATAAACCATCGTGCTCATCACACAAAGTTTTATCCTGAGTGGGGATCGAACCCACGACATCTTGCGTAGCAGTCGGATACACTCCCACCGCGCCACAGAGACAGTCTAATAGTCAGTTTTTTTTTTTTCTAGTTATTCACAGATGTTATGTTCCTGCGACCAGTATTAGAAACTGTACGTCAACAGTTACAAAGCAATCGTACTAGCCCAACTTATATGTACCGGTTTGCATTCGATGGAGCATTGGGACTGTTCAAGCGAATGTTGGGGATTACACACCCTGGCGCGTGTCATGGAGATGAGATGGGCTATCTCTTCTACTTCTCTAGATTGAACTACAGGTTGGATGATGATTCTACTGAGCTAGCGGTTTCAAGACGAATGGTCCAAATGTGGACGAACTTTGCTAAAACTGGGTGAGTAAAATAATATAACTTAGTTTACATAATAGGGAATTTAGCCTTGCCATTTTTTGAATTGGATCATGGTAACAAACGAGAGAGAGGAGAGACGAGGAGTTGAAATACTTTGTTACTGAGTAGGTCTAAATATGTTTCTTTGTGTTCTTCTGTTGTTTTTAGATAATATATGTTTTAAGTACTTAAATAGTTAGTACCTATCAGTTGTAAATTTTCCCTATAAAATTTGCAAGACCCTTTTTATCCCTGGAAACATTTAAGGAAGCGCAAAGGACTCATTTTATAATCTCGGTCCTTATTCACGATCTTTATGCCGTGTCCACGGCAAGACCATGCAGAGATGTCATAAATAGGGTGTGTTCACAAATTAATCAACGTGCATATGTAGCGCGCTAAAATATCCGCCGCTCATGCGTGTTGATGCATTTTTAAGCGCAGCTCTTCATTTACCATTATGACAAGATTTTGACAGTTCTGCATAGGCTTGCCGCGGACACGAAATAAAGATCGCGAATAAGAACCCAGATCATGCTGTAGTTATGAGTTATGGCGTGTCAATGACGAAGCTAAAGGATTTTATTTGAATACGTCAGGTCCTGAGAAATGAGTTCACGTCAATTTTATTGGGGTTGGTGGCTGGGAAACGCTATCTGGTAGTTTAGTCATCGAATAAAAGGAAAATTCCTCTTAAACTTTGCCTACTGCTTGTACCTACACATCGGGACGAGTATGATGGTAGAACGTTAAAGTAACTTTAGATTCTATAGAGTTAGAATAAAATAGTTAAAGATTTAATAATATGTATGTTTCCAGAAACCCAACACCTCCTGTCGACTACGAGTCGATAGTAGACTTCAACTGGCCGCAAGTAAACAGCACTGAGCATATAAACTATCTTGACATTACGGGTAACTTCACCATAAGAACCGATCCTGAGGCAAAGAGGATTAAATACTGGGACTGGCTCTACGAGAACTATGCAAACAAGCCAGAAACAAACACTACGAAAGTTAGCGAGTGAATACAATTGTGAAGTGATATAATAGTGTTCAAATATTAATAACTGTTACTGTCGGTGTGACTAAACGATTACTTATTGAAGAGTGATAAAAATCAACTTGTCAGCCACGGCGTGTGCAAAGAATCATTTAAACGAGTTTTGACAGTATGCAGGCTAATATGCGGTTGCAAATTTGACATGCGTTTTAGGACTTTTTGAACGTTCAAGAGAAGTGCCTTGAAGAGTATTTAAGGACGTTCAAGAGTTATACGAGAAATATAACACATACAAACTGCAAAACTACGTGATACAATGTGAAAACTATTACAAATTGGGTTTTGGGAACGTCAAGCAAGTGACGGCAAGCAGATAGTTCGTATGTGTTGCCTCCGAAAAATGCCCTAAAATGCGTGCCAAATTCTTTGCATCTGTAACTCCATTAGCACTTTCGAAGTCTACAAATTAGGTTTTGGGAACTTCCTTTGCATCTGACACTGCAAATATAAGACTATTTAAGACACTGAAAGTGTTATTGGAGTTACCATTAGCACTTTCATTGTCTAGGCTATGATATTCTGGTTTAATTGTCGAAGTATAGGTAATGGTACTATTTACATATCGTCAAAACTCGTTTTTCATCTATGGAAAAAAACAAAAGTGGTGCAACGAAACAGCATGCATCCTCCATATTGCACAAAAGTACGCTAGTGCTCTCAGGACGTTACAAAATATTACATGGACTAAAGTGATCAGTACAAGAGCTCACGCAACGCCTGTATAAATATAATCTGTTGAACTTCTTCATATGGGCTCATTCCAATTCTATTTATGGAAATGGAAAATCAGCTGCTTTAATTATGCGGTAAATCTAAATTACCTATACGTATTGTTGTAAATAATAAAGTATATTGACTAACTTCTGTCTATCTGTTTATGTATCTTTAGATTATTGTATTAATTATTTCGACTAAATAGTATGATTTAAGATACGACTATTTTAATAAATAGGTATTATACAATTTAAAAAATGTTTTTATTGCATTTGCATTTCTGTGAAAGTTTCTTTGATTAGAATAAAAACGAGAAAAATATACCTACCTTAATATCCTCACATTTTATCTACTTGCTCTTGCATAGGAATTACTAAACGGTTTTTCTAAAAACTGTTTAAAGAAGTTTATTATATATAAGAAGTTTATTAGAAAACTATTTTTATAAAATATTTGTATTACAAACCAACGTAATGTAAGCACTATTGCGATTTTTTCTAAGATATGGCTATCAAACTTTAAATAGGTGTCCGCCCAGATCTTTACTTTGGTCTCTGCTATTTAAAAAAAAAACCGTCGATGACTGATTTATTCTTCTATAATAGGTTGTAATATGCAAATATGTTATTTACGAATATTTTATGATTAAAATCAAAGACATTACAAGAGTATAATGTCTTTGATTAAAATATTAGAAGAGTTTAAAAGAAGAACCATTGTAAGGTTTTCATATAATTTAATATTATTTTTAATCTTAATTAAATTAAAGTAACTTAAATCGGAACATATTTTAAAACACCAATCAGCGCCTAGTGACGTCACATATGTGTTCACGCGACTTGTTTAGTATGGCGGTAAACGTTATTTTGTTGCAAAAAATAATATATGGTGCTTATTATATAAAAATGGAAGTTGGCTTCATAAAGGCAGACTCAAGGAACATGCTAAAAGTTTTTTTGAAAGTGTCGAGTTTTCAAGAGTAGTGTTACAAGGGAATAAACTACTTCAGTATGAATACCTACACTTCGTCCAATTTTTTGCAACGTTCACTTACTGCTAAATACAAATAAGAGTTCTGATTAAGTAATATAGGTAACACTAACAACGAACTCAAACAAGTTTTACAAGTAGCTTGGTGACTACCTAATGTTTCATTTGCGTAAGTTTAGATTATCTTAAATAGGCGTACCAACAAGCATACTTAGGTAATAAAACATATACGAGTGGCTTACATCAAAGTGATCCTCACAGCATCGATTAAGTCTTCGAAGAATAATTGAAATCCACTTTCGCAGCCCGACACCACTTTTCTTTTAAGTTTGGGTCCAGAGGTCTAGTTAAAAACAATTTGTTAGGAAACCTTGTCGAATTTGTTGGACACATTGGTACAAAACAAAAGTCAACAAAGCGTTTTCTCTGAATTTATCGCGGTATTTTTATCTCTCTACCTGATGTTGATGGATAATCAATTTTAATCGTATAAAGTAACAAAAGTACTAAAAATATCTTAAAAAGTAGAAATTACCGCGAAACACAACTACAATTGTGACGTCATCAACTGGTGGTTCATTTTCGCGCGCGATTTGGAACTTAGTTTGAATATTATCGGGATTTAATCGCGTGAAATATTTAAAAGTACGAACCTCTTATTTACCCGACCTTTCGATCAAATTGCACCTACCGTGGTCACGGGTCGACTCGTCATCCGTGACCACGATCGGTAATATTCTAATATGTGTAAACATTGTGAAAGTTTAAAAACAATTGTTAGTTTGAAAAAAATGTAGTTTTAATTTTTTTTTATTTGCTATCCGTGACCACGATCGGTAATATTCTAATAAAAATATTGCGTTGCGGGTAAATTGTGTGCCGTAACACTTGATTTTTCTTTCTTTCTATATTATACAGTGACTTTCTATTGTCTACATACCAACAGAGGGGCAGGGAGTTAAGGTGTTCTTGTAATTTTTCGGCACCAAATTTAAATGTCTGAATTGGTTTCATAATTTCAAGATCGTGCAATTAGAGATAGAAGCAGGTTTTTATAAGCATAAGGGGATGTATTAATTAAAACATTAAAAAGTATGGGTCCTAAATGTGACCCCAGTGGTACTCCTGAACTGATTAAATATTTGACTGTTTTCTCACATTTAGGTAAGATTCGACCCATTTTATCATGAATCCGATCTCTATGCTGTTTAACGTGGTTCTATCTAGCTGCCCCCCCCCCTCGCCCCTGAGCTACAGCAACGAAACCAGTGTAGACTATTGGCTTTTTTTAGCTTTTTCAATGTTCTTCTTCAAATGTACGAAAATATGAAATGTGGAGGTACATTTGATATTTTCGTACATTAAGGCGCGTACGCTGTTATGACAGAAACTGCATTTAATATCGTTTTTATCCACCGGAACCCTTTTATATTTTAGTACCTAAAGAAATGTAAAGTATATAGATACTCCTTCCAATATACCTAATAAATTATGCAATATATTTCCGAAGATCTGTGTTAATATAGTAGAATTTAAATTTGTAAATTTTGTCAGTAAATCCAACGGAATACTTTTTTGCTAAGCTGGAGTTAACAACATTACTAAAAAAATAAAATTGTAAAATAAAAAACCCACCAGCACAAAAAAGCTATAATATCATGCTGTCGGAGTAGAGCTAGAGAGCACTAATGATGACTTTGTCTTGTGGTTTGAAAGATATGAGGTAATAAAAAATATTACATACACACATACAAGATACGCGCGAAAAACCCTCTTGCAGTTGGGTAATAAAGATACATATTGCTAGTTATCATTATTTATAACTAGCGGAAACCCCGCGGTTTCACCGGCGTAGTTCCCGTTCCCGTAGGAGTACAGGGATAAAAAGTACCCTATATGTCACCCGGGGATAGTGTAGCTTCCCAACGGTAAAATAATTTTTGAAAACAGTCCAGTAGTTTTTAAGTTTATTCGTTACATACAAAAATACAAATCTTCCTCTTTATAATATTAATATAGATGGATGTTGGTTATCGTAATAAAAAAAATCTTCCTCAATCTACTTCCCATACCCAAATTCATCAAAACCAGCCCTGTACGTACCTGGTAAATAAAAAAGAATTAGCATTCGACCAAACAAACAAACTTATCAGCTTTATAAGTTTTTTATCTAAACCATTTCCATAGTGGAAAACAGAATAATATAATGATATCACCTGCGGATTGACATCATTTATTTTAATGTAATTGAAGCCATAAATAACAATTTAAAAGCAGTTCTTATAAGAGATTAATATTATAATAAAATCGATAAGTTTTTTTTTCTAACTATGCACTTAGAAAAACTAGTTACTTTTTATTTGTTTCAGACCTACATTAAAATCCCCACATAATCATAATATTTTAGTTACAACATTTTAACTAGCAAATGTTTTGTCTTTGTTTTTCGTTCCATTTTCAAAATATAGTAAAAGACAAAACATTCGCTCGTTAATATTATGAATTCGCTAGTTATTATTACGTATTATGAATTATACCTAAATGTTTTAGAAAACCAGTCTACCATAAATAGAAGCAACATAGGTCGCAAGCACGCGAAAAGGCATCGGACACGCAATCTTGAGGTCGCGGTTTCGAATCCTACCCATTATACCATCGACGTGAACCCATTCCTAACGCAAGCAAATTAGCGTAACAGGAATGCTTGTAATGTGGGACACGCAATCCCATATTGCTAGTTATCTTAAAAAGTCAGTGAGAGTGTCTCTCACGCCTCATAAGGGGGTGCCTTAGACATAGCATTTGGCGTAGACCCCGCATTGCCCACCCCTAAATCAGATACCTACCGAGACAATACAACCAGTAATCATACCACGTGTAGCAGAAAAGTCATCAGCGGACAGTGCATTGGTACCTATGTCTATGTAATGCACCTACAATGACGCAATTTTTACTTTTATCATTATAGCAAAGATATAGCGCTCTCTTTTTGTCAAAGTCAGTGCACACAGTGTTATGGGTTGGTAAATACATAACAACCCTTGAATTTGATCAATTTTTCTGCAGGAATTATAAATTATTTAAGAATTATAAAGAGAAGAATGGAAAGCATAGATGTTTGTTTATCAGACAATCCCCGAATACTTTACTGAACTTACACAAACAAACGGCTATAATAAATTACATATCGAGAGAAATAATATGAAAGAATTGATATGAAAGAATTGTATCTGTCACAGTTATATTGTTGCTAACGAACTAAAACAGTGAAAAGGTTTTCATTGATATATATATATAAAGCTTAGTTGCATATTTGCCGAAGATATTCTCAACCTATCACCCGAGTCAGGTTTTTTCTTTGACTTAAAATTTTCGTTATTATGTCCAATTTAGAAGATTTTCGGGCGAGTTTACTCGGTGCAGTGGGAGAAATTCCAACCACGTAAGTTAAATATTGGAGAACATCTTTAACGTTGCCAACGTTAATCATCACCATCATCTTTCCTTCATCATTATCAGAAGTTTGGGTGTACTGATAGAGCTATTACAGGTATATTCGGTCCTTTGTTACTTTTTTTTTTAAAGAAGTTGATGTGAACTATCTTGCCTGTGAATTCATAATTTTTATTAGGAACAACCAACAGTTACACATTAATATAAAACATATTAATAATATTATCTAAACGATGTCATTATTCACATTTACGAGAATATTTATTAATTTATAAGCATTTTAATGATTATGGCAAAATGTTACCCCAAAACGTTATTAAAATTTAATCCAAGAAAACTAAACTTTTACAAAAATAATAATATTAACATGTATTTGCTAATTCCACTAGGGTCAACAATGGCAACAAAGTGTATAATAGCATCCTGGAAGTAATAGGCAACACACCGCTTGTTAAATTGAACAAGATTCCAAACGATCATGGACTCTCCTGTGAAATCTGTAAGTGTAGATTATCTATCATTTTGTAAGTTCAAGGTTTTGACAAGTTATTATATTGACTCTCAGTTGTTAGAAGCGAAAAGAAATGTTGAGGAGTTTGTTTTGCTTCAATAATCTAGCCAAACACGGCTAATGATGGAAATGTTCCAATTCTAAGGCTAATAATGAATAAACCGTCATCGGCAGGCATTTCGCATTATTAGAAGTGTTCAAATGTCTTAAAGAACGTATTTAATGTCTATTGGAAATATATACATTATGCTTCCACTTAAACACAGATTTAATTAAAGCATCATACTAAAAATCTAAGATATTTATAAATTTCTTACTTACCGCCAATTAAAAACCATTTACCAATATACGCAATGTCAGTTCGATATTTTTCCCTGCAGCTACACCTTGTAGCTTATCGTTTGGTTAACAGTATGTTAATAGATTTTTGTTTGTAGTCGCGAAATGTGAGTTCTTGAATCCCGGGGGTTCAATTAAAGATAGAATTGGATTAGCTATGACCCAAGATGCAAAGAAAGCAGGTATGGTTCACCCTGACACAATATTTGTTGAACCAACGTCTGGAAACACTGGAATTGCTATTGCATTGAATGCCACATTAATGGGTGAGAATTTCAGTTATTTAAACATTATTTATCCCAATCTAGGATTCTGTTCTAGTTTTTTTTACCTTAAGTAGATTAACTCTTGAAGCGATAGCTGTATACAAAATTGTATGAACTATAATATATAGACAGGTACTCTAGATACAGTTGTATTGATTGCAGTGTTTGACCTCTATGGCACTTGTAGGTACGCTGAATATGCTACCGACATCAACAAGATTTCCATTAGATTTTGAGATTTGGACATTAATTAGCCAAAATTAAGTAACAAGGATCCCGCCAAAAACGTTGTCTGTCATGTAAATTGACGCCAAGACGAGTAGGTACAGCCAGCTACATAAGTCGCTTAACATTTTAATTTTTTTAAAGCATCTCAGCACAATTATGTCATACCGCATATTCATGAAAATTTAGATAAGTACAAAATAGCCACCCTAAAAAGTTAAAGTTAAATCATCATGGATAGTCACACTATTTTTGGAGTTATGATGCTTAACATTTGCAAATATTTAATTTGCACATGTTAAGCGACTTATGTAGCTGACTGTAGACACTGCAACGGCCATTTGTCTTAAGTGTCAAAATACCGTCCTGTGAATCTCTGAATTCACCTAAGCGTATTTCTATTCGGCATTTAAAATTGCTGTAAGTTTGTACGGGGTAATCAGACCAGTGTACTACGTAGCAGCGATGAAGGGTGAAAATCATCCTAAGGCACTTCGATAATAGTTGGACATGGTTCTTAAACGTATTTTAGGTAGGTACCTATCTAGAATTCAAGGGGAAACCGAAAAGGACTCCTCGCTACTGCTACGTAGGTCACTCGATAAGTTTTGAGATGCTCGTAATATAAAAATAGAACGCTAGTAATATATTTTTAAAAAGCAAATTTATTTAAAAATAGAACGGAAATAGCCAGGTTGCAGGATTAAAAAAAAAATATGTTTCAGTCATTTTACTACGACGGTTCCCGCGTTTTCTTTGCAACGATGGAGCTAAACGGCTAACATTATTGCGTGCTATAATATTTTATTATTTTAAATTTGCTTTAGCTGAAAAACTGAACCTTTAACGATTACAATCAGCGTTAGGGGAGTCTGCCCCATTTCGAACAACAGTTTTTAGATGGTTCAGTGTATTTAAAAGGGGTAAAACTAACCTCAAAGATGACCATAAAAGTGGTCGTCCACTAACAGTAGTACTGCAGAAAATGTGTGGACTACTGAAATGATGGTGCGAGAAGGCCCACGAATTACTTACTCGAACATCGAAAAGATTCTCGGCTTTAGTTGGGGGAGCTTTAACATTATTTAGCATCAGCTTCTTGGAGTGAGGAATCCCTGTTGTCATTGGAATTGATTAAGTGCTACAGCGTATCTTCACGGCAAATGCTGCGCTTCTCAACGTAATTTTGTTAACAAGCGCAGTTTTTCGCCAATAACCCAAAGATGGTTTATTGGATGATGTTAAAAATGATTTTAGTTGAAAGTTTTCATTAAGCGTTATCTTTATAATTTATTTCATATTCATTTTGGCCACGTGATTTAAAAGATAAAGAGGAAGAAAATTTTCGTAACTTTCAGAGCTTTATTTCTTAAAATATTAACTCAATAAAAAAAACTTCCTATAAATCTTAAAATATTTTCAAAAGACCTGTTGAATGATGTGTGCTGATGACGTATAAGTTTGCTGGTTTTTTTTCAAATTCTGTTATATGTTTAGAATGCTCTTAGAAATATTTATTGTTATTATTTAACTATATATATTCTAAATTTCACCCATGTGCACTGTGTAGTATTTCATTAAAATGCTTGTAGCATACGGATGGACAAACAGACAGACGAAACGACGAATTCGGACGGACATGACGAAACTATAGGAGTTCCGTTTTGCCATTTTGACTTCGGAACCCTGAAAATGGTGGATAGTTATTTTCTCACAGCGGGTATGTGATCCGTAGATCAGAAAATCATAGATCTGTTTACTTGGAATGGTATACAACAGTAGCATTGCCGAAAGTTTTCCAAACCCTGCGAGAGAGGAGACCAAAGACTGAGCTTCGGGGAATCATGCTACAGCACGACAACGCTTCGTCACATACGTCCCTCAGAACAAAGGCATTTCTTGAGGAATCCGGTGTTGGGTTGCCCCATCCACAGTACAGTCCTTTTTAGCTGCTTGTGATTTCTTCTTGTTCCCGATAATAATAATAATAATAATAATACCTCGGGACAACTCAGACAACGCTATCTGATCCCAAACTAAGCAGAGCTTGTACTATGGAAACCAGACAACTGAGAAACATACTTATATATTTCTAAATACATACATATTATAGATAAATAACACCCAGACACAGAATAAACCATCGTGCTCATCACACAAAGTTTTATCCTGGGTGGGGATCGAACCCACGACCTCTTGCGTAGCAGTCGGATACACTCCCACCGCGCCACAGAGGCAGTCAATCACGGAAACAATAATATAATATTTTTCCGTGTGCCGAAGAGGGCGGGGCCACCTATGAAGTTGGAATTTGAAACTTATCGGATCAAGACTGGCAAAAGTGTTTCAATAGAGAATGGAGAAGATTAGAGAGATTTCGAAAAAATGAAAATTAAATATTGTTAATTTCTTGTATAGTTTTTCCTAGTCTCAAAGCTTATCGAGCTAGTGTTTTAGAGGTTGTACAGCAGTATGTACTTGTGGGTACTTAAGAAATAGGTAAATGTTGTGTAGAAGCCATGGTTTTTATTGCCAAGTTTTAAATCTCAACTTTACTCATTACTTTGCGAACTTTGCATTACATGTAGAGCCATTTCAGCCAGAAGTTATGAAAGCATTTTGTAACGTAAGTCTATAAGTATTTTAACTTTGATAGTAAATGGTTTTCAGAGAATAAATGTACTTTAGTAATGGGAGAGAAAAATTCTAATGAAAAAGTCAGCACCATGCTTTCTTTGGGTGCAGATGTCCTAAAAGTTAAGGGCAGTGACATAGAAGTTGCGAAACAATTACAACGTGATGATCCAGACCATGTCGTGATATTGGACCAAGTAAGAACTACATTTTACATTTCTTATAGGTTCTGCAAGTTCTGATATATGATGATAACTAAACCAAATTCAATTAATCAGCTTGCATCAGTCCACTGCAGGGTATAGGCACTTTCTCTTTACGCCATAACACACCGGGTGTTGTGCTAGTGAACCTTCGGCTTCGGCATCCAGTCAATCCAAGCGACCTTCTTTAGGTCGTCGCGTCGGTCCATTCGTTCTGAGCGACCTACTTGGAGTAGTCCTAACTTACGTTTACAGTGTCGTAGTTTCTAGAACTGCCAACGGTCCTGAGCCAGATATGGGTAGCCCATTGCCTCTTGAACTATGTCAGTAACTTTGGTGCTTTGTCGGTTGACCTCCTTATGACTTTTATCCTTTAAAGGCCCTCGTTCTATAGCCCGCTGCGCAATTTTTAATGTGTAAACTAACCCAATCGTATCTAAGTGCCCACGTCTCGGAACGTCACTATATGAATGTTGTGTAGCATCAGTTATTCCCACATTTGATTTTCCAACGTTTTAATACAACCATTATGATTTCAGTTCGACAATCACGTAAATCCGATGACACATTTTGAACACACTGGAATGGAAATAATAACCGCCTTAGATAAAGTGGATGTGATTGTGATGGGAGCAGGCACGGGAGGAACAATGACTGGAGTCGCACACCGTCTGAAACAAAAATTTCCAGACTGTACTGTAGTAGCGGTAGAACCAGACGGCTCAATCTTGATCAACCCCCACGGGCATGCACACCCGTATTTGGTAACAAATTACATCATTTATACACACTACAAGGCCGCCGGTGGATATCAACCTGTCTCTTAATCGCAACAGACCACTGACTAATAGTTTCTATTAATCGCTATAGTGTGTGGACGATGCAGACCTAGGACGACAGGCATGCCCAGGGATATAGCATAGATAGGGTGACAGACTGCAGGCGGACTATACTGATAATGTGTGGGAGCCTTTACTTTAAAGGGATTACTTATAAACTTAACTAAACAAAAATTGAAAATCGTAGAATTGCCAATTCCATATTTTCGCTAAAATGCGCTGTTAATTATTGGACAACTTAAAAAAAAAAACAAAAAATTAATTAATACTCACAGTTCTTTTTACCCGTGACGGACACGAAGACGGTATATGTGTGTGTCTGTTGTCGTATTTCTCGAAAACAGCTGGGTCCATTTCGTAAAAGTTGTGTAAGTCTCACTTCCGAGCACGTTTTTAGCTAAGGGGGTACAAGGGGAACACGCGTTTGTTTCTCTAAAACCGGTCAAATTTATCTTTTTCTTATCATAACAGATTATAAGTACAACTTTATTTTTGGTATAGTGCAAACCTGAAAGTAGTTTGCTCAGAATCAGTAACACAGTCAAATGGGGTAGTTTTTGGACCATGTTATATTTTTTCAATTAATTATTTATTGGTCATTAATTATTTCATTAATCATTCTAACAGTCCAAATCCTGTTCACAATGTGATGTGAAATCTAACCATCAACCATATATTTTCAATAATAACCATGGATTACGTACTACGGGACGCAATGAGCACGATAGCGCGAAGAACACAAGACAACGTAAATGGCTAATAACTATGCACGTTTTCAATATTTTCATTTTCTTTTTTTATATGATTTCTTGAAGTAAAAATCTTGTTGGGTTGAGCTTTGCATTATACAAAAAATAATCTTGTTTATTAGTTCCGTTACAAAAACTTTTACTCTTAACACGAGTATCTAGTATATTTTGAAAGAAATCTCTGTCACATGCACAAAAATATTTAGTTCAATTCAAGGCAATAAATGGCAGACCTCGATGGATAGACCTGGATGGATTCAGGATACTTCTTTACCTACCTCCTGTTCATCGGGGGGTTTTATTTGATTCTCCTTACGCCCATCGTGCATTTTTCAAAATTTTAAATTTTGTTTTAATTTTACTAAGAATAACTGTGAATTCATATGATTGGGTAAATGTGGCGAAATATAATTTAGAATAAGGTCTAAAATAAAATTTAAATTAAGTTTTATTTATTCACTGAAATTGAATAAAACGAAACATAAACTAAAACCTTCTAAAGAATCTCTCTTACAGATCTTATTTTTATACAGATTGAAGGTGTAGGAACATCTACGCCATTTCAACCAACGGTATTGGATAAATCTGTCGTTGATCATATTGAAGTGGTCACCGATCAAGAAGCCTTTGTAACAGCGAGAGAACTAGCAAAAAGAGAAGGACTATTGTGTGGTAATTACTAGTTGAAGCTATTAAGACTGGTTCCTATACGTTTACTCATTTAAAATAACGACTCGTTCCTCGTGGTTCACCTAGTTGTTGCCACAGGGTAACCATGAGAAAGAGCCACGTTCGTTGAGATTGTATCAGTTATCGATAAACACGTGTATGCAATTTTCAGCTGATGCTTTTTCGTACGTTCTTTTTTTATTATTATTAATTTCTACAGAAAGGTTAAAAACGTGTATAAATTAAACTTATGTAGCGTATGATTAAGATGGTACTAATCGCCCAGATGAGCATCGGCCGAAATTGGGATATGTGTTTTTCGATAACTGATTCAATCTCTACGGTGGCTTGGTTATCGAAGAGGGTCCTCATCATAGGGTAGCAACTGGGTGAACCACGAAGTACTAGAGAAAATAACTGATAAACTTCTTAATGTGGTCAGGTGGCAGCAGTGGTATGGCAATGTGTGGAGCACTCAAGGCTGCCAAAGCACTGAATCTTGGCGAAGGCAAACGGGTAGTTGTAATCTTACCCGATGGGACCCGTAACTACATGTCTAAGTTCGTCACTGATCAGTGGATGGAGGCGCATCTCTTTATTGACCCTCCTAAACGAGACATGAAGTAATTCCATTAACATTTTCACATCATACAATATTTGCTAGTATTAATAATAATCAATAATGTTGTGCTTTAGATGGTGGAACAAGCCGATTACTGATATAAAATTTACTCATAAGTATCCATTGTTGAAGAAAAATGTCACATGTGAAATAGCTTTCAATGCAATGAAAGATTCCAATATCGCCGTAATTGTCGACGACAAGGGGTAATATAGGCTCATGATTATTTTTTAGTATTGTTTGCAAGTTTCGATTGTTGTTAGGTAAATAATTATCTTTGTTCTGGTTCTAGTTATTTTCTTGGTGCCGTTACTAAAGATCACTTCCGGCATGTTGCTACAAATCCAAGCTTTCTTGATGTCAAAAAGGGTGAAGAGTTTAGCTTCAAAGATCCGGCTACAAAACACCTCGTTAAAGATTGTTACAAATTAGCTGAGAACGGAAAGAAGGGAATGCCAACAATCGGGCTCTTGTCTCGCATACTTGATATCACTCCATTCGTCATTACCGGAACAGAAGGACTCGATAAAAAACGTATGTCTCGTCTACAATCATACTCACTGTTAGGCATAAAAGTTCTTCAATTACAGACGATTTTTAGGACCATATGAGGTGTTCCAACTGACGATCGTAATTGGCATAAATTGTCAACTTATTTTATTGTCAATTCCGAAAGTTCTATCGGAATTCATAATCGCAACATGTACGATAATATATGATATTCACAAGCGTTGCTTTTGCTGCTGTGAATAAAGAATTTTGAATTTTAAAGCTACTTGATACTATTTATTTATCAGTGGACATGATGTTAGCTTTTAATTTATTGTCATTTGTGTATATGTAGATACCAGTAATGTTATTTTTTTATCATAGATAGATTCGTTTACAAAAGTATTGTTATTATATTTCTTGGACGTAAGCAATCACAGTAACTTTCGTTTCAGATTCTTTCAAGCCTAAATGTTTAATTACCGGTGATGATGTTCTGCAATACATACACCAAACGCAAGAGCAAAATTAATAATAAAATAACGAATCCGCAAATCCTATACTTACCTAATCGACAAATGCTATGAACAAAGGCTACCGAGAATTATATGATTATATATTATATGTATATTAAATACCTAATGTGTACTTTTTAACGATTTCTAACAAAGAACTATAATTATTATGTTAAACTTATTCTCTACTAATAAAAGGCAAATGGTAATCTGTCGTATTATTTTGGAACCTGAATGTCTTGTCTTATATGTAATTTTGTTAAATTTGAAAAGCCATTCATACTTAGATGCCTGACGTACCTAAGTAGGTGTCTACTTCAGTTTTAATTAAAATTAGAGATTCTTTGAATCATCCATCCAAGATTAGACTATTAGTAGTAATAGTACGTAGGTACTACGTAGTCATGTGCTGTGTGCTGGGTCCTTATTCACTATCTTTTTTTCGTTTTCACGGCAAGCCCGCGCCTCTCTGTCAAAAAGTTGTCTGTGTATTGATAAATACAGAGCTGTGCTTAGGAAACGCATCGCGCATGCGCGCGGTAATCTTTGAGCGCACCGCGCATGCGCCAGGTCGCGCGGGCTTGCCGTGAAAACGAAAAAAAACATAATGAATAAGGACCCTGCACATAGCCAAAGATGATTTAATTGTGTTTAAATAAAACTTCTAAATTTAAAAACTGTGTGGGCACTCCGGGGTCCTCGCCCTGAGTGTCAAATGGCATGTTTAAATTAATGTATGGTATCGTAATAGGACGCTAAAAGCTATGAATAGGTACCAAATTGATATGTTTAGTGAAATTGATTCGTACTCCCTGCGCCCTTTGCGCGAGGTATAGGACTCAAGTTTTTCAAGAAGTAGAGAGAAGTATTGATTCACGATTCACGTCATTTGACGGATGTATGAAACTACAAACGTCATTACTCTAAAATTCACAATTAAAAGTCTGTGCTGGCAAAAGGCCAATAAGGAAATAAAACAATCAAGTTACTAGTAAGTAAAGTTTAGATTCTTATACTTATGAATAAGAATCTAAACAGTTAATGCCAGCTCATCTTCGTTTATGATCCGTAGGTACGTACACCCTTGTGTCAAGAACATCGCTATACCTACGTCAACTTATGTAACGTTAAGTAATATAATTGTAAGAAACAATTTGACGTCACCCAATATTAAGGAGGAAAGTGTCTTGGGAAACGCCAAACAGCAGTTTAGTCACCAAATGAAATCAAAACATGAGACGTACGTGTCCTAAACCTTGGCAGGCTAAAACTTGACTACACAACATTACAATTATTGCCCTATATTTGGAACCAGTTCAAATAGATAGGTACTACAATACTGTAAAGCACGGATTGTAAAATAACAACTCACCGTGCTACGCGACGAAGCATTTAAAGGTCAATTTAGGAATTGTACTGCTTATTCGCTTAGTTTTTTATCCTGGAAACATGACAATCCACACCGATAAATAGGATAGAGTGCATATTATGTGAAGTCCCCATTTCCTGACGTCTTAAAACGTCATAATATTCAACACCCATAATTACGTCTGACGTGGGGAAAATGCAGATTTGAATCACCAAGTCTTTTATTCGTCACAATAGTTACGTTACTGCACTAACCACAAAAGAGTTTCATTTATAAGAAGATGGTAAGTTGGAAGAAGAAATAGTTTCGTTTCATCTGAGGCGTACTTAGGACGCTCTTGTGTTTATTTTCTATCTGAGCTTAACCAAATTTCTTCAAGATGTATAATTTAGTGAATGTTCGAATGAGTTTACTCGAAGCGGCACAGTGTGGGGAAAAACCAAAGTAAGTTACGTTTCAAACCTACCCAGCTTTTAAGAATAGCTAAATCTATGTTCTTCAAAAATCTAGGCACCTAATTGTAATAGAGTTTTAGTCTGAATTAATGTGTTCGACAGAAATGTTGGCAAGTAATTCTACTTGTTTTAAAGAATCGTGCTCTTGGCAAGGGCAAGGTTCCAATTGAGCAGTCTTAGTGTCCTACTTTCCACTAACAAAAACGAAAGCTCATATTTGATATCTCCAGAAAAGCATTACAATCATTTATTGACAATTGTGTTTTCTTTACTTTCCAGTTGTCGAAACAACGAGACCAAAGTTCATAACAGTATTCTTGAATTAGTTGGCAATACACCGCTTGTTAGATTGAACAAAATACCAAAAGAACATGGATTATCCTGTGAAATCTGTAAGTATAATAATTGTATAAAATTTCACGTGCCTCACCAACCATGAGAGGCTTATTTTTAAGAACGAATAAAAATGTTTTACGTTTTCTGTTTTTTTTTTCTAGTCGCAAAATGTGAGTTCATGAATCCAGGGGGCTCCATAAAGGATAGAATAGGATTAGCCATGGTTCAAGATGCAAAGAAATCGGGTATCGTGAATGATAATACTAGATTTGTTGAACCAACTTCTGGAAATACTGGAATTGGCATCGCAATGAATGCTGCGCTTATAGGTAAGATTATTGTTTTCTATCCTCATATAAAAATCGGAATATTTAAAAATACAATCTACCAGTAAACCACTGTTTCGAAACTTATTTTCCCCTTAACATTTCTCCATCCACTTCGTTTAAAAAATTAACCGTTTTAAGTTTTCCAGTTATATCGATCTAATTTTCAGATACCAAATGTACCATAGTAACGGGTGAGAAAAACTCTTGTGAGAAGGTTAGAACTATGCGGCTGTTAGGTGCTGAGGTGATCTCAGTCAAAGGCGATGAAATAGAAGCAGTAAAACAAATGAAACGTGAGAATCCAGACACTGTTATAATGTTAAACCAAGTAAGGATTAAGGATTTTTATTATTGTTATATATTTTAGGAATGGTCAACAATATTTTGAAGACAAAATGGTACATGATGTTAACTTTTCTGTAAATAAATATTACAATTTCAGTTCGAAAATATGGTGAATCCGATGAGCCATTTTGAAACCACTGGAACAGAAATATTGTCCGCTTTGGATAAAGTGGATATGATTGTACTGGGAGCGGGTACCGGTGGTACATTAAGTGGAGTCGGACTCAGGTTAAAGCAGAAATTCCCCGACTGTGTACTAGTTGCAGCAGAGCCAGACGGCTCGGTCTTGATTAACACCAAAGGACGTGAACATCCGTTTTTGGTATGAATTTTTTTTATATCATTCATAATAATTAACTCATAATAATTTACCCAGAATCAGTAACATTGATCCGGGGAGAGTTCTAAAAATCTGCAAAGGTAAAAAGTACCTCCGCTGAATTCACACAAACATGATTAAATAATGCTTAGCATAGCTTAGAAATGTTATACATATCTGTGACAATAAATAATTTCTTCTTCTTCTTCTACTTCTTAATAACCTATCTTTTGTATTATGTAGGTGGAAGGAGTGGGAGGAACATGGGCACCGATGGTCCTTGACAAATCTCTTGTGGATCATTTTGAAGTGGTCACTGATCAGGAATCCTTTCTAACGGCCCGGGAACTAGCTAGAAAAGAAGGTCTATTATGCGGTAAATACCTATCTACTAGATTGAAATAGATAGCATGAACCTATCATTTGATATGATGAACACTTTATTAACCTTTAATTAATATATTATTTCTTTCCGCATAGGTGGCAGTAGCGGTACGGCAATGTGTGCAGCAATCAAAGCTGCTAAATCACTGAACTTTGGCAAGGGCAAACGGATAGTTGTGATTTTAGCCGATGGGATCCGTAATTACATGACTAAGTTCGTCAGCGATCAGTGGATGGAGGCGCATCTCTTTATGGACCCACCTGAACACACTATGAAGTAATTTCATTATTATTATTATAAAAAAGACAACTGCCGCAACCTAACAAACATACAAGTCACGGATACAAAGTACATCCAGACCCGGAATCCACGACCTCTTGCGTAGCAGTCGGACACACAGCAGTCCCACCGCGCCACAGAGGCAGTCATCATTATTTACTTACTTTGGTTGATGAAAAACATATTTTGTATTATGTTTTCTACTTTAACTGAAAAATGTTACAGATGGTGGAACAAACCAATGACGGATTTAAAACTGACACATAAATATCCATTGCTGAAAAAGAATGTGACCTGCGAACTGGCTCTGAATGCTATGAAAGATTCCAATATCGCAGTTATAGTCGACGACAATGGGTAGGTTGAGGTTTGATTTCTACTTAATTTAATAGGCCGGAATTTAAATTTTAAACGTTGATAAGCTTTCGCGATTTGTACACATTATGAAAAATATATATGACGGGTCTTAATCGCGTAAATAATATAAGGCAAAATATTTTTTTTTTTTTTTCATAAAGCCGAAATATTTTTATAAACTTGAATAATACTAACTTAGTACGCAATAATTTCAGACATTTTGTGGGCGCTGTCTCCAAAGATAATTTCCGAAGTGCTGCGACAAATCCTTCCAAATTACCAGATGGAACTATTGAAGAGTTTAATTTCAAAGATTTGGCAACAGAACACCTAATAAAAGAATGTTACACGTTGTCTGAAAACGGAAAGAAGGGGATGCCAACAATTGGGCTCTTATCTCGTATTCTGGACATCGCTCCATTCGTCTTAATCGGCAGACAAGGACACGACAACAATGGTTAGTTTATCACAATATTCTAGTGTCTATTCTTGAATTTTCTGACCTTGTCGCTCATTCACCGCCTGCCGTTGCTGTAGCCGCAGCTAAAGTTCGTGGCCAGTACATTAGAGTATAATTTGGTCTCAATTTGAACCTCATTCGTCTTGTTTTTTAAGTTTTAATTGTAGTTCCTTCCTCTTTAATACATACCTCTTTATTGTATCAACATTGTTTGTCTATGGACTCTTTACAATCAATGTTACAATCCAAACAATTTTTTCCACCACCGCATGCAATGCCATGTGAATTTGTTTTTAGATTATTTTTTTCGTCATCAAATTGAAAAAAGAAATACGTAAACGAATTGGAATATGATACCTTACAACACCCATCGAACGTGGATTTAATATACACTCTGTATAGCGAGTCCCTTACAAAATATTAAGTACCTACCTACTAGTTAATATTAACCGTGTTATTGTGTTCCATTTTCCTTGAGCTTGATACCATACCAACTTTTGTTTCAGACTATTTCGAGCCCAAAGGCGTGGTCACTGGAGACGATGTCTTGGACTACATACATCAAATGAATGACTCAACGTTAGCATGTATAGCTCAGTGCAGAGGTTGGGCATCTTGAATTATTTTCAGATGATTGTTGAAGTAAAAAATTAATCGTCGTCGCAATTAATTAGTGCCTATCTACTCGTATTTCACGTTCTAAAAGGATTTAATTACCTAGGATATATTCCGATATACACAGAAGTACTGTTAGGTGTGACGTCAATTTATATAATATAGGTACTAGCTATTGGTACTGGTTACTGTTTAAAAAGGAACGTAGTCCAGTCTACTGTCATCCTAGTTTCAATAATTATAAATGTTATTGAAACTAGGATGACAGTAGTAGTAATTATAAACCTTAGATGAACAACAAGAAAAAAAAACAATTGAATAATTGCATAATACCTGAATCAATAGAATTAATTTGAATTTATAGTCGCTGTTGATCACGTTATCAAAGTACTGAGCGTTGTCGAGGTAAGGTGCTTACCTCAAAAACGCTAGTGCTTACAGTACAAAAATGTCACTTATTTCCCAAGATACTGCGGCAGTAACTATACCGTCAGTCATAAACACAGTACGATCAACGTAACTTGACACTTTCGCGCATGTCATAGAGATGCGACCCTAAAATTACTTACGAAAACGTTTAATCGATTAAAAATATTAACAATATTTTAATTCAACAATATGAAAACACTATTTAAATGAGTTGAGAAAAGTTTAAATTTAGAACAGTTACAGTAAATACTAAAGAAACTTTGAAAAACAATTTCTTTACGAAAATAATCACAAAAAAACATGAGTTAGTAATACTAATTATGACACTCTAATACGTAATCGCATCCCTAATTCTCTTGGTGTAATTACCGCCCCTGAACCCCGCTTCCTGTCACCATTTACTTCCAAAAAATGCAAATGCGCAACCACTTGGCGCTACTTCAGTCCGGCCTAGTTACGTTGATCCTACTGTAGTCATAATGGAACGAATTTCTCCCCAGTAAAAGCACTAAACAGTGCTCGCAGTGTATATCGGAACATACCCTGAATTACAGGATTAATACTTTGGCTATTGTTTTTAAAATAAGTTGTATTTATGTGTTTTATTTCTACTTTAAACTATGATTTAATATTTAAATAAATTTTATACGAAATATAATATTTTTCTTTTCTTTCTCGGAACAATCTACCTAAGCATAAGCTTATTATATCTATACATATAATAAAATTGTAAATTTCACGTGTCTGTACATGGCCGAACATAGTGAAAAAAAAAATTGGGAATTGTTCGAAAAGAGTATTTAAACACATTCCTACATTTTTAGAAATGTCTGTCTGTCTGTCTGTCTGTTTGTTTGAACACGCATCACGCAAAAACTACCTGACAGATTCGGTTGAAATTTTGTATGTGTATTGTAATAAGTCTGGATTAACATATAGGCTATAATTTATCACGCTAATTCCCATAGGAGCTAAGCAATAACGGATAATGTCTGTAGCTATTTATCGTCATAAAACAATAACTACTACACGGATCTTCATGAAAATTTGCAGTTTTATTGTAAATACTATAGGTCATCACTTACACTATAAATCATTACGCTATTGTCTATGGGGAGCGAGCAGCAACGTATGTTTGGTCGAACCATTATGGTTTTTGACAAATTCTTTCACAATAAGACATTATTTACAATTGTAACCCATGGAAACAATAACTTCACGCTAAAACTATAAGGAGCTAAACACGACATTTTCAATTTTCGTAAGCTCAGCTATTTTAACCATTTTTGTATCGGTTGAGGTGGTCTGTTGGCACGAGTAGCGGTATTGAACGAGCGAGGTCGGAGGATCGAGTCTCAAGTATATGAGGCTTTTTTGTGTTGTTTTAAAATTCTTTTTATTCTTTTTTTAGTATTTTTCTAAATGTATACTTCTTATACAAGCTTTTATTTTCGACTTTAACATGTTTACTTTGGTTAACAAATTTGCATATTATTCAATCACTTTCAATTGGCACCTTTAATATTGTTTTGCATGAATCGTGATTATGTTATGAATGTAGAAATGAAAAATAATCACTTTGTATCAGAATTTATGTATTTTGTTGCTTAAAAAAAATTAAAGTTTAAGTCCGTGATATATCAAAATAAAACACATGGCGCCATCTGTGATTCGATTTCTTCTGAGTGTCAACATTGCTTACCTACAAATGCAACATTTGTAGGTTTCGCGATTTGTACTCATTATGAAAATATACATATTAAGGGTCTTAATCGCGTGAATAATTTAAGGTTAAATACCTTGCGTACCTACGTTTAATAACACATGATAGTTTAAGTATAATTTAATATAAAATCATCAAGTATTAAAAAAAACTTATCCAGTTTTGAAAATAGATGGCGTTTAAATACAAATTAAAAAGAATCAGGAAAATTGATTTAAAAAAAAACTTACTAAAATTCTTATAATAATTAAATCTTCTAAAGTGAGTAAAAAAAATATTGAAATAAGTTTAGAAATAGTATTTAAACACAAAAAAAGATATCTTTTAGAAACGTTTGAATGTTGTCTGTTTGTTTGAACACGCATCACAGTACCGCCGGAATGCAATGTTATAAAAACAGGATATTTTTTAAAAACATAACTCACACTAGCCCTATTACGCGGGGGACTTTGCCAACACGGACACAAAGTGGGTGTACTTTAGACTCGGAAAAGATCGCTCGGGCAGGACTCGAACCTGCGATCATAGGGAATCTGTGAAAGTTTTTTTCCATCATACCTTTATTACCTATGTATAAATTAACTTGAAGGAGCGGCTAGGTACCTCTGATTAACACGTCCGATTTAAAAGTGTCGGAGCCGAAGTTGGAGTCGGAGGTTTAAAATCAATCGGAATTTTCGACCTTTCGGAGTCAGAATCGAAGCTCCATAACACAAAATTTCGCGCGAGTACTTGGGCGATTTCGGGCTTCATTTAACCCGAAACTGCCCAAGTACTCGCGTGACGGGGGACGGGGGGAAATTTTCAATATTAAAACATTCGATGTGAAATCATTTTGGTAAAATACTTTTTTGTCGAGGTCCTAAGCATGCTAATTTTTATAATTTGTCTTCTAACCGTCTGGCGAAATAAACTTATCGCCCTTAATTTTGCTGCACTAGGCATTTTTTGGCTTGCCCTGCCATAGGTCGGGCCCTGATTAAAGCTAGGCCTTAATATCCATAGATGCCACAGAGCATTGTGGAGCATGTTTCCAATATGTTTTATACAGAAGCTATTATGTAACATAAACTACCTTAATATAAACCGGCTTCCACGCGAACGAAGTCGCGGGCACAGCTAGTTGTAAATAATTCTAATCGGTGTATCGTAATAAGTAGTTTTTTTCTCTTGTATAAGTTTATGGAAAAATACTTTGTTTATTGACAAGTTGGACAAAAACATCAGTGCATGTACTTGCTCTAAAATAGTTATTTAAAAATATCGTAATCAAGGTCACATGTTAATTATGTTTATCAAACTGTGGCCCAAAGAGCCAGAATCCTAAATATAAATTTCACACCTACTTTAAAATTGATTTTGTCAATAAGTGATGCAAGACGAACAGAAAACGTGATGTGATGTTAATTAGTGATAGCAAATATATGAATACGTATTAATGGCAACAATAAGTGCATCACATATTGTGATAGTTTTTTTTTTTTTTAAAGACGACTCCCGCTGTAGGGTACAAGCCCTGTGTCGCGGGGGACTTTACAAACATACAAGTCACGGACACAAAGTACACCCAGACTCGGAACAACAATTTGTGGATCACACAAAGTGGCGTCCCGTGTGGGAATCGAACCCACGATCTCTTGCGTAGCAGTCGGACACACTCCCACCGCGCCACAGAGGATTTACTGATCTATTTATGTATCTGCCAAATATTTTTCTTCCTGTACCTATAATTAATTGCAATTTATCTCTCGTCTTGTAACATCGTGAAAAAGTGTAAGGTAAGACGAGGGAAAAGGTAAAACTCTAATGTAAAACGATAAAGAATAGTCAAATATTTACATAAACATTCTTTTAAAAATAAATCGTCGGCAGGTAGAGTCAATTGTCTTTTCCATAAAATGTTCAAATTTGTCAAATTCATAATTCAAAACTTTATTGTTGTTATCATTTTTATAACTGGAAATAGAGGAGGTTATATTAGTCCTTAGAGGGAGTTATCATCTAATAATATGAGGTCACATTAGTGGAGTAATGTAATACTCAGCCGTCGATGAACTAGATTCCTTAGCGTTTGGTGTCCTCAGTAGTTTAAATTTCAAGCCTTCAGAAGTTTTGATTTTCCTTACAACAAATAGATACTCATTTCACTCCCTTAGGGGTGAATATACAAAAAAATTTTGAAAGATAGTAGTTTGCCTTAAATGTGGGAACAAAATTTTTAATTTTGAAGTTAGTAGCTTTAGCAGTTTCACCACCATGTTGTTATCTTTTTTTAAAAAAACACTACTACATGTAGTGTCCGACCGAAGCTTAATATCACCTTGGGCTACGGTCCTACGGCCACAGGACTTAGGCCCGGACTCCACCAGGGGAGACGAGACGAACGGAACGGAGATGTTTTTTTTTTAAAAAGATAATTAGCAATGTGGGATTGAGTCCCACATTACTAGCAATCTTGTTGACCCCTCCAGCTAAGCTTGGAGCAGCTAGGCTTGTGTTAGGAGTGAGTTCACGTCAGTAGTATAATTGGTAGGATTCGAACCCGCGACCTCAAGATTGCGAGACCGATAGTCTAGCCAGTACGCATCTCCGCATAGTTTCAGTGGCTACACCCTAGCTGAAAAACATCTCTCGTCTTCGCTTCGGACATCTTCGCTTTGGTGGACTCCGGGTCTTATGTGAGGCCGGGAGTCAAGACAAGTCTGTACGTGCATTTAAACACCTACTTTGCTAAGTGTTTTGTATTTGTTGAATAGTGATTGAAGATAAAACTAGAGAATATGAGATTGGCTGAATGATTATAAATATATTATGTAGAAAACTAGAGATGATTGATTGAATAATGAGAGAAGATTTAACTAGAGAAAACATACTAACATAATCAAAATATTTGTTTAACGGACCAATGTTTATTATGAAAATAAGTTTAGGTATGTTCATTTGTTAGTCTAGTTTAGCACTAGACAAGAAAAACAAATACTGATTGATCGATCTGATTGTCGTCTATAACAGAAGACAATCAGATCGATCAATCAGTATTGGTTTTTCTTGTCGTTAACTGTTGAAGAGCTCTATTACATGCTGTAATAGTAGTATGACAAGCACAAACTGCTACGCAATACCATAATACCATATAAAATAATCCAATCGCAAACCGTGAAATGTTGAATAGTTGCTCTGGTCATCTATGGTCTTCATTATCAGTTTCACTTCACCAATTGGTGCTTATTGAGAGTAATACAACAAATAAAACAAATCATGAACCACTATGAAATATACCTGAATCACTATTGGTGTAATATGACCAACTTGGAAGTATACCCATTCAAACAAAAATATTTTTTTAAATCGGTCCAGCCGTCATAACGTAATCCTCCTATTTAAGTCGGTCGAGTAAGGGGGTAAAATAGAGGTTGCAAGTTTATATAAAACTCCATCAGTTTTAAAGTTATATCTATGAAATTTCGTATCTGGCGTTATGGTTTTAAGTAAAGAACCATGTGTTACAGCGTTTTAGGAAAATCGGTCCAGGGGGTAAAATCACCACATGGGTGAAGTTGCGCGCCACTAGGATGTCATCAGTGAATACTGTTAAATTTTGAATTTGGCTTGTTGTTTTAAAATAAATAAATACGTATCAGTTTTTGGAAAATCCACCCTTAAAGGGGTAAAATAGGGGTTGCAAGTTTGTATTGAACTTCGTCAATTTTGAAGTTAGATCTGTGAAATTTCGTATTTGGCTTTATGGTTGTAAATATAGAAACACATATTTCAGCGTTGTTAACACACATATTAAGGTCTGCAAGTATGTTTGAAACTCTGTTAGTTTTTTAATTATGTCTGTAAAAGTTTGTATTAGGTTTTTTTTATATTAATAAGAAAACACATATTACTTTATTTTTTTTCAAAATCAACCTAAAATAAGGGGATAAAATCATCCTAACACCTCGTATTATGTATTACATAATTCTAACTATTAGCCAATTCATAACCAAAATTCTTAGAGATTTTAAACCTTCGTCTTCGGCTTTGGCTGAAGGTTGTGGCAATAATCGATTAATGGAATTGGACAGGAGAGGAGGCAGCTTTGGCCTGCATTGAAAAATAATACTGAATCATCAAAATAAAAAAATTAAAAAAAATTTGTCTCAACAATAGCTGAGACGGATTTTTTACCGGTAACTTCACTGTGGCACTATGACTTTTCGTAACTTTGGTCACATGAATTTAATTTTAATAAAAACTTTTTATAATATATGTAGTCTATCTCAGTTTCTATTTAAAAAAAAGTGTTGAAAAAAGTCCCAGCTGTTGTTGAGTCTTTTCTATAAGCACCCTTAAGGAGTCTATCTATGTTTAGGACTATTAATACATTGTGCAACAATTAAATAAGAAAAAAGACAAATCCAACGGCTCCGTTGTTTCTGCGGGCATATACGAGTACGAGTCGGTATAATATACTCCCTAGTAGATCCAAATGCGAGACGGTAGTAACTCAATCCACGCGCGTCGTTGAAAAACGTTGGTAAATGCATTTTCATTTCCATTTCCAAATGGTTCTGCTATGTCGAACAATAATTTAGTAGACTATTATTTTTGTAGCGGTATTTGAACACAATTGATTTCATATCAAACTGTAATGCATGAGGGGCTTGGTTTACGTAAGTATTTATATGTACTTAAGTGTTCCTTATCAAGCAAGAAAAATGATAATGGGGTGCCCAGCCCAGCCAGTGAGTGATAAATGATCCCGGGTACACCCATGGTATACCAAGATCTGAGGTACTGTGAGGTTACGTGTGCTCGGCGTCGAATGATCAGTTTCTATAATTGCAGTACCTTTATTACCGAGTACTAAGCGTTCTTGGTATTGCCCCATCTCATCATAAATTTAAAATCTTTAAGGGCCTCTACGTGTTGGATCCATGTCTTCATGTGAGCCTCTCAAAGGCTCGGCTATCTTTTCTTATAATGACGGAGATTATATACTTATAAATAAAAATAATAGTCATATGGGCTGAAAGCTGATACGTCTGTAACGTGATGGTGCAAATTATAAGCACGGATTAAATCAGGGGGCTTAGACAAATGCCACACACTTATAAAAATAAGTGTGTAGCGTGTGCGGAAAACCGCACACGCTACTGTTGGTTTTTGTTTACAAATTCAGCAACAGTCGCGTGACGTTTTGTCAACCTTATGTCAAATGCATGCATTTTTTCGCGTTAGCGTGTGTGGAAAGAGAAGCGTGTGTCATTTGTCTAAGCCCCCTGGGTCCTTATTCACGACCTTTATTCCGTGTCCACGGCAAGCTTATGCGGTTTATAAAATTATATACACTACGGGTCTTAATCGCAAATATTTTACGGTCTAAACGTGACCACAGCCGTTGCAATACGGTCGAAATGTCGGGCAGTAAAAAAAGTATTTAGTGCACATACCTAATTTTATCAAAATCGGAGTGCCCTACAATTTTATTTATTATTTTTTTACCAATTAAAAAAATATGATATAAAAAGTTCTGTACCATAATAATCAAATCGAATTTTCCATCAGGGGAGGTAGGTAATACTCATGCCATACGCGTTTCGCTACTGAAATTTGACAAATAGAATATGCTTTAACTATGTAATAATAATGCAATCAGCTATGGTATCATGATAGGTGCAATACTGACAACATACACTATCCGCTACTGGAATTTGACCACACCTTTCTGTTACACGTTATATATCATTTTATAATGTGTACAAATCGCGAAAGATTTCCAACATTTTTAGGCCCATGCGGACTGTCAAAATCTAGTCTTAGTGGTAAATGGGGAGGTGAGCTCTGAAATGCATAAAGGCGCATGCGCGGCGCGCTCAAAAATCTCCGCCTAGCACGCGCGTTGGTGACAAGATTTTGACAGTTCCGCATGGGCTTGCCGTGCACACAGAAATTTACATTATTATACGTAACGCTGTAAATATCATATCTACACTAGCTGCCATGGGCCTTGCAATGTAATATTTGAGTATTTTTGAAGCTGCCTGGGCAATATGAATATATTACAAAATCATATAAATAACTAGCTGTCCCGCGCAACTTCGTATGCGTAAATTTTCCCCGTTTTTGTAACATTTCTCGGCGCTAATCCGCTCCTAATAGTCGTAGCGCGATGTTATATAGCCTATAGCCTTCCTCGATAAATGGACTATCCAACAAAAAAAGATTTTTTCAAATCGGACCAGTAGTTCCTGAGATTAGCGCGTTTAAACAAACAAACAAACTCTTCCGCTTTATAATATTAGTATAGATACATTACTTATTCTATGTCCATAACATATACTCAATTCACTTAATAAATATATGATTCAGAAATTATTAATCAAATAATCTGAAACTGATATAATTATTCTTTGCATTATGAATAATGTTCAGAAATAAGTACATTTTGAGTCAGCGTTACTTGAATATCCTAGCGGCTATCCTCTATTGCTATTACGTCTATAATATTCCTCTTGACGCCACAATTTTTGTGAGGAATATATGAATTTGCCTTGCGAGATGGGAAACACGCCAACGTTCTATAGCACTGAATCATTTTTCTTGTTACGTCACTAACTGAAAATCTGCGGAGAGCCACAACCGCAAAATAGTAAATGATGCAACTTGACCTAGAACTATGATTCAACACCACTGATTATTAAATTTTAGAATCCTACTTCTAATAAGTCACTTTTCCATCCATACTAGGTTATTTAAAAAAAACGGGCAAGAGCATGTCGGACCATGCTCAGTGTAGGGATCCGCAGCCTTGAATAATTGCATCAGCAGAAGAGAAAGGCAGTTTTTCGGCAATAACTCAATGACGGTATATCCGATTATGTTCGAAATAATTTTATTTTAAAATATTTATTAAGTGCTACCTTTGTGTTTTTTTCGCATTTTTTTGGTCATACTGTTCAAAAAATAGAGAGGACACAATTTATGCAACTTTCGTAGCGATTATTTCCAAAAATATTCACTTATTCAAAAAAGTTTATTAGAAACCTTAAAATGTTTTTAAAAGACCTGTCCAATAATGTGCCACACCTTGATGGTTGTCAAAAAAATTGTTACATATACCTATGGAGTGCCCCCAACCTCAATATTTTTTTTAATATTTAGTACCGGCTACTACAAGACTAACTACTAACCTTTTCAACAAATTTCATCAATATTTATTGTGTAGTATTTGAGTAAAATGCCTGTGACATACGGACAGACAGACAAACAGACGGACATAACGAAACTATAAGGCTTCCGTTTTGCCATTTTGGCTACGGAACCCTAAAAATATGTCTCTCTGCATGTTACCTTTTCACGGCTAAAAGGCTAAACAGATCTTAATGAAATTTAGCAAGGTGGACCTACTTTTTTACCACCGACATATAACCGGCATCCATGCGAGCGAAATCATACCATTTTTATAAAACCGGTGATTTTAGGTAGTTATCATGCTATACACGATAAGCCTCTCTATGACCTAAAGGCATTAGACATACCCACAAATGCCTTAAATATTTATATTATACTAGTTGCGGGTTCGTCGTCGATAATGAAAATGAGACCAAATCTTCGCTTTACAGTACCTACGCCTTTTTTCAAAACACAACCAAACATATGTAAGAAACAGAACAACTGAACTGAACGTCAATATGTCCATTCTGAAATATATTTGAAGATTTCCCTGCTGCCGCTGTCTTATCCATTACTCACTTACTTTTTATCTATTTATAAAGTATAAGTTTATCTATATAAAAAGTAAGTGAGTGATGGATGAGACAGCGACAGCCATGTTTTTACCCGTAAGGAATGGGTATGTTTTTCGCGCCTATCTTGTACTTATGGATGTATGAATGTATGTAATCTTCTCCCACTTGACGGATTTAAACAATTAAGACGTCGTTAGATTTGTCTTGACCGCCGAAGTGTTCTTAGATAAGTGATATTTGGATAAAACAAACATGACATCTCACAACCCTGCGAGATGTCAGGAACAACTGGAGTAAAAAAAAAGTTTTTTCGAATACCACAATATAGGTATCAAATTAATAGTCATAGTACCTAAGCATTTCAAAAAGGTATAACATGACTGTAATACTATAAAAGTTGATTAGCAACCAATCTTTTTTTCAATACTTGTGATAAAAGTTTGTTGTTACATCGGTTACAACCAAAAACCACTAAATAGTATTAAATTTAAAAAAATAAAAAACCCGCGGCGACTTTTTTTTTATTACATAATTATTTTACTTTTCCGGACTACTTTTTTAACATTTTCTTTCATACAAACTTTGTCCTGACCTAAGTTAAACCTAACAAAAAATAAATAGCCAAAATTAGTATTTAAGAATTATTTATTCGGTATTTGATTTATGTTTATTAAATATTAGACTAGCTTTGCCCATAACTTCGTTAGCGAGGATCTTGAAGCCGTGAAATTCGACAACATCACGGGCATCAAAATGAACTAGTTTTTGCATGATGCGCCTAAAAACATACCGGCAGACTTTGCCGTTCTAGAGACATCTTATTATTAAGTTCTTTCAAATATCTTCCATGAACAGATACCGTCCAGATACAACTTGAATATAATTATGTAGTTAAATAACTACATAATTCAAATAAAGTTATATACGCAGTTGTATACATCTTTACTAATATCACAAAGAGAACGAATGAACTTAAAAACTACTGGACCAATTTTAAAAATTCTTTCACCATTAGAGAGCTACACTATCGGGGAGTAACATAGACTATATTATACTGTCAACAAAATTATAGATCACTACGAAAGTTCCAATAATGTAACTTAAAGGTTCATTTCCGTGCATCGCGGCCGATCGCTAGTCGCGCGCGGCTTACGACAAGCGACTGACTAATGCGACAATACTCAGAGTATGAGACTGTATGGCGCCGTTTCCGAGGTCTGCGACAGACGCGCGCGGCCGACGACTGTCGTAGGCTGCGCGCGCACTCTGACTATTGTCGCATCGTCCGCGCGCGTCAGTCGCTTGTCGTAAGCCGCGCGCGACTCGCGATCGGCCGCGATGCACGGAAATGAACCTTAAGAGTAGATTACGCAAAACAAGGTTCGGCTCTCTCAAAAAATTTATATAGAAAACCTAAATATTAGGACATAAAAATTGTGTTACTAGTCAAAGAGTTTTTCTAGTAGATGAAATAGAGAAATTTAAGGATATGTCTTAATATGATCCCGCAAATAAATCTTGAAGTAGCGAAAAAATGCAAAAACGAGCATTTTCGTATTGTCATAGTCATGGCGTTCGTAATCTAACATATGTACGGACGAATATTCTACTTTATTTTGACCTGCGCTCCTGCGCACTGTGAAGTAATGAGTAGAGTAAAATAAGGTTTTGTACGGAAGAGCGAGGCCGTAGTGCTAAATAAATAATTATCTCAGTGTAATGCCCCCTTATGGTCTAAAAAACTACGATATGACACCCGTGCAAAACCGAAAATAAACATAGGATACTTTTGATAATACCCAAAGAAACCGGTTTTAAAAGGGGTTAGATTTTCATCTACAGAAATAGGATGTGAACGGGTAAACGCAACCACCCCAGCTGCCAGCAGGCTGGACGTATTTCCACAGTGGAGGAAATTAATTAGTCTTTCCGACATGCGGAAAATCAAAAATAATAGGATGGGTAATTTATTACTATGTCATAGTTATATTATTGCGTTAATATAATTGGTAACCACAAAAGCTCCCGGTATATAAACCGGGAACAATAGCAAGAAGGCACAGTTTCTAAACATCTGCCATATACTCAGGACACACGCTGTGTGTTTTACTGATCGTGGTTCACAAAATTCATTACTTTCTTCAATATGTATAACTTAGTGAGTGTTAGAACGAGTTTACTCGAAGAAAGTCAATGTGGCGAGAAACTGAGGTAGCTACCACATCATAAATTTAACAGATCATCGCTAAAAGGACCCTTAAGGCTTATGCCTTAAGGTTCTAAAAAGCATAAAGCTTTTACCAAACCATTCCTAGGTCTGCAGTACTAAAGGTTGATAATACGGTCAACCATCTATGAAACTAGCAATGTCAGAGTATGGCATCTGATCAGTCACTACTGCATCATGCCTTCCTTTGCGATTTTGTCTATCAGTCTGGCTGCTAAAAAATGGACTTATAATTGATTAACGCTTGATAGTTGTTCGTCTTCTTCGTTTACCTACATGTGCCATTCCATACATTGTAAAATTTATTTTAATGTATATTAAATCATGGCTTATTTTGCGGGCATATATCCTTAATATTCTTAAGTGTAAATACCTACAGGAAAAGATTCAGAATAAGTCTGAGAACTCTGTGTTCTATTGTAAAGTTTGCCACAAAGGAATTATGAATTTTGAGTGTAAGTGGCGGAGGGTCCTTAGATCAACATTTTTTCCGGTTTCCTTTCGGCAGTTACTTAATATTTTAGGTACAAAGAACCGTGTCCATCAAGATAGATGTATGGTATCGGGTTACCTTAGGTTTTTTTTAACCCTTCGCTACTGTTGAGTGTACTTACTAACTGGTCGCGGGTTCGAGTCCCGCCTGAGACGATTTTTTCTAAAAATCCAGAAGTCGCAAGTTCTAGTATTTTTTTTCTTCAATCATTTATTATATACTTACTAATTTGAACTTAATTTTTTTTAGCGATAGCAGAGTGTACAACAGCATTCTGGAGTTGGTGGGCAACACGCCTCTAATAAGGCTAAACAAAGTACCACAGCAACATGGGCTTGAATGCGACATCTGTAAGATTTACACTACGTTTTTTTATCAGAATATTCTGTAACAAAATATTTGTATATACTAAATATTGGATACGTAAATATTTAATAACTAATAATAAGTATTTTATATTTCTTAACCAAATATTTGCTATCTAAATAGTTTGTAACGTAACATTCCACACAAATATTAGAATGAGTAATCCGTTTTTACCCGACTGCAGAGGAAGATTTTGTCTTTGACGCGTATGTTTGTATGAATATATCCTTCCAGTGTTCTTATGTCCGCTCATAACTTCTCAACGGCTTAACCGATAATAATAAATGATTGCGCTTTAATATGCGGGCTGAGGAAAAAAATCTATGATCTTTTCGTGTGGGGTATCAAATCAAAGGGCTTTAAAAAGCGAGTTCAAAAATATTATTATGTGTATATAACCTCTATGTTTAATAAAAGTTTAGAGTGACAAATCATAGAAAAATCAACGTTAATACTAAAACATTTTTTTTATTGATTTAATGACTGTGTAATTTTGTTTTAGACGCAAAATGTGAGTTCCTGAATCCAGCAGGCTCCATAAAAGATAGAGTCGCATTAGCGATGGTTAAAGACGCTGAACAAGCGGGTCTAGTCAATGAAAATACTGAATTCATCGAACCTACTTCTGGAAATACTGGCATAGGCATTGCATTTAATGCTGCTCTTATGGGTAATAATAATACGCTTAATTTTAATGAAGTACATACATATCACAAGTAAATATGACTGCATACCTAGATAGAGTCAATTCTAAAATGCACTTTCAAGAACTGTGATAATATTTGTGATAACATTAGGTTTTCAATATTGATAATGATTAAATATTTGGTTTCAACCACTTATTATCACTACTGATATAAAATTTACGTAAATATATCGAATGATTGATTTAGACAGCGTCACTGTAACATAAAAGGTTAAATTTATAATATTATCATAAAACAAGATTAAGACCCCAATTAATCATGATATTTGTTGCATTACAGATAAGAAATGTACTATCGTAATGGACGTAAAGAACTCCGCTGAAAAGGTGGATACCATGCGTTTGTTAGGTGCTGAGGTGATCCAAGTCCGAGGTAAAGATAGAATGATCGCACGACAACTGAAATATGAAAATCCTGAGACTGCTGTTATTTTAAATCAGGTAAGAATCAGAAAAGATCTTTGAACTGAGCATGAAAAATAAGATAATGACTATCAATAAGTATAGTAGCCTCTAAATAAATCTGGCGACCTTACTCAACACCAAAAACACAATTCTAAATTTATTGAGACAGCCTTGAAGGTCCTGCTAAATTGTAAGGTACTGATTACAAAATTTATGTAATTCGATTCCTTGATTCTATTGGATTAGAATTCAGAATTACTTCATACATGTTCAGTTTTTACGTTACGACTATAGGTGCCCTGTTTCTGTGCCAATTTACAAGCACATAGTACAGAACATTTAAGATATTTTCTTTGGTTCTAGTTCGAAAATGAAGTCAACCCGAAAATTCATTATGAAACTACTGGCGCGGAAATATTGTCGGCCTTGGATAAAATAGACATGATTGTTATGGGTGCGGGCACCGGTGGTACCCTAACTGGTATCGCCCGTAGGGTGAAGGAGAAGCACCCTGATTGTATTATTGTGGCCGCAGAGCCGAATGGTTCGATTATGATCAACACTGACGGGAAGAATCATCCATTTTTGGTAAGTAACTACTTGGAGGACTCAGTTTGCAAATGTAAAAAATGGATACAATATTGGTTATATTATACTCGTATCTATTTGTTACTACAATATCCCAACTAATATGCAAACTATAGGTATCCAACTAAAATGTTTTATAATCATAATTACATGGGATATTCTCCGCTGTCATGGAAATAAATTGTTAACTAAATTGTACCAATGGGGAGGATTTATTTTATTAGGCACATAAAACAGAATACAATAATACAATTTAAAATGACATATTACAAAGTTTGATTCGAGACAGTATTCCAAAGACATACACAGCACCTACACAAAAGATAAAATGAGAATGACTAAAATATAATTTTAAAATTGACTTAATACTACTTAAAATAAATTACATAGATGTTCAAATTAAACTAAGGTTTTAACATAATTTGTCTAACCTTTATTTTGAAACTAGACAATCCAAGAATGAACACGTCCAGTTCGTCGCTGTACTGAGGAGAAAGCTCATTATAGAGGCGGCACATTCTGACGATAGGATTATATATGATACCTATTAGATATATTCTTGTAACCTCGGTAAGGAACAAATATTAATACAGGTTATATTACCTTATAGGTGGAAGGAGTAGGAGGCTCTTGGGTACCAATGGTGCTGGATAAGTCTCTTATAGATCATGTGGAAGTCGTCACTGACGAAGAAGCATTCATTACTGCGCGAGAACTAGCTAAGAGAGAAGGATTATTATGTGGTTAGTATTTTATTTTCTTTTTCCTTCCACTAATCCATTCTCTATTCTGTCCTTACTCTCAAAGTCCGATGGGACAGAAATCCGACACTATCGGAAAGAGATCACCGTGTTCATCGAAGCACGGATGTAACATTTGGATATTATGGACCAAAAGAGGTAACTTGCTTAACCTCCCTTAGGTACTTTTCAATTTTCCCGGTCACCACTGAGTCAAACACCTTGACATAATTACTTCCGTCTTATTATAAACTTCTAGCTGACCCGCGCCACTTAGTATCCGTTAATTTTCGCCGTTTTTGCAATAGTTTAGTTTTCATTGTTGCTCTGCTCCTATTGGTCGTAGCGTTATGGTATATACTCTATAGCCTTTCTCGATAAATGGGCCATGTAACAGTAAAATATTTTTTCAATTCAACCCGTAGTTCCTGAGATTATCGCTTTCAAACAAATAAACTCTTCAGATTTATAATATTAGTATAGATTATCTAATGTGAGCATTGTAATAATTGTGTTTATTTGTAATAGGTGGAAGCAGTGGTGCTATCATGTCAGCAGCAATCAAGGCAGCCAAAGCGTTAAACATGGGGGCGGGCAAACATGTGGTTGTGATGTTACCTGATGGTATCCGTAACTACATGTCCAAGTTCGTCAACGACCAGTGGATGGAGGCGAACCTCTTCATGGATCCGCCTGAACATAGCATGAAGTAATTTAATTTTTACTTGACTGCAACAAGGAGGGTTACGTTTTATTTATATACTAGCTATTTCCCCAACCTCCCAGTTTGCGCCCTCTCTACGCGTATATGGATAACAAGCTGACCCTCGCAAGTTCGTCTGCGTCAATTTTCCACGTTTTTACTACATTTTTCATTGATACTCTCCTCCTATCTTTTTTTTTTTAAAGACGACTCCCGCGTTAGGTTATAGCCTTGTGTCGCGGGGGACTTTACAAACATACAAGTCACGGACACAAATTACACCCAGACTCGGAACAACTATTTGTGGATCACACAAATTGGTGTCCCGTGTGGGAATCGAACCCACAACCTCTTGCTTAGCAGTCGGACACAGTTCCACCGCGCCACAGAGGCCACCTTTTGGTCGTAGCGTGATGTTAAAAACCGATTCTGGTATCTAAAAGAAGACTTGTTAATTTTTAGATGGTGGAAAACGCCTATAACTGATCTCAAGTTGAACCACAAGTATCCAATGTTGAAGAACACTGCTACTTGTGATCAAGCTTTGTACGCGATGGAAGATGGGAACATTGCTGTTATCACCGACAATAAAGGGTATGTTTAGGACTTCTTTACATTTTAGGCATAGTCTCAGGCGTGGATCGAGAACTTTTTTCTGGTGGGGGGGGGGGCAATATTTAACTCAACCTTTCAAGTGTAAGTCGCATTTGATTTAACTCCGGTTCACCATAGCACTCCGATCCAGCGTCAAAATTCTCAAATTCCCAAAAAAAAAAAGGTCATATTCAGTCGAGTCTGGGGGCGCAATTGCCTCTGTTGCCCCCTGTTGCAACATTTTTCATTGCTGCTCTTCTCCTATTGGTTGTAGCGTAATGGTATATAGCATATAGCCTTCCTCGATAAATGGGCTATCCAACAGTAAAATATTTTTTCAATTCGGACAAGTAGTTTCTGAGATTATAGCTTTCAAACAAACAAGCAAACTCTTTAGCTTTATAATATTAGTTTAGAATAGCCAGAGACTCAAAAGACGAAGAGTTATTTTAAACACACAGAAATAAAGTTACATTAACCTAAATACATGATTTGAAAAATCGAAAGTACTACAGTAATAAAATTTATTTCCAGGCGTTTCATCGGTGCTGTTTCTAAGGATGGACTACGTAATTACGCAACAAACCCTATTAAGTTCCCAAGCAAAACGAACAAAGAATTCGATTTTAATGACTTAGCGTCTGAATACCTAGTTAAAAACTGCTACAAGCTGGCTGAAAATGGAAGGAAAGGAATGCCAACTATTGGTCTGCTCTCTCGTATATTAGATATTACTCCATTCGTTGTTATTGGACGTGATGGGCATGACGAGGAAACAGATACCGGTATGTAGTCTTTGTCTTGGTACGTTTTGTTTATAATTGAATGAAACACCATTTTGTGTGTTTCAAAAAATCGTTGTTCCGAGTCTGGATATACTTTGTGTCCAGGTTTTCTATGTTTGTAAAGTCCCTGTGCTGGCGCACTAGTGCCAAAATTGTCGTTCTAAAAAAAAAAATTAATCTGTGCTTAGTTTGTTTTTAAATCACGAAAAGTTTATTTTGATATCTTGAATTGTTTGTGCACAGAGATATAATATGGTTTATATTTAATTATCTACACTATCCTTGTCATCATAATCCACATAATCCATGTACCTACTTAAAAAAAAACATATCGACAATCTTCTCATCTTTTCTCTACTCGCTGTAGACCAAACATTTTTCTTTTATTTAGTACGCTCAGAAAAAATGTGGTAAAATTTCCTAATTGTAGCTGTAATTGTTTTATTTCAGACTACTTCGAGCCGAAGGGTGTGGTTACTGGTGATGATATTCTAGACTATATTCGTGAAATCAGCTATTCGAAACAACCACGTAAAGCCTCCCGAACCTGGGCTTAAGTATAGGTACTTTGAAGTTAAAATTTCAAAATATTTTAGGCTTAATATTCGTCATTCACAAAGCATTTTAATTTTTAGGTACATACCATCTTTAAATTGTAATCCATTTGTAATTTTCATTTATTTTTCACATCATAATAAATTATAACCTGAAACAAATACTTGCTTTTATTTAAGAAACCAGACGACAATAGCTGGAGGGAAAGCATTGGGGGGCAATGCACTACTTTATATTAAAAATGTCATACCATAATTACTAATACCTTGAACTCACTCAAGTTTAGCTACAGATCTGTGTGATCTCAATCAAAAAAGCTAGAAAATCATTGTAGATTATATCTTAAAATCAAAGAATGAAGTCTTCCAATGAGGATGTAATTGTAATTCAAATATTTATTACCTATAAATGACTCAACAGATACATAAGGTACGTATTTATAAAACAGGCAGCATTGTATCGTGATGAGATCAGAGTGCTAGACATAAAACAATCAGGGTGATTAAAGGGTATTAATCTACTTAAAAATAATGAAATATCAATTTATGAAGGTCAGCCGATCTAGTTTCCCATTGTAATTATTTTATTTGTCAACATTATTATCGTCTATCACTATACGGTAATCTGTAAGGCCAACCGTACAAATTGAATCATAGTTGTAATCTGACCCTGATATATAAACCAAAGTCATATCACTAAGGTACTGCGTATACTTCATAAGGATTACTATCAAGGGTATTCATTAATATGCCGTCTATAATACCTACTTACATTTTCATGCATACCTACATAGCTGTTTATATTACCTACCTGATACCTATAATAAGCATCTTATGTAGGTAGGTACATGACTGACAAATACCCAATCAAATAAGAAACTGAAAGACACTAAGCAATATTATAGAATTTTATAAGCTACGGGTCATAATCGCGTAAATATTTAAGATGGGAGTCTACCCGTGACCACAGCCGTTACAATACGGTCGAAACGTCGGGCAATAAACAAAGGTATTTAGCCTTAAAATAAAATATTTACGCGATTAAGACCCGTAGCTTATAAAATTCTATAATGTGTACAAATCGCAAAAGTTTACGAACGAAGCAATGTTCACAAACATACTTTTTTGTAAATAGCTAGCGAAAATGTTTGGTATATAGAATTTCGTAATTTAAACAGATGCGACAAAGAAAATCTGCAAGACATTGAAAGCGCATTGTAGACACATCAGTAGAGACATTTGAAAAGTTTTAACTTGTCAATTCTACAAACCATGTACTCGTTGATGTCTAACATTAGAGAATACCTATAAGTAAAAAAAACAATATTGGTTAGATGAGTTATATCCTTTAGATATCTATGGTTACACATATACATAGACGCGTTCTAGATAATGTCTTGAAAGATGACACTAACATTTAAACTTTCGCGTTGCATGATTATAACTATTCATTATACGCGAATTAACGCGCGTTGTTTACCTTAAAGTCAAGCAATTTTAAGGTAAACAATGCGAGTTAATTCCCGTATAATAAATAGTTGAAAGATGACATTTAGATACTTTGAGATGAACCTGCGTACTTACTTATTGAACAGGTGTAAAAATTGGTAACTATATAATTCGGTATCTATATAGGCACATTTACAATGTAGGGTTTCATAAAATATAATATAAGTATAAATCGGCATATATATCGATTCGTAAATTGCTGAAATTTAAGTATATTTTTGAATAACTTTGAACTTGAGTAATAAAAAAATATTTTTTTAAAATAAAAAAACTCGCGTACCCAAAAAGTTGCAAACAAGATCTCCTACCTACATACATAATATGTAATATCATGCTGTCGGAGGCATTACAGAATCTCGATGAACTTAGTATTGTGCCTCCGATAGCGTGATATTACAGATGTAGGAGATCTTGTTGGCATCTTTAAATATTTTTGTAATAACTATCTTTTTATGGTTGTAGGATGTAACCGACTAACTTTTATCACAGCTATTGCCAAGTATTGCAAGTTGAAAAAAGAATGTTTGCTAATTGACTTTTTAAGTATTACAGTCATAGTTATGTTATACCTTTTTGAAATGCATGTTTTTGACATAGCCGCCATGTTTGTTTTTTTCAAGACAAATCTAACGACGTCTCATTTGTTTAAATCCGTCTTGAGGTTTGAAAGATATGACGTAGTAAAGAATATTACATACATACTATATGATACGCGCGAAAAACATAACCCTTCCTTGCAGTCGGGTAAATGCTTTGATTTTCTATAAAGACACAGTAAGACTGTCTTGAAATGTCGTAACAAGCCTTCGAGCGAATCATAGAGCGATATTATTACTATCATAACTTATCCGTGTGTAGTATTAAATTCAGATACCTACCATAACATAAAATATTATAGCATCTTAGCCGTCTATGATACGTCCTCTCTACTTTCATTACTTGTGTCTATTTCAAAGAAACTCTATTGTAATTTTAAAAAATAGACAACTGTTTACTTCATTGCCTTGGTAACAAAGTATCAGATTCATTTCCAATGTTAGAAGTAGTTTTACAAAGGGCGCATTCACATGTTAAGTCCGCGTCTTAATCGATGTGGTACATTTTATTTTTCTACGCGCTACTAACATGCTCATGTTCCAAGTAGGCTAATAATATCAGATGTTCGCCGACCATTATCCTTATGAGAAATATATTATGAAACACTGTTAATATAAGCATTTAACTGGTACAAAAGCGATGTATATTTTGTATTTTTTTAATAAGTTTATAATTTAATACTAAAATGACGATAGCGGCCAAAATCGATGTCTCAATTGTGGTTTATTGAAAAATTGTTTTTAACCGACTTCAAAACGAACGGTAGGTATGTTATTTTTTTTGTGTGTTTGTTACTCGATTACGCAAAGACGGCTAGACCGATTTAATTTTTTTTTTATTGAAAGGGTATACTTCCAAGTTGGTCCCATAGTTATCAGATCAGGATCTGATGATGGGATAGTGAACTAGATATATTTTATAGTGGATCGTGCATTTACTCTCAAAAAGTACCAATTGGTGAAGTGGAACTCATGATAAAGATCACAGACGACCAGCGGAACTATTTCACGGTTTGCGATTACTTACTTTATTATAGTATTGCCTAGCATTTTATGCTCGTAATACTACTATTACACTTGTAATAAAGCGAATGGTAAATTATCATGTTTACTCTTTAACAATTATCAGCCCTGCATCGAGAAAGGCAAAGTTTTGTAAAAGGGCTTGAACAGTTGACAATAGGCTATTGTAACTAAGATGAATTGCAAACCAACCCACTAAAAAGCGAAAAATATTATTAAATATATATATCAACAAATAAAATAAATATAGACATCAAATAAAATAAATAAAAGTTTTGAAGTTGGTGCTAAATAAAACATCAACAACTACTATCTCATGACACCAAATTCAAAATGTTTAATTATTTTAATATTTATTCTTTGTTGTTGAAAATTATTTTTTCCTTTTTAGCTGTATTGCATTTAATTTTGAAGTCGGTAATATTTTATTGTAAAAAGTTTTTTAATCGTTCCAAATTGTCACACACAGTATAATTAGACAAACCTTTACAAACTTCAAATATCCATAATCTAGCCACTCTAGGCGTTTTCCTGCAACACTGAGGACTTTATTTAAGTATCTCTAGCATAACTAATGAGTACTTAGGCAAGGGCAACGCGACATGCTTGACTTAGGCCCGCACGTAATATAAAAAAGGAGATAAAAAAAGAAAAATAATAAAAAAATGTGTGGCACTCGGGGACTGCCGCAGTAAAGCTATTGCATAGCAATTTTTATCAACTTATGCAATTATAATTATTTATTTATTTTTTATTTATGCAGTATTTTTTTTTCTTTACATTTCGGAGCACCTCGTCTTGATCCGTGCGAGCTTCGTACAGTCGTACAATATACATATACGTTAAGCGAACACACGGCCGAGATACATGGTAGGCGGAGTGGGGGGTGTTAGGTTTTTTCGTTACGGAATTTCTTGATTCGGTCGCCGCGCTCAAAGCCCGCGATAAAAGCTATGCAATAGCTTAATAATAAATCTTAGATTGATTATTACATTTATGAAGAAAAGGTGTTCACTTCTATTGCCGCAACTTAATATTTTCTTATTGTGTATAGGCTAGCTGCAAGAAGATACTGCAACGTCTTTCAAGCTAAGAATATCATAATGATGTAAGTGGCCATGTGACCATACTACTCTAAGGCCCAGCACAGACCGACAGGAGGATTTTTACATGACACTCGAAAATAACCATTAAGACTATGACCATAACGTGCATAAATATATATTAGCGAGGCCTCGAGCCCGCGCGCGATTTTTTTGCCATGTAGAAACATTTATACACTTTATGTCTATAGCTTAAAAGTTTATTTTCGAGTGACTTAAAAAAATGCTCTCCGCTACGCTCCTCTTGGTCTGCGCTGGGTCTATAAAGACACGCTAACTGGCGAGAATATATTCTATGTTTACAATGTTCGTATGTACATTTTCAATGTTAATGTTCATTGCTACACACACGAAGTTCAAACAGATCTATTATTCTATTAGTAAAGGTAGCAGACCGAGTAAATAAATCTGAGTTAATAATTATTGTAGCGACTACGAGTATTACTTCTATCTTAGTGATAAGAAATAAATTACCGACATTTTGATTTGTGATAACAAGTACATTATCGATCATATATAAATAGCTATAAAATGCAACGTACCTTATATTCGAGATTATAAGTTGTGTGAGGTCCTTACAGTTTACCAGTTGCGAACAGTTTCATGTTTTGTAATCACGTCAGTATAGATAAAAGTGACTAAAACGGATTTCTAAAATGAGTACAGAACGGTGAGTACACAAATATTAGTAACGAAATTATACGAGTATGATAATATAAAAATGACTGAGTAAATATAAAATAACAAACAAACGAATAAAGCTACTAATTTTTATTTCATAAAATATTATAAAAAAGTAAAATTTAACACGAAGTTAAATATATTATTTTTATTTTTTCTTTTTAATATTTAAGCATGTATACAGAGTGATTTGTAATAACCTCCCGCTCGTGGCTTATTTACAATACATCAAATAACTTTGTAAAATTAGTTTAGAAAAAAAAATACATATTAACCCTTAACCCACTTACTTTTGTCATAATGATTTAACCCTTTAGGGTTTAAACCACACAACAAACAACGATTATACTCCAGTAAAATAGTCTATCGTGATTAAGGCAATAACTCCAAAAACAGATATACATACCTACCTATAGATGGTAAAGGTACAGATATAAATATTTTTTAAAACTAATATAACAATTTTTTTGTTAGCGACAGATTATTAGTATATTACAAATCACCCTGTATATGTGAAAATTTAACACAATTAAAACAATATAAATACAAACATATAGTTACGTATGTAACATAGGTATATTTTAACTCATTTAAAAATGGTTACCAAAGCAACGCCTAGTTTTTATTTATTTTACACATACACTTAAAACTATCTTTACAGTTACCATTACTATCAAAATTAATTTTAGCTCTCTAGATCATACCTAATACTAGTTGCCTATATAATCTATTTATCTAATGGATTAAAAAAAATACACAAAGGCTAGACGGTACGTAAACAGATTTATCAACTAACTATAATAATATTATTGTTTTTGTTGTATTGTTATGATTATTTGTGAAACATATTATATCTACTTAATCGAGATATATAAACCGTTTTGTACTTACATACTTCATTGAATGTCTTCAAAGATTAGGAACGATTAAAACCTTCGGTCTTTTAAAGGGTTGATATTTTAAATTACATTACAATTATTTAACAAAAATTAGGTAAGCAAAAAATTAAGGTTAACCATTTTTTGAAGGTTTTTCATTCTTATTTTCGTTTTTTATTTTATTTAATTCTTTGATATCTCTTATCTTGTACCTACTTAGACATCGACAACTTGTTATTATACCTACACATGGCAGTATACACAAGGCTATATAGGTAATTGTGCTAGTCATAATGTCATAAGCCCGTTTTAACACGTTCGCGGACAGTCTCAGTTTAAATTGTGTTCTACAATGACCCAATTTCAATTTTCAATTTATTTATTCCATATACAAAAGATAACAAGGTATAACAATTATTACAAATGTTTACATAAATTTCTAGCTTAATACTTATGCCTGAACTAGGAAAACCTGTGTTTCAGGCGATTTCCATACAAAAATATTTGACGTATCGATACGTTTTGTTGAATGATATTAGATAAATAAAATACAATTTGATGTAAACGTTTTACCACGTCATCATCTGCATACGTTTTGTCACTAATAGTTGAACTAATTTTTAAAATGGTAACAAAGTAAGTCTACGACAGTAAGGTTTAGATTGTTCGATACGTTGTGACACAAGGACATTGAAACGAATTTTCGCCTTTAAATTCACCGTTTTGCCGTAAATAATATTCTGTTTTTGAACGTGATTGTATCAAAATCTCAAATTATGACGTAAAATCACGTTCTGTCCACGAAAGTGTTAATGATAAGGAAGTAGGTAACCAAGCTTGAATCATGATATCCTATTTCAATATCGTGTTCCATTGAAATAGATCCTTCATTAATGCAATTGTATAAAATAAACAAAGTACTGAAAGCATCCAGAATATTGTTTTATACTTTTAAGTCATACTTTACCTAACAAGAATAAGGCCTTGCTCTCAGAGTGAGGTCAGAGACAATATACACTAAGTATAAATCTACGATACGGATATACAAATTGTCGGTCTATCTTTTTAAATATTTGACGACCCCCTCCCCCCTGTTTAAAATGTATTATCTACTTAAGAATAGGGTCAGATGTTCGACAATGAAACAATCGTACACAATGAAACATTGCGATATTTCTAAAATACGGCTTTGCCGATTCATGCAATATATCGAGTAAGGACACACTTGAGAACCCCTGCCACTACCCCAGTTAGCATAGGCGACACTTGAGAGAAAAAATATTCTTAGAGCATTTTTTATTTTTTCGAGAAAAGCAAGTAAATTTATAATTTTTTATAGGTTTTTTATTATGTTCGGATATTTCATATTTTTCGGGTTTACTTAACACTAAACATATTCCGTAGATTAGCTTGGTCGCCGGAGCTTCATACGTTTTAGTTTTGGTGAATTTTTTTGACGTTTCGTACTTTATAAGAGTTCTGTGTTAACGAAGGTTGTAGGAGACTTCGAATTTTGCATGTTTCATTGTCGGACATGAGACCTTATACATTGAATTCGTTTTGATTTTTATTTTTCAAAGAAAACATTTTTAGGAACTTTTTTTGTAGATACTAAATTATTTTTATTTTTTTTGTAATACATAATCAAGTTTGGTTTTATTTTAAAGTTTTTCTTGTCTCACGCCTCCGTCCTCGCGCGGTTGCTCGCGCTTAAATATTATTCGCAGCATAATCTTAACTTTCAAGACTCCCTCCAACCCTCTCGCAAGAAAAAATGAGACATGGTCGACCCCCTTCCCTAAACCGCCTTACGTAATAAATAAATGGTGTCTTATCTTTTCTTAAAACTTTCCAACATCAATAGATTTTCTGAAGGTGTAATTTAACAAGAAAAAAGATGACCACTTTAAAAATTGCTTACCCCGAAAAATAATTCACACTCCAAAATATTAACCACTATTAAACAGATATTTTTTACAGATCAAAAAAGATTTACGACAACATACTACAATGTATTGGCGACACACCCATGGTCAGACTCAATCGAATACCCAAAGATTACGGATTGGAATGTGAAATGTGTAAGTAAAACACTCTCATCTTCTTACGTATGTTTTATATGCAGATACATAGATAACTTAGTGTAGGAAGATATTGATCTGTTATACCTAAATTTACAGGCTGATTGTCAATATACTAATAACTTTTTAAAATCGGTTCTGGAAAATCTATACTAATATTATAAAGCGGAAGAGTTTGTTTGTTTATTTAAACTCGCTAATCTCAGGAACTACTGGTCCGATTTGAAAAAATATATTTTTGTTGGGTAGCCCATTTATCGAGGAAGGCTATAGGCTATATAACATCGCGCTACGACTAATAGGAGCGGAGCAGCGACGAGAAATGTTGCAAAAATGGGGAAAATTTACGCATACGAAGTTGCGCGGGACAGCTAGTATTTAATATATTAACCCTTAATCACCTACCACTTGTTTTTGGGGTTATGACCATAACCATCTACAGACTATTTTACTGAAGTAAAATCGTTGTATTTTGTTAGGTCTGTCCTAAACCTGACAAAGGAACATCGATTTTACTCCGGGGTCTCGCGTAATGGTAAATGGTTGTGTGACAAAAGTAGGTGGGTAAGTGGTGAAGGGTTAATCTGTATTTTTTTTTCTAAAATTACATTACTAAGTTATTAAGTGTAATGTAAAGAAGCCAAGAGTATTATATATTTAAAAAATATAATATACTAGCTGTGCCCCGCGGTTTATTAGCCTATGAGTTAATTAAGGGTGTCAGCTAACTCCATACCAAATTTTATTAAAATCGCTCCAACCGTTTAGACGTGAAGAAGTAACAAACATACACACTCACATACTCACAAACTTTCGCCTTTATAATATTAGTGTGATAATTAGTATATTTAAAAATCAACCTGTATAAAGAGATATTCTTCTGTGCGGCCACCAAGAAACTTATAAGTCACCATAAGAAAGGGTTCTTTTTAGAGCGAGATGACACGAAAAGCTTACGTATTTTGAATTGGGTTTCCAGTTTTGACTATAAGCTTCTTAGCGGCAACCAATTGTTTTTTATTTCTGCAAACCAGAAATAAGATTTACTGTGGTCCTGTATGAGACTCTTCCGTTGCTGCTCAAATCTGTAGGGATATCTACCTATTGTTCGAAGTGGTCCCTATGTTACATAGTAGTTGCATAGATCGATATCTATGTAACTTACAACTTAAGTGGTTAACGAGAGTTTATCTATCTGATATCATTATCGATAACTCAATTGGTACATTGTATTATTGGACACTGAAAGAGTGTTCAGTAAATAAGTCATTTGTTGTAGGTACGATCTACAAATAACTAGATCCAGATACTTATAAAGTTAACGTTATACACATATCAGCTAATTATTAATAAAATAGGTATGAATGACTGTTTCCATTCTCTCCATAAAACATACAAATAATATTCCATAACAGAAGCTGCTTTGAAATTGTCTGAAAAATTTTAAGAGACTAGAATTGCTTACTTCAAGCTAAAAACGTTAGGAATTCTATAAGGAAATCCCAAACTGCATATTTTGTCTCTTAAAAGTCGTTAAAAGGTACCTATTTAAGCTTATGGCAATGACACAAATATCCAAATTATATCTGTAATTGGCACAGAATTTAAATGGATGACGACAATGTATGATTGATAACTTAAGGACGAACTGATTGGCCGTGAACGTTTTAAAAATAAACACAAAGCACAATACCACACTCGAATAATTATAACACTAGGATTATATCGATTAAATCAACAGAAAGTCACAATGGACCCAGATTTGATTTCAGTTATCAAATAAGTATATTTTGTGATAACAAAATTTACTAATCAACATTACCAATCACATCCATCACCTAAGTTTGGATCAACTGGGAAGGTATGGTGTATTGTACCCAACTTTGTTCTGGGGGAGGGGGGGGCAACATGTGACTCAACTGGTCAAGTGTGAGTCGCTCGAATGGCAGGGGGGGTACATTTGATTCAACACCGGTACACAATATTCACACCATCGAGAGGAGGAGAATTGCCTGCCTAAACACTCTGATCAAGTGTCAAAATGCTCAAATTCCCAAAAAAAGTTCATTCAGTCGGGTCGGGGGGGGAGGGGGGGCAATTATCACTCCACCTGGCCTGAAGGCGTCCTATACTACCACTATGAAGAAGCAAGAAAGAGAAAATTTACCTTTACAGTACAATAATTGTACTATAAAGGTAAGTTTATATTTATACTGCTAAGGTTTGATAACTGAAATCAAATCTTCAAATTTATACCAGCTTTTCTTGCTTCACCTACTACCTTACATGGTTGCTTCTTATCCATGTCCGGAAGTTTTCACACGTCACTGAATAATTTTATTTAGACAGATGCGTATGACAGAACATTCAACTTCAGTTGAGGAAGAAGTTCTCTAGTAATCGTCTCAAATGAATTTGAATTAACTGTCAGAACGTTGACAATGGCATCCAGTTGCAGATCCCAGGGCAGAGGGCTCAAGCCTCCCCTAATAGTCCTCCTCCCCTAATAGACTTATCCGGCGTATGTGTTTTTTTATATTTACCTTGATAAAAATAACCCCTTAGCGAAATCAAGGCCGTTCCCAACCAATATCCTAAATTGCTCACTGTTGTCCGCCTCTCCCAAAATAAAATCTTGAATCCGCCACTAGTGAGACCGATAGCCGGCATTGATTTCCCAGCGAATTAAATATATTTGACTTTAGCTATGAGATTCGAATATCAGAGATCGTAATTGGTAACGAGACGCATGTAGGACAATATGCAAAATAGCCTAGAATGTGGTTTATAAAGATTAATTTTATTGTAGATGCAAAATGCGAATTCTTAAACCCTGGAGGATCGATAAAGGATCGTATTTCTTACACGATGGTGCTAGAAGGAGAGAAGTCCGGTCGAGTTAAGGAAGGTACCAGACTTATTGAGCCTACATCCGGGAACACTGGCATTGGAGTATCACTGACTTGCGCAGTGCGAGGTAAGAGCTGCTGCATGAAAAAAGAGGATCATTTCGGATGTTTGTATTTTTTTAATGTATGTTCGGGCATAAGCATAGCTCCGCCATAATATTCGAAAAAAGTTTATTCCGAAATGGCACCATATAAATTTCGTAAATATCTGATGATGGCTTTCAGAGATAGACAATGATGGTTGGAGTCATCTAAGATGATTTTTTTGTAAAAAAAAAGTTTTTTAAAAGAGAAGTTCAACAGTGCTGTACAAGCAATGTGTTCTGGAGTACTTTACATAAGTACATATAGATCACGGACACAAAGTACACCCGTAGGAATCAAACCCTCTTGCACAACAATCGTACACACTCCCACTGCACCACCGAGTCACTCATCATTTTGTAATATATAAAAATGTCGTGTCACAGTGTTTGTTGTCGAATTCCTTCGAAACGGTTCGACCGATTTTAATGAAATTATTCATGTACCTTACCATTTTTGGTAGGGATGAGAATAGGTCGTAAAGTATTTTTTTTTTAATTACAAGTCAGTATGAAGCTCGCGAGACAGCTATATATTCTTGCAACTACTATTATGCAGCCCGTTTGATGGTAAGCAGTTACCGTAGCGACCGTAGTCTATTATGAACACTGGTAGCACACTAAGACCCTATTTGTCAGAAAAAGTAACTACTATCGAGCCCAGGCGCGGGATCTAAACCTTGTTCTGGCGATGGCAACATTTGACTCAACCGGTCAAGTGTGAGCCGCTCGCATGACGTGGGGGAGGGGTACATTTGATTCAACACCGGTACACCACCCACCACCACCGAGTGGGAGAGGGGGGGATTGCCTAATTGCCTGCCTAAACACTCCGATCCAGAGTGTCAAAATTCTCAAATTCCCCTAAGCCAAAATTGGCTATCATTGTTTATATCAACTTTCAATTTTTGTTCTAAGTATAATAGTACCTATACTGCAGGATGAGATCTGGAGTTGAGCTGCTCTAAGGATATACCAAAACATTTTTGTAAAGTTTTAATTATTTATCTAGATTAAGTTAAAATCTTTAATATTTTAACATTCACTTTTCTTATGATTTCACAATGTATTCTCGCTTCATATATTACTACGCATGTTGGCTTATAAATATGTATAATAAATGATACTTACTTATACATTACCCAGCAAATATAAATAAGATAATTAAAATTGCAAATACCTATGTATATTTATTCAATTGATGGATCAACTCAACGAATTCTAATGTTTATTTTATGTAAACAAACTACAACGGCGTAGGTTACCTAGGTACTTGTTGAGGTATTCCAACGAGGTAGGCACTAAGGAAACCTATCTAAATTCGCCTAATGAAATAACAGTTTACATTAGACTGTTATTGAAAACGACGAGACGACAAAGTACTAAACCATTAAAAGTAAATTACTATTTTCTAGTAAGCACTTAGCATTTTATTTATTTTGTAAGTATCTACGTAAAGTCAAGTGCGTAGCTACATACGATATCGTGTAGATCTAAAATATATATATATATATATATATATATATATATATATATATATATATATATATATATATATATATATATATATATATATATATTATATTATTGAGGTAAATAGGTATAGCTCATCTATGTCAATTGACACGTGGAAAATCAAAGAAGACAATAATAATAGTGGTAGTAGTTGGTATAATAATACCTATCAATCTACACACTACCTATTTAATTGTAATTGTACCTAATTACCGATACTATACATACATATAAACCCAAGCGGATATATTTGCTTTAGGTACTTTTTATTCCCACAGTCTTTAAAAAATCGTTGTTTATAATTTAATTTCTACGAGAATTGGATTTTTCATAATTTTTTTTTTTTTTTTTTGGAGTGTAGGAGTCCCGGCTCTTTGGAAGGCGTGTGTAGAGCCTAGGGCCCAGTTATACAACCCTAAAAAAATACGAGTTTTTAGTTAAAGTCGTGGGTTCGAATCCTATTCATTATACTACCGACGTGAACCTACTCCTAACACAAGCTATTACGCTTAGCTGGAGGGGTTAACATGATTGCTGGTAATTTGGGACTTAAATTCCACATTGATTTCTCATATCTATCTATATAGTTATCTTTAAAAAAAAATCTAAAAAAAAATATTTGAATTCAAAAACCTTTCGTAAATAGGTTAGGTAATTGATTTGTGTAGAGTTTGCTAAAACATACTATGCTCCTATTTTGTAATACAATGAAATGTCACCAGGTTATGGCTGCACCATCGTAACACCGGACAAGAATTCAGACGAGAAAATGAGCACTATGAGCCTCCTTGGATCAGACATTGTACAGACTCCAGCCATGGCACACTATGACGACCCCGACAATTTTGTAGCTGTCACCAACAGATTGCTAAAAGATTATCCTAACGGAGTATCTTTAGACCAGGTAAAAATAATAACTTACGGATATATTACAATACTTAATCGGGTGGAACTCCGTAGTCGGGTAATAAAAGCTTTTAATTTTTTATTATTATAGTGTTATTTAAGTGTTTGACGCGTATGTATGTATCCTTCCAATGTCGCTATGTCCGCTTATATTATTTTTTATTAATGACACGTCATTAGATTTATCTTGATGTCTATTAATATCGTGCTTCCGACTGCATTATACTAAATATTAAGGGTATTTTTCTCTGTCTTTTTGCAGGCGGTTTTTTTTAGTTTTTATATTTTTTTTACCCGCGTTTATTTACGTACTCTATGCAGACATCGCTAAGCTGTCATTCGTCAACCTGCGACAACCCGTGACCAAAATCGATACATTTCGATCGAAAGTTCGGGTAAATAAAAGGTCCGTACCTTTAAATATTTCACGCAATTACTTTAGTCCCGATAATATACTAATATGTGTAAAAATCGCGAAAGTTTAAAAACAATTAAACTATGAACCTTTAAAAGATATTTATACTACTTATAGGTATTAGCCAACCGGATAATCATTATAATTCCTATCACTATCATATCGTAATCCTCCTAATTTTATCATAGCCTTACCATAGTTTTACCGTTTTGGAAAAATACGAAGAATAGATAACAAATAAATAATCTTAATCAGAGGGGTCTGCGACTCAGCGGCGAACGAATTAATATAAATATTTGTTATGAGTACATAGAGATCGGATAAAGTTAATTTTCGGCTAACATACTTAATATGTTATCCGAAAATTAATCTTAAGCAGCTACACATAATATAAATATTTTTTATTTATTATTTTATTAAAGATATTTAAATATTTATTTATTTCGTAGCTACAGAAAATACATCTATCCCTACTAATATATAAATGTGAATGTAAGTTTGTTTGTTACGCTTTCACGCGAAAACTACTCAACCGATCATCATGAAACTTTGTACACATATTCTTGGAGGTATTAGAAGCAACATAGGATTATAAAAAAAAGGGGAAAATTTACGCAGACGAAGTTGCGCGGGACAGCTAGTAGAAAATAAATGAAAGATGGTAAAGATTTTGCCAACACTTGAACTTTAGGTAAATATGCATCCGATTATTCGATCTCTAGTTATGAGGCATAGTTACCATTGTGGATCCGTAGATAGAGACCGTTTTCGAAAAAGTTATACCTCTCCGACTCTCCGTGTCTCTCTCCAGTCGTATCTGATGTCCATCCTATCGAACTATGAGATTGCATTTGTATCTGAGCACTCGTACTCTTGCACGAGTAGGTGTAGTATACCTACTTGTGCACTATAAAATCTTCTTTGTATTCTAGTGTCTGATAAGACTGGCCACCGTTACCTTGGATAAGAAACCATTATTAATCATAATTAAACCATTACAGTATATGAATGACGTGAACCCTCAAACTCACTACGATTATACGGCACAAGAAATCATAGACGCAGTTGGAACCGTGGATATGTTTGTGATGGGTACCGGCACTGGAGGAACAGTTACTGGCGTGGCTCGCAGACTGAAAGAACATAATCCAAACTGCGTCATCGTCACTGTTGATCCAAAAGGCTCTATCATATTTGGTGAAGGAAAGCCTGTCCTTTTCTTCGTGAGTATACTCTGAGTACCATTGACTTCTAGTGCTGAGTCACTGACTTCTATTGTACTAGACACTGGATAAGCTATCGCTGACAACCACAAGACTTCCATTTGATTTTGTAAAATTACCATCCAAATATCAAAATTAAATCGAAAGTTATACTTGTGTAACAAGGGCATAGACGTATAGACGAGGACTGCGCCATCCATTTCATTAAAAAAAAAAAAAAAAAAAAAAAATGCTCGTGCGGCCTTTGACAGGTATTGTCCACAAAGTAGCGTTGTGTTTTTCTAGAGAGTGGTCAATTTTGTGAGATTATGGCGCAGTCCTGGTCTCTACGTCAATGAACAAGTATAACAGCAACGGCCATTTGTCAGAAGTGTCAAAAACTTTCATAGGACGGTCATTCGATTCGGCATTTGAAATTGCTGAGTTACTTTGTACGAGGTAGCCAGTCCAACGTAACTACTATAGAAGTCAGTGCTGAGTACATCTTTAAAAATAACATACATTTCAGAAATTTATTAATTGCCGAAATGTATGTACTGCATAACTTTAGAACGACTACACCCAATTGGATACCTAATTATTTTTTTGTTGTGTTCGTTAATGTGAGGACAATGTTTGTGTGAGGCCTGAATCGCGTGCAGGAAGGAGGGAAGAATTTGAGGTTTAGTAACAAAGTCCCGGTTAGATGGTTCGATTCCGGTCCCGTATTGCACATGGAAGTCACTGCGGACATTTTGCGCGCTCCAGTAAAGCGATCGGAAGTCTCGGGTTCAATTCCTGGGTCTAGACTTTAAGTTTTTCTATATTTCATAATGCAATTATTGTATTAACATAACACCCGTTGGAAGCCAGGGCGAACAGCTAGTATTTCACAAATGTGAGGTGATAGATATAGTCAAGTGAGGATCCTTATTCACGATCTTTCTTCCGTGTCCACGGCAAGCCCATGTAGAACTGTCAAAATCTTGTCATAATGGTATATGAACAAAATGCGCTTAGAAATGCATCAACGAACATGCGCGGCGTACATTTTTGAGCGCGCCGCACTTGCGCTTTGATGCATTTGTGAACACACCTCCTAATTTACTATTATGGCGCTTCCACGTGCAAAACCCAGCTCAAGCCGTTTTTTATGCACTTTTGTGGATCTGCTCTTTATGCAAAAAGAAATATCAACTGATGAAAATACATTAAATTTCTACAAAATTTTAACTCCAAAATGGTGGATTTTGTTTTTGTTAAAGGAGTTTAATGTTTATTTAATCTCCTCACAACTCGTAAAGTATCATTTTATTTGATTTGTTACTTACACTAATGGCTAGGCAATTTAATAAAAAAACATTATGCTATAAACATTCGTTTTCATAATATCAATCGTTTTCGTAATTTATTTTCAGGTGGAAGGAATCGGAGGAGACTTTATACCAGATGTTTTAGATAAATCTGTTATTGACAAAGTCGTAAAACCCAATGATTACCAGGCCTTTAATATGTCAAGGGAGATCATCAAGAAAGAGGGCTTATTATGCGGTAAGACACTGAAAACTATCTTCCTGTACCTTCCACTTATTTCTAAATCTATACTAATACTAGCTGACCCGCGCAACTTCGTCTGCGTAAGTTTTCCTCGTTTTTGCAACATTTCTCATTGCTGCTCCGCCCCTATTGGTCGTAGAGTGATGTTATATAGCCTATAGCCTTCCCCGATAAATGGGCTCCAAATATTATTATATTTTCAATTCGGGTCAGTAGTTAACAAACAAACTCTTCAACTTTATAATATTAGTATAAATTAGAACGGCGTTAGCGAATTCGTTGTGACTGTCAATTATAAATAATTAAATTAAAACAATACAAACGCGCACGGTTTTTTAAAATATAAAATTTCATTACTTTTTAAGCAAAACTTTATTTAATTAAGTATTAATTTAACAGCCGTGGTCACGGGTAGAAGGCTACCCGTGACCACAGCTGGTAACAAAGGTAACAAAGGTATGTATCTGAGATAGTTCTTTTATAATGTACTAGCTGACTCGCGCAACTTCGTCTCGTAAATTTTGCCCGTTTTTGCAATATTTCTTATTGCTGCTCCGCTCCTTATTTCTCACTATTTAATGGATGTTATTATACATATAAACATTTCTCTTCAATCACTCTATCTATTAAAAAACCGCATCAAAATCCGTTGCGTAGTTTTAAAGATTTAAGCATACAAAGGGATATAGGGACAGAGAAAGCGACTTTGTTTTATACTATGTAGTGATATACTATGATAAAAATTGTTACGTGTCGTTTCGATTATGTAATACTAGCTGTCAATTCGGATCAGTAGTTCCTGAGATTACCGTGTTCAAACAAACAAACTCTTCAGCATTATAATATTAGTAAGATAGGATTTCGGTTGTCGCGATTAAAAGTCCATCCTCAGAATACCGTCTAATCATTTTGATGCCAAATTATAGGTTACAAACAAAATCACCTTCGTACTTAAGTCATTAGTAATATAAAACCTACTTATTTAGGATTTTATATTAGGTACCTACCTACCTACTTATTTAACAAACTAGCTGTCCCGCGCAACTTCGTATGCGTAAATTTTCCCCGTTTTTGCAACATTTCTCGTCGCAGCTCCGCTCCTATTAGTCGTAGCGCGATGTTATATATCCTATAGCCTTCCTCGATAAATGGGCTATCCATTCTTTGTACCTATAATACTAAGTAATTACAATCCAAAGGGAAACCAAAAATAATGGTGTTTTAAGAACCCTCCGCCACTGGTAGGTAGGATAGGTAGTAATGGTTTATAATTAGGTACATATGGACTCTACTCACCTGATGTTTATACAATTTTAATTTGTTATGTCCACATACAGATGTAGGTGGACATATAAAATATATAAATAGGTAGATCATAGGTATATATGTTTTTACTGCTGTGTTTATTAAATTGAACTGTGGAAGTACCTACTTAAGTACCTACCTATTGAAGTATTTAATATTTAATTACAATAGAGCTAATAAATAGTATACTTACCTATAAGTATCTATTAGATAGCATAGAATATAAGATCGTTTATTATCGCAAACACTTAATAATATTACGACTCCAAGCTTAGTACCTACTGTTTAATCCTCTTATTAGTTACTAGTTGTTGCCCTTACTTCGTTCGCGTAAAAAATTTGAAAAAACAAAGTTTATTATAGTGAGTACATTTGTACGCTGTGTCAAATTTCATCCAGATCCGTTCAGCCGTTCTGGCGTAATTGAGCAACAATTATTATCTATATAATATAGATAACTTTCATAATATTTATTTGTGATTAATTTACGTTTGTGTAGGAAAATGAACTTAAAACTAAAAACATGACACTACCAACCTCTAAAATAATACATATAATCAAGATATACATATAAAAAAAGAAAACCAAATGGAGTATACAAAACCGTTTAGGCGTCAAAGAGTTTCTCCCCAAAACAACATCAACTGGTAACGTTCCCAGACGGCTGGCAGCATTTCCACATTGGATGGCAATGGTATTTGTTTGGGCAAATAAGATTTAATTTTGATAGTAATCTGGCGGCAAAAAATCACTAAATGATTGTGAAAATACTGAGTAAAAATCCAGACAGACACAGGTGACTTTATTATATATTATGCATTAAGGATGATACATATTGTCTTGTAGGCGGAAGCAGTGGCGCTATAACCTACTCTGCTATACAGGCAGCTAAGGAACTAAACCTCGGACCTGGCAAGAAAGTGGTGATAATCCTGCCTGATGGTATCCGAAACTATATGACCAAGTTCGTGTGCGACCAATGGATGGAAGCCAATTTGTTCCAGCCTCCACCACAACGGGAATTCAGGTAGAATATAAAAATAAATCAACCTCTGACTGCCTCTGTTGCGCGGTGGGCAAGAGACACCACTTTGTGTAGTCCACAAATTGTTGTTCCGAGTCTGGGTGTACTTTGTATCCGTGACTTGTATGTTTGTAAAGACCCCTGCGACACAGGGCTTGAACCCTAATACGGAAGTCGTCTTTAAAAAAAAATATCTATTAATCCGTTTGAAGATACTTTCAAACTTGAAATTGAAACTAGCAGGTAATCAGTTCATATTCTAACATAATCCAGAGCCCCTCCACCCCCCTAGACGTTTTATTACGAGATGCCGTGATTCTTAAGCCGGTGCTGTGCGGTACCGGCTCAAGAATAGTACCACCCCATCTCTTCCCGTGTCCTCAAGGCGACTAAGGGGTGGCGATCATGGTAATAACCCCCAAGACCTATAATAAATAGGTTCTACTGGGGAGACCCGTGCCCAGCAGTGGGACTTCATATGGATTGTTATGTAATGATGTTATTCCGACGTCATTCTATTCAAATGTCATTTTATTCGATTAGAGTAGAGAGAGATAAGTGATATAAACTTGTCTAAAGGGGCAACAGAGTGGCATCCCTATGGCATATCAGTCTAACTTCTATCGGCATTTTGAGTGATATGCTGATAGGTATAACGACTACATTGACTTTAATACCCGCCCTGGAGAGCTTAAAGTTCAAAAATGCCAATTAAATACTAATGGGTTACGTTGTATAACTTAATACTTAAGTGGCGGAAACAGAATCTTGTTTTTGGAGGGGGATTGGCCTCTCTGAGGTACCCAAGATATTAGTTTGAAGAGGCTTAGACCCACCTAAGAGAAACCTTTGAAGAAATCTCTACCTGCCCCTAAATTGGCGGGGTGTAGGCGTAGGGTTGCCAGATGAGCGAAAATCACATAGATTTTCCCGACTTTTCGTGTGGTATCCCGATTTCCGACAAATAATAAAATTCAGGGCTCGGGCTGTTTCTTTTTGCCTTTCTGTCGGACAGGTTAGAGCTGTCAGAGGTAAAAGAGGAAAACAATCATCTAATTAAAGCAAACTGTAACTGCCACGTTATTAACAATTGCGTTAAACATGCGCTGAAAGGACTGAGTGTTTATATTGAAAGCATCATGATAAAAACAGTTCAGCTCATTTTCTACAAAAACCGCGAAACTAAAAGAATGTTTCGTTTTTGCAAGTGTAGAGAACAAAAATCTTCTTCGTCATGTACAAACGAGATGGCATATTTACAAGAACGCTATGATTTTTCGAAGAAGCTTGGTGCCCTAAGTCTTATTAAAGAAAAATACATACACCTACTTTTGGGTAATACTAAGTAAAATAGATACGGATGAGTTGCATTTAATTTGCTTACTAGGAAACCAGTAGGTATCTTAGGATTTTATTTATGGTAAAATATGACCTACGTGTCATTTCAGATGGTGGAATAAACCTGTCACGGAATTAAAAGTGAACCAGTCCGTGCCATCTGTGAAAGAAGACCAATCATGTATGGACGCCTTGTCTGCTATGGAACACGATAACAATGTGGCATTCGTCGTGGACGATGATGGGTATGTTAACTGGCTGGTGATTTACTATGTTATGGTAGTCAAAAAGTTGATAGGTCATGTCATGTAGGTACGTATGACGATCTATTTACTCAGAATCGAAATCGTCCAGTTTACTATTAGAGGTTTTTTCTTTTTTTGGTGATATTAAAAAAAAAGTATTACAAGATAAATGGGCGTACCGAGAATGATTTTTCAGGAGGGGTTTTAGGCGGTACAATTTACTAAACACCGGCCAAATGTAGTACCTACCAGGCGCGGATCCAGAACTTTGTTCAAGGGAGGGGCAGCATTTGACATTTGCCTCAACCACCAATTTAGTCGAGTCTGGGGGGGGAGGGGGGGGCTAGTTGCCCCTGTTGCTCCCCCTTGTATCCGCCTGATACCTACGTTTGTTGCAATTTCATGGAGAGGGGTCTACGCCTATGCGATGAGATCAAGAAGACATTTCGCCACCGTCCGGTAAAACGAATGTAACTGCGTCTAAACACCCTTGCTACCACTGGTGGGAGAGACAATACAACTGCACTATTAATCACAACATCAATTTTTAGATTCCTCCGAGGAGTTGTAACAAAAGACAGTTTAAGAACTGAAGCTACAAACCCGAAAACAAAAGGCGCTCTAAACTTCAACGACAAAGTTATTAAACATGTGATGAAGAAGTTTTACAAGATCGCATTTGATGATAAGTCTACCGTCGGCCTGGCATCCAGAATATTAGATATAGCACCCTTCGTAGTCGTTGTACAAGAACATTTGAATGGCAACAACAATGTCACAGGTGATTATAGATTTCATAGATAATATTAATTTGTTTTACGTGGCGACAACATATCTAGTTAACATACAAAAAAAAATATTTTCGAAACGGCTCCCAAAGACGACTGGCCTGTTGGTCTAGTGGTTAGTCACCCTCACTGCTAAGCCAGAGGTAGTGGGTTCGATTCCCACACGGGACACCAATTTGTGTAATCCACAAATTGTTGTTGGGAATCAGAGTGTACTTTGTGTCCGTAACTTGTATGTTTATAAGTTCCCCTCAAGTAGTTTTTAAAAAAACCCTGTTTTACAAAGGCCCTTAGAAAACATATATAACGGACACAATTTATACCTACACTCGAAGAAGAAAAATTATCACACAAAGTTTTGTCGTTTAATGGAACCCACAACCTCTTGAGCAACAATCGTACTGCCACGAGGGAGAAAAACCAATTTTCTTATAATACAAAAAGAACTCTTCATACTGATTAAACGAGTAGTTTCTGACAGACGCATTACGCTTTAAAAAAAAAAAGATCCTGAGTAATAACACCATGTGGACTATATGTTGTCACTTTAAAAATTAGGTACTTTCAATTCACTGAATTGGATATTTGAATGTCAAGTCAAATCAGTATCTTTTTCATAAAATTAATTCGTTCTGTAGAGATTTGTATTTAACATTGTGACGTCATTATGTTCTGGTTTCAAATCATTTACTTTTAGTATTTATTTTGATGATTATAAAAACTAAAACACAAAATTATGCACGAATATATTTTAATGGCGTATTATTAGTTGGTAAGTGTAAAATAATTTATTGTTATTGATTGATTTGACATTCAAATACCTAATTCCCTTGTAGGTACGTGTGTGTCGTTACCTACCAAGGTACATACGTGAGAACACACCTAACCTTTTTGTGATTTTTTCAGGCTCAATTCCAAAAGGTATTATTACACCCGAAATCGTCCTGAAGTATATAATCAACAACCAGAGTTAAGTATAAATCGAAAAAACTTTACGTTAATAATATCTAGTTATAGAAATCACTTAGTCCTAATTAAATAAGATTACCTAACATGTTGTATTAAGTATTCATTTGTATATTTATTCAAATAAACGGTTCACATGTTTATCGTATTTTTATTGAGATAAAAGCCAAGTCAAACCCTCCCCTTCCCTAATCAAATTCCTGGATCCGTCGCATTCATTTACACACTGGCTGTAATAAAATCATCCTGTTCCGATACATATAATCCCGTAGGTAGGCTTTTCTAGGAGTGAAGACGAGATTATTATTGTTTCATATGCATATCTACATACCAAGTGAAATAACTTTGAACCTCGAGCCCGCGTCAAGATACTTTTAGAAAAGATAGGTACTCATCAATATTCATTGTGTGGTCTTTGCGTAAAATGCCTGTGACATACGGACAGACAGACAGACGGACATGATGAAACTATAAGGGTTCCGTATTTGCCATTTTGGCTACGAAACCCTTAAAACGATTTTAAAACTTGACATGTCAACCTGTCGCAGATTAACTGTGACAGGTTGGTTGACAATTATTGAAATTGTTTTTAAATACACAAATGTAGACACAGACCTAACGAATTTCAAATTTATATTTAAATCTTGAAAAAAAAAATTGCGTATGTAAAAACTACGTGGACACTAAAGTGGTGTCCTATGTGGGAATCGAATCCACGACCTCTTGCTAAACACTCCCACTGCGCCACCGAGGCGTCTATATACATTATATTGTTTACTCTTCTATCAAAAGTTATTGTAGGTCTGTAGTTTGAATGAAAGCGTACCTGAGTATGTAAGTACCTAGTTATTGAATCTATTAACACAAATGTTTTATGTCATGTAATAAATTGATTCTTATTTATTTGATGACTTATTTAATTTCACAATATATGTCGTTAATATCGATAGCTCTGAACAGAGCAGAATAGAAAGGAATGGAGACCTTTGGCAAAGGCAAACAGATGAAGTTGTCGATGTCGACTCAACAGAGTTGTACGTAAACGAAACTTTTAGAAATAACTTAACTGTTAAAATTGTCTGAATATAGGTTTATATTATTATTATTATATTTTCACAAATTTCTTGGGTGAATGTGTTGTGAATGGGGGCTACCGTTTTTGTGCTCACCAGTTGGCGCCATTGTTGAGTCAGGTCTGGCTGTCAAAGTTTAAATTATATTTCAATCATATATTGTACATTAAAACCGTGCTGTATAAATATCGAGCACGCTGCAGTATTGCGCATCCCGTTTTATTAAAAAAAAAGGTGGAATTAAGTTTCAGAGAGCTAAAACAGAGACCGTTCAGTAAATATGCGCAAGTTATACTTTTAAAGTACTGACAATCATTGACCCGTTACTCATATTTGCCAGAATTCATCTCAGGTACTGCAAAATATTCACAACAAGTCTTGCAAATAAACCCGCGTAACCCATCCATAAACTGAAATTTTTCATTTCGGAGACCTAGGCTGACTATACACTAGCACCTCTAGCGGCGAATTCATACGCAAAAGCCCTCAATTAAAATCCTCTATCAATAGATGGCGCTGTGTGATTTTTTGCTTTGCGGTGTTAAAGTTACGCTACTGAATCATATTGCGGTTCACCCAACAGGGCGGTTTCTATCATATTCACACAGAAGGTATATCGTAACATAAACTACCTTAATTTAAATCCGACTTTCACACGAACGAAGTCGCTGGCACAGCTAGTGTACAATAAAATTTTGTCACGAAATAAAAAAAAGATCACTCATGCCAAATGCACACAATTCTGATATGTATGACACTTATGGTGTACATAGCATTTGCCTAAACTATAGAACTAACATCAGACAAAGATTAAAACACTACAAAAAAATAAAACTATATAAACTAACATAAACTAACTTATATTATCTAGGTACCCCATACTTCTTCTTTTTTTCACCTCTTACTATATGAGATACTAACTGCTATCTAAAATAGAGAAAAAAATAGGTTTAATACTAGACAATAGACTACCTTAAAGAACACACAAAACCAAAACTCTAACCACTAATTAGAACACTATACGGACTACACTGAATTAGAAACAGCATTCCACATATTAAATTACTCATCAACAACTCACTCATTAAGCCCCATCTAGAATACATAATTGAAATTGGGGAAAGTGTCATTGGGAAATTCAAGTCACACAAAACAAACTAATTAAAGTTTTATATCAATAAGATTACCTAATACCGACTGATAAAATATATATAAAAGATACTAAACTACTAAACATCAGTGCTGGATTAAGCTAACTTGACGCCCTAAGCAATTTCCCCTATGGGCCTCCCTATCCCTAAGTGAACAGACACAGAATTAATTAAAAAAAAAAAAGGTTAATACGTATGTGCTGTTCCCCCTGCCCGTATCCCATGCTAGGTGGGGTCGGCACAACATGATTTCATGTTGTCCTAAGATTTGGCTCTATTTTTACGATCGGCTGCCTACCTGACGTCAACCCACCTGAAGGAAACATCTTACACAGCCAACATAAAAGTTCGTTAGATTTGACCGTGGGTGGGAATCAAACATACCTATGACTGCCGACGTCAACGGGCTCCTCTATAAGTACATGTGAAACCTATGACAATAAATGATTTCTATTCTTTCTGTACACATTCGATGAAGGTCAAAAAACATATATGTTGGTAGAGTAGGATAAAGTAATTAAATTATTATTGTTACTAACCAAAAGCTTTTTATTTACTTTTACGTTTTGACTGCCTCTGTGGCGCGGTCCGACTGCTACGCAAGAGGTCGTGGGTTCGATCCCCACCCAGGATAAAACTTTATGTGATGGGCACGATAGTTTATTCTGTGTCTGGGTGTTATTTATCTATAATATGTATGTATTTAGAAATATATAAGTATGTTTATCAGTTGTCTGGTTTCCATAGTACAAGCTCTGCTTAGTTTGGCATCGGATAGCGTTGTGTGAGTTGTCCCAATATATTATTATATTATATATATTATATCATTCATTTATTAGGTGCGAATTGCGATTTCTTCGGACATAAAATTCGTGGCAAATAGTTTTTAAGTCTAACGTTTTGAGCATATCGGATTCGATATAGGTATATTATAGACAATGCATCTAATTTTTGTTGACCCATGGTCGTTCTTTTTTCGTTTTTTATAATTTTGAGTTTTGAAAAAGATCAACGCGCGGATTTTGAAATTGCTTTAACTTTTGTGGGCTGGATTTTTTTCTCAGTCGTCTCTGGTGCCCCCCTAAACGGGATGCCCTAAGCAATTGCTTAAGTAGCTTATAGGCTAATCCAGGACTTCTAAACATTAAACAATTACACACATATAACATGCATGTTTGTCAGGAAAATAATTCTAAAAGAAACACATTCACAACTGAACTTCAACAACAAATCACACCCATATCACACCCGACGACGACAAAAATTGCAACTAGGTAGGTACCAAGACTCAGAACTGACTTTGGAAAAAGTAATTTACTATAAGAAGGTACACAACTGTATAGCAAATAGCTGGATAAGGTAAGGTAACAAATAGTAAAAACTAACTTATTAAAAAACTTAAAAACGTTTATTAGAATATGTCATCAAGAATTGATAATATACTTTTACTCCATAATATTGCAAACTCAAACATGTTTTAAAAAGAACACTTATTTTTTTTGGACACACTAGCGCCGGTTAGGAAGGGTTTGAACTGTACCTATAATATTAATATTATCATACACTTTTTCAATTACTGTCCCAAAGAAAATCGTTCAACGTCTATGTTCTCCATGCTTGATTACTACATTTTCATTCATTATTTTGTTGGGTTCAAAAGGGTTCAAAAGTATTCATTCATCAAAATCAGTACTAATTCATTCGGTCAGTTCAGTCAGTCACTGTCAGTCAGTCACCGTTCAGTTCACTATATAGTTCAGTCACATACATTGGACGACAAGGAAGGACAGTGCGCGTGTGATTAAAGTTTAAAAGTTACTGTAAAGTTAAAGGAACGTGATTATATTTCTCGTGGTGTAATTGTTTAATCAAGTTTTTATACCACGTTCCCTTGTTATTTTTCTGATAAAGCGTGCACCGCTGTAAAACTAATATTGTGTACCGGTATTTAATTGTTATTAAAAACCTGCAAAATGTCTAATCACATAGAATCTAACAACACTGTTGAAAGTGCAGTGAAAACCTATTTTAACTTGAAGGAAATGCCGCACATTGTAAGAACACTGTAAGTAGTTTAACCTCGCTAAATGTTATAAATGTGCCACTTTATAAATCACTTAATTGTCCTTGTTTCTTTTTAGTGACAGAAATCAGAAAATTCATGCAGATATTTTAAATGTTATCGGCAATACACCGCTGGTAAAACTCACAAAAATTCCTGCAGATGAAGGGTTGAAATGTGAAATGTGTAAGTACTTAACCTAGTTTAAGTTTGGTAAAATGAACAGTACAAGAATTTCTATTTATATCTCCGTATGGCTAATCTATAATCTATACTTAGATAAGAAAACTGATACTTGGCATAATTTGTCTATGAACACATATTTTTTTAATTTAACCTGTTCTGTCCCAGTGCTGGGCTAATGTCTCCCCCATATGCTTTTAAACCTCCATCTCTAAAGCTTTCTCCTCCCATACAAGACATACTTAACTAAGATAATATTTCACAGATGCAAAATGTGAGTTCCTAAGTCCTGGTGGGTCTGTTAAAGACCGCATTGCTTACCGCATGGTGCAGGATGCTGAACAAAAAGGTTTGCTAAAGCCTGGAAAGTCTGTCATTGTGGAACCCACTTCTGGCAACACTGGCATTGGTCTGGCCCTGGCTGCTGCTGTTAAAGGTAAGATGATAAGATCATGAATAAAACACCAAATGCAATTTCAAGTTTCAAATAATATTCTATGATTTTAAATTCAAAGTGCACAATTTACATGATAAAAAGCTGCCAAGAAATTCATGGACCACCTTTGCTGTCTGTAAAGTCTTTTACAAGTCAAGAAGCTGAAAAAATCTACGGCAAGCTATTTGTAATTCAGGGTTTCCAATTTCACAGGATACAGATGCATAATAGTGCTGCCAGAAAAAATGTCTGATGAAAAAGTCAATACCTTAGTGGCTTTAGGTGCTGAAATTGTACGCACACCCACTGAAGCTGCATGGGATGACCCAGAGAGTAACATCATGGTTGCACGCAGACTTTCTAAGGAGATCCCTGATGCCGTTCTTTTGGACCAGGTTAACACTATGTTTTTATAATCAGACTGCTATACCCTTATATATTTTTCTGTAGTTGGCCTGTACTAAATTAACTGCATTTTTTAAATTGTTTTTTTAGTATTTCCTTATACATAATATTGATCCCAATTCCTATTGCATTGCATGACCAGAGCAATTAATATCAAAATAATTATGTAATATAGATACTAAGGTCATCATTGAAAGATAAAAAGGTTTAATTTATTTTAATAAAAAAAACTTATGTTACTCATTTATCAATACTTAGATATAATTGTTTGGGAAGTACAGATTTTTGCCCCAACCTTGACTCAAAAGTCAAACCATCTTTAATGACTTCATTATATAAAAATTTATTAATTACTACATTAAATATTGCAGTATAATAATGCTTGCAACCCTTTGGCACATTACGATGGCACAGCCGAGGAAATCCTGTGGTCTATGGATGATGATGTGGACATGGTTGTGATGGGTGCAGGCACTTGTGGCACTATTTCTGGTGTAGCACATAAGATCAAGGAGCGTTGCCCCAATTGTCAGATTGTTGGTGTCGACCCTTATGGATCCATTTTGGCAGTGCCTGAAGACTTGAACAAGACAGATGTGCAAGTATATGAGGTAAGGCAACTATATATATAGGACTAGCTGTCCCCCGCAACTTCGTCTACGTAAATTTTCATCGTTTTTGCAACATTTCTCAATGCTGTTCCGCTGTTTTTGGTCGTAGCGTGTTGTTATGTAGCCTATAGCCTTCCTCGATAAATGGGCTATCCAACAGTGAATAAATTTTTCAATTTGGATCAGAAGTTCCTGAGATTACCGTGTTTAAACAAACAAAAAATCTCTTCAGCTTCATAATATTAGTATAGATATCGCACAATGACCCAATCAAGAGGCCAAGTGCGATATTGCGGCCCTGTTGAAACATGTATAGGACATGTTGTTACTAACTACACATCAAAAGAAAAATAGTTAGGGCCCTAATTCTCTAACAAATTTTTAAGGCCACCTCGATATAGGGCCCTGATTCAGGGTAGTGTAATAGCCGTCTTAGTTGTAAGCAGCTGTTCTGCATTTTCATACCAAAATAATCATGATAAGTGAATTTATTAGCAGCACATTAGTGAATAAATAAATTATTATGATTAAAATATTTGTAAAATGTAATGTACAATGTGTGTACATTACACGCATTAAACCACTTCAACTAACAGATAGATCCAGGATTTTCTTTTTGGGAAACTTGACCCTGCCCTGCATAGAACCAATACATAATATAATACCAAACCATCTTACTGCGACATATATATGTTGATAATTTATACACTTCCTGTAAGTTATATAATTACTTTATCAAATAATCCTATACCTATGACCTTGTCGTGCGTATTCGTGAAATGCGTTATTTGATTTACATGTGCTGGTAGGTAACTTCCTACCTAACTAAAAACCAATATTATTTTAAAGTTATGTAGTTACAAATATAAAAGCGAACGTAAGTTTTGCATTGTTACCAAAATTTACAATAGCTCAGAATTCACATAAGCACAGACCGTATACGTTAACTTACGTACAAAAAGAATCTGATAAAATCATTGTTTGTTTCGACATCTTTTATCCTCGTAATTTATTCACCATAACATCTTTTATTTGGCCTTAACAGCATCTTATAATATTTCTCGTGGTTGGAATGAATCGAACAACATTCCATATTCAATTATCTGGGAGTTAATCGTAAACCATAGCTCATGACGATATACCAATTTACCGGATAAAAATTACTTACGTTTGTTTTCATTGGTTCAAATACGTCTTTCATATCGATAACTGTAAAAATATTTTTCATTACACGAGTACACGAGTATGATCCTGGCTTACATCATCTTTATCGGCGTATAGTCGGTCACATTTCAATTGGAGTTATCGATGTTATGATTCTGAATGTTTATGAAACTACGAAATGGTCCCAATAATAAAGCAGATATAAGAGATTGTTTTGATCTTGAGTCTAACAACCAAACTTCATCAATGTTTATGACGATTTGTTTTGTTATTATTGTACATACAGAATAACTACAGATACATAAATACTATAGCTACATAAGTCACATAAAAACTGCAATATTCAATCTAACCTTATCTATAAATTAATACGTGAATCAAACGCATTGCAAGTACTCCTTTTAACGAGAATATCGCGGACGGAAGAGTATGAAATTTCGCACACATAAAGTTTATACCTATAGAAAGGGGTGCGGAAGTATAATATTTAAAGAAACATGTATATATAGGTAAATTAGTGGTCGAATTTCGACCACGGGCAACCACTAGTATAAATGATTAGTAGTTTAAATTAGTAGTTCGACTTTTCGTGACTACCTATGCGGTAAAAGTCAAACATGGCCGTTTGAGGGATTTGCGTAGCTCATCTATACTTCTATACTAATATTATAAAGAGGAAAGATACCTATGCGGTAGGGAACCGCATAGGTAGTCACGAAAAGTCGAAAATGGCCGTTTTAGAGATTTGCGTAGCTCATCTATACTGGTATACTACTTAATATTATAAAGAGGAAAGATTTGATTGTTTGTTTGTATTGAATAGGCTCCGAAACTACTGGACGGATTTGAAAAATTCTTTCATCGTTGTGAAGCTACACTAACCCCAGGTGACAGGCTATTTTTTATCCCTGTATTCCCACGAGAACGGGAACTATGCGGGTGAAACCGCGAGGCGTTCGCTAGTATATTATAAAACTGAAGAGTCTGTTTGTTTGTTTGAACGCTGGAACCTCAGGAACCGGTTTGAATTTTTTTTTTATTCCATTTACTGTTGGATAGCCCATTTGTCGAGGAAGGCTATAGGCTATATATCATCACGCTACGACCAATAGCAGCGGAGCAGGAATGAAAAATGTTGCAAAAACGGGGAAAATGTATGCCGTAAGTTGCGCAGGACAGCTAGTATAGTATATGCCTACTTATACGAGTAATATAAGTGATAATAATGGTCAGACTATATATTGATCTAAATTAACAGGTTGAAGGCATCGGCTACGACTTTCTCCCGTCCGCGCTCGACAGGACTGTCATTGACAAATGGGTGAAAACTGAAGACAAAACTTCCCTGGCAATGGCAAGGAGACTTATCAAAGATGAAGGATTACTTTGCGGTATTAACTTAATCATTAATTTTATTGCACATACAGTTAGATCAACGTAACTTGACCGGATTGAAGTTGGACACTTTCGCGCATACCATAGAGATGCAACCCTAAAATTACTTACGAAAACGATTAAATAAGTTTAATCGATTAAAAATACTAACAAAATTTTAATTCAACAATACGAAAATACTGTTTATATGAGTTCATAAAAGTTTAAATTTAGAACAGTTACAGTAAATACTAAAGAAAGTTTGAAAAACAATTTCTTTACGAAAAAATCACAAAAAACATGAGTTACATAGTAATAGTAATTATGACAATGTAATGTGGTTTAGTTACCATCCCCGCTTCCTGTCACCATTTACTACTAAAAAATACATCTGCGCAACCACTTTTCGCCAACTTCAATCCGGTTAAGTTACGTTGAACTTAGTGTAGCTAGAAATAGATTTATCTGTTATTGCAGGTAAATTAAGTAGTTAAATGATACTTTTCGGTACATATTTCAGTAAAAAGTATGAATAATTAAATATTAATAGTGGTAGTAAAAAAAAGTCGCCTTCTGTTCAACTTTCCTGCTATATTATAAGGTGGCAGCTCTGGCTCAGCAATGTGGGGCGCCGTGGAAGCTGCGAGGTCGTTGAAGGAAGGGCAGAAATGCGTGGTACTACTACCCGACAATATTCGAAACTACATGACCAAATTTATCTCCGACCAGTGGATGGAGGCTCGCGAGTTCCAACCGTTAGTCAAGAAGGAAAATCTGCCGTAAGTGCTTAATAATTTAAAGATTTGTAAATATTAGATATATTTCGGGACATAATCGTGTGTATTATTTAAAGGTACGAAACTTTTTATTTACCCGACGATTCGATCGAATTGCACCGATTGTGGTCACGGGTCAACTCGAAAAAAAAAAAGATTTGTAAATAATAGCTGCGTGAACTTTCACTTATATGGAATAAAAAAATGTGAATCAGACGCGCTGCGCGAATTGATTCCATGAGGACACACATCAGTCGTCGTACGTATTTACACTGACTTCTCCATATGTTGTGTTCCCCATAGGTGGATCCAGGGGAGGGCACGGGGGCACGCGGCCAACTGGACGGTTGTTTTTTATACTGAATGTCTTGTATTGTATTAAATATGTTTGCTCATTAGCACCTTGTGCCCCCCCCCCCCCCCTTCCCCAGAACGACGGGCGAAACTAAATAACTAAATCGACGTAATCGTAAGCATGGAGGAATTATATAGACTGATAGAAATCCAAATTCCCACCTATCTCTAAGTGATAATCATTACATTCAATTTTACGTTAAATACGACCAGGTACACAAAAATACATAGGTACCTACTTTAACAACGACTATTCCAAAAATTGGGACATAAGAATAAATAGGCAAATCCTGTCTGAGTCATTGTAGCTGCCGCAAGAATAGATTTGTATTGTTTTTTTTTTCGAAAGCTATTTATAGAAATTTGTTTAACTGATAAAATCGTTTTAAAGTCATTCAGTTGTTCTATTTAGTGTAGAGAGGTCAAAAGTCGGAACGAACACGGTTATTCTGGTGACGCAAGACTTTGTTTTTAAATCAAACCATTGCAGGTAGCCTACTCTGAGTTCAACGTATTAGAATGTCTTAAGGAAAATGTTAGTTATTAAATCAAAGTACGACGCATTAAGAATGTTATATATAAAAAATATTCATTACGCGTAGTAATACTTATGAGTAAAACAGTTTATCTGTATTCTTCTGATTAAAGTTTAATGATTATAATCTGTGCCGCCTTCGTAGTATACCATAAGTACAAATTTAAATGTATCCTATTTATTTTGTAATACTCCGCAGTTTGCTTTTACAATTCTCTATAAAGGATGCAAAATGAGTAAGTGGGTGTGGACCAAATCCGTAAAGTGCCTAAAGAAAGGACAAAATGCTCCTTTAATAAAAAAATAAACTGCATTAAATAATTTACCTGTCCAGGAATAGCATGATGCTGATGCTGATTGGAAAAAAAGTAGTTATGATGTAATATTGTTCAAAAAATCTGACAAAATTCTGAGAAATACCTGAAAAGTTTGTCGGGAGTTTTGAAAATTGATAATTTTACAGATTTTGACGTATTCCTTTCGAATTTCAACTTTGCCACCAAACCGCCATATTCGTGTAGACTTTCCGGCGCTCGTACACCAAAACTGTTGAGTTTACAAAAATATGTCAAAACATAAATTTAAGCTAATGTTCTAGTCCTATTTTGTATTAAATGTTTTTATCGATCTATAAAAAGACAAGGCCAATTTCCCAATATGGCGGCGCAAGCGGCAAAGTTACTAGGTGGCAATGTTAAAATTCGGAGATGCACTCTCCGAATTTTAACATTGCCACCTAGTAACTTTAACCCCAAAATCTATAAATTCACAAATGTTCAAAAGTCCCTTAAAACTTTACAGGTAACCTCATTTTTAGCACCAAATGACTAGACTAATATTACATTTCGAAATAAATTTTAGGTATTTTCATAGTTCAGTTTGGCTTTTGTGTATGTTCAGTTTGGCTATATATTCTACTTGAGAAAGTCGGATATATCGCCAAACTGAAATGAGTAAGATCGTATCTTGATTGGCCTATATCTAGTGTAATTATTCTGCTAAACGATTGATGTTAACCTTCAACGATAAACTTTAAAATTTGCTAAATTATAATTATTATTTAATCATTTATTATACGTCAATAATTGCAAAATTATCGTACATGTCACGGTGTTATCATTTTAATAACATTTTAGCGCATGTTTAGCGATAACGGGATTTACGATTTCAATAACATTACGTTGATACGATTTTTTAAACATTATTTTTAAACCCTTATAAACACGTATACAACAAAGGAAGAAAAATTTCAAGTTTAGTGAAATAGTTTAAGAGGCCAATTCACGTATTTAAAGCAGTACAGTTGCAGTTAAGTTTTAATTAAAACGGCCATTTACGTATTCTTGTAACTTTGGGATCGATCTCAAAAACGCTTGCGCACTGTACTAGAATGTCGTTATTGCGCTCTCGAGACGCATACTTGACGCAAGCGTATTTGAGATCGATCCCAAAGTTACAAAATCGAAACTTAACTGCAACTGCACTGCTTTAAATACGTGAATTGACCCCCAGGTTAGATGGTCCGGCTTTCGCGCCGATTGCGAATCGATCGAAAGCGATCGGAAGTGTCGGGTTCGATTCCTGGGTATGAACTTCAAATTTTTCTTTCAAATACAATTAAAGTAATTGGCAAGAAATGCCTATAAAAATTACCATAGAATGAAAGTTTTATATAAATTAAATGCAGATTATTTAAATATTAAGTTGTGTTATTAGATGCTGGAACCCTAGACTGGGATAGGCCTCCTTCAGTTTACTCCAACTCTCTCTGTCCCTTGCTTTTTATTTGCCATTATTTTCTTGCTATGGCGATTATTTCGTTAGTCCAATTTTGCTCTTTGGACGTCCTCTCATATCCTTGATTCTAATGTCCATCTTTTGTCTCTGTATCTTGCTTGGTGCCCTGCCCATCGCCACTTTAATATTAAAGCGTATTGTATTCGTTTCTTAATCTGTATATTCTCATATATTTCAATAGACTTCTTTCTATACGTCCAATTTTTTAATGACAACTCTCGCAAGTGAATATACCTGTATAAAGGGGCAAAGTCCATACCGGGGGACATTTTGCAAACAATAACATTATTACGGACACAAAGCACATTCGTTCTTTACAATTTGTAAATCACACTTTATGTGATTGTTGTGTGGAAATTGTATTAACAATCTCTTGCACAGAAGTCGTACGCATTCCCAGTCCTTACAGTATCACCGAGCCAGTCCTATTATTTTTATATTTATGTTACTTTGCAGTTGGTGGGAAAAACCTGTGACTGAAGGCGCCGTGCAACCTGTCAGAACTGTATCACAAGGCAGCAGCCTAGCAGATGCGCTCGCCATTTTGAAAGAAAGCCGATCACCTCTTCTCACAGTCGTAAACGAAAAGGGGTAAGGACGGACAGTACAATTATACCAAATCTATAATTATATTACTAGTCTTTCACTAGGGGATTTTTAAAGTTACAAGTCATGGATACAAACATGGTACATACGAGTATAATCTCCAGACTAACATTCATGAATCACGCAAAGTGGAATTTACAACGATTTACATGAAATTTAATATGCAGAGGGCTTCAGGGGTGATAAATCAATCTGGCTAAAATTCATTTTTAGAAAACGTCGTTTAAAAAAATCTCCGAGCACTGCTCTGTCATCCAAATACTCATAATATTATTAGAGACTGAATGTGTAACTAGAGTTATAACAGTTAGGATTGAAATAAACAAAATATTATCTAACAATAATCTTGGAAGAAAAAGAACTTTTTACTTAAAAACTCAATGATTATAAAAATAAAAAAAATATTTGTTGTCACTATGTCAAGTGACAATTGGTGACAACAAATTACGTTAACTGGAGCCGGAGGTTGCAGAGAAAGTCTATACATCTTAAATAAATTTAATTATAAATTACATTAAACTAAAATCTAAAACTAGTGATAAATGGTCGATGTATGTACCAAGAATGAATCGTTCTTTATTAAAATCTAAAACTACAACTATGGAAAGACGGTTGCGAAATCGAAGTGGCGAGATGTGGAAATCACGTAGCGCTGACTCGACGCCTCGTGCCGGTCCGCAACTGCACTGCTTCGATAAATGGTGTCAACGGTCCGCCTCTTACACCAAAGCGTAGATAAATGGTGTCGACGGTCCGTCTATAACACCGACGCGTAACACCTCCCCCCGAAGAACAGCAACTATTTGTCAAGCGGAGTGGCAAATATTGCTGCCAGACCACTGGTGTTCATCTTACTTCTTCTGGTCGGATGTTCCGTCTGGGTTCAATAAGTGTATAGTTGGCCCCTCTGCAGTATCGATGTCTGGATACGCCTCTGGCTTCAGCTTCCGAAGATCCGGATATTCGTTGAAGGTGCTTGGAAACCACCCGGGTGACTCGCGAACGCGGATATCGATTTGAGATATTCCTAATTATCGCGAACCGGCCCGCGAATATCCTACCGACTGCGCCAATTACGTTAACTGGAGCCGGAGGTTGCAGAGAAAGTCTATACATCTTAAATAAATTTAATTATAAATTACATTAAACTAAAATCTAAAACTAGTGATAAATGGTCGATGTATGTACCAAGAATGAATCGTTCTTTATTAAAATCTAAAACTACAACTATGGAAAGACGGTTGCGAAATCGAAGTGGCGAGATGTGGAAATCACGTAGCGCTGACTCGACGCCTCGTGCCGGTCCGCAACTGCACTGCTTCGATAAATGGTGTCAACGGTCCGCCTCTTACACCAAAGCGTAGATAAATGGTGTCGACGGTCCGTCTATAACACCGACGCGTAACAAACACAAAGCGAGACAATGTAAATATTTTTAATAACAAATTATCGTTTAAACTTACGTAGATAAAAGATGGACTTCATTTAATAAAAATTGTACATAGTTGAAATTATAGTAGTTACTAAACGAACTAACTAATGATTTTTCTTGTAATGTGTTTGTTAGCCTACATATACATAGTTACTATTTTCATTAACGAGCTTAATGCCGACGAACGCCCCGATGAAATAAAGAATAAACGAACTTTTTAATGTGCATGTGTGTGCGTTAGTGAATGATTGTTATTTGATTTGAGTGTACGTTTTTATTTTTTTAATATATATACCTAATCTTTAAGTTTTAAGATTTGAAGTTGCATTTAAGGGCCCGGCTACACGCTCAAACTTGTTTGCACAAATTCTTGTTTGTGCAAATAAACATGTGCGTTAAGATGGCATAACGGCTTGAACAAAACGCTAGTTTGTACAAAATTGATTTGTATAAATATAGGCATGTATGTGAAGACGGTACGTAAACATTTGCACCAACTGAATTGTGGGTGGAGCGTGTAAGCTCAAATATCCGCTGCGTGTAGCCAGACGTTAAAACTAGTAAGTTTTCTAATAAATTGATATATGAACTGCCTCTGTGGCGCGATAAAAGTGTGTACGAATGTTGCCCAAGAGGTCATGGGTTCGACACCACTTTGTGTGATCTACAAAATGTTGTTCCAAGTCTAGGTGTACTTTGTGTCCGTGGCATGTATTTTCTTAGTCCGCAAAACAAGGCTTATACCATACTGCGTTAGCTGTCTTTAAAAAATAATAATAATAATATAATAATAATAATAATATCTTGGGACAACTCACACAACGCCATCTGATCCCAAACTAAGCAGAGCTTGTACTATGGAAACCAGACAACTGATAAACATACTTATATATTTCTAAATACATACATATTATAGATAAATAACACCCAGACACAGAATAAACCATCGTGCTCATCACACAAAGTTTTATCCTGGGTGGGGATCGAACCCACGACCTCTTGCGTAGCAGTCGGATACACTCCCACCGCGCCACAGAGGCAGTCAAATGTATCTATACTGACTAGTTATCCTTAATAAATATCTATACTGACTAGTTATCCTTATCGACTAATATTAACTACAATCTAATTAAGTACATATACTTATTGGTATAACGTGTGCTATTTTAAACACAACACTTAAACAGAGCAAAACACTCATCCTCTGAAACACTCTTATATTTGATTTTACGCAGTAAATATATTTGAGACTAGCTGCCTGCCCCGGCTTCACACTGGTGTCATATTGTAGTTTTATACCTTGTTACATTATTGCAATTTTCGTAGGGATGTCTATTTTTTTGTCGATCAGATATAGCCTATGTTACTCCCCGATAATGTAGCTTTCTAATGATGAAAGAATTTTTGAAATCGGTCCAATAGTTTTTGAGTTTATTCGTTACATACAAAAACACAAATCATTCCTCTTTATAATATTAGTATAGACTAGTATAGATTCGGTTTATATTAAGTAGATAAGTGGGGAAATCTTTATACATACTTATTACTTATACTTATTTATACTTATTGTAGACACACTTGCTCCTTCCCACCTCCACGGAACCAGCGTTAAAGCTGGAGCGGCGGCTAAAGCGGCCGAAAATCTAAAAACCCTTAAATACAGTGGTCTCGGCAACCAATATATATTTATACCATTCGGCGTCGAGACCCTTGGCCCGTGGGGTCCAAGTGCACAACATTTTTTTAAAGAACTTTCCAAAAAATTGGTCGACTCCACTGGTGACCGTAGAGCTGGCAGCTTCCTCGCACAACGCATCAGCATTGCTATACAGCGAGGAAATGCTGCCAGTATTTGTGGAACCATGCCTAGGGGTCCCAATTTTTTGGATATATTTTAGTTTTATTTAGTCTTAATTTCTAGTTTAAATATAGTATTTAATAGTTTAATCAATATACCTAGTAAACTTGTAAATATTTCTAAATAAATAATATATTTTGTTACTATTAAAAATATATGTTAAACTTATTATAATAATAATATTCATTGATTTCAGATAAAATTGAATACATATAATGTTACTACTATCTTAACCTAGTGTTGGTATGTTACATTTAATTTGGTGCATGTACACTTCACGCACATGTCTACTTGACTACAGTCTAATAAAGGGCCCATCGATATTGTCCGCCAGAATAGTTAGAATACTGTTAGAACTACCCCTGAGTCGCTGCAGCATAGACGCAGACCGCTTGTTGTGTGATTTCAAGTTAATAATAATAATAATAATAATATCTTGGGACCAGTCACACAACATTATCTGTTCCCAAACTAAGCAGAGCTTGTACTATGGAAACCAGACAACTGATAAACATACTTATATATTTATAAATACATACATATTATAGATAAATAACACCCAGACACAGAATAAACCATCGTGCTCATCACACAAAGTTTTATCCTGGGTGGATCGAACCCACGACCTCTTGCGTAGCAGTCGGATACACTCCCACCGCGCCACAGAGGCAGTCCTTATATAGTTATATTGAGCTTAGCTTTAGCTTAGTGATGAAGCATTCTAAGAACACAATTCGTTTCGGCTAACCCTTCTCCTCTGCTACGTACTTTTCAACCCTTTCTGAGTTAAAAGTGGTCTAAGCTGAATCTCGACCTTCACCCAGATGAGACAATTTTTTTATAATTTTTTTTGATTTATAAACACGCTGATAGCTTGCTAATCGAAGTTTTATTAGCATTTTCTTTTCACTACCTTCTCTTTTTTTTATTTAGTTTTAACTGATAATATTTAACATAGAGAATATGTTTTGGTAGGCTACTTATTTCTGTTCATAGCCTGGCAAACAGGTATGAACAGGCAAGTCTATATAGGTAACTACACCAATCTGTTACCCATAAAAATTGGTATCGAAATAAAGATAATTTAATTACGAAAATAATCGTATGAGCTTGCCTGCAAAAAAACGTTTATGGAATATTATTTAATACTAGCTGTCCCGCGCAACTTCGTATGCGTAAATTATCCCCATTTTTGCAACATTTCTCATTGCTGCTTCGCTCCTATTGGTCGTAGCGTGATGTGACATAGCCTATAGCCTACCTCGTTAAATGGGCAAAACAGTGAAATAATTTTTCAATTCAGGTTTGTAGTTCCTGTGATTACCACGTTCAAACAAACTCTTCAGCTTTATAATATGTATTAGCATAGATTTGAAGTTTTAAAATCGAAAATATCCATACACACTTTTAGAGTGGCAGCAAGCTATATCATAAGCGTGTTTATAAAACAATAAAATTTGATAAAAAATATGTCTGTCTATGAGATGGGTGAAGGTCGATCTTGCACCTCTCTCCTACTATAATAATAATATCTTGGGACAACTCACACAACGTCATCTGATCCCAAACTAAGCAGAGCTTGTACTATGGCAACCAGACAACTGATAAACTTATATATTTCTAAATACATACATATTATAGATAAATTACAGACACCGTATAACTATAGGCAGCAAGGGCGGGCGATAAACAAAATTAATCCTTTTATTCTTCAACAGGTCTACAGTTGGTTTGTTTACAGCGGATAATGTCCGAAGACGGTTTGTCAACCTCTCTGGTTCATCTTCCGATGCGCTTGACAAGTACATAGTCAAAAAATATTACAAAGTCGACCTCACAGACAAGCCTACTTTGGGAATGGTTTCACGATTGTTGGACATCGCCCCCAACGTAATCGTTCTTGAATCAGGTAATTATTTTCATTTAGTAGCAATGTGATATGGCTCCCAACCTTTTCTTGAACAGGTTTTCCCTTACAGGAACAACAAATAACTAAAAGGAACTACCTTTTAGTTATTTGTTGTTCGCACGAACCACTTTTAATTCTTTGTTGTTCCCAGGGACCACCATTTTACAAGTTCTCTACACTAAATCAATCTGAAAATAAACTTAAATAACAAAAACTCAATGTTAATTGCTTGGTACCTACATTATTTTATTAGAAAACATACTTATGAAGAAAAATTTAAACCGCACTGCAAGAAAGGGTTCTATTTTTTTATTCTAGTAATTAAATAAAATTTGAATGAATGTGATTTTTGAGCTTGCGCACGCGAAATTAGAAATCGTTCGCAGACCATTTTTAATTCCTACGGACCACTGATGGTCCGCGGACCACCGGTTGGGAACCACCGTGTTACAGGGACACTATACGTCATTCATAACTAAAGTAACATATTGGTTAAGTAAACCTATTTAGTCTTCCTTTATATAATACTAGCTGTCCCGCGCAACTTCGTCTGCGTAAATTTTCCCCTTTTTTATAATCCTATGTTACTTCTAATACCTCCAAGAATATGTGTACAAAGTATCATGATGATCGGTTGAGTAGTTTTCGCGTGAAAGCGTAATAAACAAACTTACATTCACATTTATATATTAGTAGGGATAGGGATAGCTGACTCTTGCGAGTAGCTCCCTCGGCGCCGCAGACTCAGGCAGACATGAGGGCGCTTTACAAGATGGCGGCGTTAGTTCTGATTTTGACCACGCGCCAAAAGATCCTTGTAGCACTGTACTAACAAAAAAAGAGGGTGTCGTCGTGTTTCATTTGAATTTAGTTAAACCAAATTTACCTAATACCAATCTATAATTTATTTTTAGATAAATCCACAAACATTCAGCGCCCAATCGGTTTCATCACCTCGGAAGATCTGTTAACGTATATTTCGACAGAGAAAAAACACCTAAATGGCAAATAAGAATACTCCTTATAAAGACATTTAAAAATAAAATGCATTTTTCAAGCGACTGCCAATTTATAAATTTTTCAAATAGGTATCATAAACATTTTTGTATTTTTTATTATAATGGTGCTATGGAATTGAAAAATCACGTATTTGGTGTAAATAGACAATAATGAACTGAAATGTTATAATGTACCGTCTTTCAAGTTGCAATCTTTTGCTGGCCAAAATTGACGTGGTTTACTTTATGAAATGTAACAGTCTAAATTAAATCGATATCTGAACACAATGAAATGTTTTTGGATATGATCTAATATTTTTCTCTACCAAATAATTACATAGGGTAGATATTATTTGTACATGAAGGCCTAAAATTTTTCAAACTATATTTTCTATTAAATTTTATGAAAATCCATTCAGTACTTTTTTCGTATACAAGCTTTGGTATTTGTAATATTAGTAAGATTACAACGTAATCAGGCTCTATTGTTGTCAGCCATATTAGATAAAACTTGTTAAATATCTAACACAAAAAATGTAACATGTTTTTTAAATTTAAAGAACAACAAATTGGACAGTATTACATTTCCTATCATGATCATAACTGTGAAATGAAGCATAAATAAGCTGAAATGTAATAATAATTTAGTTTTGTAATAATAAATATATATTACCTTATAATAAACATTTTTAATTACATAGCCCTCATCTCATTCAACCTCTTTTTTAAAAAAAAGATAAGCAATTTGGGATTATGAGTCCCACATTACTAGCAATTCTGTTAATACCTCTAGCTAAGCTTTATAGCTAGTGTTAGAGTTGCTTTTCGTTAGTAGTTTAATTAGTAGCGCAACCTCCGATACCTTAGAGCCGAACCACACGGCGCGGTACGCCGACGGTATTTCCTGAGCGGTGCCCTGCATATAAAAATCTATGGTATGCCATACGGAGCGATGCGGCACCGCGCCGCTCAAAGAGGCACCGCTCGTACGCTGGACCAAGAAGAGGCGGGGAGGGGTATAAGCGGAGCGGCAGCGCAGTTGTTTGCGCGGCAGAAGGAGGGGCCTTCTGCCGCACACACGCCACAACTGCGCTGCAGTATATACAAATGTATTGTGGGAAGGGCGGATGCATTTTATTATCAGACTGTACATCCAACACTCCGCTGCGGTGCCGCACCGCCCAGGTGCGTTCACCTGGGTGGCAAATTATTTGCTGTGCAGTGTTGCCAGATGCATTGAACCTTTTTTTTCTAATTTATCTGTAGTAGAATCTGCTAAAATCTGTATGCCATTTCACCAGCCATTTAATCTTAATAATTGTATAAAATCTATACTAAAACCTAACCGAAAAACGTTTAATAAAAATCAAATAGTATTTTTATAGAAATAAGATTGGAAAAAAAACAGTGTAGGCATTAGGTCTCGAGCTTTGACGCCTCAGACAAAAAATAAACGTTACAAATTCTATCTTTTTTTATCAAGAGGCGCTAAATTGGGATCTCTAATTTTTTGACAATAAAATATACTTAGCCTGTTGTTACTCCCCGATAATGTAGCTTTCTAATGGTGAACGATTTTTTTTTTAACGGTCCCGTACTTTCGGAGCCTATTCATTCCAAACAAACAATCAAATCTTTCCTCTATACAATATTATAAAATATAAATATAGGATAGGTTTAAATTAATTGTCCATACCAAAATTAAAATTGACATAATATTAAATTGGGATCTCTAATTTTTTGACAATAAAATATACTTAGCCTGTTGTTACTCCCCGATAATGTAGCTTTCTAATGGTGAACGATTTTTTTTTTAACGGTCCCGTACTTTCGGAGCCTATTCATTCCAAACAAACAATCAAATCTTTCCTATATACAATATTATAAAATATAAATATAGGATCGGTTTAATATTCAATTTACCTAATTTAAATAAACAAATTTTTGACAAGGAGTTTTATATAAGTAGATGATGACAACTCTGCCATTTAAGGCGGGAGATGTTTTTATTATAATTTTTTTCATTTTATAATCTAAGAATAATTGTACAATGTTTAATCAAGAATGGTGCATGTTTGCATAGTGCAAGATTGCGACAGTGAGTGGTGTCCAGAATGTGGACTTTCACTCGTAAGTATATAAATTTATGTTTGATTCCAAGATTTAAATTTGAACCATTTTATGTTTATGTGTTTAACGAGGACTTTAACTTTGATACTATCGCTATTTACCGTAATAAACCTAAATTGTGTATTATTATTTGTTGCTATTCAGTTTAATAACATGTTTTCTTTAATTATTGCTATAAGCGCCAGATGAGTAGGGTGAGACCATATTTTTCTGCGAAATTTACAATGAACTATGTTCGTGTTTGAATATTATGAAACAATTATTTAGGTATGTAACTGTAATGAATCTTAATCCGCTTTATCTTTCTAACCAAAAGAAAATAAAATCAAACGTAAGTAAATTAAATTTTAAACTCGATTTCCGTAGTTTTTAAAAATGTACAGTTCAGTAGATATTGAAATAAATAGATAAATTCTATATTAGTACGTAACTCGATATTTAGCATTTTTCTATAAAGTTGTCGGCTCCATTGCTCTAAGTTTATTTAATTAAGAATGTCCGGAAGTACAAAAATATGGCCACCTATTTAGGAAAGAGAACCCTTAATTAGAAAGAGATGAAGAGAACAACAGTTTTTCAAGGTCATCATTTCACTTTTATTATTCGGCCAGCATGTGGCCTCCATTATTTACTCTTATCTCCATGATACTTACAATCTTTCTTTTTCTTTCCATTCCCATAGATTTTTGATGGTTAGAAAACAGCTCGGCATACTGCCGCGTAAATTTGGGAATAAATGTTTCAACGAAAATGTATCAAAGGTCATAATCACAGTAAGAGCCACTGTCAGCTAACATTGTCATATAAAAATCACAAGTGTTTTTTTAAATTTCCGTCCATATTCTTGATCTTCGCTAGCGCCACTTTAGAGGGTTTTTGGACAGTTAATCACAGCTTACGCCTATTCTCTACTAGGAGGGCACACAACTGGCCAGTCGCGGATCCCGAACTTTGTTCTGGGGAGGGGGGGGGGGGCGCAACATTTGACTCAACTGGTCAATTGCGGAAAATCGATCGCCCGGCATCATCGTCGGTAACCATCAAATCAATATTGGAGAGTACTGCTATGTTGTTGGCCTCAGCATTGCCGTAAAAATGACCTGCCGTGAAATTGCCCGTTTAGATGACCCTTATTGGAGTTTGGGGTCAATCATATAAAGGGACAATCTTGTTAACTCTTCCAGCTAAGCTCAATGACTTGCGTTAGGAGTGGGTTCACGTCGGTAATATAATCCCAGATGAATAAAGAAGTCATCATATTTTACGTCACTTAAATCGTATTCAATCATTAAGTCCAGTTTAAATATTTTTACTAGAGACTGCGGGTAAAAGACAATCATATACAAATCGACTAAAACTATCATGGTTTATGTAAGTTAGCACTAATTCTAAAACGCCATTTTGGTTATAAAGATGTCATTGTCAAATGTCAATATTGTCAAACAAAACCTTGTATGTAGTACCTGTATGTTGTTGTCGATCGCTTGAATTATTCTTCAAAAAGAGATCGTATTTTAATTGTAGTTTAATAATTTTATTTGTCTTAGTAATAATGCCTTTACCACCTGCTTTAGCTGCGCGCTTAGCAAAAAGAGGAATTTTAAAACCTAAAGCGGATTCTGAAGCCAACAACGAAGCTCCTCCTGTTCAGGCTAATGAAGAAATTATTGCCGAAGATTATGATAGTAAACCTGACGAACGCGTTAACAAGGAACACTTTTGGGAAGGCATAGAAGGGGTCAATGTAGATCCAATTAAAGGTCATAAGGGTTGCCCAAATAAAAGTAATATTTATCATGAGTGCTCTAAGTTTTGTGTTAAACGATGGAAATCTGGTAAATCAGTGCCAGATGAAATTTATTTAGAGTATAAGAAAAAAGCTTTAGAAATATGGCCTTTACCGCCTGGCTGGGAAGAAGTGTATGATGAAGGATATGGTCAACATTACTTCTGGAATGTTCACAATAACCTGGTAAGTTGGGTGCCGCCGGCGCATCCCGGAGCAGTGCCTAGTGAGAGTGCAGCTCATCTACGTGAAGAACGGCTGTTGAAGGAGGGTGATGAAACTGATGAAGAAAGCGAGGCATCTGACCAAGAAGTACCTCAACAACCCCACAAAGAGAAGAGACATGAACGGAAAGAAAAAGAGAAAGATTCTGTCCATCACAGAAGCAAAAGGCCAAGAGTTAAAGACAATGATTTAGATCCTATGGATCCTGCATCATACTCGGATATCCCAAGGGGAAATTGGACTTCTGGTTTGGACTCGCATGCTAAAACAGGAGTCGACACAACAGCTTCAGGTTCTTTATACCAAATGAGACCTTACCCAGCACCTGGGGCTATTCTTGCAGCAAATGCAAAGCAGTCATCACCATCACCATAATTTTAATTTTGAATAAAGTACTTTAATGTAAACCAAATGTATTTTTGTAATTTTAGCCCTTTTTCACAAAATGTTAAAAACTCTATGCTGGTGTTGTATGTGGAAAATATGCTATAAATATTTTTAACTAAGAGCACGTTCTCACTTGTCGGATCCGACACGCGACAATTTATACATTGTTCAACAACACATACAACAACAGTTATACATTACATCCGTTAAAATTCTAGTGCTCTAATGACAGAACAGACTCACTAGCTAGAGCACACAACTTGATGTGATCCGACACACGACGAGTGAGAACGTGCCCTAAGAGCCGAACCACATGACGCGGTACGCTACTGCACCGCCAGCGTTGCCATTTATACAGATTTTTGATATGGGATAGGTACAAATTAGCACGAATTACAGATTTTTAAACAGAAAATGGTTTTGAGGGTTTCTAAAACCAATTTCCGATTTTGTTTTCATTTATGAACTGTCCCCTGGCACTTCAACGGTTAAACTATAGTTTACTGCCAAATATATTTTACAACTTAATTCATTAACTAAATATTAGTTACACTGTCAGTTTCGTATATAATCAATAAACAAAGCGATTTTTAAGGAACATTTTATCTTGTGATGCGTAACATTTGTTGGACACTTCGAAGAAGACGAAGATTGCAACTTTTCTCCCCGAAATTGCTCAGCTGGTGCACTCCTCTATGGTAAGTATCATAGATTATATACCTAAACTGATACAAAAAGCTGTTTGAATTTTTATTACATCAATGCTAAACTGACAGTCACGCGGCTGAACCTGCTGTACAAAATAGGTATTTAATTTGTTCAGTGACGGAAGATACATATTTCTATTAAAGTAGAAATTGGTTGACATTAATCTTTGTATATCAAAATCCAATGGGATAGTTTTAGTAAAACGTAGTGATTACTTTGTCTGTGGTTTTTGGACTATGTTATAATTTACAATTTTAATCGATCATTAATTAATTAATTCATCATTAAAACAGTTCAAATCTTGTTCACAATGTAATGAGATGTTATGTAGGTAATCGTTTACTTAATTTCTCTAATAACCATGGATTACGTAGGTCTATGCGACGCAATGAGTATGGTAATGCGAAGAAGTTGAGAAAACTTGAACTCTGCGTTTTCAATGTTTTAGATTTATATATTTTCAATGATTTCTTGAAATGAAAACTTGTTAGGTTGTCTGAGGTAGATAGTTGTAGATAACATTAAACTCAAGGATCAAGACTTGTTTGTCTTAGGGTTAGGTCTTTTTTAGGGTTCCGTAGCCAAAATGGCAAAACGGAATCCTTATAGTTTCGCCACGTCCGTCCGTCCGTCCTTTAAAAAAATCACTGTGGTAGTACCTAGTATTTATCGTGAAATTAAAAGGAAAACTATCACAACTCGTAACTCAACTTGTAAAGCCCACTTATAGCTATACAAATTCCATTGACAAATATTATTAACTAGGTAGATACGTTATATCTACCTACTTAATAATATTTATTTATGAAACAAAAACAACAGACAACCCACATTCGGATGGGGGGAAGACACTACGGAACCCTATATTGTGCGTGGCCCGACATGCTCTGGCCCGGTTTTTTTTCTCTTCCCGCCAATATTACTCTGTACTACCGAGTAATATTGGCGAGAAGTACCGAGTCTGTAAGGATTATAGCTCGCACTTTCTGTGCATTCGCCTGTTTCAAGTTTATATTCTTTTAGTTTCAAGTTTGTATTCTTTCAAGTTTTCTTCGTTGAATCAAAGTCTCAATGTCAGTTCATATTTGAATCACAAACTTTCGATGTCAGTTCCAAGTTTTCTTCTTTGAATCACAAAGTCTCGTTCTTATTCAGTTAGCACGTATTTCAGGTATATTTATAATAGTTATAGGCGGATTGAAGCGACCCGATTGGAGTCCCTACGCTACCGCCACTATAGACGGTTTTTTACAGCTGGACCCTTTTTCAACTTCTCTCCCATGTAAGTTTAAGGTAGTTCTTTTGGTCCATATTTTCCATGAATAAAGGTAAGAAGAAGAATTTAGTTTTAGACTGACTGAAGTGTGCAGATTAGAGATTTTTTACGCTGTTGCTACTGTAACCCTACCCTTATCTAAGGCATACACAGAGATGTCTCTTGTCTGCCCTCTTATTTCCAAAGCCAAGAAACAGATGGATTCCTAGATGTAAACTTGTTATCGGGAGGCATCACGGGACCTACACGTGCCGTGACAACAAATGGGAACAGTTGCTGCTCCTATGTAAAAAATACAAATAAAATATTTAAATTATTTATGTGCTTTATTACTTTCCATATGATTACAGTGACAATAATACATACATTCACGGATAACTATTATGAATGATTCCAAAGCAAAAAATACACCAGTACATTCTTGAATTCTGAAAAGGAAATTATAAAAAGTTAAAATTTAATTACAGTTTACAGTATACTCTATTAACAATATCATGAAGCCCTTATAGCCTTATGCAGCTCTGCAATCATTACCAAGTTATCTATTAGGCAATATAAAGTAGTACTATTTACAAGTCCATCAATTTACTCGACCAAATAACGAAAATCCATACCATTTAGATTAAAACATACACTATTACTTACTCAACGGTATAAAACTAACTACTTACACAAAAAGAACAAAATGTAAATAATGGTCTAGTCAATAAGACCCTATAATATGTATAAACAACTTTGTCTACTTTAATACATTTTTATTTTACTAATAATGTTATCTACAATATATAATACATTTCTATGTACTGTATAGATTCAAAAGGTATGATATCGCAGTCAAATTTGCTACTGTCCACTTCCTACGTGATAAATCGATAATACAAGGCAAGCGGCGACGATTTACCTAACAGCAGTACATGCGATGGCCTTGATAGATATTACGGAAACAATTATCACCTGATAATAGATGTCTTCACTCACCACTGACGACTGATGTGTCACTGCGCGACACCCTAGTTGGTAGTACAGCGTCATGAAACTCTCCCGAATGGATTAAAATCGAACTTGCCGTATCCTCATTAGATATGAAAGGTGTTACAACATCCATTTCATCAGAACTCATTTTAGTTAAAGATTTTCTCTTCTGTTTTAAACTTGTTTCTGAATCATCAATATTATTTGTAATATTCTTAGTTTTCACATCAGTTTCTAATGAACCATTCTGCATAGGTGAGATCATACGATTTTCCTTAGCTAACTCTCCTTTAATTATATTATTATCGTGATCATCTAATTGCTCTCCTACAATGTCATGATCGTTTAACGACAATTCCTTGACCGAATCTAAATCTTCACTTAATTTTCCACTATTATTGCTTGGCGGTGAAATAGATTGTATAGCATCTTCTCTTTTTAATTGTTTCCTTCTTTCACTTTTGTCGTAACCTAAAGGGTGCAAATTAATAGAAGAAGGGGGGCTACTGTCTAAAGACAAGTCCATTGAATTAATCAAGCTTTCGTCTCTACTAAAACAGTTTTCTCCTTTTGGTACAATGTGAATATTCAAAATTGTTTTATTTTTATTGTGATCATTGTCAGCTTCTAGAGAAGTGATGGATGGCTCATTTGAATTACTAGCAGCTAAAGAATTGGTAGATATCGTTTTATTTGAATTCAGTTTATTCCTAACTAAGAATCCCCTCACATGAGCTTGAATTATAGTAGCAGCACTAGACAGAGTCGAAGAATCGTCAGTAGATAAAGAAAGAGACTTTTCCTCGTTTACTGTTTGCAATACTGTATCCATTCTAGTAATACCGTGTGCCCTTCTATCTATATTTAAAGCACTTGCAATGGGAAATTCACATTCTTCCTGAAAGAAAAATTTTACTAGTTTGTTACATAGTATTTTTTAGAACTATCAAATTAGCATTATGAAAATGTTTTACCTTATTTTTATCATCTTCGTCCAAAAAGTTACCTTCATCATTAGCCGAGTCTTCAAAAGTAGATCCCCTACTTTTGAAAAGGAAATTGCGAAAAACCTTCTGTATGGTTATAGCAGCTGTTTCTAAATCCATAGTGCTAGGATCTTGATTATAGTTTTGAGCTTTGTCACTCATATTAGTTGATCCTTCATCATGACTAATGTCGTCATCTTCTGTGCTATGTGAAGGAATACTAAAATCTGCATTAGAATCGGAAGAATTAGCTTTAGCAATGTGATGCATATGAAGATCTGAAGCAACCTTCCCCGAGTCAGCATTATCTTTATCATCGTGTTGTCTTATTTCTTTAGTGTTGAAAGTTTCACTTTTTAAACCAATATCGTCATTATTTGCTAAATTATCGGTTACCATTGTTGGAATATCTCTGTCGACACCCATCACTGGTACATCAGTGCGACTCTCAGGTTCTGAAACAACTGTCTTTTTTGTTTCTTCTGCCGGTTTTGTAAACTTTTCAACGTTATCAAGCGTTTCAATATCTTTAGGTTTGTTGCTCTCACTACTTTTAGACAATTGGAGGTCTTCTATCTTTAGATTTGAAACTTCGGTAGATGCTGTATTAGTTAGCTGTGAGACTTTTTGATCAGTTTTAATTTGCATGTTACCTTTGTCAGAAATATCTTTTTGTATCGTGTTAGGATTATTTCCATGCTGGGTATCACTATTATCACTTTCTTGTACTATGCCTGTGGCAGCGTTTGAAAGTTTGTTGCTCTCATTTTTAGACAGTTGGGCCTCTTCTATCTTTAGAGATGAAACTTCGATAGATGGAATATTATTTATCTCTTGGACTTGTTCATCGCTTTTGATTGGCGTGTTACCTTTAACCGAATTCACCTCTTGTACAGTGTTGGGATTATTTTCTCGTTGGATGTTACTGTTATCACTTTCTTGTACTATGCCTGTGGCAGCGTTTGAAAGATTGTTGGTCTCACTTTTAGACAGTTGGGTCTCTTCTAACTTTTGAGAGGAAACTTCGATAGATGGCATATTATTTATCTCTTGGACTTGTACATCGCTTTTGATTGGCGTGTTATCTTTAACCGAATTCACCTCTTGTACGGTGTCGGGATTATTTCCCCGTTGGTTGTCACTATTATCACTTTCTTGTGGTTTGCCTGTGATAGTGTTTGGAAGTTTAATGTCCTCACAAGGACCTATATTCAATTTATCATTTGTACTGACAGTCTGAGGATTTGGAGTAATACTGGATTGTTGTACACCCGAAACGGAAGATGTTTTAATATTTTCTTCAGTGTGAAAAACATCGGTAATATTAGCAGATTGTTGTATTAGATCTTCAGATATTTTAGGAATTTGTTGGATGTCATTAGATACTTGAATGTCTTCAGTTTTAGCTGGCGTTTTGAATTGGAAGCCATCAGAAACATTTGAATTTATGAGATTCACATCAACATTGCTGAGAGATTTAGTAATTTCCATTGCGTTTTCTATTGTACTATTTTCGGGTGTTATTTTAACCAGATCTTCAGCTTTTTCTACACCTGCTGTATTTTCTGCATCTTTTACATCAACTGGTTTTATCGGTTGGTCAGCATTTTCTTTTAGTTGATCAATCACAGTGTTTGAATCGGAGGTGACGTATGACGCAGTTTTAACTAAGGTTTCTTCTAATGTTTGCTTATTCTCAGTTTCTGGATTAACATTTGAGGAAACGATTAGTAGGGTTGTATCAGACTCGTTACTAGATTCTGCCGTAGTCATATTTTCACTTTTATAAGAATTTTCTATATTGACAATGTTGGCATCAATTTTACTTTCTTCTAGGTCATTATGCTTTTTTGTAGCATTTTCTTCAGTTGACTCGGTTGCAATATAAGTTATTGGTTTGCCAATATCAGACCGTAACTCATGTGCGATTTCCATTTCTGCCGAGCTCTCCAAAGCGTGTTCATGATGAATTGGCTTATTTTGGGTATTTTGCTTAACTGTGTCTGTATCAAAATCAGTGCTAACACTCGGAGGTACTTTTGCCGTAATCAATTGAGGCACCTGTAATGTTGAGCCCTGTTTGACATCGTTATTAACATTACTATTTTGTTGTTGCTGTTGAAGTAAGGCTTTGTCATATTCATCCCTTCGAATTTTAGCTCTTTGTCGTACATTTTCTTGAGCTTTGGCTACTTTTTCTTCCAAAGACAATGACTTCTTGGGAGCTGTAAAGGTTATGTTGTTTTAATTTTATGAATATCGCGTTTTAGAAATAGCATTTGTACAAAAATATAATTTTTAGGTTTCTGTACCTGTAAATGAATCATGTCATTTTAAAACTACATTTTTAATACACGACACGAACTTATTTTTCAAATTTGATAACAATATTAGCTACACGACACGTTCTTATTTTTCAAATTTGATAACAATATTAGCGACTTAGTATAACATCACTCCAGCAGATTAAATATTTTGGGCGTGGTCAAAACCCTGAAAATCTATTTATAGGCCTAATATGTTATTCGAGGATACTTTGTAATTAACCTTGATAATCTATAAATATACTATTAAAATAGTTTCTATAAATATTCATAGCATATTTAAAGCAGTGCAGCACAGGTACTGAGGGTACTAAAGACACAAAAGAGTTATAATCAATAGAACAATATGTGACTTACAGGGCCCATCTCTTTTTTCCAGTAATTGTTGCATGTGACTAGCACAAAACCCATAAACGTCGGTTGGACTCTGTTTGAGCACTTCTTTTGTTAAGCCTTCCATTAATTCAATCAAACCCGGAGGCATTTTGGGTGGAGAAGGTCGGTAATAAGCTCGCGTACCAGAAAGTCTCATGATTATAATTTTCTTTGTCAAAAATTAACCACAATATTTCTGTATACTTTTGTTAGTAAATCACAAAATCCTTCTGTTATTTCTGATTTCAAAACTCTTTAAATCAAACGATTCAGACCGTGTCGCGAATAGAAATGAAATATTTGGAAATAGCTTGCCCCCGTCTGTTAGGGTTTTAAGTGTTTGTACTGCGGTAGTCATAGCGATGTGCTAACTTGAACTTGATTTAGTTCCGTCGTAGGGTATCGATCCCACACCCGAGGGTTCAACGTACCTACTTCATGTTCAATGACTAACAGCAAAGGTCCAACAGTTACGCTTGCTATGCTCAATGTCAAACCTATTAATGTTTTTATTTCACGATCAAAAGGTTATTTTAAGAATGGCATTCAAACCACTTATGTAGTCACATTTTAGTAAACACAAATACATGCAAAATACTCTAGAAAAATGTCTGATCAGGCCTCGTTTAGAAATGAAAAACTGAGTAATGTGAAAATTTCTTGTGTATTTCCAATGTAGTTTGCGCAACTGAATAATCACTAGGGGAACGTTATCTCCAAAGGACAGTAGGCGAGGCGACGGGCGAGCGAGGCCGGCGCTTACTACTACCGCCGCGGGGCGCCTTTACATTATGTTTTTAAAGAATTCAATTCATGTGAGTCAACTTTTTTATTTTCATACTGTGTTCTATAATAGTAATTTATATAAGATCATATATAATTTTTGCAATGTTAATACATTTTACATAACAAACATCTCCATAGTGTACATACACACGCAGAGCTAGTCGCGGCGCGTATCGGTATATACAGAGAGCGGGCGCGCAGTCGCGGCGCCGCGGCACTCTACAAAGTGATGATAGAAAAAATTAATTGCTACAATAATATCATACAAATTAATGACTATTCCCTTACAAATTATTATATCTACTTTTAGCATTGTTCTACTCCAATATAATCCAAATTAACGTTTTAGTTTTACCGAGGTGTATGCATGATACATGAATAGTCTCCAGTTCGCTCAGACCGATTTTGCCCAATTAAAGTGTTCCACTCCCGCAGCTATGTATAGAAATCACACTGCTATAAATTTATAATAAATAAATGCCTATTTACACTATGTAACTATACAAAATGATAGTACGACGAAATTACATTATTGAATCGAGCATCTAATTTAAATGAAAATTTCATACAACGATCTACGGGCGCGGGTCGACCCGCCGAGGCCGACGAGGCAGGCCGAGGCCTGCGAGGCGGGCCGAGGCGAGCCGACCCGCGTACACTAAACAAATTACATTTTTAATTTTTCTTATTCATTTTTGTACAATCATATTCAGCCAAAGCTGGGTGCCCGATTAATACATTTATCGGTGATCCGAAATGCGTTACAATCGATCATGCATCAATAATACATACAACTTTAACTTATTTAAACAATTTAACAATATTAAAAAATCCTAAAGTAAACTAGAGACCTATGTAAACGTATATAAAATAGTAATAATCATTATGACAGTATCGCGTAGGGGGATGCGGACATATTAACATTTAGCACTATTAGTAATTTGTAGTGACACCGAACGCGAGTCGAGCCGCGGGGCGAGCGCAGCGCGCCGCGGCCGACGGAGCGCGGGCCGGGGGCGGGCGCGACGGGACATCCGGACGACCGACCGTTAGAGGTATTAAAAATTAATAACGTCATTAACAAAAATGTAATCGAATAGAAAATATCAATACATAGCTGAAAACAAATTCAATCGCATTATTCTAGGTCGTGGATGGAGGTTGTCGACTGCGGCATCACTTGGCGAGCGCCGCGGCCGCGCCCGGCTGCCGCTTGTGGCTGATCTCCAGCTCGCCCAGCCGCTTCCACAGCTCGTCGCGCTCCTTCTCGCGCTTCTTCTCTCTGCAACGACGCAACGTGTCACACACACACACACATGGGCGGATCCACCATTTAATTCTGGCCTCTTGTGGGCTACAAGAGGCCAGAATAAAATGATGGAGACCATGCTTACGACAGGGAGAGGGGGGTGCACTTCGGTTAACTCGACATGAGACACGTGTGACGGACGGGAGAATACCCGATACCACCAATATTTTGCACTGGCAAACCAAAAACCATTTTGGGGACGGCACGAGAATACATTACAAGAAATTCTGGTGGGGACGCGTGCCCCTACACGGGAGAGATATAGGGAAACGCGTCCCAGGATCCGCCTATGGCACTGTCCCACTAGCTTATAAGACCACTGCAGAGTACTTACTTCTGCCTTTCCGCCTTATAGCTAGCAGTGAGCTCGTCAAAGAGCTTGGAATTCATCTCCATGAACGTCTTGAGCACATTGTAGACGAGTGCCACTATAGTTTGATTCCAGTGCTCCTTGCTAATTCGATACAATGCGGGGAACATTATAGGCATTATGACGTGATTATTTTCTTCCATCAGCGACATTATGTATTCGTTGTTCCAAAAGTAGAGTGCTCTTTCTGCCACCTGGAAATTGATATTATTGATATGAATATATGTGTGCGCGGACTTTAAATGGCATAGTTTCTAAACACAACAAATTAATAAGCTGTTTCAATAAATTACAATATTCATCCTAACGGGACCACGACCCATTGGCGACAAACAGATTGATAGGTCAGCGGGGTTAAGCACCGTTGCTTCTGTGTCACCGTTCAAAAAGTCTGAAGTTTTAAAGTCACGCCACTCTGTGACAGCTAGTCTATATGTGGCAGGACCCTTACAAAACGAAAATGAATACCTCCACAAGTCAATGTAGCCTAATTACTCTATAGTATCCTATAAATAAATTGCTTTTTATATAGTTTTATTATTTTTTACAACATAACGGTAGTTCTTCGCTAGTTTAAACGTATAATTTACTAGTTGTCCCGCGCAACTTCGTCTGCGTAAATTTCTCCCGGTTTGGTTACATTTCTTATTGCTGCTCCGCTCCTGTTGGTCGTAGCGTGATGTTAAATAGCCTATAGCCTTCCTAGATAAATGGGCTATCCAACAGTGAAAGATTTTTTCATTTAGATTAGTAGTTCCTGAGATTACCGCGTACAAACAAACAAACTCTTCAGCTTTATAATATTAGTATAGATAAATAGGATTTACATTTTTTTATATCACATATGTTCACAGTACAATCAGTGAAGTGCCATCTACACTACAACTACATTTGATGGCAACAGTTCAACTCTGTTCCAGCAAAAGAATTGAACTATAAGATTACAGAATAGATCTATAAGCAAGCTGCAACTTTAAATAGGTAAACAATAATTTAAAATGTAACTTACTTGAAAATGTGGACTGGAAACACATTTAGCTATTTGCCTGAACAACGGTTCCTGTATTTTGACGAATTGAGCTGGCTCAATTACATCCAATATCTCCTCAATTTCACCCAAAAACATGACCTAGAAACAACAATTTGACTTTTAAATTCAGTTCACATGTACATGACAACATTATGAGTAATAAATAAAAATGAATGTCCGAAATATATGTAGCCGCATAACTCCAGAAACTAGCATTTTATCCAGTTTGGTGCAGTTGGCACCAAACTGGATAAAATGCTAGTTTCCTACTAGTCAAAACAACACTTTAAAAAATATCTACTATAATACATACTCTCGTACAAATAGCGGTCAATGACGTCATTATTTTTTTCTCGTTAAATCACTTCTTTTTAAGATATAATCAATGATAAATAATCTAATTTAACACAACCTTTAATCGGGACTTAACTATTAGCACTTTAAATGCCAGGATTATTTACTAACTAGCTATTTCCCGCGGCTTCGTTCGTGCAAAAATTGTGAAAACCAAATTTGTTCCACAGGTACATTTTTACCGGGACAAAAAGAAGCCAGACTATTATTTATCTGTGTTCCAAATTTCGTCCAGATCTGTTTACACGTTGTGGCATACATACATCCAAACATTCGCATTTTTAATAATAGTCTTTTGTATATTTTGTTTCTTTTATATAACAAAGAAATTAGCCTATTCTTTTATTGTTGTGTTCGTTATTGTCAAGCTAAGGTTTGTATATATTTTTTTAATCGTTCAGAAAAAAACACGCGTGTGAAGCCGGACCAAGCAGTTAGGGCAGCAACAAAAAGGTTATATTTATATATATAGGATAGATTTATCTATCCTTTTTGGTATAATAGATAAGACAAAAAGGAATAAAGATGAAGTCCCAACCTCTTTTTGTGAGCATGTTTTTGGCCAGAACTTGAGTAGGCCACGAACGACATGCTCAGTTAGGGTGGCGTCTTTCTCGAGGAACTGCACCACGCAGTACGCGAGCTGCGCATGGTATAGCGATAGACACTTCACCTTGTGCAGCGGTAACAGCACCTTTACCAGGAATTGTTTGTGCTCGCTCTTTAGTGGAAGTGCAAACCCGTTGATTATACTGAAATAACACATAACAACAATTTTAGACTTACAAAAATATGAAATCATCTGTGAATTAGAAGATATTAGTGACACAAACCTGCCCAATATTTCCAACAGTTCACCCACACCATTAAAATGTTCTGTTTCATAAACAAATCGTAGAAATATGTTATTAATCTGCTTTCGTATAAAGGCTCGCAATCCCAAAAACTTGCCGTAGATGCGATGAAGCACCGTTTTTAAGAAGTCGCGTTCACGCGGATCCTCCGAATCGAACAAATCTAAAAGCTTTAAAACAAATTACGAAATTAGTAGGTATGTCCTGAACAGATGAACACTAGATGATTAAATTTATATACTCTTTGATGAAAGAATAATCACAACTTAGTTTTCTAAACAGTCGTTAATAAGTAGTATTCATTTGGAAAAAGCAGCGATGGTATTCTTAGTTCTCTGCCTATTGATATCGAGAGCAGTCTCTCTTTTCTCAATTATTGTGAACAAAACACAAATTCTCTTACATTTCAGTACAAAATAGTAAGAACAGACCACAAAACCTTGTAAAAAAACGGGGGTGCAATAGACCGGTAACTTACCCTAAAAAAAATAGATATGATATTCCATGGATCCGACTTGCTACTTGTATCAAGTGATAACTGTCGTGTAGGCGTTCATACTCTTTCGCAATATAATATCGATATTAGGCAATTAATCGAAGTATACGATCATTGACGTGATAATTTTGGCAATCAGTATCAATCTAAGTATTTTCACATTTTTTAACAGACGACATAGATTATACAATTATTACCATTTACTATATATTTTTAATTACATGTCAATAGGTTAATCGTAGACGTAACTGTAGACTGTCGTTTTAATTCAAACATATGAATTTTATCTCCATCTTACATAGTAAATAATAATTAAAACTAATTGATCAACGAACATTATGCTTGTTCTTAGCGATAATAATATACAGCAGTTGTAGTGTAAACCTCTTTTATATATCGAATAATTTGCAAGAACGTTATGTATCCAGGAATAGCAGTAGGTGCTCTTTATATAACAGCTGGTATTAATTGTTGAGTACTAAACGATTTTTCGAATTAAAGGCGCAGTTGGTAGTACCTACATGAAAAACAAAATATACGCCGAAGATACGCCTACTGCGGCCGTACGTTGCGAGACAGTGGGGTATCCACCTTTAGTTAGTTGAAATAACAAAGATAAAAAAGAATGTCATATTTACCTGCAGTACAAATTTTTGGTCAATAGCCTTCTTGCCAATAGTGGGCTGAAAGTCAGTTGACTCCAGGAAGCGCAGGAAGAATTCGTAGACTAGTTGAAGATGCGGCCACGAGGCCTCCAAAGTTGGGTCATCTTCTTCTGGATCGAAGTCGGGATTTTCACTTGGCGGTAGAGTGCGGAATAAGTTGGCCGATATCTATGACAATATAAAACATTTTTATTCTTGGTACTTTGGCATACTTAAGTAGGTTTTTAGACAAAGCCTCCCACAAAATGGACGACCTGAGGAAGATCGCGGGACACTACTGGATGCGGGTGGTGCATGACCGGTCGTTGTGGCGATCCTTGGTGGAGGCATATGTTCAACAGTGGACGTCTTTCAGCTGAAACGACGTCGACGAAATAGGTTTTTATGTCCTTCGGAGGTGGAGCAAGGGACACCCTCATCTCTGGCCATGAACCAATATGACAGTACATCGTGTGATTTGTTAGTCGGTTCGTGTCCGACATAGCCACAAATGTCGTACCCTCGACAAGGTTAAATCCGAGGGGATTATGGCACACGTAGGAAAAGAAGTAGGTATATACTTTTTATATGATGTAAGCACAATTTGACGGTTACTGTGAGAATTTAGTCGAATAACAACCACTCTGGTTGTCATTTGTACAAAAATAGGATCGTCAATGGAGGATGCATCAGCACATAACAAAAATAAAATGATTTCATAAATAGATATGTGTTTATGGCATTATCCTTATGCAGCTTAAACATTATCTAAATAGGACGAATGTGGTGACGTTTTACTGAATAAACTATAATGTATTAATTAATATGTGATTTAAATGAAAAAATGTAATAATGTGATTTAAGTTTTATAAAAGAACCTAATCGAAACAATACCCTAATTTTCTTTATAAACATGACTAGCAGCGCGCGAATTTATACTCGGGCACTGATAAAACGACCATTATCTTCTCTCTTTCAACTTAAATTGAAGAAACAATCGTCCCAAATAGTCGCTTAAATTTTCTTCTTGTACTATTTTCGAGAAACTATTGACATATTTTGTCAAGGTAATCATGATGAAAAGAACATTCAATGATCACATTGGATACCTACTATCTTTTCGTAGTTATAAAAAACACTGCGCGGAAATTTCCCACTTTTCTGATACAAACAGTGCAATCAGTTTTATGCAAAAAATTAATTCAACATACTAACAAAATAAAAACCCTTTCGGACACCCTAACTTAAGCCATTCTGAAGTTACTATCCTAAGGTTAGGACCTTAGGTAGCAGTTGTAGGCAACTGCAATGAGAAGTATGGCCCGTTAAAAAAGTCAGAAAACATTGCAAAAAATTATATGTACAATATAAATGTACCTACTCCTGTAATATTCACAGCCACACAAGTAAAACCACACGTCATACAATCGATTTATGTTTTCACTCTTCTTTGACGTATTATCAACGTATTTTCAAGGTCAGGTGCAGTATTATCTATTTAGAGAGCAATATTAGGTTTATAGTAAAATTCCTAGAGGTTTCCTTCATTGTACATATCAAAAGTTTTAAAAGAAATACAGCTATCCTACAATGATAATGTTTATGGTTTATTGGAGTTTTCAAATCAGCCTTACTTTCTCTTTTATCACTATGGTGGCAGAAATAAAACATGGCAAGGGTGCATATATGGTTGTCTAAATCTGTTACTAGCTAAAAAGGCTGATGAATCTATGTTTGATGAGGGAAGCAATTTGGGATATTGCTAATCTGTAAACACATTTTTACAAAAAAATTGTCCATACTTTGATAAAATTTGTTATGGAACTAAATTATTCATCATAGCATGGTCAAAATTAAATAAAATCATCTAACAAACTGAAAATTTTCCTTCTTTCTCTTCTTTCTTTCCTCTTTTATTCTTCTCTGCACGTAACTCATATTACTATCTCTGTTGATTTTTAACTTCAGTAATGTTAATAGGGAAACCGTTACAAGTTCTCTATGATGGTACTATATCACAGTTATAATGCAAATTAATAGTATACACTAATGTGACACATGTTTCTTCACTGTCGTCAATAAACAGCAGAATTGAAGTAAACATGACATAAGTATAAACTTTCGACTTATGTCTCGTAAAGTAGTCATATGTTTGTAAACAACTTGATACAAATATATCATTATTTGATACTACGGAAGACTGCATGCAGAACCTCAGATAAGCTTAAATAGCATTAAATTATTGGTTTTTGCACAACATACTTCCAAAAATGCTTAATTCTCAAAAGTGTTTGTTGCATTAAAATGGCAGTGACAGCAACAGTAGTAACAATAACTTTTTAATTTAACAGTTTTGTATGAGTTCTATTTGAGTCTTCAGCTGTAAAAGTTAAAAAATATATCATTCAAACTCCGTGATGAACAGCCTAAGGCACCTGTCCCACCAACGACGATGAGCGAGAAGCGAGTAGCGATTTATCGCTCAAGAAACGTACAACAGAAGTATTTTGTAGATCCCGTCCGTGTAAATAAAAGAGATACAGTATAGAGCTAGTAATCGCCGGCAGTGTGAACACTCAGCGATCAACTATTAATATCTTTATCTCTTTTGTTTACACAGGATCTACATAAGTATGTACGTGTCTTGAGCGTTTTTCACGCCGTTGGTCAGACAGGTGCCTTGTTTAAAAAATTTTACTTTTAACATAATGTAGTTTAAACAAACGAAAGTATCACACTACTAAATCTTATAAACCTCATCTAAAATGGCTTTTCCTGGTGTTTATGTTCAAGAACAAAATAAACTATATTCAGAATAATTCTTTCATTTGTCCTCCTGTAAGTCACATGGCTTACAATCTCGTGAATATGAGCATGTGTAGTGAACAACTATTAGAATCAAACTAAGGGAAATAAATACTGCTAAGCTAATTAATATTAAATTAAAAAATGCATTCATATTTTTCCTTGTATGAGCAGTGAAGGAGAATGGAAGAACCAAACATATTTCAGAATTATTCATAGATCAATATGAAAATAATAATTGATTCAATAGATCAGACATTGTAGATAACTTTATATAACTTTTCCAATGGCTCCACCCATGATTATCATATTAAAATTTTAATAAAGTTTTATTATATTGTAATTCAGTACCTGGATGACCGAGCTTCACTCGGTATTTTTTTAAAGATGTTTTCTTTAAATGAAACCCAGCTAGATCGATTTGTCGCCCCTGAACACCCTGCATACTAAATTGCATAAAAAATCATTGGAGCCGTTGCTGAGATTGAGATTAAAGAAGAATTGCTTGTTTAAACATACAAGAGTGACAAATATCCATACATTATCTTAATATTATTAGGATTTCCTAGTCAAAGAACAAAGACTGTTTTATTTTAAAATACAATTATGCATATTCCATCCTGTAATTATTAAATTAAACAAAACTCCAATTCATTCACATTCATTAAGTAAATAGTTACTAATGTACAAAGGAAAATGGTTTATATGGGTTTTAGACCTTTTTTTATTTTTCTTTATCCATAATAAACACAGCTTCCAATGATATTGTTTACATCACACTTGCTCCCAATTACCCATAACGGGAGAGAAGTACATATAAATAATGACTAACCAATACTAGTTCCTGCGATTGAAATGAGCACTACATTACATATTATATGTCCCACTGCTGGGCATGGCTCTTCCCAGTAGAATCTACTTATTATAAATCCTAGGGGCAATTGCCATAACCGCCATGCTAGGTGAGCATGGTTGACGATCACAGTAAAGCTTAGGTACACAGAGAATGCCACTGCCCATCCTCTGGTGTGAAATCCCTTAGTTGTCTTGATGACACCCACGGGAAGAGATGGGAGTGGCACTATTCTACAACCTCACCTAAACCAATACTGAAAGTTTAGTTTGATACTAATAATAGAATCTATAAATCAATAAATAAATCCAAATATGTACCTGTGTATAATGTCATACAGTACCATGATCATGAAGGTGTAACACACACTGAGAATAACTACATATATCAAAATATTTGACCTTTGACCTTGATTTTTACTTTGGAAGTCTATCAAACTCCCTCATAGATAGACCCCTAAAGTAAAAATCTAAAAACATAAACATATTTACCTTAATTTGAATTTTAATCTATATCTAGGATAATGAACCAATGTTTATGTTTTGTTTATAAAACATCTAACATTTTTATGAATTCAGTATAATATTTTTTTATTAAATTAAACTGAAGCAGTTATGAAAAGTGTTTATACTATATTAACTGAAGATACCCATAAAACACTTTAACAATTTGTGATTGACCTACATAATAGCCTAAAAGAAATTATATTTTTTTGTTGAAGTAAGATACAAGTATTTTTAGGCCAGTTATAAATTTTAAAAGATGATTTATGCTGTATGATAAATATTTAACCTACTCATGATTTATTTGACACAATATATCCCATTAGTGTATTTATAAATTATTTCCTTGTTACCACACAGTTAGACAGCAACAATGATGATCAATATTAACACTGGAAAAATACTACATAATGTTGGATTTAGGCACTGTAACACCATAATGAACTCAGTCAATTTTGAGTAACTACAGAAACACAATATTAAATTGTTTTACTGCAATTTGAAAGAGGATTTACTTTCCTTATATGAAACTCAATTTGAGTATAGAAATCAATGTAGTAGATTCAAGTAGGAGTATTACAAAATATGAATTCATACCATTTTAATAATCTCTGGATACACAGGTTCAGTGAGCACTCCACGGCCTCCAGTGATGTACTCAACAAGCTCGTTAAGCGTTGCACGCTTTATTTCCTTGCCCTTCAAGTCAGCGACAGGATCCATGAAGTCAAAGGCTACACAGCACTGTCGCAACTTGCGTATAAATAGCTCTTCTTGTTCACTACTCGGAACATCTGGAAACAATTAATGACTTACTTACTTCAGGAATATGGTATTGGAAATTTAAAATACTTATACATAATGCCTAATGAGAATCCAGTTGGAATGTATTTCCTTACATATGTTATCTTAGATCATAATATACGAAAAGATAGGCAATTACAATTTTATCTTAATCAAGATTTTTCTGACTGTTAGCACAATTTATATCAATATAAATACTGGAATTTGACCATAGTCTTGATACAATAGAATGCAAATAATAATGGTGTTATTGTTCAATATACCATTACAAAAGCCCAGTTAAAGAGTATGTTAAAAAATCACCATAACATATTAAACAAACTACACTAATAATGCATTATCTGATAAACATTATCTACAAACAGACTCTCAAAAGAAAATTAACAGTCATATTTTATCCTACAACCTACAAATTACTAATGGACCAAATTCCTCTGCTTTTTATTATCTCATATCCAATAATCTATATAAATAGGTGCAAGACTGGCTGGCAAGAATAAACATTTGCAAATTATAGAATAACTAACATGTAAATAATTTGGTGACACATTTATTTGCAACAATATTATACTGAAGGGCAATGGTTACAGAATAAGATTATCATTACAATATCTACAGTTTAAAGTACTAAATACACCTACTTATAAGATGAAATTAGGGATTGAAAGATAAGAGAATTATTTTCCTAATTAAAATAATGCTTAATATGTAAAGGACTACAAATGATACTTTTAATAATCAGAATACATGCAAGGTTTAACTATTAGCCATGAGATGTTTAACCTTGATGCCTTGAAATACTAGAAGTATGTAAGTTAGGATCAGAGTAAATAGGCTGTAATACAGGTAAACAGTGTAAAATCCTCATTTAATATCAGCTAAGGATTACTTTTGTGTGGTATTATTAACTATGACATTAACCAATTGCATTTTAGACATCCACATTTAGATATTCATAACATTTAATATGGCAACTGAGTGATATTATAATTCCCAAACCAACTTTTTACATTAAAATAAACAGTCCTACAATCCTAACCTCATTACATATTTTCATTGAAAATCAAGGCAAAAGTTCAATGAACTAAAAAAGTATAAAGCAATAAGCACTGATAACACACATTTTAAGAAATGAGCAGATGCCCTGCAATGAGAACGGAAGACGTGTCTTGTAAATTATGATAAAATTCAATGGACCCACCTTTGAGCAAGGGCAGTGCCTGCAGTTCAACATCTTGCGTATTGCGGTATCGTGAAGAGCCCTGAGACTTCTTGGTCTTTTTCTTCAGCGACCGCTTGGCGAAAGGGTCAATTCTGTCCACAAAAGTTCCCGAAGACATTTTGGTAATATAAAAGTGTCCCAAATGACGATAGGTAGACGGCGATCAATGCGAAAACTGTTTTGATTCAAGCAGAGTCATGATCTGGCCCAGTCCACGAGTTGAACGCGCACTTTCCGTAAGATGCACAATATTAGAGCCTAAACAAACATTCCTTCGTCACACATGACGGTAATGGAGTGGTCACACTCAGGCCATTCTTTATACACTTCAAGATTCCACAACAGTTACGTAATTTAAAACCGTCTCTATCACTAAAATGACACAAATACAGAAAAGAATAATCCGATTCACAAATTTAGATTTATTTTCTGAGGCGTGTCACGAATAGCAGAAGGCAGAAGTCGCATATACATACAAGCCTCGTGTAATATCAGCCGGTCAGTCAATGACAATTTATTTTCTAACAATAATCGCGAAAGATTTTTAACGATTTGCGTTTAATAGCACGTAAAACAGCGAATTAAAAACGGTTATCGTCTGTCCTAGACGTAATCGGAATCTATAGCGGTGATGACACGGAGCAAAATTTAACACCAAAAATCTATCACCGTATTCTCGCCATCGCTCACCATCCGTTTCGACTCTAAAACTGGACGCATTTTAACGCTATACACAAGATTATTTTTGGATGTTGCACTTTCACAAGACCAATCAAACGTATATGCGACTTTTTTCACTACGTGAAGCGATCAATTTACAAAATTTGTAACTAAAAGATTAACATCACTGGTTTGCTGCGAAAACGCTACACTCATACAAAAGTACCTATTTCTGAAAATAGATGGAGATAGAAAATGTTCAATTGGCCAACCTGAATACTTTTAATTGTAATAAAGCATACCTGTAAATGTCATATAATTAATTACTCCTAAAAATAATAAACTTTGAACAAAACCGTAATTTTTTATGAATATAATCTTAAATATTTGATAAAATATAATAAATATCAAAACGTTTGTACGTGTTCCGTTCGCAGAACGCAGCTACAGTACAGATAATAAACAGGATTTTAAGTAAATGAAAATAGAAGATATTATCCACGGAAACCAAAGATCAACTAAAAAGTTACTTCACTAAAGTAATTCTTGATATTTTTTAGCCGACTTACTCGAAAGAGTAAAAATTAGCGAAATAAAATGAATTACAAAAATAATTTTACAAAAGTTTTGCAGTCTTATTTTTGTAATTTATTTTACATCAAGTTGAAAAAAGTTATTGAGAAATTGTAATAACAATAATATCGATTTTATTTCAGAGTGATACATTATGGATACATTCGTGATAATTAAAAATAAATATATTTTACATGCTCTTTGATTGAGATTTATAAAATTGATAAAAATGTTACCATCCTAAAATTATTCACTATAAAAATCGACAACAAAATATTCTCTATGGTAATATTATTCAGCTTGAGGAAAGTAGCTTTCTAAAGATTTTCCGCGATTATTACAGCCCGTATCTACGTTTCATTTATTTCCATTGGATATTGGTTTATGTGTCGTAAATATTTCTAATTATAGTGTATTGTGAAGTGTAAATAACAGGACGTTTCCTTTGAGTTGATAGAGAACGGTAATTAATTTAGAAAGCAACATGGAAGCGCTGACAGTTCCGCCATGAATGCAAAATAAATAGAAATTGTGAAGGTTTGTAACTTTTATCTTTATTTGTTGATCTACATACGTAGGCTTATACTTATGCCTAACATTATAAACAATCAGTGACGCAACAATAATGATTTTATATTAAACCATTCATATTCATAACTAAAGTGTTATGGAAAGAAAGTCTCCCGCATTTCTCAATGATTGTCGAATAAACATATCACATATTTACTTCATGATTCTTTCTTGCTGGCTAATGAAAATGTTTGAATACTTGCAATTAAGAATGTTTAATTTTTAATAAACAAACGAAGTGTTATGCGAGGCCTTGCAAATATTGATTTTCATGTCGTTTATTTTCTCCATTACATTTCAGAGCTGGACGGCAATCGACAGGTTAGAAACTTCACAATGTTGAGAGGTGGGCGTGGAGGCCGTCACAGTCCAGAGCTGTACCCCCACACACTGAAGTGCTCCAACGCTAGTGACACCAGCTCTGCATACAGTGGCAGTGACACTATGACGTCGGTGCATAGCTCTCTAGACATGGACATGGAGGTGGATTTGTCTGGACTCCTCGAGTCCATTGTTGACTCAGATGAGGAAGAAGATTTGGAAGAAAGTATGGAAAGCCTCACAGTCCGTGATGCTGTTCGTGAATGCCTTGAAAAAGACCCAAGTGAAAGAACAGATGATGATATTGAAATATTGTTGGAATTTACACAGCATTTAAAAGCATTCACTAACATGACATTGACAGTGCGCCGGGCATTGTGCGCTGTAATGGTATTTGCAGTTGTTGAGAAAGCTGGTACAGTTGTTATGAATGATGGAGAAGAACATGATTCATGGTCTGTTCTTATCAATGGACATGTCAGTATTGAACATCAGAATGGTGAAGTGGAACATCTCAATGTTGGTGATAGCTTTGGAATGGGTGAAGCTACTCTTGAAAAACTATATCACAGAGGAGTTATGACTACAAAATGTGATGACTGTCAGTTTGTATGCATCACACAGACTGACTATTACCGAATACTGCATCAAGGTGAAGAAAATATAAGAAGGCATGAAAATGAGAATGGTGTTGTTGTGCTGGTTACTGAATACAGAGGGGCCGCTGGAGAGTCAGGGCGGCAGCAAGGTCATGTGGTCATTAGAGGCACACCAGAGCAACTGATGTTACAACTTGTTGAGGACAACTCACGTGATTCCACATATGTAGAAGATTTTCTATTGACCCACAGAACTTTTATTGAATGTCCGTTGGTTGTTGCAAAACAACTTCTTGCCTGGTTCTCTGAACCATCCATTCGTGATAAAGTAACCAGAGTTGTATTGCTCTGGGTAAACAACCATTTTACTGACTTTGAAACTGATCCAAGCATGATGGAGTTTCTTGAAAATTTTGAAGTAGCTTTAGATCATGAAAAAATGGAAAGTCAATTGAGGCTGCTAAATATAGCTTGTTCGGCCAAAGCTAGAACGAGAAGTGTTACATTATCTCGGCCAACAAGGGATGAACCTTTGGACTTCACAATATTAGGAGGATATGAAAGAGGATATGGTATATTTATATTTAAAGTTGAAAAGCACTCTAAAGCCGAAGATGTGGGATTGAAAAGGGGTGATCAAGTTCTGGAAGTTAATGGTCAATCTTTCCAGCATGTGAGTCATGCAAAAGCAATGGAGATAATTAGAGGATCAACACATTTAAGCATCACAGTAAAGAGTAATCTTTTAACTTTCAAGCAGATGTTGTTAATGCCAGAAAATTCTCCAAGGCAAAGAAGTATTAATTGGCAAGCTGATCCTAGAGCTAGACTTTCTACTGCTGAGTTGAAGCTGAGTGATGATCCGATAACTTTAACACCTGTCTTTCCATCACCCACCAAAAAATCTCAATTAATCAAAAAGGAACCTCCAAAAGGTTTCATGACATTGGGGACTAAAAAGAAATTGATTAAAGGTTTAATAAAAATGAATCTACTTCCAAAAAATACCATTACAGATGGATTACCAACAGATGACAGTATTCTTTCAAACTCGGAATATTTAAATAAAGCCAATGCCAGTACTTCCTTTTATAATTCACATAGTAATCCTGATTTAATATCAATTTGTTATGATGAGTACCAATCATCTGATTATCCAGAACATGTACTCAAAGTATATAAGGCAGATCAAACTTGCAAGTACTTATTAGTGCACAAAGAGACCACAGCAAGAGAAGTTGTAATGCTCACTTTGCAGGAGTTTGGCATTACAGATCCCAGTTCAAACTTTTCACTTTGTGAGGTGTCTGTAGCTCAGGGTGGTATAATAAAACAGCACCGTTTACCAGACCAGTTGCAGAATCTAGCTGAACGTATTGGTCTCAGCTCTAGGTATTACTTAAAGACTAATGGCATCACTGAAACTTTAGTACCTGATGAAATGGCACCTGAACTACTACGAGAGAGTGTAGTCCATTTTCTGCAGTTAAATGCAGTTGAGGTTGCAGTGCAACTTACTTTACAAGACTTTAGTATCTTCCGACAAATAGAAAGCACAGAGTATGTTGATGATTTGTTTGAATTGAAGAGCAGGTATGGCACGCCAATGCTTTCACAATTTGCAGAACTTGTAAATAAAGAAATGTTTTGGGTTGTCACAGAAGTCGTCAATGAACAAAATCCCGTACGGCGATCGAAAATTATTAAGCAGTTCATCAAAGTAGCAAGACACTGTAAAGAGTGTAAAAATTTTAACTCTATGTTTGCGATTATATCAGGGTTGGGGCATGGTGCAGTATCAAGATTAAGAATGACTTGGGAAAAATTACCCACCAAATATTTAAAACTATTCAATGATTTGCAAATGCTAATGGATCCATCAAGAAATATGTCAAAATACAGGCAACTTGTCACTACTGAACAAGGTAGATCACCAGTTATTCCTTTTTATCCAGTGGTTAAAAAAGATCTCACATTCATTCATTTGGGAAATGACACTAAAGTTGAAGGGATGGTGAATTTTGAAAAATTGCGTATGATTGCAAAAGAAGTCAGAACCCTTACAAATATGTGCAGTGCTCCTTATGATCTCTTAACACTCCTGGAGTTAGGTAAACAGCCCCCTTCAAATGCTATGGTTGCTTTAAATCAGCTCACAACAGGTGTGCAACAAGGTCAGGTGACTGTCAAAAGAAGGAAAAAGTCTTCTAATGTCCCCAACCATAAAAAGATGTTTGAGGAAGCACAAATGGTTCGTCGGGTTAAAGCTTATTTAAATAGAATGCATGTTGAAACTGATGAAGAACGCCTTCATAGTCTATCCCTTGAATGTGAAGGAGCTGGACCAGCCCCTGCTATACCACGGCGTCGACACCCGTCACCATCCTTGTCAACGACGAGCAGTGCTTCATCTGCAAGTGAGAGTAAGAAAAGCTTTGCAGGAAACAAATTTGGTACTGCATCTCCTCAAGCGGTCAGAAAATTGTTAGCGTTATCTGAACCAGCTAAAACGAGACCGCATCAACCTCGACCACCCCCACCCGGCCCTTCCCCTTGCTCGCATCGACGCGAGGGTCCTGGTCCCGGGATTTGTTGCCCTCGAACGGCACACGAAAGATCACATTCGGATACGCCAACGCCGCTCCCAGTGGACTTATCTGCAGAGAGCAGTAGTGTAACATCATTGGTCAACTTGCCTCTTCGAAAGACTGGTTCAGCTACATCCAGCGACAGTGGACACGGCTCTTGCACCGCGGCCAGTTGTGCACGCCCTGTGCCCCCGCCACGGATCCCGCAAGCGCCGTACACGCTCGCTGCGCAAGTAGCTCGACTCGAGCGTCTGAGTCGAGCGCATTCTCACGAAGGCGTCACGCGCCCTTATGATTATTATCATGATACCCATGACGATGACGATGATGATCAACAAGTATCAGCTGTTTAAATTTTTTAATACTCTAAATCAATGTCTATTTATATAGTTCCCTGTTTTGTAATCTCACATGATACATAGAAAGCACGAGTTATGTGAATATGTCTTAATATATTATTAAAATCATGTATGTACCCTTTATAACTAAGTCTAAAGACTGTATAATTATGTTAAGAAAATGTGCTAGTGTTATGTAAAATTCCATATTATAAGCTCCTAACTATTAAATATAATAATGTGACCCACCATTTTCCAGTTTTATCTAGCGATGTTTGATGTATACCAATTTTATAGGTGACCTATTTTATAACAATGTTGGTATATCTACATTCCGTTATTTGTATATTATAATAGTTTTCATTATTTATAATTGTGAAACTTAGACCAAATAATAATTAATGTACCTTTTAACATTTATATTTGAGAATAATTTTGTTATAGTATGTATTTTGTGGTAGCTTTGTGGACCAATAATGGGTTGAATGTGGTTTCTCATGGTCGTATCAAATTCTGTTAATATCATGATTTTAATTATTATTATTATAATTATTGTAAATAATAAAAAATATATTAATTAAATACTCAAATTTATTTCATATTTACATTATTTACAGTAGTGATATAAAATTTAACTAGCTGGTTCGTATTGTGCAAGGTAGTCTAGTTCTAACGGATGTAAATTGGGAGCAGGAATAACGAGGCTGTGAAGTGGCGGGCCGAGGTCAAAGTTCTGCATCGCGTCGAGTGACATTACTGCTATTCGTTGATCCGTAGCACCAACTCTAGAAAGTCCCACTGCCTTACTATTTTTGCATATACCTGTAGATAAGAAGTCTTGATTAAATCCAGGTGTGGCACCTATTTTCACATTTATAGTACTATCCTAGATTACAAAACACCGAGCGCCCGCTCGAGCAAGACGAACTACGGACATGGTATTACGGAACAATTTTGGGTCACACATTACTAGCAATCCTATTAACCCCTTCAGCTAAGCTCGATGGTTCAGGGGCGGATCCAGAACTTTGTTCAGGAAGGGCAACGTTTGACTCAACTGGTCAAGTGTGGGGATCACTAACGAGAGGAGACAATTGCCTGCCTAAACGCTCCGATCCATTCAGTCGAGTCTGTCCGCACCTGAACCACAGAATAAGCCGGTGTTAGCCATTAGGAACCGCCGCTTTTTCATTCATTCAAATCTTTAGAATATAGTGTTCTAAAATTCCGTGTCCGTTACCAATGTCTATGTGTGCATTGTCGAGCGAGCGTCAGATGAAGTTTTCGTGACTAAACCATTTTTTTTGTTTTTCTTTTATAAAAGACGACTCCCGCAGTAGGATACAAGCCCGTGTCACGGGGGACTTTACAAACTTAAAGTCACGGACACAAAGTATACCCAGACTCGGAACAACAATTTGAGTATCACACAAAGTGGTGTCCCGTGTGGGAATCGAACCTGACGACCTACGACCTACCCGACGACCTCTTGCATAGCAGTCGAACACACTCCCACCGCGCCACAGAGGCAGTCAAATTCTGTATACAATAATTGCATTTTTGAAAGATAGAAAAATTTGAATCCAGACTCAGAAACTAGATGGCGATGGCGCTACGGGGGCCTAACCCGTTAGCATTAAGAGATAGAAGAATTTGATATCTAGTAACATAGTCCAGATAGGTGGTTCGCTTCTGGCCCCGGTTTGGCTACGGAAGTCTCGGGTTCGATTCCTGAGTCTGGATTCAAATTTTTCTATCTTTCAAAAATGCAATTATTGTATTTGTAAAGTCTTTGGCAAGAAATGCCTATAAAAATTACTTCAAATTCTGTATAGTCGCCGAACATTGTTAATAAGACTCTATCAAAGTGGATCAATTGACGAATAGTGTGTACTGTTATCAGTATTATCGCTTATCATCACGAATCGTTGTTATGACCGAGTTATCCAGACCGTGGAATTTATTTTTTACTGGCCAGTTTAACTTTTCTTTTTGGAATATTTCGTTAGGTAATTATAAAATAGCTAAACATCAGATTCGAGAGGCATTAAATTATTTCGTAAATTACCAAATTACGCTACAAATTATCATAAATCTTGTTTTTGAAATGATGTAACCACCTGCCGCAGTGGCTCTAACGTGGCTTGAAGTAGGTAGGTATAACAAACCACCTATAGAGAAAGAAAAAAATAATGGCACTGAATGGCATTAAGATTCTAGCCACTACTACCTATTTATTTTATCACTAGCTTTTACTCTCGTGGATATAGGTTATCGCGATAAAAACTATCCTATGTCCTTCCGCGGGATTCGAACGATCTCGAAGTACATAATATAATAATTCCATCTAAATCGATGTTGTTGCGTTTTCACCCTTTTGCAGCTATTGGTCATATAAAAATGCTCACAAATTGTCGCGGAATTTTGGCTTACTTTAAAACTTATAAGAACCCACTAGCTCAGCTATAGGACGACCGGGTAAACGGTGGGTCAGTTGGGTACAGTGGGTTTTGAAAATATTGACGAAACCAGTGGTGGGGGCACTGTTGCTTGTTGTTCACATATGCCATCCGCCTCTCGGCTGGTTTCCGTGTGGCTATCCTTATCGGGCGACTAACGACGACCGAGCTGATGTGACGCTGCTAAAATTAATTAACGCTTTTCTCATCTTCAACTTTAAAATTAATTTTTGAAGTGTCGCAATGGAATCTCATGCCGGTACCTAATTAGCCACTAAAAAACACAATATTATTATTCAATCGCTAAGTATGTTATAATAAAGCCAAATACGAAATTTTGCAAATCTAACTTTAAAACTGACGGAGTTTCATACAAACTTAAAACGACTATTTTATCCCCATAAGGGTCGGTTCATATCTGACGGAAAATGCGTCAAGCGTATCTGTTTAGTATGCTCGACGCACTAACGTATCATCGGTTAGGTTTGAATGGTTAAATGTTTTATTGCATATTTGTCTGTTCTGACGTTACGCGATCGATAGTACGCGACGCATTTTCCGTCAGATATGTACCGACCCTAAGGAACGAATTTCCAAAAATATCTTCTTATAGGGTGTTTACATTATACAGTATATATATTTAACCCGTATCATGTTCCCATTCGATTTATGCCATTTTTAGGGTTCCGTAGCCAAAATGGCAAAACGGAACCCTTATAGTTTCGCCATGTCCGTCTGTCTGTCTGTTTGTCCGTCCGTGTGACACAAGCATTTTACTCAAAGACTACTCAATGAATATTGACGAAATTTGGTGAAAAGGTGTCTTGTAGCTGCTACTTAGCTTGATGGTTAAATAATAAAAAATAATATTTTTGGAGGAGCACTCCATATACCTATATAACAGAAGCAAAAAAAAAATTCAGCAAACATCAACTTGTGGCACATCATTAGACAGGTCTTTCAAAAATATTTTAAGGTTTCTAATAAACTTCTTTGATTAAGTGAATATTTTTGGAAATAATAAGTCCAAAAATATTCACTTAATCAAAAAAGTCGAAGTATAAATAAATACTTTTAACTAAAATTATTTTGATCGGTCTTTGAGCTAAACTGCGATCTCAACTAAAAGGATGCAGGTGCCATAAAGATCCGCCCTTTTGCTGGTGCACTTTTCAATCGTGGTTTTTCATATGCAGTGCATTTCTTTGTAGTGATAACTGCGGAACGCTACACTGAGCATGGTCCGACATGCCGTTCCCCAGTTTTTAAATTTGCACACATGCACAAGCCACAAACTTAAAAAAATAAATATATTAACCTGTGCCTGGATTACGTTCGATTATTTGTACCAATTGGTACGCAGCTTCTTTGACGGACATAAATTTGGGATCCATGTATTGACGAACTTTTTTTGTTAATGACTCTTCTGTAGGCTCTTTCACTTTTATATCTGAAAATAAAAACAACATTCATATTTCAATCAGTTTTGCACTAAAAATTGATCACATGGCACGCTTTATTCGGCTTTCTACAATTTTAATTTGCCCAGCAGGTTAAGAGGTTTCTCTGAGGTATAAAATACGCTATGAGGTCATTAGGCAAAGACCTAAAGTTAGCGACATTATACAGGCTCTGAAGTGGCAATGGCCTGCTGAAGGACCAATGGTCTCTGGGGGTAACAAGTCCTAGTGTGGAAAGTTGGAGACCCACTCGATAACTTAAGCTTGAAAAACTACTAGCCACAGCCAGATGAACCAACAACCTACTGAAGGTCACTGGGATTGACTAGATGCGGTAGGTGGCGGTCCTGGCGTGGTATACATTGGGAGAAGCCTATATCTAGCAGTCGACCAATAATTGCTTATGATGATGATGTTATTAAACATTCAAGGATGACCTGCAATATATAGCACCAGTAGTAACAAGATGAGCAGCTACAGTAACAAGATATATTACATATTTCATTTTTTTTATGAAATAGATAACTAGCAAGGTGTAATGCAATACAAAAAGTTATTTTATTTTAATTTTTATATTTTTAAAATAAAATACAAAAATTAATATAACAAAACTGTAAATTCTTTTGTGTTTTGTAATCACACTAATATTATAAAAGCGAAAGTTTGTGAGTGGGTATGTTTGTTACTTTTTTACGTCTAAACGGCTGGAGAGATTTTAATAAAATTTGGTATGGAGTTAGCTGACACCCTGGATTTATTTTGCCATTATTAGCCTATGTGTTAACATAGGCTAATAAAGCGCGGGTAACACCGCGTGGCACAGCTAGTTGCTACATAAAATGAACTAGGCTGCAAATATAGTCACATTTACAACAGAGCAAAAATTAAGTCTTGGTCTTACACAAAAATGATGACAGTTTAGTTGCTGCTATTTTTACAACTCATCATCATCATTAACATATTTCTAGTTTATCTTACCAAGCAAGCACAGGGTGTGCAGGTCTCTGGAAAAGTTGCCTAAAATTTTTTCAAAGAAGCTATCTGGTTTCCATGTCTCAGTCCAATAAGGTATAGAAACAGTCTCTCCAAAGTTGTACAATTGTAGTCCACAACAACTAACAGCATTCATGATTGATGCGTTATGAATAATCTAAAAAAAAGAATGAAATTATGTTCTGGCACAGATAATATAATACTATACTAGTAGTTCTGGTAATCTGTTGGCATTGGCAACTAAACTTACTATCTACACTTTATTTTAATACTAGTAAATATTCTCCCACCCAATTTTGGTCACAACTGTCAATCTCGTCAGAGACCAGACAACTACTACACAGGAAGATATTACAGCTCACAAGGAAGTGTACACAATAGGGAATATGCATGTTTTTTTTAATTATTACCTCTTTACATCATTATAACGTAATATAAAAACAGTTCACAGAATCACTACATAGTACAAAACAAAGTTACTTTCTCTGTCCCTATATCCCTATGTATGCTTAAATCTTTAAAACTACGCAACGGATTTTGATGCGATTTTTTTAATAGATAGATTGATTGAAGAGGAAGGTTTATATGTATAATAACATCCATTAAATAGTGGAGAAATAAGGAGCGGAGCAGCAATAAGAAATGTTGCAAAAACGGGAAAAATTTACGCAGACGAAGTTGCGCGGGTCAGCTTGTACAAAATAATATGAAAAAACCTTGAAAACATCGATAAAATTTGACCTGTTTGAACGCTGCCATATTTCGCGGGCTTGAATGACGTCACATGACAAGCTATATATGTGTTTTTGTTTTGTATTGCTGTGAAGATCACTTTATTAAAAGTATGTTACAATTTGAATTGCTAGCATGATGTGAATTAGTCAAAAGTAATAAAAATATGTTTAAAATAGGGATGTTACGGAGGTGGTTTTATCGGAACCGGAGTCGGAGTTTTTAAATTTGGTTTGTCGGAGTCGGAATCGAAGTCGGAGGTGGTGGGCGAAGACAAGTATGTTGAGATAAGTCTTAAGATAATAAGATAAAAAAAGAAACATTATTCTATTATTCATATTAAATGTGTGAAGGAAAAATTCGCTTGGGCGAGAGCGCGAGAGGAGAAAGAATCCGGGACATTTAATTGCCGTGGCCTTCATACTTTAATTATCTATATTTATAAAAATGAAACCCGTTTTCCGTTGTCACGACATAGCATGAAAACGGCTTGACCGATTTGGCTGTTTTTTTTTTTGTAGTTTTCTAATAGTCTGTACAAGGTTCTTACGGAAAAAAATATTAAGAAAATCTCTCAGAAAGATTGAAAAATATACATTTAATTTTGCATATTTTAAAAAAAGCGCGTTACAAATGTCAACGCCATTCAATTTAAAACAAAAAAATATGTGGTAATCTGTCACACATCCATAACCGCGCTAAAATTAGTAAAGTCCTTCTCAGGTATGACGAGACCAGGGAAATAGGTATTCATTTTTATATGGAGGATATTATAGATTCCAGTTCAAACTGAATAGGTACCGCTAAGGCGGTACGAAGTTCGCCGGGTCAGCTAGTAGGTATATAAATTAGCATAAAGGAGCGGCCGCTGCACGCTAAGTACCTCCGATTAAAATCTCCAATTTAAAAGTATCGGAGCCGAAGTCGGACATCAATCGGAAGTTTCACCTTTCAAAATCTAAATATCAAGTAGGAGGCAACCTGATCAAACAAAATTTAAAAAATCTCATATTACTACCTTATTTGTTCCTTTTGTCCTTTTTCACGCAAGTACGAACTTATTTCAGGTCGAGTAAGATACAGTTATTTAATTCAATACAACACAAAATTATGAAAGAACAAGAGGGAAAGGTTTCACTAAGGTTAAAGAAATGCGTTGAATCTCATATAATCAGGGTGATTAACAGGCTCTTAATGAGTGCAGACGTATTGTTCATTTAGTAAAATTAATAAATTATTAGTCTCTCTGAATCTGAATCGTGGCTTAGTTTCAAGTAATAACGTAATCTGTATATTTGTGTTGTTCTGGGTAGCTGTTAAGATTTTTCTTCACTCACACCTGTTACTAATTCTACAATATCCGATCACAATGCTGCCCTACTTCGCTTAGATTGTAAATTACCTAAGCAAATATCACACGTACAATTTAAATTTGAAGACGATTTATGCAAAGTTCAAAAAAACTTAAGTTTTGACCCAGTCTACAATTCCGACGACCTGCAATCATGTATGTTATAATTATGTAATTGAAAAAGTACAACATGCTATGCAGAAAAATACTACCTATATTCGATTGTGCAACAAAAATTACAACATAAAACCATGGATAACAACAGGTCTTATTCGTTGTATGAAACACAGAGATAAACTGCATCAAAAGTCTAAAGCCAATCCAGATCATTTAATGCGGAATTTGGGAATTTTTCTGGACCTCGCGAAGGCTTTTGACACAGTTTCCATCCCGATCCTATTGAGTAAGCATAAGTATAGGTATAAGAGGCACTAAACTTAAACTTTTTACTAGTTATTTAAAAGAACGGACTCGATGCGTGAGGATTGGTAATATACTGAGTAATGATGAGAATAATACGCCTTTTGGAGTTTCCCAAGGAAGTATTTTAGGCCTTAACCTTTTCCTGATTTATATAAATGACTTGTGTAACCTGTAGTTAGATCATGACATAACCGTATCGTATGCGGACGACACAGCTCTTCTTTTTTTCAGCTAGCTCAGAAAACAAAGGTACAACAACATAGGTTTAACGGAGTTAGTTGTGTTATATTGCAGACTAGCTGTCCCGCGCAACTTCGTCTGCGTAAATTTTCCTCGTTTTTAAAACATTTCTCATTGCTGCTCTGCTCCTATTTGTCGGAGCGCGATGTTATATGTTATTTTTTCAAATCGGACCAGTAGTTCCTGAGATTAGCGCGTTTAAAGAAACAAACTCTTCCGCTTTATAATATTAGTATAGATTTTCAACTAATTAAACAAGTTTATTTTGCCCCAGTCACTATTAACTTACTGTATTACCACATGGGGTGGCGCTGGTAATACATTGTTATTAACAATTGAGCGAGTACAGAGAGCTATCCTCAAAGTGTCTACTTTCCGCCCTTTTCTTTATCCCACTAATCTACTCTACCAATCTTGCGAAATACTAACAGTTCGACAATTATTTATTATGAACATAGTAATAAAGCAGCACACTTGTCTCCCCTTCAGCACTGGATACATGAATAAACGAAGAAAAGATATAGTTTGCAATAGAGAAATAGCTAACTGCCTATGTGGCGCGGTGGGAGTCTGTCCGACTGCTACGCAAGAGGTCGTGGGTTCGATTCCCACACGGTACACCACTTTGTGTGATCCACAAATTGTTGTTAAAAATCTGGGTGTACTTTGTGCCTGTGATTTGTATGTTTGTAAAGTCCCCCGCGACACAGGGCTTGTATCCTTCTGCGGGAGTCGTCTTTAAAAAAAAAACAAATACCTAGCAATAAAATATGCTTTCACAGCCAAGTTCTACATCTTCCCAGGACCGCTTCTTTATAATAGGCTAAATGCGATTGCAAATATTTATTCCATGACCCTAGGAAATTGTAAGAAGAAATTAATGAAGTCCTCCAAAATATGTCTTACGAAGATACAGATAAATTATTAATTGTACTCAAGTAAATATAGTTTTTATTTGAAATTAAAAAAATGATTTTATGAAACTAATTATTCACAGCTATTGTTTCATTGATTTATATAGTGTTGTCTTAATTTTATATCTTTATTCTGTACGGTTTTCCTAGTTCAGGCATAAGTATTAAGCTAATATCTAAAATATAATAGCATAAAATTTAAGTAAACATTTGTGATTATTGTTATATCTTGTTATCCTTACTAATATTATAAAACTGAAGAGTTTGTTTGATTGAACGCGGTAATCTCAGGAACTACTGATCCGAATTGAACAATTCTGTCACTGTTGGATAGCCCATTTATCGAGGAAGTCTATAGGCTATATAACATTACGCTACGACCAATAGGAACGGAGCAGCAATGAGAAATGTTGCAAAAACGGGGAAAATTTACGCAGACGAAGTTGCGCGGGACAGCTAGTCTTCTATATATTGTAATGTAGTGAAAGATTATATAGAGTTAGAGCTATAATTAAGTAAAATAAAGGCTAGGATAGATAAAACTGCAACTGGGCACTACACCCTGAAGTAAATTCCTATGCAACTCGGCCCTGGACACTGAAGGGCATTCCTGCAACTCGGCACTGCACTCTGAAGTACATGCTTGCGACTCTGAGCCGCACCCGAAGTGCATTCCTGCGACTCTGCGCCGCACCCGAAGTGTATTCCTGCGACCCGGCGGCGCCGCACCCGAAGTGCATTCCTGCGACTCTGCGCCGCACCCGAAGTGCATTCCTGCGACTCGACGCTCTGAGAGTGCATCGCTGCGGCATCCTGACTTAATGACTCTTTAAACTCTGCCTTTTTCTATTAGCCATTTTAAATTATCAGATCTATTGGACTTATTTTTTAATAAGGCTTAAGTTTTTTTACCCCTGTGTACCCTTCTACTTGTAATGTAAACTAGTTTTATCTATATATTATAGAGTTGCTATAATTAAGTAAAATAAAGGCTAGGCCTTTATTTTACTTAATTATAGCAACTCTATATAATATTTCATTACACTACAATATGGAATAAATTAATTGAAATTGAAATTCAATTTCAATAAAAAACTAAATTAATCTACTACCAATACTATAGAGAAGCAAAACCAATGTTGATCATCCTCCTAGATGATTCCTAATACCACTAACAATAGGGTAGTAGGTAAGTAGTCGGCTCTGTTGCCCTAATTTTTTTTATTTAGGAATGTCCAGAAGTACAAAAAACATGGCCACCCTATTTAAGAAAGAGAACCCCTATTTAGAAAGAGATGAATAGGACAACAATATTTTCAAGGTCATATCATTCCACTTTTATTATTCAGTTAGCATGTGGCCTCCATTATTTACTCTATCTCCAAGGATATCTCCATATAATATAATTCTTAAAGAGTTTTTGTTTTGACTACTCTTGGAAACTAGCCCATTATATTTTTTTCTGTAAGAATAAAACATATGAACACAAATTTAATGCGGAATTTGGGAATTTTTCTGGACCTCGCGAAGGCTTTTGACACAGTTTCCATCCCGATCCTATTGAGTAAGCATAAGTATAGGTATAAGAGGCACTAAACTTAAACTTTTTACTAGTTATTTAAAAGAACGGACTCGATGCGTGAGGATTGGTAATATACTGAGTAATGATGAGAATAATACGCCTTTTGGAGTTTCCCAAGGAAGTATTTTAGGCCTTAACCTTTTCCTGATTTATATAAATGACTTGTGTAACCTGTAGTTAGATCATGACATAACCGTATCGTATGCGGACGACACAGCTCTTCTTTTTTTCAGCTAGCTCAGAAAACAAAGGTACAACAACATAGGTTTAACGGAGTTAGTTGTGTTATATTGCAGACTAGCTGTCCCGCGCAACTTCGTCTGCGTAAATTTTCCTCGTTTTTAAAACATTTCTCATTGCTGCTCTGCTCCTATTTGTCGGAGCGCGATGTTATATGTTATTTTTTCAAATCGGACCAGTAGTTCCTGAGATTAGCGCGTTTAAAGAAACAAACTCTTCCGCTTTATAATATTAGTATAGATTTTCAACTAATTAAACAAGTTTATTTTGCCCCAGTCACTATTAACTTACTGTATTACCACATGGGGTGGCGCTGGTAATACATTGTTATTAACAATTGAGCGAGTACAGAGAGCTATCCTCAAAGTGTCTACTTTCCGCCCTTTTCTTTATCCCACTAATCTACTCTACCAATCTTGCGAAATACTAACAGTTCGACAATTATTTATTATGAACATAGTAATAAAGCAGCACACTTGTCTCCCCTTCAGCACTGGATACATGAATAAACGAAGAAAAGATATAGTTTGCAATAGAGAAATAGCTAACTGCCTATGTGGCGCGGTGGGAGTCTGTCCGACTGCTACGCAAGAGGTCGTGGGTTCGATTCCCACACGGTACACCACTTTGTGTGATCCACAAATTGTTGTTAAAAATCTGGGTGTACTTTGTGCCTGTGATTTGTATGTTTGTAAAGTCCCCCGCGACACAGGGCTTGTATCCTTCTGCGGGAGTCGTCTTTAAAAAAAAAACAAATACCTAGCAATAAAATATGCTTTCACAGCCAAGTTCTACATCTTCCCAGGACCGCTTCTTTATAATAGGCTAAATGCGATTGCAAATATTTATTCCATGACCCTAGGAAATTGTAAGAAGAAATTAATGAAGTCCTCCAAAATATGTCTTACGAAGATACAGATAAATTATTAATTGTACTCAAGTAAATATAGTTTTTATTTGAAATTAAAAAAATGATTTTATGAAACTAATTATTCACAGCTATTGTTTCATTGATTTATATAGTGTTGTCTTAATTTTATATCTTTATTCTGTACGGTTTTCCTAGTTCAGGCATAAGTATTAAGCTAATATCTAAAATATAATAGCATAAAATTTAAGTAAACATTTGTGATTATTGTTATATCTTGTTATCCTTACTAATATTATAAAACTGAAGAGTTTGTTTGATTGAACGCGGTAATCTCAGGAACTACTGATCCGAATTGAACAATTCTGTCACTGTTGGATAGCCCATTTATCGAGGAAGTCTATAGGCTATATAACATTACGCTACGACCAATAGGAACGGAGCAGCAATGAGAAATGTTGCAAAAACGGGGAAAATTTACGCAGACGAAGTTGCGCGGGACAGCTAGTCTTCTATATATTGTAATGTAGTGAAAGATTATATAGAGTTAGAGCTATAATTAAGTAAAATAAAGGCTAGGATAGATAAAACTGCAACTGGGCACTACACCCTGAAGTAAATTCCTATGCAACTCGGCCCTGGACACTGAAGGGCATTCCTGCAACTCGGCACTGCACTCTGAAGTACATGCTTGCGACTCTGAGCCGCACCCGAAGTGCATTCCTGCGACTCTGCGCCGCACCCGAAGTGTATTCCTGCGACCCGGCGGCGCCGCACCCGAAGTGCATTCCTGCGACTCTGCGCCGCACCCGAAGTGCATTCCTGCGACTCGACGCTCTGAGAGTGCATCGCTGCGGCATCCTGACTTAATGACTCTTTAAACTCTGCCTTTTTCTATTAGCCATTTTAAATTATCAGATCTATTGGACTTATTTTTTAATAAGGCTTAAGTTTTTTTACCCCTGTGTACCCTTCTACTTGTAATGTAAACTAGTTTTATCTATATATTATAGAGTTGCTATAATTAAGTAAAATAAAGGCTAGGCCTTTATTTTACTTAATTATAGCAACTCTATATAATATTTCATTACACTACAATATGGAATAAATTAATTGAAATTGAAATTCAATTTCAATAAAAAACTAAATTAATCTACTACCAATACTATAGAGAAGCAAAACCAATGTTGATCATCCTCCTAGATGATTCCTAATACCACTAACAATAGGGTAGTAGGTAAGTAGTCGGCTCTGTTGCCCTAATTTTTTTTATTTAGGAATGTCCAGAAGTACAAAAAACATGGCCACCCTATTTAAGAAAGAGAACCCCTATTTAGAAAGAGATGAATAGGACAACAATATTTTCAAGGTCATATCATTCCACTTTTATTATTCAGTTAGCATGTGGCCTCCATTATTTACTCTATCTCCAAGGATATCTCCATATAATATAATTCTTAAAGAGTTTTTGTTTTGACTACTCTTGGAAACTAGCCCATTATATTTTTTTCTGTAAGAATAAAACATATGAACACAAATAAAAAACGATTTCTTGTACACAGTACAAATTGTCACATTTGTTTCAACCGTTAATTTTTGCACATTTTAATTATTATTTTTAGCAATTAATTAAGAACTAAATAAAAAAAAATTGTTTAGGCATATTAAAATGGTTTAGGCATAGACAATAAAGATTAAAGGAAAAATTAAATCAAGCAAATTTAAACAACATGCATATTTCCTTTTAAACTCTATTCTCTTACTTTCTATATACTACAGTATGATCAACATATCTTGACCGGATTGAAGTTAGGTTTTTAACACTTTCATGCATGTCATTGATGCGACCCTAAAATTACTTACGAAAATGATTAATTGATTAAAAATACTAACAACATTTTAATTCAACAATATAAAAACACTATTTATATGAGTTCATATTTAAAATTAAGAAACTTTGAAAAACAATTTCTTTACCAAAATAATCACAAAAAAACATGAATTAGTAATACTAATTATGACAATACCAATAATAATAACCAAGAGGATTAGAAATGTGTAATCACATCTCTAATCCTCTTGGTTTAGTTACCGCCCCCGCCCCCCGCTTACTGTTACCATTTACTTCCAAAAAATGCATCTGCACAACCACTTGTCGCCTACTTCAGTCCGGCCTAGTTACGTTGATCCAACTGTACTATAGTCCAAAAGGACAGCAATATAATTGGTGAGAGTTTAGGCATAGGACTGTCGGCTTAATGTGCTATATGAGACAGTGTAGTTTTTTTTAATTTGATTGCCATCCATAGAGCAACAATGGTAACATTGCTTAAACTCACAGATCATCTGAATAGTTGCCAATCATTGATAGTGAAAAAAAACGTATCTATCAATTGTAACATTATGTTAGATTTTAGCAAAAACATATTATTCTAATCACCTGTGTTGCAACTCCAAACTGTTTAGCTCTTAATAACATGTCAGTATGAGTAGTAGCACCTAGTGGATCTCCAACCACAAGCAAGGCAATGTCTTTGTCTTTTGCTTCCATCAATACTTCATCTATGGCGCTTTCACATAGTTCTCGGTCAGCTACAATCAGTGGTCTGCCATAACATTCTTCCTAAAATAGAAAAAAAAATTATGCAGTCACATTCGTATATCGCATATCGTTTTTCTTCCATACTAATAAATGAATGGTTATGGCAATGGTAGCGAGCCAGCTAGGTGAGGTTAGAAGGTATGGTCTCAATTACATGTATTTATCAATATTGTATACTTAAATATGTAAAACACCTATTTATTATGTATATGAAGAAAATAATAAAGTAAGTTTTACCAAGATTTCCTTTCCAACAGTAAGTATTGATGTATAAGCCTCTAGTAAAACTTTGTCACATTTTCGAACTACTTCTAAACCTTTAACAGTAATGTCTTTAGCATCGCCTAGACCTAGTCCTATTAAATAAAACATCTTAAAGTTATAGCTGTATAAAAACTTTTACGGAAATTCAAATTCTTTGGAATTGGACAAAAATGTGATTAGAAATTATGAAAACAATCATCCATGCCCACACAAAGCACAAAGTATGATTTTGACAGCTGGTGACAATAATTGTCAATTTTGATATGACAAATGTTAACAATGTTACCAGTTTCATGATCAAGAAAAAACAAAGAGGAAAAGCTTACGAGTATCTGTCCCGGCAATAATATATGAAGTCGTGCTTGGTGTTAGTGTAGGTGCTCAATTACATTAAATTGGAAAATATCATATTTTTGGCACGTAACCTGAGTTTTCAGGTTTTCAGTTCCGACATCTTATTCTTCAACTTGAAGGCAATAGGCAAGTTTGAAATTAAGTGTAGCAATACCATTTAATCTGCCATTGAGATCGGAAAGAAAATATTCGAAGTTCAGAACGAAAGGGAAACAATAAGTTTCAGATTTCTTGTCTTCATAAAGGATCTAAAAAAATATGTATAAGAATTGTAAACATTGCTTTTATTTGCAACCATGATATCAAGGAAAGGTCAAAAAGCGATAAATGAAGGCGTGGTTGGAAAATATATAAAGAAAGATACACCACCAGATTTACCCAGTAAGTTGATGTTGAAAAGTTCATCATTGTGGGCTGTGAAAGTTTTGCATCTGAATTATTCTCAGTTCAGTTTCAGATTTTTAATACTTGTGTCGAGGCTATAAAGATTGTTCATTTACAGTTATAAATGTGTGGACAACAGGGCATAACAAAAGACCTCGAAGTCAGCCTTTCGGTGCAAATGATGCTGTCTCTCAAAGCCATGAGAACAAATTTGGCAAAGCACAGACTATGAGCGGTCATGCGGGAAAATATACACCCAGTGAGTCAGTACCAAATTTAGCACACAGGTAACTAATGTTTCATAAATTGTGATATAAAATAATACACAGATAATTTGATTACATACTGGCATTGTTGTTGTAGGTTTGCCAGTTTATCTACAAGTGATACAGCAAGTACATCAAACAGTTATAATTCCCAATATCTGTTGGATCCAAATGTGGTAAGGAAGCTTGTTCAATGATATTGTATTCATTATTTCAATATTTTTCATGTAATTGATACTATATTTTATTTTTTTCTGTGTAGGCTTCACACTCAACTCTAAATGAGATAGATGATTCATTTAGTAGACAGACTAGCTATAGATACTATAGACAACAACAAGAAGATCCAATATACCAGAATCAGCAACAGGTAGGTAGTTTTTATTGGTTTTAAAAACATCAATAATTTAATTTACATACACCCAATTTCCTCATTGTTTCTTCAAAGTTCTATAAATAACTTATTTATTAGGTAGGTTACAGTGGGCCTAAAATGTGATCCATCAACCTATGGTTGAGGTTCATTTGCACATCACTAAACAACATTGTTAATTTTGCCATGTAATAGCAGTTGCTAGGCTCAACTCTTGACACAATTTTGGTTACACAGAAAGCTTTTTCAAAGTTGATATATAGCTTGTGTATATATCTAAATTATATACCAGGTTCAGCAACAGAAGCAACAACAATATGGCTCAAGAGAGTCCAGTATGCCCAGACTATCTTCCAACATGAGTTTGACACCAAGACTGCATCCTCCATCTCCACACTCCATTCGTCTACATAACTGTAATGATTGTGAGTATAAAAAATAATGGTATGGTAAGAAATCAGTAACAGAAAATACAATTAGACATAAAAAAATAACTATAAATCCTTGGTTTTTCTTTAAAGTTATTGTACCTATTACCTATATTATTATGATATTTCCTATGAATGACTACAGTAGTAACTGCCACAAGATGAAGACAGACTGGCATAGAAGAAGCTGTTCCATGACTCTGTAAAGGCTCTGAGGCTCTCAGGAAGAGCAGATCCCTCGGCAATGAGGAACCAATGAAGAAGAAAACCTAGAGTTAATTCTATAAAAACCTGGCTCTGTTGTTGTTCATTTTTATGTACTCACAACACTATGTTTATTTGATTCATTAATAAAAGTAATCTTGTTTTAGCTTATGCCACTGCAAGCCAGTCTTCACCTATATACTCAAATTATGTGAGCACATCGGGCCTTTCATACAACAAAGCACATAGCAGCAAAATCATTCCCAGCTCACAAGGTTTGTATATACAGTACACTGGTAGATCCAGTGAAGGAGAGTGGGGTTAACGGTCTAAAGACCCTAAGTAAGGGATCAAACTAAACCTAGAGTTCCTCACGGGCGCATAGCCTCTCCTAAACCAAATCCTGGATCTGTCATTGCTTCATTATTATTGTTATCAGTATACTAAAGCTACTTATCATCAGCCTGCTAAACATTAAATAGAATGCACTTCTTTGAAATGTACACAGTTTCTCATCAGTCTGCCATATCCATGGATAAACATTTTGCAGGTTCTGACGAAAGTGAATTACCCTTGCCACCTGGTTGGTCAGCTGACAGGACCTTACGGGGTCGACGCTACTATATGGATCATAATACACAGACAACCCACTGGACTCATCCCCTTGAGAGTGTCCCACAGCCTTGGCAGAGAGTATCGACTCCTCACCATGGAGTTTACTATTTTAAGTGAGTATTAGTTATGGGATCCCCTTGATGTATTACTCTAAAGAAGCAGACCCAGGCGCCAGTAGTGACATAATATTCAACTGGTTCCACCTGAAGTAAAATTGCATTGTTTAAAATTAAACATTGGTAAGCTTGGTGCTTTGTAAAAGTTGCTCCTATACCTAAAGAACTTATATATATTATAAACACAATTAACCAAATTGTAGTAATTTCCGTTTTTAAATACAAAAGTGCAACTGTCGGGTCATGGCAACAATGTTGACTAGTAGGTACCTACACAATTATCCTGTTCATCATAATTTACGTAAATTACGTCAACTTAGGTTGCATGATTCATATTCCGAGTGAGATTAATTTAGAAGTACTTATTTTTAATATATGTACACTGTTCTATATTCTCTCTATATTATATCTCTATTTTTTTTTCTGTTACAGTGAAATTACAAATCAGACGACATACGCCCATCCATGTCTGGTTGGTGGGTGCTATTTAGTTAGTCCTTATGTTCCTACTCTGGTGCCACCATATCTACTTGAGGAGATACCTCATTGGCTGATAGTTTATTCAAAAGGTATTAGTATCCATTTTACTAATTTATCTATTTTTTAATTTATGAAACCACAGTGATTGAATGATCTTTGTACTGCAAACAATATATTAATTGATTTATTCACAGCTGACCAGGAGCTTGACCACAAGCTCAGATGGAACATGTTCAGGCTGAGTGAATTGGACTGCTACTCTGACATGTTGATTCGGTTGTATAAGCAGGAGCTGCAACTGATTGTCATGAAATATGAACGTTACAGGTACAAACAGTTTGGTTTTATTGCATTTAATTTTAGAAACTGATGAATTGTCTGAGATATATTACTAATATCCTAACCAATCTTGGTTACGGCAGCCAATATCATTAGGGATTAGCCAACTAGAAAGAGTCTAGTACACTTGTGTACTATAATATCTCTTTAGACACAAGTGTACACTCAAATCCCTCACTCTTAGAGTCCAATGGGACGGAAATTACATGATTGGAGACAAATTAGGTGCAGGACGTCGACGGCTTAACATGCAAAAACAGTCACCCATCTATGGTCCAACGGTATCATCATTAACCTGGGACATATCGCGATCTGCTTGGTCGGCACTGACTCAGGGACATCCATAGTCACAATGCTAATCACAAAATACCTAGAGTACAGAAGATAAGCTTGCTTGTATTATACCTGCGCTTGGCTAGGCTAGACAGCAGGCAGTCAACATTGACCCATGCAAAAAAAAAAAATGATAGTGGCCACTCATTGATAAGAGTAATAACAACTAAACTTGTTTATTTAAAATTTCTTACCAGTAATCATTTCAGATTTATATATTACTGTATCTGTGAGCAGTGTCAGATCCAGGGGGTCTAGAAGCTCAAGCCCAAAAAGTTATTGTGTGACAAATCAATAAGTGAAGTGAAACTTATACACAAGAGCTTCAGAAAATATAAATATCGACTGCCTCTGTGGCGCGGTGGGACTGTATCCGACTGCTATGCAAGAGGTCGTGGGTTCGATCCCCACCCAGGATAATACTTTGTGTGATGAGCGCGATGGTTTATTCTGTGTCTGGGTGTAGTTTATCTAAAATATGTATGTATTTAGAAATATATAAGTATGTTTATCAGTTGTCTGGTTGCCATAGTACAAGCTCTGCTTAGTTTGGAATCAGATGACGTTGTGTGAGTTGTCCCAGGATATTATTATTATTATATATATTACTCTCCAATCTCTTCCGGTAGGATGTGGAGGTGATCAGGATTTCCTCTTTCACTGTGTTCATTTTTAATTGGTTGTGGATTTCAGTGTTTGTGACAAGCCACGGCACATTTGATATAGTTCTCAAAATTGAATTTTGCATTCTTTGAATGATGGATATATTTGAGTTACTACAGCTCCCCCAAAGTTGTATCCCGTACATCCATACTGGCTTTAAGATGACCTTATAAATGAGCAATTTATTGTCAATTGATAGTTTGCTGTTCCGTCCCAGCAGCCAATAGAAATTTCTGAAGCGAATGTTGAGTTCCTCCCTTTTAGTCTTTATGTGGTGGAGCCAAGTTAGTCTGCGGTCTAGGTGGAGTCCCAGGTATCTCACGTTGTCTTTATGTGGTAGTATCATCCCATCCAGTTTCACTGGGGGGCAGTTGCCAGTACGCAATGTGAAGGTGACTTGCACTAATTTAGAGGCGCTGGACCTTATGCGCCAACCTTGTAGCCACCCAGAAATTTCATCGAGACCTCTTTGTAACATATCAGAAGCAGTCACAGGGTCTTTGTTACTTGCGAGAACTGCTGTATCATCAGCAAATGTGGCTGTAGTTACACCTTCCACTCCAGGAAGATCGGCAGTGTAAATAGTGTAAAGTACTGGACCCAGCACTGATCCTTGGGGAACACCAGCAGTCACATCAAAGATTTTTGAGGTAGCCTCGAATCCTTTTACTTGGACCATTCGGTCCGATAAGTAGGACTTAAATAGTTCCAGGTAACTGTGAGGAAGATACGTCTTGATTTTGCAGATTAGACCCTTGTGCCAGACTCTGTCGAAGGCTTGCTGGATGTCTAGAAAGACTGCAGAGCAGTACTCTTTCTCCTCCAGAGATTTTCTGATCCTGTCACATACCCTGTGGACCTGCTCCACAGTGGAGTGCTGGGTTCTAAAGCCAAATTGGTGCGGAGGAATGGTTTTGTTTTCATCAAGTAATGGTTGAATTCTACGCAGCAACACTCTTTCGAAGACTTTCGACATAATTGGAAGTAGACTGATTGGTCGATAGGATGTTACTTCGTTAGTAGGCTTGCCAGCTTTATGCACCATGAGTATCTGCGAAAGCTTCCATAACTGCGGGTAGTACTGCACCCTAAGAATTCCATTATATAGGGTAGTGAGGAATACAATGGCCTTCCTGGGAAGCTGTCTGAGCACTTCCTTAGTGATAAGGTCAAAGCCAGGTGCTTTTTTATCATCTAGGTTTTTAATGGCAGCCCAAACTTCTTGAACTGTTAAAGGACGCGGGGGAGGTGACATTTGGTAATCTTGTTCTATGACTGAGTTTACTTTATCGAGAATAAAGTACACGTCACTGGGGCCAGGATCGTTTGGACAAAATACATTTGATAGGTGTTCTGCAAATAAGTCAACCTTCTGTTGGGGAGTTCTTGCCCAGCCCTGGCTACATCTAAGAGGAGGTATGCAGGTTGCAGGTCTGGTCAGATTTCTGGTGAATTTCCACAGAGAATAGTTGCTCGATGCTGTTGGAGAAAGTGACTGTAATTGGTCTTGGAGAGTGTTATTCTTCCAGTCCTTAATCAAGGCTTTCAGGTCATTGCTAGCCCTGTTAAAATTTGATTTGTCTTCATTTAGTCTGCTTTGGTGCCAAATTCGACGCAGCCCCTTTTTATTTTGTACTGCCCTTTTTATTTCAAGTGGATAGTTTACCGGTGTAGCTTGTCGACCATTTTCTGGGGTATATATCCAACAAGCCTTCTGTATCAACGTAGTAATGTAAGAGGTTGCTGTGTCGATTTCTTCGCTAGTTTTTAGGGCTATTTTCAAATCAATATTTTCGTAGATGTACTCTCTCAGGAGTTCCCAGTCAGTGTGTTTATTGTACAATGTTATTGGAACAGTTTTACTAACTAATTTTGAGCTAATGGTTAGGATTACTGGAGTATGATCAGATGAAGAGTCGTAACACGTCTCTGCTTTTGTGTACTCTTTAGATAATCCTTTTAAGATAAAAAAATAGGAGTTCAGGAATTTTGTTCGGATCACTTGGCCAGTATGATGGTTCGCCTGTGGATATAGTGGTAAGTCTATGTTTTTCCGCACTAAGCTTTAGCTGTCTTCCTGTTGTATTTGTTAGTCTGGATCCCCAATACGTGTGTTTGGCATTCCAATCGCCTCCAATTACATATAAAGCGATTGCCAAGAGTTTGAAAGAAGTGGGAGAACATAGCTTCAGTTATCTTGTGTCTTGGCGGGCAATAAATGGCAGAAATATTGATATAGCCAGTTTGATCTCTTACAGCGATGGTTGTTGCTTGTATGTGGTCAGTTCTGTATTCAGGCATTAGGTGGTGTGAGAGAGTTTTTTTTACTATGACAGCTGTTCCAGCATGGCCTGTTCCATCTGGGTGGTTGGTCAGGTAACATAGATGGTCTTTAAATTTCACGTATGTAGACCCCGTCCCATGTGCCTCTGAAACCAATAGAATATCGAGCTTATGCTCCTTCATCAGAAGCTCGACTTCATTTTTATTTGGGGTTAACCCATTTAGGTTGTGTGTCACTATACGTAAGTTTGTCATTTTGTTAGTTTGTCAACGAGCTTGGTTATGAGGCCCATCAGAGCACTCATTTGTTGTAGGATGGTGTCTATCTTTTCAGATTGTTTCATAAACATATGTTCAAGTGTAAGTGAGGTGTCAATTGATTTTCTGGTGTTTTGGCACACTGTTTTAGAATAAGTGGTCTCATTTGCAGTTTTCCCAGTGCCACAATCTATTGTAGCGGGGGCACTGTCTTTTCTAACATTTATTGGAGGTGCCTGGACCTCATTGTATTTAGGTGTCTTTTGTCTAGTTTTCCGGGCTATGATTTCTTTGTAGACTTCACATCCCTTGTAGTTAGCTGGGTGCGGTCCATTACAGAGGGCGCATGAAGCAGGAGTCTTCCGATCGCGTTTCTTATAATCAGACGTCTTATGAGACAGTCCACATTTTACGCACCGGTACGGGCGCATACAGTAATTTTTCGAATGGCCGTATTGCTGACACCTTTGACACTGGACAACCGATCTCGATTTTCGTGGATCTTCTACGATGATGGATTGATGGTATATGTATTTCAGGTCTTTTACCGCCTTATTGTTGGGCCCAGTAGCAAGGTTGACAAAGAACGTTGAGGTAGGCTTCTTTTCAGGACCGAATTTAGCGTTGACTATTTCTCCAGTAACAGTATTTCCAGTCGCCTCTATTTCCTCCTTGATTATATTTATAGGAGTTGATGGGTGTAAGTTGCGTATAACCACTCTGAAGGGTCTCATATCCTTTCTATTGAAAGTATGACCTATACTATAAGGCCATTTTCTCTTACAATGTGAATCAACTTTTTATAGACTTCCATGTCGGTGCTGCTTAGCCTTAGTTGGTTTCTATTAACTATTCTATAAGTAAACTGCTTCCTATCAGCGACAGTCTCGAGCAATTCTGTTAATTTATTAAGGTCCTCAATTCCGTATAGAATGATTGGTGGAGGCTTACTGGTACGTTTGGCTTTCCCATCACTTTCAGTTTCAGTAAGGTCAATAGGCAAGCCGGAGAATCTATTAGAGGTTTTGATAGACTCAGGGGACGGGCTGTCTGCCATCTTGCGTTTTTTGGAGTTACCATTTTCTGGCACTCTCTGCCATGAGGGGGGACCGGCATTGATGCTAGTATTGGTGATTTCTGCACCAGTTGTTTTACCGGTGGTAGCTGATGGCAATGGATGACCCACAGGTGAGGAACGGGGTCGCGAGATAAACAAGCTTGGATGGAATGCTTGTTGGACGAACTTCTTGGTATTGCTTCAGAGAATATTGAACATATAAAATTCGTGGTTGGAGACCTAAAAACGCATTCAATTCATGTCAGGGTTGCAACAGCCCTACTTGGTTCAAGTAAGGCTGTTGCTGTTGTTGTTCAACCCTCCCCTACCCCACGACAATCACTTTCCTACTGTACTCTTGATATTTTGTGTATTGATATTGAAAAGAACTAACAGGAAGGGAATTCATATGTTTAATTCATAGAGGTGAACAAATTAGCAAATTATATTATTATTTTGCATTTTGTCTCTTCTACATTTGCAAACGAGGTAATGCACTTTAAATTGTTAAATAAATGTTTTTGAATTTCAGATCTGCTTTACTTCAAGAAATTGAGCGGAGGCGACATGCCGCCATTACGTATCATACACACTCCAACTGTTGATAATATAAAATTTGCCTTTTGTACTGTGATCTTACAAAATCATTAGTTATTTAATAACTAGGGTAAGAATCAATTGGATATTATATAGACAATTAAGTATATTATATTTTTATTACAATTTATTCTCTGTGAAATGACGAGGTGAAAATTTTAAAATATTTGAATACAATGGTAAATGAAGTGCCTTATGACGAAAATAAAAGTATTTATTTTCAAATTGTTTTTATTTATTTACAACTCTCTAATAAATATATCTGCCTATATAACAAAACATTTTTATTTATACTTGCTCAACCATACTCATGCACTTAAGGGAAGAAATACACATGCCTGGAAAACAGAACAGTAGTGTGCATGCTAGTTGCCAGGCTTGCCAGATAGCCTAATCACAAGACAAATAGATAGAATATGCAATAAGGCTTTAAAAATTAAAATATGTGTAATTTTGTTGTTTTTAAAGCTCCCTGTAATTAATCAAATTGTCAAATTTTATGTGTTTGTCAAATAATTTGATACTATACCACTTTACTTAGTGTTTGTCAAACATTCCGCATGATTGATTGAAAATTTGATGGGTATGTCAAATATGATCTCAAGCAACAACATTTTTAATTGTTGGTTTGAATGTGTCAGCTATTGTTTGATGAAAATATGAAGTTTGACAAATAAATTTGATCATTGGATGCATTGTTGAACAAGCATGTGTATCTTTGTCCTATACCTTACATACTTGAATATGGTTGAACAAGTATAAAGATACCATCATTACTGTAATAGTCTTGTAATGACTGTTCTTATGTACATTTTCAGCTTGATTTTTCACAACTAACTATGCAGTATCTTTGCTTTCATCTGTTTCATGGATAGTTGTGTGTGGCTGTTCAATTTCTCCATCCTTAATTTCATATTCACCTACTTTCTTTAAACCTGATATTTTAAAAACTTTTGCATTTTTTATGCCCAAAGTATTTGCCCATGCTTGACCTGAGGAACAAATACATATAATGAGTGATTACACAAACAAACAAATTGGCTATGATGGGATACTCAGTAAAAATAATGCAATTGCCTGCTTGTAACACTTAAAGCTTTTCCTGAAAACTCTTCTGGTCTTGTGTCAAAATTACAAAAGAAACTTCTACCAACATTTTAGCATTACAGGTCCAAGGGTTTGAGGTAAGAGGTCATTAACAAATTAATGAGTTAAAACCTTCATTTTTATTTATTAAAGATAGCCAGCAATAGTTACATAAACTCAACCACTTTTTTTAAGAAATCAATGTCTTATTGGTACATTTAATACCACTATCCCAGTGATTCAATTTTCAAAACATTTGTATTAATTTGACTTTCCTCTTTTAAATTTTTAATCCAGCAAATAGGGGTCAAGGTGTACACAAAATTTTTATTTTTAGCCAGTTTGGTTTAGAAACCCATGTTACTCAATATTTTGAGCAAAAACAAAAAAAATACGAATTTTTAATGCACCCCTTTCCTACACCCTGATCCAAATGGGTATTGTACTGTATCTACATTGCGGAAATAGAATTTGTTTTAAATTAACATTATAAACAATGTACTTCATAAAATTTTGGAACTTGGATCAATTGAGGCTACAGCATTATTTGGACAAGAAGAATGTTTACCTGGTGGAGTGGAAAATTCTTCATCTGATTTAATGCCGTAATAATGAGCCCAATCAGATTTCCCTTTGTAAGCACTGTATAAGACTAATCCAAATGCATTCCATGCTATTAAACCATATGCTATGCTTAGCCGGCGTTTCCAGAGTACAGCAGTATCTTCAGGAATTGGCTTAGTTCGTTTGCGGACAAATCTGTGCCACCACTTGTGAATCATTATTACAATTTTTTAAACAATCTGTTGTATAACATTCTGCATACAGTTTTGGGGTTAGAACTTGAATGCTATAACATAAATATGTAAATATTCCTTTGACCCGTAATTCGTTGCGGATCTAATAGCCCATAGGGCAAGGTAAGGCACAAGCTAGACAGACAGGCAATTTCTATTGGGTTTTATAATTAATTTAAGTAAAACTACAAACAATCCAAGGGTCCAAGAATAAGCTTTTGACATTAATGACATAACCTAAGAGAATGACAGATGTCAAAAAATATTTTTGAATATCACAGATTATTGATATCTCATGGGCAATGCAGAACATAGTACTTAATTGAAATTTTGCACCGGAAAATTGGACCAATTGATACAATTATTAGCCAATTATTACAAGTTGTACGTCAGCTATTATTGCAATCGAAAACTGAACGCTGGTATTCTCATACGCCGTATATTTGTTTTTGCTGCCGGAAAGTTGTCTTCCCTCAAGATTTGAATGATAGATACAGATCTAGACTAGACTAGACTAGCTTGCTACTAGATAGTTTTTAATCTGAGTACTTATTTTTGAGTATTCTGTGGTACAGATTTTTAGAGATCTATGTCGTTGAAATGTGCACACCTTTTTTTGTGCATGCAGCAGTTTTCGACTTATTTACGAAAAAAACTCTAGCACTAACAGTCTCTGAGCTAAAACGAAGTGATTACTTTGTGCTCTGAGCTAAGCTGCAGACGGACCGACGAATATAGCGAAACTAATAAGGGTTCCGTTTTGCCATTTCGGCTTCGGAACCCTAAAAATGAAAAAGGTAGCGCTTTAATAAATACTTTATACTAAAATTATTTCGGACATCGGATATACCGTTATTGAGTTATTGCCTAGAAACTGTGTAAGTGCTATGAACATACGCTCTTCTGCTGGTGCAAATATTCAAATCGGATATTTTTACGGCAACGGCAAGGAAACCTTACTCTGAGCCTTAGAGAATTTAAATATGTGGTTATATGATCTAAGCTCTGAGCATTGTCCGACATTTGCTTGACCGGTTTTTTTTTTGGAAATTATATTTAGTGTATGTCATTCGTGTTAGATATTTGTAAATAACAGAAATTTAACAAGTAATATTTAATATTATCTAACTAAATAATTATTTTTTTGCATAAAGTTAATCTAACCTCAATCTCATACATCATCCTGAATGGATTGTGTTGAAATTTGGTACACAAGTAGTTGTTATGATGCAGTTATCCGCTACAAAGCCTAAAACAAACCTTTACAGGGTGAAATGGCGGTTCAAACCTAACGCGGGCGAAACCGCGGGCGGAAGCTACTATATCGCAAAAAACTTAAAAAAAAGCAGTTTGCTGAACCCAACCGTTCCATAGCGAGCATGCCGCGAGGCTTATCTCGCAGAGCTATCGGCCGGACTTGGTTAACTTCAGTTGAAGACGATGATAGCCAACAACAACATTGTACCAGTGCGGGGCAAATCTTCCATCACATCTTGACCGCTTTAAAACGCTTTGTACCTACCACTCATAAGCACGTGTTTTTGATAAAATCGATTCACCGCAAGCCTTCTGGAACATTTTCAGGGACAAATGAGGAGGAAATTAAATTTAAGACAAACTCTTTGTTCAATATTTTTGTCCATTATGAAATTTATTGATTTAGTCGGGAATTCGGTTACGAAAATCAGGTTTAAAAATAGAGACAAAGTTTTGTTTAAAAGTTATATCAGTGGCGTAGCTACCTTGGATGGCACCCAATGCGGAAGTTGATGGTGTCACCCCATCGAAAGTTAAAAGTAATAAATTTTATATATATAAGAATATAATATTTATAATATTTTTTTGTTTTATAAGTTAGTCCCATTTTTTTAAAGAGCAATGTGGAATTGTAGTCCCACCTTACTAGCAATCCTATTAACCCCTCCAGCTAAGCTCAATGACTTGTGTTGGGAGTAGGTTCGCGTTGGTAGTATTATAATAATAATAATATCTTGGGACAACTCACACAACGCAATCTGATCCCAAACTAAGCAGAGCTTGTACTATGGAAACTAGAAAACTGATAATTATACTTATATATTTCTAAATACATACATATTATAGATAAATAACACCCAGACAGAATAAACCATCGTGATCATCACACAAAGTTTTATCCCGGGTGGGGATCGAACCCACGACCTCTTGCGTAGCAGTCGGATACACTCCTACCGCGCCACAGAGACAGTCAAGATTCGAATCCGCGACCTCACGCACGACCACATATTTTGAGAGACCTAAGTCTGAGAAAAAGTTGAGGTACGTTAGCAACTGGAAAATCTGAATTAGATTTTTCCTGGCTTTCGGATGCTATCGGAATAAGAGTGAAGTTAAAAAAAATAAGTAATACGGTTTTAAATAAACTAAAAAAATATTATTTATAATTCCATGCAGTCGGAGGCATTAATGAATCTCGATGAACATAGTAAAATGCGTCCGACTGCATGAAATTCTATAATTATGTGGGGGATCTTGTTTCCATCTTTTTTGTGCAGGAGGGCTTTTTATTTTTTAAATTTATTTTTTATTTAATACTTTTGAGTTGTTGTAGGATGTAACAATTAGTTTTTTTCAAAAGTCGCCTAGAAAAGTGAGAAATGAGGTAATAAAGAATATTACATACTTACATACATATGTACCTACATACAAGATACGCGCGAAAAACATAACTCTCCCTTACAGTCGATACCTTCCTAACTTAAGATCCCCAAGATAAATCAACTACAAACCTTTTTAGTGTACCTATTGGTTTGTAGTTGATTTATGTTACAATAGCTTATTCCAAACTAACTGCGCATGTCTTTGTACAAACTGTGTCGTTATGCGATACAAAGTTGTTGATTTTTGAGTTCACCTGATACTAGACTATCAGTATTATTGACGGTTACATTTGACGGACGCGAAGAATCAGGTATTGAACCCGGTACTCAGATCGCAACCCGCAATATTTATTATTGAATAGTTCCGGTCGTCAACTGTGGTCTTCATCATTAGTTCCATTTCGCTCAATCTTCAGATCTTACAAAGTCCGGAACGTTGGTATCAAGACAGTAGGCCCAATCTCTTTCTTTGAAAAGAAATTCATGAATTTTCGTTTACTTAAATTTTTTTACTTAAAGTTTACGGGGACTATTCTTATTAATTTTTGGATAATCACAAGATCTTCGAACCCATGGACGATTTTCTGGAACGAGTGATTAAATAGACGTTTCGGGCTCTGTTTTTTACCACCCCATTTTCGATCGAAGCTTCGTTTTCATTTAATTAGAGTAGGCCTCCAGGCTTGGGTAGTTCGTGCCTTGTGACCAGGTGCAGAATCCTGCTGGAAAGTCCACAGTACATTTAAAAAAATGTATTGCGGAGAGGTTTCACAACACGATCCAAGAGTCTCTTGATACACTTTGGCTGAAGATTTCACTCTTTTTTCACAAAAATGTAGATTTGTGACGCCTTGATACGACACGCCCCACCAAACCATCACTGACGGAGGATGATGACCACGCTGTATCTTTCCGACCACTTGAGCAGCTTCTTTAGAACTGTGAGGGTACACTACTGTGCTCTTCAATCGTGATTTTTTTTCATCGGCAAAGAGGATATTTCTGTGTCCTTCACCTGCGTATCGCGACAGAAGGCGATTTGATCGATCCACTCTTTTTAATTGTAAAGATTGATTTAGGGCATGTTGTCCTGTATATCGACGATAAGCACCGAGCTTCAAGTCTTGTTTTATAATACGCGACAGAGTCCTAGCGGGAATCTTCATTTCACGCGATAAGAATGGGATTTCGACGAATTCTGGCTTTAACAGCATAACAGCCTTTGTAGTTCTAACAGCACGCGGCCGCCCCGATCTTTTATGGTCTTCGACAGAGGAAGTGTTGTTGTATCTGTTGATAGTACGATATACGAACATACGGCTGATCCCAAGCTTTTGATGTGTCTGGAATATGATCGAAGGCTCCATACCCACTTTGTGCAAGGCGATCACCGCAATCCTATTTTATATAACACCCCAATCCATATTGTAATTCAATGAACACAAAAAAATAAGTGAAATGGTGCGAATCCAAAGAACTTTTAAAAATAATAAACGCGTTCCAAATTCAAAGTCATTAAAAAGTTTAAAAAATAAACTTTTTTAAGTAACAGTAGATATTCATGGCTGGACTATACCTACGAGGTGAACCGCGCAACTTCGTCTGCGTAAATTTTCCCAGTTTTTGGAACATTTTCCTATTGGTCGTAGCGTGATTATATAGCCTTCCTCGATAAATGGGTTATTCAAAAGTAAAATATTTTTTCAATTCCGACCAGTAGTTTTTCAGTTCCTGAGATTATCACGTTTAAATATTTTTCAGCTTAATAATATTATTAGGTATAGATTACCATTAGGTATCAAAGATACCCATCACTCCCATCAACGCGACAAAAGATATGAATTTGGTGTAACTAAGTGGATAATGAAACCTTTTCTTGTATGTCACAGTCACAGGCCAGAGACCATATTTTATGTTTTCATTACACAATGACATAACACGGAATAACGCATAAAAAGCTATCATTTTTTACTGATAGGGTGTATCGCGACGCCGACACCACAGCGCGCGGCTTAGTGCATAAATAGTTATTGCGTTGGGATGTCGTCTTTTTCAGCACGCGCGCTACGGTGTCGGCGTCGCGATGTCGTGCGCTATCGGCGGCTTGGCATGTAGGACGCCACATCACTCCCCCTCAAGCGAAGCGTACGTTGTGTTTCACCGTGCGGCCGGATCTTGTGACGTAGGCGCTGCTCGGTGAAGACGATGACGTTGCGTTGTCGCTAGGGGTCATGATCGAAGATGCAGTGTCGCTCGATGCGTGGATCCGTGGCACTGCGCCGCATGATGCTGTGCTCGATGATCTAGTGGGTGAAGCTGTGTCGCTCGGTGCGTGGATCGGTAGCGCTGCGCCGCTCGGTGCTGTGTTGCAGATATAGGCCGGCTTTAATCTGTCGACAGAAATAACAGCGGTGCGAAGCGGTAACCGCAGTGTAAAGTGTTTCCCGTCTGGGCTGCGCTGTAAAACTTCGTACGGGCCATCATATGGAGGTGTGAGAGGTTTGCGTACGGTATCGTTGCGCACAAACACATGTGAGCAGGTTGCGAGATCCTTGTAGACGAAAGTGTTCATCGTTGATGCTCGAGCTCTCGGAGAAGGTGTTAGTGACGTCATCGTTTCGGTCAGCTGACGGACGAAATCCGCGTCTTCAATGTTCGACGTTGTAGGTACGAAGAAATCAGACGGAATGCGAAGAGTCGAGCCGTATGTCATTAATGCCGGGCTGACAGATGAGTCGTCACGTAGTGCATTTCTAAGCCCTAGTAGTACCGTAGGAAGTTCGTTGACCCACCTCCCGTCGTTCGTTCTCGCCATCAGTGCCGCTTTGAGGGAACGATGCCATCGCTCGATTTGTCCGTTCGCTTGGGGATGAAAAGCCGTAGTCCGTATTCGAGTTACGCCGAGTTTCTTCATGAGTGAGGTAAACAGTGACGACTCGAATTGTCTCCCTTGGTCCGTAGTAATCCGCAGAGGACAGCCGAATCGTGCTATCCACCCGTCGTACACAGCCTTCGCGACGGTCTCAGCTGTGACGTCACGTGTGGGAATTGCTTCAGGCCATTTGGTACAGCGATCTATCATCGTCACGAGGTATCTATAATCTTCCGATGGAGGTAAGGGCCCGACTATATCGACGTGCACATGTTCGAAACGCGACGACCGTTGAAACTCGCCGAGTGGACTCACGACGTGTCGTTGAACTTTAGCGCGTTGACAGCTGATACATGATTTCGCCCAAGTACCTACGTCCTTGTTGATCGACGGCCAGAAGAACTTTGTAGTCATAATTCTTCGCGATAGTCGTACTCCCGGGTGACTAAGTTCGTGCTGCGCTTTGAAAGCTGGGACGCGATACGGCGGTGGTAGGTATGGACGAGCGTTCGCTGTTGATGTTTCGCACCATATCGGTCGTTGAACTCCCGGTAGGTTGACGCGCGTAAACTTGAGATTCGGATTTTTCATAGATTCGCGTAGTTCGGAGTCCTCTTGTACCTCCGCGAGTCTATTATAGTCGACGGTTGCGTTGAGTACTTCGACTTCAGCGATACGTGACAACGCGTCAGCTGCTTCGTTCTTATCACCGTGAATGTACTTGATGTTAGTGCAAAATTGACTGATGAAGTGTAGTTGTCGCTCTCGTCTCGGTGTGTCGCTGCTACTCGGCGTTCTTGTTAGCGCATACGTCAGTGGCTTGTGGTCGGTACATATTGTGAGGTCATTGCCCTCTACGAGTCGGCGTAAGCTCTTAACAGCTGTATACATTGCTAATAATTCGCGATCGTATACACTGTACTTACGTTGCGTCTCGCTCATCGTTTTGGAGTAGAAAGCGAGTGGTTTCCACGTATTGTCGATCTTCTGTTGTAGAACGGCACCAATACTGCTGTCAGATGCGTCGGTGAGAAGACATAGTGGAGCGTTAGGTATGGGATGCGATAAGACGGTGGCCTCGAGTATGCTTTGTCGGCATTGCTCAAAGGCTTGTTCGGCTTCGGGTGTCCATAATATTGGTGATTTATCGTTTTTCTTACTATTGTGTAGGTATTTGTTTAACAGATGTTGATGTTCGGCTTGGTGGGGTAGGCAGCTACGGTAGAAGTTTATCATACCTAGGAATCTTCTTAATTCTTGCACTGTGCTTGGTTTTGGAAACTTGAGTATGGCTTGTATGCGATCTTCAGTGGGTTTGATACCGGCCGATGAAACTTCGTAGCCGAGGAATTGTATCTTGTCCTTGCCGAACTCACACTTGTCGACGTTAAGTGAGACACCGTAGTTGTTCAGTCGTTCGAGTACCTGATGTAAGTGACGCTCGTGTTCCTCTTCTGTTTTCGAGTGGACCAACACGTCGTCGACGAAACAGAATACATTGTCGTCGAGTCCTCGCAGTACTTCATGCATAAAACGTTGAAATGTCTGACCTGAGTTACGAAGACCGAATGTCATGCAGTTAAACTGAAAGAGGCCAAATGGCGTTATTATGGCCGTCTTCGCAGCATCTTCTTTCTCCATTGGTATCCAAAAGTACGCCATTTTTAAATCGATTTTTGAAAATATTTTCTTTCCGTGCAGTTGGTACGTGAAATCTTGAATTCGCGGAATGGGGTACCGATCGGGGGTTGTCACGGCGTTGAGACGGCGATAGTCGCCGCATACGCGAAGTGAACCATCCTTCTTCTTAACGACGTGTAGTGGACTAGCCCATGGACTATTCGACGGCTTGCAGATACCCATCTCCATCATCTTCTCGAACTCTAACTTCGCTGCTTTGTACTTATCTGGTGGCAGGGGGCGTGGCCTCGAGTAGATCGGTTGTCCTGTTGTCTCGATGCGATGTGTTACTTCGTGTTTCGTCGGTACTTTGAGTGACATGGGTCGCAGAACGTCTGGGTATTGTTTCAGCAGGTCGTGATAGGCGTGGTTGCGGTTGATGACGTAAACGGCTTCGGTACTTTGCACTGTGATGGTGTTTACACTGAGGTCGGTGATGCGGTCGATGAGTTTGCGGTGATGTAAATCGACTAGCAATTCGTGCCTCGCTAGAAAATCTGCGCCTAGAATTGATGTTTTCACCTCAGCGACCGTGAACGTCCACTTGTAGGCTCTACGTAAACCCAGGTTGAGCTCGAGTGTACGCTCTCCGTAGGTACGTATCTCCGTTCCGTTTGCGGCGAACAATCTGTAGGTATTTTCTGTCGGCTTCGTGGGTTTTTTATTTCTAGCGGCTAACACAGATATGTCGGCTCCGGTATCGACGAGAAACTTCTCTCTGCTGTTAACATCGACGACACATAGGCGGTAACTTGGTTTGTTAACATCGACGCCCGCCAACGTGGATGAACGTTCTAGTTTTCCGACTTCTGCTTCTGTTTAGCACACGGCGGTTCACATTTCCGGGCTTCGTCACCAAATTGAAAATGATAATAACATACCCAATCTGGATCTCCGGGCTTACGGTTCGTGTAGGCACGTACTCGCGAGTTCGACCGCGATCGATTTTGGCGGTAACGGGAATGATGCGTCGAATTTTGTTGTCTCGTGCGAAGTTCGGCGATTTCTAGCGATAATTTCTCGATCTGTTTAGATAGTAGGTCAAACTGCAGGTTTTCGTTTGGTACGTGTTTTCTTTCGAGCGTATGCGCGGAGTTTAACGATGTTGATGGCGACGTACACGTGGGACGCACGGCGACCGCGGCGATCGTCGCGGGTTCGAAGTGTTCCACCATTTTGTCAGCCATCGCAGCTAGGCCTTCGAGCGACGATTCGGTGTTCACGGCGAGCACGGCGCGCACTTGCGTAGGTAATTGATTGAGCCACATTACCTTTAACGCCTCTTGGGTCAGCAATTTCCCGCCTAAATCAGTCATCTTGCGCAGTAACTGGCTAGGCTTCATGTCGCCGAGTTCTAAGCCGCTGAGCAGCTTCTGCAACTGGCGATGGTCGGACTCTTGAAACGTGGAAATCAGCCTATTTTTCAGTGTAGCGTATTTGTTGCTCGCGGGCGGGCTCAGCACGATGTCGGCGATCTGCTCCAGGTCGTTGCAGCCGAGCAACGGGACGACGAGATTGAACTTCTGATCTTCTCCAATTCTGCTAGCCGCAACGGCGGCTTCAAACTGCGCGAACCATAGGCGTGGGTTTTGGCGCCAAAATGGCGGCAGACGCGCAGGCAGCGAGATTGTGGCGACGTCACACGTAACGGTCGTTACCTGTTCTTTCACGTCTTCTACTTCTTGTGGGCTGGTTTCCTCTGTAGACATCTTGGAGTTGTTCCTTGATCACGTCGGGGTCACCAATTTACTGATAGGGTGTTCAGTCTTGAGGTTGCAAAATAAAACTCACGTGTGATGTATAAGTAAAAGGTGAAAGAGGTATATTAAATAAAAGTGGCACGTTATATTTACAAAATAAGGTTCGCAAGTTGTATTGCATGTAGCAAGTCAGTGCATCGCGACCGACCAATCACGACGACTGCGGTGCATTCTCGGCGCCATATATAAACGTGTGGCACAGCGCGCGGCTTAGTGCATAAATAGTTATTGCGTTGGGATGTCGTCTTTTTCAGCACGCGCGCTACGGTGTCGGCGTCGCGATGTCGGGCGCTATCGGCGGCTTGGCATGTAGGACGCCACATATTGAATTAGTCTAATTTTATTTAACGGTTCATTATCAATTTCTGCTTCAATAAAACTAAGTTTCATTACTGGTCGAAAAAAATATATATTCTGTACAGCAGCTCAGCCGCGTGAATTTAAGTTTTTGCATTAAATATTAAAAAATCAAACACAACAAACCTTTAAACGTTATTCTTCTTACCGTTCCTTCACACTTTTGGCGCTTACAAAAATATGAAGGGGAGGCCGGGGTTTAAAGTGCCGGGTGTAGGTTGTTCCGATTCAAATAGCAATGAGTGCGAAATGGGTTTCGAAAGCCCGTAATATCGTGCTATTTCGTCAATCATTTCAGCGACAGTAGCTGGGGAAGTTGAGATATATCATATATATGACATTACTTCATTATTATAACTTTTAAACTTACGCGTTGCATTATAAATACAATTTAACACGGGAATAAACGCGTTTAATCTAGGTAAAGTTATTTACCTTATGCTTGACGTTTCGATCGGGTTACACCGACCGTGGTCACAAGCTGTTAAGCTTAAGGTAAATAACTTTACCTAGATTAAACGCGTTTATTCCCGTATTAAATTGTATTTATTACTTCATTATGTCAGAAAGTTGAAGGAAATAACATCAACTGTGGGTTACTTTTCAAGACAGGTGTTCAATCAGACACGAACGAGGAATCACAGCTCCAAGATATAGCAGACACTAAAGAGCTTCAGGTGGATCATAACATGAAAGCTATTCCAGGTAGCGAACCAGGTCCAGTAACTACAGTATCAACGACCAATTAAACCTCAATCAGGACCCTCGAATATTGCGAATCGGCAAAACAATGTTGTAATTCAAGCCACATCCAGCCCATTTTCCCCTGAAAAAAGCACCACCAAGATCGTCTATATCAATTTATGTAACGAATAAGAAAATGTGCAATACTGACAGACACAGCTGAAAAAAAAGTTTTAGCTGATGAAAAGAAACAAAGAAAAAAAAGCAATCGTAAATTAAAGGAGCAGAAAATTAAAAAAAGAGGAGTACGAGTGGTTTGCCAACTAGCTCGTTTTGCGAACTGGCGCTATTCGCCAAATTGCGCCTTTGACCAACTAGAGCCATTCGCCTACTGCGCTATTTAGATACTATGTTGTACACATAATTACAAAAGTGAAACAAGTAAATGCTAATAACAAAAACATTTATTTATTATTTATTGTAAAGCCGAATGTATACTGGCTATCAGTAACCTGATCAAAATGTTTTATGGCTTATTTTATATTTGATAAGCGTAGGACACACTTTTTAAGATCTATTTTCTTTTCTAAAAAGTCTGTTAATATATATTTTATGCGTTTGTCTTTAAGGGCCGACTTCTTTGCACGGTTATTATTTTCTTGATAAGCACCGGCTCTATTTAATTGAAATATGCTATCAATTGCTTCGTCGCGGAGTACATTAATTAGCTCAATAAGCGTTGTTTTTTTTCTGTGACATTTATTATTAACTTTGAAATGCCAACCTTCTAAACTATTGATGGTTCGATGGCGCTCTTCATAGCAGCTTATAATACCTATATAATTTTCACGCATCCATTGTTTATTGAAATATTCGTTAAAGTTTTTAGTATCACTTGGTGCATCTTCGTAAATGAGAGGCCACGCTACAGATATATATTGCGCTGGTAAATGTGCTAGTGCAGCGCATCTTGCAATATGATTAGCAACTTCGGGAATCTCATGTATTTTTAAAACTCGAGCCTTTTTCCAAAGGGCTTGGCGAAAATGAAAAAAACAGCCTGTAACTAAAACATTTGGGAATACTTCACGGATGCCGTTGATTGCACCAACTTCGAAATCAGTTTTAAATGTCACAGGATTAAACATAGGCACCTTCTCTTTGATAAGTGTAAACAGTCTAACATATGTTCTTTGCGATTTGTTAGACAGGAGAGCAAAAAAAACTGGTAGAATATACGTCGACGCCTCTGTACTATTAAAATCCGCATGTATCGTATATAGCTGTACGAATGGATTTGGTACAGATTTAAATGTACCGTCACTAAAAAATACAGTCATATTTTCAAGTTCAGCTTCCATTTCCCTCAGCATAAAAACTAAAATCCTGTCTTCCTCTCCGCTATCGTCAATTAACAAAAAATCTTTCGTAAGAATTTCGGGAAGCTTAATATCTTTTAATACATCAAATTTTGTTTTAGTAACATCGAAGGCTTTATTTCTAGCCCGGCGAAGTGAATCCTTTTTTTCATAAAAAGTTGGCAAACATTCCACGTAATTATTATCCCCTTTCTTTTTTAAATGCAATGTCTCTTCATCAAAAATTGCCTTAAGACCAATAAACTCATTGGATACTCTTTGTCTAACTGTATCCATGATCTTCTCTACTTCGTTTTTCTTAAAATATTATTATATTTTTTTTGTCACTGCTTAAAGTTAGGCTCCCGGAACATGTGCGATTTGTACATCGCCATATTGTAGATTCATTCAAATTTCGTTTAGAAAAAAGATAACGATAACCAGCTCGTAACAGAACATCTCCGCCTCTTTTACTTTTAACAAATGTCAAATCTGGGGCAGAGTCAGTAGACCCAGCAGCAGAATACATTATATTCTAATTATTATATTATAATTCAATAGGAAAATCTAGGAAAATATACAAGGACAATAATGAATGACAATAACAAGAATATGTTTTTATTTTTCTTTTTTCCTGTCAGTACTATAAATAGAGATTGATACCAAGGAGTATTTTATATCTTGTATATACTAATCATAGTCTGCCATGGAAAACTAAAACTGCTCATTGGCATACGACTCGTACTCCTCTGAACTGTACCTACACAATGACAGTATCTAAATAGCGCAGTAGGCGAATGGCTCTAGTTGGTCAAAGGCGCAAGTTGGCGAATAGCGCCAGTTCGCAAAACGAGCTAGTTGGCAAACCACTCGTACTCCAAAAAAGAGAGGGTAGAAAAAGACAACCGGTAGACAAGCAAAATTATTGTACGAGTAAAGTGACATTTAAAACCGCAAATACTAAAGAAAGTGCGAAACGGAAAGCTGCAAGAGAAGAATGAAGAAGAAAACCTGGAATGGTATTGTTTAATATGTTGCGACTCGTTTCCAATCCACAAGTTTAAAAGTCAATTAGCAACAATTCTATTTGCAATTAATTACTCGGCAAAAGCTGTCATAAAAGCATGATAAAAGTTAGCTGTTACATCCTACAACCACTCAAACGTAACAAATAAATAAATTCAAAAATAAAAAACTTGCCTGCACATTTTTTCCTTATTAGGGTTTCCGTCTGTCTGCAGCTTTGCATAGACATTGTTAGTGCTAGAAGGCTGTAATTTTGCATGGATACACCTATTCTATTCCTTAACGCAGACAAAGTGAAATAATAAAATCTTGAAAAATATATTTTTTTAGGGCATCTCCCTGTAACGTGGCAATGTGATTTTTTTTCTCATCTACCCCATCGTATGGGGTATCGTAGGGTATGGTTTTTTTAAAAACGTTGAGGGATTGGAAATACTATTTTAGATTTATTGGGATCCGTTTGTTAAATATTATGGATTTAAAGTGCAAATTTTTGTTAGAGTCAAGTGTGTGTGCCCCCCCCCCCTGCCTGGTAAATGGTTAATGTTGATAATGTAAAAAAAATCACGATAGTAGTAGGTATATATAATAAAATTAAAAGGAAAACTGTCACAGCTAAGAAGGCTTTACAAGTTGACGAGTACCTACCTAACAGCTGATAAAAGGAGATGCAACGAAATTTCGTACAAATTCCACTCAAAATGATTACTTATTATGTAGGTATAACGTTGTAAGTATGAAACAAAAACAACAGAAAACCCACTTCATAAGCCGCATTATTCGGATGGAGGGCGAGGGGGGGGGGGTGACCACGGAACCCTACATTGAGATTGCACTTACCCGGTTTTTAAATTTATTTTTAATCGTTTCATGTGATTCTGGTCCTAGCTGTTTCTTACTGCAATATCTAATAGTAGGTAGGGTAGGTATAAGGTATGATACCGGTATAGTCATATGACTATACCGGTATCATACCGGTATAGTCATACTCGTACCTACTTCTTTACCTCAACTATATAGTTGAGGTAAAGAAGTAGGTAACCAACGTAGCTTGGCTTAAACACTCAGGAATGCTTCCCGTCGAACAGTCTTGCTAACACTATTTCCACAACTAACATTTAAACTTTCGCGTATCATGATTACCTATAACTAGGTATTTATTATACGGGAATTAACGCGCATTGTTAACTACATTCATCCGAAGATGAAATTTACATGCGAAATGGAGACGGAGGATCGTTGTCATGCCTGGATATCAAGATAACGATAATAAGCTCGAGCTGATGGATCGCTATCACACTGTGTACCTACACCGAAAGATACCTGCTATATTTTGATAACCCCTTCAGCTAAGCTCAAAGGCTTGTGTTAGGAGTGGGTTCACGTCGTCAGTAGTAAAATGGGTAGGATTCGAACCCGTGAATTCACGATTGCGAGACCAATGCCTTAGCCATTACGCTACCGCCGCATCTAGTCTGAGCTAAGCTGCGGACTGACGGACATGGCGAAATTATAAGGGTTCCATTTTGTCATTTTGGCTACGAAACCCTAAAAACGGGCATTTGCACTTTTCGAGAATAAAGTGTCAAATTAATTCCATTTGTGAAATCGAACACTCAAACACTATTATTGACATATTCAGGAACTGAACCCGTAACTCATTAATGCTTGTGTTAGTTGTCTTACCCTTTACGCCATCCATCTGTGCATTCAGTGTTGTCACCATGGTTTTGAATTTCGTCTTATCACATTCTCTTTTGTATCGACCTGCAGGCCTGCTGTTAAATATTCAAGAGAAGAATGCGACTAGATACCTAAGTAGGATATCTGTCCTGTCTAATTGGTCTTATAATATTATGTGCCACCTGCCACTCCATTATGCCCAGGGGCCGTACCATTAACATCTAAATTATTTGCCAAGTGCAGGGGCAGTTCAACTCCATTTTTGAACCTGGCACTTGTTATCCGCTGAACTGTTGTCAAGTGCAAAGAATTGACAAATAGACAATAGTTTGTTTACGGGTTTGGTGACATTATCACTAACGGCCGGTCTCAATAATCTAACTATCGATGGATTTGGCTACTAGAGGTATAAATTTGACATAAGCTCCATACAAAATATGTCAAAATTCTACCTCTAGTAGCCAAATCCATCGATAGGTAGATTATTGAGACCGGCCGTTAGTCGCCTGCATTTAGCCAGGATTGTGGTACGAAATTAGCAGGACAGTTTATAATTAACCGGCTATTAGAGTTCATGGAACGCCATAAGTCCATTTGATTTTTTTTATGCATTCGGCGCCCTATAACAACACAGCATTTGGTGCGGTCCCGGAGGCTCCCCTTACTCCTCTTTTGGTGGGCCCAGGATTTCCTCTCTCTAAGTCCGGCACTGACGTTTACTTTGGAAATTATATGATCTTGCTACTTACTAAATCATGTCAACAAATTAACTTTAATTAGGTACCTACCTAATTCGTTAGACCAATTCTTTTGTGGCTACGAAACAAAAAGACGTTGATTAACAAATTACGAGTATCTACCTAATTTATAATTCATAATCTTTATTCTTTATACCTACTTATATAAAAACTAGCTGTCCCGCGCAACTTCGTCTGGGTAAATTTTCCCCGTTTTTGCAACATTTCTCATTGCTGCTGCGCTCCTATTGGTCGTAGCGTGATGTTATATAGCCTATAGCCTTCCTTGATAAATGGGCTATCCAACAATGAAATAATTTTTCATTTCGAACCAGAGTTCCTGAGATTACCGCGTTCAAACGAACAAACTCTTCAGCTTTATAATATTAGTATAGAATCCTCCCTATTTCCCTTGGTCACGAATGAACTAGAGAACGACTTTACCTATTTCATTCATTCTTTATTTTTTAGTTTTATAATACTGTACAGTACAGTACCTACATTAAGTTTTTACGTAAAAAAAATAACGGGGCGGCACGATGTTTGCCGGGACAGCTAGTACCTACCAAATAAATATCTAGTTAACTAGTAAAGGTAAACCTAATCATATCTAATAAAATCTATCTATTCGTACTGTTGGTAACTTAAAGTTTCAGTCCTTTATATTACCTATTTCATAGACTATTGATTTTCAATCTAACTTTCGTATCAACGACACTGGCAATGACTGTTATAGATGATGCTTCAAATATTGCATGTTTATACAGGGGGTTGATCGTAAAGCAAGGTCGAAGGTCATCCAGCTGACAGTGTTCGCGTTTCAGGGTGCTATTTCGCTGACGTTACCGCGTAGGTACTATCGGGAGCCTGGTACGGACGGTTTGCGTTCATACATAGAGCACTGTAGAGTACTTTTGTCAGTTATCCGTGTGAAAAGAAATAGGTACCTATTGCCTTAACTAGGATGATAACTGCTCCACCGCTGCGGGGCACAGGCCTTCTCTCTGAGAGAGGATAGGAACTGTTCGTAAGCCACCACGCGGAAACTATATTTTTGCGGCGATTTTAACACGGGTTAGTGGATTTATTTTAATAAGAAACTCATTTAATGGCCATATTTATGATTTGAATTGTAAGTTTTTATTTTATTAAAAACTAGCTGTCCCGCGCAACTTCGTATGCGTTAATTTTCCCAGTTTTTGCAGCATTTTTCATTGCTGCTCCACTCCTATTGGTCGTAGCGTGGTGTTATATAGCCTTCCTCGATAAATGAGCTATCCAACAGTGAAATATTTTTTCAATTCGGATCAGTAGTTTCTGAGATTACCGCGTTCAAACAAACTCTTCAGCTTTATAAAATTAGTATAGATGCACGTGTCCCATATTTTTTACAAACTTTCGGAGTCACCCCAAATAGCACACACTGACACATTACAGTATGGATGTAGGGGATGTAGGACTAAGGTGCACAAGCTCCTCTCCTTTTCCACAAAGTATTTAAATTCTCCCAAGTATGTGGAATTTTCCTTGATAAAAACAAAATCTGGATCCTCCACTGATTTCATTGATATCAAAATTTAAGACAGGTGTGACCGGTGTTACAATTTACACGCCGTAGAGGTACCTTTTTTACCTTAGGAAATGGTAAATGTGCGATTACGTTAAAATATAGGTACCTACATCATTATATTTTACACTAGCTGTCCCGCGCAACTTTGTCTGCGTAAATTTTCCCCGTTTTTGCAACATTTCTCATTGCTGCTCCGCTCCTATTGGTCGTAGCGTGATGTTATATAGCCTATAGCCTTCCTTGATGAATGAGCGAACCCACAGTGAAAGATTTTTTTTAATTCGGATCAGTAGTTCCTGAGATTGCCGCGCTCAAACAAACAAACTTCTCAGCTTTATAATATTAGTATAGATTAGAACATTACCCACTTTTCATTCCTTCGTTGATTTCACATAAAAAACAAAAACAGCAGATACCTACACTATAAGTTGACGTACTCTGTACACTCCCTAACGATGCTCATTTTATATTTTGCCCAAGTAACAAAACCTTCTCTAAGGTCGACACGGCATTGCTTTGTTTACATCGATACCATGAGAGTCGTTTCGAGGCTGCTTGTTCTGATCCTATATTGAAGACATATGGGGAGGTCCAACAAAAAGTAAAGTTTTTAACAATTACATTTATTTTTTAAGTGTATTTATGATTAAACATGGCTTTGTTTCATATTATAGAGTCAAATCGGAGCGAATCAGCGCCCTGAGGAAACAATATGACTCCTTCCTTGAAGAAGATAAAAAACGAAAAGAGCGGAATGAATACATTTTGGGAAAACTGGATAAAATGGTGTATTCTACGGCTTTAGTCCCAGTACGACATAAGGTAAGTTGATAATACATTAAACTCGTAAATGATCGACCGCAATGTAACGTTATCTAAAGTTTTTTTTTTTTGCTCCAATTCTAGGCTATTACAACGCCAATCAATCGGCCTTCAGTAATGTACCTCAGCGAACCAGTAGTGCCTGCGGTCCGTGTTGTTAATCCTTCAGCTATTATTAAACAACAATTAACCCCGGATGTCCCATTACAAAACATTGACGACACATATTTAATTCAAGAAATCAGTAAAAACTATATTCTGATTCCAAAGCTACGATCACCGTTCATAGACAAATATGGACCACAAGCCATACCTGTTCGTGACAGTGGTATCATACCAGATGTCAATAATATAAATGAAATATTTTCACCCAAAACTAGTACTGTTCAACCTGATGATAAAGAAAACACGGATTGGAAGAGTAAATATGAAATTTTGAATATATTAAAGAATGAAGAGAAAGAAAAACATACTGTACAATTTGCTGATGAACGTATGCCTGAAACACGTTTGAACCAAGAAACTCCTTTAAATGATATGCTTGATAATATTGCAATAAGTTGTAATAATGATTTAGCTACGAAAGCATATCCTGACACAAGCAAATATTTGAACGAGGTGCCCGAAAAAGACATACCTGATGAAAAAGTAAATCTTAAACTTGAATTTAATGCCAAAACTGTTGTACAAGCAGATCCAATACCGCATGATAGTACTGATCAAATTTTAGCTGCCAGCATCGACGCAGTACCTAACATTGATTACACATTAGAAACTACAAATTTAGAATATAATGATACAGAAGGCAACGATATTAACCCAGCCGGCGAAGTAATTATTTATGCAGAAAATGCAAATGTATATCCAGAAGCCAATGACACTAATCCCACAGGCGAGGTTACTAACTATGCAGATCACGAAGAATATAAATATACAGAACCTATTAACCCCGAACAAACAGGAAATCAATATAACTATATAGAACCTGTCGACCCCGAACAAACGGGAGATCAGACACGTTACGTTGAACATTATGAACCGATAAATGATTTGAATACGAACGAAGAGCAACATTATGAACCAGTAAATGATTTAAATGTTATGACTCAAGACCAATCCGCTAACCAGCTCAGTGATAATGTTTATGATAGCCATGTTATAAACAACGAAAGCGGATATGTCGAGCAAGTAGAAAATAGTCAAAACTTATACGTTGAGCAAGAAAGCGATTTGACATACAACCCTGAGGGTATGACAGAACAATATGCATTAGAACATTCAGAAAACGAAATCTATCAATCACATGTCAACAATCCTAATGATTATGTTCAAGAAAATATCAATGACCAGACTTTTGCAGATACTAACGCCGCCGACTACGTTGGATACGAAACTGAAAGTACCAATATTAAAGCTGTGACGCCTGCTCCAGAATATCAAATGAAGAATGCAACTGATACCAGACCCGGTGGAGATATAGTAGAGAAAACTGGTGTTGATGTGAATGATCCGTCACTGGACATTGCAAATAATTTAAATATACCACCAAATGTTGCACCGGAGGTAAAAGAAGGTGAAGTGATTGAAGAATCGCCAGATATGACAGGTATCGAGGATTTTGAAGCTGAGCAAAGGGAAATGTTTTACTCGGAGCATTCAAATGAACAGTACGGGTATCAGGAAGGTGATGCTGATGCACAAGTGTATCCACAACACGAGGCATATCAACAACAAAATGCAGATTATTATGAAGGCGCTGTTCCACAACCTTACCCTGTTGACGTTGGGGAAGATGAGCATACGTTAATGTATGATCCGAGTTATCAAGAGCAATATCAAAATTCGATTGAGAGTGCGTATCGTCAAGAACAGCCACAAGAGTACGAGAAACATGAAGAATATGAACCAATGCAACCTCTAGATATGTTACACCAGCTATCTTATGAAAATGTAGAGCAAGTTCAAACGATGTTGGACACTGAAGAAGGATATACTGAGCAAGCGCCAGATAATAAGTAAAAGGACATTTTCTTAAAAGAGAATATTCACATATTTTCACTATTAGTCGTATTAAAAACTAACATGGTTATTCTATGTATGAGAGTAAATATATTTATATATTGATGTATTTTCGATAGATATAAAAATAAAGTACTTAACAGTTTTATTCCCATATCATATCAAAATTTTCTGAAATGCACTGCTAATTTAAACTTTCAAACATTAGTAGTTAATTAAGTAGATCATTGAAGCTATGCATGATCAATATGTATGTCTTATTTCGTTTTAAAATCTCTGTGATAAATAAATAATAAAATATGCTCTACATGAAGTTTTTATTTTATTATTTAAACTCTAGATATATTAGAAACATTTTTATTTTTAATTTCTACTTAACAAAATTCAATATAATATAGTTCAATTACTATTTTGGAAGCGGCATACTCTCTAAAACTGCTGCTTGTTCTGGGATAAGTGCTTCTTTAGGTTTTTTCCAGTGAAATTCCTCCCAGGGAAGTCTCTCCAAACCTGTAGCCCAGTGGTGAATCCTACATCTCACATTCACTTTTTCTCTTTTGTTGATCTGCAAATTAGAGTTTAATTAGTAGGAAGGAATAGTAAAGTATTGTGGTATGAATGTCCTATTCGGCGTTTCATAATTTTTTGTGATATAAATTTTGATCTCAGACATACATAATATATGTACAATCGGCCTACTCGGCGGTCGTACACCCTTATGGCTATAATGGCTTGCGAGAAACGTTCGCTCTCTACGTAAGCGCACTCACACAGGCACATCTGGGCCTTATCGGATGCAAGGAGGCGGGGTCCTTGTTTTTTTTAGTGCATTGCGTTGTTGTTGTGCATATTTCGAGCCGATTAGACAGTTGTAAATACATACTAATATAGGATTGTGACTTTTGTTGTAAGCGCGCTTTTTGCAGTTGCGCGAAATAGCAATGAATTATTTTATTGTAATACATACAAATCTACATTAATATTATAAATAGTTTATTTATATATTTATTCGTTTGTGTTGTTGAAATTGTAAAGAGGTAGTTTAAAGCTTGGAGAGGAATATAGTATATTTTGCCTCAATACTATTATACATATGGAATTGTGGACGGAGGTACGGGAAACTGTTAGCTTTTAATATTTTTATGAATTACGTTTTGATTTTTAATCTATCTTTTAAAAAAATATGAGTTAGTAGAGGGATTTAAAACTAGTGCCTGTAATTTATGAACTAGAACCTATTTTCGATGTTTTATATTGTGCGTATGTTTTAGTATGATTCTGTTAAGTAGGATTATCGAAATTATTTAATTTAATTTTTGTAAAATTATTTTGCATTTTTGATACCTACATATCCATACTAATATTATAAATGCGAAAGTAACTCTGTCTGTCTGGCTGTCTGTTAGGCTTCCACGCTCAAACAGCTATACCGATTTAGATGAAATTTGGTATAGAGATAGTTTGAGTCCCTGGAACATCCACGCGGGCGGAGCCGAGGGCTTAAGCTAGTAATATATGTTTCAATAATGCGAAATGATCGTTTTGTAACAAATATGTTACAAAACGATCATAAATATTTTTCAAATATGTATTTAAGTTATTTACGTCTTCATTTTGGCTTGCCCCACGTAAGTATTTAAGAGGTAATTTGATGCAACTATGAGTTCTATGATTAATCTATACTTATATTTTTTGAGAGTTTGTTTGTATGTTTGAATACGATAATCTCGGGAACTATTGGGTCAAATTGAAAAAAATATGTTACTGTTGGATAGCCTATTTATCGAGGAAGGCTATAGGCTATATAACATCACGCTACAATCAATAGGAGCAGAGCAGCAATGTAAAATGTTGAAATACGAGGAAAATTTAAGCTGACGGAGTTTGCTGGTCTTCGTCTGCTTCAGACAGCTAGTATGCTATATATAGTTGTTCCCAGTGACTTTGCTCGCGTATATCTTGATTCGAATGATAAGAATCCTACATCCTTCTACACCTGTTTTAAAACCTATATTATTTTGTAAGTTCTCTGTTATAAGTATTTTATCTAAATTTAATTTCAATTAATCATTGGATTGATTTAACGAAATAAAGATATTTGAAATTTAAAATTTAAATCGGGCTAGTAGTTTCAGGGTTAACCTCTACATACAACTTTAACTCTTTAATATTAATAGTATGTATGGTTTTAATTCAGCAAGTTATATTTAATTTTTAACCACTAATTATTTTAATAGTAATAAATGTATTACCTGGAATGAGGGCAAGAAATAAGGAAACGAGTAAATTGTTTTATTAATTTTATGGATCAGTCAAACAATTCCATTACACATTTAGTACTTAATTATACTTTAAATTGTGGATGAGGTATGCAAACTAAAACAATAACGATATATTTTTAATATTAAATTATTATTTTACTATGCTATATAGTCATCAAAGTGCTTAATTACCAATTACTTTATCAATAAATATTATAGTAATAACGTCTTAGTTAGTGATAATAGTCAGTTTCATTAAATTTTTAAATTTACTGCCTCTGTGGCGCGGTGGGAGTGTATCCGACTGCTACGCAAGAGGTCGTGGGTTCGATTCCCACACGGGACACCAATTTGTGTAATCCACAAATTGTTGTTCCGAGTCTGGGTGTACTTTGTGTCCGTGACTTGTATGTTTGTTAAGACACAGGGCTTGTACCCACGACTACGGGAGTCGTCTTTTTCAAATTAAGTAACAATGTATGAATTAATGTATTATCTCAGATGCTAGCTTATATTTATTGCAGTAAAATAACCAATAAGTTTTTTTAGAATACATTTTAAAATAATTACAAACATTTAATTTCAATACAATCTTAACTCTCCTGGAACATCAGCACTCATCTACCCCCACATATTAACAATAATTCGTCCTCACATTCACACTTCCAGATTCACATTTCTGGGCTTGTATCTAGTATTTATTTTAAAAAAATCGTCTGAAAATTTAGCGTGTGATAAATCATAACTCTCGAGCGAAACGCACTCCTGCTTCTTCTAGGTCCTGGCCTAATTTTTGTAGCGGAATAATGCACACATTTCTTATAGCCTGCATGCCGCAGTCAAATAGTCTAGCGAACGGCGACGTCTTGGTAAATGGCTGCACTTCGTATGTGCTAACCATTTTCGTTACGCGATCCGACGTTGAAAGAGTCCTCCTCAGCATCCCGCTTTATCTAACGTCACGCTGTAAGCTCTCTGAAAAAAAATAACAAGTTAAAATAAATGTATAAAAGATCTTCGATACCTATTCATTAAAAGTTTGAATGAATAGAACAGTAAGTCAAGCACATTTTTAAAAATGTGTTATTTCATTATACTTAATATTATTTCTTTACAAATCAACAGACAATGAACGAGTTGTTACTGATAAAATTAGATAATAGTTCTTAAACAGTTGAAATATGATTGAAAACAGAATATGCGTTATTATGAGAAGCTACCGTTTGCGAAAACAAATTCGCATGCAAACTATTATCAATCCTATTAGATTGATTTTAAAGATGATAATTGCCATAAGCGTTGCCAGTTTTAGGACATTTACTGTGCGTAGGTATCATGAACCTATTTTTTTGGCAAATATATTTATGGCACCTGGAATTACCGAACCGTGGGAAAGCAAAAACTTATTGCATGCAAACTATTTTCAGTTCTTGTGTAACGATTTAAAGACGATAATCGATTAAAGGATTCTCAGTTTTACAACTTTTACTATAGGGATCATAAATCTATTGTTTTATCAACACAATATACGTTTTATGATGCCTAAAATTTACTAAAACGTGGGAAGAATACAATTTATTTTGTCAAAAGTAAGAATGAGGATTTTCAATACTTCAAAAAATTGAACATAATTTATTTTTGTTTCAACATAAATATTTTAAAAATAATTATACATGACATCTTTAATGTGAGAAAAATAAAAATGAAACACTATGATTTAATATGGGTGGATTTAAGTATAAATCATAGAAAAAAAATATAAGTTTATAAAAGCACGAAATTCCTACTTTTCACATATCAGTACAGCCTTTTATATGTTGCCACTCGTTCTACAAAATAGTTTTTGTTCCGATTAGTACTACGTTTCGTTAATATATTTCAGATTAATTGAACGAGTGAAAGTCTAGTTCCAAGAAGTTCACCTTTAAAAAATATACGAATTAGCAAGTGACACAGAACGCCACGTTTAAAGTAAACTAAATGTAAATATTATTGGACATCAAAAAATATAAATGAACTTTTACTTTACATTGATTTATGAAAAAGACATTAACGGTTTATGAATTTATAATAAATCATTTTTATTATTATTTATTTGTTGAATAATCATAAGTAGTTCTAAACCTATGTATGATAATAAAATATTTAAATATATTTTTTTAAATAAAATTGCTTATTTTCTTATCATTTCGGTAGTAAATTAAATGATTTTTCGACAATCATCGTTATATTTGAATATATTTACATAAATGTTTAATAAATTATGCACTTAAATCTTTCGCACCCATTGCACCGTCTATTAACAAAAACCATTTAATAGTTATTGTTTTTTTTTAAATTATATACGAAATAAATACATTTTGTAAAATTCAAATAATAAGTTTATATACTTAAAATATTAGGAATAAATAACTGCGATTTATGAAATAACTAACCCTAATGTCTGCCATCATCATTGAGAATATTATTATAACAACGAAACAAACCTTAGCTATGAAATTAACCATCGTCTTCGGAAATATTGATTATATTATTATTTGGTCTCCCCCAATTACTTTTTAACCAATAGCCAATTCTATTGTTAAACATAATTTATAATTATTGTAATAAAATATACGAGTAATTTGAATTTGACTTACCGTAACATTGGTAAAGGTTTGAATCCTTGGCCATGAAGATCCAAAATTTTATTCACGGTTTAAATTTCGGTTAATTGTGAAAACTCACTGAGGTCAGCAAGAAAGCATCCAACAGTTCAGTAAAACACAGCCACCGTAGGTAAACAGATGAAGAAGAAACTGTCCACTAATTCACACTACAAGTCAACGAGAGTTCTATCAGTAGTCAACGAAGTGGCAATCGGAATCCGTAAACAGAACAAGTCGTGAGCAAAATACAGTAAACGTGCGCGCGTCATCATACAAGGAAGTGCAAATTGCAACTAAGTTAACTAAAATGTTTTATGTTCCCGTTGGTTAAGGTGTGGACCTTAGCCCCGTCCTAATTGGTTGAAAGTAAAATGTGGGAGTGGTTTTTGCGTTTGTGTGTGTGACCGAACCGTTGTGAACCGCTCATAGCAAAATATTTTCAGGTGGTCGAGCATCAAGTGGGCCGATTGTACCTATGTATGCTTGTATTTTCGACGACCAAGATCCAACGGACAAACATACTTGCACTTATATGACACTAGCTATGGCCCGTGACTAGTGCCCGGGTGTGTGTCGCCCCCCTTATCGCGATAAAAACTAATACTAGCTGTGGCCCGCGACTACTGCCCGCGTGTGTGTCGCGATAAAAACTATTCTATGTTCTTCTCTCGCGATATCTCACCAGAGGGAGGGAGGGGCTTCAAAATTAGCCGTAATTAATAGACGCCCCTTTATATAGCGATAAAAACTATCCTATGTTCTTCTCTTACGGTAGGAAGGGAGCGGGTCAAAAAATCGCCAAAAAAGGAATTTCATTTTCAAAGGCGATATGGTGAGGATCTCTTTTCGAGTTGATAGATAAAGTTTAAAATTCTTTGACATTGAACGCCGCTTTCGGCCGCTACCATTTCGGTATTGATAGGGCCAAGGTAACAAAATTTACCTTGTTCATTTTTTAAAAGAAAACTTACCGTAACAGTAACATAAAATTCTTTATCTTGCAAAGATAGATCTGGACCCTTAATCTCTACTGGGGGCATTTCAATGGCATTTTCAGGCACTAGAAAGCCAGATTTTCGAAATGATGTGCTGATATGCCATGGTTCCAATGTCCAAGGTTCTACTTTGTTCATGGTTATTTGTAAAAGTGTGCGAGACAAACACCCCATTGTCTGAAAAAATAAAAAGAAAATAAGTTCCCATACTAAACCGCCAAAACGGTGTATCTTTCGAGGCTGAGAAGGTAGCAGACGACCGCGCCTACCCCCCATTTTCGTATTTTCAACGTTCTGCCGAACGAACGACCCTGTGTGATGCAACTGCCATAATGCCTATCTCTTTAAACTTTTCTCTTAATGGAAACTCGTCCTCCTAGTTGATATATCGCACACACTGCACCTTTTTGAAGAATAAAAAATATACATTGCACACGCTGGCTAAACCCTACGAGATAGATCAAATTAATGTACTACAGTATTGTACACCTTAAAAAGGTCTATCTCTTAGGGATAGCTCACTAACCATTTAATATCTTTTACTTTTTACGAGAAATAATGGCTTTATTACGAAGCGATTAGTAATCATCTTTATCCAATTGAGTACCTTAAATACATTGCGCATTTAATATATGGCTCTTTACAGCATGTAATTCAAATGAATATTGTCAAAGATATTACAGATTTAAAATGCAGGGACATAGCGGTTGCGGCGGTACCGGCAGGGGGCCGGCGGCGCGTGCCTTTATATAGGTAACGCGTAGAAGGCCGAGCTTCGCCCTATAGCCATATTACTAATTTGTGCCTATAGCACTTCATAATTAGCAGCGATCGCACACGTTTATTGGGGCTTTAGCGAGGAATTTAACAATCTATACTAATATAAAGAGAAAAGATTTGTATTTTTGTATATAACAAATAAACTCAAAAATTACTGCAGCGATTACAAAAATTCTTTCACTTATAGAAAGCTATGCAGCTTTCTATAAGTGAAAGAATTTTTGTAATCGCTGCAGTAATTTTTGAGTTTGTCGGGATAGGCCATATTTTATTGTCAAAAAAATTAGAGATTCTTACGAAAACTGCGTTTATGTGGATTTGTTTAGTAGAGAAAAGTCCGTGCGAAGCCGGAGCGGGCTGCTAACTAGTGCGAATGTTATGTTCTATTTTATTTTATTTTGTCGATATTTTTCATTTTACGATTCATTTTATAAATGAGATGTGTCATCAGCAAATAGAACGATGTCACAGAAATTATACCAAGAATAAGAAGGGATTGAGTATATTGATCCCTGAGGCACGCCCATACTAATAGATGATCCAGCCAGATGGCCTTACTCCGTCTATATCAACATATTGAATTCTTTCACTCATGTAAGACGCAAGTAGATCAAGCGGTGTTGTATTCTTAATACCGTATTGTCTAAGTTTCAGCAGAAGTGTCCTATGTGTCACACTATCAAAAGCTTTAGAAAGATCACCGAACACAACAATGGCATCCTGTGAATTTTTCCAGGCACTAAAAAATGTTTCAGTACATACACAGCCATATTTATCGTTATGCAGAAGATTATTAAAATGAAAGTATGATTCTAACTGCATAAATGAATGATTCAGTGGGACCTGGCTGCATAAAATTAAACCAAAATACCTATTAGTAGAGTTTGAAGGCTGAATAAATGCAATCTGTGGTACTTACTCTCTGAACATAAGGTGAACTAAATTGTTCCTCAATTTTTGGCTTATTTTCATCAACTTTGAACTTCTCCAGGTTCTCAGGGCTGGCATAAACACCCAATCCAGGTAAAAGGTACTCACTGTAGGCTTGGTTCGGACGAAGTGTTAAGATATCTCCTTTACTCCCAACACCTGGTCATTTGAAAATGTCAAATGATTAATGTTATACATTCTCAATGGACAAACTGGAAATCAGTAGCAATGATCAATGAATACAGTCTAGAATTCATGGTCAGACTAAACCTTATCCTTTAAGGAAGAAAGAGGCGTCACAATAGATCTTTTAGGTTGCAGCGACTTCCGGGCTTCATATCCCGGCCTCTATCCAGATCCAATACAATATACATTCTCAATAGGTTGACCAGTAATTTATTTCAGTTCTGTCAATTTACATCTTATTTTTTTTTATCTAGGAAGTATGTCCTAGATTCCTAGACTCAAAAATTTTAAGATATGTCTAGCATACTTACACTGAAACAAACTTAAACTACCAAATTTATGCTGAGGCTACATGGTAAATTACAGCCACTCAGGACCTGTCTCCCGATCCCTCCAGTAAATATTATTGTTGTCACAAAATGCACACTAAGGTACAAGATTTGTGTGGGGGCTTTACAATCATTTACACAAGACTTGAAACCAACAGTTTATGAACCTCACAAAAGTTGAATCGAAGCATCTTGCAAAGATTAGGCAGAAGATAAAACTTGATAAACTTTCGCGGTTTGTACACATTATGAAAATATATATATTACGGGTCTACCCATGATCACGGCCGTTGCAATACGGTCGAAACGTCGGGCAATAAACAAGGTATTTTACCTTAAATTATTCACGCGATTAAGACCCGTAATATATATATATTATCATAATAGGCAGATGATATAATTTTTTTATTTCAAGTGGTAATCATGTGGCTTGTTACATATCATAATTTAAATTGTCAATGGAAACCCTAATGCCAGGGGTAACAAACATTTTCTGTAAATAACCGGCCTTTATGCTTCCCTATGGCTTGGATAATAGTGAATTATAGCCTATAACCTTCCTAAATCTTCAAACTACCTCCATAATAAATTTCAACTAAATAGGCCCTGTAAAGTGTTTGAAGCTTAGTGCATTTAAATAAACCCCTCAGGCTGAGAATGACAATTTCATAAAATGACAACTTCCGAAAACGACAACTTCTTAAAACGTCTATTCTAAAAAAGACAAATTCTGAAAATGACATATTCCCAAAAGGACAGATTCCGAAAATGACCACTTCCGAAAACGACCGCTTCCGAAAACGACCACTTCCGAAAACGACCACTTCCGAAAATGACAACTTACTAAGAAGTGTCATGTTACTATCAGTAGTAATGCCGGTAAATTGATTACCGTTCTTCCTACTGCAGTTGGAAGTTGTTACAACATCAGAAAATACGGGTATTTTTACCCGACTGACCCAAAAGGAGGGTAATGTTTTTCGCGCGTATTTTCGTAGGTGTATATGTTTGTATGTCTGTTCCATTGTTACCTTCTGTAGCCTTAACGGATTGGTTGATTTTGAATTGTGAGGCATATCTCCCCCCGAAGTATAATTGGCTATGTCATGATACCGAAAAATCAAATTGGCAGATTTTCGGCGATATATTGTATGCTCCAAATTTTTTTTTCTTCCAAACCCATCAAGTGGGATATTAAAATAAAGGATTTTAAAGGTGATTTTTATTCAAAGGAGTTTATCATTGAGTTTTAATGAGGTAATGACGAAGTAGCATTTCGAGAAAAGTAAAGTGCACTTCACTCGAGTATGAATATAATTGTTTGTTAATTTGTAACAAAAAGTGGCCAAGTGCGAGTCGGACTCAACCATTGAGGTTTTCATTTTAGTAGCAAGTAATATCTGACTGGATGTAAATTTGAATTACTGTATGAATGACAAAGTTGTCATTTTAGGAAGCTGTCATTTTAGGAAGTTGTCATTTTAGGAAGTTGTCATTTTAGGAAGTTGACATTTTAGGAAGTTGTCATTTTAGGAAGTTGTCCTTTTAGGAAGTTGCCCTTTTAGGAAGTTATCATTGTAAAATGTTGTCATTTTAGGAAGTTATCGTTTTCGGAAGTTGTCATTTTATGAAGTTGTCATTCTCTGCCAGAGGGAAATAAACAAAGCAAAGCAAACTTTAGCTTTATAATATATACTAGCTTTCGCCTGCGACTCCACCCTATGTACTTTCCCAGGACTCTAAACTAACTCCAGACCAAATTTCATCTAAATCGGTTCAGCAGTTTTTAAGCATGAGGTAATAATTTAGTTTAGTTAGTTTTTTTTAAATTATTTTTATAATAGATAGAGTTACTCTAACATTTATAATATTATTTTAGATATTAGAATACTTGCCATCTACAAATTGATTAAGAATAACTTTGATGTCAGGCTTTTTAGAAGTATTTGTATCTTGAACTAGATCATACACAAAGTGTCTTCCTCTCATTTTACTTGGCTTGCCACCCCTCTTGTGCAATGGAGGGGGTGACTTCCGTTTCAGAATGAAAGTGTTCTGTAAACAAAAATGTTGCATTATTAGAAATGTTCACTTTTTTCTTTCTTTTTTTTATTTAAAGATTTTTACCAATGTGGGTTTGGGTCCCACATTACTAGCAATCCTGTCAAACCCTTCAGCTAAGCTCAATGGCTTGTGCTAGGAGTGGGTTCACATTGGTAGTATAATGGGTAGGATTTGAACCCACAACCTCACAATTGTGAGACCAATGCCTTAGCCTGCGTACATCAAATAGATTTAGTGGATTACCCATAGACCTAACCGAAGAGGGCAGCCTACCCGAAAGGAAGCCATCTAAACCTCCACCTATCATTTTGTATGGAATAGAAAATGTCATTAAGCTAACTGAACCACTGGAGACTGTCACAGAAAGAGATCAATTCACATATAAAATTGTGAATAGAAACCAACTCCGAATAAATTCAAATTCAACTGAATCTTATAAAAAGCTAATAGACCTAGTGCGACAAAAAGGACTCATTGGGTATACTTTCAATAGAAAGGATGAGAGACACTTTAGAATAGTTTTTTAAAAAACTTACACCACTCAACACCTCATGATGAGATTAAAAAAATACATCGAAAAAACAGGGAACATAGTCTTTGGAGAAATTATAAATGCAAAGTTTGGACCCACCAAAAAACCAACTTCGACATTCTTTGTCAATTTATTGAAAAGTGAGCATAATAAAGCAGCCAAAGAGATGAAATATATATATCATCAGGCAGTAATCATAGAAGATCCTAAGAAGCGCAAAACCATAATACAGTGTCAAAGGTGCCAACAGTATGGTCACTCAAAAAATTTACTGCATGAGGCCATATATATGTGTCAAATGTGCCCAATCACACAAAACGGCAGACTGTGCCAGACGCGATCGCAACACACCGGCCGAATGTGCTCTCTGTCCCGATGCGCACCCCGCAAATTATAAGGGTTGCGAGGTATACAAATAAATCTGGGCAAGGAAAACTAATAGAAGCCATCTCAAGACCAAAGGGAACCAGGGCACTTACTGCCAACCTAAAAAGCAGACCAAATGCAACAAAATTCCAGCAACCCAATGCAAACTATGATCCTAAGGATAAAACTTACCGCAGTGTACTTGAAACTGATACAATGAAACCTCTACAAGAACCTGAGGCTATAATAGATATGCTTACAAAACAGACGGAAAAAATTGACCTCTTATTACAACAAATGAGCACCTTGATGGATCTCATAACAACGCTTGTTACTAAGCTAACAAAATAGGCTTACGTCTAGCCATTTGGAACATTAACGGGCTGACTCCTAATATAGATGAACTGAAAATACTAATAGTAGAACATAAGCTGGACTTAGTATTAATATCTGAGCCACACTGTACTAATAGGAGCACCATTAAACTACAAGGATACTGCACATACCTGACTAATCATCCTGATGGCACAGCTCATGCAGGAACAGCAATAGTAATGCGAAATGCAATTAAACATCATCTGCTACCTGAGTACAAAACGGAACACATACAGGCAACTACTATTGCCGTGGAAGATAAACATGGTAAACTTAATGTTGCAGCAGTCTATTGCCCTCCCAAACATAAAATGTATACCAATATGTTTACGCACTTTTTCTCCTCATTAGGAAGCAGATTTGTAGCCGGAGGGAACTGGAATGCGAAGCACGTGCATTAGGGTTCTAGATTGACAACCACAAGTGTAAGAAAACTTAAAGAGAGTCTGGATAATAACTCCCTTAAGACTGCCTCTAGTTCTGAACCTACATATTGGCCCACGGATAGTAAGAAAAAACCCGATTTGCTTGATTTCTTCATTGTCAGAGGTCTATCTACAGACTACCTTAAGACAGACTCCTACCTGGAAAGCTAGTCAGATCACACACCCGTTAAAGCTAGTCAGATCACACACCCGTTATACTAACGGTAAGCTGCACTCTAATTGAATGTGAGAAACCTGCAACACTTAGCAATCCACGGACAGACTGGAATGGTTTTCGTGACTACATCGAAGGTATCACACCTTCGATGTAGTCACGGCTCATGTAAGGATAAAATCTACAAAAAAAATTGATACCGCACTAGAAAAACTTACTACATTAGTACAAACAGCTTGCTGGAAAAATACTCCTGAAATGACAAGAAATAAAAGTAGTATTAATTACCCTATGGAAATCAAACACAAAATACTTGAAAAACGCAGATTGCGTCGGGTATGGCATTTAAATCAACACCCCATGATAAAACAGCACTTAACAAAGCAATAATAGCACTGAAAGCAATGATTAAAGATGCTAATCACAGTACATTTCAAACCAAACTGGAGTCACTAACAGTCACTAGCTCCAGCAACTACTCACTGTGGCAATTTGCGAAAGCGTATGATAGACCACAAGAAGCTAAGCCCCCAATCAGAAATGATACAAATGGGTGGGCTAGAACAAGTAAGGAGAAGGCAGACGTATTGCTAAACATCTATCGTTAGTGTTTACACCAAACGAGATATCAGATGACAACTTTGAAGATTATGTGGACTCTGTTCTGAATGCTGATCTTCGGCCTGAAACATCCTTAAAACTCGCAACGACACGAGAAATTCAGAAAATTATAAGAAGCTTGATAGTAAAAAAGCACCAGGTTTTGATCCCATCACTAAAGAGATTCTTAGAGAACTACCAAGAAAAGCTATTGTGCTTATGACACCATTGTATAACGCTATGCTGAGAGTGCAGTACTCCCCAAGGCTCTGGAAAGTCTCCCAAATCACTATGATCTATAAATCCGGAAAACCAGCCCACGAAAAAACATCCTACAGACCCATTAGTTTGCTGCCTGTGATGTCGAAAATATTCGAAAAAATTCTATTAAGCAGGATAATGCTACAGGCACGTAAAATAATCCCGGACCATCAGTTTGGGTTTAGAAGGCAGCATACAACCACAGAACAAGTACACAGAGTATGTAATGCTATAAGAAGAACCTTGGAGAATGGGGAATACTGTTCATCGGCATTCCTAGACATCCAGCAGGCCTTTGATAAGGTGTGGCACAAAGGCCTCTTATGTAAAAACAAGCAGTGCCTACCTCACAGTTACTACACTCTTCTAAAGTCCTATATCTCGGACAGGATGTTCTATGTTAGAGAGGCAGGAGAAATTTCCGGTATGTACGACATTAAAGCAGGAGTTCCTCAAGGGTCAGTGCTTGGACCTACATTGTACACGTTATACACAGTTGACTTGCCAACATCACCAGATGTCACTACGACTACTTTCGCCGACGATACAGCGGTACTTGCGAGTGATAAGGATCCCAAACGCGCATCAGATATACTTGAAACTGCGCTCAAAAAAGTACACAAATGGTTATGCAATTGGAAAATTAAAGCAAGTGCTACAAAGTCTAATCAAATTACATTTACTCGTGGAGGAAACTGCCCACCGGTTAAACTTGGAGAGAGCACCCTTCCACATAGCAATTGCGTAAAATACCTTGGACTGCACATAGATCGCCGCTTAACGTGGAAACAACAGATCAAAGCCAAAAGAGATGAGATATCAATTAGACATAAAACTCTTTATTGGATGTTGGGAAGGAACTCAAAGCTGTCATTGGACAATAAGCTACTAATATATTGTACTGTATTAAAACCAACATGGATGTATGGTATTCAACTGTGGGGCAAAAGACTAACATCAATATCATTCAAAGAGCACAAAATAAAATTCTAAGATCCATAGCAGGTGTTCCATGGTATATCACCAATACTGAAATACACCAACACCTTCAGATCAAGGCAGTGAAGTAGAAAATCCGAAATGCCTCAGAAAAATATAAAAAACGGCTTACAAATCATCCCAATGAACTGGAACGCTAACTGACTATACAAAATTACAAAAACAGCTCAAACAACATAACATTCTAGAGCTACAAAACCGAGAGTAGCACAAAGTAACTGAATATGAGTAGATGCCCTCACTGTAGAGCACACTCACAATATTATTGCTCATTAAACACATCTGCTTAAGACTGATAGCAGATATACAGACAACAAAAAAAAAATGCCTTAGCCATTACGCTACCACCGCTTTTGTGCTTTATCACTCTCTTTAATTAAAGAGAATATTCTTTTGAACAATTACAATTAAAGTTAAAACATTTAAATATCGCCAATTGGGAGTTAGTGTCATGAACTAAGGATTTCACACAAAAATAGGTTTTTTATTGTGATATATCTACAAAATTACAGTTTTCAGGTTGTATGTCACTTGTGCTATATACAATGCTTATTGTCAAATTGCATGATATTCAGTTAACAAGAAGTATTGTATAAGTTTTACTCAGTTACTGGCCATATCTTTTGATTATGTTGACTTAGAAGTTTGATTTTTTCATAAGTCCAAAGGATTGCAGATAAATATTTGTACTCTTAATTGTACCTCAATCCATTTTTGAGAAAAGGGGTCTTCACATATATGTAGGTGTACAACAAAGTGATAAGGTTCCTAAGGCCCTTTAAGGTATGGAACTAATTCTCATAAGATTCTTTCACCTTTTAGAGGTAAGTCAGTATAAAATATCGAAGTTTTCTTGAAAACATTGTCATTGAGAAATTAATTATATTCAGTGATATAGACAGAAGTTCTACGACTATTATTTGATATTGCATCCATAAAGAATAGCATAATGGCAATCTTTATCCAAACAACATAGTTTAACAGTAATTTCCACAATATTAACATTAAATTTGCTAATATAATAATTGAAGTTTTAAATATTCACCCTAGTTTGCTGGTGAAATACACTAGGTGCTACTGCAATTGAATCACAAATAAATGCTCGTAATCCCAACATATTATTGGTCCTGGCAAAATAAAGAAATACAGTTCGCTTTCGTTTATTCCTGAGATTTTCTCACTAGTGATGTAAACCGGTTTTCTAAAAACCTTAAAAAAACCGGTTTTTGTAAAAACCGATAATCACCGGTTTTTATTTACTTAAACCGATTACTTTTAGACTTACTTGTTTTATTAATCGTGTATCCGAACACCACAGTCAGGCCAAGTTTATTTATATTGTGTTTGATCGTGTAATCACCGATCAAGGAGGCGTCTAGCAACATCGTTGACAAACATCAAGAGACCTACTCTAATTCAACGAAAAACAAAGTTTCTATAGAATATTCATGGCTATCCTTTTACGAATTTCATTGAACCGAAAATTGTTTGACATATTCTTTCTAATTCTCTAAACCTACTCGTCCTATATGCACCGTAGGAAATTTAGAATTTGACAGGTGATTGTTCGGAATAATAACCTCAAATTGACGAAACCAAAAGCATTTCCGTTTGATTTTCATAGTGGTACATTTTTAATAAGAATAAAGTTAAAAACATTTATTATGGCTGCAAGATTATTTTAATTGAAGCTACTCTGCCTAAAGAAAGCTTATTGCGTAGGAGAAACCGGCGCCTGGACAATTGATTAAATATTGATATAACTTCCTGCTTAGAGTTTGTAGGAAATTACAGACTAGTTGCCGACTTAGAGTTTGTACTGTCACGTCCACATACTTACATCCGTCCGATATTAAGAACTGGTTTTAGGCGCTCGGAAAATATTTTATCAGCAAAAGAATTAGTAAGAAAAGAATTATCTCATTTAATAAACTAATCTGTTGATACCAATATTACGGCAACGACTTCAGAACAAGCAGTTCAATTCAAACATCAGTCGAGACGATTACAGAACAGGAAAAACCTGGACTTTTGAACTTTTTGAAGCACAAGAAACCAAGTAAAAATCGAACTGCGTTCGCAGTTAACATACTGCGCATGGATGCATATTTGGAGACAGGCCCAGCATGATAAACCTGAAACTGCAAAAGCAGCTGAAAATGCTAACAATTTTTGGAGCCACAACAAACATTTAGCGCCATTAAACATTTTAGCTCTCAAATATTTATCAGTGCCAGCAACGTCTGTGCCTTCGGAAAGCATGTTTTCCAAATCGGGGTACACGCTGTCATCCAAAAGAAATAGGTTGCAAGCAGATGCTGTCGATCTCATCTGTTTCCTATATCAAAATTACGACTTATGCAATTAGTTATTTTAAGATTTAAGATGTTTTGATTTTAATAAAACTAAAATATATAAAAATAAAAATGTTTGACTGCCGTGCCGCGGTAAAGCTATTGCATAGCATTTTTATCAACCTAAGCAATTATAATTATTTATTTAATTTTCATTTATGCAGTATTTTTTATCTTTTCATTACGGCGGAGTGGGAGTGTTAGGTTTTGTTTTCGTTACGGAATTTCTTGATTCAGTCGGCGCGGTCAAAGCCCGCGATAAAAGCTAAGCAATAGCTTAATTCGTTCGACGAATTGTTCTTTCTTTTAAAAAAGTAAGTAAAAACCTAAAAACACCTAAAAAAACCGGTTTTTAACTTAAAGTAATCGGTAAAAACCGGTTCTCAAATTTGTAATCGGTTCACATCACTATTTCTCACTATATTTTTAGGTTAGCTCAATTTTTTAAACTGAGACTGGCATTAGTGACATTTGTTTTTTTTTTGGTTCTTTTTTTAATGACCTGGTTGTTTGGACCTATATGTTGTTTTTGAGATATAAAAAAAAAAAATAGCAATGGTACTTTCTTGATATAAAACAGGTAGGAAGATAGCTTTTAATTTTTGCGAAATGTGCATGCGATAGCTAAATTATCTTTTTCCGAAAAGACAAAATACACAAACCTGTAAACACAAACACAGGACAGATAACAAAATAGAACTTTTATTTCTTTTAGCCCTGGAAATTAGGCCCACAACTGCCCACAACCGTCTCCGAAACGAGACCGTACTATTTCATATATATTTTTTTTTTTTTTTTAAAAAAGACAACTCCCGCAGTAGGGTACAAGCCCTGTGTCGCGGGGGACTTTACAAACATACAAGTCACGGACACAAATTACACCCAGACCCGGAACAACAATTTGTGGATCACACAAAGTGGTGTCCCGTGTGGGGATCGAACCCACGACCTCTTGCGTAGCAGTCGGACACACTCCCACCGCGCCACAGAGGCAGTCAATATATCATTTATAAGTATTATAATAAGGTATTTCAGGACAATTTGAAGTGTTAAGAGAGTATGACTAGTTTAAATGCTCCTAAAAAAGGTCAATAACCAACCAACCAAGCGTAAATATTTTTGGTACTCATCAAAGCAGAAAAATCTAATCTCGATATCTAAGGACAAAAATCGATTCAGTATTTCGTATCGAGATAAAAACATAGTTTTTTGCCAAAAACAATTCTTCGATTAATCGAACTCAGATTGACAGGGATTTCGGGATTTCGATTTGAAATCGATTAATCGAATGCTTGTGGATACTAAAAGGTCCAAGCGACCAGGTCATTTGAAATCCAAAAAAAAAAAATGTGATTTGGATTTGATTGCTTGTTCGTATGGTTCTATTTTAATCCGGTTGTTTGCGTACCTATTGTAAAATTGTCTTGATTGTTATTCATATAAAACGATAGTATATTAAGTTTGGTTATTGTTAAAACTACGGTATTGTGAATTCTTATTATTTGACCAAAATGGATGATGAAGCAAGCTCAGATATGCAGGTAAAATCCGTTGTAGTTTTTGCAAGGTTATATCTTTATTTTATTTTAAATGTACAATATTAATTACTATAAATGATACATATAAATTTTAATTATCTGCATTTCACTTATAGCGACGCTTTGAATTAAAATAATCTTGATAAATATCAATAGTATAAAGGCAATCGAGTACGATTAAAAATCAAACAGCATTCATTCTTTCTTTTATAGAAGTGTCTTTCTGACGGACCAATGGATACGGACGAAGGGCCTTTAATAAATGAGAATTCGAATGGACTATCTCATTTGCTGACGGAGGGAGAGTTCAACAGCGTAGATGCAGCCGTGGACGAGTCTTCGACATCGAATCAAGGTTTCCTCAATGCGGTGGAGCTGTCCGCGGGTAGCGTTGGCGACTACCTGGACAACAACACTGATGGGTTTAACACTGACCCTTTCGATGTGGGCGACAATGCGGTCACCTTCCCCAGCGACTCGCTAAATAACGTGCTCACCGACGGCGACTCGCTCCTTAGCCACGATGCAGTATATAAGGCCGCCTCTGATACTGATGGTGATGTTGCAGAGAGTCAGAAGGCGACGGTGGATACTGACTTTGACGTCAGTGAAATGTCTGATGCTGGTTATTCCATATCAGCTGATGACTTGATACAAAAGATAGATGACAACACAGGGGATGCTTCTGTGGACAAGGAGGATGCTAAGATGGACCAAACGGATAACAAAGAAGATACTGCATCTGAGGAAGTGGAAGAGATAAGTAAAGCAAGCAAAAAGGTGAGAAAATTATTGTATGCACTCCATAACCGCTTACTTAATAGCCCTTGTACATCTTAAATCTAGTTTCAGACCATGCTAATATAACATAATATGTACTGGTCTTGTTGGGTATCTATCATAGATGTACCCAGGATCATTTAGGGGCAGTTTTCGTAATTTCGGGGGGGGGGGGGGGGGTTTCAGGTGGTACAATTGACAAACAGATGAGTCAAATGTGTACCTACCTCTGCTCAATTTCGCATCCCAAAGGGGGGTTCAGCACCCATCGCCACACCCCCTTCATATTAATTCTGGAGAGTTATTCTTATTTGCTTGAATGTGATACATCAGATATAACTTATGAACTAGTCCAGCAATTAAAATTCTCTATTATCCTTTATTAACTTCTCAACCAGAGCCAGTACCCCATATTTGTGAAGCCTGCCATCACGGACGCCGGACTTTGACAGGTGTATTATGAGTAATTATAGATGTTGTTAACTCAATGTGTACAAGGGCTATTACACTATTAATGCAATGATCAGATTGTGGACTGCATGTCTTTATTTTATTAATACAGTGTGTATAACTATATTTGTCCTGTTGCTATATGTTACTCTTATGTATTTTCTGCAAGACTGTGGTTGATGTTAGCCTTATTTTTAATATGAATAATCATATTAAATTGCTATAAAGCAATTTTACAAGGTTAGATAAGGCAGCTTATGTTAATAACACACTAATATACAAAATGTAACAGTATATTTCTAAATCATCGGATTGTCGAATTTAAACTAGGACAATACACTCTTGGGTTTTAGAAGAATAGGATTATGTTCATTTGTTTATCAATCTTAATGGAAATAGATGCTCCTAATGCAGTCTGTCCGGGAAATGTAGTTTATTCTAACCTGGGGATAAATCTTCTAGGGAGGGTGTGAACTCTACCCAAATCACCTTCCCGGGCCAGGGTGATTTTTTATATTATCGAATAAACACCCGTTCAAGGTGTGGAACCAGAATTTTGTTCACACAAATTACAAAAAAAGGTGTTTCTGTTGAGTCTGGAGGCAGGGTGGTGAAATTCCCCTGTTGCCCTGCCCCCCTCCCCCCATTTGAGTCCGTGCCTGACCCTTTGAAGCAAGCCTGATCTTAATAAAGTAACTACATATGTATAAACTATATGCTACCCAGAACTGATTTAGTTATATTGATAAAAGACATTCAATCACAAGTCAATATAATATGTGAATGCATGAAATTGTGCATGGCCTTACATGTGTATAGTTTGTGTAATAGTTTAATGTTGTTTATATTTAACAGCCCGAAGTTATTGAAGAAACAGAAATATCAGAAAGTAAGAAGATTGAAGATAAAACCAAAGAAAAGATGGATGTATGTTTATTTCTATAATATAAGGTTGGGTCAAAAGTTTTTCGTATTTTTCATACAACGAAAAATAAATTTTTAGGTATACATTATAGAATTTTATAAGGTACTGATTTTAATCGCGTCAATATTTTATTTTAAGGCTAAATACCTTTTGTTTATTGCCCAACGTTTTGACTGTATTGCAACGGCCGTAGTCACGGGTAGACTCCGTTTTAGGTATAATTTTTTATTTATTTATAATATGTATGTGCCGTTTTGATCGATGGCTAGTTGTTATCTTGTAGGTAGTGCCATGATCCCATAACTGTATAAAATTTTGAGATTTTTGATCAAAAAATCTGCCAGGTAGTTTTTAGTGTTCTGTTGAGGTTAACTTTATGCTTCCTAAAGAGTTCTGAAGTGACCGAAACAGGTGGTACCTAATCTGATGGAGCAAGATCAGGGCTATATAGAGGATGCATCAACACATCCTCCCGGTTTTTCTCAATGGCTTCTTTTAACCTCATCAGTTGCTGACAGTAGAGGTCAGAATCGACAGTTTTACCCGGCGGCAAAAGCTCATAGTGGACGATTCCTTTCCAATCCCACCATACACACAGCATCATTTTGTTCCGAGTCAGGCCGGGCTTTGCCACGGTCTGTGGGGCTTGTCCATGCTTCCACCACGATCTTTTTCGGACATTCTTATCCTCATCCTTATCCGTTTAAGAAATGAGTCGGAATTGTTACGTTTCAACGTTGCATTAAGTTTCTCTTAGTGAGATAATGTAGTACCCAAATATTAAGTTTGTACCCACACTTTTGTAAATGACATAAAACTGTTTTGTGTTCAACATCCAGTTCTTCAGCAATATCGTAACTACTAATATGTCGATCTTGCTCCACTTTTTTCAAAGATGGCACTGATTTTATCCGTGAGAACCGTGAGTCCAGAGCGAACCTCATCCTTCACTCGCACTTTTACCTGTTTTGTAATAAAACTTTAAAGTGTACTCAACTTCTTTGTCACATACGTTCATTTTGCTTGATTGAAAAACGATTGGCGGCAACTAGTTTTTTTTTTAAGCTATTGCATAGCTTCTATCGCGGGCCTTGAGCGCGGGGACCGAATCCAGAAATTCCGTAACGAAAAAAACCTCACGCTCCCCACTTCGACGGGCACAGCGGTGATACTTTTTACTTTTGCCATCTATCAATGAATAGCAAAACTTTTAATGATTTTTTTTTGTAATTTAAAAAAAAAACTTTTTTAAAAACTAAAAAAAAAACAATTTTTTTTAAAGAAAAAAAAAATTCAAACATTGTTTTTTTTATAATTAAAAAAAAACACTTCAAAAATATATATTTTTTTTTAATTGCTTAAGTTGATAAAAATACTATGCAATAGCTTTACCGCGGCAGTCTCCGAGTGCCACACATTTTTCTTGATTTTTTTTAATTTATTGTTTCTTCAGAATGTCAACATTTAATGATATTAAAACCAGCCAGTTACATTCAGTACAGCTAAAGAGGTTTAATTACTAACAATACATTCAAAATACGAAAATACTTTTGCCCCTACCTATTATAATTTTGTTTATCATAAGTACATACTGATTTCAGTAACTTTCTCTTTGTTGTGCAGGGCTAATATTGTTTTCTTTTTATTTTAGATTAGTGACAATGTCATAGAAATACCTGATGATAACACTTCAGACAAACCTGATGAAAATATTGTAGAAAAAGCTGATGCTGATGACGATATCACCAAAAAAGGTGATAGCCATAGTACTGAAAAATCTGAAAAGCTTAAAACACATGAAAAGCCCAGAACATCTGGAGCAGTTCAAACACTTGATAAACTTGACAATGTTTCTACAAATGTAATAGAAACTGATGAGGATACCAGCGAAAAAGTTATTTCCACTGAAAGCACTATAGAGGAAGCTGCTACACCAACCAAGAAAGTTAGCAAGGTATGTTTAAAAGAGAATGATAAGTGCTTAAAGTTAAAAAAAAATTCTGACATGTAAGACTAAAATTTTACATTTATGAAGGTGGGAGGTGCTGAGGAGACTGAAGTGGTCTCAGAAGATGAGCTGCCTGAGGTTCAGAAGCCAAGTGTAAAGGATGCAGAAAATGTTTCCGATGATGAACTGCCTGGTCCCAAGCCTGCTGAATTACCTGCAGACACAGAGGTAAAGCAAGTTCTCGAGTCCATTACTCCTAAATTACTTAAAGATGCCTCTTTAAGGAATTTAGGAATAAGGGACTCAAGACTTCACCACTTTTTGCCTATAATCTGAAATTTCAAGTGCTTAATATACCATGTTATGAAAGACTTTAATACTATAGAATAATAGAAAAAGTTCAAAATAGGTCAATCGTTCATAACAGATAATGTACCACATTTTCAAATATTGCTTTGTTTCTTTTGTAATGTTCAATCTCCCAAACCTCGTTTTAAGCATAACTGCTCATAATGCCATTTTCAAACGCCTAAATCATTCATTAAATCTTTATAAAAGTACCTACTGTAAAAAGTTACACATCAGATATATAAATTTGCTCAAACAATGTATTACAATTTTTAAAATTAATCACATGAAATTGTAAAAAAATAAAGAATTCCCTTATTTTTTTGCGGAAAGTCTCCAGTTTACGATGTTATTTTGAATTAAATAAAGCGTAATTACAAACAAAATTAACGACGAAATAACCGATGATTTGTAAATAATTATTTTCTAATTTAAAAGATATTTATTATTAAATAAATTTTAACCAATAAACATAATGTTTTATCAATCTGAATTTTTCATTGTTTCGCATCGATTCCGTTTCGATTCTCCAACCTAATAAGGCTACGACCGCAGAGTCTTGATCGTTGTATAAATTATTTTATATTTATCTTTTTATGTACGAAGTTTTGCACCGTTTTCTAGATACAAGTGAATTTGCTCAGTAAAGGGCTCCATAGTCGTCACTACAAAAAAAAGCACTTACGTCATTTTGTTGCAGCTTTTCGGCAAAACTTTAAATCGGTATATCTGATCATGTTGAAAATAATTTTAGATAAGATAAACGGGCGGGGAGACAATTTACGCAAGTTTCGGAGCGATTATTTCCAAAAGTATTATCCTAATAAAAAAATGTTTCTTAGAAACCTAAGAGTGTTTTTAAAAGAATTTTCTAAATATAATGCGTGGCCAAACGGTCGGTGTTTGCTAAAAAAATATTCCGTACTCTTATATGTAGGTAAATATTTTTGTTATTAAACTAAAATAGCAGAAACTCCAAATTTTATCAATATACGGATAGACAAACAGACGGATGAACATGAAGAAACTAGTAGGGTTCAGATTTTATCATTTTGGGACCGTAACCCAAAAAATACAAGGCTTAATCTTGTGGGTATAGTTTAGAAACGGGGAGGGTTAGGGGAATGAGAAGAAAAATATGTCTCGCCTCTGCCGGGGGTTCTTATCAAGATCTCGATAATCGCTTCTTCTCTAGCGTTTCGGGAAGAGTAGCTATCCACATGACAAAGCGCGGGCGCCTAGCGAGATGTAGCGGCCGAGCTGAGCAAAATGATTATTTTTTAATTATTTTTCCCTAAAAATGATTTGATATCCCCCGAAAATGATTTTCTTAGAAAAAAGTCGGCGAACTGCCTTCCTTCCGTGTTTGTTCTGGACAAATTTTAGGTGTTTCAGAAAAACCGCATTCCATACCTTTAAAATAAGTCAAAATGTTATGGACAACTAAGACAAAAGACTATTTTCTCCTCTTGAGGCAGCCCTTTTAAACTTATACTACGATTTTCGAGCAGCAGCAATATGCTTCTTGTCTATGTTTTTGTCGTTTGTAGCTGTTGATGGTCGCACAGAATTAGGCAAAACGACTTCTTTTCGGCCGTCTTTTAATGTTTTGTACCATTATTATGCTTATTTAAAAAAAATAAATGTTAGGTATTTCACATAAACTCAAAATATTGACATTGATCCCGTTTAAATTTCGCGATAATTAATATTCTACTTATTACTTACTTTTAGTTTTAAATTAACGCGATATCTTATTTGGGAGATCTTTTTTCAATCTTTTTTTTATTTTTTATATTATACTACCAATATCCTATCAGTGGGTGGGCGAATTCTATAATAATAATAATATAATTTATTTGTAGAGACAAGGTTACAGTGTCTCAGTAAATTTTAATTTGGTACATTGGAAATTAGTTTGTGAGGTCATACTACCGACTCCTAAACTAGGTAGGAACCTGTATCTTAGGAGTCGTTGTAATCTTATAGTCCTCTGTCTTAATAGTAATTACTATAAGTATACAAAGTCCTTATAATCTAGATAGCGAGCATATCAATGATTATATTATAGCGTACGAATTTACCCCAGGCATATAAACATAGCTAATAGCCAGGCATATAATAAATCTATGAAATAATTTAACTTCATACAAAGTGTATTTAATAAATTGATATTTGTGTTCCAAGGTTGTATCCGAAGATGAGTTACCCGCTTCAAAGAAAGATTCCAAAGAGTCACGCAAACGGAAACCTGATGACGAACGCGACGGATACGATCCTGGCTCACCCACATCTGAAAGTGAATCTTCTAGCAAGAAACAAGCAGTTGCTAAGGTAAATTGTGTTTTTTTTTACTGTAGAATGTTGATTCTGTAATACATTCTCCTTAGAGCTTAATTTTTTTTTTTATATTTAGAATGGTGAAAGCAAGCCAATACCATCTGAGAAAAGAAGTTCTATTGATGAGAAACCAAAAAAGAAGGCTCTTCCTGAATTGGACAAGTACTGGAAGGTTGTGAATGATGATCCAACTGATTTCACGGGTTGGACTTATTTGTTGCAATATGTAGACCAAGAGGTACGGTTTTTTTTTAATATCTACTTAGGTTATTTTACTTAGTTAGTTAGTAGGTAGGTAACTATAAAATAAATACACTTTTTGGCATCTCTTTTGACATAATTAAAACTGCAAATTACAATTTCTTGGAAAATGCAATACAACGCAACATTTTACGATAGTTTTGTAAATGATGAAGACTTACGCTAATCTTATTAGCTTTATGAAGCAATAAGAACTGAATACTTATGTCGAGTGGCAAGGGCCAACTGATTGATTGTACAGTTCAATAGTATTATGTTAATCATATGCAAATAGCTGGCTGATGGAGTGTTATATTCCTCAGAGTGACGTAGAGGCTGCGCGTGAAGCGTACGATGCGTTTCTGTCGCACTACCCGTATTGTTACGGCTACTGGCGGAAGTACGCCGATTACGAAAAACGGAAAGGAAGTAAAAAGAAGTGCCTCGAGGTGAGTACTGCTACTTAATACCTTGTATAATTGTTTATTATCTATTTCAATTATTTGGTAAGTTGTGACGGATTTGAACACCTGATGATTACTTATATGAATGTCAAACACTTGGATATTTAAATGTTTTAGTCATAACTGGTATTTTGCAATTATTTTTTTTCCCAACAGTGCAACGAGGTCCACGATGTTCGTAAGGCAAAGTCGTCCGTTCGCACCGGAGAGTTATATAACCATCACATAGATTTCGTTCTAGTGATTCATATTATGTGGTTTATATTTTATATTTTAGTGCATATATTTATTATACTTTGTAGACGCATGATGTATTGTAATATTTTTTCATGTATTAATATTTAAGTAAGTACTTAATGAGTGGTGGATATAATTAAGAATAATAATCGATCCATGGTAGCATGGAAGCGCAGCTGGTCTTCATATTTAGCCATTGATTGGCGGTAGGAACTGAAGAATGGACGAGTCGTCGTCGGCAGCCATCGCGCCGAGTGCGAACAGGTGTAATATACCCGACACACATTTTATATTCTGTGGACATGGCGACTCGTTCCGTGCCGCTGTTACTTGCTCACACGCAGCGGGTCGCTTCGTCTACACTAAATTATATTGAGACATAATAATATGCTATTCAATATTCCCTTGCTTCATAGTGTTGTCGTGAATACGGCGCACTTAGATACTCGTGGAACTTGTTTAATGCAGTCCTATGTTTCAGGTATTGGAAAGAGGACTCAAAGCTATACCTTTGTCTGTAGATCTTTGGATACATTATCTAAATCATGTTAAAGCAACTAGAACTGATGACCACGCCTATATTAGGTCGCAGTATGAGAGAGCTATAGGTAAGTTTTTGTTTAATTATAGCTCAAATTGAGCAGAGTTTGGTCAACAAATTATTAAAATGTGAATACAAGGTGTAAATTAGTTCCTGTTCGACCCGAAAGGTGTATGCAGGTATTCTGTAAACAGTGCTAAAAAATAGAATAAAAATGATATCGGTCAAAATGTTTTTTTTATTTAAACATTAAAATTCACAATTTAAGTAAAGTAACTACCCAATTTCGTCGAAATGTGTAAATTTTCAAAATGTTTTATCAACATTGTTTACATAAGGCCTAGTTACAATCAAAACAATCCTTTCCGGCTCCACATGTTTTCCCATAAAATATATATATATAAAACAAAAACCCGCCTGCACAAAATAGATGGAAATAAGATCCCCTACATAATTATATCATTTCATGCAGTCATGACAATAAGGATTTTGACATCTCACAGCCGCCATGTTTTTTTTTTTCAAACGTCATATATCTAAGAACACTCGGGCAATCAAGACGAATCTAACGACGTCTTAATTGTATAAATCCGTTCAGTGGATTGTTAGATATCAGGTAATAAAGAATATTACATACATACATACATACAAGATACGCGCGAAAAACATAACCCTTCTTTACAGTCGGGTAAAAATGAAATAAATCGAATGGGAACATGATACCTAACAACACATTAACGGGTCGGACGGAATAAATATACATACTGTATATAAATAATAATGATTATAGGCATTAATATACTTTGATTGTTGCAGAGGCGTGTGGTTTAGAGTTTCGCTCTGATAGGTTATGGGAGTCTTACATAAAGTGGGAGGCTGAGAATGGTTCCGCTCTCAATGTTACTAATATTTATGATCGACTATTGGCTACACCAACCCTTGGATATACATCACATTTTGACAAGTTTGTATACTTTATTATTCTTTTGAGAGTGTCACTGTAAAAGGTGTGATTTATTTATTTAATTACTGGTGGAGTATTGTGCTTGGAACAAAATTAAAATATATTTATATTGATGAACTGCCATGTGGGTGTCAAATACATAATTTTTATTTTTCTTTGGATTTTATCTATTTCCCTGTCAAATTTCATTAAGATCTGTTCAGGCGTTTACGATATTGCTAAACAACTGGATGTTGATCACAAAACAGTTTTGCGTCATTAACAAAAGTCTGGGTGCAAGAAAAAAAACTTGATATTTGGGTACCACATGATCTCACTGAGAGAAATTTAATGCAACGTATTTCCATTTGCGATTCTTTGTTGAAACGTAACAATTCCGACTCATTTCTTAATCGGTTGATTATCGGTGATGAAAACTGGGTCACTTACGATAAGAATGTACGAAAACAGATTGTGGTCGAAGCATGGACAAGCCCCACAGACCGTGGCAAAATCCGGCCTGACTCGGAATAAAGTAATGCTGTGTGTATGGTGGGATTGGAAAGGAATCGTCCATTATGAGCTTTCGCCGCCGGGTAAAACTATCGATTCTGACCTCTACTGTCAGCAACAGATGAGGTTAAAAGAAGCCATTGAGAAAAACCGGCCGGAGCTGGTGAACAGGAAGGGCGTGGTGTTCCATCATGACAACGCCAGACCGCATTCATCTACAACCACTCCGCAAAAATTGAGAGGGCTTGGCTGGGATGTTTTGATGCTTCCTCCGTATAGCCCTGTTCTTGCTCCATCAGATTTCCACCTGTTTCGGTCACTTCAGAACTCTTTAGGAAGCATAAAGTTAACCTCAAAAGAAAACTGAAAAGTACCTGTCAGATTTTTTTGATCAAAAATCTCAAAATTTTTACAGCAATGGGACCCACAAGATGGCAACAAGTCATTGATCAAAACGGCTCATATGTTGCGTTCAAATAAAGAAATTATTCAGCTTTATAATATTAGTATAGTTATATAGATTACTAGCTGTCCCGCGCAACTTCGTCTGCGTAAATTATTCCCATTTTTGCAACATTTCTCATTGCTGCTCCGCTCCTATTGGTCGTAGCGTGATGTTAAATAAGCCTATAGTCTCCGATAAATGGGCTATCCAAGAGCAAAAGATTTTTCAGATCAAGAACAAACTCTTCAGCTTTTTAATATTAGTATAGATAATAATAAATTAGTATAAGCTATAATACGCATACGTGTGTGCGCAGTTTCCAAGAGCACGTGATGTCGGAGCCGGTGGCGGGCGTGGTGGAGCGCGCGGAGCTGGTGCGGCTGCGCGGCGACGTGCGCGACGCCGCCGGACAGCAGCCGCAGCTCGACCTGCCGCCCGGCGAGGACGAGCCCGTCGACCATGTCGTGAGCACTCAACTACATATATTTACTTAGAGGATCCATTTTTTTAAGCTATTGCATAGATTTTATCCCGGGCTTTGAGACCGGCGACCGAATCAAGAAATTCCGTAACGAAAATAAAACCTAACACCCCCCACTCCGCCTGCCATGTAGCTCAGCCGAGCGTTCGCTTAACGTATATGTATATGGTACGACTGTACGAAGCTCGCACAGATCGAGACGAGCTGCTTCAAAATGTAACGAAAAGAAAAAAAAATATTGCATAAATAAAAAATAAATAGTTATAATTGCATAAGTTGATAAAAAATGCTATGCAATAGCTTTACCGCAGCAGCCCCGAGTGCCGCACATTTTTTTTCTTAAATAGTGTTTGTAGTTAGTTTCAAAGTGTCCCACGGCGATGCCACACGGAACAGAAACTACCTTGAACATTGCATGTAGAACATTTTACAAGCAGACTTCATTTTGATTTTAAAAATAATGTCGAACTGCAGCCAAAGATTTTTAAATAAACGCCTGTCTGAACCAGGAACCAAACCCGCCTAATATGAAAAAGCAACATGTATTTTTACGACACCAATTCTGGTTTACCTGTAATTTTACGATATAGCAATGTCACGATATCTATTGACAGGCATCTGAAGAGGAGGCGCAGGCAATCAAAGAACGTATAATAGCCACACGGCGGAAGGTCCACAAAACTACCGGAGAACAAGTCGCTGCTAGGTGGACATTTGAAGAAGGCGTAAGTATGGTTTACTAGTACCTTCATATTTAATTTTATAATACACTAGCCCCTTATTTATAATACACTAGCTGTCCCGCGCAACCTTGTATGCGTCAAACTTAACTTTGACGTTGGAAAACTGTTATCCCCATACATCAACATAGGCCGCGATTAATTTACCAACCGCAAATAAATTAATAATAAAAAAATATTTTTTGTGATGCAACGAGTATGGCTTTTCCTACAAGCTACATGGCACTTAGCACAAGTAAAAGCCATAATCATTGCAATTTGAAATTCATTTTTTAATATCAATTTTATTTGCGGTTGGTAAACTAACTGCGGCCTATATTGATGTATGGGGACAATAGTTTTCAAACAGCAAAGTTAAGTTTGTAACATTTAACACCTGTTTTTTTACACTAACGTACCACTATATAAAGTTGTCATATACATAAAGTTGGGCGTCTCGACAAAACGAAGCTACCATGTCAATTCCAGCTTGATATGTATCATTTTAAAATTTGTTCTAGGGAACCCGTACTATTATGAATATAGTGTCGAATCTAATTAACATGATATTTAACAGATCAAGCGTCCGTACTTCCACGTGAAGCCATTAGAGCGATGCCAGCTGAAGAACTGGAAGTCGTACCTCGAGTGGGAGAAGCAACACGGCACGCTCAAGCGCGCGCTCGTGTTGCACGAACGGTGTCTCATTGCTTGTGCACTGTATGAAGAGTTCTGGATGAGGGTATGTCTTTTAGTTTCTAACATCAAACAAAATACATCATGTAATACAAAGATTTGGTTAAATTTCATCAGCGGACAGTGTATCATCGTAGTGTAGTGTAGGATCGACGATTGCATTATTATCGCGTTTTCTTTTTGTCAAACAGTAGAGAATGGTATATGGTGTATTGTACCTTCCCTGGTTCAAAATTCGATTACATTATTTTGTCATAGAACTGTTTATAACTGTCTTAATTAATGTATTATTAAAGATTTTCTTATCTTTATTAATACATTCGCTAGTAATGAGGGACCACAATCCCACATTACTAGTTTCTACTAGTAATGTGTCCCCCATTACTAGCAATCCTGTTTTCCCCTCCAGCTAAGTTCAATGGTTTGTAGTAGGAATGGGCTCACGTCGGTAGAATAATGGACGGGATTTTTTTAGGATTCTCTTAATTGGAAGGTAAACCATAAAAAATAACATTTAAAGTTAAAATAATTACACCGAACTGCAATTTGCAACAAATTTAACTTAACATTATGCTCAAAGCGTGTTCTATTCTGTAATACGAAAATTAGCACACTTAAAGTATGTATCCTATTGGTCGATTTATTAATATTTGCGTCTAATAAACAGTTGGATCAACGTAACTAGGCCGGACTGAAGTAGGTGACAAGAGGTAGCGCAGATGCTTTTTTTGGATAAATGGTGACAGGAAGCGGAGGGGCAGGGGCAGTAACTAAACCAAGGGAATTAGAGATGCGATTACTCATTACATTATCATAATTAGTATTACTAACTCATGTTTTTTTGTGATTATTTTCGTAAGAAATTGTTTTTCAAAGTTTCTTTAGTATTTACTGTAACTGTTCTAAATTTAAACTTTTATGAACTCATTTAAATAGTGTTTTTATATTGTTGAATTAAAATTTTGTTAGTATGTTTAATCGATTAAACATAATTAATCGTTTTCGTAAGTAATTTTAGGGTCGCATCTCTATGACATGCGCGAAAGTGATAGGAACCTAACTTCAATCCGGTCAAGTTATGTTGATCGTACTGTACAATGTTTACATCTAATTATCATGTAACTACAGTAGTTATGATTGAATGTAGCTATGAGTACTTGTAATCTAATTTCATGCAAGTAAATGGTAATGTTAGTATATTTTAACAGCTTATAAAGTTCCTCGAGGAGCGTATCGAAACAAATCCAGAGTTGGTGTCGATTGAGCGCGAAGTTCTTGAGCGTGCATGCACTGTTCATCACTTGGACAAACCTGAGCTACACTTGCACTGGGCACACTTCGAGGAAGCCCATGGAAATACTGCTAAAGCGGCCGAGATCCTCGACAGGATAGAGAAGACTTGCCCAAATCTTGTTCAAATACAGTACAGGTGAGAATTTAGTTTTCATTACTAAACTTGACGGTACTCTTTAGAGTTCCGTAGGCAAAATGGCAAAACGCCATGTCCGTCCGTCCGCAGCTTAGCTCAGAATGTTAGTGCTAGAAAGCTGTCATTTCGCAAGTGAAAGAATAAAATGTAGAGTACTAAAGTGCCTCTGTGGCGCGGTGGGAGTGTATCCGACTGCTACGCAAGAGGTCGTGGGTTCGATCCCCACCCAGGGTAGAACTTTGTGTGATGAGCACGATGGTTTATTCTGTGTCTGGGTGTTATTTATCTATAATATGTATGTATTTACGAATATATAAGTATGTTTATCAGTTGTCTGGTTTCCATAGTACAAGCTCTGCTTAGTTTGGGATCAGATAGCGTTGTGTGAGTTGTCCCTAGATATTATTATAGATAAAGTGGGGATGTGATTGTTTTATTACCTATCCCATCGTGTGGGATATCATTTGATAGGTCTTGTTGCCTGCCAGCAAAATGTTAAGTTTTGGGTATTACAGTCCGTCAAATCTAAGAAGTACCGTTTGACAGTTCTGACAATTGAATGATAGGGATGGGATGAAAAAATCGATTACTATAATATCCGAACTTTAAGAGATCGATTACTATAATATCCGAATTTTAAGAAATCAATTGTTATAATTAAATAAAAGAAATGTTTAGGATATTTTTTTATTCACTACTAGTACTAGTATCGTCGTCTTCGTCATCATCGTCATTTAAATTAATGACCAGTTGATTGTCCATTACATTATCAAAGTGTACGTCTCTTTCGAAGTCGTCCATTATTATTTTCTTTGTTTTTTGTACTACTTTACTCCAATCTTCCTGTGTAACTTGGGCACATGCTTCCTTTAATAAACCTTCCATTTTCTTGACACTTAAGGGTGGTTTTGTGTTGTGTCTTGCTGCATAACCTGTAAAACAATAATGTAACTATTTGATAGCAGACGAAAACCATTGTTTAAATTATAAATGTTAGAAGTACTCGTGTTATTATTATAATATTATAAAATATTACCTTTAACTTGGGCCCAAATCAGTTCAATGGCATTATATTGGCAATGGTATGGAGGAAGTCGTATGACTTTGTGCCCGTGCTCTTCGGCCAATTGGTCAATTACATATGTCGGTTTTGGTGGTTTATGCAATTTCACTAACTGTAATAATTCAGCTTTTAATAGTGACATGTCGGCATCCACTCCTTTTCTTTGCAGCCATGCCACCAAATCTGCTTTCTTATTGGCTGACGTAGGTGCTTTATCAATTTGCACAGAGTGGTATGGGGCATTATCCATTATAATTGTGCTGTTAGGAGGGATATTCTGTAATAAATTTAAGAACCACTCTCGGAACCTTACTGCGTCCATTTCTTCATGATACTCTTTAGTGCTTTTGGATTGGAAAGCTAATAAAGAGTTTTCCACGAAGCCTGTAGACGCTGACCCAGCATGGCATATTATGAGGCGTCCACCTTTTCCTATCGGCACCTTCGAGCACGAAGCTTCAGAATCATCAGTCCATGTTTTCGGCACAGAATGGTTGGAATTTAGCCAGGTTTCGTCCAAAAATATTACATTATCCCAGTTTATAATTTGTTTAACTTCGCGCAGGAATGTTAGTCGCTGCATAATTATGTCATGTCGCTCCATAACAATTTTTCGTTTGTCAACTTTTTTGTATCTGAAGCCAATTCCTGTTATTACCGTTCTCAACGACTCTATGCTTCCCTTATACAGCCCGGCATCTTTTAAAGTTGCACATAACTTTGCCAATGTTGGAAATTCGCCTCTTGTAAAATACCCGTATATATGGTTTCTAATAGCATGACTATCGAATTCATCGATGCCTGTCACAGGTTTATTTCTTTTTCGTTTTTTCGGTGTGTGAAGTACGTTACTGTCACTCCCCGAAGGCCCATATTTTTCACTTAATATTTTGCCAACGGTGCGGCTACCAATACCGAGAGCTTCACCGACGCGATCCCGAACTTGTGTAACTGGCAGTAGAAGTCCACCATTTTGGGATTCACGCTCAAAATACTCGTGTAATTTCACCACCAATTCACGAGCCTGGCTGTTCAAAGTACGTCCTCTTTTCGACATTATTAATAAACACTTGCTTAGTTCGGAGTCCAGTATAAATATTGCCAAGGTAAACGGATAAAGAATGATCAGTCCAGAAAAGTAATAGCCAAGTCACAAATTGTAAAACACAAACGAGAAAGCAAGTACGCGCACAGTCAGCTTCCAAGATGGCGAGAGACTGCTGACGCCGAACCGACCGAGCGGACCGCGTGCGCTTGTAGTTGGCAGTGTTGCCAGAAAAAAATAATTGTAGAGACTTGGACACCTGCGATTTTGCCTATTGACCTAAAAATAATTAAATTAATTTATTTTAGGGTATCTGTGTATTCAGTGCATTATGCGGTCGCGCAGTAACGTCGTTAATTTATAACATCAGGCAACAACATTTTTGTGAATGGGTTCTACATACCTTATTTTTATTAGTTTTAGACGTAGAAATAAGACTTAGAAGAAAAAATTGTAATTGTAAAATCAATGGATGTGCTTGTTAAAAATTTGTTTATTTCTCTGTAATATGCAAACCCATATAGACTGAGATACGGCTGCAGATTCGCATCGTTCATCGAGTATTGTAATAAAATCATGTTTTTATATACAATCATAAAAAGGGCAATACGTTTTGGCCAGTCTGCCTATCAGATTTTGCCCGCTAGTATTTTTAATTAAATTTATATGAATCGACTTACTGGGAAAAAAAAATCTCACTTGTTATTGCAATGAAAAACACTCTACTTTATAGAACTAGACGTAGAGAACTTGAAAAGCGATGGGTGCCTTTGCACACTTGCCCGCAGCCCCTCGCAGCCAGGTGTAAGCAGGTAATATTTTGTTACGTTATTACGTTCATGGCGTATTGTCATCATTTATATATCAAATTAAAGCTATTGATTTCCTGTACATGATAAACTACCTCTGCCTATGCAAAAGTGCCCGCAGTCGGAGTTGCCGGCGTTTAAAGTTTGTTTAGAGTGAGAAAGACTTATCGCTCTACATCATTTGTTAGACGAGGATGGCAATAGCCTGTTCTGCTGTCGTAACAAAGAATGCAGTAACTGACAAAAACCATTATTTTAGTTATGTTCTTGAAATGGCAACGTAAGTCATACACTATGCAATAATAACAAAAAAAAAAGATAAGAGCAAATTGGAAACTGAAATGATATTAACATAAAATGTAGTAGTTAGACCAAATTATTTACATTCACCAAGATAAATTGCAATTGTCGTAATTATAATAAACTAGCGGCTCGCTTCGGCTTCGCACGGACTATCTCCAGTCCATAAAATAGCTCCACAGTCCGGACCATTCGACTCACACTTGGCATTCAATGTAAACGTCGAACGTAAGGTACCCCATCGTCTTAATCGCGTGAATAATTTAAGGTAAAATACTTTGTTTATTGCCCGACGTTTCGACCGTATTGCAACGGCTGTGGTCATGGGAAGACTCTTAGAAGTCTTCCCGTGACCACGGCCGTTGCATAAACAAGGTATTTTACCTTAAATTATTCACGCGATTAAGACCCGTAATATATATATTTTAATAATGTGTACAAATCGCGAAAGTTTATCAACATTTATATTCAAGTAAGTCAATACAATAGTCTCTAAGCAATAGTCTCTATTTGCTGATAAGCTGCAGTCAGGAATCTCGGTAAGTATATCATATAATAGTTTTATCATTAAATTTAAAATATTGTCAGAGACAAAGGTAAAGTGGACTGGTTGAGAGTGTAATAGTAGTATTAGGTACTGATAATAGTGGGCGCTGTCTGGGGCGGAGTGTCTGTCTAATGGGTGGCGGAACGTTTAGTGATATGTACTGTAAATGTGAGGGATTAGATAAGAAACCACGATTAGATTTTTCGTGCCTCAATACTTGTCAATACTTCATCAAAACATAAATGGGATAATAAGTAAGTCAGATATGTTGTGTGTTAATCTAAATGAAATGAATAAGAAAATTGACGTAGTGTGCATTACAGAACATAATATGCTTCCAGGGGACGAACCATATTTATGTATACCTAATTTGAGCCTAGCGGCTTCCTTTATGAGGCAGTCTCGACATGGCGGATCATGTATTTTAGTAAAAATGGTATTAAATACAAAACTGTGCATGAAATGGACAATCTATCAACAGCAAATAATTGTGAATTTTCTATAATTGAATTGATTAGTTATGATATTTATACTGCCTGTATATATAGGCCTCCTAAATTTAACTCATTAACTTTTGAATGTTTTTATGAAAAAATGCATACTCTCTTGTCATATGTTTGTAAGAACAAAAACCAGAAAGTTATACTCTGTGATGACTACAACATAGATTTACTAAAAAATAATGGACTTTCATTAGAATTGCAAAATATTATTTGGTCATTCAATTTAAAAGCAGAATTCCAACAAGCTACTCGATATGCCAGTTGACTTGACTTGACAATATTCAACACAACTTGCGGGGGTGCAAAAGTGAATTGGTAGTACTCAGTATATCGAATCATTCTGCGCAAATTATACAATGCCCTATTAGTGCTAGCATGGTATTAGGTTTATACTTAAAAGGGATTTTTCCTCAGAATACAGATATAAATTTAAAAATAATATAATTCCATTGAGTTTTTCCCAAGTATATGAACTGCTTTATAAACTTATTTAAGCTGCTATATGATCTATGTTTTAGAATTCATAGAATTAAAATTGTTTTCTACAACTAAAACAAAATGGTTTTCTAAAGGAAAAAAACTAAGTAGTAAAAAGAAAAGAGAATTACTTTGCAAACGCCTATAGAATAAAGAAAATAATTAAATTAACTCAAAGGTCACAAAATGATCACTATATCAAAATAAATGAAAATAAATTAAAAGCAACTTGGAGAATTATTAATGGCGCTCAAAATAAAAATACTAATTTAAACTTAACCGAGATAAAATATAATGGTGAAATGATAAAAAAATCCAAATTAAATGCAATAGTGGATAATGGATGTAACTCTAAACTTAGTAATAATTCACCTGGACATATTATATGCAAATATTTTTTTATGAATCCGATGTCATTTATTGACATTTTTAATATAATCATGGAACTAAATAATACAAAAAGCGCTGGCATCGATGGGATACAGCTATAGTCAAAGACGTAAGTAGTTCTATAACACCTGTTTTATCTTGTTTAATTAATTTGAGCCTTGAACAAGGTTTATTTCCTCATGAATTAAAAAAATCAATGATTAAACTTCTGTTCAAAAAGGGTGAAAAACAAATCATAGGTCGGTAGCAATAGTACCAATATTTGCAAACATATACGAAAAAGTGATTTATAACTGCCTCAATACTTTCTTAGAAAAGGACTGGATGGAGGATGTCTATTTATGGACAGGAAAGAAGCTTTTGATCACGTAAGACACGACATTTTATTATATAAACTTTACTCCTATGGAATAAGGGGCAATGCTCATAAACTAACATCGTCTTATTTAACTGACAGAGAGCAGGTCATGCAAATAACAAGACTATGTACAAGAACAAAAATTGAAAAAGTGTATCAATCTGATGTAAGAAAAGTCAAATATGGAGTGCCCCAGGACAGTATGTTAGGCCCACAGCTCCTTATTATATATTTTAATGACTTACCAAATAAGTAATAAACATAAAATGACATTACTTGCAGATGATTCCACAGTATTATTCTCTGACTTGACATTGACATCACTATAATCTACTATTAATAACTCATTGATATCTATTATCCATTGGCTAAAATTAAATAATTTAAAAAATAATTTAGAGAAGACGAAAATTGTTAATTTCAAACAAAGACAAGAAATTAATGACAATTATATAGCATTTAATATGAATTATCAGGGGGTAAGAATCTAAGAGTGTTTATATACTAAATTGCTAGGGCTACATTTGGATCAATAAATGAACTGGAAATTACTGAGCATATTTGCAAAAAGATCAGCCAGTTTGCGTATGAATTGTACAGACTGAAATTTATTACTAGTAGAGACGCGCTTATGACTGCCTACCCTGGATATCTCTTCGCAGAAACGCTGCATAAGAACAATGTTCGGTTTGAAGTCAAGAGTTATGATATTCAATATTCTATACTAACGTTACCTTGCAAATTCATTTATGAAAGCGCAATGTTTGAAAACAGAATATAACCCTATTTAATAAGAGGGAACGTCAACGACACCTAGGTAAACTACGTGTGGTACTAAGCAAAACCGCGTTGATGTATAGTAGCATATTTTGTAAAGCACCGCTGATTTATAACAAACTACCGACATATATCAAAGACATAGACAATAAGGTAAAATTTAAAAATGAGCTCATTATGTACTCTTAATAAAGTGCTACTACACGTTGAAAGAATATTTTCATGATAATATTGTCATGTCAGTACTGAGCATGGTCGCGTGGGTATCAAAGCTTAGAAGTCTAATAAAGACGTCTAATTCGTGGTTTCTTATCTAATCCCTCACATTTACAGTACATATCACTAAACGTTCCGCCACCCATTAGACAGACACTCCGCCCCAGACAGCGCCCACTATTATCAGTACCTAATACTACTATTACACTCTCAACCAGTCTACTTTACCTTTGTCTCTGACAATCTTATAAATTTTATGATAAAACTATTATATGATATACTTACCGAGATTCCTGACTGCAGCTTATCAGCAAACAGAGACTATTGCTTAGAGACTATTGTATTGACTTACTTGAATATGGCCGCCGGCGGATGGGGTACCTTTCGTTCGACGTTTACATTTTGAAATGTCAAGTGCGAATCGAACGGTCCGGACTGTGGAGCTATTTTATGGACTGGAGAAAGTCCGTGCGAAGCCGAAGCAAGCCGCTAGTTTATTATAGTTACGACAATTGCAATTCATCTTGATGAATGTAAATAATTTGGTCTAACTACTACATTTTATGTGAATAACATTTTAGTTTCCAATTTGCTTTTAATTTTTTTTTGTTATTATTGCATAGTGTATGGATTACGTTGCCATTTCAAGAACATAACTAAAATAATGGTTTTTTGTCAGTTACTGCATTCTTTGTCACGACAGCAGAACAGGCTATTGCCATCCTCGTCTAACGAATGATGTAGAGCGATAAGTCTTTCTCACTCTAAACAAACTTTAAACGCTGGCAACTCCGACTGCGGGCACTTTTGCATAGGCAGAGGTAGTTTATCGTGTACAGGAAATCAATAGCTTTAATTTGATATATAAATGATGACAATACGCCATGAACGTAATAACGTAACAAAATATTACCTGCTTACACCTGGCTGCGAGGGGCTGCGGGCAAGTGCGCAAAGGCACCCATCGCTTTTCAAGTTCTCTACGTCTAGTTCTATAAAGTAGAGTATATTTCATTGCAATAACAAGTGAGATTTTTTTCTCCCAGTAAGTCGATTAATATTAATTTAATTAAAAATACTTGCGGGCAAAATCTGATAGGCAGACTGGCCAAAACGTATTGCCCTTTTTATGATTGTATATAAAAACATGGTTTTATTACAATACTCGATGAACGATGCGAATCTGCAGCCGTATCTCAGTCTAATACTATCATACACAAAAATAAATGTAAAAAACACTATCCCTGACTCCATTTACTATTTCGACAGCGTTAGCGCGAGAAACCCCGACTTATTTGGGCGCGAAAATCAAAAATCGACAAATCGCTTTCGACAACTTTTTAAAGAAGCAAATATATTTGATTTATAAATACGTATTTTTGGTGAATGGGTTTTATCTCATATTTTACGATTACATAACTATTTAGTTATGTAATCGTAATATGTGAGATAAATCCCATTCACATGAAAAAATATTTGTTTGGTTGTCAAGTGTAATTTGTAAATAATACATTCGATTTTTCGTATATGTAAACGATTTTTTTGCATACAAGTGTATCCGAAGAGTAGCAACACTACGTGCTGTGACCTAACTACGTAACTTTGTAATGAGGTCAAGAATATAACTATTAGAAATTATTTACTGTGTAAATATGTGTTATTTTGCTTTGTTTGAAAGTTTTCAATTACATTTAGATATTAAGAATTGTACATTTTTAGATACAATAATGAAATCTTTCTAAATTCATGGTTTTATGAAAAAGGTTATCGAAACTGAATAATGTACGTATGAACAAAGTTGTTTCGGTTTGAAAAATATGAAACGTCAAACGGTACCTCTTAGATTTGATGGACTGTAGTATATATATGAAATTAAAAGGAAAAGTATTACAGCTAAGTAGGCTTTACAAGTTTACGAGTAACAGCTGATTAAATTGAGAAGGAACAAAATTTTCGTACAAATTTCGTTAAAAGTTATTATTAAGTATAACGTTGTTAGTAGTATGTAACAAAAACAACAGAAAACCCACTTCGTAATTTACTGTATTACTTTTATATATTTGTGCCATTTTAGTGACAAATGATTAAAGATTATATATTACGACTGGCTGTCCCGCGCAACTTCGTATGCGTCAATTTTCCCCGTTTTTGCAAACATTTTTAATTTTTTTTGGTATATAGCCTATAGCCTTCCTCGATAAATGGGCTACCCAACAAAAAAAAAATATTCATTTCGGACCTGTAGTTCCTGAGATTACCGCGTTCAAACAAACAAACTCTTCAGCTTTACAATATTAGTATAGATTATCATATGTACTGATGATTATGATTTTCTTCAGACGTGTAAACCTAGAAAGACGTCGCGGTGATTACGACAAGTGTTCGCAACTGTACGAGAGCTATATAACCTCTTCTAAGAACAAAGCAGTTGCTTCAGCCCTCGCTATCAAGTACGCGAGGTTCATATTCCACGTGCGACAAGATCCGCTCGCTGCGAGGAAAATACTGGACGAGGCTATCACAAGGGATCCGCTAAATCAAAGGCTTCATATGCAAAGATTGGATCTGGCTATGCATACGCCTGATACTCCGTATGAAGTGTTGGAGGGTAAGGTCTCAATTTATTTGTTTAATTTTAAACTCAATAAAATTTGATCCTTCATACTTTCTAGTCTTTGAAAAAAAATCAGTACTATTTACTTTTTTCATTTTGCCTCTGATTTTAGATTGTAGGATTTTAGTTAACGATTAATGGTCTGTCCATACACATGGACTGTGGCCGTGAGAAAAACGTGCAAATTCGAGTACAGTCAAGGGCTTAGAAAAGAATCGACAATGTGCATGCACGGATAAAGCCGTAACGTTAGTTAGGTACAAATAAACCAATGTTTTGGATTAGTGCATACATACAACTTTTCCAACGACTACATTACCATTTAATCGATTGGGATGCGAATATAATCGATGCAAATCTGAAGTTTTTTTTTAAGTGAAGCGCAGGCGTTTTCTGCTGTACTACAAATTAAGCGTGTCAAACTTTTTAAATCAAAAGTAGACGCTTTTTGTCTTTCTTGTCGAGCAACTATAGTATTGACAGTACGCGCTGGTTCTACTCGCATTTCGATTATATCGCATTATAATCTTATAGACATAGGAACCTCAATAAAACAGTCGTTGAACTATCGCATAAGCTTGTATTTGTCCGCAACTCGTTTACCAATCGTGTTATTGACATATGACGTGTCTGTGACAGAGCTGGTGATGTCGTACGAGAAGCAGGAAGGCGCGGAGCTGGAGGCGTGCGCGGCGCTGGCGTGGCGCCGCCGCGAGCTCGCCGAGGAGCGCGGCGCCGCCGCCAGCGCGCGCGCCGCCACCGCGCACGCGCGCGCGCTCGCACGCCATCTGCGCAAGCGCGCGCGCAAGGACAAGCACGACGCGCCGCCGCCCCCCGCGTGAGTACCGCCGCACTACACTGTGTAGCTGGAGACGTGCGCGCGCCGCCACCGCGCACGCGCGCGCGCTCGCACGCCATCTGCGCAAGCGCGCGCGCAAGGACAAGCACGACGCGCCGCCGCCCCCCGCGTGAGTACCGCCGCACTACACTGTGTAGCTGGAGACGTGCGCGCGCCGCCACCGCGCACGCGCGCGCGCTCGCACGCCATCTGCGCAAGCGCGCGCGCAAGGACAAGCACGACGCGCCGCCGCCCCCCGCGTGAGTACCGCCGCACTACACTGTGTAGCTGGAGACGTGCGCGCGCCGCCACCGCGCACGCGCGCGCGCTCGCACGCCATCTGCGCAAGCGCGCGCGCAAGGACAAGCACGACGCGCCGCCGCCCCCCGCGTGAGTACCGCCGCACTACACTGTGTAGCTGGAGACGTGCGCGCGCCGCCACCGCGCACGCGCGCGCGCTCGCACGCCATCTGCGCAAGCGCGCGCGCAAGGACAAGCACGACGCGCCGCCGCCCCCCGCGTGAGTACCGCCGCACTACACTGTGTAGCTGGAGACGTGCGCGCGCCGCCACCGCGCACGCGCGCGCGCTCGCACGCCATCTGCGCAAGCGCGCGCGCAAGGACAAGCACGACGCGCCGCCGCCCCCCGCGTGAGTACCGCCGCACTACACTGTGTAGCTGGAGACGTGCGCGCGCCGCCACCGCGCACGCGCGCGCGCTCGCACGCCATCTGCGCAAGCGCGCGCGCAAGGACAAGCACGACGCGCCGCCGCCCCCCGCGTGAGTACCGCCGCACTACACTGTGTAGCTGGAGACGTGCGCGCGCCGCCACCGCGCACGCGCGCGCGCTCGCACGCCATCTGCGCAAGCGCGCGCGCAAGGACAAGCACGACGCGCCGCCGCCCCCCGCGTGAGTACCGCCGCACTACACTGTGTAGCTGGAGACGTGCGCGGCGCCCGCCGCATTTGGGCGGTGTCGGGTGAAACGAAATGCACCCACCCTCGTTATAAACATCCCGCACTCACTGGCATTTGACTCTCGTCGTGCCCCAACTCCTAAATGAAATCCTGGATCCGCCCATAGAGTCGGAGGCGAGAGTAACACCGCCGCCCGCGTAAGTAACAGTACCACAAGTACATAGGTAAAACAGGGACACAATGAGTCAAAGCGAACTGTGTAACCGATATTGCGTAAGAGAAGTAGGAGGTAAGAAAAGCACGAGCGCCTCGGCCGCCCGCGTATATAACACCACCTTCCACGTAAATAACACCTCCATAACAGTGCCACAAAGTACATAGATACAGATAGCCAACTCCCTGCAATGAGCGAAAACAGGCCTATGCGCACCTACAAAGATCTCGTCTGAACTCTGGTTAATGCCAAACGAGACTGCATAAGAAAAGTAGGAGGAGAGTCAAAGAAGTGCGCGGCTCTAGCTCGCCGAGGAGCGCGAGCTGCTACTGCGCATGCGCACACGTAAAATCACAAACGTGTGCGCATGCGCAATGAACAAAAAGGCTAAAGGCCGATGCGTACAAATTTCGTTCAAACGCCATCCAGGAAGAGCTCCGAACGTACGTGAGAACTTTTTGTTGAGTTGAGAGCCGGCTTTCTATAATTATGTATTTTGTAATAATACGTAACGCGTTTCGATTATCTAGTCAAAGCAACCGGGACCAAATGGATGATTGTGACTCAGAATCATAAGAAATGAAACGGTTGGAGGAGACAGGGCAAATCCCAACAATAGGGGACCAACGTATCATATGTTGTGCACAAAGGCCTTTCCTCACCGCAAGCATGCTCCAGTAATGTAACATTTATGATTCGATTTCGAGCATTACGTTACAGTAATGTTTCCCTGACTGAAGAGCATGCGCCTGTAATGTAACATTTATAATTCGATTTTGGAAGCAGTCGTTTAATGTTTTAATTGATGTTATAAGTTGTTTCAAAATATTACAGGTTGTGCTAATGCTCGGTTCTCTTCCCTCACCGATGTAATGCTCAGATCTGTTACATTAAAGGGGAAGACTCGCGGTGAAAGCACTCTAAAACTCCAATTTTGTTTTGTTCACTCTAATAAAAGGGAGATTTAATTGTGGTACGCTATAATAGTCTCGGCGAACCTTGATCCCTATGACACTGACAGTTATTCCCACGACACAACCTTGTAGTAGCGTCACCGTTATATTATAATCGAATTAGCGGTGTCTAAAAATGATATTTATTAATTTTAGGCAGATATATGCAATTACAATAATATCCCGTTAGAATTATAATAATTATTAACACTTACAAGAAATTATCTCAATCAGACTTTACGTTGACGTCCTGCAAAAGTTACTCCGTTTGGAAGATATCGACTAGTGCGGAAAAGTATCGATAAACAAATATCGAAAATGGAAACGAGTGTACAAAATACATCAATAGAGTACCTACGCTCTTAGTGTCAGATTTATAATCATTTAAGTTGTTTGCGATAATAAAATAAAGGAGATTAAACAAATTTATTGTATATACCTACTCAAATAAAACAAAAGCGGTTTATTTATGATTTTTTAATATACATTAATCTGAATCTGACAATGATGTCCTTGTCCCAGTTCTCGATGTTTTTTATTTGTCGTAGAAAATCACACCTCATCAATCCAATGTCCTTCCGCTCCATTATCACTTTTCTTTTGTCACACTTCCCATAACGAAATCCACATTTTTTTATAACCTGTCTGAGAGAAGTGAATCCACCTTTAAATAAATCAACCGATTTCAGCGACGCTAATAATTTTGTGCAAGTCGGCAGTTCACCTCGAAAATAATAGCCGTAAATATGGTTTCGTATCGCTGCCATGTCGAAATCATCGGGGTTAGTTACGGGTCGTGCCCTATTATGTTTTTTCTTCTTTGGAGTTGATAGTTTGTTCTCCTCCATCGACGATTCGCCGAACTTCTCCTTTGTAATTCGGGAAACGGTAGCTTTGCCAATTCCCAAAGCATCAGCAACACGGTCGCGTACGTTGTCAAGTGGCAACAAAGGTCCGCCATTTTGTAGTTCGCGAGCAAAATAGTCACGCAAGCGTACAACAAACTCCCGCGTTTCACTGTTGAGTACAGTTTTTCTCAGTCTTTTCGGCATTTTGAAACACCAACAAAAACAAAACAGCAACAATAACAAAAACAGAAAACAACAATAGTAACAAACAAAGGATTCCGATGACACAACAAAACACGTGGCGCATACAAGACTCGTACTGGCGTAGCGAACTGACAGTACTAGCGTAGTGACAGATCAGATAGTGTTGCTATAACTAAAATTTTAATTCACATTAAAATTATACAGTCCGACCATGTTACCTCTGCATCGGAATATTGGCAACCCCATATACAAATACACGGATACTTGTAAATATAACAAGCATTATAATTATAGTAATGTAGATTATATTTTAAAAACATGTTTATCGATGTGGCTGAATGCAAGTCACGCCTTTGCCTATAAAAAGTTGCGATATATCGACACGACCCGTCACTAGTATGAACTGTCATAGGGATCAAGGTTCGCCGAGCTGATTATAGATATCACCATTAATTTGTATTTATTTCCTGCAGGGCATCCGCCGACAGTAAGAAGAAGGACAGCGCCGCATCCACAGCGAGTAACGCGACGACCACAAGCGGCAACAACTCGTACTACCAAACGCCCGCAGCTACAGCAACTTCCTACGACCAGTCGTACGCGCAGCCCTACCAGCCCACGTGGGGCTACCAGCAGCCCCCCGGGCCCTACCAGCATCACCCCCACCCCTGGCCACAATACCCCAATTACTACTAGCATTCATTATCACAACCACCACCCGTTGGAAACACCCGTGGACCTCGCAGAAGTTCGATCCCTCCCCGGTTCGAATCTCGACCTCGTAGTCCTCGATCGAGGTACCAAAGACCTCAGAGATTTTTCGCGACTCCCCAGGTGTAGCCCACGGGTATTTACAATTTTGTAATTATTATTTTTTTGTCTATAACTGACTGCTTATTCATTTTGCATGTCAAATTTTGATAAGGCTGCTACCGGTAATTGCGGTATTTGCAAGTTTTTAAGTACCTTTTTATTGTTAATGTTCGGTTATGTTCTCAAACAGGATTGATGACCTTCTGGACTACAATGTTGAATTTGCAAAATGTTGAATTCGCAAAATGTTAAATTTGTAAAAAGTTGAATTTCCCATTTGGACCACGGTGTTGAATTTGCAAAATGTTGAATCACAAAATTAAATTAATTAAATTAAATTCGAACACACCACAACTATTTACTTGATTTCCTTAACTAAAAAAAAACTCATTATCTAAATCAACGAAAAATCTTTGCCTGTAATGCTAAACTAAAAAACTCCATTTGTTATCATTAACAAAACAAACTCTACTTAAAATCCTTAACTAAAACAATTCTAATTTAAGTCTTGTATATATAACTTTTCTCAAAAATTGCAAGGGCTGCATTTTTTCTTTTTAAGTTTTTTCAATAGCAACGTATATTGTTTATCGAATAATAAATCTTTTTCTTAAACGAGACAAATAAAGTTCTTGACGATCATATTAAGTATTTCCGGGGACACGACCTAAAAGTACCATCCCCATAGTAAGAAACGTTTCGCAGATTTCACCAGTATTTTTAGCATCTACTTCGTGAACTAGAAGTGTGCTCGTTATATTTTTCGCCAAGACTGCAGGACATATGCCTCCCCATATGTATGTTTGGGGGACACATACACTGCGACCGGTCTTGCGCCTGTCGCATCCACAGGACTCAACATTTTGGGATTCAATATTTTAAGAATTAACATTTTGCAAATTCAACATTGTATGTAATCCAGAAGGATTGATGATATTAGAATCTTTGCATTCGATTATTGGGGGTTCATAATGATTGTTAGTGTAATTTCCGATGAAATGTTTATTGAGGTAAACATAATAACACTTATGTGAGACATTACATATATTTTTAAGAAATAAATAATATTATCTTCATATTCCACCATGTTATTATTTCGATCCTTCAGTCTTCAATAAAATTTATAATTTTAACCATCAGTTACTAAATTGTTAAAATAGCTATCTTATTTATCGTTACAATACTTTACACAATTCTTTGTATCCATAGATCGACATTCGATGAAATAATATCGAGTTTGTGGGACACACAAATATCTATGTAGAAATTAAAGTACACAAGTACCTATGTAGAAATTAATTATGTCAAGGTAACAAGATCATTTAATTCCTTACATTAAAAAGCGAATATTTTAATAAATCTTAAATCTACTATGAGGATCAAATACAATATAATACAAATAATATAAAAGAAATATCAAAATAAATTGATTTTACTCTCTATTTACAGGCATAACATTAATGTGATGATTATACAAAAATTTAGTTGATGTAAATGCCATCTGGAGTTTATCATAACTTATGTACGTCTAATACTTATAGACATTCGAGTTTATTTGTCCGTCTATCGAAACACGAAGTAATGAGCACAGGGTAGCATATATACACTACGATGTCCTTGTACGTATGTTTATTCTAAAACGAACAAACTCCGCTAACTCTTCGCCGTTTTGTGAAACGGCTTTAGAATATTCTTCATCATGAGCACGCAGCCTTAGCAGCTTTTACAGCTGTGGGACAAAATGAAATACTGTTACGTATATTTAAAAGAAACTAAAGAAATGTACAAAAGCAAAGATATAACGCCTGGGGGCGTAGACAAATGCCACATGCTTCTTTTCCGCACACGCTACTGTTGGTTTTTGTTTACAAATTCAGCAACAGTCGCGTGACGTTTTGTCAACCTTATGTCAAATGCATACATTTTTTCGCGTTAGCGTGTGTGGAAGAGAAGTGTGTGGTATTTGTCTAAGCCCCCTGGCCCACCACACAGGTTTTATATTTCCAGTAAAATACATTAACAAAATCACAAGTGTGTGCACATCCATATGATTCCAGATGTTACATACTTGCGAAAATAAAGGACGGTAGAACTATTTTCACAGTACAGGCTTTGCTTATTCGCTACTAGCTGTCCCACGCAACTTTGTCTGTGTAAATTTTCCCCGTTTTTGCAACATTTCTCATTGCTGCTCCGCTCCTATTGGTGGTAGCGTGATGTTATATAGCCTATAGCCTTTCTCGATAAATGGGCTACCCAACAGAAAAATATTTTTTCAATTCGGACCAGTAGTTCTTGAGATTGGCGCGTTCAAACAAACAAACTCTTCAGATTAATAATATTAGTATAGATAATATAGTATTTTAGTGAAGCAAACAAAGTAAATAATGGTCTAACCTTCTCTCTCTTTTCGTCGTAGTTTCTTTCGTCGCCGATCAATGGCTGCGAGTTCCGCTTTGACCGAATGATACGCCTTGCGCAGATCCGCCAGACGCGTCGTCAACACGTTTATGCGCGTCTGACAATCCCACGTAGGATCTGCTTGAAAAGTTAAATTAAATTGTTAATAGCAAACACAAATGGTATAGAAAACGGCACGAGCAAGTTATTGGTCTGTTTTGTATTTTCGAGTTGTTTGGTACATTGATACTTTACTCGTCAATAGAGAGATTCCTCAATTCCTCACTAAATAATTAAATAAAAAAAACTAAATTATTTGTTTGTAATAATTTGAATGAAACAACTTAGTTTGGGCACAAAATGTCGGTGCTTCGCAGGTTAGTATCAACAATAAGTATTCGCACGTAAAAAGACTTCAACTTCAGTCTCGGTTGACATTCGACCGAGACGTGTATGTAGTGTATGTAGTATGTGTAGGATAGGTATGTCCAGGTGGACCGATACAGGCTGATGATAACGATAACAAGTCGGTATGTACTGTTAACGTTAAGAACTTGTATATATATAGATAGCTAGCAGCTCAGAGGACTCCAATATGATAAGGATTTGACGCGAGCTGTCAAGTGTCAACTTGTTTTTGTATTATTATGTGGGTATTGCCACAAGCTGCGCCTGCTGTATGTTATTATACTAGCTGACCCGCGCAACGCAAAAATTCGTTTGTGTAAATTTGCCTCGTTTTGCAACATTTTTCATTGATGCTCCGCACCTATTGGTCGTTTTCTCCATTAATGGGCTATCCAACACTAGAAAAAAATTTCAATTCGAACTAGTAGTTCCTGAGATTATCGTTTTTAACCAAATAAAAAAAATGTGTGGCACTCGGGGACTGCCGCGGTAAAGCTATTGCATAGCATTTTTATCAAAATAAGCAATTAAAAAAAAAAAAAAAAATCATTATAAAAAACAATGTTTTTAATTTTTTTTTCTTTAATTTTATTTTTAAATTACAAAAAAGGAATAAAAAAAATATTTTTTAATTAAAACAAAACAATTTTTTTTTTTTCTTTAAATTTTTTTTTTTTATTTAAAAAAAAAGTCATTAGAAGTTCTGCTATTCATCGATAGATGGCAAAACTAAAAAGTATCACCACTGTGCCCGTCGGAGTGGGGAGCGTGAGATTTTTTCGTTACGGAATTTCTGGATTCGGTCCCCGCGCTCAAGGCCCGCGATAGAAGCTATGCAATAGCTTAAAAACTTAAGCTTTATAATATTAGTATAGATGTATAAGTATGTATAAAGTGAGATACCCAGGTCCACGTAGAAGTTGTACTTGAGCGGCGCGTGGTGCGCGTGCGGCGCCTCGTCCGTGTCGCGCCGCGCGCGCCGCCCGCGCCGCGCGCCCGCGCACGAGCTCTCCGACGCCTTGCGGGAACGGCTGCCTCCTGACATTGGAACGAGGCGTACGTTACATAAAAGGTTGATTATCTTCAAAACTGCTAAACGGATTTTTATGAAACAAAGTTATGAAGCATCCAAATTAAATTAGCTTTTTAATAAAATAAGAAGCATCCAAATCCGTCCATCCGTTATGAACTAGGACACAGATAAACATAGACACACACGTTGAATTTATAACACTTTTATAAGGCGTTAACAATATATCACGATAAAGAATATGTATAACGAGTTCTAGATTGGAAAGACTTGACAAAGGTCTTCCACCCAGAACCGACGAGGGCACTGGATCAATGATGTTACAGAAGGCGCAGGACAGTGAACCATAAAGTAGATTGGGAGAAATTTATGTCCATCAGTGGGCCGACAGATGATGATGATGATAGTAAGTATATCATGATAGTCTTGTGCGACACGTCTTAGGATGCGCTTCCACTAAAGCGGGGCGGGGCGGATTGTAATTAACCAATCACGGTGCTCAAAATCTCCGCTCCGCATCAGTGACAACAGCAGAGCGGACTTTCAAATAAAAACAAATGAACACGCCGACCCTAACCGAGCGGGAAGGACCGGAGTGGGATGGGAGGAATAGTGGTTGACGGCAATGGCCTCGCGACTGAAACACATTAATTTTGTCCTATATCTTTAAAATTACTACAACTTGACAAAACAAGAGATTGAATTTGACTGATCGGAACACGGCTCAATGCAGCTCCGGTTCGCTTAGCTCAGCTCCGCTTCAGTGGGAACACTTGCCACTTTTCATTGCTTTTCTCTGCTGTGTCTAATAAAAAAGGGTGGGTTTTCACTAAAACACAGCGGTGCGGAGTGGACCGCCAGTTGACCAATCATGGTGATCCAAATATCAGCCCGGCATCAGTGGAAGCAGTGGAGCTGAGCGGACTTACAACAAATGACAAATAAAACAAATGAACACGCGGCCTCGAGCCGCACAAAACGGAGTCGAGATGAGCGGAGCAGAGAGGGGATGGATGGAAATGAAACAGTGGTTGACGACAACGGGGGCAATTGACCCCAGACTTATGTCAAAAACGCCTTCATTTTGTGCATTATCCTCAAAATGACGACAACATGACGTAATTTAAATTGCAACATCGCTCCTAGAGATTGCATTTGACTGATTGTAACTCCTGTGGGCTTAGCGTTTCATCGGACACCATTGTATGTAATTAATATTAATTTTATAATACTAAAACTAGATCCTAAATTTGATCTTGTTACTAACAAAATATGGATGCTGGTCCTAAATAAAAAGTTATTATTATTATTGGCTACAGCTCTGCTCCACTCCACAAACACTTGCAACTTTTCACTGCTCTTTGCCACTCCGCTCCGCATCTAATGGAAACGCTTCCTTACGTTGTCTGTCCTCCGTATCTTACCCTACACGTATTAGCGTAGTACCTGAATCGCGAGATACCAATCAAGAGAAGCAAAAAAAGAGAAAAAATAAGGCTGGTTAGCATATAAATTAATTAAGGTGATAAATTATTACAAACCGTGAGGTTTATCAACGTCGTGAGGTGCTGCGTCGTTAACTCTATTTTCATCTTCGTCTTCTTTACGTTCCGACGGGCTATCTCGTTCCGATATTCGCCGCTCCCTAAAATATACCAACGATTGTGTTGCAATTGAATACTTTAACATCAAATCAAGGACACAAAATACACAGAATTGTAATAATTTGTAGGTACAAAGTGGTGTCCCGTGTGGGAATAGAAGACAATCAGTCGTATAAATTTGACACATGCGCCATCGAAGCACAAGATTTCGTGTTGGTGAGCGATGTCTATGTTTCCTTTGTTTGTTATTTGTGCAAAGTACGCGTGAAACTTTCATTCAATGGTGGGTGGTAGGTCTAAGGTATAGGCACTTGCTACAGTGCCCTTCAACCAAAATTTCGGTTAAAAGGCACTAGCAAGTCAAATTCATAAGTAATGTTTTAAATGAGGAGCGCGGTGCGGTGACATTCAGATTTTAGTCAAACAAGAATTTGGGTGGCACTGATACTGTTATGGGCTAGTGTGATGCTTACTACCAAGCTAACGATATGCTCATCTCTTCTATACCGGCATTACCGGCATTAAAAAAACAATTTTGAGGTATTTTTTGGTTAAAAGCAATAAGTATGTTGTGTGTAGGACTGCACTATAATCTTACAAAATTGTCCACCTCTAAAAAAGAGACAACGCTACTTTGTGGACAATACCTGTCTAAGGTCGCACGATATTTCTCTCTCTTTCACGCTTTCCATTAAACCTTTACTTTTTAATTGAAAGAGATTCCGCAGTCTTGCGGGTCAATTCACGTATTTAAAGCAGTGCAGTTGCTGTTCAGTTGCAGTTAAGTTTCGGCCATTTTTGTATTCTTGTAACTTTAGGATCGATCTCAAATACGCTTGCGTCAAGTATGCGTCCCGAGAGCGTAATAACGTTTTAATCGAAACTTAACTGCAACTGAACTGTAAATGCACTACTTTAAAAACGTGAATTGACCACCAAGTGTACACGTGACCGGCGCGTACCTGTGCGGCGACATGTCGAGGCTGCTGTCGGGCGTGGTGGGCGGCGTGTTGTCCAGCAGCGGGCGCGTGCGGCCCCAGCCCGCGTCGCGCGCCGGAGCAGCGCCGCCCGCGCCGGCGCCCGCCGCGGCACCCGCGCCGGCCGCGGCAGCGGGCGCTGCGCGGGACCCGCCCTCCGCCCCGGCACGACGCTCATCTAAAATAACGTACATTTTAATAAAACACCAATCTTTATAGTATGTAACACGATACAACGTGTAAAAAAGGTGTGATCATATTCAAAGACGAACTGTCCCACGCAACATCGTCTGCGTAAATTTTCTCCGGTTTTGCAACGTTTCTCATAGCTGCTCCACTCCCATTGGTCGTAGCGTGATGTTATATAGCCTTCCTCGATAAATGGGCTATCCAGCAGTGAACGATTTTTTTAATTTGGATCAGTAGTTCCTGAGATTACCGCAAACAAACAAACTCTTCAGCTTTATAATAAAGAGAATTGATTACGAAATCAGTCAGTAATAATAAACAATTATGGAAAAATATAAAACATGTAACTTTCTACAATAAGTCATAAGATAACAACAAAGAACTAATGCATCTTAAATATAATCCTACAGAGTCCTTGAACTATGTAAACAAGTACTTCGCAAACATAGGGAAACACCTTGCCCAAAATATGCAAACCAATTTAAGTCAATATGATAAGACTTATAACATTTTACCTCAACTCAACTCTTTTGGCCTATTGGAAACAGACACAAATGAAGTTGAAAAAACACTCATGAATTTAAAATCTGAGTGTGCTCCTGGCTGGGATAATATTCCCACCATTTTTCTGAAATTGGCCAAAAGTGAACTTGTGCCCATAATAACGCATCTCGTTAACCTTTGCTTTCAACAAGGTACATTTCCAACTCTACTGAAAAAGTCGGTCATTGTCCCTGTGTATAAGAGTGGGGACCAGATGATGTCGAAAATTATAGACCAATTGCCATTCTTCCAGCTCTTTCCAAAATATTGGAAAAACTTTTAAATTCGAGGCTAGTGAACTACCTCAATAGATACCAAATACTGTCTCCCTCGCAATACGGCTTTCGACAAGGCAAGTCTACTGAAGACGCAGTTTTGGCACTCTCTCAACTTGTCACTGAAGAACTAGATATGGGTCATAAGTGCTTATCTCTGTTCATAGACCTAAAAAAAGCGTTCGACACCGTTTCAGTCCCTATTCTTGTGCACAAACTGGAAAAAATTGGTCTTAGAGGTTCTGCACTGTCTTTATTTAAAAGTTACCTTTCAGAGAGGACTCAAAAGCTGAGAATGAATCAGTATACCAGCGAGGACGTCGCGGTGTCATACGGAGTCCCGCAGGGAAGTGTACTAGGCCCAACACTTTTCCTTTTATACATTAACGACCTATGTAGTCTGAAAATTAAGAACGGCCACATCTTTTCCTACGCCGATGATACTGCGATAGTCTTCGTTGGAAATACATGGTATAATGTAAAGCAAAATGCAGAACAGGGCATGCGGTTGGTCACCAAATGGTTAAAGAACAATCTTCTTACCCTAAACACCACAAAAACAAACTACATGTGGTACAGTATCCAAAATCAGACGCGACCTAATGCTGCTCTTCAACTTAAAATACACTCCTGCAATAACTCTGAGACAACTGCTGCTTGTGACTGTCTTGCTATAGATAAAGTATGCCAAACGAAATACCTTGGGGTGACGGTTGATCAGCGGCTGTCCTGGCATCCACATATTGAACAAATTACTACAAGAATGAGAAAATTGATATGGATTTTTAAAACCTTAAGACATGTTGTACCTGGGGAACAGTTGGGTATCTGTAATTCCTCTAGAAATATACTGAAAGCAATCTATACAGCATTGGCGCAATCAATTCTAACTTACTGTATCCCTATTTGGGGCGGAGCCACCAAAACGAAATTACTGGAACTTGAACGAGCACAACGCGCCTTGTTAAAGGTAATGCACTTTAAAAAGAGAAGGTTTCTAACGAGAGTCTATACACAATTAGCAAAGTATAGTCAGTAAGAAAATTATACATTCTTTTGACTATACTAAAAAAACATAAATCCACCACATATATTTTAAGTAGAACACCCAAGAGAAGAAAAGGCATTATTGCGCGTAGTCGAATAAAAACAGAATTTGCAAATAAACAATATAAAAATCGCTCGGTGTACTTGTACAATAAAATTAACAAAAAAATAGAGATTTATACTAAAACGCTACAAGAAACTAAGAAACTGACAACAAACTAACATTATTAAGTTATGAGGAAACGGAGGCTTTATTACAACACTTGAAATAACATATACATACACATACACACACACCCACACATACACACACCCACACCCACACACACACACCCGCACGCACGCACGCGCTGTTTATTAAAATGAACAATAGCTATGGAAGAGCATAGTCACCTGTCACAGGCATTTTTTGCTTACTAGGTGACTTCGATCACAGTTCATATAATGTAAAGTTTTTATGAATAAAATTTATTATTATTATAATATTAGTATAGATTGATATGTGCTAATGATACTGAGTGCACATACTGAATTTTATCAAAATTGGAGTATTCTAATTTTATTTATGTATTAAAAAGTTATCAATTAAAAAATGTATGATTTAAAAAAATCTATGCCGTAATAGTCCAATAGAATTTTGCACCAGGGGAAGTATATAATACTTATAATATGTCATACCTACGCATTTCGCTACTGAAATTTGTGAAAAAGAATATGCTATTACTACGTTTATGTCATAATAATGCAATTGCCTATAGCACCATGGTAAATGCAATACTGACAACATACACTATCTGCTGCTAAAATTTCAATACATCTTTCTGTTTACTTTTATTAAGTTTGAGTAAAAACATACATTATCGAGATGTAAAAGTTTTAACCAAGCACAGTAGAAAATGTGCATTAAAAGATTGTCATTTTAAGCTAATGGATTAGTTTCCAAGTAGTAAAAACGACAACTCTTTAAGGAATGTCAAAAAGCACATTTTATATGGAGATCTCATACAAATGCCTAACTATGACGTCATTATTTCTACTAGAATACGTAAATTCTTTTCAAGTAGTCTAGTAGAAATATTGACGTCATAGTTAGTCATGTGTCCTGTATAATGCTCACGGAAACAAAAAACGGCGACGCATGGAATTACTCATTAGATACTTACGTATTTTTTTTTGTATTTTAAAGTATCATAGAACATTAATATTTTGTTCTAATAATATGTCCTAAAAATTCTTGGATAGACGCAGGTTTACTCATTGAAGTTTGTCGACTCAATTCAAAGTCATCCTGTATAAAATAAGCAGTAGTGTATAGTACCTTTAGAGTGCGTGTGGTGGTGCGGCGGCGCGGACGCGAAGGGCATGTGCAGGCGCTGGCGCGGCGGCGCCGGCTCGGCGTCGGGCGCGGGCGAGCCGGGGATGGTCTCCTCGCACAGCAGCAGCGAGATGTTGCTGTCGTCCTCGCCCGCGCCGCACGCGCCCGCCGCGCCCGCGCTCGCGACGCGCCCGCTGCCCGCCACCACTACGCTTGCGCCTGCGGAAACTTCTATTATTTACTTCACATTACATTTTCACGTGATAACGTCTTATAAATCGATGACAGGGTGCACGCACGAAAAAGTGTCACGGTCCGTCACGTTCCGTCTGCTAATAGGCTGAAGTATTGTGGCTGTCGGCCGCATGCGCCCGGGTACACTAAAGCCGTCACAGGCCCATGCCATGCCTTGTTTATTACAATGTCATCAATGTTTTGGCGATTGCAACGACATGCGATACAATTGGAAAAATAATTTTAAAAAGTTCTCACAGGAATGGTTGTTTAATGTTTTCTTATGATGTTATCACCTATAACTATCGTCCGTAAACCGACTTTACAGACAACCATTTTGATATAAATTACTTTTGATTATATTTTATATTTTAAGCATTAAAATTGTTATAAAAGTAACTTGAAACGCAACCAATCTGCGTCTAGTGACGTCAATTCTCCTAAGATCAAGAAAACTAAACTCAAAATTAAACCAAAAGCCAGCGAGGACTAAGTATGATCCATGAGACACGGAGTGTCATTATCGGAACTATAGGTATATATACGCGCGCAAATAAAAAAAAAAAATTAGATCGAAACCGCATTTTTGCAATAAATACTTTACAATGCTGTAATTTTTAATATACCAATTCTACATTTAATTCTTCAAAATCAAAGCAAAATAAAATATTGCACGTAGAAAGCAATTAATTAGAAAAACACAAGTGGATGTCAATATACCCGTTAAGTTGCCTTAACGGGTATATACGTACTATGTTTCCTCTCGTTCTTGCAGGCGTCCTCGAGCATGAGCAAGGATTCAGCGCCGCTCCACTCGCCCAGCGACTTGCCCGCGTGCAGCGCGCGAGTTGCCGCGCTTGCACCCACGACCGCCGCGGGAACTGCTTCAGAACTACCACCAGAACCCCATTCTTCTACTGATAGTTTGTCGATTATTAACCTGTAATAAACATAATTATTAGGAGTCGGTGAAATATGTATGTTCCGCGGCAGTTCGAGATGACAATGTATACAAGGTTAAACGTGAAAGATAGGCCCATAGGGATTTGCACACCCCGTTTTTAAAAGAATACACGTGATTTACAAATGAACAATAAATGTTTTCAAACTTTCACGATTTTTATACATATTAGATATATTTCGGGACTTAATCGAAATGAATTGAATTATTTAAATTGCCGTAAAGACACCGCGCCTCAGTGTAAAGACGTTGTAAGTGTAGTGTGTAGAAGTACCGACAGTATAAATTATCAAAATTATCTCTTGATAATTTTGACCAGGCGAGGGTAGTTGAAAAACCCCGCGCCTTACGGAGACATCGCTAAGCTGCCATCAGTCGACACGATCGGTGCAATTCGATCGAAACGGCGGGTAAATAAAAGGTTCGTACCTTTAAATACTTCACGCGATTAAGTCCCGAAATATATCTAATATGAACAATAAATGTCTAAGAAAAGAAAGATACATCGAAAAAAAAAAGGCATATATGTAAGTATCGAAAGGACTCACCTTCTATCTGAATCATCAGAATCACTGGATTCGCTTCTATCTTCCGTAGGGAAAGGAACTGGCAGAGGAAGACTAGCTGCGGCCGCAGCTGCCGCCGTTGCTGCAGATTGGTTTATCTGGCTCGACAATTTCTGTATTGTATCACTTAGCACTTTATTGTTCTTCCCTGGTATATTCAGAGGCAAGTCCGCTACACTCTTTCTTCGTTCTAGAATGTTCAGTGGACTTTGTAACCTCGGCACTACTGGCTCCTCAGGCTTTGTTTTCTTATTATCAAGAGCATCGCGTTTCAAATCGATAAAGTTAGGAGGTTCACCGAAAATTGCATCCGTTGTACTTTCGGTAGGCTTTTTAGCAGGCTCCATTTTTATTAACGGTTTCACAGCCTCCAGTTTTACAATTGGTTTTGGCTCTGGCGATATAGAAGACAATTTCACTTCGGGTTTCGCTGCGTCCAATTTAGGAGTTCCCGGCCTATCTTCATTTGGCGGCGGAGACATAGAGAGCCTTTTAGCACTGCTAATAGCTTTCAGTAGCTTTTCTGCAATCTTGGGACCTTCTGATTGTAGAAGGAAACCGGGTGGAGGTTCCGGTAGGACGTCAATTCTCGCCGGACTGTCTGGTTCAGACTTGTCCTCTTCGGTATCAATAAGTGGACTTGAAGGCGGCTGTAGTTTTGATAACTCAGGCTCTATTATTGGTACAGGATCCATTTTCTTCTCAATTTTAACTTTGAGTGGGTTTTCCTTGGGTTCTAGAGTTTCAATTGATACAGAAAGAGGTTTTGGTGATCCTTCCTTCTTTAGTTCTTTCTTGGGTTCTTCTTTAGGGAGTTCAAGTATTTTTGTTTTAGGCAGTTCTAGTAATTTTGTTTTGGGAAGTTCTAAAATTTTTCCTTTGGGAAGTTCTATGAGTTTCGTTTTAGGAAGTTCTATAATTTTCGATTTAGGAAGTTCTAATATTTTAGTTTTAGGAATTTCAAGTATTTTGGTTTTAGGAAGCTCCAGAATTTTTGCTTTTGGCAGCTCTAGAGACTTTGTTTTAGGAGGATCTTCTTTCTTCTTTAGTTCTGGAGTAGGAGGAGAAGATGGAATAGGCACAGGGGTAGGAGTAGGAATACGAGCAGGGGTAGAAATAGAAGGAGTTGAAGTACTAGTAGTAGTAATAGATGTAGTGGTTGTATTGTTCGTCGTAATACTTGTAGCAACAGTAATTTTAGGTTGTTGAACTTCCGGTTTCTTTTGCGGCGGGGGCGTCTTTGGTGGTTCGGGAGTCTTTTCTCTTAGCGGTTCCTTTGTTTCAACTTTTTCTTCTGTGATTGGTAATATTGGTTCCGAATCCATAGGCTCGTCTTTAACAACAGATTCTGGCGATTTCGGTTCTTCAATTACTGGCAACACTGGAGTGGGATCTCGCTCTGCTTCTTTAATCGTTATATCTTCCGGCTCATCGTCTGATGATTGTTCATCATCAGCTGGGCTATCCGGTGAATCATCTATTAGTTCTCTCAATTTTGAAACTTTACTCTTTTTGGAATATGTTTCTTGGTTCTTAGCCGGAGTGAAACCTTCAAACGTTGGTCCTGAACTACCATCGCCAGGGAATGAATCATCATCTAATGAGAACAGTTCATCTTTGGAGTCGTCTTCAGGACTTTGTCGGCCTACTTCGCGAGAACTGCCAAAATCGCGGAAAGGCGACAAAGAAGGTGATCTCAATGTAGGCCGCGCTCTCAACGGATCTTCAGATATTTCTTCGCTTAAAGATTTAGACAATGTTAAAGTATATTTGCTGGGCGAGATGTCATCAAAGATGCGATGCGTTCGCTTTTTCTTTTCATCATGCAATTCCAGTTCAAAAGGTTCCGGTTCTTTGAACTCATAAACATCTTCAGCTTGTTTTTCGGGCTGAGGAGGCTCAGGCGGTTGAGGTGGATTTCCTTGTCCAGGTGTCAAAGACGGTTCTTTGTCTGTCCCTTCACCTTTATTTGCTTCATCATTTTCTTGTTTCACTGTGTGTAGTCCTTTTAATTCTGATCTTATTACGTTAAGATCGTAATCTCGGCCTGTGACGTTAGGACGAGGTTTTTTGGCGGGAGACACAGCTGTTGGGGTCGAAATTGTTCTGACCGGCCTCTTGCGGGGCTTACTTGAACTACTGCTGTCGCTCGACTTGAGGTCTTTGGACCTTGATGGAGCTGTGAAATAATGTTTTATTATGAAAATTCTAACATTACTATAGATAAGTATTTATTGCTAGTTTGTGTTGGTTTTATTCTAGGTACAAATTGGCACAAAATACCGAGTACAAGGTAAGCTTTATAGATAGCTCGCTCTAACAACGCACACATAAATACAATAATTGCATATTTGAAAGACAGAAAAATTTGAAATCCAGACCTAGGAATTAAACCTGAGACTTCCGTTTAACCAAACCGGAAATTTATTTGAAATTTTTGAGGTCTAGTAACATAGTGTGTCTTGACTGGACTGAAAATGACTATGCACATAGATATCGTTCACGGAGACGGATGACAGACCACTTTGTCCGGAAGACGTTTGGCGGTTGTGTGTCTTTTAGCGAATTGCTCGAGCGGGCTTTGTATCAAGATTACTTTCTATACTCTCGTTGTTTTCTCATTGTAATGAATAAAAAAAACGGGTTGCATTCGGGAGTGCCCTACCTTGTGCATTTTTAATATTTTGGAATGGTTAGGGAATAATTTCGCACGAATTGCTTTATTTATCAATGTAAACGTAATATCATTTACGTGGTTAAATACAATATTCATGTATTGCGCTATCGTATACAAACATGACAATTTAAATTAATAAAAAAATTAACACTTCACTATTACGCTGTAGTACAAACACACACGCACACTCGCAGGAGCAGGCATACTTTTCGCCGCGCCGTAGAAATGGAGGGGGATATTACTTCCTCTCCTACGCCGCGCCTGCCATCTACTTTCTCGATCAGATCAAGTGTTCTAACGCGATGTCCTGACGCGAATTTCAAAATTTTTAACCCATCCCAAAAAGTGCACAATGCCGCTAAAGAAGCTTTCACTTCAAAAATTCTAACAGGAAAGGAAGTTAAGTTGATATTGAGTGCCAGTTTTATAGTCACAGGTTTATTTAGTTGGCGATAATTTTAACATATTTAAGACTAGCGGACGCCACGCTGTTTCACCCGCGTAGTTCCAGTTCCCATGGGAATACAGGGATAAAAAATAGCCTATGTCACCCGGGGTTAGTGTAGCTTCACAACGATGAATTTTTTTCAAAACCGTCCAGTAGTTTCGGAGCCTATTCAATTCAAACAAACAATCAAATCTTTCCTCTTTATAATAATATAATATAATATTAAGTATAGATAGTATAGATTAAAGTGCATACTTTTGGAGCTAGCCTTTTCATCGGGCTTTTTAGGAGGTCTCTTTACATCTTCATCACTTTCAGAGTCACTGTCTGAATCAGAACGAGCTGATGATTCTGCAAAACGATATTTATTGTCATTTTCTAAAAAATATATATATACCATATTATTTGTACACTGAAAAGGGAAATTTTCTTACCTTCCGTTCTCTTGGATCTTACACGTCTGCTACTGCTGGTATTCTGCGAAAAATAGAACAAAGTGTTAAAAAATGTTATAATAGAAATCTGTATTCACACACTATACCTAATTACGAGTATTTTGCATTAAGCCTCCACTGCCACTGCCAACGCAGTGGACTTCATTCACAATAACTTCACTTCAAAATAACATACAAATAATTTTATTACCCGACTATGGCGAAGCCAAAAAGGAAGGGTAATGTTTTTAGCAGTCTATATGTTTTTATTAGACTTTTACTGGTTTAAATTTAGAGTTGTGTGAAATGAAACGAATTACAAAGCGGCTGTAATCTATTAGTTAGGGCAACGAAATCCACATATTATACTGCCGATGTGAATCCATTCCTACCACAAGTAATTTGGTTTAGCTGGATGTGTTAACAAGAATGCTGGTACAGTTGTCTCAATGTAACTCGGCCGGATTAAACTTGGCGACAAGTGGTTGCGCAGATGCATTTTTTGGAAGCAAACGGTCACACGAAGGGCGGTAACTAAACTAAGAGAATTGGATATGCGATTACGCATTACATTGTAATAATTAGTATTACAAACTCATGTTTTTTGTGATTATTTTCGTAAAGTTTTTTAAATAGTATTTTTTATATTGTTGAATTAAAATATTGTTACTATTTTTAATCGATCAAACATAATTAATCGTTTTCACTTTTCACACAATTGTTACTATTTTTAATCGATCAAACATAATTGATCAAACATAATTAATCGTTAATTAATTTTAGGGTCGCATATCTATGAAATGCGCTAAAAATATGAACCTAACTTCAAAAAAAAAAGGAAAATAAAAAATCCGGCCGAGTTACATTGAAACAACTGCAACTTTTAAAGTGTCTGTATGAAGTCTGCTTTGCTTGAAGTGGAGAACCTAGAGAAAAAGTGACAAGAAAAGAAACATACCTTTTTATTACGTTGCTCGTGTTGTGTGACATTAAGTGCTATCCGCTGAGGTTTGATCCATTCATCATATCTCGTGTTCCACCCAGTGTAATGTACTCGCAACATACCTTCAGATGATATTTCAATCACCTTTGCTTCGTAGGTCACCTATGGACAACATCGAAAATTGGTTCAGAATGGTCTCCTACTTACTAAGACTGCCAGTAAACTCCAAGGTTTACTTAAAATAATATAAGACTTTTAAAAATTGAATGATGTACCTTTGATTCCGACTGTGTAGGTCCATAATACACCTTCAGTTTATCGCCGACTTGAGCTTTCATGTTAGAGACTGCTGATCTAGTAGATTCATTTGTAGGCCTGAAAAAGGTTTTATATTATGACTAGCTGATCCTCACATCTTCGTCTGTCTGTGCCTGTGTTTTTGTAATTCATATAACAATACTAAAACTGCGCTTAAAGAATAAAGAAAAAATGTTTTACGACCTATCAAATATACAAAATAAAACTTAAAATCGGACAGGCCGTATCGGAGGAGTTCGACCACAAACACCACACGAGATTTTTATACGAATATGTTTTGGAAACTAATAAGTATAACACATGGGCTGTGTTAAGGTGGAAAAAACAGGTATATCTGTGGATAACACAATTTAATGTAGGTACCATACAAGCTGCAAGTCAGTCGTCATAATCTACATAAATACAAGTGTCATGGGTCATATGCGGATCCACGGGGGCACCTGGCCCCTCCTCGGTTATTTTGTTTACCGAATGTCTTGTATTGTATTGAATTTCTTTCCTCATTTGCCTATTGTGCCCCTCCACAACGAGTTTACTTGGGGCACACCCACACCCTCTTCGTTCGTGCAATTCCTACATGGGCGGTGTCGTGTGAAACTAAATGCCCCCCAGATCGGCCACTGCCATTTGCCCCTCGTGCCCCCAGCAGCACAAATTTCATCCTGGATCCGTCTATGGTCAAGACTATCATTATTTAGTAAAACTCACTCAGTGTTCTTCCTCTTTCGCGGTCGCTTGCTGCTATTAGAAGCGATCGTGTTACCGCTGCTCGCAGAATTCGCGCTCTGACTGCGGCGACTCTGCATTTTCTTTATTGGCCCACATCTAACAATAAAAAAAATCTTGAAAATCTTGTTGAGGTGTCTGAGCTTTGCACTATACCAAAAATAACTTTGTATATCAAATTTAATTGTATAATTTAGATATTGAATATTCTTTATTTTCACTCTTTTCTTCATTCATAATGAATATATTTAGATTAATTAATCCATATAAAGGAGAAAAAAGATACAACGGAACTACTGGGAATAAAAAATATGAATATTTAGTCGATAATTATTTCGCGGAACTATTGGAAAAAAATCCCGCTAGTTTAGCCACGGAATTTCTTCTACGGAACTACTGGGAATATGCCCATCACACTAAATATTATAAAGGCGAAAGTATGTGAGTGTGTATGTTTGTTAATTCTTCACGTCTAAACGGTTGGAGCGATTTTAATAAAATTTGGTATGGAGTTAGCTGACACCCTGGATTAACACATAGGCTACCTAATAAACCGCGGGTAACACCGCGGGGCACAGCTAGTTTGTCCATAAAAGTCAAAAAGTTCACAGGACAGTCATTCGATTTGACACATAAAATTGCGTGTGTGTTAGCTGTGTAGTGATTTATACCATTGTAATATAGATGTGTTACCTGGATGCTCGACCTGAGCTGTCGCTATCCGTGGATACGTGCGGGCGACGAGACGCTCGTGAAGTGCTTGTACTCGCACCTTCACCTGCTAGACAAAAGATTTCATCAACATCATCACCAGCCTGTATCGGTCCACTGCTGGACATAGGCCTCTCTTAATTTCCGCCACAACTTTCGATCCTCTCAGCACCAAATCGCACTTTTCTATGCCTATCCGTTTCTGTTACTTAGAACCGTCATTTACTAGAGCGTGAGAGCGACATCACGCGGCGGAATCGACGAATCTCCGTCTCGCTCAAATAAATAACGATTCTAAGTGACAGAAAAGGATAGCAACAAAGGGAAGTGCGATTCGGTGCGGCTAGATGCAGTTCATCCCTTATATAAATTGTATCATCCCCATTCAAAATTGGATAAAACCAACGAGATTGTATGTTCATCGGTTTTCTTTAAAATCAGCTGCAGCGTTAATATCGTTTAATTTAGGAATTCAAAAATGTTATGTAAAGGTCAAGGTAGTGGACCAGCATATTGAGCCAACGTGTAGTGGGTTGGCGGTATGTGGGTAGTTGGCGCCAACACTAGCAGGCCAATCTTATGAAATCAGTTTTTATGCACACGTCAAAGGATCTTGGCGACTGTGTTCACACGTTGGCATCTGGCCCAATGTGTACGAGCCGTCTTTAGGTATACATTTTCTCACAGCCAAAAGGCCCAAAGCGCCATGAATTTTGGGGCGCTTACTCGTTTTGTACAACTAAGACTTAACACATTGTAAACAACTGGCACATGTCCTTAGCTAAAAAATACTTCTAGGTGTGGCCTCTATACACAGAAGTAAATTATCTCGATGAATACAATAGAGAAAATATTAGTCTAAAATTAAGCTGACGTCTGATCCATACTTCCATTACAAATGTGAACGTATCTGTCTGTATTACCTTTTCACGTTTAAACCGCTAAACCTATTTAAATGAAATGTGGTATGGAGATTGTTTGAGTTCTGGGGAAGACCATAGGATAGTGTTTATCGCGATAGCCAAAAAAGTTTAAGCGCGAAAGCTAGTACCTTACAGAAAGTTAGTTCCAAGTTTCTATTACATCAGTATCAATATCGATTATAGATTAAACTGTTAATAAACTTACTTTTGGAGCTGTAAAAATGGCGGATATTTTTACAGCTCCACATTTAACGTGTAAAATATACTTGAAATACGTGAAAACTGGACTAGAATCAGACTTTTTAATTTAAGAAAACTAGAAAGAAAAAAAAACTTGAAACTGGGGCACGCACAGAGTGTGCGAGCCATAATCCCTACCGAATAATATCGGAGAGAAGAGGAAAAAATAAACTTACTTTTGGAAGATAACGGTCGTCTCTTAGGCGTTCTTTTCTCATGGTCCGTCTTCACAGGCGTAATAGTACGACCCTTGGACTGCGAGCGCGGTTTGATTACGGCCTTCTCTTCACTAGTGCTACTCGATGTAGAACTCTTATCTTTATCTTTTTCCTTTTTCTCCTCCTTCTCTTTGTCTTTTTCCTTTTCCTTCTCTTTCTCCTTTTCCTTATCTTTCACCTTTTCCTTATCTTTCTCCTTTTCCTTATCTTTCACCTTTTCCTTATCTTTCTCCTTTTCCTTATCTTTCTCCTTTTCCTTTTCCTTCTCTTTTTCCTTTTCCTTCTCTTTTTCCTTTTCCTTCTCTTTTTCCTTTTCCTTCTCCTTCTCTTTTTCCTTTTCCTTCTCTTTTTCCTTTTCCTTCTCCTTCTCTTTTTCCTTTTCTTTCTCTTTTTCCTTTTCCTTATCTTTCTCCTTGTCTTTTGCTTTTTTCTCCTCCTTCTCTTTTTCCTTCTCTTTCTCTTTTTCTACTCTGTGAATTGAAATAAAAAATCCTAGTTATCATTACACTGTATAAAACAAAGTCGCTTCCTGTTGTCCTTCTAAATTACGCAACAGTTTATGATAAGGTTTTCAATATCATTTAAAACATTTCTTATGAATGATTTATAGGTATAATACATACATACATACATAACAACCCATATGATGGCCCACTGCAGGGCACGGGTCTCCCCAGTAGAACCTACTAGTATGTAGATCCTGGGGGTAATTGCCATAATCACCACGCTTGGCGAGCGGGTTGGCGATCGCAGTAAGGCTTTAAGTACGCAGAGGACGCTGCTGCCCGTCCTCCGGAGTGAAATCCCTTAGTCGCCTTGACGACACCCACGGGAAGAGATGGGGTGGTACTATTCTTAAGCCGGCACCACACGGCGATTAAAGAAATACATGCTAATATAAAATCTGTTATATAATAATTGAACAAACTTACTTAGGGGTTACCGTAACGACCAATGGTTGATTATCAGCGCTGTCCTCGCCATCACTGAGCCGAGGCTTTTCTTTGGACTTGTCTGGCTTCTCTGGTTTCTCTTCTTTCTCACTTTTATCACTTTTGTCTGTCTCACTTTTGTCAGAGGAGTCTTTGTCTTTACCGCGTTGCTACGAAATGTAAATAACTCGACAGGTTAAATTAGTTTATGTGTCTATGGTGTACAAGTTGCAAGGATTTCAAGAAATAGACACTGATAATCAGAGTGAATCAGATATGTTTTAAACTATTGTTACAGCTTAACTAGAGTGACAAGGTGTAACAAGGTGAAAGACTTTCTAAACTGGATCAATGATCGATGTACGATGTCCACCAACCGGACGACGCTGTAGCGCAACGCAGCGCATGCGCGCGCGTGCGCCAGTATCCGTTAGCATTTTGTTTACTTATTACTTCCGAAGCGTTTTGTTTAGTTCGGGCACCTATGTCACCAGCGGCTAGAAAGCGACTAGCGAATGTAAATCACGTGTAAAAAAAAGAGATAGATATTAATCTACCCGTTCACACTGCCGGCAATACTACTAATATACTATTCGCTCTATACTGCATTTAAAAAAGGTAGCCGTATGTATGTATCTTCGCGATTTTCTCGAAAACTAGTAATTCGATTTAGATGGGGTTTTCGCTATTCGACTGCATATTTTACGGGGAAGGTTTTAGAGCATAAAACGATGTCCTAGCTTATAAAACACTAGAGATATAGACTAAAACATAGGACTGAGTCAGAAATTTGCATTCGGTGATGTGCTTGATATTTTACTTTTTTCTTCAATGTGGTTAATTTTTCTTATTTGTTTACACGGAAGGGATCTACAATATACATCTATTGTACGATAAAAACGCTCAAGAAACGTTATTATCCGTTAGCATTTTGTTTACTTATTTTTTCCGAAGCGTTTTGTTTCCTGAATTTACTATATTGACGCGAATTAATTTTATAAAGGCATTCATGTTTTTCAACTAAACAGATAAGTTTTTCATCTGTATCCATATATCTGCAGCCGAACGCCTCCATGCGCGAGGAGCCGTCCGGCTGCGACGGCACGCGCGAGGACGTAACGTGCAAATACGAAAGTTATGGCTAAGTTTAGAAGTTTGAATTTCCTTTGGCACAGCGTGAAATGCGCTGCGCTGTTCATCATGTTGCATCATCGTACATTAGTCTGCCTGTCTATCAGTATATTACTCCTCTGTTTAAGGACGTAAGTCAAAGCTTAAAATTAATACGAGAATTGTTAAATGTTTTAGGGTTTATAACTTTCAAAATAACAGTTTATTTTCAATTATCGCTTTCTACAAGCCTAGTTTATAATAAAGCGAATTGATATAAGGTTAAAATACCAATTTTAAGCTTTGACTTACAACCTTATATAGAGGAGTAATATAAGCGCGAGTGTATGGTAGAATCATCGACTATGGCGTCCTTAAACGTGTCGTCCGGGTCGCGTGCCCTGGTCCCCCCCCCCCCTACTAGATCCGGCTTTGCTGTCTAAAAATAGTAACCAATAGAATTGCACAAAATCTCTGCTCCGCAGCTTCGCTCCGCTTCAATATACAGGCTGCCTTATACTACTAACGTAAATCCACTCTTAACACAAGCAATTTAGCTACCAGACTCTCATCTCGCATTGCTAGTTATCTTAAAAAAATAGATTTATGTTTGTATGAGTATGCTAATTTTGAGATTTATGACATATTTCTGGCAGATAGGTATCGCAACCGTTACAAGAACTCTATGGCTGTAACCTAGTGTTACCTGCGTAGGAGTGCCAGTGGGTGTAGAACACGCCGAGGCCGAAGCAGAGGCTGACGTAGAAGATGAGGTAGGCGGGTGCCTGTCGCGGTCGCGGATGAGCGAGCGGCCGGCGGGCGGCGTGCGGGCGCCGCGCGGGTGCGCCACCAGCGTCACGCCCAGCTTGCGGTAGAAGTCCTCGTAGCTATGTAGGAACCTGGTACATACACATAGAGGCTTAATAAGACTTATACACTGGCTTCAGGCACCTGTGTCACCTGCGGCGAGAAAGCATCAAGCGATTTTACCGCTCAAGAAATAATAATATCTTGGGACAACTCACACAACGCTATCTGATCCCAAACTAAGCACTATAGAAACCAGACAACTGATAAACATACTTATGTATTTCTAAATACATACATATTATAGATAAGTAACACCCAGACACAGAATAAACCATCGTGCTCATCACACAAAGTTTTATCCTGGGTCGAACCCGAATAAAACTTTGTGTGATGATCACGATGGGATCGAACCCACGACCTCTTGCGTAGCAGTCGGATACACGCCCACCGCGCCACACAAGCGGTGTACTTAAGGTGCGTACATACTTATGTAAATCCCGTGTAACAAAAAAGATACAGATATTAATATAACCGTTCATACTGCCGGCAAGTGCTCGCTATATACTGCATCTCTTTTGTTTGCACGGACGGGATTTACAAAATACATCTATTGTACGTTTCTTGAGCGATGAAAATCGCTACTAGCTTCTCGCTCATCGCCGTTAGTGTGACGAGGCGGCTCACAATTATGTTTTAATAAAAAGGTGTAGATAGGTTATATGAACAACATTTGATCTTGAAAAATAAATATATATATATATATATATATATATATATATATATATATATATATTTATTTCACACTATTATAAAAAGTTGTAAAAGTAGTAAAGCATGATTTAAATATCACGAGTCTATTGACTATTGCCGGAAAACTTGGTCAATTGTCTAAATATTAAGGTGACACTTGCGCTTGCAACCAATCTACACCTTTTTATTTAAAACATCATTGGTGCCTCTATTATCCATTTATGTGAAATGACTGCACATAATATATAATGTCAAATTTTCAAGTGAATTCTCTTTCTTTTTATGAAATGTCAAAACGACACTTAAAATTTGTATAGAATAACTATATAACTGATGATGAATTTATAATTATGTAAACGAATACTAAAATTAATGATTCGGCGATAAGTACTTATGACTTATTGCCGAATCATTAATTTTAGTATTCGTAGACGTGATTATAAATTCAATGAAATGTTAAAATCAGCTACACAATTGTTAAGATTAATTTTGTTTATCAGAATCCTCCTCTACTACTAAAAAGCACAACCCATATGACATAGCTTGAAATTTCAGTGTACTAGTTAAATTGAGGTAATTTCGATAGTAATTGTGCTGTGCCTGAGACTTCGTCCACATGAAGTTGTAGTACTGCTAACTCCTTATAGACGTTAGCGCGATTACAAAAGTAACCTCAATTACTCCTTACATAGTAAAAAAAGAGTCCTGTCAAAATCCGTCTAGCCGTTTCGTAAATTAGCCAGAACAAACAGACATTATTTCATTAGTAAAAAACTGTTATTTTAACATTACAGACTTCAATTTTATTTATTACTAGCTGTGCCCCCCGGTGTTACCCGCGGTTTATTAGCCTATGTATCCAGGGTGTCAGCTAACTCCATACCATCCATCTCCATAATTTTATTAAAATCGCCCCAGCCGTTTAGACGTGAAGAAGTAACAAACATACACACTCACAAACTTTCGCTTTTATCATATTAGTGTGATAGTGTGATTGTATATATAATTCTTTTGTGCGTGTGTATGTGACTGAAGTCCTAAACAGCAGGACCGATTTTGATGTTTTTTTGTGTGTTCCAATGGATTATAACTATTTATTATACGGGAATTAACGCGCAATGTTTACCTTAAAATTGCTTGACGTTTCGACCAGGTTGCACCGGCCGTGGTCACAAGCGGACTGTCGCAGCAATGTTAAGACTCCGTCAGGCCGTTGAATCTTCATCTGCCCTCACTTTTTTGTTTCTCGAAAAGTTAGGGTCACTGAACACTACACTGATTGTGTCCATGTTAACCGACTGCGAACTAATACGAGGTTGTGTTTTACGAATCACTGGATTCCACGTCACGGATAGTTGAAAGCCCTCTTCCCGATTGAAAGTTTTATGTTTTTTTAATTTCAAACGCTTCACGCACAATTCTTGAATAAAAATGGCGGTCTGTGGAGAGGGTTTGTGGACGATGAAACTCAATCCAGTGATTGGTGTTCGACTGCAGTATGTGTTCTGCAGTTGCCGATTTGTTCGCTTGCAGGTTTTTCACTGCTGCAATGTGTTCTTTTAGCCTTTCCGCTATAGTTGGCTTTGTTTGGCCAATGTACGAACTACCACAGCTGCAATCAATTTTGTAGACACCTGGCGTCTGCAGAGGTATAATATCCTTCGGAGTGCCCACCAAGTTGCCCGCTTTAGCCACCGTTGTGAAGATCGTACGAATCGAGTACTTTTTGTCACTCCTCTGACGCAGGGCAAATAAGCAGGTCTGTTCACCTCCGGAGGTTTGTCACGTTTTGGGATATGCTTCATTCTTCGGTACACCTGATATCCATTTTTCTTGAGTACCTCCTGAACATGGACTAGCTCTTGCCCCACATGATCAAGGTCACAGAGGTCAAAGGCTCTGTTTTTCAATGACGTCATCACGGATTGTAGGTGACGAGGATGGTGATGTGACGTAGCATGCTGGTATCTGTCAGTGTGTGTGGGTTTTCGGTGTACACAGTGTGATAGCGATCCATCAGTTCGCGCTGTTATCTTGATATCCAGGAATGACAACGATCTATCCGTCTCCATTTCGCATGTAAATTTCATCTTTGGATGAATGGAGTTAAAGTGCCACATATACTGATCCACATCATGTTGGCTTCCTCTGACGACAGCAAACACGTCATCTACGTACCTCTGCCACAGTTTGATGATTGGTGGACCTAGAATTAGTGCCTTCTCTTCAAAATGCTCCATCCAGAGATTAGCTAGTGCCGGGGTTATGGGGCTCCCCATTGCGACACCATCTATCTGGAGGTAATATTGACCATGAAAGAGGAAGTAGTTTCCTTCCAAACAGTGATTCAGCAGATCAATATAATTGAACGGTAGCTCGTTGTCACTTAGTCTATCTCTCACCACATCCAGACATTCCTTAATCGGAACATTGGTGAACAGTGACTCAACGTCAAAACTCACCATTATGTCTCCCGGTTCCAATTAAACATTTCCTATAATCTGAGCGAAATGGCGCGAATCTTCCACGAAAGACGTTGTTCTTCCCACGAGTGGCTGTAATACAGACGCAAAGTGTTTTGCCAAGTCGTAAGTGGGACAGGCAATTTGACTTACGATGGGTCGCAATAGCATGTTGGGTTTGTGTATCTTAGGTAGCCCATATAGTTTTGGTGGTTGATGTGGTTTCGGTTTGTACAACCTCTCATACTCATCTTCCGTGAAAAGGTCTCGGTGTTCCTGGATCAGAGCTCGAGTTTTACGTGTTACTCTGGCTGTTGGGTTATAAGATACTGGCTTATACACCTTGTTATCACATAACAAATCCCGCACTTTCTGTTGATAATCAGTAGTATTCATCACTACAGTGGCGTTTCTCTTATCGGCCTTAAGCACAAATATATCCTTATTTTCCCGAATTTCTGGATTGGATTTAAGAGATTCACAATTGAACCCCATTCACAAAAAAAAGAGTAGCGAAGTTCGCCGGGACAGCTAATGTATACAAGGTGTTACAAAATTAACTGCAAGATTTTTTTGTGAAACATCAGAAAAATTTGCGCAGTTTATTTTTCGCCCAATTCTTACAGTAAATTATTTAACACCTTATACATATAATGTATAGATAAAATGTACTTACTTCTTATAAGCCTGTTTGCAAAGATTAGTAATACTTGTTGTAACTGGATGAAAACCCATCTTATCTGCAATAGTTTTCCACTGGTTTTGATTGGTTACCCTGTTATATCCACCAAGTTTTTCTACAACCTAGAACAAAGAAACATGTTCAATAAGTTGCAAAGATTGAACTATAAAACAAAATAATCTTTGTGAAATAGTTTTCAATTTTATTATACCTTGAATAATCTGTACAAGTCAATATCTTTGTTGGCGATAGTCGGGTTCCTGTTGAGTGGTGTTCCACGCTCGTCCATGAATTTATAAAGTTGTGCTACAAAGTGATCCTTCTCTTCACGAGGCTCGTCGTCTGAACTCTGAAAAGTATTGTATAAATAATACAGACAACATAAGATAGAAAAATTCAAAGTTTATACTCAGGAATTGAACCCGAGACTTCCGTATGCCAAACTGGGGCAGGAATAAAACCATCTATCTGGACTATGTTACTTACTAGACCTCAAACTTTATTAATATAATAATTGCATTTTTGAAAGATAGAAAAACTGTTTTTCTATCTTTCAAATTAATTAAGTAATTGGTAATAAATGCCTATTAATATTACTATAATATTCGGCCAGCACCATCATAGTTTGTTGAAATGCTCTCTGTAGTATATGTATAGTGTGTATATTTAATATATTTGCATTCTTTATAAAGATGTTAGTAGTAACTTAGTAGCCAATCGAAAACATTTACATCCAGGCGCGGATCCAGAACCCAACCGGCCAAGTGTGAATCGCTCGCTTAACGGTTTGCCTGTCACCCTGTCAAACATGCCAGAACATTGTAAACATTCTCCAAAAAAAGCTCTTTTAGTCGAGTCTGGGAGGGGGTAGCAATTTCCTCTGTTGACCCTCTCTTTGATCCGCGCCTGTTTACATCAAAGTATACGAATAATATCACTAAAACTGCACTGCTCGTCTGCAACGGATATAACTAGCACTCGATGGTCTGAATTGGTCTAAGATTCCGTTTCCATGCGATGTCTATATGCCCATTATACGAAGATTATCTTTACTCTCAATATTTTGTCGTACCTAATTGAGGTTGGAATACTTACATCATCAGAAGTATTTCTGGGCTCGTTGAATAGCGCGTCTCTATCCCAATGAGGCGGCAACACACCATTATTGAGATACTGAAGCGCGGCCTCAACGCCCGCCCATTCTAATGGAGCACTACCTTTACGAAACTCACGGGCCTCTTTCTTTGGAACTGTGTAGCTGGTGACAAAATATTTGGCATGTAACATGTACTCTATTTCATAACTGCAGTTGGAGTGTACAACTGCTGAAGCTGCCCAAGAAGCTGAGATGTGTTGGAACCATCCAACACATCGGCACCATTTGGTAAGATTTATAAATTGTTGTTCTTAGTCTGGGTGTGCTTTATAGACCTTATAAATTTTGATCATTGAGGAACTGTATATGTGGAGAATAACAACTGCGTTGTGTAAATTAAATAATACAGCCATTCATAGAAATAAAACTACCTCAGAACAATGTAGTAGTTGTTGTTGTTGTACTGAGATAGGTTTGGTCCGAATTGCTGTACTTACTATAATTTATTATTAACATCATGATTCGCAATAGATTTTAGTTATAGCAACTACTTTTTGACAAATTGTTTTTAAGACAGGGAGCGATCAGGGGTCCAAAAATCGTGAATTTCTAGTGATGTCAATATCAAAATCTATACTAATATTATCAAGCTAAGGGTTTGTTTGTTTGTTGACCGCGATAATCTCAGAATCTACTGGTTCGAATTAAAAAAATCTTTTATTGTTTCATAGTCCACTTATCGAAGAAAGTAATAGGCTATATAACATCACGCTACGACCGGAGCGGAGCATCAATGAAAAATGTTGCAAAAACGGGGGAAAATGACGCAGACTAAGTTGCAGGGGTCAGCCAGTTATATATAAAACTAAAACACAATACTCACTATCTACCATCCTTGAAGGACCTGACAAGGTAGTCCTCCTTGACCTTAATCTGCGCAGTAGGAGCTACAACTAGTGCGGGGAAGGCGGGCTGGTGCGGCCGCCTGCGCTCGGCGCCGCCGCCCGCCTCCACCAGCACCACGCGGCCCACGTGCGGCTCCACGTCTGCCTTCACGCGACGACCGCTGCCTGAACCCTCGCTCTCCTCCGACCTACGGGAAGTATACTTTAGTACAGTAGCGGATCCAGTATTGTCGCTAGGCGAGGGCTTGGATTGTCGTTTAGAGGGGAGGGGGCTTGAACCAGATAAGGCCATTTGTTGCACCACTGACACGAATCTATAATAATAATATCTTGGGACAACTCACACAACGTCATCTGGTTCCAAACTTAGCAGAGCTTGTATTATGGCAACCAGACAACTGATAAATATACTTATATATTTCTAAATACATACATATAATAGATAAATAACACCCAGACACGGAATAAACCATCATGCTCATCACACAAAGTTTTATCCTGGGTGGGAATGCAACCCACGACCTCTTGCGTAGCTGTCGGACACACTCCTTTTTATAGAATTCCAAGTAAAAAATCTGTATGTTCCATATTCCCTAACACTTTCGAGTATAGGATTTAGTTAATAATTTGTACGTAAGGACTCAGATGATTTTGTGGGGGAGCTGGAGCCCCCTAGCCCCCCTCTGGATCCGCCATTGCTCTAGTAACAAATGTACTTGGTGTACATTTGTTACTAGAGCAATGGCGGATCCTATATCTTTTATCCGATATCTTTTATAAATACTGGGCTGTCTTGGTGGGTACCACAACTGTGTAAGTTAAAAGTTAACATTACAAGTTCAGTGAAATTGTAATGTTAACACGTCACTGTGTTTCGGTTGGAGGGCACTGTAGCAAGTGACTACAGGGCAAATAGGACTAGTGAACTAATGTCTCAATTGAGGAGCATGTTACGTATTCCGATTTTTGCCAAACACGGATTTCGGTGGCACTGATACTGTTATGGGCTAGCGGGACGCTTACCATCTGGCGCACGACATGCTCGTCTCTTCATTTCGTTGTATAAATTTATTATATACAGTGAATCCCAAAAGTATGCCACACAGAGGGTAAGTACCTTATTTATTGTAGATACAACATTTTACTGAAAGGAGACTTCATTATGATTTTGAAAATACTTCAAACCTTGCATGACAGGGCAATTGGTTAACCTAAACCTCATAAGGTTAGTGTTAAAAAAAAAAAATCAAACATAGCTTTGGAGAAAGAACATTCTGTACCATAGGCCGATCAAGAGGGGGCACGTGGGTACGTGCGCACCCAAGACGGTTGTTTTGTGTACCGAATAATTTCTGGTATTGAGTTGTCGTGCGTGCGACTTACACTTGGCCAATGTCGGGTAATACGAAATGCAACACCCCCCCCCCCCCCTTCTGACGTAAGCATGTTAGATCTGGCACTGCCATTTTTGTCCCTCGTGCCCCCCCCAGAAATCCTGGATCCGCCCATGGTACAGAACCTGGACGAATCCTGCTGTATATGTTACACTTGGTGATGAAGTGTCCGTTCTAGCTGAAAGAGGATGTACTCTTTCTAGACTTACATAATCCTATAGCTGGTTATTGATTGCAGATTGGCACAAAAATAAGAATGAGTTTAAAACAAGATTTTAACATCCAGTGCCTGTAACATCTTTAAACAAATTCCTGTCCTGTCCTGTATTTATTAATTTTAATCTTGCTTACATTTTTGCTATTTCTGACCTATATAATTTCCTCAACATTTTCTACTGAAAACACTACAAGAATGAACTTACTGAGCCCTCCCTCTCCTGCCCCTTCGCCCTGCTATGACAGGCGTAGAGAAATGTTCAGGATGTGTGAGAGGCAGCTGATCCAGAGTTTCACTCTCGTTGAAATGTCGTCCACTTTTAAGACACAACGCCGACCGTCGCAGTGTCGTTATATCGCCATCATCAAAGACTATAAAACATAACATATTTTTTTTTATCAGGCTGTGTACTATATTTGGCAAGAAACCCCTGATCCATTATATATACCAAGTATAATTTGTGTTCCAGGTACCAACCAGTAATTATACTACACATATACATACTGACTGAGTTGTGTAGACATATATAATATTTAGGGGTCAATTTTTAGAACTTGTTGACCCCTGGTAAACCAATATCTACCCCAAGGAGTTGATTTCAACCCTTTTGGTAATCCCTGCTCTAAGAGCCTAAATCACTTGGATTTTAGCTTTAGAGGTATTGTTAAATTCGTCTCACAGTGACAATTGGTACATTAAAATAAGGAAAAAAAAATGGAGATTTTTATCGGCAAAATAATTCAGTTACAGTATATAATAAATACAAGCAAATTGTTTTTTTTTGTTTTATAATAATTAATAAAGAGGGTTACCAAAGCAACTATTAACATTATACAACTAAAAATCCTTAGTGATGGTGAACATTTATAATTCAGACATAATTGTATTTGTATTAGTAATTTCAAGGATATTTCACTGGTGACAATGGTCAAGGGAAAATAGAAGGCCAGAAAGGCAACAGAAAGAAATAGTGGTTTAAAAAAGTCTATCCTATTAATATTATAAATCCAAAAGGTTGTGACAATGAATGTTTGTAGCTCTTTCATGCTACTACTGAACATTATTTGATGAAACTTCACAGTTTTAGTTAATACATTGGAATAGCACATCCAAACTAATAAAGCAAGTCAGTCTGTTACATTTTCATGCTTCAACTCCAAACCAATATGGAAGTTTAAGTTCCAAGAAAGGGCATAGGATAGTTTTTATCGCGATAATTGACGGAGCCACGGGCGAAAGGTCAATTTGGTGAATTTCACACGAAAATTTTATTAATCGTCTGCGTAAATTTCCCCCGTTTTTGCAACACTTTTCATTGCTGCTCTTCTTCTATTGGTCGTATCGTGATGTTATATAGCCTATAGCCTCCCTCAATAAATAGGCTATACAACAGAAAAATATTTTTTCAATTCAGACCAGTAGTTTCTGAGATGGCGTTTAAACAAACAAACTCTTCAGCTTTATAATATTAGTATTGATATTTACTTAATATATTCGAACATTTTCCTGGATAAAAAGTAGCCTATGTGCTATTACAGACTATAATCAATATCTGTGCTAAATTTTATTCAGATCCAGTTACCCATTGTGGTGTAACTGAATAACAAACATCCATCCATACATCTAAACTTCTGCATTTATAATATTAGTATAGATAAAATAAACCTCACCAACAGTGTATTGACTACAATCCTGTATCTTTGAGATCACAGCTTCCATGGCATCTTTTTTAGGATCTTGCTTAACTTCAACAGTGCTTCCAACTCTGAGGTTGCCTTTAATCACATCATCATTCACAGTGATAGTTCCACCACCAGCTTTTAGAGTTACCTGTAAACAAAACATACATTTATTTATTTCATCATACCTACAGCTATCATTACAGGCAAATCTAATACATTATTTTATTAAAATAAGTGAATAAGTTACATTTTAAATATATTACATGTAGTCTGTATGAATATATATACTAGAAATATAACATATAATAGGCAGAGTGCTTAGGATCCAGAGAATACTACTTCAACTCCTTCTGGCTGAAGCAATAGCTAAGTCATATGTTTACCAATAAGAGCATTTTTCTAATGTGCTAAAACTATGGCTGATATTATTCATATCATCATTATCATGATCCTTACAATATATGTATAGAAAAAAAAACATGAGAAGAGATAAATATTATACAGATTTGTCAATATTGAATTAGATAAAAATATTAATTCATTTTATTATTCTTTACAAAGATTAATGACAACAAATTTTAACAAACATATTCAGTATTTTAAATGTTTAGGGGTCCTTTGAAAAAAATACCTCATACTCCAATAAGACAAGCCCAGTAATTATTTTATGCAATGATTGTATTTTGAAAAGATGCCTGTCCAACCTGTATTTTGTGACAGTCTTCTATAGATCAACCTGTTGTGTCAGATAAGTCTATTTAGGTCATCCAATTTTTGTTACCTAATGAAAATAATAGTATGCCTTATAGAATATCTTGGTCACAGACATTTTTATCATATCCCTAGATACAATTCAATATATGACTCACTATCTCTATAAACTTTAGGACATAAAGGTTTTGCTCAACAACATTTAAACCTAGTCTCTACCTGAAATAACAACCAAGGTCAGGATTTGTTGCTACCGTCTCATTTTATTAACTTGTTTCTATATTAACATGGTATTAAATAGCAGTTAGAGTAGAAGGAGTATTTGTTGTGATAGGTGTATAAATGTGTACTTACTTTGCACTTGATATTTCTAACAACTTTCTTGATTTTGGCTTCACAAAAAGCTCCTTTGTACTTTGCACTGACATCAGTACCAACGGGCAGGAATGGGGGATCGTCTCCCTGCTGTGATACAATAAAGATACACTTAAATACTGTTAAAAATGAATACTTTTTGTAGTTCATTAGCAGAAAAATCTTACCATTTTATAAGACAGTTTGAGGTGATTGAAATCTGCCAATCCTAGAAATTAAAATGGTTATTAATAAAAGGTATTTGGAGAGGTTATACATTCTTATAAGGTAAACACTTAATTTAGCAATAATGTATGGGTCTTCAGCACAACGAGAAGTGCTGAATTCAGGAAACATTAGAACAAGTGCGTCGCGTCGCAGGCAACAGACATACTTTTGTACATAATTAGTACATATATGAGTGTCTACTTAGAGTAACCATAATACAGCAATAGATCAATGAAATAGACAAGTTTGACAACTGATGGGACTCATAACAATTTACTTGGCACTATCAGGGTTCAATATGTGGAACGAAATGATTCCATCACAGGAACAATATTACCATATTTCTATAACGTATAGTGTAGTCTTATAGAACACAATTAAATAAATAGTGAGATTGACATTACGTTAAATTTGAGGCATTTTGTTAGGTATTGTGCTACTTTTGGTATCAAAGACTAACAACAAGCAATAACAACAAGCGTTGTATAGAAAAGAAAGTTGATTGCGCGGCAAATGGAAGACTAATAATGGTACCTGAATAAAAATGATTATGTAGATGTATACCTTCTAAACGTAAGAAATCTAACACCGCATTGACAAATCACATTGGAAAAATGTTAAGAATCAAAAGAAATACACTTAAAATCCGACAACCATTTTTCGTTCTTTTCAATGGCCCACTGATAAAATGACACATTGAGATTGGTGTTGCCCTATAAGAAATCATTGTAAACTGTGACTAATTTGCTACTTTTTTTCATTACCACATTGTTTAATAGGGTTGAGAAACATTATTTGGACTAATTGCGGTTATCTGTTACATTTTGCTTTATCTGTGGTATTATGAATGACACAAATGAACAGTGAACACGTCAAACAAAAATAGTTTTTGTGTTTTACGAAGATACGAAATGATGTTTTGAAAATGTATTTACTGACATTTTCGCGATTTTGGTGTGCGTAGATATTTCTCAGATCATTTCATATGAAAATTTTAGTACATCGGCGTACCATATTGTTATCAAAATGAAGGCTTTACTAGCAACTGTGATCAGTCTTGCACTTACGACTGTGGTTATCGGCAATGCCTATTACCAGAAGAAACAGTTTTATCCTTCGATAGTCTATCTAACAAATTCAAATCCCAGTATGGCTGTAAGTATACTATGCATTCTTTTTCATTAACCTCATTGCAAACATATTAATGACCTAGGACTCCGCCATTAAATATTAATTTGACAATATTTTGTTTTATCTAAACAGTGCAAATATCTTGTAACGAATACCTCGGTCTATAAGGAATGTACTAGTTAACAAGAAATCTAATTCCAGGTGATGTATTTGCAAGCCTTTATACTGGTACTACTAGTAGGTAAACTGTTGAGGAAGATATTCTTTGGGCAGCTGCGTCCAGCTGAATTCGAGGTAAATTGATAACACCACCAGGTAAAATTGGTATACACTTTCCCTAAAAGTATACTACAGAGCCATTATTTTTATTTTTTTAGCATTTGATTGAAAGGTCTTGGTACGCTATAACAGAAACATGTTTGGCGTTCACAGTCTTCAGAGATGATTTTAATCCAAAATTTATTGCGTTGTTCACTCTACTGCTGTTCCTCAAAGCATTCCATTGGCTTGCCGAAGACAGGGTTGACTATGTAAGTAATCTAAAAATAATCATAGACAAAGAAACATTATGACTGTCAATTAAGATGAAATTAATTGCCTATAGGGATGTATGTAATGCCAAGTATGTAAATGAATAGTCATGATCATAGCTGGTCTATTTATTAAATTTCCTATACAGTTATTTAATACTATGCTTATATTGATCAACTGTAACTTTATTTTATAAACATGTAGTTAACAAAGGTGTATGGTTATAATTTTCTGGGATAAAGGGAATCTAAATAGAATGGCGTTTATAAGGACTCCCCCCCACCATAGAGATTACAATCTCATTTTGAACAATTCTTATTCAATTGATTTTATTTTTGTTAACTGAATGCTGGACAGAGAACATTTCCCATGCTGTACCTGCTATAGTAAAATAAATAATTATAATTCTGAACATAGTTTTTATTCACAATTTAAAATATATAAGAATTTATAATCATCAAAATGCATATGACTATATTAATGATTTTACAGTAGGACAAGATATGAATTTGACAATGAACTAGCCTATTACATGCTAAAAATGTACATGACTATTTACAGTTTCATTTAAATTTATGTATTATGGTCAAACTATTATTCACATCCTTGAAAAAACTCCACATTTTTGTTATAGACCTTAAATAAAATTAACCTTGACCCTGATTATCTGATCTCTTATTAATCTGCTACACTATTTTTAATATTAATTTTAATATGAAAGCCATTTTAATCTGTTGACTCAGATGTTTAATGTAACAACAAATGGTGTAGTCTGTGTTTACAGATTTACAAAGACAATTAAGAAAATTAGACCAATCATGTATATAGCCTCTAGAATTTTCCATTAAATTCAATATATTGGCCGTAAACATCAGGCCATAATATGCATTAATACGACAACCAAGTGTGCGGGTGCGGTGGCGGGAAAACATTAATGGTGAAAAATTATGTGATCAGTTTAATAATATCACATGACATTTAGTCTCACCCCTTATCTCAAAATTGGGCTAAGACAGTTTTCGTATTTCTTCTGTCTATTCTTCTATACTATTTTTTCTTTACGTTTGGCATGTTCTCACGATTTTTTATTTTTCAGATGGAAAGAAGTCCTGTCATAGGATGGCTATTTCATGTCAGAATTCTGACATTATTGTTGTTGCTGGCAAATGGTGACTTCTACTTCATCCACCATGCATACCAGTTCACTGCTACCAAAGGCCCATCAGTGCAACTTGTATTTGGATTTGAATATAGCATATTGATAATAATGATTGTGAATATTTTAATCAAGGTTAGTGATTTTATGCATTTTTTTTAAATAATGTTTGGACCTGGACTGATGTGCATGCCCTGAGCCACAGGACCTTTGCAAACATACAATTAGTGGATACAAAATACACCTTGACTTGAAACAACATATTTTATGAATCTTGATGGTCTGTCCCATTTCAAAATCAAACCCACAACCATTAGAAGACTGTTGTTTTTATGCACTCAGCCACCAAGATAGTCTCTTTATAAGACTCAACCTTTATAATCTCCTAAAAGTTTGAATTGCAATTGTATATTTGCTATTTGGCAAACTGATTGGGAAATAAAATAATGTAAAAGTTGTGAACCTTCAAACACCTAAATGGAATTGCCTCACATCTATTTGAATTGCAAAATAGTTTATATTTATTTGACAAAGTGCATTTGATCCATACATGTTTGGGGTCAAGTACTACTTACAAATTGACATTTAAGGAAAAATAAATTATAATAGTTATAATATCTTGGGACAACTCACACAATGCTATCTGATCCCAAACTAAGCAGAGCTTGTACTATGGGAACCAGACAACTGATAAACATACTTATATATTTCTAAATACATACATATTGTAGATAAATAACACCTAGACACAGAATAAACTATTGTGCTCATCACACAAAGTTTTATCCTGGGTGGGGATCGAACCCATGACCTCCGGCTTAGCAGTCAGGTTCACTAACCTGGTCTAGGTTAGTGAACCAACAGGCCAGTCTAAGAATTAACCTATGAATAAAAAGTAAAACCTGACTGATTATAATTATTATGTAGCCTATATCTCTTTCACAATTGAGACGAATCCAACGATACCTCACATCAAATGTCTTAAGCCGTTTGGGCTGTAGAGCGCGCCAAAGAAATGGAAACAAACATACGCTCAAGAAACATTATCTTACTACTGGCGCAGACGATGAAAAGTATAAACCATATATTAAAAGGTATATTATAGTAAAGAGGCATTATAATGCCATTGCATCTGATGCGTGTGAAGTTTAGGTATTATCATATGAAAGCCTTTGGCCGCCACCCTGGTTCCGATAGCGATAAATAAAAGCCTTCCTCGAGTTTCCATAGCAGTTTTCATCTAAAGGTCAATCTCTATATCTATCACATGACGATGGGGAACGGAATTGACTAAAAACTGGTACATCAGCCACCACTGTTCACATTCAGTCGAAAGTGTGTGGCCCCTGTTGCTCTTAGATCAGCGCCTGACTAGAGTTAGCAAACAGTTAACGGCAGATAAGTTATTAAATTGGCCCAGCATCTTCAGAGATTATTAACAAACAAACTATTCACCATTATTATATTAGTATAGACTACGACGCCAGCGTGGATGTCTTTACCGTTAAAGGTTTTTCGCTTTCGATGAAAACGCTGAAACACCTATTTCTTTATTTGTAATCAAAAAGTCAAATACAAAATTTCACAGATCTAATTTCAAAACAGACAGAGTTTCATACAATTCCTATTTTACCCACTTAGGCACTAAACTCACGTAGCGAAATTTCTCCGTGTCCACCCCGGAAGCGGATGAGCGTTTTGTTTTAAAATGCACGAGACGGAAAGTTTTTGCGAAAAGCAATATACGAAATTTCACAGATCTAACCTCAAAACTCACGGAGTTATGAAACTCCGTGAGTTTGTAGGAAAGTATACCATATGTAGTGTAGGCATCCGGATAAGAGAGGATTTTTAAAAAATCCATAAATTGGTGAAAGGGGATACATAAGGTATACTTCCTCAAAATGTCACGTTTCTACGATCAGCGGTTTTGGGTGTGCTGTTGATTCATCAGTCAGTCAGAACAAATAATTATATGTAGGGTAAACCACCCAATCGGTGGCACTCGTCCAATTTTTAATTTTAGTTATGCATTAAAAATTAAAATAATATTCTTATCCTGTTCAAAATTAGCTTTAATTTAATTTACTCTTAAAGTGCCAATAACTGGGTGGTTTCCCCTATACAGATAAAGTGATATCTATATCACACTGCAACACTAAAATGGTCTATTACAATATATATTTGTTTTAGTATGTTCTTCATGCCATTGACTCGCGCTGGGAAGCACCATGGGAGAGCAAAGCTGCAGTTCTGCTATACACAGAGTTAGCAATAAACTTCCTAAAGGTGCTGCTATATATTGGTTTTGTAGCAGTCATGGTCAGAATCTATACCCTGCCACTGTTTGCATTCCGACCCATGTATGAAACTATGAGGTGAGATATTATGCTGTCTATAAATAAAATGTGTAATTCTGTAATTCTCCTTGGAATGTTTTTTTTTTAAATATCGTGATATGATAAATATACGAAAATGTGGTTCTTGGTAAAAATAATTTTTAGGGGGAATTTTAAGGAATTAATATTCACACGTCGCCGCCGCTAGTTTACAATGACAAAAAAAATATCTATTGATGTACAATATGGGAAGGGGGAGGGGGGCGTGGCAACATTGGACTCAACCGGCCAAGTGTCATCGGTGTCATCGCTCGGTGATGGGGGAAACTTACCGGTCTAGTGTCTAAATTCTCAAATTCCCCTAAAAAAAGGTCTTTCAGTGGAGTGGGAGGGGGGGGGGGGGTAATAACTACCAAATTAGGTAGTACTGTACTGTATTACTGTGTACATACCTCTTTTCAATTTCGGAGGGGCTTTCGACCCCCCCAAATCCCCAGGCATCTTATATAGCATTAAAAGGTCGTTCAGTAGTTTTAGCGTAACAGAGCAACATCCTCACTCGGATTTACAATATTAGTAGGAAATAGCATTAAGCATATAATGATGAATTGTTTGGCACAGTTTTCAATGTGTAGTACATTTACAGGAGTTTCAAGAAGGCGTACAACGATGTGGTGTTATCACGTCGTGCTATTCGCAACATGAACACTCTGTATCCGGACGCGACGCCAGCGGAACTAGCCGCAGCTGACAATGAATGCATCATATGTCGAGAGGAGATGCATACAGGTTAGTAAGTCAGGTTAATTTGTCTATTAAAGTTATAGTTACTTAAATACTTTATTAGTAAAAGCTGTAAGCTATTAGCTATAATAAAATATAAGTAGGAATAAAGGAACATTCAAATACACACGGACTTGTGATTAGAGTTGCCACCCTTTTTTGGTGCAAATAAAGTACTTACTTGTTTTTATAAGTAGAAAAAAGTATGTTGTGTCAAAATAAAGTAAAGTAAAGTACTTTAGGGGTTCTCAAACTACCGCCAAATTTATTTTATTTTATTGAACCCCAAGTCCATGACTTTAGGCAATTTAATCTGACAAAGTTCTCAGTAGATCTACAATTTCATAACATAGACTGTTAGTGCTAGAAGTCTGTTATTTTGCATGAATACACATATTACTTACGCCGTCAAAGTGAAAGAATAAAAGTTGCAAAAACATTTTTTTTGACTTTGCTTTATGTAAAGTGGGGATGTGATTTTTTTTTTGTCACCTACCCCATCGTGTGATAAGATAGGTCTTTTAAAAAAAAAAGTTAGGAGCTGTGAAGACCATTTTTAGATTTAGGGATCCGTTTGTGAAATATTACATACCTACATTGTGCGCGTGGCCCGACATGCACTTGACTGGTTTTTCTTTTTTCAAAATTACAAAATAAATATAATATATTTCGCGGAACCCTGGTAACTTTTATACGGAACTCCTGGGTAAAGGTAACGTTAACTTATACAATTAGCTTATTATCTTATCTTATTATAAAATCAAAGATATATTCTAAATCTCTAACGACCTATATTAACATAATGATATTATTCATTGTGCTGTTTGTATTTCTTGTTTTTATAATAGATCTAGATTTGTATTTTTTATGCATTATTACGTGTTAAACAAGCGTCGGGTAGAAATAAACTACAGTAGTCTATGGACGCTAGTAACACGAGGACTATCGCTCATATAATAAGATAACGAAAGTGATAAAAATTACGAAAGAAAACGTCATTTTACACTTTTGGTTTGAAACGATTATGTAATAACTTTAACTGTACACAATTTTGTAACAGTAAGAAAAGTAATATTGTATTCATTAGGTATCTTCAATTAACAACGTTATTCTGAACATTCGTGTTTGATAAAGTACAAGGTCAGAGAAACTCCGACTTACTCGTATGTTCCTAAGTAATAATGAAATAGTGTAAATCGTAGTGTTATTGTTCGAGGCCACTCTGTATGACGTGTTAGTAGCAGCTGTTCAACCAAAATGTTACTTAGTGTTCTGAAATCGAAATTAATATGTAATTCGTTATTTGCCGTTTGAAGAGTATTTTTATTGCCACTTTTTTTTTTCAATTAAGCAAACAGCATTGTGGAATTGGGTTCTACATTATTAACAATCCTGTTAACCCTCCAGCTAAGCTCAATGGCTTGTGTTAGGAGTGGGTTCATGTCGGTAGTATAATGGGTAGAATGAATATTTATTAAATTTGGTGAAAAGGTGTCTTGTAGTAGCCGCTACTTCGTTTGATAGCTAAATAATAAAAATAAATATAACAGAAACTGAAAAAACAAATTTTGAGCAAACATCAACGTGCGGCACATCATTCGACAAGTCTTTCAAAAACATTTTAAGGTTACTAATAAACTTTTTTGATTAAGTAAATGTTTTTGGAAATAATTGCTCCGAAAGTTGCATAAATTGTATGCCTCCCTTATCTTTTGAACCGTGTGACCAAAATATATGAAAAAAAAAAAACCAAAAAGATAGCACTTAACAAATACTTTAAATAATATACCGTTATTGAGTTATTGCCGAAAAGGGAGGAGAAATTATTCAAATCGGATTATTCATACGGTAACGGCTCCGGAACCCTACACTGAGCATGGTCCGACATGCTCTTGCCCGGTTTTTTGTTTTTACTATGGATGTTGGAACAGAAATTAACTATTATTATTAATTATTTCACTAAAAGAAATGATGATCCATTGTACTGCATACTTAATTAATTAATCTATTTTTCGATCGCGTTATAAGGAAATTAGTTCATAATAATGTAATGTGTGTCGGAATGAATCAACTTGGCTTGATACAGTACGATCAACGTAACTAGGCCGGACTGAAGTAGGCGGCAAGTGGTTGCGCAGATGCATTTTTTGGAAGTAAATGGTGACGGGGGGCGGGGGCGGTAACTAAACCAAGAGAATTAGAGATGCGATCACGCATCACATTGTCATAATTCGTATTACTAACTCATGTTTTTTTGTGATTATTTTTGTAAAGAAATTGTTTTTCAAAGTTTCTTCAGTATTTACTGTAACTGTTCTAAATTTAAATATTTATGAAATCATTTAAATAGTGTTTTTATATTTTTGTTAGTATTTTTATCGATTAAACATAATGAATCGTTTTCGTTAGTAATTTTAGGGTCGCATCTCTATGACATGCGCGAAAGTGATAAAAACCTAACTTCAATCCGGTCAAGTTACGTTGATCGTACTGTACAATAAACTATTGTGTATTTGCTGAAACATGCAGTATTTCATGTGATTAACACCCCATGCATTTCTGCCAAGACATTGCAGTATTACATAAGTAAATGTTTTATCAGGCGCGAAAAAACTGCCATGCAACCACATATTCCACGCGGCGTGCCTCCGCCTATGGTTCCAACGTCAGCAGACATGTCCCACGTGTCGACTGAACGTGCTCCGTGCCCCGGCGCCTGAGACCACGGTGCAGGGTCCTGCGCCGGCCGCCGCGCCGCTTGCCCCACACGCGCCGCACGCCGCGCACGTGCCCCTCGTGCCCCACGCGCCCAACGCCGCCCCGCAGCCGCCGCCCACGACTGGACCTGTACCGCCGCCGTTTCCGAACATGCCGCCACCGCCTCGTAAGTATTACTTTAAGCTCTCGTTATGTAACACACGTTGCACACCCGCCCCGTAGCCGCAGTATAATTTTAAGGTCTCGATGTGTTACCTGAAATGACCTGTTTCTAAGGCCGGCTGTTCCACCTCCGAGCCACGCCCCGATATGTCGTGTTTGTCCTTCATAAGTTACGATTACAGGCCATCAAAAAGTTAAGGTACATATTAAATGTCATTACTTATTATGTTTTGGGTAATATTGTAAAATATACGTAACTAGCATGCTGGGGGGTCGTCCACCAGGATCCCCTAGCACATCCCCCTGGGGGATCCTCTTGAACTCATCTTTTCACCAGGATCCCCTATAAAATAGTAAGTAAAGACAGTTAACGCTGAGAATTTTTATTTAAAAAAAACGATTTAACGATTTTTAAGAAATTACCTACTGTTATGTTTTCAACCAACTTCAAAAAAGGAGGAGGTTCTCAATTCGACTGTATGTTTTTTTGTGTGTTGTTACCCGATTACGCGAAGAAACCTGGACCGATAAGAAAAATTTAATTTATTGTTTAATATAATTTTAAAATTTTATTAAAGGCTTTTCTATAAATAAGAAAATGCAATGTCTATATTATGTATGTATTTAGAAATATATAAGTATGTTTATCAGTTGTCTGGTTTCCATAGTACAAGCTCTGCATAGTTTGGGATCAGATGGCGTTGTGTGAGTTGTCCCAAGATATTATTATCATCATCATAGACTCACTCTTCCACATTTTTGTGTGGTTCTAAAATATAATAATATCTTCACACAACACTATCTGATCCCAAACTAAGCATAGCTTGTACTATGGAAAACAGACAACTGATAAATATTTCTAAATACATACATATTATAGACGCCCCGCGGTTTCACACGCGTAGTTCCCGGTCCCGTGGGAATACAGGAATAAAAAATAGCCTACGTCACCCTGGGTTAGTGTAGCTTCACAACGATGAAAGAATTTTCAAATCCGTCCAGTAGTTTCGGAGTCTATTCAATACAAACAAACAATCAAATCTTTCCTCTTTATAATATTAGTATGGATAAATAACACCCAGACACAGAATAAACCATCATGCTCATCACACAAAGTATTATCCTGAGTGCGGATCGAACCTACGACCTCTGGCTTATAAGTCAAGGTCACTAACCACTAGTCCAACAGGCCAGTCATATGTCATATAATGTTGTCAGCGATGATGGCGTGGGGGATGCCGCCCCCTCCTCCGCCGCGGCCCGCGTCCCTCGCCAACCTCACCACCGCCGAGCTTCAACGTATGGAAGGCAACGAACGTAGAAATATTGAAGCTCGTCTTCAGGTATACTTTACACCCTATCTTTTTTTTCATTACTTGTTTTAACAACTTTAATTAAAGAACATTAACCGAACGTATTAAAATTATTACACGATTCAATAATAATAATAATTTATTTATTCCACATACAGAAACAATTAGATTTTACAATTTTTGGTGATATAATTAAATCAATTAATGAACTATTTAAAATTTTAAAAATAGGATTACTTATTCGTATTAAAATATTTTTTTTTCATAACTAGCTTAAAAAAGCGTTTTTGTAACATTTTTCATTGCTGCTCCGCTCCTATTGATCGTAGCGTGATGTTATATAGCCTATAGCCTTTCTCGATAAATGGGCTACCCCCCTATAATATTAGTATAAATTACAATTATGTAAACCCTGTCTTATAAACTAGGCAGTGAAGCCTGTATCTTAGGAAAGAGTGTTAACTATTCTGTCCATGATTTGAGTTCTTATTTTTCTATCTATTGGACATTGTCATTTCTAATGTGTTCCTTTTGTAGCTTTTGCGGGAAATTCAAGCGATGTTGGACGCGTCTGTGCTTCTAATGCAGCAGTACTCGACAGTGGTGGCCAACTTACCACAGAACAGCGCAAGTGTCTCGACTCAAACGGAATCGTAAGTTATTCATTGTGAATCGCTAAGTACAAAAATGTTATGTTAGTATAGCCCTCACAGTATAGTATTCCCTTTGGACAACTTCTCGTGTGAATAATGACAGTAGAGTTGCACACTAGGGGTCAAATCTATAGAGGGTACTTTGGCTTAGCTCAAACTTAGCATAAAAAGTATTTGCTGACCGATTAAATTATTGGTCATAGCGTAAGCTTGGCATAATCTTATAAGATTATATCTATAAATTCAACGGTCAGCATGTGCTTTATCATATTTTTTGTAGCTAAGCTTGAGCTAAGTCAAAGTATGCTATAGACCGCAGTGTAATTGTTATATTTTTAAATATTTTGTAATAAAAAAAAAATGGAAATTAATTAAGGAAATAATGTTTTATTTCTCTTTTTCCTATAAAAATGTTAACTGTTCTTGAAAACGTTTTGTATGTGTAATTTTTTTCTAGAATGTAATATTGTAAACAATTAGAAATGTACATACTTATTTTTTTTTAATTTCACGGTGAATTCGGGATTTTGATGATCGAATGGTTTAGTGACTTCATTAGTAACATGTTCATTTGCTAAATTCTCAAAAGGGAATCCTTAGATTGTGATACCTATATATAATTATTGTTATTTTTTGGTACAGTAGTCCAGAGGAGCTATCAAGAGACTCGGTTGATCCACCGGTAGTAAAGTCAGAGCCGGACGTAGTCCCGACCACATCTAACTACAAGGAGCCGTCGCCCACACCTTCGACCAGCAAAACTATAGCACCGCCGTTAGAAGATGCCAGCTCCTTTATGCCACAACCAGATACTACTACTTCTATAGATTCTAATAGGTAAGCATTTTTTACTGCCTATGCCACTATGGACCAGGGATGTTACGGAGCTTCAACTCCAATTTTGAAAGGTCGGAACTTCCGATTGATTTTACACCTCCGACTTCGGCTCCGGCATTTTTAAATCGGAACTACCTAGCGTGCGGCGGTCGCTCTTTTAAGTTAATACATACAAAATAAATGTATGAAGAAAAATTCGCATATTTCCTATGATAGCGGGTTTGGGTCCCGCCCGAGCGAATTTTTTAATAATAATTGGTGGTGGTTGTAAATAATGTTGATATAAATCAATATATTCGTCTCCTCCCACCACATCAGACTCCGATTCCGACAAACCAGTTCTAAAACCTCCGACTCCAACCTCGGTTCCGATAAAATCTCTCCACCTCCGTAACATCCCTACTATGTACACCGACATACCGACACACTGTTGACAAACAAAAGGTTTGTGTGCATTATTTTTCATTCTTTCAGAACATGTCGTTATTATACCTACTCATTGAATTTAAGATCATTTTAATGTTATCCTAACGGCTGTTTTCAATATTCTATACATGGATCGATTTGGCCTCATCTCTTGTAACCGAATCCATCGATAGATTGTTTATTGAAAATGGCCATAAAACAAATGGAACAAATCATGGTGTTTAAATTTCTTTTTAAATTTGCGATGACTATTGTCATGTAAGTCCAATTTAGACTAGGTGACAATATATTTGTTGAATAAAGTCCACAATATCTGTCCTATCCAAATGTCTGTGTTCACACATCAGTAACAGTAGCTTATAATGTGTTATCTGCGTTCGTGAATAATAATAAAATGATGTAAACTAAAGGTTTAGCACACTGATCAACTCGGTAAGGGATCGGCACCGTATCAAGTCGATCCGTTCAGTATTTAAACTATTGCATAGCTTTTATCGCGGGCTTTGAGCGCGGCGACCGAATCAAGAAATTCCGTAACGAAAATAAAACCTAACACCCCCCACTCCGCCTACCATGTAGCTCGGCCGAGCGTTCGCTTAACGTATATCTATATGGTACGACTGTACGAAGCTCGCACGGATCGAGACGAGCTTAATTAGATTTTTTTTTATTTATTTTTTTACTAAATTAAAAAAATAACTTGTTTTTTTTAGTGATAAAATGCTATGCAATAGCTTTACCGCGGCAGTCCCCGAGTGCCACACATTTTTTTCTTTATATGAAACTCTCTAATAGAACACGGTAATCGCTTTCATAACGTAATCGCCCCGCCTCGGGACAAGCTCACGATGCCTTTTCGAGTTAGTGTGTTTTGACCTTAAATCATTCATTTACCTCTTTTTGAGGCTGGACTGAAACTGATATTCAGTAAGCATATATTTGTTCCAGAGACAAGACTGATGCTGACGCCGATGAGTTGAGAAGACGTCGGCTGCAAAAATTCGCGATGGACAAATGAGCTTGTTGAATACTTTTTGTTTCGATTTCCTAATGTACTATTATTTAATGTACAAAGTGTTTCGGTATGTGTAAGCATTATCTATTCTTATCTAAAATAAATGTATTTATGTTCTTGTAAATATAATGGGATATACACATGAATACATTACAACCATACTTTGCTTTTTACCACACGTTCTATAGTTTGAATTAGGGATGTTACGGAGGTGGTTTTATCGGAATCGAAGTCGGAGTTTTTAAATTTGGTTTGTCGGAGTCGAAGTCGGAGGTGTATCGGAAGATCCGACCTTTCGGATTCGAAGCTCCGTAACATCCCTGGTTTGAATGATGCAAAATATAATTATATGAGTAAACTGTATAAGTATGATTGAATACCTAAACGTTCTGAAATTAATCAGAGATCAGAATAGGTAAATAACCTTTTTTTATTTCCATAATACGACATCTATTTTTTTTTATACCTAAGCAAAGGATACATATTTGCAATGTCGCAAATGCATTCCATTAGTTAGATTCTTCAGGGATTTAGATTAATTTTAAATGGACTCAAAAATAGTTAATCAGGCACTTTTGATTAATAAAAAAGTAGGTTCCGATAATATTAACATCCTGAACTTTTAAAATTTATTTTTCCACCTCTTCTGATCCCTGATAAGTCTTTGAATAAATAAATAAATAAAACCAATTATTTTGTGAAATGATTAATATATTAAACTACACTAATACTAAAAACTTTGTGGTTTAACAGTTGTATAAAGCATTGATATATCCATACACTTTATTGTTATAATTCTCTAGAACAGGCATACCACCGAAGTAGCAGCTAGATTCATATAATTGGAGGTTATTTTTGCTGTACCAAACATTTTTTGTACCCTCCGTACCATCAACATTCAGTGTATTGAGTTCTAGGACTCCAAAGTGATATTTCTGCCCGTCCGTTTGTATGCAGTTTATGTATACTGGTTCTGGAAGGTCCTTCACATCTTCCTGCAAGGAAATTTGAGCATAAATAAGTATTATGAAAATATATATATTACGAGTCTTAATCGCGTGAATAATTTAAGGTAAAATACCTTGTTTATTGCCCGACATTTCGACCGTATTGCAACGGCCGTGGTCACGGGTAGACTCAGTCTCATAAACAAGGTATTTTACCTTAAATTATTCACGCGATTAAGACCTGTAATATATATATTATCATAATGTGTACAAATCGCGAAAGTTTATCAGCATTCATAAATAAGTAATTAGACATTTGGCCTGCACATACATAACTGTGAAGTATGTATGTGCCACTTTTTCGATGTTAAAAATACTGGACTGATTTTAATAACATGATGGTGATGATCTTTGAGGTTATACCTACAAGGGTCTTTTTTGAAACTGATTACCTACTGACTCAAGGTTAAGGCTGTAATAAATTTGAAGTTTATAAAATCTTGAATACCAGTGAAAAATAATAAAAAAAGTAGTCTTACCCCATGTAATTGCTTGGCATAAGCACTGGCAACAGTAAAAGCGTGTGTCAACGATCTGCCAAGTATTTGTTCCTGAGTGACTGGCATTTCATAGATGTTGTTCACTTCAGTGCTGTTGTAGTGCAGCCATGTTGTGTGTGGGTGTCTGACACTTACAGTTGGACGGATGGCTGAAATTGTGTTGATAGTTCATGAAGTTATTTAAACCTATAAATCTGGACTATACATACTCTACAGTTAGTTGATTTTATCTGTGAGTACCCTTAAAATTAGGTGTGCATGCGGAACTATCAATAGTTACACTATAGATAGAATTTTTTTTTCAGGTAAATATTACCTTTATCTCTCCTTGCAATACTATCGAAAAATAAGCAGCTATTGATAGTGCTATTGATATCCTAACTGATTTTCAAGGTAAGCTATCGATATCGATAGTTCTATCAATATTCACACTATTGCCGCTGTATCAATAGACTATCGATAGTGGCCTATCGATCAGCATCACTTAACTATGACATCATTACTACAACTGAGTGTAACTAGTCCACAGTTGTAATAATAGCGGGAAACTGACATGACGCTGCGATGTTTTTACCGCTCCGCGTTTTATATTTAAAATATACTTGAAATACCCGATAACTAGTTAAGAACGAGACATAGTGATTTGAAAAAGAAATCTCGAAAGAAAATAAACTTGAAACTGGCACGAGGCTTTTGTGATTCAGAGAAAATAAAGTTGAAACTGGCGAATGTACAGAATGTGCGAGCCATAATCCCTACCTAGTAATATCGGCGGGAATAGAAAAAAAAAATTATCTATCCTCATATACTAAGACTTAAGAAAATAATAGTGTATTAAGAAGTCATTCGTACATATTATAATATTTTTAAAATACAGCAATTAGCAATTATTTCTTAAGTGAGCATGGATGACTAAATATGAAACGGCGGTAGACTAATGGTTAAGACATGGGACTCAATCGTGAAGTCGCGTTCGAACCCTACACATTATACTATGACGACTACCAGAGGGGAAGGGTTAAAATTTTCCTGAAGTACTAGTATAGTATTATATTATCTGTGCCTGAAGTAACCAGATACATAAATGTATCTTGATAGATATTTTTGTACATATAATATTGACTAAATACAATTTAAAGGGAAACTGAAAAGAATGGTATTCAAAGGACCCTCCGCCACTGACAACTGCTATGTGGGACTCACAATAATTTCACATAAATTATGTTTTAATGTCTTGGGACAACTCACACAATGCTATCTGATACCAAACTAAGCAGAGCTTGTACTATGGAAACTAGACAACTGATAAACATATTTATATATTTCTAAATACACAACACCCAGACACAGAATAAACCATCGTTTTATCTGGGATCGAACCCACGACCTCTTGTGTAGCAGTCGGATACACGCCCATCGCGCCACAGAGGCAGTCAACAAAAACATTGTCTAAAAAAATTAACAGTTGAAAAATGTTCAAAGACTTGAGCAAAAAGTTAAGCAGTCTTAGACAAAATGAATATTACACCAGAGACTTCTTTGAGCATTTTTGACTGTTTAACTTGAAAACTCATATAATACTTACGGTACTTGCTAGTCTCACTGTAAAAGTGCTCCTTAGGTAATGTAACAGTATGTTTGACAGGATACAAATTAGGAATCTCAGCAAAGGTGACATCTTTTTCTATATCATGCTGCACAGGCTTGTTGCTTGTTACCAGGATGTTGGAAATATCCTTGAACTGAATAAGGTCCTCTTCCTTGTCAAATACAGTGCGACTTTCAACATCGTTAACTACATATCTGGATTGTGTTACCTCTGTGTCACTACTCTTCTCAACAAGTTGAAGTAATTTGTTTGTGAGGATTTGGCTAAAAGAGGAAAATATTGTAAATTAAGAGCTATAGATGAAGTAGATTTTTTTTATTAAAATTACCTTTGTATATACCTACTAGTACCTACTAGTATATTCAAAAGTAACTAGCAATTTATGTCTTCCCCATTAACCTGTTGCAGATTATAGACTACTGTGCTGCACATTACACAATGGAGTGTAGTATCATATTATGGTAGAACAGTTTGTGTCCGTGACTTGTATGTTTGTAAAGTCCCCCGCGACACAGGGCTTGTACCCTACTGCGGGAGTCGTCTTTTTCAAAAAAAAAAAAAAAAAGTTGATCATTGGCTTTGAGTATAGTCAAATCTTGAAGGTGTTGGTATCTAATATTATAACTCTGAAGAGTTTGTTGTTTGAACGAGATAATCTAAGGAACTACTGGTTAATAATATAATAATAATAATAATAATAATAATAGCCTTTATTTCAGACAATCATACATAATACTTAACTTTTTATTTAATTTAATTTATATATATATATATATATATTTTGTGTTTAAATATACGCTTAACCTATGCAACGATAACCTTGTCTGTATGCCACTTATTGGCAAAGGCCTCCTCCAACTTTCTCCATTCCTCTCTATCACTAGCTAGTCTGGTCCATGTGTTTCCTGCAATGGCTTTAATGTCATCTACCCATCTTCTAAGGGGTCTACCTCTTTGCCTTTTCTTATGACTTGTGAACCAGTTCATTATCACTTTTGACCATTTGTCCTTCCCTCTAATTGTATGTCCTGACCACTTCCATTTTAGTTTCAATATTGTTTTTGTAACATCTTTTGTTTTTGTGTGTTTCTTTATAGTTTCAGTCCTTAATCTATCCGACAGTCTCTTCCCGGTCATACTCCTTCCCATGGCATTTTGGCAAGTTTCTAGCTTTTTAATGTGTGCTTTATTGAGTGCCCATGTCTGGCAACCATAAGTGAGTATAGGCAGTATGCTTGTATCAAAAAGTTTACGCTTGATGGTGATGTTAATATGTTTATTTTTCATTATTTCTTTTAGGCTCCAATACTGCTTCCAAGCATTTCCAATCCGCCTATCTATTTCTTTTGAAGTTAGATCTGTAGGTGAGATAATTTGGCCTAGATAGATGTACTCATTGACATATTCTATTTCGTTTCCATCAATCTGAATAGGTTCTTGCCTGCCATTGGTCATAGCCTTGGTTTTTAATGTATTCATGAGTAATCCCACTTTTGCACTTTCCTTAACTAGGTCATTCAGCATTGCCTGTAGTCCCTCACTCGATGGCGAAAGGATTATCAAATCATCCGCAAATCTTAAATGTGAAAGGTTTTCACCGTTGATGGACAGCCCACAATTCTCCCAGTCTAACTGACGAAAGACTTCTTCTAAAACGGCTGTGAAGAGTTTCGGTGATAACGGATCGCCCTGGCGTACCCCTCTTTCTAATTCGATCTCTTCCCCTTCCTTCTCGAGTTTTATTTTAGCCTTGCTGTTATCATAGATGTTTTTTAATACTCTTATGTACTTATTTTCTATACCTTGGCTTTTGAGTGCCTGCCATATTTTATCATGCTCTATCGTGTCGAAGGCTTTACTGTAGTCCACAAAGCAGCAATAGAATATTATGTTGTATTCTTTGCCTTTCTCGAACAGTTGTTTAATGACATGTAGATGATCTAACGTTGAGTAACCACTCCTGAAGCCCGCCTGCTCTCTTGGTTGATTTTCATCCAGCGTTTTAGTTAGTCTGTGGAGTAGAACTTTAGCGAAGATTTTGTAGATATTTGATGTTAGACTTATAGGTCTATAGTTATTTATGTTGTTTTTATCTCCTTTTTTGTGTAGAAGTACTATAGATGATGTCGTCCATTGGTTAGGTATTATTTCGGTTTGTAAAACTTCATTAAAAAGATGTTCAAGGATTGGTATCAGATGGTTTCTATTTAGAATTAGGAACTCGTTACTTATGCCATCCGATCCTGGAGCCTTTTCTGCTTTTTGAGTTTTCAGAGCCTTATCTATTTCTTCATATATTATGTCTGGTATTTCACTTTCTCCCGTTAAAAGTGTTGTTTGCGTAGTGTTTTCCCTAGAATATAATTCTTTAAAAAATTGTGTGGCTATTGATAACATTTCTGGGCGACGGTTTTCGCACTTATGATTTTTATTTAATAGATTTGGTATCCAATTTCGCTTATCAAGTAATAGTTTAGCTGCTTTTTTGGTGCCGCCAGTTCTTTGTATACATTTTTCCAGTTGTTCCAATCTGTATCTCTGATGGTCTTTTCTCATGTGTGTTCTAATTTTCTTACTTGTGTCAGCTATATCATTTCTTGTAGTTTTTGTCTTTTCAGGGATAGATATAAGGTCAGCTCTTTTTCTTATCAGTTCTTTAGTTTCGTCTGTCATCCATTTAAGCCTGTCTTTTCTGTTCGCTAGTATACCTTTTTTATTAGTATAAAGTAGTTCTTGAAATTTGTTATATTTACTTTGTATATCTAAATTCTTTGTTTTTGCAATGAAATCATCTAACTTTTCTTTTAATGGTTCAATACTTTCTAATTTTATGTTATTGATTTGCTTTACTTTAAAGGGTCTGTTTTTCTTTTGGGTGTTCATTTGTAGTTTTGCTCTTACCATTCTGTGGTTGCTGTTGAAGTTTATATTATTTAGGGATCTACAATCTTGGAAGTCTTGACTTTTGTTGGTTAATATGTAATCTATCTCGTTTCTGTGGTTGCCATCTGGAGATACCCATGTCCATCTGTCATTTATACGTTTTCTATAAAGAGTGTTTAATATTTTTAGGTTGTTTTCGTATGCCAGTTGTACAAGTTTTTCCCCATTTCTTGATCTTTTACCCGAACAATAAGGGCCCATTATTATTTGTTCTCCGTCTCCTCTCTCCCCTGTTCTCGCATTGAAATCACCCATTACTACTAGGTTCTTGTGTGAGTGTCTATTTATTGCATCTTGTAACATGGAGTAGAAGGTATCTATTTCTGTTCTGCTGGATTGTTCAGTTGGAGAGTAGACTTGAACAATTGACCATATTTCGTTTTTCGGAGGTAGTTTTATATTGAGTATAATAATGCGCTCTGTGATGCCAATGAATTCGTTAATAAATCGTTTAAACTCCTTCTTTATTAAAAAACCTGTTCCAAATAAGCCAGGCGTTTCTCCTTTATAATAAAATATATAGTTCCCGTGGTCTTCTATACACTCTCCAAGACGACGGACTTCACTCAGGCCCAGTATTGACCAATTAACATCTTCTAAAGCTAACATTAGTTCTGTTAAGCTCTCATTGGTTCTTACAGATAACGTATTGTATGTGGCGATGTGCATTATATCTTCTATTTGGCGAGTACTTTTAGACGTAAAAAGAAGATTGCTTTGTTGCAGATTAGTTGAAGGGTGGTAGTCTTCTTCCTACTGGAAGAAGACTACCACCCTGGTAGTCTTCTTCCTAAGGAACTACTGGTTACAATTGAAAAAATAGTTTACTGTTGGTTAGCCCATTTATCAAGGAAAGCTATAGGCTATATTATATCACGCTACGATCAATAGTCGATACACTCTATGATAATTCGTCCTAGTGTGATAATATATAGCCTTTCCCGATAAATGGGCTATCCAACAGTAAAAGAATATCTCAATTTGATTCAGTAGTTTGTAGGATTACTGCATTCACAAACAAACAAACTCTTCAGCTTTATAATATTAGTATAGATATAGAATGAAAAACTAGAGAAAGTCCTGTTACTGATATAATTATAGATAAGGTGATATGTATTAATTTCTTACTAGCTTTAGTTTACATAGATATTTATTGATTAATGGAATAAAAAATATCCTAGTCAGGTTAACCCAAAAAAGAATCTATACTAATATTATAAAGCTGAAGAGTTTGTTTGTTTGTTTGAACGCAGTAATCTCAGGAACATCAAATTAAAACATTTGTTCTCTGTTGGATAGCCCATTTATCGAGGAAGGTTATAGGCTATATAACATCACACTACAACCAATAGGAGCAGAGCAGCAATGAGAAATGTTGCAAAAATGGGGAACATTTACGCAGACAAAGTTGCATGGGACAGCTAGTAATATAAATATTGTGTTTGAGTAAATAATATCAAAACTTTTATTTTATAATAACAAACTGTTTTATAATAAAGTAGCCAATAATAAACAAAATACTTACCTTCGTCTTCTATCAGAGATACCAAGTATCCTGGGAAAGTTAAATGCTGGTCGTGCAGCTTCTTTCTTTTTAGGCAGTTTCTTTTGCTCAGTATCAAATACATTAGCAGATAATATAGCCTTCTTTATATTTTCGTGGATTGCAGTTGGCGCCTGAACTTCGGCTAACTCTTCTATCTTTGGTGGCAGTTTGTTATCAGCTATTATTGTTTTGGTAAGAACTTGAGCTTGTGATATTCCTTCAAGAAGGACATTGGTGTTTTTCAATGTGAAACATGGTCTTTGTTTGTAGTCAGGATGATTTTTATCTAATGGAATAGGGGTTTCATAAGGTCCTACTATGTCAATTCTGTAAATAAAATTTTGAAGTGTAGTGGAAGTCATTTTAACATGGAAAAGTTGAATTATACGTATCTAAAATGCATTCAAAAGTGAATGTAAACGCACAATCCTGGAAGGTAACTTACCTTTCTTGTTTAATAGGCTTTTCTTTGACAAATTCAAGAGCATCTTCAACTGGGATACCCTTCGCTTTTAACTGTTCTTCGAGGCCAGTGTCAATAGGTACACGTTTGCCTTGAATTATCCAATGCTTTTTAAACATAAAACCTATATGTTGTCGGTTTAAAACTTGAGTTAACCGCATTTTTGAGTGTTTTTTGCTAATAAAATCAAAAGTTTAACCTAACCTCTACAAATCTGCTGCTGAATTGTTTGACATTTGTTTGTCCAGCTAGGCTTGGGCAAATAAAATATTTTCCATGCAGTTATCGATATAGATATCGTCGATATTTATAATAATAAAATTTTAATTTTGAAACATGACTATACATTTACAGGTTTGTAAAGTAGGTAAGGTGTTAAATATTATAAAAGCTCTGCATGTTTCGCCATGTCATTGGCATACAAATTTACAAGTTATATGCAATAATTAAATTAAATTTAACATTATACAACAATAGGTTTATCTACTATTTAAATCGAGATATATTGATTAATGTATTTATTTTAGATTTTCGAATTTGTATCAATTTCGACTTATTTTTTAATGCAACTTTAGTTTAGTGTTTACGATTTTGGTTTAGTTTTAGATACTCATTGTATGTTGTTCTTTGTTTATTTTAAAAAATCAATCAAAGGTTTCAAATAAAATGTACGTAAATAATCTCGAGCATTCATAAAAAACACTAATTTTTCATGTCTATTATTCTTTACAAATTTTTAATTTTTGGAAATTGTATAAATAATCATAGCGAAAACGTGATTCATCAAGCGAAAACTGATAATCGATCCTGTTTAAAAATTTCGTTTCGATGATTATAGATTTATTTTTTTCACTTGCTCATCCTTAAATTTGACAGCATCACCGCAATGGTGTTGCCAGGTATTGGCACCAATTATTGACATTGACATAATTTTAACAAAATTGTATGATGCACTATTATTTAGGCGATTATTGAATTGTTCTAAAAAATACGTATTAGACCTGCACCGCGATATCCCTTATTGACTGCAAAGCGATAAAGAGAGAAAAACTCTGGCGGCCCTCTCAAAAAAGTCTCTTTGAGAGAGAGGTATTGTCCACCCACAAAGTAGCGTTGTTTCTTTCTAGAGAATGGTAATTTTTATGACGTTATGGCGCAGTCCAGTTCTATACACCAATGATATTTATTAATATCATTACTTTTTATGGTGTCCGACTAAAGGTTCGGTTTCGGCCTAGTTTCGGCCAAAAAACGTGTTTCGGTTTAATTTCGGTTATGGCTAGGGTTGCCAACCGTGTGAATCAGAAATCCGGGAGAGAAAATAAAAAAATAATAAAAACAAATTTTCTTTGCAGGTATATTTAAAGTATGAGTTTCATTTAGCCGATTACGGCTTTTCGACCATAAGTTCGTTGTAGGGCGTTTGTGATAGGGATGGATAGAGTGAATGTAACAAGCTTTTTATTACTTTGCCCGATTCACCTTGCTGCGTTCCTGGAGCCGGGAGATTTTGAAAACTTATTGCCTTTTTACGGGAGAATCCCGGAATTCCGGGAGAGTTGGCAACCCTAGTTACGGCTATAATTTGGCCGAAACTACGATCGAAACCGAAACTTTGTTTGGTTTCGCTATGTGATTGAACATGTTCGTTGCATTGGTTTGCGAGCGTTGAAGTATCGGTTTGCCTCAGTTTGCCATTTCAGCGCTAACAGACACGTCATGACTTGAATATCGGATGAGACGACAGTAGATAGAAAGAATTAGGGCGAAGTAGGTAACTTCCTTAAATTTTAAAAATTGGCGGGAGTTGGTACGTTACGTATAATAACAATAATTATTGCTTAGGTATTTATTTCTAGACTTTGTCAATATAAATCAATTGTTTGCTAAATATACCTACACAGTACATGACTTTAGGTACTACTAGGTACTGAGTGATTTCTATACGTTTATAAATACTGACTGACTGATTTATCATCGCAAAGCATAGGCCATGTAACGCCGTTTAAGATTCAATAGGGCAGATTTTTTGGAAATAAAATGCTTAAGGAGATAGAATAGGAATAGTAAGTTTGTATGAAACTGACAGTTTTGATGTTAGATCTATGAATTTTGTGTTTGGATTTTTGACTTGAAGCAAAAAAAAAAACACTTTTATAACGAGCGTTCTTGGAAAACCAACCCTTAAAGGGATAAAATTAAGAATGATAGTACTTATTATAAAAAATGTGTGTGAAATTTTGAACTTAGCATTTTTGTTTTAAACAAAGAAATTGATATTTTACCGTTTTTAGAAAATCAATCTTTATCCTTAAAAATCCGTCTTGTTTGGAGTTCTAATCTATAAAATAAAATAAAAATTCCCACTGTACGTCTAGGTGAAGTAGGTTAAAAAATGTGTTTTTTGGTTTAGATTTCGGCCGTAAAACTAGTTTCGATCGGTCATTATTTTTTTATAAATTCTAAATACCTTTTTTCATGAACGTACCCAGCCTTTGACCCAGGGGGGGCAACCAGATTTTTTTTTAGATTAGTCTTGATTTCTAATATACGCGTCAAGCGCAAATGACTCAGGACTAGAACTACAACTTTTTTACATACTTTAAACCAGTCACAGCTTGACAGGAGGGGGAGGGGGGAGGGAGAAGAGACCCCTCCGGACTCCCGATGAGCTTAGTTCGATCCAGAGGAGTAAGGATTTTAAAGCACATTAATATTTACGCTCGCCAGCAGGCAGCATAAAAAGTCACTGCGCGAGTCGAGCTGGCAAGCGTAGTGCGACCTTAGAAGCCACTGAACAAGCTAGGGACTGTCCCAGCAGCGCAATTGGTTACTCAGCATGGTCTCACAAATTACTGCATAATTAGAGGGGTCCAGCGTGAAGGCAGAAGTGACAGCGCTAGCTGATGAATATGCGTGAACTTATCGCGATCTAAAAGTCACTGCACAAGGAGGGTACAGCGTGAATTTAGAAGTCACTGAGCAAGCTAGGCCTCAGCGCAATCATAAATGTCAAACTCAGAAGTCGCGGTGCAAGCAGCCCGTAGGTAGAAGTTATTGCATGAGCAGTTGAGAATGCCAATGAGCCAGTTGGAGCCGCAGCGTTCGTTCTATGAAGTACACATAGCACGAACAGGCGACATCAGCGTCAAACATAAAAGTCACCGAGAGCAGAGGTCTTATCGCGAATTTAAAATCGTTCAATCACCCTATATTGGTCCACTGCTGGACATAGGCCTCTCCTAACATACGCCACAACACCCGGTCCTCGGCCTTCCGCATCCAATTCATCCCAGTGACCTTCATTAGGTCGTCGGTCCGTCTGGCTTCGGTCGTCCTACACTCTAGCACTCCTTAGCTTCAGCGGCCATAGTCCTTCGGCAAATATGGCCAGCCCATTGTCACTTCAGCGTGCATAACCTACATGCTATGTCGGTAACTTCGGTTCTTTGTCGGATAACCTCGTTGCAAATTTTATCCTTTAAAGAGACTTTGAATTTGTGGACTAAGTGTCTACGTCTCGGGGCCGTCGATTATCACAAGTAGGACACACTGATTGAATACATTGCGATAGAGGCAAAGAGGTGAACCCAATCGGATCCTTCTGTCGACCTCTTTCTCAAAGTAGTTTCTACCAAGCTAAATAAGCTGCCCCAGGAAGTTATTCTCGGTTTCGGCGATTTTAGTTTATTCCAAATTCATGCTGAGACCAACACGCCTAGAGGCTCAACTTAAGCTGTGCAGCATCTCGCTAAGCTGCTCCAGCCACTCTGCTACTATGACGATGTCGTCGGCAAACTGAAGGTGCGAGATGTACACACCGTTTATATTTATGCCCTGTCCAGTCCAGTCCAGTGTCTTAAATACGTCGAAAAGTTTTGAGGATATGACATCGACATGAGTTTTCTCGTGAACGGACGATTAGAAGTTACGGCACAAGTTGGTGCTCTAAGTCAATCATAAAAGCTGAGTGGCTTCTAAAATTGACCTGGGGCATTAACTTGTGACCACCAACACATGCAAAGAGATGCAACGCGAGTTTAAAGTCCCTGCGCTACCTAGCTTGCACAGCGCGAACGAGCTGTGAAGCGCAGCGCGATCTTAAAAGTCACTTTGCAAGTAGCGGAGCGTAGCGTGTAGGTTGAATTTACTGAGTGAGTTGACGAGCACAGTGTTAACTTATAGAGCGCAGCGAGAACCGTCGATTTATTAAGTGAGAAGTCAAACAAAAAAATAAGCCATTGAGCGAGCTGGAACTGCTTTTGACTTCGCAAGAGTAAAGCCGTGAGAAAAGAACTTGGCAATAAAAACTCATGGCTAAGGTTAATAGAGACTACAGTCAGGGCTCGCCTTAAAGCTGGACTAGTGGTGTTTGCCATCGTGGTGAAAGGATTCGCCAGTCGGCGTGGGGTATTCGCTGGCTGTTTCCAGGGTGCGACGGAACGTACGAGGGCTATTGGTACGTTGCTCGGCGTGGCCCCTTTCATCACGCGAATGAAGTCGTGGGCAACATTAAGTAGTACGCTATAAAAATCAAACTTAATGAGGGTGAGATTGCAGAGAAATGCGAGTGTTTTAGTTGTAATTATTTTAGACCTTTATTCTACACTAGCTGTGCCCGCGACTTCGTTCGCGTGGAAGTTGGGTTTATATTATGGTAGTTTATGTTACAATTTAACTTCTATGTAAAGCATATTGGAAACATGCTCCACAATGATCTGTGGCATCTATGGATATTAGGGCCTAGCTCTAATCAGGGCCCGACCTATGGCAAGGCAAGCCAAGCAAATGCCCAGTGCAGCAAAATGAAGGGCGACAAAGTTTATGGCGCCAGACGGTTAGAAGACAAATTATAATAGTATTTTACCAAAATGATTTGCATCACATCAAATATTACTATTATCGGTTTCGGGTTAAATGAAGCCCGAAACCGCCCAAGTACTCGCGCGAAATAGGGCTAGTGTGAGATAAGTTTTTAAAAAAATAGCCTGGTTTTAAAACATTGCATTCCCGCGGTACTGTGATGCGTGTTCAAACAAACAGACAACATTCAAACGTTTCTAAAAGATATAGTGAATTAGTATATCTTTTAGAAACGTTTAGTTTAAATACTAAACTACTGTCGTAGCCGAGGATAGAACAAAGTGTGCAATTAGAGAGGCCTATGTCCAGCAGTGGACTGCGATAGGCTGATGACGATGATGATGAACCTGTCGTTAATTAAGATCATCATAAATTCATATCCGTAAATAATATATATATAATACATAATCGTAAGAATTTCAGATTTATTTTTTAAATCAATTTACCTGATTCTGTTTAATTTGTATTTAAACGCCGTCTATTTTCAAAACTGGATAAGTTTATTTTAATACTTGATGACTTTAAATTAAATTATACTTAAACTATCATGCATATTAAACGTAGGTAAGCAAGGTATTTAACCTAAACGCGATTAAGACCCGTAATATATATATATATTCATAATAGTTGTGCCCGCGACTTCGTTCGCGTGAAAGTCGGGTTTAAATTAAGGTAGTTTAGGTAACGAAATAACTTCTGTGTAAATATGTTGGAAACAGTCCTGTTGACTAAATACTTACTAAATAAAAATTGATCTGTTCTATTCTTTTAGATAGTTAGTTTGGTGTGCGGCTTAAGAAGTGGGTTTTCTGTTGTTTTTGTTTCATTCTTTCAACGTTATACCTACTTATTACCTAATAATTTTTAATAGAATTTGTACGAAAATGTTGTTACTTCTCATGTGATCGTAAACTTGTAAAGCCTAAGTACTTAACAGTGATAGTTTTCCTTATAATTTTAGTACCTATTTATACTACTACCCTGAATTTTTTCACATACCCAACATCAACCATTTAGCTGGCAGGACACTTGACTCTAACAAAAATGTTCACTATAAAGCCTAATATTATACACAAAGGAATCCTGAAATCTAAAAATAGTCTTCACAAACACTAAACGCTTTTTAAAAGACCTATCTAATGATACCACACACGATGGGGTAGGTAGGTGAGAAAAAAATCACATCCCCACTTTACATATAAGAGAGGTACCCTTAAAAAAATAATGATTTTCAAGATTTTGTTCTTTCACTTTATCGGCGTTAGTAATTTATTCATGCAAAAGTTGCAACCTTAGCACTAACAGTCTCTGAGCTAAGCTGCGGACGGACGGCCATAAGGGAACTATAAGGGTTCTGTTTTGTCATTTTGGCTAAAAATGGGGTGTATTTCATATAGTGTTACAACGCAATACTAATAATAAAACTGCTGTAACACTTTAGTAAGCAAACACAGAGCGTGTCATGTGTGTCATGCCCGCGAAAATGTCAGATATCCCTAAAGGTACGGTTGACAAACAACGACCCCCCTCTTCCCGTCACCCGAACTACTCACACTTGAACGATGTTGAGCCATTCATTATCGTTGAATTGATGAACACGTAATCTCCAACCATAACCCCAAAACATGATCCTCGATGCACCTGTGTGATGCGTGGTCAAACAAACGGACAGACAGACAAACATTTCTAAAAATCATAGCAATGTGTTTCTTTTTAAAACTTCTTTTACTAAGTATAGAACATTATTGAATACAACGCCATCTACTTTCAAGAATGTTGCCGTTGTTTTGTTGTTCACAATTTGATTTCATAGATGGCGCTACATGTACTTTTTTACGTGTGTACCTAATGTCTTTTTTTTTAAACGAACACATCATTTCTGGAAAATGTCGAATACTTTTTAACTATAATGTAATATTGTTTTTCATTTCTACTACGATTAATTCATTACTCTCAGCAGTGCATGCAATACCTATAATTAATTGCGTAATTTACTTGATTTTTAATATAAAAAGTAATAACCAAAGTAAATAAGTTACCTACGGTCGAAAAAATACCTAAAACATTCAGAAAAATATTAAAAAAGGATAAAGACAATTTAAATAAATACAAAAAGAACATATTCAGACATCAGATTCGAGCCTGGGACTTCGTCGTCAAAGTCCGCTAGCATAGCTTCGAGGCTATTCTGTTCGCTACTTAACACGTTAAAATAACTGTTCTTATGAAACTTAAAAATGTTGTGTTTAGCTCCTTTTAGTTTTAGCGTGAAGTTATGCATTCCACGGGTTACAATTATAGATAATGTCTAATTGTGGAAATTTTTGTGATAAACCATTATGGTGCGACAAAAAATACGTTGCTACTCGTTCCTCATAGACGTTAGCGTAATGATTCATAGTGTAAATAATGTCCTATAGTATTTACTATAAAACTGCAAATTTTCATAAAGATCCGTCAAGTAGTTACTGTTTTATAACGAAAAATAGCTACAGACATTATCCCTTACTGCTTAGCTCCTATGGGAAAAAGCGTGATAATTTATAGCCTAAATGTTAATCTGTATCTATTAGATTGCACGTGCAAAATTTCAACCGAATCTGTATGGTAGTTTTTGCGTGATGCGTGTTCAAACAAACAGACAGACAGACAGACAGACAGACAGACAGACAGACAGACAGACATTTCTAAAAATGCAGCAAAGTGTTTAAATACTCTTTTCGAACATTTCCTAATATTTTTTTTCACTAAGTTCGGCCATGTACAGACACGTGAAATTTACAGTTTTATTATATGTACTTGCTGTGCCCGCGACTTCGTTCGCGTGGAAGTTGGGTTTATATTAAGGTAGTTTATGTTACAATTTAACTTCTGTGTAAAACATATTGGAAACATGCTCCAGAATGCTCTGTGGCATCTATGGATATTAGGGCCTAGCTCTAATCAGGGCCCGACCTATGGCAAGGCAAGCCAAGCAAATGCCCAGTGCAGCAAAATGAAGGGCGACAAAGTTTATGGCGCCAAACGGTTAGAAGACAAATTTTAATAGTATTTTACCAAAATGATTTGCATCACATCAAATATTACTATTATCGGTTTCGGGTTAAATGAAGCCCGAAACCGCCCAAGTACTCGCGCGAAATAGGGCTAGTGTGAGATAAGTTTTTAAAAAAATACCCTTTTTTTAAAACATTGCATTCCCGCGGTACTGTGATGCGTGTTCAAACAAACAGACAATATTCAAACGTTTCTAAAAGATATACTGAATTAGTATATCTTTTAGAAACGTTTAGTTTAAATACTAAACTTATTTCTTTATAATGTCTACATTGGTGAATTAAAAAATAGGTGTGTCAACCTGTCGTAGCCGAGGATAGAACAAATTGGCGTGCAATTAGAGAGGCCTGTGTCCAGCAGTGGACTGCGATAGGCTGATGATGATGATGATGATGAACCTGTCGTTAATTAAGATCATCATAAATTCATATCCCTCTACGTAATAATTTCAGATTTATTTATTAAATCAATTTACCTGATTCTGTTTCATTTGTATTTAAACGCCATCTATTTTCAAAACTGGATAAGTTTATTTTAATACTTGATGACTTTAAATTAAATTATACTTAAACTATCATGCATATTAAACGTAGGTAAGCAAGGTATATAACCTAAAATTATTCACGCGATTAAGACCCGTAATATATATATATTCATAATAGCTGTGCCCGCGACTTCGTTCGCGTGAAAGTCGGGTTTAAATTAAGGTAGTTTAGGTAACGAAATAACTTCTGTGTAAATATGTTGGAAACAGTCCTGTTGACTAAATACTTACTAAATAAAAATCGATCTGTTCTATTCTTTTAGATAGTTAGTTTGGTGTGCGGCTTAAGAAGTGGGTTTTCTGTTGTTTTTGTTTTATTCTTTCAACGTTATACCTACTTATTACCTAATATTTTTTAATAGAATTTGTACGAAAATGTTGTTACTTCTCATGTGATCGTAAACTTGTAAAGCCTAAGTACTTAACTGTGATAGTTTTCTTTATAATTTTAGTGTTTATACTACTACCCTGAATTTATTCACATACCCAACATCAACCATTTAGCTGGCAGGGGGACACTTGACTCTAACAAAAATGTTCACTATAAAGCCTAATATTATACACAAAGGAATCCTTAAATCTAAAAATAGTCTTCACAAACCCTAAACGCTTTTTAAAAGACCTATCTAATGATACCACACACGATGGGGTAGGTATGTGAGATAAAAATCACATCCCCACTTTACATATAAGAGAGGTACCCTTAAAAAAATAATGATTTTCAAGATTTTGTTCTTTCACTTTATCGGCGTTAGTAATTTATTCATGCAAAAGTTGCAACCTTCTAGCACTAACAGTCTCTGAGCTAAGCTGCGGACGGACGGACATAAGGGAACTATAAGGGTTCTGTTTTGCCATTTTGGCTAAAAATGGGGTGTATTTCATATAGTGTTACAACGCAATACTAATAATAAAACTGCTGTAACACTTTAGTAAGCAAACACAGAGCGTGTCATGTGTGTCATGCCCGCGAAAATGTCAGATATCCCTAAAGGTACGGTTGACAAACAACGACCCCCCTCCTCCCGTCACCCGAACTACTCACACTTGACCGATGTTGAGTCATTCATTATCGTTGAATTGATGAACACGTAATCTCCAACCATAACCCCAAAACATGATGCACCTGTGTGATGCGTGGTCAAACAAACGGACAAACAGACAAACATTTCTAAAAATCATAGCAATGTGTTTCTTTTAAAACTTCTTTTACTAAGTATAGAACATTATTGAATACAACGCCATCTACTTTCAAAAATGTTGCCACTCAGCATCTCAAGCACCTATACCCTAGTAAATGTTTTCACAAATAAGGAATTATTTGATCACGGTGAACAATTTGATTTCATAGATGGCGCTACATGTTTTTTTTTTAGGTGTGTAATGTCTTTTTTTTAGACGAACACATCATTTCTGGAAAATGTCGAATACTTTTTAATTATAATGTAATATTGTTTTTCATTTCTACTACGATTAATTAATTACTCTCAGCAGTGCATGCAATACCTATAATTAACTTACCTACGTGCATAATTTACTTGATTTTTAATATAAAAAAATAATAACCAAAGTAAATAAGTTACTTACGGTCGAAAAAATAACTAAAACATTGAGAAAAATATTAAAAAAGGATAAAGACAATTTAAAAAAATACAAAAAGAACATAATCAGACATCGGATTCGAGCCCGGAACTTTGTCGCCAAAGTCCGCCAGTATAGCTTCGAGGCTATACTGTTCGCTACTTAACACGTCAAAATAACTGTTCTTATGAAACTTAACAATGTTGTGTTTAGCTCCTTTTAGTTTTAGCGTGAAGTTATGTATTCCATGGGTTACAATTATAGATAATGTCTAATTGTGGAAAATTTTGTGATAAACCATTATGGTGCGACAAAAAATACGTTGCTACTCGTTCCCCATAGACGTTAGCGTAATGATTCATAGTGTAAATAATGTCCTATAGTATTTACTATAAAAATGCAAATTTTCATAAAGATCCGTCTAGTAGTTACTGTTTTATAACGAAAAATAGCTACAGACATTATCCCTTACTGCTTAGCTCCTATGGGAAAAAGCGTGATAATTTATAGCCTAAATGTTAATCTGTATCTATTAGATTGCACGTGCAAAATTTCAATCGAATCTGTACGGTAGTTTTTGCGTGATGCGTGTTCAAACAAACAGACAGACAGACAGACAGACAGACAGACAGACATTTCTAAAAATGCAGTAAAGTGTTTGAATACTCTTTTCGAAAATTTCCTAATATTTTTTTTCACTAAGTTCGGCCATGTACAGACACGTGAAATTTACAGTTTTACTATATGTATAGAACAGCTATACTCTAAGTGTGTTCCGCGGAACCCTAGGGTTCCGTGATACCTCTGTCGGGGTTCCGCAAGAATTTAGAAATAAAAAAATCAAAACACCTCTCTCTGGTCGCTCCGCGGCTGTGCGGACTCCGCGGCCGCGCGGAGACAAAACGCTATGAATGTTATTTATTTATTTATTTGTATTTGTATAAGCTTGTGTTACATTAGCTGGTACAATATCTTATAAGTTTGGTCTCAACAATTTTATATTTGTACAACGCGTTCGCTCTAAGTTTGCCGGTCTGTGGAATGCGCGTACCCTCCCCCACGTGACAACAAAACTTATAATGTGTCATAGTTTTACCCAAATATCTACCGTACACAATTTTTATTGTTACAATTAAATAAAAAATTTCGAACGTCATACACTCATACCTATCGCCAGCGGCAAACTTAAAACGAGCGGGTAGTATACTTGTAAGCGCTCAGTCTCTTTGATAAAAGCCGCCTCTGAATTAGACGCTATAGTTGTCAACAAGCGACTTTCGTCTCTAACTTCAAAGGATAAAGTCGATATTGTTTACAACGCTATTTTTAAATTTCTGTTTTTATTTTTGCTTTTTGTTTATCAAAGGTGCCGACTCGAGTATTTTCGAGAATATTTGAGATCGAGTCTAGGACTAAGTATAAAAGCGGCGATCGCGCGTTGGCGTCGTCAGTTGATGATTAGCGTTCGGAGCGATAAGTTACTACCTACTTACAAGCTCGCTAGCGAGAAACTAGTGTTCATTGTTTTACTGCCTGCTGTATTCTGTTGTCTCAGTTTTATACATTTCTTCCCTGTAGGTTCTAAATTTAGTCTCTTATACGCAGTAACGATTGTGCATTATTTAAACCCCACTATCCTGACTTGTAACATTATAAATAAAGAAGAATGGAACGTTGGCTTAAAGGTGTTAAACGTGTTCCAACAACATCTTCTAATGACGCTGAATGTTCAAAAGCAATGCGCGCGGAGAATTTAGCAATCACCGATCCAGAAGATGATGCCACGAGTGCCACGACGTCAAGCTCGACGGTTTCAAAGACGAAAAAAAGGAAGTATGATGAATCTTATATCAGTTTCGGATTTGTTGATTCCAACGGCTCACCTCTCTGCATGCTCTGTAGTAAACTGCTTCCTAATAGTTCCATGGCACCTGCCAAATTGCGTCGACATTTAGAAACCGTACACCCCGAGACTAAAGACAAGAATAAAGAATTTTTTGTTCGCAGAAAAGATCAGTTATTAGAAAGTCAAAAAAATATGATGCATGTAACACAAACTACCAACGAAAAGGCCACGGAGGCATCATATTTAGTTAGCTATCGCATTGCACAAGCAGGTGAAGCGCACACTATCGCTGAGAAATTAATAAAACCATGTGTATTAGACATAACAAAATGTATGCTTGATGAAAAATCTGCAAAGCATCTTTCTACTGTTCCGCTATCAAACGATACTGTTTCACGACGAATCCATGATCTGGCAAGCTACGTCAAACAAGAACTAGTTACACGTCTACAAAATACACGATTCGCTTTGCAAATGGACGAGTCGACTGATGTCGCTGGTTTGGCTATCCTGCTGGTTATTGTGAGATATCCATATAAAAGTTCTTTTGAAGAAGACATGCTTATGTGTTCATCGCTGCTTACAAACACTACCGGGGAAGAAATTTTTAATAAAATAAATATATTTTTTGAAGAACATAATCTCAGTTGGAACAATTGCATTGACATTTGTACAGATGGGGCCAAGGCGATGACAGGTAAAACAGCAGGAGCAGTGTCACGAATGAAAAATAAAGCGCCTAATTGTAGTTCCAGTCATTGTATTCTGCATAGACAAGCACTTGCGATGAAGCAAATGCCGTCTAATCTAAAATTAGTTATGGATGAAGCGGTAAAAATAATTAATTTTATCAAATCACGACCACTACAATCCCGATTGTTCTCATTATTGTGTGAAGATTATGGCAGCAAACATAAAACACTGCTGCTCCATACAGAAGTGCGATGGCTGTCTCGGGGAAAAACTTTAACAAGGCTATTTGAACTTAGAGCCGAGTTACAAATGTTTCTTTCAGCAGATACTTCTTTTAATTTGAAGGACCGTTTGTATGATAAAACTTGGTTGTTCCGATTGTCTTTTATGGCGGATATCTTTCAAAAACTTAACGAATTAAATTTATCGTTGCAAGGTAAACAGACAACAGTGTTTCAGGCCTATAATAAAATAACTGCTTTTAAAAGAAAATTAGATTTTTGGATCATTTGCATTGGTAAGAAAGAAATAGAAAGTTTTACGTTACTCAGTGAGTTTGTTAGCGAAAACGACTCAGAAATGTTTGAAGATAATGTGTTTGAAGAATTGGTCCAATATCTCAGTTCGATGCGCGCATCTTTTGAAAAGTATTTTCCCGAAGAACACAATACAAAAATTAAAGTGAACTCCTGGATTCATAATCCTTTTTTACCCAACTTGGAAAAGCCTGAAAACATGTCAAATGAGATATATGAATCTCTTTTAGAAATGTCATCAGACACAAGTATGGAGTCATTGTTCAAAACGACGCCTCTTAATGATTTTTGGTGCAGAATCCAAGATGAATATGCAATGCTTGGCCAAATGGCTCTGGATATTCTTCTCCCGTTCCCAACTACATATTTGTGCGAAACAGGATTCTCTACCTACGCAGCCACGAAAACAAAATATCGCAATAGACTGGACGCCGAAGCTGATATGAGACTCCAACTTTCTTCCATCAAACCTGATATCAAGCAATTGATGAAAAATAAAAAACAGTTTCATACCTCCCACTAGTTAGATTTTTTCTTTTTTAATGTTTTCTATTATTGTCCTTACCAAGTGGTGAAGTAAATAATAATTAGTAACTGATACATTGTACTTTTATTATGCTGATTAATAAAGAATACACTTATAAAAATAATTGTTTTATTGTAGGGTTCCATCAAGTATTTTGCTTCCCAAAAGGGTTCCGTCATTTAAAAAGTTTGAGAACCACTGGTATAGAAGATACCTACCTACTAGACATGTGAATTGACATGAAAGCAAACTGACCCATCCTCATTTTAAAAACGCCATGTTGCGCGTGAAAATACTTTCAATATGCAAGTAAGTAAGTAATACTCATATGTGAATCTTTGTGCAAATTACTGGAGACTCTAAAACTCTTGACCGGCCCCCCTACTAATAATATACCTACTTAAGTAGCTACTTCGTAGACATTGCCCGTTGGGTCTCGACGACCTGATTTGGGTTTCTCTTCAAAAGAATTTAAATTAAAATTTAAAATTTTAGCGCCTCTAATAAATAGTACGTACCAGGCAAGTTTGTCCATAAGTAAAAATGTATCAAAAGGATTGGCGTAGGCACCCATAGGGGATTTTAGGGGTTCAACCCACTCCCACAAATTGCAAAAGTATACGTTCACAGGAAGTTTAGCTGGAACATTAAATTGTTCCAGCTAGACCTCCCTTCCCTTCCCCTAAAACAACGAAAACCCTTCTGGTGCGTATATCCGGTTCGAGAGCATTATTTTTTGGGTAGTACCTAAAAAATCGGGCAAGTGCATGTCGGGCCACGCACAATGTAGGGTTCCGTAGTCCTCCCCCTCCTAGCAGAATAATGCAGTTAATAAGTAGATTTTCTGTTGTTTTAGTTTCATACTTACAACGTTATACTTACTTATTAAACAATTTTCAATGGAATTTGTACGAAAATGTTGTTACTTCTCATTTGATCAGCTGTTACTCGTAACTTGTAAAGCCTAGGTACTTAACTGTGATAGTTTTCCTTTTAATTTCACTATATATTAGTATTTTCGCCGTGTTTTTTTTCGCATATGCAACATCAACCATTTAGCTGACAGGGGACCCTCACCCCTTTAAGGCATAATATTTCACAAACGTTTTTAAAAGACCTATCTAATGATACCCCATACGATGGGATAGGTGAGAAAAAAAAACACTTTTTATAGAGGGTTATTTTAGGTATCTATATATAAAGGTCAGACACCCCAACAAGATTTTTACTTCAAGATATCCTAAAAAAAAAGAAAATTAAAATATTCTAAACTTGCATAGTTATAAGCCATTCAATTGGTCTTGTATTCTTCGCGCTATCGTGCTCATTGCGTCTGATTGTGAAATGGATTTGGACTGTACGAATTATTAATTAATTAATTAATGACTGATTAATTTATTAATTGTAAAATATAACATGGTCCAAAAACTACCCCATTGGATTGTGTTACTGATTCTGAGCAAACTACTTTCACGTTTAGTGCAAACCGTTGAGTAAGGGAGCTGCAAAACATTTTTTTTTCAAGATTTTCTTTATTCACTTTCTCGTTGTAAGTAGTATGTGTATCCATGCAAAATTACAGCCTTCTAGCACTAACAGTCTCTGAGCTAAGCTGCGGACGGACGGATAGACAAGTAAAAGGGTTCCGTCTTGCCATTTAAGCTACGAAGCCCTAAAAAGCGTATAAACCGTGGTTTATCGTTTTGACTGACTCGATGGCCTAGTAGAAATGTGTACTACTGCTGTCGCTAGATGTTGTGTCTGGGTTCAATTCCCAAACGGGACACCACTTTGTGTGTTCGATAAATTGTTGTTTCGATTCTGGATATAGGTACTTTGTGTCCGTTAGCTGTAGGTATGTTTGTAAAGTCCCTGCGACACAGGGAGCGCGGGAACTGTCTTTAAAAAATCCATTTAGTAGCTTCGATAATTTAAAATATAGGTTTTGATAAGCGACTTCTGTAGTTGACTGTACATTTCGTAAATATGTGCATCCATAACGTATTCGTACATTGAAAATTCTTGAATAATAATATAATATTGTTCTGATAAATATTAAACAGGGGTATGCATTAAATAGAAAAACAATTAGTAATTTCGTAAATATATATATTTAAATTTATATCTTCCATCAATACATACAACGACATTTATACATTCAAAAATTTGGCCATAACTACAAATAGGTCTCACTTTATAATGGCGTCGCTTACACGTAAACTTGTAAAGTTATCTATTCATCGACACAACACATGTGCGAAACAAACTATTCCGCTGTAGAATTTATTATAATCTATTGTAAATAATCAAGGAGTACCTACGTATGTCGGAGTCAGACCTATTAATTTTATAACACGGGGAAGACATCATTTTACATAACTGTTATGGTAAGGACAAATGGAGCCCACGTATGCAACGATTTATGTCATCTAGACACTTGAATTTGTATGAAAACAGTTGAATTAGGGAAACATACTAACGTTAGAAACCAGATCAGCGTGAGAAGGAGAAGGGGATATCATACGCCATCTGACGCATAAGATCAGTACTAGACCAACACTACAGCACCCGAAGAAATGACAAATAGGTCTGACGTCAATATGCGTTGTGTACGTGGGGCAAGTCTCCCACGTTGCATACGTGGGCTCAGTTTGTCCTTACCTTTATATTTAAAAGTCAAGCGAACAGCACCGTCTAGCTAGAGTACCAAGTTAAAAAGATTCACAAAATCTACCCTACAACTGAATTGCACGAAACGAAAAAACAAAGTATTATATTGATGGAGGAGAGATATTTTACAAAATAAAACTTATCGACATATCTTCGGTGTACGCTAGGAGCTATAAAAATTGAAAATAATACAACTAATTTAATTTCATATCTAGTAAGACATTACAATCCCTTACCACGAGATCAGCGACAAGTTGACGTCACCCGGCGTTGCGTTCGCATTTTAAATTTGATATAAAACATTATGGTTTCGTACGATGGAGTTTCTGTATGTCTAGTTTAAAAAACGAATTGTCAAAGAAATAATTTGGACAACACTAGTAAAAAAAAGATAAAAATATCATAGGTATTTTGAAACTAGACACATGAGAAGGCCCTTTGGTAATTTTGTCATATCCTTACCAATTGGTGGGAAATTTAGATTTAATAATCTTTGGACTAAAATCTCTGAATAAAAAAAATCATTTTATGTCCGTCCTCATTCTGACTACTCATTAATTTAATCGCATATTGCAACAATTTGCGAATTAAACATACAACACTTAATACCTACTATAATATAATACCTAATTATTTTATAAAGTAACAAAATTAACTTATATTTACAGTTATCATTAAAATTATAGTAAAATTTTACTATTTTAGCACTAAGTTTTGATTATTTCGCTGAAATCTGATCAAGTTTAATATAATATGAATTTAAATAAAGTTAAATTGACTTGAGAAAGTTTGTAGAGAAAGCTATCACATTGAGTAGAGACTGATAGATGATGAAGTGCTCCTTAATACTGCGCTCAGGGCCTTGATTCTGTACGACCACGATAAAAGGCGGGTACAACTGTCATTCGGTAGACCGGGCTACATAAGAACGAGGTCTACCAGTTTTAACAAAGCTTCCTTTGTAACCAATATAGCGTTAAGGTTGCAATTGGTAACTGTTAGAATATTATTGCAAGGAAATACCGACCTTATTGCTTATGACAAGCAAATGAATTTCAGCCGTAAGGTGATAGAATATATTTTTGGCCCGCCGTACAACTGCGGGTAATGTTTTGACAAGCTAATCATGGTCGTACAGAATCATTCACATCGCGATCCTAATCAAAACAAACATTTGGAACCTGAAATGTCAATACACATGTTTCAATAAGGCACCATTGGTTACATGGAGTACAAATGAATGTAAAATAGCGTGAACAAATAGAACCTTTTAAACTTTTGTTAGTTAGTAAGTAATTACATCCACTGGTGGCTTTATGAGATCAAATCCATTTTAATATTATGAAGTTCTAAAAATGAATATAAAATCTTTATGATTGTTATGTAGGGTTATGCCTACTGCATTTGTTAGCATTATCTCTTCGATACACACTCAGGTATGAGGGTAGAAATTGTAGAAAGATGCCAGATCTTCCTTTATGTACATAAGAACACTAGGTACGTTATAGAGTTGGTAGTAAAGAGACGTGTGGTTAGTTATGTGGTGTTTGTGAGCTGGGGTCTGCGAAGGGGGAACGTTGTGAAGTTGACGGTACGCGGGCGCGGGACCAACTGCTCAGTCCTCATCTTTCTTTTCCATTTTCGGTTCATACATAGCGTGCAGTTGTTCTGGTGATATTCTGTAAATTAAATATAATATTTTTAATAATGTAAGGTATGATGAATAGAATGGCAATAAATGAATAGAATAGCAACAGTTGAATAGAATGGCAATAGATGAATAGAATAGCAACAGTTGAATAGAATGGCAATAGATGAATATAACATCTATTGCCGAGAGGTTAGATGAAGTCAGACTAATGGTTTTAAACCTAAACAGCCAAAATTTGAAACTAGTGCCAGCTTAGGAATTAGGAGGTCTCGGAATTAAATCCTGCTTGTAAATTGTTGCTTGGATGTACCCAAAGTTATTTGGGGATGTGTAGGAGAGGGTTCAGTCCAGAATAAAATCGCTGCACGACAGGGATGCATTCGATTGATTCTCACACGTCCTTTAGAAAGGAACTTTCTGTATAAAATGAAACACGAAAGGTGAAATATTAGTTATTCATAAATTATAGTTACCCTAGGAGGCTCTGAAGGTCACAAACGAAGCGGTAGACGTAGCGCTTGCCAGCTGTCTTGTGGATTATGTTCTTGTCGTAGTAGTAGCGGAGCCCGCGAGATAGCTTCTCATAGTTCATCTTCGGCTTGTTCTTGCGGATTCCCCAGCGTCTAGCCACCTAAACAACCAAGATGATTAAAAATCACATTTTTTAATCTTGTTATATCACTAAAAAACTGAGGCTAAGCAGCTACAGCAGTCAATAGAAGGCCGGCCACCAGGAACCAGGAAATTAGCTTTGGTTGATAAACAGTGGTTGGACACGATATATCATAGGTACCTGGTTTGGCTTCACAATAAGATCTCCTTTTTGTTCTTTACGTTATTGCTTCTAATATTGCAAATTCGAATTGTGCGGATGGATAAATGTTTGTTGCTCTTTCAACAAAAACTACTGAATGAATTTTAATGAAATTTTACAGTACTATAGGTTACACATTACAACAGCACTTAGGCTTAATTCAAACATAACGTGGGCAAAACCGCGGAAAAGGCTAGTTTACTTAAACTAGCTTGTTGTTGTGACTATATCTTTATAGTCAAATAAAAATTCTTTCAACTTAGAGTAAAAAGATCAGTAGAATTGGTGATTCGATAAAATACGTACCTCATCAGGGTCGGTTAGTTTGAACTCCCAGCCATCTCCGGTCCACGAGATGAAGCCTTGGCAGCTTTTGTCGGTGAGGAGCTCGAGTAGGAACTGCCATAGCTGGATTGGGCCTGATCCTGTTAACGTAGTACACACTTGCTTTACGATATACGACCAAAGTTTCCCATATAGAGTGATTTTATGATTGACAATTTTTTCCCATAGCCCATTTTATCTCCGTTTAGTTCCCGTTTCCGTTCCATTGGATTATAAAAGCGACTTCTAGAGTGCAAATTATGTACATGCACACTTGTGCACTAAACCTAAAGCTCCCATTCTCATTAGTTTTCACCCCAGAGTGAGGGGAATCAAGTGCGTGAGCATCACCAGTGAGTAGGAGGACTTTTTCTTAAATTAGTAATTTAATGTGAGCTGTTTTGACTGGTGTAGTAAAAGAGATACCAAGCATGTGTAATATACATTGAGAGCGTGTATCGTGTAGTTACAGCACAGGTTTTAGAAGTAGAGAAGATACGTACCGGTGAAACAAGGCCCAGAGGCTGGGTAGGCGAGCTTGTCCTGCGGTATGAGCGCGTGCTGCTCGCTGGGCCATTCGGTCCACTCTGTGCCACAAGCACCACCGTACTCTTGGACGTAGCCCTCGCCATAACCTTCGCCTCCGTATCGTCCGCCACCGCCTATACAAAGAAAATTAAATAGTAAGATTTTTATACATGTAATTTTTTATTGTGGCAATTTGGAACTTTCAATAACAAGAGCGGCGATATAGACTCATTTAAAAAGACGAGTTGTATGCTGCTATCAAAATATGAAAGTAAGTACCGTTGGATATAGTGACAGGTCAATGTATGTCCACTAACATTGTAATCGTCATTGAATCCAGTGTTTTCCGAATTCAAGCTAGTATGTTTCGGGACAAATTAAACCACGTATTTTAATAGGAATATTCATGTTAAGTCATTTAGTGTAACGTAAATTAAATGCATTGATAATTAATTTTATTCAAGCAGACACGAAAAGAAACAGAACTTATTATTTTTAATCATATTTAGATTCGTAAAACGTCTTCAGATCTACGTGTGTTTTAAATTATGAATCCCAAAAATAATCTACAACATTGAACTAACACCAATTAGAGCATGCATGTCGTTGATGACATGTAAAAATGCGTTAGAAACGTGATCCGGACTGAATTAATAACCACATGAAAGATTCAATTCTGTTAATGACTTTGTCTGAAACTGTACACCGTGGTTAATTAAAGCAAAGTGACCAAATGCTGTGATCTTTTGAAATGAGCAACATTGTACGTGTCTGTTATTATGCGATTAGATCTGAGGATTTGAGGACCACTTTTGTAGTTTTGTTGAAACACTTTTTATATTAAGGTTTTTTTTACTTATGTTAAAATAATGAAGGTTTTCTTTAGGAATCGGTTGATTCCTAAAAATAGGGATCAGTTGCCAGCTGGCAATAGGTCATGGACCCTTTGTGTGATCCGCAAATTGTTGTTCCGAGTCTGGATGTACCTACTTTGTATCCGTGATCAGTAGTTATGTTTGTAAAGCCCCCCACGATACAGGACTTAGGTATACCGTTAGAAAACCATTCTTTTGTTTAGGATAACTTACTTCTGGGATAAGGCTTGGTATACGCGTGTGGTTGGTACTTGGGTTCGTGTGACAACAGAGGCTGCGTGTGTGCATGCGCGTGGTGGTAATAGTCGTCGAGGTAGGGCTGCGCTGAAGGCGTGGGTGCAGGCGGCGCGGCCGGGTACTCCGGGGGGTAGTACTCGTCCAGGGGCGAAGCCGCCGCGGGCGCAGCGCCCCCGCTCGCCTCGCTGTACCCGTAGGCGTTCGTCTCGCGAGGACCGCCTGTCGTGTAGCCGCCTGAAACAAAGGTATAAAGCCTTTTAGTAAAGCAACTTGGTGGCTTAGTTATTGTAAATTTTTCGGTTATGTAAATTGGTAAATCCACTTCATTATAGAGGTAGTGATTCACGAAAATGATTAAGTAGCATGATTCACGCTAAGTTAAATCGTTGTTGAACCTCAGGAAATACAGTAGTGAAAATCAGGCGGGAAAAGCCACATAAATTAAATTAGGTGATTTAAATGTAAGCTTCTTTGTTTCGTTAGTATTTTGGATCTCTCACCAGATATTAAGCAAAGTAGCGTTGATCGATGAAGGTTATTCTGGCATTCGTATACCACTCTATCTCAGCCAGACAAATTTCCATTAAAAAATCAGTATATGTAGTATGTCGAGGTGTGTTGGCGCGGGTACCGAAGCGCGACGGTCGCGGTTCACGGCGCGCCCTTTGTTCTGCGCGCGCGCCGCCGGACCCACACACCTCACCCCCCCTCAACCCCCACTCCTCACGTGCCTCCTACCTCACCCTCGCTCCGAGTCACGATACTATATCGATAGAGCTCGGTTTGAGGTTAAATGTAATTTGCAAACATATTGAATATGGAAATTCAATTCGATGTTGATAGTTTTGAAGTGAAGTTAATATAATGTTTTAAGTATTAGTTATTGAGTACCTACTACTATCTGTCTATGTTATTCAATGCGTAGAAGATCATTAAGCAGGAAAGTCGCACTTAAAGTAGATACTATAAAGTTTGGGGTGTTCCAATTGAACTACCTATGTGCGTATATCGTAAGAAATATGAAATCATAACCATTAAACAACATCGTATCTGATTCTAAACTATGACATTAAAGAAAACCCATTGAAAATTAAACTGTAACCTTATTTAATTTGCGTATCATTTTTCTTTGACCTCGAATGTGAGTTTCCTGGCAAAAGTCAACAACATGCGTTCACGCAGTGCTGCGGTGTGATTGAACAATTTAACAATAGAGCATGGCGTACAATGTGTGTATCAATGTAGGGGTCAGTAGTCGGTATTGTCTGACGTTTGACCGCTCGTGTGATACTACATCTCCCAGTGATGAATGATGAATGGTGATTAAGGGGGATATTCAATGTGCAGTATGCCTTTCGCTTCAAAGGAAGTGCTGTTTAATGTAGTCGAGGTCATTAGGTACAGTATTTTCAAGTATTTTAGTAAATGTTTTTGTTATATACGTAGAATGTGTATATGAATGTTCGTGGGGGTCAGTTAACAATTCCTTTTTGTGTGGCCTTTGACCGCTCGTGTGACTACCTATCTGGATCTGAATGGTGAATCAGTGTGCTGTTATTATGTGAGTTATGCTTTTGATAAAGTCAATGATTGTTGTTGTAAACAACAATCATTGATTAAAGTGTTGATTAAAGAATGAAAAATGTAAATATATTTTTAGGTTAGACGCATTGTAGGTAGGCGAAATAATATAATGTATGAACGTACAAGGCAGTGGCTGGTATTATTTGATTAGATATCATCTCTTTGAGCAATGAAATGTGATGATGAATATTGGAATTATCATTTAATAACCGCGGTGTTTGGTTCAAAAGGCACACATTGAATATTTGTTATAATATATATGGTTACTCGCGGTTTTTTTTTCTCTTCCTGGGGTATAGAATAAACTAGTTTCAGCTTAGAATTTTCAGTTTATTTGGAATAGGAGAAACTCTGGACACAATGAAGGAATAATATGTAGTAGGTATGCACAATTAAATAAAATTCATACCTATCTAAATAATGATGGAGTATGACTTGGTCAAAGTTAACGATTTAAATTGAAACTCTATTTAAAGTAGGTATCTAGTAACTGGAATTCATTTCAGGTTTTCAAGTGTTTGTTTTGTAATGAATAAATACATCTATTTAGATGTCATATAGGTACCTATGTATATTTATAAATATTCTGTTTACCTATACAAATAGATATTAGGTACTTAGTTCACTTTATGTAAATAGGTAAGTAACTAAGTATAATAATAAAACAGTGGAGTTGCTGATAATAAATAATTACTACGAATCAAATGTTGGTATCAAGGAAATGTCGGAACAATAATTATGCTGTTATTATAATATTTGTAATATAGGTACGTAATATATACATAGTTGTTGCATTAATGGATTGTTTTATCTCAAACTTAAAGCGTATGTTTCTGAATGAATAGTTAACATAATAGGTACAGCAGGCATGCAGGCATCATTTGTTTTTAATATTATCTATTTATTATTCAGGAAAGAAAATAATATTTGTTTAGCTTTCAATAACATACAATTGGGTAGTTGACTACAATGAAAGTACTAAAATTATTTTATACCTACTAATCAGATAATAGTAGATCAATTGTATTGCATGTCTTGTCGCCGCAATCACCATTCGCTGTTGCTTAGCATAAACGTGAATTTCACCGTGATCACTGATTTATGACGTTATCACGTAAAAATAATAATATCGGTCTAGCCATTTCGGAGGAGTTGGACCACAAACACCGTGATTATATATTAGAAGATTAATGAGAGACAAAAATTGGTATTAGCTCAGCTATATTGCAACCCTGCGTATTAATTACTAGCTGACCATCGTAACTTCGTCTGCGTAAATTTTCCCCGTTTTTGCAACATTTTCATTGCTTCCCCGCTCCTATTAGTGATACCGTGATGTTATGTAGCCTATAAATCTTCCTCGATAAATGGGCTATCCAACAGTAAAATATTTTTTCAATTCGGACCAGTACTTCCTAAGATTATCACGTTCAAACAAACTCTTCAGCTTTACAATATTAGTATAGATTTATTGTAGCTATGAACGTCTACGGTACAACATAGTGAATTCATATGAATACTCAATTCTCAATTTACGCTTTTGTCAAGAACAAAATAGTCAAAACAATACGAGTAGTCACTGAAACTGACATTCCGTACTATCCCAATTATTCTTAGCCTCGGTTGAAATGTCAAACTACTTTTTTAAAGTTAACAAACGACGCATCAAATGAACAAGGTCGAGAACAAATCATTCGAATATCTTACAACGAAAACAAGTATTTTAATGAAGCTATTGTAATGAGCGACAAATCCCTTGACGTTGGGGGAAAGACGATAAATTGTGACTAAAATACTATGTGTGGGGTAAAAAGTGCATCAACATGACACTGCGACCTTTGCTTTAAATTTAGTGTGTACGTTATTTGGGTAGGAATGTTTTTATTGAAAAGTTTTAAGTTCCTGAATTGTTTTTAAATAGTTTTATCTTTCTTTGTCTGGTTTTAAATTTGGAAACCTATTTAAGTCTTAAGTCAAAGAAGTATTTCCATTTGTACTTACAATGTAATTCTTAATAATGAAAGTAGTTTGCTGGAAATCAGTAATAATTAGGTATATTATAATAATGCAATGAATTGGAAAATAATTATTACACCTACAATGGTTAATTTCTTAAAATAATATTGAATTTATTAAAAAAAAAAAAATCTGTTTGCTGTTCTAAAATATTTAATCCAAAATAATCAACTATAATAATAAACTAAAATAAACAGTCTTGTAGGACGCCCTCAGACCAGGTGGAGTGATGATATACGCAAAACGGCTGGCAGGATGCGAAAAGCCGAAGATAGAACAAAGTGGCGTGCAATTGGAGAGGCCTACGCCCAGCAGTGGACTGCGATAGGCTGATGATGATGAAACAGTCTTAAATAATGAATGTAAGGCCTACCTATGTATCTATTTAAAGGAATTAACTTGTCGAATTAGCAGGCGCGGATCTATAACTTTGTTCAGTTCACTCGCATGACGGGAGGGGGTGCATTTAATTCTACACGGGTACACTGGGCGTAGGGTTGCCACCCGTACTATAAAATAAAGTATTGTAGGTAGGTACCTACTTTATTTCGGGTAATAGTACCTACTATATACTTTATGAGAACTATAAAGTACGCAAAAATACTTTATTTTACATGATTTGTTTCTCCGGAATTCAATAAACATATTTAGGTATTTAAAACAAATAAACGTAACTTAAATACAGACTGTAAAGATGCTTGACTATGATGAGTGTTTATTAAATGTTGTTTAAAATAACGAAAAATATTTAAAAAAAATAAACTAAATTAAATTGTACTTTATTTTGACACAACGTACTTTTTTCTACTTTTAATAACCAACGTAAGTAGGTACCTACTTTATTTGCACCAAAAAAAGGTGGCACCCTTAACTAGGCACCACCGCCGAAGGGGGGGGGGGGGCAATTGCCTGATGAAATACACATATCCAGTGTCAAAATTCTCAAGTTCCCAAAAAAAGGTCATTCAGTCGAATCTAGGGAGCAGGGGGTGGGGGAATTGTCCCTGTTGCCCCCTCTTGGATCCGCGCCTGATTCCAAGCGAATGTACTTAGTAGATAAAGGGCAAAGGTATTTATTAAATAACTTATTGTCATTTTGTTGCCAACATCTTAATTAGGCACTACCTACGTAACAAGGAAAATTATTAATTGATTGTGTACCGATTGCTATAATGTTAGGGACATATTAATATATTTATCCTCCTTCTAATGCTAATGGCTAATATTAACAGCTGCGTATTTATGACTGATATCCGTTTCCGTCCTTTAATCACAACCTTTATTATACGAAGGAAACATAAAAATGAATTTGGAATATTGAGTCATACCTACTCAAAAAGTAGAAAAAAAAAAAAATTACAAAAATCTGAAATATTTATTTGATTTGATTACAAGCCTTCTGATAGTGATCTTGTATGTCATCACCATCATTATCATCATCAGCAACTGCTGGACACAGCCCGCTCCCAATTAATACCTACCTACCACATATGTATGGTGGTTTATAAATAACTACTAGGTATTATCTAACACAAAAAATATATAATATGCACTTAATTTTATTGTTATAAGTTTTACTGTTAGTGTTACTAACATAACCTAACTAGATAATTGTGAAAATATTCAAAAACCTAAATCATTAGCTTCGTATAATTCCAAATTTCATGACAAGGTACCTACGGACCCATAAGCCTCAGGTTTTAAATTTTTTAAGTACAAGATGTAAAACAAAAGCAGATGATTTAAAGGTTTTAACACCTCTATGGTCGCAACATCACATCTTTAAAAAAATATATGTGATACTGCGACCCGCAAAATTAAATGTATCATGATAAGTTACAATCCTATAAGTCTCAGGTCTTAATTTGTTAATGTATAAGTTGTAGAACAAAAGCAGTAGTATTGTCGCAGCATCACATCTCTCAAGATCGTGGTGGGGCGTGCGCAAGGCGGGGCGGGGCGGGCCGACCAATCGGGCGAAGCCACGCCTCGCGCACTCGGGTCGGGTCGAAAGGTCGCACTCGCACTCACCATACCAACTATACTACGCACTCAGATTTATCTGATGATAAATAAGTGAAAGAAAATTATGTTTTTTTTTGTTTAATACGGCAATGATGACAAAATATAACGTAACTTGACTGAGATTCTTGAATATTACCAACATACAATTAAATTAAAGCAATAAATTAAACGGTGCCATTAGTTGCTGGAAGGAGATTAATCTCGATACCCTACAATTAAAATCAATGGGCACAAAGTACTTAGTGCATGCTATAAACTATCTATGCGCTATCCAAATCAGTTCTACAGTTTTTGCGTATTTGAGTAACAAACAACCATATCTACCTACTAACATTTCCAATTTTAAATAAGTGGGATAATTTTTATTCCGTGTGGGAATTGTAGTCACAACCTCTTGTGTGCAACAGCAGTCGTAAAAAGCTCCCACTAGGCAATTGAAGCAGACGAAAAAAAAAAAGTTAGCTAAGAAAAAAATTGTTTGCAAAGTGCCAGTAAATATTTACCTACTGACGAATGAGATCAATAAATTTATAGGAAGGTTACCTAAAATGACATAAGTATACCTATTGGAATACCTAAAAGAAGAGAAAGGTAACAAAAATGTAGAGTTACGAATTGTAGAGACAACAGAGTATAAAAACATTAATCGGAAAAGTTATTCAATTTTCTTTATGAAATAGGTGTGCTTTGTTTTCAACAAATTCTTAGGAACTATATCCTAGTAAATTACACAAAACATACACTAGTTAATAAATTACAAACAACACCTTTAAATAAAAAATTGAGAAGATTTACTTAAACTTCATAGTTTACGTAAGGTAAGGTAACGATATGTACGTTTATCGTATGCGACAGTAACCTTAGACCCCGCGGCAGCTGCGACACGACTTGTCGCACTTTTTTACTTATTATCTGCGACGAAACTCAACACCCGCGAAAATTTTGAGCCGTTGTTTTTTGTCTTGCGAGCACGCGCTTAGCTCGCCATATGGTGTCCCGCCGACATACGACCAATAAGTGGTTTTTGTTACCATTTTTCATAACAGATCATTATTCTTATTAGATTAACCGACACTACACATTTTTGTAGCAGTTGGTAGATTAGTAATTTGTTTACCACCACAAATTATCTCAAAAATCAACTATGTGTTCCAGAAATTCTGTTTAGTTTTAGTCGATTATGTAATCGTGGTGCGAAAATGATCTACTTACATTCAAACGTATATTTTATAATCGCACGAAGAGACGCATATCGCGCCAATTCCCATTTGGGAACGGAAGTCGAAATATGAATTTTTAAAATTAGAAGCAATGCGGGGCGCAGGTGAGCGACTGAGCTGTGACAAGCGATGAAACGCCGCACTCGCGGCCGACTCTTGGTGTTATGACATAAATAATTTGGCCTCATTAATTAATTAAAAACACAAAATATTGTCAATTCATCAGCTCTAATTATCAGTAGAATAAAAGATAAAAACGGTAACTTCTTATTTTATTCGTGATATTGTTTCCATTTTGATGATTAATATCAATTAATGGGTATACTTAACATTAGTATTTATGGTAATGGACAATTATATAACCCAAGAAAAGTCGCAGTACAAGAAAGCTTTATGGCGATACTGCGCAATTTTACAATCTTCCTGTCATACATATATCTAAAACACGATTCATAATTTTCTTACCAGTAAATAATTTATAAATATTGCTTTAAAAAAAATAAAATGTTCAGCGTCGATAGCAAGAGGTAGTAAACCATTAAGACAGGTGCAGATTTGAAACTGAAAATAATTTGTCAAATGAGGGACAGCTTAGAAAAATTATGAATATAGAAAATAATAGCGAGAAAAACTACATTATTCTTGGATAAGAGGAAATGGCTGTCAGCAGTGGTGTTTAAATCAAATTCAAAATTGGAACATCTTTCGACAGGAAACGTTAAATATATTAAAGTCACTATGTGTGAGCAATGGCATCACACACGCGTTGACCATTGTCTTTGATAATAATTTTTATTTTGTGACATTTTTTAACCATTTTTTAAACCAACATTTGAACTGATCAATAATTTCTTAATTGGTACTAAAAAAATTGAATCAAACTCGCTGCCACTTTACAAACTGAGGTTGCAGTGACGAATAACATTAATTGGGAACTGAATAATTTAAGTGTCGATTGCATTTTATTTGTTTGTCTCTACAATATGGGAAATTATACAGAATGACTTGACATTGTTTTTTTTATGTATGTCTAAATTATACATCACATGCCTCTCACATCAGTTTTGCGAGACATTATTTACTGTTGGACGCGTAATGGTTTTCTTTCTGGTTGGTTATCTTCATGCCTAAGTATATTAAGATCGATACATAAAAAACGTAAATGCGACTCTGTATAACACATGACCTCAACTTTCGTTTAAAAATAAAGAGTCGCAATCGTTTTTCCTGCGAGAGACAGACGCAAAATCGACTAACACCAGATCCACCGCTATTTATTACCAATAAAATAGCTTATAGCACGTTCGATAATGATTACACATACGATTTTTTATTCCACTATTTATACATTGAATTTAAACAAAAAATATCTGAGTTTTTAGTTAGAAAAATAATTTTGATCTTATGATAATATCCGGTCGAATGTTATTATGTTGGTTTATTATTAATTTATAATAGTGGCGGTGCTGTCGCGGCAGATGATCGGTGATGGTGATTCTGACACTATTACCGAAATACAGGTCGTCGAATGTCGTTATAGCAATTATGGCTTTTTTAATTCCACACTCGTTGGCAAGAAATAAGATTAAGTTAATTGACTAATACGTCCACATGCCGATTGGATTTAAACAGTCGTAAACGATTCTTGGGAATCCGATAGTGGTTCAATAAAACCTTCGCAGCGCTCGGCAAATTGTTCAGCTATTACATTGTCTAGACTTAATAAAACGTAGAGCTTCATAGCGGATAGAGATGACGTCGAAAATTGTAAATCATTCAATGACAGTAAATAAATGGTGGTAGGTGCAGAAAAGAGAATATCTTTATTTATAAACTTCTAAGCTAATATAAAGGCATTCGAAGCAAATTCCGATTTTGATTATCAGGCTCTTAGATATGTACCTAAGCGTTTAGAACCAATTTAATTGTAAAAATACTTGTACATATTATGTCCAGCTTTATCGTTATTACAACATTATATCAGAATTGATATTAAAAGTCGCGTGCACTATGCCGTGTCTACGGCGTTTGTAGTCGGTATGCGCGGCAGGTGCGCCGCCACCTGCGCACGCGCCGACAGTCGTTACAAAAACCGTGCGCGAGTCACGAGGGGGGTGGGGGGGTTGCACCACGCTGTAAACACTCGCCGTCATACTTAGGACATAGCTGACATAAGGGAAGCCATTAAACCTGCGTCGAAATATTAATAATACATGTTTAAAAGCCGATTTAGTAAAGCCGGGCGTTTGACGGTAATAAATATCGTATTACATGTATGAGCAATTCGATGACTGAATTGTCGATTTTTTATTTGCAGTTGTGCAAATTGTTATTGTAAAATTAACTTTTGATATCTTTAGACTTAAAATTCTTCTGTAGGTAGGTGTGTTTCACCCAGCTCCTCCTAAGAGGTTAGACTGATATGGATGAAATTTTGTGTGTATATTTGAATGGGTTCCTGGATGGTTTGAAAATACAAATCAACAATATTCACGAAAAAAAATGTTAAGAAGTTTGAAGTTCAACCGGACAGCTAGAAATAAAGTAAATCTGTTATGTAAACTTTTTGTTTCGCTAAATTAAGGCAAATTGCACCTAATCCTGGCTAATATGGCTATGAGCTGTCACGTCAGTGTCAAATGTCGTGTCGGTCATTTGCTTAGAATGTATCTAAAATTATAGACTTAAGTACTATTCAGTAAAACTTATGGTACCTAAAAAAATAAAGATTCAGGTTGGGAATTTTTGCTTTAATTACGGTTTCATTGCAAGCCTTAATACTGATTATAAAATTAATATGTTATAATCAGTATTAGGTTTATTTTTGTCTACATTTACCGACATGAAATTCTACAATTTCTTGAGAAAAAAACTGTAAGCAAATAAATCACATGTGGATATTGTGTAGTGTGATAGACATAAAACTGCAGGCAGGATGTAGCGGCGCTACAGACGACGGAAGTGGCGGCGCGAGCGCATCAATGGCGGGCTACGTGACCTGCTGCTTGTGACGTCACACCCATTCAGCTTTCTTACTTAAATAACGTGTTACGATTCGATGACAAATGTATTAGCTAATTCAAAGTTATATAGTCGAGTTAAATAACAATCCATTGTGAAATCGACTAAAATAAAGAATTAACGCACGTCTCTACGCCAGATGTGACTTTAAAATGAGAAACACAACAATCGTTCAACGTAGGTGTGTAAATCGGTAATAATTCTTAAGATTTATCTTAAAGCTTGTCTAAATAATAAACTTCAGAATAAAGAAGTCGCTAGGAAACGGATACCTCTAATGTCATTATTAGATTTCCTTGTTTTGTTTAATACCCAAACATCCCTATCCTGAATAATCATATCGATTTAGAATTTAGTAAAGTCAATCAGACAAGTTTATTATTTCGTACTAACGCCCTTCTAAAATTTCTTATTACGAATGCTATAACAGTATTCTAGTAAAAATCCAATCTATGAAAAGAGTGTCGATTAGGTTGAAAGCGATTATAATAGTTGGTGAGGATTACGGCGGGCGGCCGGAAGTGGCCATATTAATTTATGAATGAACCGAGCTACGTGATGTCGTTGATGAGACTATGACTATGACGTCATACAGGCATGTCGTACAATATTCAGCTCGCGACATACAGAGTTACACGAATGTATGAAAAATACATAGACAAAAGAGCTCGTTACTGCACGATCAGCATTTAAAAGTTTAAAACATATTTCGAATGTATTTTTTTTTTTTAGAATTCGTTCCACATCGTGGTTTTTTGTTTTTAAATTAGGAATCGATATTTAAAAATGTGCTTTTTAATGTTTTATTTAATGAAGTGGATTGACTGGTGTTTTTTACGTAGGTATTCTTTCGAATCGACTAATGAATAAGACATTGTCTATTTGTAATAAGTTGGTGATAAAGTTTGGTATCGTGCACATGTCTCGCAGGTCACGAGACAACAGCTGCGGACGTTAGACAGGTGTTTCTAATGTGACAACTTGTTTGTTGTCTTGCAATACGCTTAGGACCTACTTAGATGTTTTTCTCTTTCCAACAACCAATTATAGTGAACGGAAAATTGTTATTCTTAAGTTTGTAACACTTATAGCTATTTGTTTAGCTCACTATATACTTCATTTGATTGCAGAATTACTCGGTCTTATTGATTTTACACGTATTAAATGTAAGTATTTTGATACGTTAAACGCGGATTGTGGAAATAATGGTCGCTTAATTTGAACAATTTTTACAAGCTTTTATTACAACTCCCTTTAGGATTCCCTGAATAAATATACTTCATTTTTCTTCATTTGGTCACCATAAAAGCAATAAATCAAGTCCACTTACTTAATTATGTATATAATTGCAGAATCGCGGAATATCAGAGGATTATTAAGTTAAGCTTCTTTTACCTTACAATGTGATTTGTGCAGATGGTTTGGATCAGTTGTATTTTTTAACCTTTTAATATCTGGTAATGATGTCTAAGCTCATTATTTCAGATATTTTTACTATTTATTGAACACTCATTTGAAATTCATACAAATGTCCTGAATAACATTGAGCGGGTACAAAATTAACCTTAACTTCCTGGAATCATATTAATTTAGCCAAAAAGAAACCAGAGAGGTTGGAAGTAATAATAAATTCTTCGTAAGCAAAGCTAAAGCTATATAAGTAGCTAGATAAAATAGCGAGTAGGTACACAAGTGAGATGTTTTCTAGAAACGATTTAGTCCCCAGAAGTTAAGCCTGTTTCCAAAAATGAAATTAAGTACCTTAACTTTAATTTAATTTTGATACATAACAAAGTCCTAAAGTTTGAGTTACATAGAGACCAAAGACAAAATAATCTCTAGCAAAACAGCGTTTACGCTATTTTCGATAAAAAAAAACATTGACCAACGACAATCCAGTTCTTTCTAATTTTAAAATATTGTCAAACGTTCATACGTATCATGATGGCCGTCACGTTATTGAGAGATTCGCGTCGAGCTGTCAAAGGAAGGAAGCGATTACTGAAAGGTGAGTGACCCGCACCGTTACCTCTAGCCTCCGAATGGTCACCATTTATGACCGCGCCGTTTGTGCCAACACCACATCGATTAAATCTGAAGCTGTTCTATGAATATTCAAGCTGATATACAACTAAGTACGTGTTGTGGTTGTCAAATATTATGTTTTAATTTACGACCAAATTAGACATCGTTTATTTGCTTAAGGATTTTTTTGGCAATGGTATTAAATTTATTCATAATGTTCAGCTTGTATCTCATTTAAATTTAGCAAGGACAAAAAAAAAAAAAAAAAAAAAAAAAAAAAAAAAAAAAAAAAAAAAAAAAAAACACATTTATTGACTTACACATTTTAACAAACAGAGTAAACGTTGGAGTCTTCTTTTAAGCAAGGAATTGCTTGTGATAGGAGACTCCGCTCTTTTATTTCACAATCAAATTATGTGTACAGTACAAATAAAAAAAAAAATAACAAAAGGTACCTAAGTATGGTGTCACATATTTAGGTTAACTAAAGAAGGATAACTCGAGGCGTGTCAATGTTAATGAGTGGTATGTGTGTGTGTGTGTGTGTGTGTGTGTGTGTGTGTGTGTGTGTGTGTGTGGGTGTGTGTGTGTGTGTGTGTGTGTGTGTGTGTGTGTGTGCGTGTGTGTTTTGAGGATTATTTCTACATACACATTAGCCCTACGACTAAGTCTTGGGGTCGGTATAAGTTACATTTAGCGTTTAAAATATACCACTAGAAGTGTCCTTTATCAGTGATTTAGTGATTAAGACTGTGATTAAAGAAGCGTACTTATTATAGTCTCAGTTTCTTCATAGTTTTTGGTTTTGAGCCATTTGGTAACAACGTCCTTGCATTCATGCAATTTTAATGGGTAGATTTGCAGAGCCTTGTTAAACAAGTTATATAAATGATTTGCTAGTCCTTCGTACTGGCGTTTAGCAAACGTGGATCTAACTGTTGTAGTAGGAGCAACAGCGTAATTCCTTCTCCGTTGTAGTAATGCTGGGTCAAATGGGAGGGATTTGTGCTTTTTTAATATAAGTTGTAGGAGATAGAGTTTCCTTACAGATAGTAGATCACATGTAACATAAAGGCTATGCGTCGGAAATCTATAAGGTTTAAATAGCATAACTTTTAGTAAGCATCTTTGTGTGCGCTCCAGTTCTAAAAGTTTTGTTTTTGTTGCACCTCCCCAGCATGACAGACAATATGTCAGAATCGATTGAGTTAAACTTAAATATACTTGTTTTAAGAGGTTTTTTGATGCGCAGTGACGTAAGGTTTTAAAGGTCCATATTAGTTTTCTTACCCTTTTTATGGTTAATTCGATATGCGTGTGCCACGATAATCGCTGATCAATAACAATTCCTAGGTATTTAGTATATTGTAGTCGGTCAATTGTTATACACGAACAGTCGGAATTGTGTAAGGTAGAACAACTATGGATTTTAATTTGGAATTCATTTGATGGCTGAGTGTTATTATATTTTGTAAAACAGATAAAATTCGATTTAGAGGCATTTAGTGTGAGTAGATTAATATTTAGCCAGTTTGCGATCTTGGCTAACCCATCTTCCGCTCTCTTTTTCGCTTTAAGCCATGTTACATCAGCGAAGACAATAGCGGTGTCATCCGCGTAAGAGAAAACGTTGGACAAGGCAGGCCAAATTCAATCTTGCGCTATGGTACGTAGGTATGCCTAAACCCTGGTGGATCACATAAAGTGGTATCCCGTGCGGGAACCGAGACAACACTATCTGTTATCGAGTCGTGATTTTAGTTTGTTTTTTGTCAAAAATATAAAGTATCGATTTGATTAATGCAGAGTTAACGTCTATTTTACATCGATCTACGTAGTATAAGTAAATGACAAACTAATAAATTATGTTTTAATTATTACATTTTCGAACTTTATTAGACGTGTTATCTCTTGTAAATTATTTTTTATGGTACCAATAGTAATAATTTAAAACTTGATTTACCTGTAGGTTTTAAATAAAAACAAGGGCAATCGCTTACGTCTTATATTAAGAAAAATGTGATGGTCAAATTATATAAGTAATTACTTTGATACCTTTTATTATTGATGGGGGATGGGACTGCCGCCTACCTCCATTTTGTATTTATTACAAACAAATAATAATTTTATTATTCTTTTAGTATGAATTTGACGTTTTCAAACAATCACTAATTTAGTTTTACGAAATATTTGATATTAGATGTGTGTTTGAAATTAGATGTTCATATTTTATGGCTATTTTGTTGTAATACTTCCATTTTTTTAGGTTTAGGATTCTTAAAAGTCGAAAAAATAAAATTACATTTTCTTAATACATTTCTTTTTGTAATTACTTATTACATTATCTTAAATATCAAGGAAATATGATTTTGACATTAAAAACCCGATTGTTAATATATTAACCAATTATTAAGGTTTACCTATCATGTTTTTCTTTTATGTATAGGCACTGTAGAGCTGTCGATGAGTGCGTTTATAGTGTTTTCACGTAATCTATGTATGCAAATGTAAGCTATGTGACAATACTGCAAAGCTTTTTATGCGCGTCACGCGGCGGAAACGCGGACGGGCGAGGTGCGCGGGCGCTACCCCGCACCCGCCGTCGCCGGATCCAACATGGCGGCGGCGAAAGTGCTTCCGCTCCCTACTTGAGAGTTCTCAATGAAGCGCTGCTTATTTATAACGTAAATGTGTTTATGATTTAAATAAATGTTGAGCTTTTATAAAGATGCGATTTGTCAGCGTTCATTTACCTTGTACGTTTCCTGTGCTCAATGAATTTAACTGTGTTTTATGGGACGAGATAAAATCTGAATTTTAAAATTGCTTCATTATTTTTTTAACCATTCATTATGTTTTATGAAGTATGTGTACTGTTTCGCAATTTTATAAATCTGTGTACGTTTTTATTTTGAATGATTGTTATAAATTTAGTTAGTTATTTAGGTAATTTTAAACTTGACTGCCTCTATATTTCAAAATAAAATATAATAATAACAAAAAGTACAAAAGTAATAAAATATTAAAGTGTAATAGTAGAACAACTTGTAATTAAAGAAAATAATATAAATTAATTACACAACAGTTTGATTACACCTAAATTATTACTGTTTGTTAAGTTTTTTACCTTCCACGTATCCGTAGAAATAACGAGGTGTTAATTAGGTATTTTAATTATGAGAAACATATTATTTTAGGAAAAAAATATTCAGTTTTTTATTGCAAATTGCAAAATTAAAAATATATTACTAAACTTGGTTCTCCGTATTTATTGAGACACGAAATAATTAACACAAAGGTATAGTCAATAAAAGTCTATATATCTGAATAAAAATTAGACAGCGTTAGACACAATAAATGGATTTACCGCAGTAATAAAGTTCGTTTAACTCTATCTTTAATGTAATTTATTTAATTCAAGGCTTATACCAAAATTGTACAGACCTGTAGGTAATATGAAGGAGGGATCACACATGGCGTCCACTGCAGGATCATACGCAAGTCTGTTCTGCTCTCCATAGTGCAATTTGCCTGTATTGGGCACTGATTGTTCGTAACTTAACCGTGCTACACTCGCCAAAGCTTGCTCATAGTTCAACCTAGTATTGTCTCTTTGCTCCGTCTGGCTTTCAGGGTACGGTTTCACTTTAGCACTGTAGTCTGTGAAGTTGAGTTTTGTTAGCGTGGACATGGGGATGTCTATGGGCACCGCGCACGGGGGCACGGCGGCTTCGCGCGGCGCCTCCACTAGGAGCATGGCGGCTCCAGCACCCGCCTCAGCGTACTCCAGTACCCGTCAACAACACATAACACCGAAACACTGGTTTAATTACGTTTATTAATTATATTTTGCATAAAAAAAATACGGAAAATAAATGTCAACTCAATAATCCGTATCGTTATTTTATAAACACTGTATTTTAAAAATAATTATAATTGTCGCGTATATTCACAAAGTTAGTACGAGATCGCGTTTCAGTATGACTACGAACGAGCTTTCGAACGCGGAGAGGGACAGCTGTAGCACCGTATCGCGTCGCGCCTAATCTCCGACTGCGAGCTTTCGGGCGGATCGAGAGGGCGGCCGTGGAAAACGCGACCCGAACGGAGCCGAAGTTTGCCGAGCGCACCCGAGCGTCTACGAACGAACACGACCTGTCGCGTCACCTGCTACACGACCAACTGTTGCGCGACCGTTGATTTTTTTGCCAACCCTGTTGATGACTATCATGAAAATTAGCACAACCACTTTACATGGCGTGTAGACAACAAACAACATAAAATCTGTCATAATATCGCAAAGAACACAATCATTTTATACGATTATAAAAAAAAAGAATTATAGTGAAGTAGGCCACTGCACCACAGTTACATTTAAGAAATTAACATAACAAAACTAACATTGTTTACTACGTACCTATAAGAGAATTAATAATAAATATTTCATTCTTATATCGTAGAATTATTTTCCTGTTGTTTATCGTTTAAGGAAAATAAAATCAAGAGTAAATTTAGCGCAGAATGAACTCTATGTAACGCCGTTGAAAATTGCCGTAAATAATATAAAGTTATTTATAGAATTATCGATATATTAGATGTTGATAAGTGCATAAAGTTGTTTTTACATAGCGAACAATGAGAAGTGATTAATATATAATGCTTCTTAGTCGATTACTTTGCAAGTTCCAGCAAAGTTAGACGTAGAGGCATTGTTTGTTAATGTTAATAAAAACTATATAATTATGTAGTAACTTAGATCTAACAGGCAGATATTGGCCTGGTCTCTAAGAAGGCGGTTTATAAAAAAATATCTAGCATCGCACTTGATCATTTATATACAATATGTATAATTTATACGACAAGAATATTATTTATAAATAAATATTATTTATTTTCTTGATTGGTACCTATAGCTTAACCGCAATTTATAAAAAGTAATTTATTAATTAAATATTAGTTTATGCTCAATCTAATAACTTATTTTACCTATTACATAAAAAAATTAGCGCTTAATTTTACATTTCGTTTAAAATGTTATTACTTTTAATTAATTTATTTGGTTATTATGGCGCTCACGGGTTTTAATCTCTAAAACTACTGGGCCGATTTGAATACAATTTTATATAGAGATGGCTAAATGATTTAAGAAGGATATAGGTGACTCTTATCGCGATAAATACACAGGGTGATTTGTAATATACTATTTGTGATATACCTCCTGCTCGTGGCTTCTTTACATTACATCAAATAACTATGTAATAAAATGTTTAAAAAAATTACGTATACCTTACCACCTTTGAGACATAACCATCTACAACACATCTGTGACGCTGGAGTAAAAATGTTGTTTTTTGTCAGGTTTAGGGCCTAAACCTCACAATAAACAACGATTTTACGCCAGTAAAATAGTCTGTAGGTGGTTAAGGTCATAACCCCAATGATGATGAAGGGTTAAAATATTAAATATTTTACAAAACTTTGCCAGTTATTTAGTGTTTTTTAAAGTGATCATTAGTAAGATCAAATAATGCTCAAGAATCGAATAAATAGCATATTATAATATCAATGCAGACTGGCTTGTCGCTCTAAGTCTAGTGGTTGGTTAGTGACCCTGACGCTAAACCAGAGGTGATGGGTCCACACGGGACATCACTTTGTGTGATCAACAAATTGTTGTTCCGAACGTGGATGTACTTTGTCTCCGTAATTAGTATGTTTGTAAAGTACCCCGCGACACAGGGCTTGTACATAACCCAGTGCCGGAGGCGTCTTTTAAAAACCCGGACAAGAGCATGTCGGACCATCATTCTTTCTACGTGCGTGAAATCACGAAGAACATATAACATCTGGTAGGTACTTAATACTTAGGCGAAGGAAGATGATTACCACGTCTATCAAAACAGAACAGCTGTTCAAAAACTCATAAAGATCACTTCAAACTTGAGAAAATACAGTTGAATTGTTTCGCAAACATAAGTGTAGGTAACGTCGCGTATTATAATTACGTTATAATAATGACCATGACGGATGACCTTGGTGATTCCCATTGTTTGATACTACACCTACTACACTTGAATTTTAAATGTTGCTTCTCATTCCATTTATTGTAACAGTGACGAGAACTATTGTAATATTATGTAATATGTTTGATTTATATCTTTATTTAGATATTTTTAAACAATTCTGGTGTGTTTCAGTGTCAATTTTGTGAGGTAGTTGTACAAGGTTATTTTTGGTATAGTGCAAAACTCAGACACCCCAACAAGATTTTTACTTCAAGAAATCATATAAAAAAGAGAATTAAATATAGGAAACTTGCAGAGTTATAAGTCATTGAAGTTGTCTTGTTTTCTTCGCGCTATCGTGCTCATTGCACGCAATAAGTGATGATTATATTTCACATAACATTGAGTACAGGATTTGGACTGTGAAAATTGATTTTTTGAGTTAAAACTACTTTCAGGTTTGCACTATACCAAGAATAACGTTGTTGATAGCTACATTATTGTATTTAATTTTTTTACAAGTTAATATTGTGCGAAAATATGAAATATGTGGCATTATAAAAGAAGATTTGATAAGTACCGGAAATTAGAAGAATAGAGAGATAGAGGAGGATAAGGAAGAACTTTTTCTAATTAGTAGAACTGTAGCTTGTTTCGTTTGTCTTCTAAGATCTGCACGCCATAGCAGACTCGAGTAGTGTCCTACTGAGTATATGCTATATATGTACATTGTATTGTCCAATAATTCCTACAATGATGGTGTATATTTCCACTGTCAACAAAAAAAATCAAGATTCGATATTGATATTTGAATAGGTGATGCAAATACTCAGACAATCCAGGATGTTGACAAAAGTTTCGCTTTTCTAAAGACAGATGCGTTACATACTCGATATGATAGAATCTGATGCGATGGGAGGGCACGAGCTAGTGGGCTGTGCCAAACTGGGTCAAGTTACAGGGGTGGGTACTGTGATACAAAGGTGAGGGGCGAGGATCGTTCCAGGCATAATAGCCACATGAGCACGTGTTCCACCGGATACGGAGAGCCATTGTCTACCGGAGGAAGCGATTTCGACGGCGTCGGAAGATGCGACGCCGATTTTTTTGTTAGTATGCTATAACTCGGCTGTAAATATAATGACTTGTGCGTGATAAGGGAGAAAACTAGTATTAAAATAAGTTGAGTATCGTCATCTAATTTGTCATTGTTGGACCACACATGGCCCTGGACTCGACTCCGATAGATTAGTGAGTTTTGTAATTTTTCCGCTGTGAATTTAAAGACGCGTGACCATTTCCGAAAAATATAGTTCCTTTGTGTGTTTAAGTAAGATGGCCGCGTTTAACGGAACGCGGTTTTATTACCCGACTGCGTAAGAATGGTTATGTTTTAAGTGTATGTATGTAGGTATATTTCTTGGGCACGTCCTAGAGCCTAAACGGCTTGATGGATTTTAGCTTGAGAGGTGTCTTAGTTGTGAGGGTAGGTACTAACACTGGGCACTTTAAAATTATAAAGAAATTAAATAGCGTAATTTTGGATGTTTAAAAAAATCTTAAAAACCTTTCGAATGGGGTAGCAAAACATATATTTAAATATAATTTGGAATAAGAAATGCTAAAAAAAATTAAAACCCGCCTGCAAAAAGACGAAAACATAAATTTGTGATTTTTTTTCATTCACATTTTTTAAAGCCAGACCCGTATACATACCTACATTATCTACTAGCTAGACACGATCGCGAAATGAAATATCTTGAAGAATGATTCACACACACGATCTACGATTGGACGCTAGAAAATCGTCAACTGCTTCTTCAAGCGGGCATTGGCAGTGTAATAGCCAACCTTAAACACACCACAGAAGTAAACCTACTGTGGTTGGAAACAACTGATAGCTACAATACGATTAGAAACAATAACGCAACAAGACCACACAGTATTACCGCTTCTTATATTCATTACGTCAAGCTGTGATTTGTGACGCGCAAGAATAAATGCTTTTGTGTTGAATCATGAACTGTAAGAGACGACAATCGTCTAACGAGTAAGTCCTTGACAGACGATCAAAAGGTCGTAAATTGAAATTACGCTATTATAACGAACAAGAATATTTAACTCGTTAAATATAGTACCTGCTATTGTGAATGTTCAGTACGTATTGCAACATGCTACTTTAAAAATAAAACTTGAAAATTGCATTGTCTTATTGTCGTACGATTCTGCAATACACTGTTTCGATACTTCATTTTATTGTAAAAACCATGAGCAGAGCAAGAGTGATAAAGAGTTTTTTTTTAAAGACGTTACAAGTCACGGACACAAAGTACACCCAGACTCAGAACAACAATTTGTAGATCACACAAAGTGGTGTCCCGTGTGGGAATCAAACCCGCGACCTCTTGCGTAGCAGTCGGATACACTCCCACTGCGCCACAGAAGCAGTTACTATACTAGCCTGACAAGGACTATATTAGCGCAGGATTGAAAGCTTATTGTCCTCCCTGACTCATAAAGGAAAGACAGGCCCTGACAGTGGCAACGTCGCGATCTTCTTAACTCTGTCGTGAATCGTGTCATTTAATTCAATGTGTTGAACTATACGCGGTAGCCAGCCAAAAGGATATTCTTGGCACGTTAGTTTATCATAGTCATACTGCATTACTACCCAGTTTATATGGCGCAACAAGTATTGTATAACAAGGTTGCGATTGTTGCGAACTAGGAGACTAAGTCGATGGAGCGCACATGAAACGCAATTAGCGAGTCGAGAGCACTCCGCGTCGGGCGCCTTTCCACAGGGAAATGGCGAGGGAAATGAGTTTTCAATATTTGAATAAATCCCATAGAGGAAATAAACACGCGATGGATATTGTCTCTGATTGTAGAACAATCTCCCGGCACGTAACAGTAGTGCACAAGGAAATAGAAGCCATTATGAACGTGTGATGTGTGCAAAAACAGTATGGAGTTATTTCGAAGGTATTAGTGCCGACAGGAAAAATATAACGATAGCGGTCGTGTAACTGTGCCGTGGGTACTTTGGACTTTGGGAAAGAATATTGACATTATAAATAGAAAACATTATGTTTGAAAAAGTTTACAGGTTTTTTTTTTTTCGGCAATCTGTTGCAGTCAACAATAAGCCATCTCTTTGTCTGATAATCTGGTATCGGGTTGATTTTTTTTTGTGTTTTTTTTTAAAGTTTACAGTACTGCATCAAACTTATTCATAGGTACAGGTAGACTCACAAGTTAAGATAGCTAACGAGACAGTACCTATTTGGGTAATTCCATGTAACTAGCAATAGAGTTAAGGTATTTTACGAACTTAATTCTTTCTAAGTAAGTAGTTCAAGGAGTCGGCATTTGCAAAGGTATAAATTACGTATGGCATCGGCGTAATATCGATCGCAAAAACCCAAGTAGATATCGCCACATGCCGGTGGCGGGCAATCGATATTCACAAAGTAAACTACCCATTCCCATCGCCGAGTTTAAATTTAAAAATACAATTTACCGAGGAATTCCCTGCTTTGAATTACATTAAGTGTAAACAATAAAGCGTTAGCGAGCGTATCGGCCGCGGCAGGCGACGGAAGTGAAGATAAACAATCTTTTTTAGATAAAAACACTGAAAACAGTCCATAAATCTGTACCACGCTTCGGCAGCACTTCATCCAGAACTGTCAAAGCGAGAATGGCGACGAGCTTCACCGCCACCTAACGTCTGAATGTAATTATAGCACGCCCCGGGTTTGACAACATAAAAGACCTTTTTTAGGTAACGCTCCTAACCTTTGCACTAATTAAAAAGCGCAGCGCATCCGGTCCTGTCGATTATACAAACTGATTGAATCCTAATTTGAAATTCAATTTATGTTCTCTATTAGTCCGGGCTAAAGTTTAAAATTTTTATTTCCGGTGAATTAAGGATACGATATATTATCCTGTGACATTCATTAACTATAATTTGTTTTATATTTCGAAGAGCGGCTGTTACATTTAAAAGCAAATTTTATGAGATTTTGTCGGGCTACTATTATTTGTTAAGCATAACGCGATGTAGTTTTTGTCAACGATGTACGAGACGCAACGTTTAGACGATGCTACTCAGTGGGCTGTGTTTTAAATTGGAGCGAGCCCGGGACGTCACTTCCGGTACCAATAATTTATTTCTCTCGGCCTCCGTCATGTGTCGCGATGGCGCGTGATACGACATTTATCCACGTTTAAATTTGGAACGATTTCCGAGAACATTATGATTGTGACATATTCTTGATCCAGACTCGACCTCGGAACTATATTGCTGTCCACATGTATTGATGCGTTCATATTATACATGAAATAGCTAATTTGTTATCTTTAGTAGTAGTTATTACGAGTAATGTCGGTCACTTACGAGCGTGTATGTGGTCCAACGCAGCCAACAAAACCGTAGATTAATTCTTTCTGATATGTTTTAGTCATACAAAAATAAACTGTGGTCCATTTTGATGTTGCGATGGACTTAACAGACCAAAATACATATTGATCTGCGGCAGATTCTCAAGGTAAGATGCATTAAAGTTCAGATAAGTGAACGTAAGAATGAACATATTGATTTCATTTCATTTCATTTCATTTATTTCAGAAACAATTATAACATTGTGTTGAAATGTTTTACATATAAATATAAAAAAAAAAGTAAATACATGCACAAAAACACAATAAATAACAATTTATAATTTGAACAAATAAAGTAAATCATTTAAAATAATTATTGAACACAATTTAAAAAGTAGACATACACATAATTCCGAGCAATGAGATTATAACATAATTATTCGTGAGTCATAGTTTTAAATTAAAATTCATCCACCGTATATAGACACCTTTCCAGCAAATATGACCTTAATTTGTTTTTAAAAATACTTACACTATTAATGACTTTAAATTCAATTGGCAATTTATTAAACATTGTAATAGATTGGTAAAGAGCACTTTGACTCACTATACAAAAGTGTGGAGTAAAGTTGTGCTGCAAGTCTTTACGTCTTGTGGAGTGTCTTTTTTCTTTTTCTGCTAGGCTCTCTTCTTTATGTAGCTTTTTGATCAAATTTGTTAGCAGTACAAAGATATACAAACTTGGAACGGTCAGTATACGCAGACGCATAAAATGATCTTTGCATGACTCCCATTGCGGTATTCGAACCATTGTGCGAATCGCCCTTTTTTGAGCGATAAACGCAGTATTAACGTTGTATTTGTAACTATTTCCCCAGAGGCTAATACTATAACGTAATTTGGATTCGATAAGTGCGTAATATACAGTTTTTAGCTGATCTTGAGAAATCACGTCCCTTAGACTTCTGAGAGCATAACAAGCCGAACTAATCGTGCTTTCAATACATGAGATTTCCCTTTTCCAATTGAGTCTCTTATCAATAAACGTTCCCAAGAATTTTACTTCGTTACTGGTGGGTATTATGCTGTTGTTATAGTTTATTTCTATTTTCTCGTTGTTTTTTAAATTTGTCGTGAATAATACTAAATTAGTTTTACTAGTGTTTAATACAAGTTCATTCAAAGAAAACCACTCATGAAACAAAGATAAAGTTTTGTATACGGTGTCACCTAGGGTTACCATGTTATTTGCGGTAATTATTGCGTTGGTGTCGTCTGCATATAGGATAAGTTCAACATTTTGTATTTTCTGTTGTATATGTCTTACTAGATCATTTGTAAATATAATGAAGAAAATTGGACCCAGAATTGATCCTTGTGGTACACCCTTTTTAATGACTTTGAGACTGGATTTGAAAGACTTTTGACAACCCTCTTCGACCGAATTGATTTCAACGTACTGCATGCGATTTTTTAAATAAGATTTCAATAAATTTAGTACCTGCCCCCTTACTCCGTAGTGATCCAGTTTATTCAAAAGCAAGCTATGTTCCACAGTATCAAAAGCTGCACTTAGATCTAGAAAAAGAACATACATGAACATACTTATAGCGTCATACATTGTTAACTTCAGGACTGGTCACAATCAAAAACTAAATTCCTTTTGTTATTATTGTATTTTATCTTTAAATATACAACTATAAACAAGTTGACAAGATACGACAAAGTTGACAAGCCTAAATAAATATGGCAAAAAACGTTATCGCAAGTTGAACAAAAACTAGTATCAGGAGTGAATGAGCGATGCTTGGAATAATGTTGTAACAGCCGTGGCGATGGCGGGCGATCGAGCGATATCTCAGGGGCAGTGTTGCGAAGGACAATAGCTGCGCCCACGCTGTCCGGCCAACTCCCCCCTTCCCCCTCCATCCCCGCGATACTCGCAAGCCTGGTCACCCCGCTGATACTGATAACGTATCGGGGACATCTAACATAAATAATACTACTATATTATATACGGTTCCTGTTACTGCCGAAGCTTTGACATTCAATGTAGTTTTTTGACGATAACTGCATCGATTTTGCTTTTAGAGATCTTTTTATATTTTTTTATTAATTATTAAGTTAGGTACTTCTTCTAGGTACTTCTAGATTATAAAAATTTATAAAAAAATCAGTGAAATGAAGTGGTCTTGTAATCTGTTATGTCAAGTTAATAAATTAGTTTTTTGTTTTACCAAATTGTCGGTATAATGTTTTGTCTGACTTAAGTGTCGAGAAAACTAAGTGATTTTGTACGATTTATTGTTGACCGGCGAGTAATCAAGGCAGACTAAACGAGGTTCACAAGGAACAATTAAAATGCGCGCCACCTAATAACGGATAATGAAGACTCAGCAAATATTTGTTTTTGCGGGGGATTCCTACGATGAGCGTACAACTGCCGCAAATAGGGCAATTAATTGAATTCGGCACATCAAAGGTGCCGCCGGCGGGCTTTGTCGGCGCCTCTAGATGCAAACTGTAACTCGACACTTGTATTGAAGGATCTCCTTGTCTATAACATTAAAGGAACGTGAAAGATTCGCGAAACTCTTTCGAATGTGTTCCCACACTGATCGACACCGTACGGACAAAGAAACAGTCAGAAACACCTGCGAAATTGCCAAATTGTTCAACATATCATGTTACGCGAAAAAATGAATCGTCTATTGCCTTAGGTATTTAAAAAAAGTGAGTTAGTAGACCATGTTTTGTATAGGTAGCTACTGAACTTGTAAAACACTGTAAACTCCTTATCAGAACCGATATAATTGTGTGAAAAATTCCATAGACTCTATATATGTACACCCACAGTCCCACACACACATTCAATAATAGGCATTTATATTATCACGCCCATAAAACCGTTTACTGAACATAAAATAAATTGAAAAAAGCACCTACTTAAACAAACATAACATATCATTAAATCATAAAGAGTGCTTTCTATCGAGTATTTAAAGATTAAAGAAGCTCCCAAGTGCTTAGGATCGAAGCGTTTTTATTAAAAACTGAAACTTTTATTATGCCATGAATTTTATCAATGCATTTCGTCGACGAAATTAAAATAGCTGTAAAACGAATACGATAAGGGCAGCTTTTGAATATTAAAACCGTTTGTGACTGGAGTGACCCTTACCCTTTATGTGAGGACAATAACATTGACAAACAAATCAGATTTGGAATACGAATCAAGGCCACGTGGGATAGGTGAAGAAAAAGGGCTGATTGAATGAGCACTTTGTAAGGGCCCTTATTAAGGGCTTATTGGAGGACAAGAGCCCCTCAGGGCCGCGGAGCGAGTTTGCAAGCACCCTATCAAAGAATCACCCCTTGCTCTTTTCGTGTGCCCTTAAGGGCTGATTTTTTTATTAACTTCTTACCTGTCTGCACTTGAAAGGGTACTAAGGTGGGATTATATATTTTTTTCTGGTTGTTACACACAATGAAATCGTTCGCTATGGTCTATTAGAGCCAGTTAAGTATCATTTTAAGTAAATATCGATGATTTGTAGTCGGAAAGTGCATGTTTATGCAATATAAAGCTAATAATGCTTTAATTGCAACTGCAATTTACAGTAATTAGATTAGTTATTACTTTAGCAACTATTTTTATTTCATTTGAAAGAACGCGTTTGCCGTCTGCGATCTTTTATGCTCTTTCTATAATATAATTTTATTACCTAACTAGGTGACGCGTGCCCACATCAATTTAACCTATGACTTTAACAAATAACGTGGCTTTCTATTCGTAAAATAATTTTTAAAATCGGTTCAGTAGATTACCCCCTACAACCTCACAAACTCCCAGACTTTACCTTTTTATAATATTAAGTATAGAAGTATAGATAACTACACCTTTTCCGTACGGTTTCGCAAGCGTTAAGAAATTTGGAACCCCTGTTTCACCCCTCAGTTTGGATGGAACGAAGAAAAATTGAGTTTTTACGTTTTTTCTCTCCGTTAGAAATAGGACTCATTATGATAAGACAAACATAGGATCTCATTGGAGACAAGGAAAAATAAAAAAAATGCTGAAATTGTCTGTTCTTGACTTTGCACTCCGAAACACATATAGATATTATTTTTAATTAATATGTGTATTTATTAGTCACAAAACAAAGCAGTAAAATAAACTTTTTCATTTAAGAATACGGTACCTACTATGTAATGTAATGATTAAATGTTTTTGAACCTTAGATATTTGATTTAGGTATATAAAAGTTGTGTAACTGACCGAATAGTTCTATTGCTTGCCTACTAGAACAGTTCTGTTTAACTGTCTCCTATTTTTTATCCCCTAAAATCCTTTATACGAATTTTCGTAGTTCGAAATTTGAAAAGGTTGCGCACGTGCGCAGGAGTGTGTATCGGGTTGCACCGGAAGCTCGCTAGTAGAACACAATGGCCACCGGATGTGGCTGCTCGAAACGACACGTATCTCTTTATTGATATCTTAGAAAGCTCAATATTTTTCTTGTCGACACTTCAGAACGATTGACAGTTATGAAGTGCAATGTAAATTATATTGATTTGATCCTGTATTGTCTGATTGTACTTATTCATTTTTTATGACGTATAACAGGATACGTAACGGCTGTGGTGGGTCCTTAATTACTTTTAGAAAAGTAGGAATGATTCATAGGCGAGCTTTAAAGGTACTTTTGAAAATCTGGTAATCGATAGTAACTCGATAGTCGATTCGTTTAGGTAAGCTGTTAGTTGGTTAAAAGTGGTTATATCTTTACTTTAAACATATCGCTCTGAAATGTCTGTCCGGAGCTTTTAAATAAGTTATACAAACGATTAGAAGTCGGAATCGACTCAATAGGATCACCATCGCCGTATCATTTGTTTGAAAATAGCAATTAAATATCATAAATACCAGACTTTATACTTTAATAACGACTAACCGCGCTGCGATTACGTTTAATCTATGTTTAACAATATATTTGATACTTATTGAAAATTGCTTTTTTATTATACCAATTAACGATTATTCACTTATTTATTATATATGGCGGGTAATAGGGTAGTGGGCTCACACCCTGACATGGTGCGTTTCAAATAACTTGAGCTGTCATGGCGGTAGATTGTGAGGTACATGTGTTACACTGGGCTTACTCGGCGTACTTAATAAGTCAAGAGAAAATGGATTTTCAATGAACTTCTGCCTGACCTTGAATCTGGGCGAAGGGGGAGATAGAATAAACATTAACATGTTATGTTAATGTTAATTTAATAAAAAAGTAAATGGCCATAACCGTTCTGTAGGGTAAGGATATCAGGTTGTTTAGGGCGGGGCCTGTTCGCTGATAAATCAGTGCGGGTCGCGACGCAGGACGCCGGCCGTCGTCACGTTTACTGCTCGCATTAACTGCCCATATCACTTTATGGAAATAAATTATTGTGATTGGCTGCCACGTAATACACCCGATATATTGCTCTCGCAACTCGTAAATGTCCGCTAATAAGGATGACTGTACCCACTAAAGTTTATTGCCGATCCCACAAGTTGAACGGTAGATATTATTTTAGGCCAAGCTTTTTGATTTCTGTTCCAAATTCATGATACATCGCTTTAGTATGTTGTCGTTAATGGCAAGTTGAAGATGATGGTTGAATCATCGGTGATTTGTCCACTTGTTAGCGGCCATGATTTTTTCAGAACATTAGACATATTGTTTATACTGCAAAGAATTTTGCAACATTGTTCCGAGGCGTACGTCCGGCGATTAGTGTACGAGTACGCAACTCGTGGATGTGCCGGCGGCGGGCGATCGCTAGCCCTTGCGACAGCGCGGATGCCGCGAAATTGCACCAACAACATTAACCATATACCCACACGGTTTATTAATACGAGTGCAGTTGCAAAATATTGAATATATACGATGTGTTTTTGTGCGTTAACCTTCAGCTTCGTCGGCCCAGTTGCATTAGTTTGCAACGCTCGAGTTGACGCGAGGACGCGAGAAATTCACCCGAGTTCGTACGCACGCGACGTCGATGCACAGACGGGCACTGTTACACCCTGTAGCCTTGGTGTGCCTGCACTTATCGTTACACATACGCCTGCGTGACACGTACTTTGCAACTCATCAACTTTTTTGTAGAAAACCAACCAGTATACTCGTATCTATTACAAAGGGTGAGATTCGTTCTATTCAATTAAACCACAATTATGGCTTTGATGGAAAAATGATAATGAAATATACTGTGTCGAAAAGGTTTTAATAAGAAAATTGCACGAAAGTAAAACTCACACTCACCGCGCCACACCATAACAGGGTCCAACTCAGTGGAGTCCCTCGAACGGGAGCTCGGGTGTAAGAACATAGCTTAACCAGAGTCCAGCTCCGCCATATTGAGTCACACACACTCCATACACACCGCACTTATCCTATTCTGGATATACCGCTCCGATCCGACGAAGAATGACTCTACAATCGTACTAAAAATTTAAAGTTAAACGTTTAATATTTGAAACGATAGGCAAATTATAGAAATGATCGAAATAATGAAATAGGATTTATGATAAGTGTAGATAATGTGAGAACACGACACTGAACTTTCGGACTCCTTCGTGGAAGAATGCGAGTGGTGACCAAGAGCGTATTGAAGACTGGCGTCGAGCTCGCACGGCCATCGCGTACCACGACCGCCGTCGTGGTAGGGGCGAAGGATTGAACAATCTACTCTTAAACTATAATTTTGATGTTAATTACATACTTCAACAACTTTAAGTGCTAAATTTGCTCGTCAAGGGGGTTCTTTGGCGTTAATTTTACACTATTAAAGACTGGTATATTCCCGGAATTTACCTACACTTGCTATTATGAAGTGAAACGTTAAAAAACCTTCATAGGATTCAATCATGAGTTTCCATAGCATTTACTTCAGTGTGTTCATTTGTTTGTTAAATATGATGTCAGTTTCAATATTATGTTGTCTTTTCTTAACATTTTGTCGTGTTAATGATAAAGTGACTTAATACGAGGGTGGGTTGTGATTTATGTAATAATAAATTAACGTAGGATCCCTGTCCTTGTTTTTAATCATTAAAAGCCTCAGCGCTAACAAGCTACGACGACGAGAATGCAAAAAATAGTTTTATGCTGCATGATTGCGTCACGGTGGGCGTAGCTACACGTCCATAGACTTTATGAACTAGACTAGTAACTAGTTTGTGAAAGATAAAGTTGAGCTTATAAGGGCCATTTGTCAGCAACTTGTTGGATTGCTAGAGAAACTTGAGTACGACTGATAATAAAAAATCATTTGTAAAAATAAAATGAGATTCGATTCGGTTTTTTTAATGTTCATAACGTTTTTTTATGGAATTATTAGAAATTTGAATAAGAACAGAAATTCCTTTAATTTGGATTTTATATGAACTCAAAACTAAAAGATAAATAGATCCACACAATTTGAACGATAAAGACAAAATAATAAAATAAAAGATAAAATGTGTCGAATATTACTTTTCCATAAAGGCCCCTATGTTTTTTAGGATTTAAAAAAAATGATAAATTAAGAAAATATTTCTAAAAATATATATTTTATTGCTACCGATAGAATCGTCGTATTCGAATTTGGACAGTACCAAGAGTTTAATAATGATATCATTTTTAGACTCCTTTGTTTTTCAGCATGTTAAACACAAATTATAGTTGCAATGAAAATGACTGTATGTGCACCATTTTACGTGAACTATGGTAACAATAATCTATATAAGTGTAATGAAGATGTCACGTTTGGTATAATGGCACAAGGTATAAGACGTTGGCAGACCTCGAAGCGGCTGAAAGAGAGCGGAAAAACTGCGTCAAGGTCGCAAGTTGCGCCATCACACACGAGCACCCGAGTGGAAACACCTACGTGGGCAGACACTTAAACATTACTGTAGTATCCAGTTTTTATGCACGTTTCAGTATTACTAGGCTTGATTTAATTATGCATAGGTTGTAACGGTATCTATTAGATTAAAATAAGTAAAAGTGTTCTCGAGTCTTGATTATACTGACTGCCTCTGTGGCGCGGTGGGAGTGTATCTGACTACTACGCAAGAGGTCGTGGGTTTGGTCCCTACCCAGGATAAAACTTTGTGTAATGAGCACGATGGTGTATTCTGTGTCTGGGTGTTATTTATCTATAATATGTATGTATTTTGAAATATATAAATATGTTCATCGGTTGTCTGGTTTCCATACTACAAGCTCTGCTTAGTTTGGGATCAGATAGCTTTGCGTGATTTGTCCCAAGATTATTATTAGTATACAAAATGAAAATTACTTGCGATGCAACTGGAAAATACAGTTTAATAGTAACCAACACGAAGTCTACTAAAACTCTCATAATTTTGATGGTTGTCACACTATTTTGAGTTGTCACATATATTTGTAAACATATATATTTAGAGTTTCACCTATCATCGGTTACTTTCGAAATGATATATAACTCTCATGTGGACGTGTAAATTGGTTGTAGGAGTGTTCGCGATGGTAGTGGAGACCACCCGTGGTAACGATGGTGAAGAGGACATCATGTCTCCTTAGTTAATTTATTATTTCAGTAGTTGAGCGCGGCCGCCGCTGCAGTCAAAACATCCCGCTCCGATGATTTATAACGTAATAAACATACCGTTTTATATCTAATGGAAATGAGCTTTTATCCATGAGATTACGCAGCCACCCTCCGATTGTAAAATTTGATTAATTATTTACCAGCCGATGCGAATACACCTATTGCGCTGGACCAGTTACATAATTCAATGTAATATATGTTACTGCGATCAGATTTATGTGCTGATTAACAAGTCGATGAGAAATGGTGGATTCACAATGCCTTTGACGTTTACTGGTTTCTTGTGTCAAAACCAATTTATATACAGATCGGGACATGTCTACAGTTTGGTTTTATTAACTGTGGTTTAAAATAGCGAGAATTAGTTAGAGGTAGATTTGTGAGCAACTATTAACTAGTTGCAATAGTTTAGCTATTGTGCTTTCGTTGGCACGTGAATGTACAATAATGAGTAAACAATGAATCTTTTAATTGTCATCGTAAAAAAATAAGTAGTAAGAATTCAGTTAATTCTTTTTGTAATTATTAGCTACGTTTTCATTTAATTAAGCGTATGTGGTTACATCTGTATCACTTATCAGACGATGTTTTAATTTTTCGATTTTTTCATGTAATGTAATTAATTCTAGTATCTGCCCGGTCTCACAGGGTTAGCGCCTGGTGATTTAGTGATCTGTATATTCTGTATTACAGGCTCACGTCCATCTCAGACACTAGTCCTCGCATTTTTGTGATTGTACTTACCGCTAATTTAATTATTGTTCTTTGTATTTTGTTTATTAATCCAATATAGTGATGAAAATAAACAATTATTATTATTGTTACTTACATATAATTGTCAAAAGTATTACAAGTATTGATATTTTCTGACGTTAGCAGATTTATTTTTTACAAAAATAAATGTCTAGTCTATCGATGTTTTTTCTTTGTTTATCTCAATTATGTTAACTATAAATAGGTAGAAACAGTTAAGTGGAAATAACGGTGTTCAAGTACAGTTTATGATATCGCCAATAAACGTTGGTTGGGGTTCGACGCCAGTGGCACATAATTGCTCGGTTATCGACAATGGTATAATGAGGCTCGCTGCCGCCTCGCTGTTAAGGCCAACCCTTATCTTTACTACTTGATAGTGATAGCGTGTACCTTTACAATTCGAAATTTAAAAAGACGGTTATTCGAAGTAGGTATTTGTAAAAGAAATGTGAAGCCTTATTCCTAAAATCTATACTAATGTTATAAAGCTGAAGAGTTTGTTTTTTTGTTTGAACGCGGTAATCGCAGGAACTACTGATCCGAATTGAAAAATTATTTCACTGTTGGATAGCCCATTTATCGGGGAAGGCTATAAGGCTATATAACATCATGCTACGACCAATAGGAGTGGAACATCAATGATAAATATTGCAGAAACGGGGAAAATTTACGCAGACGAAGTTGCGCGGGACTGCTAGTAGAGAATATATAGGTTCATACGGATATGGAAATATCATAAAATGATGCTCCAAAAATAATGTAATTACTACTACTACGATTTCAATTATAATTTTTTATATTTCAGTTATTTTTTGGAAGATATTTGTATTATTTCTTCTATAATAATGCAATAATATCATAAAATCCATCTCATATAAAATTTAATTTAGAAGAGCCATTCCTTAGAAACAGTCGAGTGGTGATTTAAGAAAACTTAATGTATTCTTTAATGAAAATAACACACTGTATATAGCCGCATAAAATAGATCTTCTAAGTTTTATAATATACAAAAACGCAATTCATAATTAAAAAAAAATCTTAACCATATTTTGTTGCTACGAAACGTAGACTCTTACCGTAGACCTCTCGTAGACCAGCTACACTTACAGCTAAATTATATTTCGAAACTTCAAATGAGCACAGTGAAAGTTGTTAGGGATATCCTGAGCTTATTGCACTAACAGAAAATCCCTTTATGAAGAAATATGTGGTAAGTACCATTTCAAGTTGAAAACTCTTGAAACCTAGTCTTTTTTTTTAAATCGTAGTAAGGAGGAGGCAATTAAAAAAGGTTTGAATATGGACTCACCAGTATTGTTGTTGTTGTTGTAATGATGAGCTGGCGGTGGTATATTGTACTCGGGGAGCTCGGGAAGGCACACGTTGCTTTCGTATATGTTCGGCGGTACGTTGGCCAGCAGGGACCGTTCTTTTTCTACATCTGGTAACAAAACTATATTTGTAAAAGCTTTATCTTTACTTTATGCCTACATTTTTATATTGTAGTAGACTACAGTATAAGGTTAAACTTTAAGTAGGTTTTGGCATATATACAACCGAGGGCTGCAAACGTCAGCGCCGTTTGTCATCAAACTTTCACAATAATTCATATATATAAAAATTAAAAATCCTGCCTTTCCAAAAAATATGTAGATGCACTTTACTGAGTTCATTGAGATTCATTAATGCAGGGTTATTTTTTCATAATTTTTAGCGGTTGTAGGTACTTAGAATGTATGTATCTATTGCCTAAATGTATCTAGGCTAAGCTTACCTTTTTGTAGTATTTCCAGGTGTTCCCAGAGTATGTCTCCCATGAAAGCTGGTGCTCTCGCGACGAACTCGTCGCGTCCCATGGCGCAGATGTCTTTGCCCTGCGTACGCGCAAACTGCTGCAGCGCCACGCCCTCCAGGGAAAACTCGCGCGCAGCCCAGCGCAGCCACGCTGACACTGCTGCTTCGGTCCATTGGCGAGGATCTGCGAAAGAACATGATGGTTAGACACATACTTTTATGAAGAACAGTGGGTCGGTGAAAAACAAAACTAATATGTGGTTAAAGGATAGCAAAATGTGTGTTCGACAATTGTTGGTGTCAACGACTCTTAGTAATACCCTCTCATAAACTATGGTATCCTTTTCACTAGCACCGTGCAAGTTGTTTTATTGCGACATAAACATAAGGGAAAGGGGGAAAAAATTTAGTCTTGTCTTAAATATTTATTTTTAAAAATTGTTTAAGAGAGAGAGAGAGATTATCATACGGATGGTTCATCTTGATATCCTAGACACACTGATCTAATATTTCAACGTTATCTTATCCTTTCAAAAAGCCGCCGCAATTTAGTGGCTTGTCTGAATCGTAAGTCATTTTTATGGAAGGTTCTTGTTAGTTCACTTAACATCCCTGTTTCATGCGAAAGATTTTTTTTAAAACCTGTAGCCGCCTAAGGGAGTAGGCGGCTACAGGTTTTTAAAAAAAATCTTTTCCTCCCCATTGAAAGGATATACATCCTAAACATTTTTTCTTCGCACCATCATAATCTTCAAAATCAAATAGGTCCCCACGACGCTTAATTAAATGAAAGCTACTTGGGCTCTCCAACCATAAAGATAAGTATCTAATTATCTCAATGCACTCTACGCACTAGAAGTCAGAAACTGCAACATAGTTTCTTTAGAATTTAAGTTAGTGGTACCAGTAATATTACTGTATAAATAAAATGATTCAAAGTGTTGAATAGGTTAATAATGAAACGGAATATAGGTACACATACGTACATTATAATAGATTTCTAAATTAATTTGATTTGTAATTTAAATTAATCAGTTCTAGATGCATATGTAGATAGGGATTCGCATCAGTATGAAATCGGCCCGCCAACGTCGCTTCTTATCAAACAGTCGTAAAGTGCACAATTGTGGCCGGATGGCTAGGGCTGCAACACCAATTAGCGGGCAGCGAACCGCCCGCGTTGAGCAACAGCGGAACTTGCACCATGCGCCGGAAGCGAAACGACCTTGACGCCTCAATGTATGCGTCCGAAGTAACTGCTTGTCTTTATAACAATGATAGAAGGATTTCTAATACGATGCATTAGATACAGGACAGCATGATTTAATTCCACTTAAGGTGAACTTACAAGAAGTTAATGATAGCGAAAAGACGGTAATACGGCTACAGGGGAACACGAGACATGAAAAAAACATTAAAACAAAAAAAAAACGGTGGTAAACGTTTTCAAAAATTGAAGAGAAATAAAAATAACATTGTAAAATATGCGTTGATTTTCTTGTGTTTCGTTGTTGGCTTCCAGACAGTGTGACAGAGGCTTCCAGACAGACTCTGTGAACCAGACTAGTTAAGCTAAATGATTTATCATTAGGTAGGCAGCTATATTGCGTATTGTCGGCCCTGTAAAACATTTTTTAAAACCTAAACTACGAGACTTGTTCCACAAGCTGAGGATTCAAAAATTAATTTATATAAACTGTTGACACCTAAATCATAAAAACTTGATTTTCAGCTTGAAAAAAAATTCAAAGAAACATTGTTGCACAAACGAGATTCAAGTACACATTCATAGGTAATAACTCAGTCTATAGGGACACCGTTTTAATCAATTACAGTCATTAAAGATTTTCTAACCGTAACTAGGTAGGTTAACTATAGGAAAAAGTCAATACATTCATACGCAGTTATGTGTTACGATGTTACAAATTGCTCTTCAACTCGGAACTTGAGTTTTTCCTGTCCTGGGAGAGCTGTCTAATAATAAATAATTATTTTAATTGCAGCTTTTAGTCGGCCGTGATGTGGCTACGGCATTTAGAGCACACCTTCGACTGCGAGCGAAGCGGTCTCCTTGCAATACTAAAATTTACGCTATGCGCTTCTACTGTAAACGAGTGGAACTCGTTTTGTTTTGTTGACATTAGGGCCTGTAATAATAGATCCTTCACTACTCAATAGTGAAGGATCTATTATTACTATTTTTAGGTTGCATAGTTATACGTCATATTCGTGGCAATAAATAAACTTTTGTTTTTTTCTTATTTTTTTTCTATTCATTTAGTAAAGGATCCATTAGAGAGATTAAGTGAAGCTTCCACGATTAATTTCCACACGAAGGCCTTACACTGTGTACGAATGAGACTGCTATGAAAATATAGTGTTATATGGGTCCGCTCCGCTCACAGTGGAAGGTGGGCAAGCTGTGGTCGTGCGGGCGAAAGCTCGAAGCCTCGAACACGACAACATGACACGTACCGACGAGACCACTTCAAAGGGAAGACAACGCACACTCCCGTCCGACAGTAAAAATATGATTTAATATACATGTTGTTCTGCGACAACTATAATATGGTGTAGCATTAATGTTAAGAGAGACGTGTTTACGTTGTTTTTGGTTGCTACCTACTCTAATTGCTGATTTATTTCTTTTGTGATGATGGTTTAATAAACATTCTAAAAGAAACATTTACCATTAGCAAAAACGTATTTTAGACGATTGGATCAAACAATAAACGGACCTTCGTATGATGATTGATAGTAACGGAAAAAAGGTACCTTAGTACGATTTTTAAATACATAGTTCCGCGTCTGATCTGGCTTTGATGAGATAAGATGGCGAAGGTTTAACTAAGCACGGAGTTTAGAAAGATGGATCAGTAGACAGCCTTTCATGTTACGTTTTTATATCTAGCAGTTTGGCTGTGGATTAATCTGTGTTTTTTAAATGAGAAATTCATCTATACTAATATTATAAAGTTGAAGAGTTTGTTTTGTGTTTGTTTGAATGCGATAATCTCAGGAACTACTGATCCAAATTGAAAAATTCTTTAACTGTAGGATAGACAATTTATCGAGGAAGGCTATAGGCTATATAACATCACGCTACGACTAATAGGAGCGGAGCAGCAATGAGAAATGTTGCAAAAAGGGAAAATTTACAAGACTAAGTTGCGCGGGACACCTAGTCTTTTATAAAGATGCAACTTTATCCTTTATATTCCTTAGATGTTTGTAACCTATTGCACATCTGCACAGTTATCATGAAAATCCTATCACTCTACCACTTAAGCGAGATAACGGTAGCACAAGGGCAGATTTAAGTTCACCGTAAACTAACTAATTCCATTTCACGCCTAGTTTTATAATTGCGTTTCTATTAATTACTAGTATAGCATTTAAGAGGCATAAAGTATCCGGTTTTATATTACTTCAACAAACACCTTGTAAGGAATGTTTTCTAAGCATACCTGCCCATTAAGAAAATATATACAAATATATGCTGCTTTTTTATTTGTTTCAGATAATTTAAATTGTTTTACATTGCATGAATGTTTAATTTACGATGATCGTTAGAAAAAGACGTAAAATTAAATCTATGACAAATATATTCACACAACTCGACTTCACAACAAATTGGATAGGTAGATATATTTTGTATACTGAGTATCAACGCCACTCCTTATTTTGACATAAATTTTGGGCCCCAGTAGTAACACCCAACACTCGACTAATAGACGCGAGGTGTCTATTTAAACCACTTACACCTAACTGTTTTTTACAGTTATTATTAAATGCAACTGCAGCAGGGAGCGATCGATAAGAATTAAACTGTCCTGATTGACTTCCTAATGAAGCTTGTTGATCCATTAAGAAGAAAAAGTACTAACCATTTTGTGTCTCAAAAACCTTATTTTCCTATCATCGTGAGTTCTCTCAAATATTCTGATATATGTTTGCAAACTTTCGCGATTTGTACACATTATAGAATAATATTATTATAATATAATTATAATATAATATATATAATATTTTATTTTAAGGCTAAATACCTTTGTTTATTGCCCGACGTATTGCAACGGCCGTAGTCACGGGTAGACTGATTTATTATTTTAGGTAATTACGCGATTAAGACCCATAGCTTATAAAATTCTATAAATATATTGATATTAATTACTATATATATACACAACGTTATTCTCCGTATACTGCAAACCGGTAGTTTGCTAAGAATCAGTAACGCAATCCATTGGGGTAGTTTTTGAATTATGTTACATTTTTCAATTAATGAATTAATCAATGATTCATAAATTCAATAATCATTCTAACAGTTCAAATTCTGTTCACAATATGATGTGAAAGACTATCATCACTTATTTTTCAATAATAACCATGGATTAAGTACTACGGGACGCAGTGAGTACGATAGCGCGAAGAACACAAGACAACTTGAATGGCTTATAACTCTGAAAGTTTTTAATATTTTCATTTTCTTTTTTTACGTGACTACTTGAAGTAAAAATCTTGTTGGGTTGCAAAGCTCAGGCTTTGCAACTATACCAAAAATAACCTGTATAATAAGTATAATTCCTTTGATTACGAAAGACTTATTCAGTTCAATAAAACCAATAATACTTGTAATTATTAGAAAGAAAAAGCAGAGAGGAATAATACAAATAAAACGTGTCATTTCCTTAATAAAGTAGAAAAGAAAAGACATAAAGTACATAACAGTTTTCAATAACGACATACCCCGACATGTTACATGAAACAATACCAATAAATACAGTTGAGGAGCGTGTACATTAATTGAAGCTCGAACAAAGCCGGTTCGTATGTTAATGGAGCAATTTCATTAACAACTGATGCTGAGATAACGCTTCCTGGATCCACGACTATGTCCTGAGGAACAGTGTGCAAACAGTAACAGGGCTGTGACAAAATTCTGTTCAAAACTTTTCAAATTCAAGTCATAGTTGAAGCACAGTAGGAAAAGCTTACAGTGGGATAACGCCTTTAATTTTGTTATAAATGGCGGCAACGAGCGACAACATCTAGAAATACGTCAGTCCTTTTACTGAGACCACTCTGTGTGTATGTAGCGTGGTCTGCTCTCTCCCCTGTGACGCGCCTCTAAACACTTGCAAGATTAAGATTATCCTGTCTAGACGGCTTTGTCGAACGACTGTGTTTGTTATTAGACTGTGGTTAAAGGTGGTATAAGTTGGTAGTATTGATTCACATATTAGCTATCCCTGGCATGCGAGATTTTAGTGTAAAGTACCTATGAATTACAATTAAAGTTTTTATGATTTTGTACTTGAACGGTGCAACGCAACGATATTAGTAAGCTAAACGCCAAAAAAACAAAGTTTAGGGCTCTATTAGCTGACTTGGGTCTTGTCACAAGTCTGTCAATACCTTTACAATTAGGTAGGTATTGAGATTTCGACTCATAAATAAATTTCAAGTAGGTACCATACTTAGCACTAAGAAATATTTATACTTAGCGTCTCAGACGTTATTACAAAATATGCATAAGTTTTGCCTGTTTCTATTTCAATAATAGCATAAAAAAAGTATTCTTTCGCCTTTTCTTGCGAAGAATAACTATGTAATAGCTATATTGAATTTCTGATTAATTTTTTATAGGTTGTAATGACCTATGTGCGGAATAGGACAGTGCTGGTTATTTTCTTTTAATTGCTTTGTCGTGTATATAAGGTGTATTAAAAATGCAGGTGAAATAATGATATAATAAAGTTCACGAGAGAATGACTGGTGAAGCCTATGTGGGGACGAAATGTATGTTTTTACTGTATTTTAAATTTATTTATGTAGGTACTTATTCGCACGTAAAGCCACAGGTTCTTATCAGACCATTTTCGATTGTCTTTGAACACGTTCAATTAAATTTGTGGAAAGTGTTACATCAAAACCAGTTTTATACATATTAATATTATTTTATATATTACACGCGGTCTGATGCGCTTCAGTGCATAAAGTTAGAAAAAAACTGACCTAATTAAATGAAATATTTTTAAACAAGCTATTATCTAGTAGATACTGTTACTAAGAGCCCTCGGGTAGGTACATGAACAATAATAAATGCCTTATTTTCAGACAAATATTTGATAACCCTAACATCTGAAAAAAGGCTCCGTAGCTGCCTAGCACAATAATCCTTTATTAAAACTCACATACAATGTACATTAAAAAAAAAATTGAAGCAATGTTCGACTTTAGAAGTAAAGGAGGTTACATATTCGGTAGATAGTTAGTAGTAGTTTGGCTAGATATTCTAATCTTTTAACATGAAGACTTTGCCGTGGTATGATTACAAATACAAGAAATAGAGGGATACCGCGATCATGCACTATTTACCTTTACAATGCTTGACGTTTCGACAGGTTGCATCGGCTGTGGTCACAAGCGGACTCAATAATGCATGATGGCATTAATCCCCGTATTTCTTGTATTTGTAATCATACGCAATACTCTTAATGTTATGGTTTGACTATCAAGCCTGCCCTATCGAATATGTAACCTTTCCTCCCCTTTTCTTAATAAAATATATGGTAGTTCATCTTTTTTTGTGTTTTTCACTCAAATTAATTGAAGAAAAACACATACAAATACCTCAGGGATATGTTAGCTGGCGCGACGAATGCCGTAAAAACGTAACATACGGAGGATGAATTGGACGTTCTCGGTGCCGGAGTTCGTTAACGGCTTAGGGACGGTGCCGTACGGTTGGAATCCCGCCTGAGACGAATTTTTCCTTCATGAATGTAATAAAGCCTGTATCCGCCCTTGTTTAGACTGACTAGGTAGCTTGTACCTAAAGTAGGTACTTCAGATGTTTATTTAAATTTTCCTAACTAGAACCGCGAGCATTGCGAGGTCTCTTTATCAAACATTGGTTTTATTACATTATTTATGATGTGGAACAATTAAAAAGAATCAAGTCGATTTGTAACACGTGTACGGTATTGACGCACACAAAACCTGAGTCCTTCGATAACAGTCAACAGTTAACGACGAAGAGTTATAGTCGGCCTTCGGACAGTATCATACTAAAAGTCATGTTAATTTAAAAGGATACCCTTGCAATGTAATAAACATTGAAAGTTGACCGATAACGGTATTGTTCTTTTGTTTAATCAGTCTAGTTTCAGGTCCCAGGCAATCAATAAATCAAAACATTGTGTATTATTTCACTGTCAGAATTTGGGTTCGATCAGATAATAGAATTAGACGTTGAAATATTTTATAATTCAAATAGGAACAGATTATGTCAAAATTTTGATTTGGTCATCAAAATATCAGCTAAGTGATCATGATAGACGGGTAAAACCTATTTTAATTTGCGGTAGATAATTATAATTTTCGACGCGTGTTCTTGTATTTAAGTCTTATTTATGTAGCAAGTACGACTCAGTACCCGAATTCATTGATAAAATATAATAATCATAAAAGATTTAGCAAGTGTTATTCACATCCTGCGCGTGATTTCGTGTTAGATGCGCGCGGGCACACCGGAAGCGCGAATAGACGCGGCGCAGACGCACGCACTTCCGCCGCGCTAGGGCATCGAACCCGCCACCTGTCCGCACTATGATCCTAGGCAAATATCAACAACACTATTTTATGCAATCTGTATCATAGACATTTCATTTTTTCTATATCCTTTGTCTATTGCTGTCTCGTTTCCTAACTAACTATGATAATGTAAAAATACCGAGATTTGAATGAATTCAGGAAGATTGTTAAAATACAAAGGGTTATTTTAAAGGATTTCCACGCATGTTATAACTTTTAAAATATAAATTTATTGATTGAATGGTTGTCTGCCACCAACAACGGCAGAGGTGTGTGGCGCCCGCTCGCGACTTGGCGTCGCGTCCAACACATTACCATATGTAAATGATACCTTGTATTTATACGCCTTGTGAACTGAGCGCTAACAGTTTTTGCTTGTAACCACTATACACTTAAACACTAAACGAGGGAAAAAGACGACTCCTTTATCATTACATTCTTACTCGCTAACGACTTCACTTCGACGGGACAGATACAAAAAGCGTTGCGATCATTTTGTCACGTTATCTGCCGTATAAAGTCGGACCACACGGGACGTGAAATCTGTGATTAAATTTCAAGCTGGTATATAATCGTAAGTATGACTTAGTAACAAATATTAATCGCAATTTTATTAGCTTACTCAAAGGCAGATGCAGTTCGTATTAAAATTGACTGATCGCATTAAGAATAACATAAGAAGAATTTTTCTCTCCATCTCTCAGATCTCAAGCGAGTGAAGTCTAAAATTAATATTTATGCGGTTTTATTGCCCTTTCTTCCTGATCATAAAGTACTGAATGATCTCAAATGAAGCATTGGCGTTTACATTACTGTGAAGTAAACCATCCCTCGTATGTTTTCTTAATTCTTCGATGGATGGAACGTGTAATGTCGTTGTGTGAAGTATCTAATCGTTATGTGAACGTAAAACGGTAGTTTAAATGAGTTTATAGCTTTAACCCTTCAGTCTTTTATTTGATTGTCTATAAACAGCGTTAACCATACACTTAAGTATCATGAACTCAATAGCTAAATTTATTGACTAACGCTATATTATTTTCTACCATCTCTTATATGATTATTTCTACATTGCTGATGCTACAAAACTTAGGGATCCCACCAGACATCTACCAATATTTTGTTGAGCATTTGATTGAGCATTTGTTATATTGAAATCACTAATGGTATGTTATACATATAAGAAACTCACCTTTAGGTACGCCGAGGCGCAGTTGCTCCTTCTCCCAAGAGGCGAAGGTAGCCTTCAGCGCCTCGGCCATCTTCTTATTAGTGCCCGGGGTGAGCGGCGGCACCTGCGACGGGATGTCTGCAACAAAACATGCACAATCTTAACACACACATTGTATTCGCTACACATTTGTTATTTTAATATACTCTTATTAAAATCAAGCTTGTAGTGCGTATACACGGCTAGATATGATCTATTCGCAATGAGTTATTCATTACCCTAAGGCTACTTTAAGGCTCTCATATAAAGGTACTGCATTAACAATGTTTATTGGGTTGAAATCATGAGAAATCTTTAATGTGGAAGTGCGTACATGTACTGGTCGCCCAAGATCATTATCAAATGGATTAATTACTTTATCTACGGCATTTAACCGGGCACCGAAGAACAAATTAATAGCCAACTTTTTGAGACTTGATGGTTTCGAATAAAATAAATCAGAGATAAACAAGTAAGATTGAATTTGGTTTGTTGGTGTGTGTGTGGTGGTAGTGCATGTTTGTAGGCTTCATTCATAAGTGCGCCTGGTTTGTGTCGCGTGTGTGCGTGTGGTGTGTTGCGCGCGCGGCTGTGTGCGTGTCCTGCGCTTGCGCACCTGCCGACCAGTTCTGAGATGCGGAGATTTGTGCACCTCTCCCACGGTCGCTGCCCGCTCGGCCTCTGATCTGCTCTAGCTGAACCTCGTTCTGATATAATTTAAATTTTTCTCTGTTCGTCGTTTTAGTTTCAATTAGAGCTAAAGAATTTTGTATTCCGATCACAATTAAGTAAAATATAGCGACGCTTCGAGGTGCTGTGTGGAGCTTTAAAGTTGTTTAAACACGGTATCTATTTTAATAGCCTCTAGATGTCAGAGCGATTGGAATCAATAATTAACATATTTAGGTATTTCTAATTAGTGAACCTTAATGAAATGGTAATAGTTATTATCAATTTAGGTTTTACGGCATAATACTAAAGTAGAATAAAGACGGCATTAAAATGGTTACGGTGGTATTTTGCTGGCGATAAAAACACGAAGAAATCGTCGATAGTGTAGTGCAAGGTGGTCAAAGCCCCACCGGTTGCGAATCACGCCGGCATTAATTGCCGCACTCCGGCGCAATGTGATTTACTCGCACTATATATCTCGCGCAGCTGCACTTGACTCACGATTATTGCGCATAGGCATCTTTTTATACAATACATGCTTCAATGTGACACGAATCGCAACCTCTGATTGTGTTGGCTTGGCTCGCACTTGAAGTATCTTGTGGACAAAAGTAAACAGGTAACTAGAATTTAAAAGGTGTCCTCAACGTAATCATTGGCAGTTTAATAAGAATTTATAGAAGTGAACCTTTTGCTGAATTTATAAAAAAAATACTATTGAATTGAATTGGTCAGCAAAATTTATTGTACTCGAAAAAACCATCAGTTTCAATTTAATGCATCTGTATTGGCTTTAAGTAAGTAATACCTTGTTTAATTGGAGTGTAGGAACGAATTAAAGCGTTGTTTATATAATGTTTAATATACAATAGGCATTTTGTATTCTGGAAGGTAGATAAGATGTTTTGTGTTAGCCACCTGCTCATATGGTTATGTATAGAATGATATTCCTGATGGACTCACAGTTATAAATATATAGTACATAGAATTAGGTGCTATGTATTTATAACTGAGAGTCCATTATCCATATGCATTGTAGAATAACAATGTATTGCTAATTTTATACGCATATTTTCTTTAAAAAAACCACATGTATACTACATCGGAAAAGCAACATAAAGATCAAAACTATTTCGAATTAATTAATGATGTTCACAGATATTTTCACATCAAACAACTTGGTAAATAAAAAATAGGTATAATATTAAAACTTATGTTCTTTAAATTTTAAAAGTAATAGAAAAGTCACGTCAATAAAAAGTTTTTAACAGAAATATATGCACCGCCTTCTTGGTCGTTAACGATCGAGTGTTAGAAGCAAGGTTATTTTTTTAAAAGATGAAACGAACATTAATTATATTTGACTGATATAAAGTTAGCCAAGTGTGTATGTAGGTATGTATGATATAAAACTCGTTGATATTTTCTCGGACTTCCAGAGAAAACATGACAACAAATAGTTACTAATTTGATGTTCAGTAGGTATCTACCCAGATGTAAGTAGTTATGAAAAAATATTCAGCTAATGTTCTCGTAATACGTGTTTTTAAATTACAGCAGTAAATGTGTATACTGTCATCGTTTGAGTATAAAATGATTGCAATTACTCTGTTTATTTTATTCGTAATGAATGAAGATAATTACAAATTATTAGTGAGGGATAATGTCAAGTAGTTGCTGGCACAAATAGCAATCGAGCTTGACATTAAGTTCTGGAATGGTATGTTTCGGTTGGACAAAAACTAAGATGGCAAGGCTTCCGTTTCCGTGATTAAAGTAATTAATCTGGAGTGATTTCGGTTTAATTAGCTCGTAGCTTCCGATGAGAGTCATCCGTAATAACGTACTGCCATTGATAGCTCGTAGGGTGGGCGGCGCGGTCCACCTGGCATATGTCTACTTATTTGAATTGCCAATCATCCTGTCATGATTACACCAGCTCAGTTTATGGAAGCAGTTTTAAGAAATGCAAGTGCAACTACGTAATTAAGTACTAGTTATGCCTGACTTTTATTTCTAGGATAAAATAACATTCTAAACTGCTGTTTTGCTAGGAAATTATGGTGCATAGATTTATATCAAATATATCTTAAAAGTACTTCGAAATGTTTAATTACAAAAGTAATGTTGCGCAATAAAAAAACTAAGTAAAACGTATCTGATTTGGAAACAATTTATCAAGTCATCGAGGTCTTCAGCAGAGGTTGAACATGTACAGAATATAAGTGTTGTTGTGTACTCTTGGCCAGTGGAGAGAATTGTGAATAGCGTAGATAAGTGCACAAAGGACCGGAGATGCGGCGGCTGGCTCTGCCGTGGCCAAACAACGAGGACTCAACCTTCCTACATTTGGCGATAATTAACCCACAGCGTTTGGTGATTGGGCACTTGTTTTTGAATTAAGAATCAGTTTAAAACATGAAGGTTAAACTTTTGTTTATGGTAGCTGTCAAAGCAGGATGAAAATGTATATTAGATTCTTGTAATTTTTTAGGTTAAGAGCTATTTACCCGAATTCTCAGCTGATTTCTAATAGTGCAAAGTAATTATTGTATACTTTAACTTGCACAGGGACTTGGTCTTATCGATTTTACACGTATTTCACGTTTTTTCAATGATAAAGTCGGGATTGTGAAAACAGTGACACCTCAGTTTGACAGTCAACATTTTCGCAATCCTGAATTTATAGATTAAAATGACTGTATGTGATTTTTCTGTTTTATATGAGGTTCGAAAGAATGCATTCAATCGAAACAGATAGACGATCAAAGAGTTGTCATAGACTTTAAATTTAGTAATCACGTCGACTTTCACAGTTACAAAACTGATGTTAACATTACTCTCATGTAAATAGCACACGCATACAAAAACGAAGAACAATGAGCAGCAGGCTTTTGTGTGCTTCGAACAAATTTCACGATATGTAAATGCTCAGTGGTTTCACAACAGGTGGTGGACGAGGGTTGTTCAGAGTAGGAGGGTAACATTGAACAACCGACACTTGTTGCGTTCAGCTATTTAGAACGGTCGTCGCTAAACAAATGTATGTAATAGCTTCATTATACGCGCGTTGCGCTTATCTAGACATAGAATATAAATGGTAATTATTTTACTGTTTGTTCTATGTAACTTCTGCTATAATGGATTGTGTCAGTGCTTTTTGTTTTATGTTAGGAAATCATTGATTATTTCATGCCCTTTATACAGCTAAATATGAAAAGAAAATGTTTTATCTATAAAAAGTATCACAGGGAAAAGTCAGTTCCTGTCGTTGCTATTGTTTTCAAAAATGCCTGATCTCTTTCGAGCAATGACAATGTTCGTAATTCAAATTTGCTGCTGTTGAAATTCATTGTCAGGCTTGGCTGTTCCTGTCTCATTTTCCTGATTGAAAAGGAAAAAGACCTACATAATAATACTACAGATAGTAAGTCTAACTCAGTGCGGCACAATAGCGACCCACCAGAACAAAAGCTCGCACCATTTTTACCGAACCCATTGTTCACCATTTGAACTTGGAACGTCGCGTGACGTAAACGGCGCGTGCGCTGGTTCGCATTCAAATCGCCTTCTTTTTGTTTATAATTATACTAAACGTTAGTGCTAACGTTCTTCTGTAATAAAAGCGTGATTAAGGCATATACTTTGTATACAATTGTAGCTATCATTAGCGAATACATGTTTTATAACATGTATTAATTTACATAAATGAATATTTGGCCGTAGTTTGGTTAGATAGAGCCTGTGTCATGCCATTTTGGTATGTTTAGAGCAATCATCTCGCAATTGTATTATTTATTCCTAACGTGAAACTACCTACTAAAATGTTGTGTACGTTCTGAAATATGAACCATTTGCGTACGATGTCACCCTTCCACTCGTTGAAGCGTGGAGGAGGGTTATGCCATAATGCGGTAAAATGTTATTGTTCAAACGGTTTCCGGCTCACTCACGCAGAAAATGAACATTTTGCGTATGAATTGAACTTTTAATAAATTAAAATACGTTACAACGTAACGCTCTTTTCCACTTCGAACAGTCTCATGTATTCAAATCAACAGACAGTAAAACTAATATGAATCCATTATATTTTTCTATGTTATAAAGAATAGTGGTAGCATATCAGGGGAGTTCATCATTTTACCTTCCGAGGTGGAGAATCTAACAATGGTCACTTATCTTTCAGGGATCTGTGGCAGCGTTGATCACGAACGTAGGCGACAGAGCTCTGCTCAATGATAGAGCAAAGCGGCCGGCGCGGGCGCGGTGCGGCGCATCATCTCATTGAGCGCGCACCGGATGGGCCAATCAGCGGCGTGAATGGACGCCCCCGCGCATGCGTCGCTGCTGCTCTCCGCGTTATTAGCTCCCGTACTAGATGCCACTGTTTCTTTGTTGTGCCCGTAAATTGTTATGACTTTTTATGGCTCAAAGAATGTGTTGAGTCGTAAATCCGTTGTTTGCCTCATTGATAGTGGCATTGTTCGTCGCATGAGAAAACTCCGAGTCCTAAGCTGCTGCATTTCGACCGGTTACATAGTTCAGCTTGTTAGCCCCGAGGTGACATGTCCGGTGTTCATAGATGAGGTACATGGACACACAACGAACCTAGATGCTTATTTTACGTAATATTTGAGCGGAAGTGTGGCTTTATTATTTTAGTTTATGGCGTTCAATTAAACAAATGTATTTTTGGATTCTATTAACAGTTTGATTTAATGTTTCAGGCTACCATACAATCGCATAATAGACGTATCCTAACGGCCATGACACTTTTATATCTTTTGTTTGTTTTTCTATAGAGTCTAAAGGCACTAATAAATCGTTCAAGTTCTTGGAGACTAGTGGACATTATGAGCGTCGCATTATGTATCAAAAGTTTTGAAGTAACTAGGTATTCAAATTCAAAATTGAGTTATATGGAAATAGTTTTTTGATCGTGGGGTCATTTAACGAGTAGCTAGTTTGTATACAAACATTGTTTCCAGTTCTCAGGTTATGAGCACGCACTCGACAAGGTCTTTACTTTCAAGATCATCAGAGCATGCGCGAGGAGCAAGTCATAATTACGGTAATGGTCGACGTTGCACAACGGTGCGCGGCCGCCCCGCGCCCTAGCCGCGCCGCACGACGAATGCCCATCGACGGACACGACATTATTTCAAAATAGATTGACACTGAAGGAAATGTACATGTTGCGTTATTCTTATTGACATTTGTTAGATTTGTTGATATCAATGCTTTTGATGTACCTATTTTTAAAACATTTATCTATCTAGCGGCAGTTATTATGTTAGTATCTGTAGGTTTTTATCAAACGAGCTGTTTCTAGTATTTATGATGAAATCATTGAAATTTAATTTTTATAGGTATAACAACAGCTGGTTTTAGTGCCTATTTTGAATATATTTCTTCATCATTTGATATTTATAAATTTACAATGTTGAGTGCGTACAGGCATTTCATAACAATATTAGCTGCATATAGCCGCATGATTTCAACGAAATTTCGACACAGCATACAAACATAAACTAGTCGATATAAACTTATGCTATTCGTAGGTAATAATTTAGAAAATGAACGTTTACATATTTTTGTTTTGGTCACGGCGTGTTCACATTCGGGACAAGTGCACGCGAAACCAAGAGCGTTGCGAAATTGCGTCACCGGTTACTGAGCATCGTACGACGCGTATCGCGACGATACATCGAAACTTTTATAATGTCTTTTGGACAATATCTATTTGATATTGGACAATTGCCCGCTTTCCGGACGATAAAGTTAAAGAAACTAAAATAATCTGAAGTTTATAAATGGAGGAATTTAAAGAAAATTTTGTCTTTTACTGTGACTTACTAGACAAAACATAGGTATACTTGTGTGCTTTACTTGTGTTATTTTTAGTTTTAGTGCATTTTTCAATAACATATGTTCTACGATAGCTGATAAAAATCCGAAATCTCCCATAGCATTTTGCATAATTTGACATAGGAATTTCGGATTTCATTGTATATTAGGTTTGTACGTTACATGGTGGACATACCTTTTGGCTTATTGAAAGCTTTCATCATGACTTTGATTCCCATGCCTGCGATCGCCGCCGTCTCCTCGATCAGTGTCTGCTGCGGGCTCTTCGAGTCCAAATTGCAACCCGCCAGCAGGCCGATTTTATCAAATATTGTCTTTATCAACACTTTTTCTTATATTTACAGAGTTTTTTTTATTCACTATTTACTTAAACTTTAAATAAGATCAATAAATATCACACTGTTTGCATTATTAGTCTGTTAACAGTTCAGTCTAAACACTCTTCGCTATTTTTCATTTTGAAGGTATACTTTTGTCACGTAACGGTGAAAACGTTCATTCTTTTTTTATTATTGTTCATTGTTTTCTGTCATAACAGCACCTGTTAAAGAAATTTAGAGGTTGGTTCCTAATTCTATCACCTCGACCATTATGAGATTGTGTTTTTATATTGCCTCAATGCTGGTCAGCCAGATAAGATTAGTGATAGATTTTCTTCCATCCTTGTATTCATATACCAGTAGTATTGTTTTTAAGATTGTTATACATATTAAAAATATTTCGGGACTTAATCGCGTGAATTATTTATAGAATGATTTAAAGTTTAAATAATTCACGCGATTAAGTCCCGAAATATATTTAATACCTACTAATTATAGTCGTTGAAATTACTGAGAAATAGTGCCAATGGTTAAGTAGTCGTTTAAGTAGGTAGGTACCTGGTTTTAGGCATTTCACTGCTCTATGAATACAAGGGTTAAAATCCTTCAAAATGTCGTGTAATTTGACGGACAATCTCTTAACAATGCAATTCTGTCGTATTCGTATGAGATAAATATCAAAACTGTAAATTCTTAGGTATCTAATAAATAACGATAATCAGAGTTTTAATCTGCAACTATAAATAACAGTTACAGCGTAATAATTAAGAAATAAATTATAGAGTGGTAACGCGATAATTGTTCAAGGAGGTTCTACGTTGTTTCAAGCGCGTTTGTTGTACCGATATACAAATAGTGGTGCACATTCCCACAGGTGCGCGGAACGATCCGATGCAGGCACTTCCGGCCCGGTACCCCACTTACCCCAAGTGTTCCCACCCTCGCATCACCCGCACCCCGAACCAACCCTGCGAACGCCGGGGTAGTTCTCACGCAAACCGCTAGCCCGAGACAACCAATTTCGCTCAACTTTGTGGCTATTTAGTGTCAAACTCAATATTACTGGACATATTTTTTTATTAATTTATTCACTCATAAATGTCGACTATCATTTTATTGACTTCATAATTATTGACATTTTAAGTAATTTAAAAACTTATCTTGACATTCAGATATTTTTCTTTATGTTCCGTAGTTTGGTTTATGGACTTGCTGTTAAAGTTTAAATGTACAAATATACACTGACGGACTCATAAACTGCATCAAAGTTCAGGTTTACTCTAAAAGGATTTTTTTATAATAAGTATGCAAACTTTTTAGATTAAATTATATAAATATGGAAAGACTGGCTCTTAATCTTAAAAAAAAATTAAATTTAAAAATAGAACTGCGGTAAAACAAATGAATATAGCCGGGAAAAGAAAATTTACTCGTAGTATCAGATTTGCGTGTTATTTATAGCAAAGTTTTAAATTAATTCTCATTGATTTTTATTGTTTGGTCAATTGAATTATTGTTACCAGCATAATTGTTGGGTTAGTTTTTTAACACATCGAGAGTTTTTGAACCATAATATGGATACTTCGTCCGAACAAGCGGCACAAATTGTAGCATTGGTGCGGGAGGGCTTGGATCAACGAACGATTGGTAGAAATTTAAATTTAAACCAGTCTACGGTTTGTAGAATATACAGAAGGTTTGTAGAGACAGGTTCTTACAGGAGGAGACGTGGTACAGGCAGAACTCGAGCAACCACAGGTCGTGATGACCGATTTATTGTTACAACTTCCCTGCGAAATCGTTTCCTCACGTCAGTTAACATCAAAACCGAGCTTAATGAAGTGCGTGGAAAAAACGTGTGTGCACGAACAATAAGAAGAAGGTTAAAGGAAGCGGCTATCACCCCTTTTAGACCAGCAAATGGTCCAAAGTTGTCTGCAGCTCACAGACAAGCTCGCTTAAGATTTGCGCGTCATCACCTGAATTGGACAGAAGAGCAGTGGGCCTCTGTATTGTTCACGGACGAGTGTAGGACATGTTTATATGGTGCAGATGGTCGCAGAAGAGTCTATCGTCGACGTGGGGAGCGATATGCTCAAAGTTGCATTGAGGAGCGTGTTCCTTTTGGAGGCGGTTCATGTATGGTCTGGGGTGGCATATCGATGAACGGGCGAACAGAACTTGTGTTCATAGACATGGTCCGTCAAAACGGTAATAGAGGGGGTTTGACAGCACATCGCTACATAACAGAGATATTAGAAGATCACGTGGTGCCTTACATGGGATTCATAGGCGAAAATTTTACTTTAATGCAGGATAATGCCCGGCCGCATGCAGCTGCACAAGTTCAACATTATTGCGAAGAGGTTGGGATACGTACAATGAATTGGCCAGCACGCAGCCCGGATCTTAATCCCATCGAGCATGTTTGGGACAATTTAAAAAGAGCTGTATATGCGAGAAACCCTTCGCCTACGACAGTGGCAGCACTAAGAACAGCACTTTCAGAAGAATGGGACAATATTCCGCAAGATCTTTTAAAAACCCTTATAAAATCTATGCGGAACCGATTAGAATCCGTAATAAGGGCACGTGGGGGTAATACACCTTATTAAAACACAAATAAACCCTTGCATAAAGTTTGTGTCTATTGTTAAAACCAATTTTTTAATTAAACAATTTTTCCTTAAACTTCTGTTTTTTCTTCAAAAAAGGTCTTAAGGTCCTTTCCAGTACATAAACTTAAACTTAAAGATATGATCCTACGCTGTTTTAAAGTTCACGAACCAATCTAGAGGTTTCAATTTAAATCTGTATAGAAAGTTTGCATACTTGGTTAAAATATTTATTTCAAAGTCGTCTATTACTTTGATGCAGTTTATAAGTCCGTCAGTGTATTTACGTGTACCTTGTTGAACATGTTGTGAACATTCGGTAGTTATAATGAACCATAATTGGCCATGCTCATTTCGTTGTGCGTGACCACGATATGGGTACAATTACAATAATGTTTTCTATGAGAGCTCGAACGGAAAAAATAGTATATTTTTAAACAGCAGTCTTTCTCAAAACTATAATTTTGTACTTGATACTTTGTTTGGATATCAATTTATTCAAAATTGATAGTTGATTTACATGTAGGTACCCACATCGAATGTAATTTAATCATTCCTAATACGAATTTATTCCACTCTTAACCAGGATAATATTCTTGTAATAATAAAGCATCACAAATTGATAAACTTGCCACTAGAGACCCCATCGGTAGTTCAAGGGTTAAGTACCAGTAAACATCTTCATTTCGCTTTATTAAAAAATGGGCTGTGAAAAAGGGGTCGATATGGTTATTAAAAACTGTTGGGTTTTAAGTGATCGATACTAATCTGTTAATAAGACGCTTTTCAATGTAACATCGGTTCACACGGTCATAGAGTATGTTTATTTTACAAATTTTTGTTATCTTATCTCTGGTTCTAATTTATTTTTATCTCTAGATAAAGAGATAAGACAATGGTGATTCACAAATTGTTAAGCACATTAACATGCAAAAAAGTTTCGCACGCATAAATTTCATGATAATAGTTTATTCAAAATAGATACTCGTTTTGAATTTTGTTGATTAATGAGTCTATACTAAAGTGGTAAACTCGGTGGAATGGTTATAGATTTTAAGCTATGTTGTCAAGGTTAACTTCATGGATGGGTGATAATTTATAGAAAAAAAACAGTCCCATTTGTATCTCTAAAAGCAAATTCTTGTCTGGTATACAATCTGACGGGGTTTTAAAATGATAAATAGTTCCCGGAATTCTAAATTCGCGTACCTAGCAGTGTTTTGGCCGATACGGTAATAAAGAAACATATGTATTTTGTAAACAATTTGTACTGATTAGCAACCGAGTATTAGTCAATCTAACTTACTTAGTCACGATGGGGGCGACGAATTGGCCCTAATAAAAATCACATTTAGAAGCGTAACTGTCATATTGGTCATATATTTTATTGAATAAGTAACATGGTCTGAAATATGTAATAAAATGTAAGTACAATGATAGCGCGTAGTGTAATGTATACTGAGTACGTATAAACTGTATTATTTAAAGTATTTTAGAGTGCCTCGGCGTAGTTAGAGCACTAGGTGTCTATAAAACTGCTATGCCAGAGATAGTAGATTTCATACGGGTCACCACTTGGAACAACGATGTGTGACCCAAAAATCGTTGTTCCAAGTCTGGGTGTAGTTTGGGTTTGGGATAGTGTATGTTTAGCCCCCACGATACACAGGGTTCGTACCTACCCACTGTTAGCATACACAATAATTGAGCGATATGTATTTCATTGGCAACACTTATTTAAACATATTTTTACTAATTGAGGGTAACAACACTAAGGTTAATTTAAATTATTAACTGAGACTTAACCCGGTAAGGTTAATTTAAATTATTAACTGAGACTTAACCCGGTGAGGTTAATTTAAATTATTAACTGAGACTTAACCCGGTAAAGTAGATTGCGATATGTATTTCATTGGCAACACTGATATGTTTACTTGTTGAGGGTAGCAACACTAACGTTAATATAAAATATCGCTCAATTATTGTGTATGCTAACACTACTTTGGTGCAAAAGTTGTCTAATAAACCAAAAAATAACATTTAGATTTTAAGACGAACACTTGTTTTGTTTCATTAATACTCTCATATCATAAGTGTTGAATTAATAACTAGGTATTAGTTATGAGTTACTATAGGATGGTAAAAATTGCTAAACATGGGAATATTTCCAATTAAGTCTAGACAACCTAGCCTTATGCTTTGAATTCAATCAATCAAATCGTATTATTCGCCTATTAACTGACATACAGTTCATTAATTCCAATAGGCAGTAAAAATGAGAGTCTTATTGATGTTTGAACGTTCCTTTGTATCGTAAGTAGTCGCATTCATCACGTCTAGTTGCTCGCCCAATATTGGAGGACAATAGTTGAATAACGCACAGACTGTTACCACAGGCAAAGCGAAAATGATGTGTACCTACCTACTTAAACTTGAAGATATTTCTAGCTTTATTTTCCTTTAATATGGATGACTTCCTAGGCTCTCTTGTAAAATTTAAGCAATTTTTTTTTGGTTCGTCTTTATTTATAACTAACTGTCCCGTGCAACTGCGTTTGTGTAAATTTTCTACATTTTTGGAACAATTCTCGTTGCTGCTTCGCTCCTATTCGTCATAGCGTGATGTTATATAGCCATAGCCTTCCTCGATAAATGGGATATCCAACAGTAAAATATTTTTTCAATTTGGATCAGTAGTTCCTGAGATTACCGAGTTCAAACAAACTCTTCAGCTTTATAATATTAGTATAGATTTAGATCATTCAGATTGAACGGTTTTTAAGTATTTACGAGCCGAAAAGTGACTTAACCCGGTAAAATACGATCTTTGGGCCAAGTCGCGAAAGAGTCACAGAAAAAAGGTTAGTCAGTAATAATGATTATAAAATGTAAAGAGCGTAGATGTTAGATAAAAAGGCGAGTATCTATTACAGCAGTAAGTGCGTGTCTCGGCGGTTAATCAGGCGGTGTGCGGCACAGATTGGCCGCTCGGGTCTCGGGTCAACTAACTCGATTGTCGCGCCCAATTTGTCACCCCACACGCCTCAATGACACCGACCGCATTACATTTGTCTCTTATACAAATAACAAACACTATTAGATTTCATTCTAATCGCATTCTATCGTATTGAGGTTGATTTTTGTTCAAGATTTTGATTGATTTTCTTCCTCTGAAATCCACGAATACGTTTGGTATACCTAACTTTCTATACAGAATATACAAGTGCTCATGTACTGGCTGATAACAAATAAAGAATTAACAAAGATATATAACAACAAAGTGCAAAAAGACGGATATAGAGGAGACCAATAACCCACATAAGTGCTAATATGCAAGCAATTGAATGTCGTACGACACTAATTGATAGGTCAGCACTTCGGCAGCCTAGCGAGTTCAAACAACAAATATGTATTAAGTGTTAGGTGTCAAGTCTATTGTAGTGTGACAGGCAGACTCCCGCAGGTCAAATGGCCGCATCTTCGACCCCATCTTAATTGGAAAGTGGACACCCGCATATTTGAGATAGAGACGGACACTAATTCGGTTGTAGATTTTAATATTTCTAAATTAAGTGGATTTACGATAACTGCGGGGGTTTAATCGTATTATGTAACGGTTATTCTGTGTTTAAGTTCAGAAGGGGGCAGTAAGGAGGTTAACCAACATTCTCTGAGGTCAAGTAGATTGTTGACCAAAAAGTTTCAAGCATATCTTGCCATCAATCCTAGCTATTAGTTATTAACTTCTATGACAGTAGACATTGACGACATAGTTCTGGAATATTTTGACTCTCTGGGCAGTAGTCGCGGTCCAACTTCACAGGCTGTGGTAATTACCTATCATCAGATGAGTCGTATTTTGGTTTAATTTGTAGGTAATATCATTACAATTAAGGGAAAACTGTAAGGAGGAAGAATCTGTGTCCAACACGAAGTTGAATTTTTGGTATTGTAATTTTTTTAAGAGAAGATGTGGATAAAGAATTCATTTATTCGGCAAGTGACTACATTGCGATGCGTTCAAGAACAGGTTTGTTGCTGCGTATCAATGCATGTTTTCATTTGTGCCAAAGTATTCGCGAGATTTTGCGCGGTTTTGCACGGATCGCGCGCGCATCAACAAACACGGTGACAATGGATGCTTCGGCGAATCGTATGACGTGGGACGCACGATTCAAATGTGGAACAATGCGAGCTTGTATAACAAGAGGCAACAATTCGGCTGCTTGTTTATGTGAACAATAGCAATAGATTGTGCAGTTTGTTGTGCGCAACTGACCGAGCTTTTATATCAGCTAGCTGTTATGTTGCTACAATGTGTGAATGCAATATTGTTAGCAAATATTAAGTCAACATTTGCATAACTCTGTAGCAGTAAATACATATTTGTAATACATAACGATGTTTCATAGTAAAGGGGTAAGTATCAATTTGACTCTTTATGGATCGCCATCATATTTAATTCGTTTACGCCAATATAGAAAGTACATATGATAGGTAGGTTAAGGAGTGGTAATTAAAAAAAAAATCTATTATGCCTACTATGTCTCGGATTGGTCTGAGCCAGTTGTAACATATATTTACCAGAGGTCGTGGGTTCGATCCCATTCCAAGATAAAACTTTGTGTGATGAGCACGTAAGTTTATTCTGCTTCAAAGTGTAATTTATCTATAATATGTATGTTTTAAGAAATAATATCGAATAATAATAATATCTTGGGACAACTCACACAACGCTATTAGATCCCAAGCTAAGCAGAGCTTGTACTATGGAAACCAGATAACTGATAAATATACTTAAAAAAATCTAAAATAACACTCAGACATCTGCGTCTGAGTGTTATTTTAGAAGCACGATGGTTTATTCTGATAAAACATCGTGTTCATCACATTAAGTTTTATCCTGGGTATCGAATCCGCGACCTTCGCCTTAGCAGTCAGTCAATCTTTATCACTTGTCTGGTTGCCATAGAACAGGCTCTGCCTAGTTTAGGATCAGATAGCATTGTGAGAGTTGTTCCAAGATATTATTATTTTCCTACTCTACATAATCGATACTCTACTATAACTACTACGAGAATGAACCAAATTGACAAAAGCAAGTTTTCACTAGTCTAAACATTCGAGTACATAATAGGAGTAGGCTTGAGATATATATTAGTTTGTTCTGGATGTAGCGGTGTCGAGGTTGCGTCGTGCAGCCCGCAAGTGATTTGACCTCCGACCACTCAATTAAAACGTTATTACGGCCCAACGCTCGCTGCTCGGACTCATATTGTATGACTTTTTGTTAGGACCACGTATTTGTTTGACTACATTGAACTAGTAACAAAAAACTTCAATTGTAATGTTTATTTATAGGCGACAATGAAGGTATAGAAAAAGTACATTCAAAGGCTGAAATAATGCTCGATTATCTTTTCTTCTTGTATTTAGGTTTTGACGTTAAGAAAGTACTGCATATTACTACACAGGAAATAATCCATGTGTCGCAGTGACTTTATAAATATACTAGATGACACGAGCAACTTCGTCTGCGTCAATTTTCCCCGTTTTTGCAAACATTTTTTATTGGTACTCCGCGCCTATTGGTCTTAACATGTTATATAGCCTATAGGCTTTTTCGATAAATGGGCTATGTAACATTAAAATAAATTTTGAATTCGGAGAAGTAGTTCCTGAGATTATCGCGTTCAAACCAACACGCTCTTAAACTTTATCAGATTAGTAGTCACATATACCATCGGAGGCACAACTTGTGAAGATAACCGCAGGCACAACAATTTACACAGCAATTCTTCTATACTTGTGCCAATTAAGAATACCTATGTTATACAAAATCAGTGCAGCAAACAGCACAACACACGTCAACTTTAATGGTGCCTCTTATAGGTAACATACAGACTTACAGGATATTACGTGATTACAATTGCTTAATCAATAAAAAATCAATGAACTACTTCTCCATAAAAGGTTTGTTCAAGAAAAACTTACTTATCAACATTGGTCTTTAAAACTTGGAAAGGTTTAGCAAACTTAGAAATCATTATGCTAATTGGAGTAAAATTTACTGCAACAATTTTCTCGGAATGTATTTCGAAATGAGAAATTATGGCGTGGTAGTTAAAATATGTGACAGTTGGCGATCAATGAATAGTTTCGCTACTGTAGACAAAAATGTTCTGAATGTTGGCATTTGGCAGGGTAGCCTGTGCCTCGCCGAGTTTTTCCGGCACGTTCCTAATTATTTAAAAAATAATAATTCTCGGGCGACTGTCATAAAATTAGCCGTCGTTTGGGTAAGAGTCTGGTGTGTGGGAAGTTGCAGATAGTGCGGATCGACGTTGAAACGCAAGGCGTGTGCCTGCGAGGCGTGGGGCGGGCGCGTAGACGATTGGCGAACACCTCCCAACGCCTACGCGCGTGCGCGCACCACCTCCCGCGAGAAAAATCTCCACGAGGAAAACTCAGAATTCCATATTCAAATTTTTATGTTTGTTTACAACACGTGGGTGGCATAATAGCTGTTCGATGACTGGACAAAATGGCGACCGCGATTTTATGAAAAGATTATTGCTAAACAAGTTGATTATTTTTTGCGAAAATGAAAAGATGGAGACTACAGTTTAGTGAGCCATTAAAAAAGCGCGAATTAAATTATGTATGCTACATTTGGTTGCTGTTGTAGTACGTACTTATATCAACAACATGGTCGCTGAAATAAGTCACTCAATAGATTGAATATTTCAAAAAGAATAGAATAACCAATTTCTACGGAATTTATTTATTAATACTGTTGAAGATTCAAAATTTTCATAAGAGTTTTAAAAGATAGTTGGCACACGTGTAGTGATTTATTAAATACTTCTACCACAGATTGTACACATTGCTTAATTTCAAATACAAAGAGACTTCGACACAATTAACTTTTAGGTACGTAATAAAAATTTAAATGAACATCGCAAACTGTTCATTTAGGAAAATAAATATAAAGGCGTTCATTAGACATTCAAATGAATGCATTTTCAGTACTTTTGTATGTTAATTCATTTGGTATAAGGTTAAGTTCAGTGTCGCAACCGTCATTTTATGTAACATTGTCTACCTGTATTCATTTAGGGACAAAACCTTGTCTCATCGAGTTTTGTATGTCAAAAAGAATAAAGTGACCAGAATGAGGGGATTCAATTCTTTTGATGGCCTGTTTATGCAGTCTTGAATAGTCTAAACTGTCAAAAGTATTTTACCTTAATGCCGCCAAAGTGTCTGAATATATCTATAGATCTACTTAGACAAAAAAATATCCACAAATTTCACATTTCAAATTTCCATTAACTTTTCATATTTCTTTAATCTACCTAAGTTTTAATTTAAAATGTGATATTTAAAAAAAAACATAATTAACCAACAAGTAGGTACTAACTATATAAAGGACTAGCTGTCCCGCGCAACTTCATCTGCGTAATTTTCCCCGTTTTTGCAACATTTCTCATTGTTGTTCCGCTTCTATTGGTCGTAGCGTGATGTCATATAGCCTATAGCCTTCCTCGATAAATGGGCTATCCAACAATAAAATAATTTTTCAATTCGGACCAGAATTTCTGAGATTATCGCGTTGAAACAAACAAACAAACTCTTCAGCTTTGTAACATAAGTATAGATTAACAGACTTTTAAAAACTACTTTATTTATTTACTCAAATGATATATCAAAAATTCTCATATCACTAAAACCCAAAACTCTAAAAGTAAACCCATTAATTTTTATGAGCAATTGTGATACACAGTCGACACAATAATTCTATATATCTATGGCATCCCTTTGTTCTTCTAAGAAGATGTCAACTTCTTACATTGAACAAGTCTATGCTATTAACAGACAAGCTTACATACTTTAATAAAGTAACACAGGGATTTTACTAGCGCTAGAGTTACGATAGCCATAAAATAATCTGTCACTAAAAACTGGAATAGGGAAGCATTAATGCTAATGTTGAATGTTGATACACTATTTCGTCCAGTTTCCATTTCATCACTTCGAAAATTGGGTCGGAGTGAAAAGGCAAGCATTAGTAGCTATTAACATCGTGTTAACTTTCTGTTAAAAATATCAATCCTCATAAAAAATCACGATTTATTTTGGATATTATAAAACTTAACTAATTGACTGTCCACATGTGTATGTTATAAATGGCTTTGTTATTATCCTTCATTAATTAAACCCCTACTTAAAAGAAAAGAGTTTAAAGTAGTTTTATCTTAATCAAAATTAGTGGTAAGTCAAACTCCATATAAATAAAACAAAAATAAGAAAATTTACGTCTAATATATTCATCACAAGGCTTCTCGTACTACGAACAAGAAAAAAGGTATTAATTCATTGTTAAAACTACAACTGGCATAAATAAACCGCTTGTTAAAAAAAAATAAGAAAAAAGTTTACGTCGATGGTGCATATTTCGAAATTTAAATGATTTGTTCATTTTGTTTTTGGAACGACTAGAGGGGGACCATTTGAATTTGAATGTAAGCGTTCAGTTTAACGCTCCTTTGTGAGTCAGAGGCGGCACGGTTCGCTGGCTGCGAAAATTTGACGCTCGTACGTACACCTCGCATTGCGGACAAGCCGACGCAAAACATATTATTTATTAGTTGATATTTTAAATATTTAACACCATCAAGGCCCTTAATCTTTAATTAAAGGAAATAATTGGAACTTAATAACAAAGTCAATTAGTAATAAATATTTCTAAGTTAAGGAAAAATTTAGTTTTGTATTGAATAATTGCCTATGTTATACAACTATTCAGAATCTTTATTATAATCTATGACGGTTGTAGTAGGAAATGAATAATTTTCTACTTAATATATTTAACTCTTTGCAACTAGAAACAATTACAGTTGTAGGCATAACTAAATTTGTTTGTCTCTACCTAACATAGAGCCGGCGCGCGCGCATGCGTTTGACTGGTCGACTGCGAAAATGTTTACTTACAGCAACAAATCATACTTCTCTGAATTCATCCCAAAATAAACCATTAATTCATAAATACAATATGCTAAAGTTGCTTTACCGTGTTCCGTTAATGATTACTTTAACTCGCTATATTCCTAAATAGATTTAGAATAGGTTGCCATAATTCTGAACAGAATGAAATATATTCTTATAAAATTGGAGAATCAGACCATTTTAAATATAGTACAATAATTAAGTACCTACTTATTTCTTTTAGTAAACTATTATGTAATTAAGAACAAATTGAAAGTGGAACAAACTGTTATAGACAAAATAAAAGAAAATTATGAAAGCATAACATAATAACAAAGTTAAACTCTATGTACTTACAGTAAATTGAAAACATTGTTTATGTTGCGAATTGGCAATGAAAAAGAAGCCCTCAGTCAATGTTTTTGTGCAGATCTCATATGAAAGGCACATTGAAGGGTTTCTATGGTAAAAAATATAAAAAACTGCAACCGAGGGATTGTAGGACGACTTCAGTAAACACCTGTATCCGTTTTTAGGGCCAGAGCGTATATTCCCACTCTATATCCCCTTATGGTTTGGGATTACAACTGTTTAAAAACTATATTATTTTGATTGGTTTTTATACAGCTGAGATAGGTACATTCTGGAGATTTAAAATTATTATGTACCTGGTGTGATACATATACTTGTACTTACATTATAATTGGGAGGGGAGGGCGGGGCGGGGGGGCGGGGGGTAAACATTGTCCAGCGATCAACAAAAGATATGGTTATTATAAAATATTGAGAAAAAATGTGTTGTAATTTGAAATGAACAAAATATTATATCTTTGTAAGAGATATGTACAACAGAATATATTACAGGTTGATGTTAAAAATCACAGGCCTACTGTGAATTACCATAAATGTTTGATAAGGTTGTATTATTCAATTAGCAACGTGTGACAACATCATAAATTAGAAAATTCTTTAAAAGTTTATTGACTAAATTTAACAAAGAGATAGGCCATTACGGAAAACAACATGGCGGTCAGTTTTTTAGGCGCAAATTGGCGAGCAGTTGCGCACAATGTTACACCTTTCATTTGTTACTATCAATAGAAACAGCCAAAACATACAACTAAAACATTAACATAATCACTGAAGCGTAGATTTTTGGTTGATCCACTGATGAATCATCGAGAATTTTCAATGTAAAATGAATTTAGAGACAGAACATGTAAATGAAAACACGACTAATTACTTAAAGGTACCCCAAATGGGTTCTGACGATGCTCTTATCTGCTCGCTATTGTTCAACACGCTTCTTTCATTCCCACGGTCGTCGAGCAACTGGCTGATAACGGGCGGTACCTGGCCACGGTGGCTTCGTCGCAGAGAAACGCGCGATGTGGAATTCACACTATGTGCATTAGTGAGAAAAATGCTTGGAAATCGACTAAAGTAAATCCCTATAGGATTTATAAACACCGCTGTAATGACGCGCTTAATTGCCGGTCGCCACGCAGAAATTACAGTAGAAAGCCTCCTTGAACAATCACGCTCGCGGTGATTTGTGGTCTGGTTTACATGAAATATTTCTGAACTAGCTAGGTGATAAGTGGCTCGTAAATTAACTGGTATTAAGCGGTTAATTATTGCAAACTACGTGGAAAAATTGCTTTATAAGAACTAACATACAAATAAAAGCGTCAATGAAAAGTTTATCAATGAAAGTTTGTCTCAATGACTAAACAAATGGGTACAATATTTGCTGCATAAATAAAACAGAGTTAGACAGGTACACAAAACAAAGTTAAGGTTGATAACAATGTGTCCTTTTTCATGTGAAACCTTTGTATACAAAAACATTCCATGAAGTTCGTTATCGCGGTTATTTTGAGCTCGCACTCAATTGATATTGAACAAATAAACTATTTTCATGCAGTAAATTATGTACTTAAAGAATAAATACTATAAATGTACAGCTTTGTATTCATCTCATGTGGACAGAAATCGCATTGTTGAATTTAAATATTTGAATGGAACGGCATCAAACAAAGACAGACCCGGGAGTCAAGTGCAAAATTCACTGCGACCCACGCCTGTTGTAAGGACAGATAATATGTAGGTACTAGGTATATGAGCCGAATCCATTATCCAATGACGTACACCAATTACCCATTTAATGCAATTTGGGCCATTGTAAAGTTGTCCAGGCCGAGTTCTCGTACATTCCCGCCGTCACTCACTCAAAAGCACCAATTAGAGAAATCACTAGTGAGCAAACACTGTGTGAGCACAGGTCGGTCGCGAGCGTTCGTGTTCCGAACCGGTCATGTCAAAATTAGAGTTGTATCCAGAGTTTGAGTGGCAAGGTGTGAGGGCGCGCGCGTGCGTCGCTGTGGCCGGCGCGCGACTACTCGCAGCTGAATGGGCGCTCGGCGGAGGGGCGAAGCTCGCTACGTCTCACTCCCAGCGAGCTTACGAAAATCACCAATTGCGACTGTCCCCTTATTAAACGAGCTAATTTCACATTACCACGACACACTTGTTCTTCCGATACACGTCACTCCGGCGCCTCGGGGCTCTAGGTACACAATCCTGCGGGATATGAATCGACTCGAGGTGACGCGAAAGAGTACGAGATTTTTTTAAAGAGCTTCCGATCGAAGCTCCGGTTCATCGTCAAGCATCCGGTGCCACCTGCTCGCACTCGAGAGGAGACTGCGTGTTAGAAGGAGATGAAGTGATCGATCAGAACGCGGACCGGATGGCGGACTCAGTTATGAATGAATCCGCCGTCTCGCTCTCGCCAGACCGCTTGCGTAATGCAGTCTCTCTCGAACACAGGTTGTCGCCGTAGAGGAAGTGAAAGGGTCGGGGGGGCGTAGTAAATATTGCGCTCCGTGTATCCGTCGAGAGTATTTTCTAAAGGGCCTCGGTTTTTGTGACACACCATAAAGCATAGTCCACCGTCTTCATTCATAGATTTGCACAGACTTCATAATAGAGACGACGCATTTTAGATGAACTATACAGGTTGATTTCATTATTGCAAACATTTAGAGAACCTGGAAACGTTAATATTTACTAGGTTCATTAATTTTTCTATGGTTACAATAACGTGTTGGTCTGACATAGCCTTCAGGTAGACAGGAAGTGGTGTAAATTGCCAGTAACATAGAGTACCTCAATTGATTCTTGACTATGACAAATGAATGAAACTAAGACAGGATGTTATGCAGGAGGCCTGTTACACGGCTTAATGAAGAATGACGGGCACTTCTATGACTTCGAATATCTCTTATTATAGGCATCAAAGTTTTTAGTGTATTGTCATTAATGATTATCGTTTAATTAGGTGAGGAATGGTGAGCGGATTCCTTCTTTCAGACAGACTTCTATAGTAAATTTCTATTAAAATAAACTGTCTTGTAAATCATTACTGTAGAAAAAATCCAAAAAAAGTCATGCCAGTATAATTAAGGATTTTTTTTATTAACATCTGAATAAATGATGAGATACTTATTTAAATACTAACTGACCAGAGCAACTTCATCTTAAAATAATTCTTCAATTTGGACCAATTCTTCCTGAGATTATCGCGTTCAAACAAACAAACTTTTCAGCTTTATAATATTAGTATAGATAAAGTCGAAATATCGTGTGATATATTTGGGTCTTTCTGCTCGGCTTCTGCTTGATATTGTAATGGTGTATGTAAAGTATGTGTATGTAGGTGTGTCGGGTCGGGCAGGGCCGAGTGTCCCGCATTGTTCGATGTATTGTTATCTCCTGGGCGCGGCTGTCAATGTTTGGCTATCGACGTCGCCACGTGGACTAGGCCCTTTGCCAACAACAAATATTTTGACATCAGCTTAAGTATACATCTGGTTAGGATCTCGGGATCTTTCATAGATGAACTGTGAGTACAGGTTTGCGGTGTTAATCAAAGTGTTCCACACTGGATTTAGATTTTTAAGTAGACGTTATTTTTTAAATCTAATTCCAAAAAAGGTGCGTCCAACATTTAGGCAAGTATCAATGGTTTTCCAAGACTTATAGTAATGAATTAAAATATTCAGATATCAATTTCCACAATATATTTAGTCCCTAATCCAAACAATAAATTATCAGATTTTAAGACACAAAAAGGCGTTTCTAAACTCATAATACAAAAGATACAGATCTCTCAATTAAACCTGTTTCTATTCTGCGTAATTAAGAACGTTTGATTCTGATAGTTATTTATTTACTCGATAAAATCTCCTAGTCGTAAAATATATAACTTAGGTCAGTCTCGAGTTAATTATGTTGGCGGAACAAAACAGTATTAGATAATTCTTGCGTTAACAATGTTATTCTAATAACGCAACATGCTTTCAAAAGTTTCGTTAAAACATTAAGACACAAACAGCTCTCTCTAAAACAAACAGAGGATGTGGTATTGACATCAGCGATGGTTGAATGCCTCGGCCGAACCACTGCGTTGTTCAAGTCCTCCGAAGTCGGCAAAGTTCGACCAACAAACATAAACTATTCGTGTAGTCTTAAACTCTTAACAATATGCAAGTATTTACAATCTTCGTGTTCACAAAGATTCTCGTTGTTCTCAGAACGACTCAATCATGTGTGGTGAGCTTAGCTTATACTAAACCTATTGTGGAAACGTTTATTAACAATAAAATCTTGCTTTAACATATTTGCATCGATAATCATGTGAACGGTTTGGTTTTAAAAAGAAACTTGGAATATAAACAGAGGGTGAATCAGATCAGTACATTAGGTTCAAGTGCATCTTGCCACAAATCAATGGGATCCCGTCGAAGTATGTAACCTCTGAGCGCCAGGTGCTACGCGGGAAGTTGTCCCTCGTCCCTCCCGCTCCGCGCTCGTCCCCTTCTCGGTCCTCCACACGCCCACACAGATAACACTAGAGGAAGTGCACGCACACATCGACACGATCATCGTATGCGGTGACGTAAAGATCAGATGTGGATGTGTGTTTCTGTTATTTATTAATGGCTTGCATTTGCGTATGCGCTGCTCGTTGTGCATGAAAAATGGCGGATATAAATATGAATCGAGTGGACGCTAATTCAAAAGTATAGTCATTTAAAGAGCTTGTTCTGACGCCTGAAAAGAGCCGCCTTAACAGCTTTCGACAACTTAAGTTTTGTGTCTGATTTATGGATAACAAATGAACATTAATTTTTGTTTTGAGAGTTTATATGTACCTTCAAATTTAAGATTATGAGACCAGTTTATTAATATCTAGATCTATAGGTATGTACTTACCTATTATAATAATTTATTTAACTATTATAATGTATTTTAAACATGTAATCTCGTTGGAATCGCGACTACTGAATGTCCGTAGTGGAGATTAGCTCATGATAATCTATTTTTTTCATACTAATATTATGGTCCACAACTATTATTACCACCGTGTAGTGGTCAACATATACGGCACTACAGTTGGATCAACGCAACTCGGCGGGTTTGAAGTAAGGTTCATATCACTTTTGCGCATGTCATAGAGATGTGACCCTAACATTACCTACGAAAACGATTAATTATGTTTAATCAATTAAAAATACTAAAAAAAATACTATTTATATATAAAGTTTAAATTTAGAACAGTTACAGTAAATACTAAAGAAAGTAATCACAAAAAACATGACTCATTATGACAATGTAATGCGAAATCGCATCTCTAAATCTCTTGGTTTAGTTACCGCCCCGGCCCCCGCTTCCTGTCACCATTTACTTCCAAAAAATGCATCTGCGCAACCACTTATCGCCAACTTCAATCCAGCCGAGTTACGTTGATCCAGCTGTACCTGCCTGCCCCGGATTCGCATGGGTGTCATATCGTAGTTTTTTATACCTTGATTTACAATATTGAAATTTTAGTAGGAATCTCTAATTTTTTGACATTAAAATATAGCCTATATGCTATATAGACTAGCTGTACAAACTAAAAATCCAATTTTTCCTCTTTATATTATTAGATTAGATATATATAGCTTACAGAGGTGTAGGGTTAATTTTTTTCAGGGGAAACTCGATACAAAAATGTATCTTGTTGGACATAGTTCTTTGTACCTATAATACTAAGTATCTACAATCCAAAGGGAAGCCGAAAGTAATGGTGTTCTGAGGACGATACGCCACCGATAGCTCACCACCAGGCAGCCCGTATTTATTACTTTTTTTACACTACTAGTCCACATATTTTTAACTAGCTGTCCCGCGCAACTTCGTATGCGTAAATTTTCCCCGTTATTGCAACATTTCTCGTCGCTGCTCCGCTCCTATTAGTCCTAGCGCGATGTTATATAGCCTATAGCCTTCCTCGATAAATGGGCTATCCAACAAAAAAAAAAATTCAAATCAGACCAGTACTTCCTGAGATTAGCGCGTTTAAACAAACAAACAAACAAACTCTTCCGCTTTATAATATTAGTATAGATTAAGTAATACCTGTATAGAGTACTAATTTAAGAACACAAGTAAGTACTTTCATTTCTTTTATAATTCCTTCGCTATCTGTCGCAAAGATAAAGCAAGTCGGTTAAGTGTTACTCATCACTGGAATGCTTTTAAAAGTTTCTAACGTAAGCTACAAAGTATTGTGCACGTTCACTTCTCACAATGGAAATTATCAACAGGTAGCTAAGGCCTATACAATGTGTCCTTCCGGTATCCGATCTTTGAAACACTCATTCTAAAACATACTCTATTATAACTGTTTACAGTTACATTTTCATCAAAATTGGAAACTCAAATACTTGTACGCTCAAAATATTGAAGTTATAGTTCTTGCAACGGATTATGAGGCTTATGGTTTACATCAGAGTGGTTGATTTTCTTTACCAAATTGAATGGTAAGGTTTAGACTTACTTGTATTGCAGGGTTACGCACCATCCGGTGTAAGGTGATATCGTGGGGAAGTGAGGGCCTTTTCGGGAAAAGGCTAGCCCAGTGATCGTATTATAAATAGCACGATATAGATATGTGAGATATGTGTCTGCCACTTGGCATTTGTACTTTTGAATTAGTTTTGTAATTAATTCTAGTTAAAATTCAACCCTTCATTGCAAATGTGTGTAAATTTCTAGGTATTAAAACTTGTACTGATTTAATATGAGATAATGTTTATTTTTATTCTGTATGTGTAATTAGAATAGCCATTAATTATACTTTACAAAATATTGTATTACGCATGAGTCAGTCATTCACAAACTGCAAGAATCTATATTAATATAGTAAAGTTTGTTTATTTGATAATCTCAGGAACTACTGGTTCTAATAAAAAAAATATTATACTGATATCGAGTAAGGCTATATATAACATCACGCTACGACTAATACTCGTAGAAGCAGAGCAGCAATAAAAAATGTTGTAAAAACGGGGAAAATTTACGCATACGAGTTTGCGCTAGTCAGCTAGTGTGACAAAATTGTAATACTGCATTGAAAAAAAAAGTACTTTTAAACAATCATTTTTATTATTAAAAATCTTTTATGTCTTAACAAATTTTATATTTATGCTAAACCTCATTGTCTGTAAACTTTTTGCTTTCATTTTACAACATTAATAATGCATGTTTTGTTATACAGACTACTTTAAGTCAAAGTAAATGTTAATAAAAAGACAACGCAATTATTGACTGTGTCGCGTTTATGTCTTTTCAATGACGTTTCCGGTGTCATGCATCGACGCCTTTATAATGGGTCGTAGACGTTCGACTCCTCGACTAAAAAGCTATGTTAACGGTGTAACTCCATTTTAGCTACATTGACACCATAAACAACTGATTACATTCTCAAAAGAGTTCGCAATATTTATATAGGACATAGAGCCATTGACGTATAGACCTGGACCGCGCCATCCCCTTCAATTATAAAGTAAATATTAACTGCATAGCGTGAAAGAGAGAAAAAACTCGTATGGCACTGTATCTCAGGTATTATCCACAAAGTAGCGTTGTCTCTGTCTAGATTGTGGTCAATTTTGTGGGGTTATGGCGCAGTCCTGTTCTCTACGTCTACTTAGTTGTTACTACGCTTAGAACAAACGCTTCGACAAGAGTGTTATTATTAAGCGGCGATAGCCTAATTGCAAAAGCATTGGTCTTGCAATCATGAGGTCGCGGGTTCAAACCCTACCCATTATACTACCGACGTGAAACCTCCTAACACAAGCCATTGTGCTTACCTGGAGAGGTTAACAGGAGTGCTAGTAATGTGGGACCAAAATCCCACATTGCTAGTTATTTTGAAAAAAAAACTATGTTCAATTTTTAATGAACAACATTTCAAACATGCGAGTATACAAGTTTGTTGACTCAAGTATAAATGAGGTGTCTATATACTTTTTTTACGTTAATTTCACCGTAGTTATTAATTTGAAGACGTCGATACCACTTTATCTACAAAAATCAACTACATCTGTTAAGATAACAATTCTTATCAATTAAAAAGTTAATTTTATCTCAAATCTTAAATGAGATAATAATGTTTTGATCGCTGGGTATCGAGTAACGTTACCTCTGTGAGGCTTCCGTTTGTAGAAACTGCGATAGAGTAATTAATATTACTCAATAAATTCTCACAGTAATATCCATCGGATATATTTACACTTAGATTTAATTTGTAAAAGGTTTAAATTACAAAGTAATTACAAACTTTTAGATGTTAATGCGATAAAAAATTGTTGTGCCGCCGAATTTACATAAAGTACGTCAAAAAAAAAAATCATTTAGAAGATTCCATGGTACAATCACGATGAAAAACTATAACCATAACTCATATGTGTATAATAAAGTACTCGGATATACCTACGTGGTTGTATTATGAGAAAAATTACACAAGACCGTATCTACTACATAAATCGTCCTGTATTAATTAAATATAATGGTTCACTGATACGTTTCTTTCCCGACAGACCACTGATCGAGAACTGGTTCTTTCTCCATCCATTAATTTATATTGCCCAAATTAAATTAACATGAAATCTAAACATTATCTACGGAATATTAACCGAATCTGTTTGGCGTTATCTGACATTCGTTTACGTTATCAATAATAACGTTTAGGGAAAACAAACCGAGTATCCAAATGGCGTTTTGTGCATCCCACGAGAACTTATCTTTATTAAAATAAATAAACGAAAGCACAATACCAGCTATCTCCACTTGTCAATAATACGAAGTTCTCACAAATAAAGAGCAGTCCGTACTCATTACGTACAATGCAAGCTCATTGTGCGATTACTCAGAGAAGCGGGCTAGACTTAAAATAAAAATAATCACAAACAGTAAATGTCGAACGGAACCATAAAAAGTTGAGTAAAAGGCGTCGAAAGAAGGCAGCGAATTTTGAAGCAAACCAGTTTAATGAGGGTCGAATTTAAATACGAAAATAAAGCGGTTCCCACGGAGTTGCTCGCGGGAACGGAAGCCTCGCGATGTCGCGGCGACACGGCGCGACTGCTCATATCGCGCGATCATCGCTCGACGCCTCTAGCGCGCACCGAGCTTTACCGAGACCCGCCATTCAGAACTTCTCCTAACCACGCCGATGCACGATGGACCGAGTCGGAGGTCGTAAGTAATTGACCGAAGATATGCGATCGCACAACTCCCGTGAAATCGATTCGATTAATAATCATATACCTACCTCTATTTTTTATCGATATAATTTGTTACGGTAAGCAGTAATTTATGTAGTAGGTGCTCTGCAATCGGTAGCATTTTAGGTTATGTTATTAATTACCATAGGAACCTAGTAAAAAAATATGACTTGCTACCTCTAATCTATCATAATTAACTTACAAAACTAATGTCAGTAATGTTTAGTGTATAAAATAATGTAGTGCTTCATCATTTTGTTAATTAAAACATAATTTTAGATCTCCCATTATAACGGAAGACATTTGTAAAGATGCAAGAGATTACACATAAAATTGCGAATAAGAAATATAAATGCTACTGATATAACTGCTCTAGGATATTCTTTTATAAACACATATATTAATAGCTTCAATCAGTGCTACCAGATAACAAAAAAATGGCAAAATAAAAAATATTATGTCGAGCTTCAAATACAAGTTACGGTATCTTGTATTTGAAGTATAGTTTGATGAACAGTACCATTAAAAATTCTCACTTGAATAGGCTGTCCTTGCTTTGGCGAACTTTATACGATACGATGTTTTGATACGAGTTGCAGAGAATAAATCGAACGGATCGTAGTACTTTGCCAAACTTGTGATAGAATCCCATTCCTTTTTCTTAGTATTAACATTATTTTGCTTATCTCGTTAGCATTGACCCGTTCGTGGAAATCTCGCGAAAGACAATTTATTTTTCGAAATATACAATGTGTAAACACGGTCCGAGGCCCGATCGCCGTGTTTGAGCTTGCTTTCGATAATGTCAACACGCCTCAGTCAACGGAACTTGCTCCAACGACTGTATGCCTTTTAAATAATCTATTTTTAAATCGTTTTCTACATAGGTAAAGGACAAAAGAAATCTCTTGTTCGTTTATTTACGTACTAGAGCAAACACTTTGCTAATATTTGGGTAGTTTTTGACGCGTATTGTGGAATGGATCGGTGTTGGTCACAATATGCGGCACTGTAGCAAGTGAATTTACTGCAAATAAAACTTCGAACTAATGCCTTAAAAGAGGAGCGCCGCCCCGATGACACTGATATTTGCAAAACAAAGATTTAGGTGGAACTAGGGGTCTAGACAAAGTCACGTTCGAAAAGCGAAGTCGATAATGGAAAAGAATTTTAGAATAGATTCTGACGTTTGCGGTGGAGACCATAGACACTTTTTTGTTTTTTGTTAACGAATGTGCCTTGTCTAACCCCACTGTTATGAGCTAGCGTAGTTTACGAATTGATGGTTTCTTCATTAAGTAAGTTAAAAAAAACATTTAAAATACCTAATAAGTTGCATTTATAGTTAGTGGTATTTATTTATTAATGTGAGACATCTGTGATGGTAGTATGAGTAGTAACTACGTCCATTTGGAGTGATGTATGAGTGCTCGAACAACAATGTCGCAACCTCGCAACCATCTCGGCTCATTGAGCATGCCGCGGTTGTGAATGACACGCTCACTGGCTAGAGCTGGGCGAGGTTGTTTGTCTTCAAATCTATGAATGAAGTGACGTCGGCCGTTCTACTTTATATAACATGTATTGAAGTGCTTGAGTTTTTAACATCCGTTTTTTTAATCGACTAAAGAAGTTAAATCAAAAATAAGTCCGGTCTAGTTGTAATTATGTATGTTATTTTGTATAAGAGCTATCTTTAGCCCGTGGTTTTACCCTCTTGTCAGATCACTGTAATAAGTATAGCCTTAAATCTTCCTTAAGTTTCAAATACATTCATACCAAATTTAATCTGAATTGGGCCAGTGCTTCGGCGATTAGGAGAATCAAGTCCTTCAGCGTTATTATTCTAGTATACTAGTAGTCATTGTTTGCTAAGTTAAAAAAAAAACTTTATCACTTCAAAAACACCGGCAGTGTGCTATTTTCCTATATTAATAGAAATTCGCCACACTTATCTTAAAAAAATGAATATTCATTTGGCTGATATAGCGGTATACATATTATGTAGTTCAGTATTCCGGCAGTTCCGATAATACGGTATCGGTTTTAAATAGACTTCCCCGAACTATAACGTGGATTTGAGATCTGTCTTTGATATAAACGGATGTTGGATTCAGTTATTTACAAATACAATGTGTAGATGTTGATAGAGGCAGGTAGATTTTTAGCTTAATTTTCTTTATCAGGTTAAAAATGTATTGTTTTCTTCATCAACTTTACAGCAGCATTATCATATGGGCCACTTTAGGGAAGTGAACCGGTTATCACAGGATTGATTTCAATTTATTACCTACTCCTATTAATTAATCATCATCAGCCTGTATCAGTCTACTCCGACATAGGCCATTCCTCAATTATGCCACAATACCCGGTCTTGCGCTTTCCATATCCAAATATATTATGTGCTCAAGTAAAATAGCATGAAAATGATAAACTCAGTCCCATTTTTTCTTGACCACACTACACAGGCTCAAAAATGACTTTAAGAATGAACAACGAGTTAGCATTACCCTAGTAGTAAACCACCTTTTCCGTGAGTCATTCACACATGAGATGTAGCACATTTTACAACGTGACGAACGTTGGTAGAGCCACACGTACAAAGTGTTTGCTGTGACAACAAGTCGGAATCATACCAAAGACCTACAAAATGGTCGTGACTCAGACGATATGATACTCTACAGTCCCACGTGGGAGGCTTTTGTTACGATTGCAAGAATATTGTACAATGTTATCTAGTTTGGAATTTTAGTTATTTATTGTAATTTATCTTAGATTAAGATAATTATTTTACGAGAAATCGAATATTAGATAGGGATCGGGATAAGTTATTGTATTGTTGATTCGGTAAGTGGTGTAGGGGGATTAAATTACATGTTCTACATAAAATATAACAGTTAGAAATGCGTTCTACAAACATAACTTTTAATATCTTTTAATCTCTTTGATTAGAGATATTGTCAAAATAATGACATATTTATTACTTTGATTACATCTCTAACTTGTGACTGCCTCGGTGGAGTGATTACGCAAGAGGGTACGCAAGGGTTTAATTCCCAAACAGGACACCAATTTGTGTGACCCACCGTTTGTTGTTTTAAGTATTTATTGGCCGTGTGGTATCGGGTTAAGAATATTACCACCATATCTCTTCCTGTGAGTTAAGGCAACTAAGGGATTATACTTTGGAGGACAGGCAGAAACGTACCTCGTCTCTCCGTACCTACGTCCTCTACGTACTTTCACGTCAAGCGTATGGAATAAGTAGGTTCTACAGGGGAGACCCATGTCTAGTAGTAGAACATCAAAAGGGTTGATATGAATAAGTACCTATACTTTGTGTCCATTAATTATATGTTTGTAAAGTTCATCGCGACATATGGCTTGTACCTTTGCGCGGTTGTTGTAAATTAAAAAAAAAAGGAATAATATCTCTAACTTAATATAAAAATCATAACCCCGAGATTAAAATTATGTACACTGACCGCTTATAGATGCGATTAAATACTAATGATACGATTATTTTCCCATTAATGAACCATGATTGCACGTCATCCGAATGGCATCCATTACTATAGGTTACGCTGACAGCATACATTATTTATACATCACAAGTATTGCATTTTTATTTGATATCGTTGGCAGAGATTGTATGTTATAAGAGGTCAGGGATAAATTACTATATACTTACTTACTTATGTGATGAATACATATTTATAAAAGAACTAGTTTTTGCCTTCATCTCAGCCTAGGTTATTGACATTAGGTGAAATAAAAATACCCTATATTCTTCTCCCGCCGCAAGTTATTTCCAGATATTATCAAAATCGTCTTAGTGGTTTAATACTCATAAAAAGTGTTTAAATAAATATACATATATATATGTATGTCAACAATTTACGGCTTACATACAGCTGTAGGTACATAAAACTAGAACAAGACTGTTTAAATTAAACAATATTATAATAAATACACAAAAGAGCTTACATTAAGCGCTATTTACAAAATTCTGAAACCTCGCCTCTTATACTGGGTAATCCTTTATCTTAAAAGGCAGAGTACGGCTAAAATAAAATTGTCTAATTAAAGCAAATCAATACAGTTTGTAGACTTGCATCGCTCTTTCTTACACAGTAAAAGTACAATTCATTGAGCTGTGAATAAAATGTTACTGCTTACATAGTGGCATAACTTAAAGAAAAATAATAGGAAAAACCTTTTGATGAAACTAAAAATATTTACAAAAGTGTGATCATTTATCGTCTCCTTTAAGACAGACACGTGGCATCCTTATTTGTATTGCTACCATTTATTCAAGAGGCTTTTAGTTCTTATCTTTAAGTTTCGATTCATTCAACTTTTGTTAAGATCTCAAAGATCCATATGTTAAAGCGTTTATTGGTATGTCATTTTCATAAGATTACACTAGAAGAATCAATATAATCAGTTAAGCGTTTCACATTCTCATAAAGATACGATCACTTTTCTTATGACCATCCAAATCAATTTCCGAGGTTATTATGGTTGGTCGTGACATTTTTATGTCACTTCGGACGACAACTCTATCAATATGGCGATCGCTAACTGCATCGGTTTTACTATAGATTTGTTTTACATTTTAATAAGCGATACATCCGTTATAGTATATTAGCTATAGCCCACGACTTTGTTGCCTTGGAAATTTAAAAACAAATCTATTGAACAGGGACCTTTCATTTTTCCTGTGTGCTATTCTAGACTATAATCTAGCTCTGTGCAAAATTTCATTCAGGTCCGGTCTACCTTTCAAGCGTGATTTGAGTAACAAATATCCATCCATACTTTTGCATTTATGATATTAGTATATACTAGCTGTCTCGGCGAACTTTGTACCGTCTTTATTTTGTAAATCGGGTTCAATTGTCTTTTCTAACCATTAAAATGTACAAAAAAAAACGATTACACCCTGTATACAAAAAAGATATAGATAACATTATCTCATCGTATCACGTCAAACTGAACATCACTGGTTGTAAACTACAGACGTCGGAATCGATATATATGTGCACTATATGCATAACTTATTAAGTTGCAGCGGTGTTGTAAGATTTTTTTAATTAAACCGTGCATCTCTCGAGTCGAATTTCTCAATAGCTCTTAATTTTGTGTACGTAATATAGTTGCGTTTAAGTAGTTATCAAGATGGAAAGATAGTAGGTATGTCGGGAGGACGGAGGCATCTGCGATAGGATCTCGAGGCAGGAGATAGCATCGCCTCTGTCAGCCTCGGTGCACTGCCTTGCATAGAATTGATTACCAATTAGTGCAGCATCAGCCTTCACAGGAGTTTTTATCACTGAGGCTAACAGTAAACTTATATTATTATGAGCTAAGATTTTTGATACTTTTTACAAACTAGGTAGGTTACCTATCATATTGTTATCAAGTGACAACAACGTCGTCAGCAAAAAAATATTTTTTAAATTAAAAATCTATGAAAACTAGTTAATTTATTATATTTAGTAGAGTTCATTCTATTCGACGCTTGAAAGTAGAACTACTTAAAGTCTATTTATCTCAGACACATAAATAATGAGTTTATGTAGCTGAGATTCTTATATCTATCGATACTCGAAAAGCACACGATTAAGGGAACAAAATGCATTAAAATGTTAATAAGGTTAATTTGTATTTTTGTTTTACGATACAATAAATCATATGTCCATAAAAATTATAACATCTCGAGCAGAAATCTACATAATAAAATATATAGGTAATATATTTTGTTTGAGATAGAAGTTTGCGTGGGAACCGGCTTGTTCACAGCTAATTAGTCAAAATCCGATCATCGATCCAGACAAATGATTCATTAGAAATATAATATTTTGCATAACATACAATACAGTATCAAAAGAACGCTAAATTGATATTTAGATAGCAGATATTATATTGGTACAAATCACAGGGCACTGTCAGGTTGATGCCCTCATAGAATAATAATTATGTTTTTGGAGTAGCTACAGATTTAAATAGGTATAATAATCGGAGCGATGTGATTTCTGACTACTATCAGATGCGTGATCTGTGTGAGTTCTGGGCCGCAGTGATTAACATACTCTTTCCATTAAATTCGATCGTTATTCTTTTCTAATCGCGGCCGGAGTGAAGTCGGAATTGCGGTCGACCGGTCTTGGGCGTTGCAACATTTTATATCTTATCGTGTCGAGCGTTTTAAGCGCCATCGTGGGAACATGTACACTAACCATTTTATTTTGTTCTACGTCCGAATGATCATTCCTCATGTCTAAGCGCATTCGGACACGTATTCGTTAAGTGAGTCGTAGATGTCACAGTGTGACCGCCGACCGACTCGTCAGTCGTCGCACCCATCAAACTGTATCAGTAAAAACACTCATTTGTGATAAACATAAATAGCTGCGGTTGAAGGTACGTACGTACTGAATAAATTAGATCGATTAACCGAGTTTTATCTCATATCGCGTGAGAACAGATAATGAACTAGATTGAAACGAGAAAGTTTAAATAAGAACTTTGTCTTCGGTCGACGTCATTGCACGCGTCGCACTTGAATACGTGGTCAAGCTCCGAAATCAATTACAGGCGATTACGTCCGATACGATCTCGTTATCAGGTGTTCGAAATCAGTTAGCGAGTAAAAAATTGCCTTACTGAGTTTAAGGAGGCATTGCGGAGTAAATTGCGCAATTTGGTAAAAGTTATATGTGCAATTAGTTGTCGAAGCAAAAACCGCAGACGTGAGCACACGTCCCGTTCCGACCTCGGCACGGGTGCACAGCCACAGCGCAGAGGCACTCACGCCAATAAAATCTCGAGTAATTCCACCGATGCCCATCTATCGGCAAGCACCGCACTCGGCACAAATCGACTTGCCAATATACTTTTTTCTGATTTGATGAGCTTATTATTTGTTGTGTACTCGATGAAGTGCGGAGGCGCTTTTACAAACGATTACCCCAGGAGTAAAAAAATGAATCAAGGCATTTTTATATATTGCGGCGAACGTATCAAAAATAGTTGAGTTCAGATATAAATCATATATGTACCAACGTGTGTGGACGCCTCAACGATGTAAACGACATCAAATTAATAAGTCGAGATAATCTTAGCATTTAAAAATAAATCTCATCAAAGCTTCTACTTTACTTGTAGTTATGCTCGTATAGACATTTATGATCATGTGTCGTCTCACTGAGTGTACTTATAGAGAAGACTCGATATTTCACTGTTAGCCGGACGGCAGGAAACGTCCGGCGAAAAAAACCTGATAGTCAGCATCTCCATAAGACACGGGAATCTTGCCTTCCGCTAATTATTTACGATGTATTGCATAACGGTGAAACGCCGGGAAGGAGACAGGAAAAAAACGTGTTCCACAGGATGCGAGCCACCGTCGCACCGAGATCACATTAATCTATATTTAACCGTATCTCGTTATAATAAAGTCTATAACGCTACAGATATTAGAATAGGCTGGTCACTTTTAGAATATCTTTATTCATATTTCGAACGATCTCGATAAAGTAGAAATGGACTTGATCGATCATCGGCTGTGTGAAAAACTAGACTCTACGTGTTGCACAATACGATCCCATTTCGTGGGACATGTTTCTCGAGCACAGGTCTGTTTATGCTGGCGTCGTAATTAAAGATACCATAGCAGGAACCAGGAAGAGTGTCGTACTATCTCAACAGTTAGCCGGAAATCGCTAGATCTGTGAGTTCATTCATAAATGAGAGGCCGTGCGCGACAATGTTGTATGACAGGTTGGCGCACTGAGCCATACTGACTTTTATTTAAACTTGCTATAGACATACATTCCCAGCGCAGTTACCCATTAATAATTGAACATGAATGAAATGAAGCTCTTAATTGAGTAGAAATGTGAACAAACATTATGTCAACTAGCTCGCGTTTTGTTTAAGTTTCCATAGGTTTTGTTTATACATCATGTATGGTGATGTTCATATCGTAAAATAAATGTTTGAGGGAAATCTTATGATAGTCAAAACGTGTACCTACATCTACAGACGACGCCGATGAATGGGAAATACAAACACAAACCAGTTTATCGCACACAAAATTTAATTACTGAATTGGTGACCACAAAACCGCAATTAAGTTTATTGTTATGTAGAGCGGATATTATGTTCGTGATATTTTACAATAATACCAAGTACTGATTATTACGGTATCTTTAGTTTGTGATTTGCAAAATATAGAAACATCAAAGTTGTATTGCCAATCAAAATACATGTTTTTTTTGTTATTCAAGTACACGTCAGTAGTTACAAAATAAATTAAGCAAACCAAATGTAAGTAGTAAATGTAAGTATCATACTACATTGAAAACGCTATTTAGACACATTTACTCTGTCTGGCCTTACCTTTGCTAAACTGTGTCCTATTTCAGGCATTTTGATCTACTTTGTCACATTTTTTTTTTTTTAAGACGACTCCCGCTGTCGGGTACTAGCCCTGCGTCGCGGGGGACTTTACAAACATACAAGTCACGGACACAAAGTACACTCAGACTCGTAACAACAATTTGTGGATCACGCAAAGTGGTGTCCCGTGTGGAAATCGAACCCATGACCTCTTGCGTAGCAGTCGGACACACTCCCACCGCATCACAGAGGAGAAAGAAAAAAAATTGACTTTGAAGTATGAAGTTTATATAATATTTTTCTTTCTGTGTTTTCAAACATTTTCCACTAAAGATATGTATAATAAGTAACAAAATTGAAAATTACCACTACTTTTTTAAACCATGGTTTTTAAAACCAAAAAGTTCAGTATCTACATAATAGTGAAATTATATCACAAGAAATAACAATACTTTTCTTCATTCCCAAAGACTTGAACCCAATATAAATGTATGTCTGTTTGTTGTTCTAACATCTAAGTATAGACAAAGAGACAATGACGTGTAACAATTATCGTGCTCGGGCGAGACGCAGAAGCGTCTCCAGGCCAAAGGGCGAGGCTCTGATTGCTGTAATCGAATTAAGGCGAGTGGACAACCAAACAAAAAGAGTAGGACAATTAGCAAGCGTAGGCGCGCTTCCGGCACCGACAGGGATGCCTAATGCACTTACTGAGATCGTTCCACAACAAAAAGTTAATTATAAACTTTGATGACGATGCTTTGCTAACATTTGGTTTTAGGACTTAAGTTTTTGTGGATTTTTTATCTATTTGAAGTCCGATCAAAGGAGATTTGTAGTTTTTCTATTTATTTTACGTGTACCTTTCTACATGTATATCAAATTAAGCAAATTTTCTTTGAAAGGTAATTAGGAATACTTGTAAATCATATCATCACTTTTATAATCATAGCAAATCATGAGATGTCCCAATGCTGGGCACGGGTTTCCCCATTAGAATCTATTTATTATTATAGATCCTGGGGGTAATTTCTTGGCGAGTGGATTGGCGATCGCAGTAAGACCTTAAAGTACGCAGAGGACGCTGCTGCCCGTCCTCCAGTGTGACATCCCTTAGTCGCTTTGACGACGGAAGGGATGGGGTGGCCCTATTCTTAAGCTGGTATCACACGGCAATATAATATTTGAAAATAATTGGGCATTTATCGAATAAACCTATCGTAAGTTAGTTACTGTTAATAAATTGAAAGCCTATCTCTTCATATTTATCAGAGAGCCTCCAGGACGTATTTAACGGAAACTTATTATTGAAAGGAAATGTTTATTTGGTCGGTTGACCCGGCAAGGTAATGTATATTCAACTTTTATATAAGACATAAGACTCTCGGGAATGTCAGTTACCGCTACAAAAGTAACCTAACTCCTCTAGCTCTAGGCTATTTTCAAAGATACCAAATTTCACCAAAATAGTATTTTCGCTTATAATGTTAGCGTGGGCTTCTAAACAAGATTCATAATGTGTGCGTGTGAAATAGCAATATCGTACGTCCGTCTTCTAAGAACTAAGACTGAAATACAAACAGTTAGTCACTCGCATTGATGTAGTGTTCCATTTAATAGCATTAACTGAAGGACATGACAGAAAGACGCCAACAATTACACATTAGTGTGGATGTGGGCGACGGAAGTGGGCCTGGGACGATGCGGCGCCGGCGCATACCACACCAAATCATCAGATTTTCTTCGACTTTCTGCTCCTGTAGCTCCAAGTCTACTTGAAAAATTTCCTCTGGGTGCCAGGTGTCTGCCTCGCCAATCTGTCTAACTTACCTTCAAAAGACTACTATACCTATTGAAACGTTATGGATAGCAGTTACATGCAAGTCTTTTGAGACACGTCTTTTATAGTAATATAAAGTGCACATATTGTATTATTTTTTCAGCCTATAGATATGTTATCTCGTTAAAATTCAATATGTATTATTTACATGGCAAGATTGAAATAGAGGTCAACCAAAATTTGTTATTTTACAGCTCAATCGAGAACGATTAATGTTCGCAGGACTCTGGTACCTACAGTGTTATCCCCGCGACAGGAAGTGGTCTGCCGGACGCGCATATCTGGCTACCTACCTTATCTATCCCATACTCTTTATAGATTTGTCATACTCCACCATCTCGCTCTCTCACGCCTCACTCTGTCCTGTTTCAGCACATGTAAGTTAGATATCAGGCTCCCGCTTGCTCAAGTACCATTCCACTCGCGTGTTGCGTAATGAGGCGGTCAAATTTTACTTTGTATGTTGACCGTTATTATTGCGGCGTCATCTAGCCGCCGACGCCAACCCGCCGGTGAACCGGTCACTTTCCGACCGGCTACTGTTTAATGATACGTCATTACTAAAAATTATCTCTTAGAGCGCTGGATGCATATTTTATTTGAAATTTCGACGGCGTTGTCTAATTTTTATTTATATGTTCCGTTCTTATACATACATAATGAGACAGTGGTACGGCTCGTGTAACGGCAATGGAGCAGAAGCTGTGCCAGCGGTACAAGAGCGGCTAGAAATCATCTCTACGTCCGGCCATTCCGCCAGTTGCTGCGTTTTAATTATTAATGAAACCGGCCGCCGCGGGAAAGCCGCACTACGCCCGGTCCGCTTCCGCTCGCAACGTTGCGCTTCATTCATAAAACCAAACATCTCCACCTAAACGTCGTATCTCGTACGAACATTCATTCAAATCTATACTCTACTCCCAAGCAAAAAAGTTCATATTCAATTCCCGGCACGAGTACTGACTACATTTAAGTATTTCACAGTTTGCGCACAGAAATAGCTATAGTAAAAAGTCGTAACTCAAAGCGAATGCATACGAAAGTGGTTTTTCCATCAATAGCAGAAAGTTGTTTTCCGTCTGAGGAAACGCTACCAATTAGGACTTATAAGGTGCTAACGTTCTCGGTTGATTTACTCGCTTGTCGTGAATGGGATGCGTTCTGTGGTCGGTGAGGTGCGAAGATCTAGTAATCGGTGAATGGAGTCACTGGTGTCCCCTGGCCGGACGCTTGGTGGCCATATCGACGCCTAGCAACCACCGGAAAAATGCCATGAGCTCACATTTCTTACAGCATTCACTCGAGTATCTAATGATTACGTTTTCCATTAAGGAAACTTGGAGGTAATGGAAACTCTGGATATTGCGTGAGTACGCCTTTGAATGGAACTTGAGCGCAGCGATAACATAAAATGGAAAGAGAAATCTGCATCCTGCGTAATCGCGCAAATATACCTGTACCTATACTTGTATCTATTACTTATACAACAACACGTATACACAGCTTACAAATATGGTTCTCATTGACAAATTGATCGCCTAAATCATTAAGAAATCCTGTTGTTCATTAATTGATATGCAGAATAAAAACTGGACGTTGACTTCCGATCTCATGGATAAGATATTTTGTAACCAGAGGAAGTCTGCTAGACACTGGCGGTAAATTTGGTTGATCTATGTTTCGAAATATTCTCGATGACTATATTTGAAAGTAAGCAGTCTATTATAATGTACGGTGATTGTCTAAACTGCCAATGTTATGTAAGTCATAGTATTTTGTTAGATTTATCTGTTGAATGTGTGCTAAACTGGGTGTATCTACTGGTCAGTAGTGAATAATCTAGCTTGTAGTCCACACTACATTCATAAAATATATGTAGGCATAAATGGTTGTTCTTAACTGGTAGGTTCGTATTAGAAAGTTCCGCTGAAGTTAAATTTATCTTTAGCAACCGCGTTTAATCTAAACACGATGGAAATGCAAAATTATATTCAAACGTTAGAAATATTATCTAATAAGCAATAACGTCATTTTTAGTTGATATTCTTCTTCTATTTGACATAAGAATTGTGACTCTTGTCTCAATTTCCATTCGACTTCTGCTCTATCTTCTGTCATTACCATTATCATAACTTTCTTCTAGAAAACGACTTCCACTTTCTCTGTATCCTGTTATTATAATCTTCGTTTCCAGCTTAGAAAATTTCTTTTCTGGAAGAAGATGTAGACTGCAATAGTCTTAAAATAGATACATCTCCTTCCAGAATTGAATTTTCTTTAATCTCAGTCAAGTCTGCTCAGGAAATGATTTGACTAAATGAACAATAATTGATTAAAGACTTGTTATTAATAAGCGTTACATTGTTTTTTGTAAATAGCTTTAATACGAGAATGATTACAAGTAGTGTAATGAATACGCTTCGTAATTAATGCGTGCACTCGTATAGTATTACAGACAATTTGTCCGCCTCGGTCGGTCATCGCATGATTTCTCGGAAATAATCGATGAGTTCCCATTCAAATTTTCGAGTATTTTGCAGGAACAAAAAGGCTTCGGTGCCACACAGTCTGCAGCCACAAAAGGGCGTCCTTTTTTTACGAATTTTGGGTACCTTAGAAATGCAACTTGTGTGTACGTTATACAAATTTAAACTTTATTTCGAGGTGATTAAGTTTGGTTTGTTTGTAAGCTATTATTTTCGCTATAATGAGCAATGTTTTTGCGTTACCTGCCGTACAATATGGTGGTGATGCTCACCGGAAATAGTAGGACTGGTGTATGAATGGCGCAGGATAAAAAAATCGTATTTACGATGATGCACGAGCGATTTGTCGCCGTCACCCGATACTATGCGCGGACGCCGACTCGACGGTGATTATTGGATCACGTTACGCGGAAGATGTTGTTAGGAAGCTCTACATAATTGTACTATTTTGCCCTTCATTACATATTAGATGTCAGCGTTGGGAGTGGAGAGCCGTTCTAGAAAATAGCAAGTTAAGTGTGTAATGAATATGTATGTGGAGAATCTTCTCACGTCAAGCTATTACTGTATCTATTTTAAGAGCGAAGGATGTGGATTTTCTTGCTTGTACACATATTTTTCAAATTATAGAGCCTCTGGGGTTTTATGATTTACGTCTAGCGTGTTCAAGTTTTCTCATACTAACCATAAATTTCATGAAAATCAGCTCAGTGATTGAGTCTAAAAGCTTACTTTTACATCATATTTGTTAATAGCCTGAACGTTTGAATGCAAGCGACACTTTAAATATGTAGGTACCTCTTAGAAATATCAAAAAATAATGTATACTGATTAACTTATACATTCAAAATAGCCATGGGCTGCGCTATAAGTGAGAAAATCACGTTGATATACCTGTAAATCACATTGTTTTCAATTCAATTTTGTCGTACGCTGTGCCTAATGAACTGTCATCATCACATGATAAAAGATAAACTAAGATTTACTTATAAAGTATATAGAGGAGTAAGATTATTCGAAATTTATCAGGCAGGTATACCAATAGGTATTCTTTAAATAAATTTAACTATTTTGTTACAAAATCGTGTTAGTCAGAAATATCCACTACGGGTTTTCTTAAAACCAATTGAACACTTTTCTCGGAAAGTTTATTTTTAACTGTTGGGTATATGCAGATAAAAAGTTTCTATTTTGGCTTAGTATTCTGTAATGTGCAATGCATTTACCCACATCCTGGTTACTAAACATTCAGAAATAAAACATCTATCTCCCAATCGTTTTAAAATAATAAATAAGAATACTTAACTGTCAAATTTTAAACTGTTACTTTATAGTGTTCAATGAGCTTACGGTTTCAGTTACGGCAGATTTTGGCTCAAATTTTTTGGGTCCGCTTGTGACCACGGCCGGTGCAACCTGGTCGAAACGTCAAGCAATTTTAAGGTAAACAATGCGCGTTAATTCCCGTATAATAAATAGTTATATTTTTGGGTACAATTTATTAAAATTAGCTTAAACATTAGTTTTTTTGCAATAGGTACTTAAGTTGTGTCTATCATAAGAGTTTAATTGTATAGAAAAAACTGCTTAATTTCTTAATACGTTATTGTGCATATAATTTTATTTATGTGACCGCTAACAAAATACCTTGTCATATCATCAAAATATCTCATTTGGTGACTTTCAACAAATCAACACATTATGCTTTCAAAATATTATGTGTGTGTTGTCAGCGCAGGCGCAGCGCGTTGGCGACGGCGACGCTCTCCAGTTTCAAGAAATGATCAATCATAAAGCGCGAGGTGATTTTTCACGAGACCCGACGTGTTTTGATTTTCCCAAAAGATAAAATTAAGCTCCACCACATTTTAAATATAGATTCGAACAGTCTAAAATAACTGTTGTGTTGAAATAATACCTCTCTCACCTGCGCAGGAGTTTGCCAATGTGCGGCTAACTTCTTTTTACGAAATAATACGGTCAATTTATTCGACAGGACGTATTACGAAACCTTACTAACTTTTTAATGTTAATTGTTAAGTTTTATGAAATTTAATTGGAAGAGGATTTATTTCATCAGTTTATTATAGTTATAAAAAAAATATAAATGACTATAAGCTTTCATAAATATTATCTAGTTAATTTTAACGTATTTTTAATTTGGTTATAATATTTTTAATTAATATAATATTCTTGAGAAATATGACTATCATTATAGTTATTAATTAACATACCTCGTTTTATGAATTAATGAAGGCAAACGAAGACGACTAAGTATCTAGATAGCTTTAAGATAAAATAAATACTTTTTAGAGTTTAGATTAACATATATTATAAACTCGTGAAAACTACATTTGTTTTACTCTATTTTATTCTAAATTTGCTAAGAGAGAAAGAAACAAAAAATGAACAACTACAGCACTAGTTCCAAACGATAACATTCTAGCCATTTAAATAACGATTTTAAAGAAAAATCAACAATGACAAACAATTGCTTAGTCAAACATCGTCACACGAATAAAGTCGTTCTTTCTTAGCGGTTACCTCCGCTACAAATAATATAAGAACAGAAGACCGGCTCACAGGCTAAAACAAACACATATACGCACATAAAGACGCGCACATTGACGATCTCAGAGACCGTTGAGATGTGACCGTATTCGACCGAGATTTATTCTTACGTGCACGTCTATGTGTGCTTGACCCTGTCATTGTACGAAGCCGGCCTTCTGTACCTATGAATTCCATGACTCTGCTTCACTCGTCAATGGAGCGGAAATCTTCACCAGGCCGGCTATTAGACCGAACAGTGAATGAACCTATGACCGGTTTGGCCGTTCTAATACGATTCCAGTTCATAACTACCGCGTCACAAGATTGGATAATCCAAAACCATTTTGTATGGTTGTAAATCTCATGTTTCTGTGTTGTTTGTGTTGATTGAAATATGTTATGTACCTTCGCGTCCTCGGATCCGTCTGTCGATTGATTTATTGCTCTATGATACATACCTGAAACAATAAATAGTGATTTATTATTTTACATTTAGTTATACATATCTAAAGTTATTTGTAAATTCGTTTTTATGATGTATCGCGTTACTTTTTATGTGAAAATACTGGTCTAAGATCCTTATGATTTCTTTTTTTATTTATTTAACTTCTTGCACATAAAATTTGTACAAAGGCGGACTTAAAGCCTTAGGCATTATCTACCAGTCAACCTTTTAGGGTGATGCAGAGAACTGTTTAAGGTGGGTGCTTTCGACTTATACTTCAAATTCTAAATAAGCAAGAAAGTGATTTTCTCTCGTTCATTTTCAAATAACAATTTGAAATATTGGAATACATTATTTAGGTTTATTAATTAATGGTATATTTATTTCTTTAAGTTACTGATAGCTACAATTTTTTATGTTAAATACCTAATGTGTTTAATCTAAGGTTTAACAAATGTTGGTTCTTTTAAAGTTCATTTACTAAATGTACTTTCACACATTAAACGTGGAGCTGTGAAAATGGTAAAATATTAGTTTCCCGCCAATTTTACAACCCTTGAGTGGTTTTACATTGAGTTACGTTGAAGACTTACATCGGGGAGCAACACAATATAAAACCAGCTACATTATGTGTCAAAAAAACTGTCAAAAAAAAGCAATGAGCCATATGTTATCTAAAAATTACTTCACAACATTTATTGTTATTATCACCCCTTCATTTACTGTTACTAGGGGTGCTGATAATAGAAGTATCTGTCTTTTTATCGAAGGAAGAGGCGTGGTCACCAGACAAGTTCCAATGGAATCCTCGACGTCAGTTGGGGAAATTTGATACTGTTTCTTTATATAAACTTTTTGTCTATTGCACAATGTGTTGCAAAACGTGTTCTGTATTGTCTATGGAGTACTTATGGGAATAAATACTGTTTGGTACAATATAATGATACATATGAGAGTAGTATAAGAGTACAGTCGCAATGATTTGAGTTGATTCCTGTCTATGTATTAACACCGCCTGTGATAAATAAATAAATAAATAAATGATACAGGTTTTTACCTAGTACAGGCACCCATTTATTTAAACAGTACTCTTATGCCTATTTTCTTAGAATGAATTTGTAACTTTGTAATTATTATATAAAAATAAATGAATATGAATAACGTAAGCTATGTTTCGTTTACTTGCGATATGTTTGAGATAAGTATTAGTTTTTCATTTTAATATTTGAAATCCTTTTAAGATTAATAGGGGTGTTTCAAAATGAATTTAAATATAAATCTAATAACAATACCTTTAATTCTTGTATATATACATTTTTAAGAGTATAATCTGAATCTCGGCAACGCCTCCTACTATTTTCATGAAATGAAGTATGCAGAGGGTTTCAGGGACGATAAATCGACCCGACAAGGTTTCATTTTTAGAAAACGCCATTTAAAAAAAAAGTACCGAACGAAGCTCGATCATCCAGATACTAGGTAATAAAATAAGAAAGAAAATGGAGGATTGAAATTCTGTAAAGCTGAGTTGATACGTTTTTTCTGTCAAAATAAGAAATAAGTCGTGTTTATGTTTACTAAAACTTTTATTCACATGTCAATTATCTAAAATATATCACTGGTATACTAAATGAGAGTCAACAGATGGCATAAAGGAATGGAATTCTAACCGATTATCATGTTATTAACGAACAGAGTCTTGCAATAACTTGAATGGAAATAGGAAGCGGAAGTAGCGGTTTTAAATGTAACGGGTTACATTATTTGTGTTTCTTTACAATATTTACATAAGACATAAAATATATTCACAGTCCAGGCATAGAAATTAGCAAGTTATTAGTAAATAATACGTTATTTATAACAGTTTGTATAGCAATTATGATAATGTTCGCATATACATATTTGATAGCTACTGGCGCTGGCGTCGCGTACTGGCTCACATTAGGTTTCCAAACCAATAGAAACAAGTTATGCTTGTATATTTTATACTCACTCTTCCGGCTATCAGTTTCAACACCAATATTACCAACCATTTCTCACGCCAATTTGCTATTGGTTGACACGTTGACAACCTCTACAGCACCGTTCACACAACATAAAAATTAAACTATTTCCTAATTAAAACTATTAAAAAGTAGAGTTGGCTGCGATAGCGTCGCCCACTTCCGCATTTAGTTATTTGTGGCGGTTAACCCTTCACCGGCTATTAAGGGACTGTCGGGGTTAAATGAGACATTTTTCAAAGCGTCCCCGGCGCTGACGGGCTTAATGAGATGTCGCCACGGGTTATTTTCAGTCGTACACCGGTACAAACTAGAAAAACGAACACGAAAAACTCAGAGATAATGAACCTTTCGGATTCGTAATTGAAAACAAAAAGTTGCGTTTGAAGTACGCGCGTGCGTGTGAGTGTAAATCTATACCTATATGTTTGGTTGTGTGTGTGTGTGTGTGTGTGTTTCTTGAATGATTGGTAAGTGGAGCGTAGATATTACTCGGATGATCGCTCCACAAGTCCACGTGTTTAGTTTCGTGTTCGGCTCCATTGATTGCATGATGACGGTGTCTAACAGCCTGTGACGATTGCCACTGCAATACAGGATTATTTATTGCACTACGTTTAAGACATCGATCGCTACATTGAATTTATTATCCATTAGGTTTCAAAATGTGTACATCAATGTTTCAAGGTACTTTACTATAAAAGTACTTTGAAACATTGATGTACTTTTCTAATACTTATGGACATTGATTTATTCCTAACTAGCGCTCGTGACTGAGTTTTATATGATCAGAAATCTATACTAATATTATAAAACTGAAGAGTTTGTTTGTTTAAACGCGATAATATCAGGAACAATTGGTTCGAATTAAAAAATAATTTTACTCTTGGATAGCCCGTTTATCGAGGAAGGTTATAGGCTATATAACATCACGCTACGACTAATAGGAGTGGGGCAGGGATACAAAATGTTGCAAAAACGGGGAAAATTTACGCATACGAAGTTGCGTGGGTCAGCTATTGTATTAAATATCTAGTAGTATAGTATATATTTTTCTTTACTTTTGCCTCCTTATCCAAGCATTGAATTTCGGAAAACGTTAAAGTAAAAACCGCTCTTCGTTGGATGAAGATCATCTAAAAATTGTAGCGGTTATTTATAAAATTACATGAATACTTTTGCTGTAACAACTTTATTGAAATAAGTATATAGAGAAAACATTCGACACCCACACGAGTCGATTTTTTCTCCAAACCTTTAAATATGTATAAACTCTGTCCCACAGACTCAGTGATGTGATCAGCTCATTTATTAAATCTAAACAACCAATAGCTAATTAACTGAAAGTTTTTATCAATACGGATGTGACGCTAGTTCTAGATTATAAATTTATTCACGAGACTAGGTAAATAAAAAATGTGCTGTATCACGTATAACATGTAACGAATACATTGAATGTTATCTTCCAATTATCAGAACATGTGAATGGCGCCCCGTTAATATAAAACACTATGAAATATTACAACAATCAAGTATCTTCTACTACAGAATACATACGTAAAGTCGGCTCATAACTCAACAAAAAATCCACGCACACAGTCGCGTATGTACAGCGATTTTCATGATTGCGCAGTTTTGGTTGGACATTCGACTGAGATCTGTGTATAGTACATGTCGATGTGTGTATGAGTCTGCTTTTGACAGTTGTAGAGAGCCGGCCATCTGTATCTATCTAATTTGTGCTACTACTGTAAGATGTAATCAGTAGTGATGTGTAGCGCTATTCTTGAGCTCTACGAGTACATTTGTATGGAACTAATTAAGTACAATATTAATAAACAATCCATTAACGATTGCGCAAGCGTTCGGAACAAATGTTATAATTGTTATTTTAGTATCTGCGTAGCTTCCGATTCAGCAAGACTGAAATATAGAACGTGATAGCGGTTGGGTTATGCAAATTGTATGAAGTAACAGAAATAACTGAAACTAATGACTCATGACAGCTCATTAAGAAAACGAGATATTACCCCATTTAGTGGAAAAGCTTTCATTTAGTCATCAGTCAATATTGCCTACGAAAAGCCCTATGTAGTGAATGGCGAAATTTCACAGATTATGACTATAAAATGTGTAGTCATGAGTAATTTCATCTGAAATTTATCAATACCTTTATAGGGAAACTGAAGTCCTGCATCAAATAATACTATTGATATTTTTTTCTAATGCGGGATTGGGCCCCACATTGCTAGCAATCTTGGTAACCCATTTAGTAAAGCTCAAAGGCTTGTGTTAGGGGTGGATTCACATCGGTAGTATAATGGATAGGATTCGAACCCACGACCTCACGATTGCAAGTCAGATACCTTACCCATTAGGCTACCGCTTTTATTAAATAAATAAGTAAAAAAGCGTTCTTTTATAGTATAGAAAACATGTAAAGGAGACAGGAAACTGTCACTGAGGTACTAATTTAGCCGGCCTCGTGGTAAGTTTCAGCTTATCTCCGGCCCAAGAACTTGTTTTGCACACCGTGGGAAACACATCTACATGCGCAATAATCCACCTTGTTTTATTTATAGGGCTGTGCCACCAACCAATAAGGTAACCCGTAACCGATCAATCGAGCCTTTCACATTTTGATTACTATCATTTATCTTTACTTTCAATACGGCTAATTCTTTGCTGTCATTATTAACTATCTATTTAAGTACGTACGATTAAATAGTACTATCTAAATCAATCTGTACCTTTTTAAATTAGTCGTGATTTTCGGTGATGATAAAATAATTTCGTTGTTGGTAACCCTATCAGTAATCGCCGGTGGCAGCATCCCATTCATTGCGGTATACGTGTGTGTGTTTAAGATGTCCATGTGTGTTTGAGTACTCGTTCATACGCATATGTTTCGAGCTACCGTTACTGTATGGACTACGGATAACTATCTACACCAAATTGTCTGTCTGTCGGCCGGCATGGACAAATGATGACCTCTTTTTTATACCCTCGTTGTAACACGATTGTAATCAAAAAGCTTATTAATAACGTTGCGATCTCAATAAAGAGTGTACAATAATGAATGGCTGGTATTAAAAGAAAAATAAAACAGTAGTTTGTCTTTGGTTTTGTTGGTTTATTTTTATGGCAATGAATGGAGATACTACAGAATGTATTATAAAAAAAAGTTTGGCCATGAGTAATGTGTGTTTGAGAGGCATTTGTTTTAATGCATCGCCTTGTCATCGAAGTAAAACGCAAATAAATTTTAAAAGCATTACTTTACGTTCCCGCGTGATTAACAACGTCCTCCCTCGTTCCTGTCACTTACCCTTTATATGTACCATTTTAACTTTGTGTATAAGATGTTGCAGTTTATTAAATATTATACCTGCTTCGTTTGACTAAACTGATTTGGTGGCTAATACTGTTTAATTTTTTTTAAATGTTGCACTATATTTTTGAGTATGTAATTTTCAAATCTACTATTGGGTAAAAGATGTTAATTTGTTCTCCTTTCTTACTACTGCAGCTGTAATTTGTTAGAAGGATAATTACAATTTGTGTTACTACCTTTTACTCTTAGTTTTGACGACATGATTTGACGGAGGCGAAGAATTAGGTATCGAACACGGTACTCAGATCGCAACCCGCAACCCATATTTATTATTGAATAATTCCACTGGTCATCTGTGGTCTTCATCATCAATTTCATTTCACTCAATGGTGTTTTTTAAGAGTAAATGCACGAATCGCAACAAAATATACCCAAATTACTATAGGTGTGATTTCATCATCAGATCAGAACATTGATGACAATGGGACCAATCTGGAAGTATACCCTTTCAAACACAAAAATAATTTTTCAAATCGGTCCAGCCATCTATGAGTAATCGGATAAGAAACATTAAAAAAGCGGCGGTAGACTAATGGCTTAGACACCGGTCTCGCAATCGTGAGGTCGTGGGTTCGAATCCTGGCCATTATACTATCGACGTGAACCCACTCCTAACACAAGTCATAGTGCATAGCCGGAGGGAACACAATCCCACATTGCTAGATATCTTATTTAAAAAAAAACCAGTCAAATTGAGAACCTCCTCCTTTTTCAAGTCGGTTGAAAAAGAATAGGTATTGCAACCTCGATTTTGCATATTTACGAAGTTAGCCCCAGTCTACGCAACCATTCAATTGGAACCCATCAAATAGACGAGAAATATAAACAGCACCAATTTTCTTATAGCAGCGTTATTAATTTAAAGTGGGATCTTACAAGTAGATAGATAATGCAACCTTAGTAGCTCTGTTGGACGGTATCAATTTGTTTGCTCTCAATACAAATGACTTGATGTCTACGACTCTTCGAATGTGAAATATTGGCGGCGATTCTATAGTCCATTGTACTTTAAAATCGTAAGCTAACAATGTTTTATCTTCTACGCCCAGTGTCTGACACAGGTTCCATTGCCCCCCCCCCCCCAGAGTTAACTGAATGACCGTTTTATTTGGGAATTTGAGAATTGTGACACTGAGAATTCAGGCACTTGCTCCTCGGCGGTGGTGGATGTGGTTTACCGGTTTTGAATAAAATGCCCCCCCCCCCCCCATGAGAGCGCTTCACACTTGACCGGTTGAGTCAAATGTTGCCACCTCCAGAACAAAGTTTTGGATCCACGCCTGCTATACAGGAGCCCATTATAAACTGAGTGTATTAGGACCAGAATCTTTATAGGGATTCGTAGTAAACCAAGAAAATGGTTAGATTAGCAAGGTATAAGCGAAGTTGCTATTGCCAAGTTTATAGATATGATCATAGGTGTACCCAGAAATATTTTTCAGGGGTAGGGAGGGGAGGGTTCAATACAGGAGTAAAAGAAGAGGGGAGACTTGGAATCTAACAAATAAGACCGCCTATAGATCGTTTTAGCAACCACGTGAATCTCCAAATCCCAACTCTAGGTACGGATTTGTAGGTAATAATAAAATAATATAATATCTAGCGACAACTCACACTACGCTATCTATTCACAAACTAAGCAGAGCCTGCACTATGCCAACCAGACAACTGAAGCATATTTAAATACATGCATAATAGATAAATTACACCCAGACACAGAATAAACCATCGTGCTCATCACACCAAGTTTACCGAAGGTGGGGTTAGAACCCATGACCACTGGCTTAGCAGTCAGGATCACTAACCACTAGACCAACAGGCCAGTCAGTCAGGTGGCCGTTTTCCTGTTTTTAATGGCCAAAATTTGTTCAAAATCAAGTAAGTCTCTTTGTCTTTTGTTCCGATTATAGAGCTTTGATTATTATAATGCCTAGATAAGCGTTACCTCAGTAAGCCTATAAAAAATGAAGACGCAAAATTTGACATTTAGTTAGGTTTAAAAAAAAGTGTTGATAATTGTGTGCTATTTTTTCCCTGTTTATAGGGAAAAAATTGTTACGTCTAAGAAAGTAAGAAAGAATAATTTTTATTTTGTATTTAGTATAGTTCAAAGTAAATCAGAATATAAGTAGAACTATGCTAATATAAAATTAAAATTGAATTTACTTAAACTAAAATACCCCAAAAATGCAAAATATATTTGACAATAATTTATTTATATATTTATTTTTATAAATATTTAGGATTATAATAAAGTACCAACTTAACCTGTAGAAAATTGAATTTCCCAGCTTGAATATCAGGTTCATTTCACGAAATGGTAGGATATTTAATTTTATTGCAATGGCACCACTGAGCAAAATGGCGCGCTAAAATAACTATGGCTAGAACATCTGATGGCGGCTCTTTACCTGTCAAAAGATACACTCTTTAAGCGTACCTACTTATTTAAAGATTATTTGCTTCAATTTTAGATGCCGGCGGATTAGAAATCTTTCACTTCTTCACATTATTAAAATCAAGTTAAAGAAAGCTGCAATAGCAATATCATCAGAATAGGTGCCCTTTGTGTGTACGCGAGCGGTCATCGGCTCAGTAATAATATGTAATAACGCCGAGCTACAATTTTTAACAAGCGAATTATTGACTGTATTGTACAATAGAATTTAATAAGGTTTTTTAACTTTTGCCTTACAAGGTATATGATTAAATTCAATATTATTTTTATGTACACACACACCTATTTACATTTCAATTTGATGGTGTTAGAAATTGTAGTTAGTGGAAAAATACTGGCAAGAGAGAGCTTAGAGTTACTTATTTTATTTTTAACCGTTTACAGACAATGTTAATTTTTTTTCTGGAAAGGAACGAAACTGTTCTATGACAAGGCAACTTTTTTGAAATTCTCTTAAGTACTACATACGTTGAGACGCATTACATCATTACATCTGTCAAACTAAAAAAAAAAAAAGAAAATTAAACACCCCTAGTAATAATTGCCTTTGTACAAATTATCACCGCTTCCCTTATTCATATCATAATAAACAAATAAATTAGCAGACGTTTTAAGACCATTTTGTTTCATTCCTTTTTCAAAATTGAATAGAACCTCGATAGTTTAAATGCTCTTGAAACGTCTGCTAATTTATCTTTTTATTATGATATGAATAAGGGAAGCTGTGATAATTTGTACAAAGGCAATTAAATCATTTCTATCGCTGATTGTACCAGGGGTGTTTCATTTTCTTTTTTTTTTAATTTGACAGGATGTAATGCGTCACAATTTATGTTTAGGTATTAAAACTCAGCTTGATCATTGAATTCGACAGCGGATCAAGATAATAATTGACAAAATCATGCAGGACGTCCACTTAAATTGTGTTAATGTGCGCTTTATTTCCTTGTACATAACGTCAAAAGTAACTTTTGCTATGTATCCGTGTGAACCACGTATCTATTATATGGATATATTTAGTCATTTATCAATGCATCGACCGACAAAATCTAAATATCACTTAAAGTGAGTCATGTCTGTAACCGGTCTTAGTACTAATACTGATTTACATACTAATTATTGTGGTTCCTTTTTTAAATTTACAAAAAATGGCAGTTGCTTCTGATTTTTTTTTTAATTTTTTTTTAATATATGGTTCAAGGAAATAGCCAGAATATAACTTTATTGTTTATTTGTGTACCTACTAAACTATTTTTCAATTACGAAGTCCCATTTTTGCAGATGTCAAAGGGTAGAGCACTATAAGCAAAGTGTTAGAACAATAGTAGGTACTAATATGTAAGCGCGAGATTGCAGTAAATATTTATTTATACTTAAGTAATTTTTCTTTGTTTTCAATTTCGGTACGATATCTTAAAAACATTTGTTTTTCATGTTTATTTCATTGTACCTATATAAAAATTAAATGTTGTTATTTTTTTTAGAATTCAATTTATCTAAAATATGCAGGATTTAATTCTCAGAAATGTTAAAAAGTATTTCGTAATTTGAATACAGATTATGATTAGCAAAACTAACTATCTATTGCATACTCGATATGCGTAGACTGTTGTAACTTATACTCTTATTTTAAAATCCTATTTAAGCAGTTAGGTATGCAACAAATATATCTATATTTTTAATAATATTGTCAGTAGGTATTACTGATATATTTTACTAGTTTGTTTTAATTGCGAAGATATAAAAAAAAACTCGACAAAACGTTAAATATATTCTAATTTTCTCTGGCCTGGTATTACCCACTTACCTACAGCACAGGAACTATTGGCAATGGCTACATTAACCTAATCTATATAGGTCTTTTCTGACCTCTACATCTTCTAATATGTATAACATTACTGACTGGAGGTGACACTGACGTATATACAAGTAGGTATGTAATAGATAATTGCATGAAAATATATTTTATGGAGAAGAAGAATCTTTAAAAATTGTTCCATCGATACGCAAGTAAATATCGATTTTAAAAAGCGAATTTTACTTACTGAAACTAATTGGCCGAGTAGAGCGCACTAAAGCGTTTAGTAACGGCAGTTACCAATCGATTCTCGCGATTTAATTGCTAACCACCGATTAATGGTGATACACATTAAGTTTATCGATGCCAGTAGCCGATCTAATCTCGATACCATTTCGGGGAATGTAAACTTGCGTCTTAATTGACTGTGAAGATAAATAGTAAATCCTTTTTCAAGCGTCGTTGCAACTTGAATCCTTATTGGTTTAGAAAAAAGTTTATTGCTGCTCTATGCTGCGAACTTTAGGATTTATTTAATAAAGAAGGATGTGGGAGCTAATCTGAAATGATTTAGGTGTGTGTTTATTATTGTATAAATATTTTTATTAGCCGATGAGAAGTTCAACTTAACATACGATACCTGCTAATAAACCTACCTGTAAACAAGATAACGGTCTATAAAATGTAATCCTAGATAAGTACATGTAAAATAAATGATCTATGAGTATTTAGTGAAATAATCTCTTGCTCTTAAAGATTTTTCTTATTTTAACTTAATCTCAAAGATTCTATAGTTTTTTTAGTTTTTTTACGCCAACATAATACTGTGAAATGTTGAAATAAAGTTTACGCTGTTAGATACTATTTTCATGAATATTTGGCGCCATTTTGCACCACTCCCTGTAGGTACAGCCCGATCTGTCATATTTTATTTGAATTTGATACATTGCATTTTAAATAACTAAGTACCAATTTAACGGCGCGAAGCTTTAAACAAATGATAGAATTGACAGATATAAACTGTTTGTACAAGTTTGTGACACCGTGGTAATACAGAATAACGTACCAAGCAATTATTTTATGTTATGAATATAAATAAACCTTAACAACATTCTACAAATTGAACGAGAACTGTAATCTGATTTGATTTCAACACTGTTTTCCATTAAACACTATTCACCCGAGAGAAATCGGGTATATCGACTAGTGTTTTAATATCGACTGGATCATTGATCTCTATTGATCGAGAGATCGAGCGTCGGCAGTGGGAGGAGGCTGCCTCGAAACACCTGCCGCCCTAGTACTATGGACCAGTGCTCAACACACGAACAACCAAAGAACCTAACATCCAAATAAGAACAACTCAATTCAAACTTTATGGCGCAACAAACAAAGCTCAAATAATTAAATTGTGTATGAGATTAAAGCTGTTTTGGTTTTGGGATTTGTACCACAACCAACCTAGTCTGGGCACAAATCTTGTTGAGATAATCTCCAACTACTTTTACTGTAGGCAATGAGTTACAGCCGCCGTGTTTATTAGAACCTTCACAATGCTGTGTATTTTATAACGATTGAAATCCTAGGCAAGCGGCCTGTTAGCGGAATGGAAACTAACAGTTCTAGTTAATATAAGTTGCTTTAGTTATGTTCCTACTAATATAAATGCGAGGATGGATAGACGGATAAACATTTGTTACTCCTTCCCGCAAAAACTCCTGTAGTTTTTGCGGGAAGGAGTTTATAATATTACTTTATACGTCAGAATATAAATCTATAAAAAATAAAGTTTATGCGGGTGAAAGCCCGCATAAAAATCGATATATGAAAGCGAAAGGTTAACGAGTGTCAAAGGTTCTCAAGGTGCCATTTACTGATCTAAGATGTTGAAATTTTGGCAGGTACTCGTATATGATTTAGGTACTTGATGACCCTTGCAACTTCGTCTGCGTAAATTTTCCCCGTTTTTGCAACATTTTTCATTCCTGCTTCGCTCCTATTGATCGTAGCGTGATATAACCTTCCTCGATAAGTGGGCTATTTAACAGTAAAATATTTTTTCATATCGAACCAGTAGTCTCTGAAATTATCGCGTTCAAACAAACTCTTCAGCTTTATAATATTGGTATATATTTGTAGAAGAAATCAGTAAGGACAGATTTATTGAAAATTCTATAAAAAGGGGGCTCTTAACTGGTTTGAAAATGGTCTACTAACATCTCTGCGAGCCGATCTGTGCTACAGCTAGTAAATTATGAATGTAATTTTCAATACCATTCTAGCGCATCATATCAAGTGATCCAAGTACGTCTAAAGTACAATTTAACTATAATATTGAAGGGGTAAAATAATATGAATGAGTGTTTTGATTAGTTACTAATTTTCTTTTTATGTAAGTTTTGTTTCGGTATGCAAATATTTTCTATTTATATTTTATTTTTTGTTTTATTTTTTTATTATTGTCTGATAAAGCAAAGCTCGTCTGCAGAAACATCATTCAATAACATTATGAGTCACGAGAAATATGGATTAATAGTTAAATCATGGAAAATAAACGCTTTAAACTGGTCTTGTAATCATTAGGTGGTAGCAGACTTATTAGCTTATACATAAGAAATATAAAGTTTAATATTCATTGCTCAAAGTGAGGTGTGCCAAGTCTTGCTACCATGACTCATGTCATTGCAGTACATTAGATTTATACAGTTTAAGCTTATCTGAGGCATTAATGTACCTGTTGATGATTGTTTCAGTCGCATCCGTGTCTTTAAGACCTGGCAGCTTAGACAAGGTTCATTCGGTGGCTAATTCGCTAACGTCTACAAGAGGTCGATTCCAAACGATCGTTACCAAAAAAAAAAAAAATGTCTATGGTTTCGACCGCAAAAGTCAAATTCATAAAAAATAAAATCCGCCATTTTGTTCCGTTTTCCATATCACAGAGAATGTTCTATATTATCTCAGCCATTCTCAGCGTTCGCAAGATTAGTGATCAATCGAATAGAAAAAAATAGCTAAGATACTCGTACTAACAATAAGTAGTGCAGCTTATCTACGCATCGACTTAGATTGACCGCGTAACATATTCAATTTCCTATATTTTGACTGTTTTCGTGACTTTATTTAGGCCCCCTGTATTGTAAATAATAATTTTTATTATTCTTATATTAGTCGTTTTTTTGCAATCCTGTTACTCATAGAATCTTAAGGATGCACGCCAGTGGCGAAGGGTTAAAGACATTAAGGTAACTCGATAATAGCGAGACACGGTTCTTCATAATTATGTATTTTAAATAGATTTCTAGAATTCAAAGGGAAACCGAAAAGAATGGGGTTCTAAGGACTCCCCGCCACTGATGTACGTACTTGGGATTTAATAATATTAAGAATATTCCCTTTAAATTCCTCTTAATCTTCCCTTACCAAGTTCTTGTATTGGTGGCGACGGAGAAAATCACGTGTTCAGCGAGGTCCTGCTGCCTACAACCTCTGCCCTGCGCCTAATATCTAACAAGTTGTGTCGAATTTCTGTGCTTTCAGACTATGAATACAGAAAATCTGATATTACCAGACCAGGAGTGAGGGAAAAAATGCACTTGTGTTTACGCACATACTTGTGTACTATGCGTTATCTAGTGTTAGTTAGGAGACTTTATGGCAACTTATATTCTAAACTAGCTGAACTTCGTCTGCGTAATTTTTCCCCGTTTTTGTAACATTTTTCTTTGCTGCTCCGCTCCTATTGGTCGTAGCGTGATGTTATATAGACTTTAGCCTTCCTCAATAAATGGGCAACCCAACAGTAAAATATTTTTTCAATTCGGATCAGGAGTTCCTGAGATTACCGCGTTCAAACAAACAAACAAACTCTTCAGCTTCATAATATGTATTAGTATAGATGAAATAAAACTCTTTCTGCATGCTTTTTGTAGTAAGGTGCCCACAAAGCAGTATTTTTTTCTTTTGCCTAGCTCAACTTCCCTAAAGTATAAAAAAAATCTCGCTCAGAACATCTGTTTTAAATGAAAAAAAAAACCCTAATTTGTCGGGCGTCGGTTCACCGAGTGATCGTGTCGATGGGAGCTGAGATAAAACGATAATGACCTGTAGAGCCACCACTCAGAACCCGCCACTGTATGCTACCACTAACTATTAAATCTTCTATACAATTGTAATTAATGGTCCTATAACATTTTATCTCAATGGCTCTTGTTGACATTTCTACAATCTCACTTTTACTATTCAGCAAATGCGTATTTTATTAGGTAATTCAATAGTCTCGTTTGAAATATATGCAATGCAATGTTTAGTTCTTATATAAGAGGCATTTCCCATTTAAATGTCAGTATTCTGCATTTTCAAGCGCTTAATTTACCCTGTTATGAAATACTTTTACACTATCGAATACATTTTAAAAATAGACCAATATTTCATATTGACAGTTAATGTACAACATTTACAAATACTGTTTTGTTTCTTTTGTTGATCGATTTCCCACACCCCGATATGGAAAGTGTATAGCTATTTTCAAATCTAATTATTTAATTAAATGTCTTTAAATAGACTAGACTGTACAAAATTACCAAAACATCAGATATATAAATTTGTTGACACAAATATAACGTATTAAAAAGTTAAATTAAATAACAAAATACGCTTTGAATGAAATTATGCTATTTTATTTATTATTTTTTCATTTATTCATACATAAAAACATAAATATTTACAATCCTAATTTCAATAAATTACCACGCATAAACGTCATTCCATACAAGTTGCAATCATATATGCCTTGCTATCATAACAGGAGATATGAATCCTAGGATACTGGTAATATCATCCCAAAATATTAACGAAATAGCCTCTTTTGAAACGCATCACTAAGTTCCGAGTTCACCGAGATTGACAAACAGTTAAATTGAGAGTTTGAATCTATACTAATATTATAAAGCGGAAGAGTTTGTTTGTTTGTTTGTTTGTTTGAACGCGGTAATCTCAGGAACTGCTGGTTCGAATTGAAAAATTCTTTCACTGTTGGATAGCCCATTTATCGAGGAAGGCTATAGGCTACATAACATCACGCTACGACCAATAGGAGCGGAGCAATAATGAAAAATGTTGCAAAAACGGGGAAAATGTACGCATACGAAGTTGCGCGGGACAGCTAGTATAATCTATATTAATATTATAAAGCTGAAGAGTTTGTTGTTTGAACGTGATTATCTCAGAAACTACGGCTAGGACTTGAAAAATACTTTTACTGTTGGATAGCCCGTTTATCGAGGAAGGCTATAGGCTATATAACATCACGCTACGACTAATAGGAGCAGAGTAACAATGAGAAATGTTACAAAAACGGGGAAAACTTACGCAGACGAAGCTGCGCGGGACAACTAGTAGAAATAGATAGATCGAATCTGTTTAGCCTGTTCAAACGGCAAAAACATGCAACTTTAAAATTGTAAGCCTTTAGATTTTGAACAGCTGCGTAGTTGCGCAAATTTGTCATTTGTTTCAGTTATACGATTTTCCTGGAACATTAGTCGACGTATCGGTGGCTGATTAGTCGAGCTTGGACCCCCAGACCTCTCGTTCCTCGAACGTGTCAGGGAGACGCGTGCGCCTCGTTTGAAGTCTGCCGACAAACGCGGCCGCCCTCTTATCTCGTTAGAGACCGATTTTTGTTCTAACAAAGTGACAATAATGGTCTTTGTGGTTGTTAAATATGGATTTTTGTGTACTTCCTGAAAATGTATAGGTACTAGTAGAGGTCGTGGGTTATGATCAAAGAATGTTATTCATCCTTATGTATTCATCTATAGCTAGGTATAGTTATGTAGGTAAGTAAATTGATATGTGATGGATTAACAGACGACCAGTCTAGCTAAAGTAATTGAACTGAATAGATATGGAAAAAGTACGTAAATTTTCGTAATGATTTTAGTAATACATATATGGCTTTATTATTTTTATATGTCTAGCGGTTAGTGACCCTGACGACCTCTAGCTTGGCAGCTAGAGGTCGTGGGTTCGGTCCCCATTCAGGATAAAACTTTGTGTGATGAGCACAATGGTTTATTCTGTGTTTGGGATTTATTTATCTATTTATAAATATATAAGTATGTTTATCAGTTGTCTGGTTTCCATAGTATAAGTTCTGCTTAGTTTGGGATCAGATAGCGTTGTATGAGATGTCCGAAGATATTATTATATTATATTACAGCCGAAACGATGGGACAGATACCATACCCTGAGCCTTAAACAGTGGATGCCAAGCTATTGCTTAGCATCGATAGCTCTGGTATTCTAGATGAAGTATCATCACATTGTAGTCTACTATTGCAAAGCAGTGCCCACCTAATAAATCGTTTTTTTTTTCCAAATAAAAATAGTCATGAAGTATCAATTTGCCACTAAACTGCACTAAGCGCGGTTACGCTACACAAATGTTTTCTTTTCAAATTTAACTATTACATTTGTACATACTAGTACATTTCTATGGAAAAAATACCAGTTAACATTTACACAGAAGTGGGCTACGGTATGTGTTGACAGGGAAGTAATATTTTGACAGTAGCGACAAGATGGCCGGGAGCTTGTTATTTAATTAGAGCCGCATTAATTTTGTAACAGCTACTTCCGCCGCAGGGCCGCGTCTAGACAACCAAGTGTACTTGTAGTTTTGCGTATAAAACTCTCAGATTTCAATTCTATTGAAATACATTTATAAACCAATGTTTGTATATTATTGTTTTTAAACTTTCGCGATTTAATACATATTAGATATATTTCGGGACTTAAAGGTACAAACCTTTTATTTACCCGACGTTTACACCGATGACCGGATCGACCCGTGACCACGATCAGTACAATTCTATCGAAACGTCGGGTAAATAAAAGGTTCGTACCTTTAAAAAATTCACACGATTAAGTCCCGAAATATATCAAAGGTATACTAAGGTATTCTTATTTTTGTTTTATTGGTTAGTATGTGCGCTTCTTTCCCACTTTATTGGGTAAAACCCGTAATGAAGCTGAAGTGATGCAACAAAAGATTGCCAACTCATCGCCTGTGTCATGAACGGGTGACTATACCTGAATTAACCAATTAGGAAGATATACAGGCCCGAGTGGATTATACAAACTCACCCTGTTTTTTTGTCATTGAGGATGAATACAAATTATCTAAGCAAGTATTATTTTACAAGTGGTACAAAGTGCCTGCTCAGATTAATGGTGGCCAACACATATGCGATTCATAGTACTTAAGAACAACTAGGATTCAGGCCCATATAACAAGATTTTTACTAAAATCTTGTTATACACTATCTTGTTAGTCACTTACACCTACTGGTGTAAGTGAAAAGGTATTTTTCCTAATCATCTGTCAATAGATATAAAATTTATTAAAACTGTGTTTAGAGGTAGCGGAACGAATCTTAAAAAAACTTTGCTAAATATAATTGCCTCAGAATAGCAATCGTGAGGTCGCAGGTTCTAATGCTACCCATTATACTACGGACATGAACCCACTTCTAATGCAAGCCATTGAGCTTAGTTGGAGGGGTTAACAAGATTGCTAGTAATGTGGGACCTACAATCCCACATTGCTAATTTACTTAAAAAAAAAGAAAAAGTCTGTCTGTCACCTTTTCACGCTTAAACCGCGGAACCGATTTAGATATCATTTGGTATGGAGATAGTTTGAGTCCTGGGGAAGGGCATAGTATAATTTTATTGCGATAACTGACATCCACGCAGACGGAGCCGCGGTAGAAAGTTGGCTTAGCTTAGCTTTGTAGGCTAGTAAATTATACACTTTTGGAGCTCAGAATATAACATTTTGTAAATAGATATCTCGAAAAAGAAAATAGTACATTCCTTCCAGACTTCGGATAGACTGAAAATTTCTTTTTTTTTGTATTAGTGACATTTGCTGTTGACTGTTCTTACCAGCAACACTAAACGTACGCTTCTCATCAAATACTAGAAATAACTTCCTAATTACTGCTAATTTGAATGCTGAAAACAGCAACAGGCGTTGTCGTCAAAACTATCACTCATTCCTTCACCACGACGACCAACCAAAAATAAATTTCAACACATCCGATCGGCATTCGCGTCACATCGATCAAGTCACATAACATTTAATGACACAAAATTACTATGCACTAAAACTGTGTTTATGTTTCATTATTTAATAGACGATATAAAACATGTTGACTACCGGTGTTACGTTTTAATTAGAAGGCATAGTTAATATGGTCACACCACCATAATGAGTACAAAAAATATAAAAGTGTAATCTACCATGCTTTATCGTTGAAGGATCGGAAGGGACTTGCGTGAACATTGTACCTTTAGCTTACACACTGGTTATTTAAAGTTAATTGATTAAAAAAAAGAACATTTCAAAAAGAACATTCATTCTTTTTATGATATTTGTCGAACTATTACACTGTCGCTTATTTTTAGGGTTCTGGAGCCAAAACGGCAAAAATGGAACCCTTATTGTTTCGGAGTGTCCGTCTGTCTGTCCGTCCGTATGTCCGTACTCAATGAATATTGATGAAATTTGCTGTTTGATAGATAAATGATAAAAATAAATATTTTTACTCTACACATGTAAGTCATGTAACAGGAGCTGACTTTTTTTTTTCCCGCAATCATCAACGTGTGCCACATCATTCGACAGGTCTTTTAAAAATATTTTAAGGTTTCCAATAAACTTTTTTGATTAAATGAATATTTTTGGTAATAATCATTCCAAAAGTTGCATAAATTGTTAACCGTTATTTTTTGAACCGTGTGACCAAAAAATATGAAAAAAATCTAAATAGTAGCGGTTAGCGAATACTTTAAACAAAAATTATTTCATACATGGCCGAATATAAGTACCAGTTATTGCCAAAAAAACTGAGTTTCTCAACTAAAGGGCGTAAGTGCCATGAACATACACCCTTCTGCTGGTGCGATTATTCAAATCGGATTTTTTCATACGGCAACGGCTTCGGAACCCTACACTAAGCAGGATTCAACATGTTCTTGCCCGGTTTTCCACTCATTTAATATGTTAATATCTTGGGACAACTCACACAACGCCATCCGATCCCAAACTAAGCAGAGCTTGTACCTACTATGGAAACCAGACAACTGATAAACATACTTATATATTTTTAAATACATACACATTATAGATAAATAACACCTAGACACAGAATAAACCATCGTGCTCATCAGACTACGTTTTATTCTGAGTGGGGATCGAACCCACGACCTCTTGCGTAGCAGTCGGACACACTCCCACCGCGCCACAGAGGCAATCAAACAACCGAAACGAATCGTTTATCAACAGTGTAACAACATAAAAATAATACCTACTTGTTTGTAATATTAAGGCTGAGATCTATAAAGCGTGCTTAGACTTAACTTAGATAAAACTTTACATTGACATGACATAGATTATGCTGACTCTTGAAACTATTGATCTTAGCGTAAGATTAACATAATTTCAGACAATTATATCTATAAAATCAACGGCCACCATGTCCTTCGTCAAGTTATTCTAAAACTAAATTTGAGCTAAGTATGCCTACATTTGTACAAGGAGGTCATAAGTTCTGTACCTACACAAGTTCCAAAGGTACAAAAATCACTTGTAAGGTCGAACTGAAGGATCCTTATTCCTTTCAACATCCAGATGTTATTAGTAGGTCGGTGTTAGTACGGTTAGCAAGGTCATGCGGTGAAGCAACTCGTCCCTTTCCGCTCCAAAAACCACACAAGTTATGCAAACCTCCTCATACTGCACGCTCGTATATTTCTACGTTTCACGCACCTAGTGTAGATATTTGACTATTTTTAGATATTAAAATCATGGTTTTAATATTTAAGCCAGGCTTTTGGTTTCGGAGAAGCTCTTAATTCAAGAGAAGTCGGAAAACTGATTCAAATATTATACAGCTATGATTTTAATATCTAACACTGATGATAGATTTGTCTCCGCTTTCTCAGAACGAAATAAATGTATTTTCTTCTTTTCTTTATTCATTTTCTTTTTTCCGATGTCGAAGAACGAAAATGAAAAGTGATTCTGATATAGAAAGTTTCCACTAAGGAAATCTATAGGATCATTAGCATGTACCTAAAATCGAACATTTTATTTGCTAAATGTAGGGATTAATGTAACCGCCTCAGGCGCGAATCCAGAACTTTGTTCAGAGGGGGCAACATTATAAAGTCACTATCATGATGGTGGGGGGTTCCATTTCATTCAACATGGATACATTAGGCACCACCACTTAAAGGGCGGGGCGATTGCCTGTCAAAACACGCCAGTCCAGTGTCAAAATTATAAAATTCCTCCTGAAAAAGGTCATTCAGTCTTGTCTGGGGAGGGGGGGGGGGGTGAAATTGGCCCTCGGCCCTGTTACCATAGGATCCGCGCCTGAACCTCCTCTACCTATTCATCATTATATTTAAGTAGTCTGGTTCAATACATAAAGGGAGTTGAGACCCGCATAGTTTTCTCAATTAGCAATTGCTCGAGTTCGCATACGAGGTGATTTAAAAAAGTTATGAATACTTATATAAGTAACTAGCTAACCCGCGCAACTTCGTTTGCGTTATTTTTCCCCATTTTTCCCGTACCCGAAAACCGTTGTGGGCTCATGTACAACACTTTGCTGAAGATCATCACATGTTCATATGCATAGTTTACAATTCTATAAAGGACATACAGATAAACATTAATCCATATCCATACTATATACTATATACTATATTACTATATTTACTATATATCCATACTATCCATACTAATCCATACTAATATTATAAATGTGAAAGTAACTCTGTCTGTCTGTCTGTCTGTTACGCTTTCACGCTCAAACTACTGAACCGATTTAGATGAAATTTGGCATGGAGATGGTTTGAGTCCCGGGAAAGAACATAGGATAGTTTTTATCGCGATAACCGACATCCACGCGGGCGCAGCCGCGGGCGAAAGCTAGTTTATATATATTATAGATGATAATCAATTTAAAAATCATACATACATACATACATATCAACCCATATGATGGCCCACTGCTGGGCACGGGTCTCCCCAGTAGAACCTACTAGTATTTAGATCCTGGGGGTAATTGCCATAATCACCACGCTTGGCGAGCGGGTTGGTGATCGCAGTAAGGCTTTAAGTACGCAGAGGACGCTGCTGCCCGTCCTCCGGTGTGAAATCCCTTAGTCGCCTTGACGACACCCACGGGAAGAGATGGGGTGGTACTATTCTTAATCAATGTTCTTCAAGTCTGAAATTAGACATGAGATAAAGCCGTCCTGAATACGATAACAAATAGGTGATAAATAAAATTAAATCTAAGTTTAATAATGTTTTGAACATAATAATTATTCTGCGATGTTAAACCTGTACCACAAAACCTCGATTGAAAGGAAATGGCTTGTTTTATTACTGAAGAACTGGTCCCCAGTATCCGGATGATCTTTATTTTTTGCTGGTGTTGGCGTCTTATTAATTAATATTAATATGTGGACAGATAAGATTATTAATCAATAGTAAATTAAAGGAAGGAGGGGCACTTATTGCACACCTATACTCATTTGAAGGTGTGGCAAGTGAATATGAAGTGGAAAAACAATTAATAGGTATATTACTATGTAAGAATGTGTTGAAGATTTTATAAACATTTTATTAAGGATACAAAGTAGTAAGTCGGTACTTTATATCCAATAAGCCATATCGAACACCTAACTAATACAGCTTGTGACTGAGATCAGTGCAACCCTGTCGAAATATGAAGCAATCCACGAGGTAAGACGATAGGAAACGTGACGTGTCTGAATAGTCAGTTTTCCCTGTTATTATAGCTATGTAAACCATTTCTGTTCGTCCAAACAAAAAAAATATCTTACAATGAAATGATCGTATAATATACACGATCATTTTATTGTAAGATATTTTTTTCAAAATTTTAGAATAGCTCTCTCAAAAATATATATATATTTTTGAGATTTGTTATCAACTCCGGCACTGAGACGCCTGAGAACGTCCAATTTTTGACTGCCTCTGTGGCGCGGTGGGAATGTATCCGACTGCTACGCCAGAGGTCGTGGGTTCGATCCCCACCCAGGATAAAACTTTGTGTGATGAGCACGATGGTTTATTCTGTGTCTGGGTGTTATTTATCTATAATATGTATGTATTTAGAAATATATAAGTATGTTTATCAGTTGTCTGGTTTCCATAGTACAAGCTCTGCTTAGTTTGGGATCAGATGGCGTTGTGTGAGTTGTCCCAAGATATTATTATTATTATTATAATTTTCGACTGGCCCGTTGGTGTAGTGGTTAGTGACCCTGACTGCTAAGCCTGAGGTTCGAGGGTTCGATTCTCATACGGGACAACACTTTGTGTGATCCACAAATTGTTGTTCCGAGTGTCCAAGTCACGAATACAAAGTACACCCATGTACTTTGTATTCGTGACTTGTATATTTGTATATAATATTCTTCATATTCACAATTTGAAGGCAATCATCGCGCCATCTACCGCGTCACTAGGAGTTTGTACGCCATTTAAACAGATTTTTTATCACTTATTTTCTGTCATACATTTATTAATTAATTATAGATCAACATACAAATTGTTATACCATGTAAAGTTCAATCCCGTAACACTGTGTGCGTCGGTAATGACCGCATCCGTACACTCAATATTCTTAAAGAGTGACGCCTCAAATAATGTCTTAATGTTCATAATTGGTTGTACACGTAGATAAAGTAATTGTTTGCAGTCATTTAGTGGATCGTTACTCTGCCTCAAACGTGTAACAAAGGACAATTTGTATTATTGTACGTTGCAATACCTTTATAATTTTGCGCTTCGCCAATTTTTGTACATTGTTGTGGCGTAATTCAGCTACGGTGGCATAAAACACATATAGATGGCACAATCAACAGCGTTCAGACTATCTTATGGAATAGGTACAAGGGTAAAAGAAAAACTAGGCCAAGAGTTCATGTAAAATGTCCGCCAAATCATAGCCATCCTTTAAAAAGTTACAATTAATTATTTGATTTCATTTTTCGATGAAACAGTATTTAAGGTTTTCATACTTTTTCAGGAACCTTCATAAGAAGTAGCTATACAAAATCTATACTAATATTATAAAGCTAAAGAGTTTGTTTATTTGTTTGTTTGTTTGAACGCGACAATCTCAAAAAATATTTTTTTGTATAAATAAATTAGTATTATATTATAAATAGTTTTCTGTTGGGTAGCCCATTTATCGAGGTAGGCTATTTAACATTACGATGATCAATAGGAGCGGAGCAGCAATGAAGAATACGAAGTTGCGCTGGTCAGCTAGTTACTAGATAAGACTCCGCTGCGTGCAGGTACAGCTTTTATGTAACCCTTTAGAAGCGGAACTTTTGGGATGGGAAACTCGATGCCAAAAGTCATGTCATAAACAAAAAATGGTTGTTGGTGTTATGTGCAGTACTTTACTCGTTCATGTTATCTATACAGCTGTCGCAGTGCATAATATCCATTATCCATGTTATATTTCATTATAAGTCAATCTGCCTTTAACATAGGTGAGTTTCATTGCTGGGTATCAGATTAACATACATCCCAGATGAACAGCGCTGTATGATGAATTGATGATTCACGTCATAGTCAGAGACTGGCGACCTTTAGTTACTTCAGAAGTAGCCGCAAGAGCTAACACCCCTCTCAGTTATAAACGTCCTAAGCTTAAGCCTAATTAGCCTACAAGTGCAACAGGTCTTGCACTTCAATGTAGCATATTCAACAACAAATAAAATAATGTATGAGGCAAGGTGCAACAGGTGTCGCAAGATAGTGTAGTTTATATGAAAAACAATACTTCATATGTGATAGCTAGATTCTAGATAATAAAACGAACAACAGAACACACGTTCCCCTCTGTTTGGTTTTACAACTTTAGTAAATTGCTATGTGTATGTTGCGTTACATCAGTATTGAAAGCTGTTGCTAAGTACTTATACAGACAGACAAATATGCGTGTCAAACTGTTAATAACCCTTCTTTACAGTCGGGTAAATAGAATGTAAATGATTTTGATCAAATTCAATACTAATGAATGAAATGAAAAGATGCCTTCTGACGACGACAGGTTTAGGCTCTTCTGGGGATACTGCTAAGCACTTGTCGCGTTATCGTGCATGTGCATCAATAAATACGATGTTTATACATGTAAACTCCGTGATTGGAGAGACCTTTGTGGATCACGCAATTATTGAATTAGGAAGATATGTCATGAAATGAAAAAAAAAAACAACTGGGAATTTGGCCGTCAACTGAAGAAGTCGAAACTAATCTGTACCTTTTTATCTTATGGGTCTAAGTGCGAGCCACAACCCAAATTCAGTGTCCCAAGTCAGAAGCGTTCATTGCATTTTCTTTTCTTTTTCTTTTTTATCTTGAGTTCTGAATCAGCTGGTGGCCGGCATAATGTCAAATTACTTCTACCTTCCATCATTTATGTTAACTCTTCATGTTGGCTGATTGCCAACACACGGAGTTATTGTATGTTGAAGTAAATAGAATATACGATACCCAAAAATACAGGTAAATAATGTACCTACAAAATACTCCTTGCACCATATTGAGCATACATACATATAAACCCATATGAAGTCCCACTGCTGGGCACAAGTCTCCCCAGTAGAACCTACTTATTATAGATCCTGGGGGTAATTGCCATAATCGCCACGCTTGGCTAGCGAGTTGGCGATCGCAGTAAGGCTTTAAAGTACGCAGAGGACGTTCCTGTCCGTCCTCCTGGTGGCACTATTCTTATGCCGGTACCACACGGCAGCCATAGCCCTACTTCATTTCAGAGAAAGGTGCCCTTAAATTAAACTCGGCTACTACCACACGCGTCGACTGCTTCAACCATTCCCTTAGCTACTTAACTATGAATAAAGATAAAACTATGCATTTTAATTATCATGTTGTCATAGATTGAATTTTAATTATATACGTATATGTCAACTTAGTAAATGGAGGCATAACAAGCTTTTAAAAAACATCGGACCATGATTCGTGGGAGATATAATTAGTTTCACCATGTTTCATTATGACAGGCAGATTGAAAAAATCATAAGCCATAAAAAATTACAAGTGAACCGGAAATGCAGATCGTAGACGGAGCGCGCGCGGGCCGGACGTGAGCCCGCGCAACTGGGTCAGTTTATTTCTGTTTTGGCGGGAACCTGGCCGGAAGGGACGCCATTGTGGATGCGCCGGGAAGCCCGGAAAACAGCCGCCGGATTTCTAGCTAGTGAAATATTACACGGCAACTACCGCAAGCGATGTCTCGAGTATATTGTCTTGATGTTGATGTGGATACATCTCGTATCAGATTCGGTCTTTTTTCTTCGGAACTTTGAAGGTAAATGTAGCTGAACGATTTAAGAAGCTAATTTCATTGTGATTCCTAGATCTACTATCGAGTAAATGTATCTTCTTGTTCACTAATGTTTTCTTGTAACAGGACAAAAGTAATGTTTCTATAGTAGGCACACATTTGTTTTTTTTAAACAAAGCAACAGAATCAAATTAATCGATTCGTGAAGTTGGTTTTCGTGTGAATTCATAAGTATGGGGGTCATATTTACCCCACATGCGGCCGATGCGGGCGTTCGCAATAACATTTCTCGCAGACTCGTAAGGACTCTCAATTAAAATTAATTAAAGACAATTTAGCAATCCCTGAAAATTAATGGCCGCTTGACAATAAACGAGATTTATTAATTGACCAGTATTGTAGGATTCTGAATGTCACACACGAATGTCGTGGTAGTTAGATATACCGTACCTTGTAGGTTAAGGGTACAAGGGATTTTTATTACTCGTACTTTTCTCGGTTACAATAGACACTAGAAATTCTAAATATTTTATTAAAAAATTCGAGATTTATTTTTGTCGTTCTGAAAGGGGTATGGTATGCTTGAACCGACTAACTGATCCATCGCCAGAGGCGAAAGGTAGAAGACACTATTCCGCAATGGACACCACCATTGCGGAATAGTTTCCTTCATCTGACGGAGGTAGATATCTACCTAAACGGTATCTAATATTTACTTTACACTTCAAAAATTTTACTTTTTTTACATTCAGGCAGTCAAAAACAAGTTAAACTAGAGCTGTCGTTAAGCAAGTGACGGCGCGTGCATGATTTAACGAAATGCCCGAAGACTATAGTTCCTAGAAAACTATTCCGCAATGGACACCCTCACCTCTGGCGATGGATCTACTTGACGAAACATCGTGCGATTTATTAGGTGTCAACTCAAAGTGTGGACTGATTCTTCAACTCCAATATTAAAATTAAAACTGCCAATAGCATTCGTTCCTTGATCATCAAACAATAACTTATTTACCAAACAAGCATCTTTTCATGAGCAGATACATTTAGAACTATCTTCTAACTCCATTTGGCCAAACTTGACAAGATACCTATTTAGAGAAAACCGATAATATAAGTTTTGAACAATACATAGGCGTCTTTGGTCGATTTCATAAGACTAGTACCAAGTTGGATCGCCTGTTAGGACTTTTACGATAATTACGTCACGTTGTAGTTCGGTCTCACTGCAGCGTGACTGCACCTTAAGTGGTTACAATTGTTGAATATTGTGTAGGTAAATTTTATGCTAAAATTATATGAGTGCGGTGTCAAGTCGTGGTGACGACCCAAGCGTGACAGACAGGTGCATGCTCACGTTCCCACATTATAGGCACAAATTAGATAGATACAGGGGGCTAGCTCCCTACAATGAGCGAAAATAGGCTAATACACACATAGATACGCACTTACACGGACTGGTCGAACTCGGTCGAATGACAACCAAGACTGCGCACCTCGAGATCGTCCGTACGTATGCGTGGATTTTTGTTGTGCTGTAAGCCGACCTTCTGTGTGTATGTAGGTAAGTATTGTTTATATAGGTGTTGGCGAATAACGATGAACTCACAACTACCATTTATAACAATTTTATACTGCGTAATTTGATGCTAGATAACACATCGTCAAGAATTCTCCCTTATACGACGCAAATGATATTTTTTTAAGTAGGAATGTGATTGGAATTCTTTGTAATTGTACCACGCTCTTTTAGATAAAGCTAGAGCCTAACCTTTAAATGCCAGGTGCTTTGTAAACTATCAATTACATTTGTTTGTGTTAATAATTGTACATGGGTGACCGACCTTTTTAAATGACGTTATTTATCCCCCGAAACCCCTACATACTAAATTTCATGAAAATCGCTGGAGCCGTTGCCGAGATTCAGATTAAATATATAGGTATACGATTTAAGAACTATTGGGGAATTTATCGGAGAAAGTCAAAATAGAGTCAGAAAGAAAGAGTAGCCGAAATAATATCATCGAAGTAAGTAGCGAGTTCCATTATTAAACTAAATTAGCTTTAATTACGTAACTAAGTACTTGAATTTTATTATGCTCTTGCTTTTACTATTGATCCGGCTTCATGATACAGGGATTACTCCCAGAGTCGTAATTGCAATATTACGTATCCCTATAACTTAACTAAGTTCTCGATACCTACCCGCCCTGATCTCTATACCTAATCGCATAACAGGAACGAATTTTCAACAACATTCCTTTTCCAAGGAACTCGGCATAACATCAACAAAATAACTTCAGAAGTCGGAACATCAAAAATCCCACTAATCGTTTTCGAAACAGAGGAAGGCATTTGCGAAATGTTTCGTAGGCTGATCGAGTATTTACTAACACCCATCACAATGCTATATGAAGCAAAATATTAGTGGATGGCAAGGCCGAATTTCCACGAAGTGAGCTCGAAGGAAATGTTTCAACATCGGGTGCGCGCGTCATTTGCGTGCACGCATCATACGCAAGGAAAAGCAATAAAATAATAGGTAGAAATGTGTATTAATATTGTTAATGTTGCCGTAGAATGTCAGCAGATTAATGAGCTCTTGCTAAATGGGTAGGCAATACCCACCTACTTGGTATAATAACTAATAATATCTTTAGGCCACTAACCACTAGGCCAACAGGGCAGTCAACTCCTGTCTATATTCCTTGCCTTTTGTATGTAACGAATAAACTTAAAAACCACTGGGACGGTTTTAAAAAATCTATCATCATTAGAAAGCGATATTATAGGGGAGTAACATAGGCTATATTAGACTGTCAAAAAAATTAGAAATCCCTACGAAAATTACAATAATGTAACTCAAGATATAAAAAACTGCGCACTGACACCCGTGCGAAGCCGGGGCAGGCAGCTAGTTTGATATAAGCTACTTGTAAAAAAATGCTTCATGTTCAGTTCAGGTTTTAAAATATCTGGAGTCTGGACCAAGTGTCTATCTTGCTTTCTTGATCTATGAATTTAAAAGAAGTGGTCTCACAGTAAACCTATTACTCGTAATAAATGAAGTGCGTGATGTGTGTAGGTAACTGTCAAAACTTACCTACATGTTAATATAAATGTTGATAAGCTTTCGCGATTTGTACACATTTTGAAAATATATATATTACGGGTCTTAATCGAGTCTACCCGTGACCACGGCCGTTGCAATACGGTTGAAACGTCGGGCAATAAACAAGGTATTTTACCTTAAATTATTCACGCGATTAAGACCCGTAATATACATATTTTCATAATGATAATATAAATTTGGTATAAGGTTTATTTTATCTAATTGGTGAACGGTTTCAGTTTGAGACGACCTAGTAGATATCTAGACATTATATAAACAAAGAGTTTTAATTATTCGTACAGGGAAACTTAATAATTATGAATATTCAGTGACTTTACCTATTCATAGGTTTCGACGATTCAATTTTGGTCCGATTGGTCCGACGATCCAATAAAGTAAGAAAAAATCCACCTGCTTAAAAAAAGAGGCTTAAATCATGCAGTCAGAGGCATTTTAGTAAGTTCCCTGGGTTTCATGAAAGCCTCCGACTGCATGATTTAAAATTATCTTGTTTTCATTTTTGATTTTATTATTTAATACATTTTAGTGCTTAGCTGTAAAACATAATTAACTGTAACTACTGAAAATGTGACTAAAAAATTAAGTATAAATCGTTATATATCCTAAACGGTAATTTTAAGTGAAAAATTTATGATTAAAAAAACCTAATCCTTTTTTTTAATACCTACCATGAATGATACCCCACATATAACATAGTTTGTTGACTTTATCTTTTTTCTCTATCACAATATAGTGTCTGGTTGACGACATTTTGAATTTTGATTGCTGTAATGTCATTAGTGACACTCGCAAGATTAATACGATTGACGTATAAATCAAAATCTGCCCACGCGTTTGGTCTATATAGTGCCACAAACTAACACACATTCATACATAGACTGATAAACACATTACCCTACTTTTCGTCGCGCAGTCGGGTAAAATAAGAAAGATAGGAGGGTAAAAGGCACTCAAAATATAAATTGAAGAAAGGACATTTATAATCGTAATGTAATATGTATTATGTATCAAAACTACGTGTGGGGGTCTTGTAAGAGAATACGTGAAACGAACGACAACCATATCTTTCTATTAAGTACACGTACATGCCGATACACTTAGTGTAGCTCTGCATGCAATAGTAATATCTAATTAAGTCTTAATGAGACCTTTTAGCGAGCAGGCCGTTCAGTTGATAGTGTACACGCGACCATTGTAGTACCTACTAGTAGTACTTTACTAGTTTGTTGCTTTTGAGTACAGCGACACACGAAGTTATCTTAACCAATCTAAATTAACATAAATACGAAATAATACATAAAGAAGCTATAATTAAGCTGTGGGTAGTATAATTAAACTTTGCTTTCAAAATTTAGCTGTGCCCGCAACTTCATCCGCGTGAAGTTGCTGCTGCTATCTCCCTATTAACTTTAGCGTAAAGGTTAAGTAAGTAGCCTAAGTTACTCCTTATATCCTCAGCTGTCTGTCAGTAAAAGTCTCGTCAAAATCCGTCCGGCCGTTTCGAAGATTAGACGGAACTAACTGACAGACAGACAAAATGTGTTTGTTGCGAATAAAAATTGTGTTTTTGTTGCGAATTGTTGTAGATAACAGTTTTTTTTACTAAATAAGCATTTAGTAAAAAAACTGTTATCTTTACAAAAGGACACTTTATTTTTATTAATTTGTATAGGTAACCCTTTGTGTAAATAAGAATGCAATATATTGTTAAGTAAGTACTTAATCAACAACGACTTGTAATCACAAGCCTATAGAATATTTACGACCATTTCCAAGTACATTCTACATTACCTCTGCCCCCCTAGTAGTCTAATCTCATTAAAAAAATATGCATTCGCGATTTTGCACGCACTTAGATGTCATTAGGTATATTCGATTGCCATTCTATTCGATTAGCTTTTGTACCTTTTGTCTAACAGCTGAAGAGATTTGGATAGCATTTTGCACGACTTACAGATATAATGTAGGTATTCCGGATTATCTCTAAAATCATTAGGGAAGTAGGTACAAATGGAGCCATTGTATTTTAATATAAAATGTAATGTTATCCTTTAAGTGTATATTCTGAAGAAAAGGTTTCATGTCGTGTCTATAAATCCGTTTTTTATAATATTAACGTAATGTTCAAGATAATTTGTAACGGAGAAAGCTGTGATTACTGCTAAGTTCATTTTGCATTTGATTCAGTAATCTCAGTTTCCACCTGTCTGAGATGATGAGGAGACATGGAACGCGATAGTTAGGTAGAACACTTCAATGCAGCTGCTTATAATGAATAAATAATATAATGGTTTAGCTGCATGGGCGTCATTGAAAGTGGTACTTACTTATTATCTAGATGATGGCCGTAGGTACCCAGGGTGTGGGATTTGGAGTTCTAGGTACCCAGGGAAGGGGATTTGTAGGGAAACTCCGCCGGAACCGTAAAAGATAGATACAGTAAGACATATTTGTCCTGTTGAGTCAATTTAGCCGTGTGGTACCGGCTTAAGAATAGTACCACCCCATCTCTCCCCGTGGGTGTCGTCAAGGCGACTAATGGATATCACACCATCCTCCGGAGACGTCCTCTGCGTATTTTAAAGCTTACTGTGATCGCTAACCCGCTCGCCAAGCGTGGCGATTATGGCAATTACCTCTAGGTCTATAATATGTAGGTTCTCCTGGAGAGACCTATGCCCAGCAGTGGGACATCATATGGGTTGATATATGAGTCAATTTCACGATGTTACCTCCCTTGCCCCTCCGAAACTTTATACATCATCGTTCATCAAGTTCATTCTTAACGAAGAAATGAAGGTTTTGTTGTAAAATTCAAGTTTATGATGCGAAATTTTCGTCTAGCTTCGTCATGAAAAATATTTCTTAGTCAAAGCTACTTACTGATCCGATAAAACACAAAACATTATAGAGAAAGTCGATATTGCAAAGAACTAGGTATCGCCATTACAAGGGACAATACTTGAAAACGTGACGAATCCTGAATGCGTATTGTCTTATCTTTTACTTGTTTCTGCAACCCGGTATTTCCTGTCTTTGTTCAATAATTTAACACTGTATCTTTAGCTGTTAATTGTTGTCTTCATAACGTTTCTTTGCAGAAAATGTTGTAAGGTTTTGTATTATGCGTACATAATCAATACTTCTTACGTAAAAACCTTATTATTATGTTCCACTTTATTAAATAATATCGATATCTAATATTAAATAGAAAGAAATGTTCTCAATGATAAGCGTACTGATAAAATCAGACAGTGACTTAAGAAAGGCGACTAAAATTATTGACGCTTTAAAATTACCGTTAGGGTCCAAATGGAAATGGGCTGGATATATCGCAAGAATGCAAGACGAAAGGAGGACAAAGGCCGTCTCATTGTGGATGGACCAAGAGGAACCAGGAGACCTGGCAGACCTGACCATCGTTGGACTGACGACCTTGTTAAAGTTAACAAGGATTGGACAGCCATAGCTCATGATAAAGCAAACTGGAAAGCACTAGAGGTGGCCTTTACTCGAGAGGGGCCCTAACTATTAATTAACTAGTGATTAAGTTATTTTTTATTATGTCGTATTGTATTGGTTCTGGAATAAATGGGCTTTTCAATAGACTTCAAAAAAGAGGAGATTCTCAATTTAACTGTATGTTTTTTTGTGAATTTGTTACCCGATTAAGCAAAGACGGTTGGACCGATTTGAAAATTATTTTTGTGTTTTAAACAGTCTTCTTCCAAGTTCGTCCCATTCTCATCAGATCAGGATCTGATGATGGGATCCTGGAGAAATCGAGGGAACGGTTGGTGCTAAATAAAACACAAAAACTACTGTTTCATGGCACCAACTTCAAAATGTTTATTTATTTTTAGTTGTTCTTTATTATTTTGTCCTTCTTAGTTCCCTTATATTTAATTTTGAATTCGGTTATATTTTTTTGTAAAAAAAGTTTTTATTGTGATTATAATTCGTGAGGTTGATATTTATTTAGTTTTATGATAGTTATAAATTAAACTATTGTTACACCAGCTGTAGCCAGCATGCGTTGTATTGCCACCCTGCCAAGGTTTTATCACAATCTGGTCAATGGTTTCGGAAGGCATAGAGGACAAGCATACAAACATTTTTATTTATATAGGAGTTTATATCTACAGATTATAAACCTATACCTACAGATTATTACCTACAGAAATAGCTTTTAAATTTGTATTTAAACTTCGTAAAACATGCAAATTACCTTGGTACTAAAATTGATGTTAATCAAATTGCATCTTCAGATTATCTGCGTGTAAAACTTATTGAAGTATTACACGAATACCTGTTTTATAGGTATATTTTTATTCTGTTCCCGAACCAAGAATTTATGATAAGATTTTGCCTTAGGCCCAGGTCGTACGGATCCGGATTCCCACGTCAAGTGATACTGTTCATCAAACAGAGTGCGAACTCTTTTTACTCAATATTATTTTCAAATTTTCCTCGCCATCAATTAATTTTCTAAACGGAAGCAATCACACAACAAATTACAAAGATAAACATACATTTTCATAAATCAATTTAAGCGCAAAAGGTTCTAAAAGAACAATTAGAATAACGGTATAAGATCTGAGTAAAAGTAATTGGTGTAGCTTACTTATACCGTATACCGAACACGGCATTTAGCAGTTTGCTCATTAACAATATATTAATCATGGTTGCCGCCCGCCCCTAGTCACGCCTCGGGCTCATTGACGCCTCGGATTGCACAAAGTCCCTGTTACCATAGATTATAGGTGATATTATTTATGACCATAAATTGGCATCGTAATATGGTTTTAAAATTTATTGTCGCGAGATTAGTTCTGATTTTGCTATGTGAACTAGATAATGGGTAATTATAATAATAATATCTAGGGACATCTCACACAACGATATCTGATCCCAAACTAAGCAGAGCTTGTGCTATGGAAACCAGACAACTGATATACATACATTATATATTTCTAAATACATTCATATTATAGATAAATAACATCCAGACACAGAATAAACTATCGTGCTCATCACACAAAGTTTTATCCTGGGTGGGGATCGAACCCACGACCTCTTGCGTAGCAGTCGGATACACTCCAGTCAGTCCACAGAGGCAGTCAGTAATTATGAAATTATCACGCGTAGATAAATTTAAACACACATTTTTTTTGTTTTCGCGGTTTCATCCCGCTGATCGGATTGCGTTAAAAAATAGCCTATAACCTTGGCCAAGGTTCAGATAAGTACGTACCATTAAAAAAACGTCACCTTAATCGGTCCAGTATTTTCAAAAACTCTGTATTCAGCGTTCAAAAAATTTGTACAGCTCATGAGTAGGTCAGACATTTTGACAAAATTGTTGCTAGGTATTCATACATAATTCGGCGATGCGAAACCTGAAGCAATTTCGTCAGCTTGAAATTTGGGCTACCAGGTAAATTAAAAATCGATAGCACGTTCTCGTAAAAGCTAATAATAATAATATCTTGGGACAATTCACACAAAGCTATCTGATCCCAAACTAAGCAGAGCTTGTACTATGGAAACCAGACAACCGATAAACATACTTATATATTTCTAAATACATACATATTATAGATAAATAACACCCAGACACAGAATAAACCATCGTGCTCATCACACAAAGTTTTATCCTGGGTGGGGATCGAACCCACGACCTCTTGCGTAGCAGTCGGATACACTCCCACCGCGCCACAGAGGCAGTCGGCAGACATTTTACACAGAAAACTAAAAGCTAGTGACCTATCGTGAAGAAAGAGGTAAACTTCATTAAAATGACATCAAAGGGCAGAGCCTCGCTTGCATACCCTCTCGCTGAACGAATTTAATTTTTGGATCCACTTTTATTGAATATTGCCCTCGGGTCGGTCACTCGTAACTCACTTACTCTTAATTACGTAAGGTTTTTAAAACTTGTTCAAACAACGCAGTTTAGAGCGCTCGAAGCTTTTAAAATTAATTGTTCGTTATTGGCTTTTACTGGAAAATGGGGCTTTTTCTTATGGTTTTTAAGTACCCGTTTGTTTACGTCTACGAAACTAATTAAAACGAAGACGTTATGTTATATGTTAGTTTTCTTCCTGTAAGGGTCTCTACTGTTTGCGCTTGGTAACATCTCTTTGAGGAAGATATCACCTTATTATTGTTTACTAGCTGACCCGCGAAACTTCGTGTGCGTTAATTTTCCCTGTTTTCGCAACATTTTTCATTGCTGCTCCGCTCCTATTGGTCGTAGTCTATAGTCTATAGTCTTCCTCGATAAATGGGCTATCCAACAGTAAAATAATTATTTTTATTCAATTCTCTTCAGGTTTATAATATTAGTATAGATGCGTCCCCTTAGTTGGCTAAAGCGATTGTAACACCTGTATACTACCTAATATTGCAATTGTTCAGAGGCTTTGGTATTTTTTACCTCCAGGAGCGCTGTACCTATAAAGTACAGCAAGATGATTTTTAACATACTAGTAATCGCACGCTCTTGGCTTATTTACATTACACCAAATAACTTCGTAATATATTTAATTAAAAAAAAAAATACAATTTACCACCTACTTTTGTCACACAACCATTTACCACACATCTGAGAGACCCTGGAGTAAAATAAAAGGTCCGAATTGAAAAAATATGCTTCTGTTGGGTAGCCCATTTATCGAGGAAGGCTATAGGCTATATAACATCATGCTACGACTAATAGGAGCGGAGCAGCAATGAAAAATGTTGCATTAACGAGGAAAATTGACGCAGAAGTTGCGCGGGACAGCTAGTTGATTAATATGTGTTTTGTGTACCTATCCTTACAAACAAAAATACTATGTTTCTAATAAACTGTATTTTCTTAAAGGTCACAAATAAGGTACCTAAATATAGACCTTATTTAAGAGAGAATAACAACATTTCTCAAGTAGAGTAGTAGTAAAAATACTATTTTTCTAATAAACTGTATTTTCTTAAAGGTCACAAATAAGGTACCTAAATATAGACCTCATTTAAGAGAGAATAACAACATTTCTCAAGTAGGTAATAAGCATAAGATCGCCATTATTAACGCCAGATAGTTTGAAGGATAATATAATCCGAGGAATATGGTTGATTGCAGAAAACGTATGAGCCGTGTATATCGACGCGTTGTTGTGGGACGAGATCACGTACCTCTACTTATTGGGGCGATAGTAATTACTGGTAATTTTCTGAAGGTGAGATGAAATATGTTTAAAAGGCTTAATTAAGATGAAGGTTCTCACTTTAAGCCCAACGTAAATTATTACCGGACTAGAACATTTTAGAATTAAGTTTGCCCTTACAAGGTGTATTTAATCAATTCTAATTCATATATTCTATCTATAAATTATATAAATCAAAGACGCGTTAGTCATTTGTCATTATCATTTGTAAGTCAACAACGGGTGGGCCGATATTCATGATCTATGATTAGGTAGTTTGATTTGTCTCTGTCCCATAAAGCAGAATAACTAAGTAATAGAAAAAGAGAAAAATTGCGAGGTGGTATGAAGATCGCCGGTACAGCTAGTTTCAGATTCCTACCTATAAGTACACTCTTAATAGCTATAGTAGTTGACATGGTTATCTATTAGGACACCCGAATTAATAAAATAATCGACAAAACTTCGTTCCAAAGTCTATCAAAATATTATATGAATCTAGGCCATAGGCTGTGACCGATCCGATTCTCAGTCATTTAGGATGAATTGTTTTCCCTGATAAATATTGGTTAGTTCCTGAATCCTTATCTGACATAAGTGTGCCCTTGGAATAATTCTAAATTGGCTAGTGTTAAGCACCTTTTATGAAGATAAACTATAATATTTATAATGCAATAATGCGTGATTCAAGTTTGAGAAGTTACAATTGGCTATATTTCAAGTTAAGAGCAGATTTCAGATTAATTAATGGTGACAGACAGATTGTGACAAATCCAGTGTTTATAAGGAGGAAACGTTGCTGATCGGCCAATATTTAAGCACATAGGTACTTATAAGTTGCCTTTGTTGTAAGTATATGCTCCTACTATGTTGTTAAAGGCTGATTTTAGTTTATCACATTTTCTAACTTTTTAATAATATAATTTGCATCAGTCCTCCTCATGGTGTATAGTACATTAGTGGCAGCCCATTACTTCCATATCAAGTTTATTTATTGTATGTTATAGTGTTCCATATATTTAAACATTGTAAAATTGGCAATTTGAAAAGTGTGGCCGCAAATTTTTATTGCTATGTTCTTTGCCGGCTTTACCTATTGTTTGCGAGCTTGGCATTACATGTAGAATCCCGACGTTATAACAAGTCTTGTTTTACATCCTAAGTGAATTTGTTTCCATCCATTCCAATCTAGGACAGCAGTTGTTGTTCTGAATTTGTCTGTAACCTGAGTCCATGTTATGAATATTTGCAAAATTCCCATAAAATTAAGGAACTACTACACGGGGCGGAAGCCGAAGGCGTAATTAAATAATCCCAACTTTGATCTCAATCCATTTTTAAACGTGTCAATGTTATCCACGTTATACTTTCTCTTAAAGCTCTGCTATCGCACTTAAATATCATTTTTATACCTTAACGTAGGAAGTAATGATTCTCTTCCTTCCTCCTTATTAAAATTGGCAATAAACTTTTTTTAAGTACCTCTTTTATTTTAACGGGTACAAGTATGAATGAACAGAACGGAAGAACATTAAACATCTCCGTAGTACAAAAAAATGTTATTTTTTTAATTGATTAAAATATCCTAAAGGTTTTATTGGAAAAGCGGAACTTTCTCAACAACGGACAGTATCGGCTTGAGTGCATGTGTGTGTATTTTGAGTATTTATAGTAAAACATGTTGAGGTGTGTGACGGTGTGCGTGTTCAGGATCAGTGGCCGGCGCGCGCGCACCTGCCGCGCGGTTCCCACGCCTCGCCGCCCGCGACTCTACCCCGCACTCTCCGTGACGTCACATCCACATAAACAACGGTCCGCAACACGAAGCTTGTTTTGTTTTTTGACGATTGCGTTTACGAATTTATACGAATAAAATTAATTTAAATATCTGATTAATTAATTGATAAAACATTTTAATTCTCTGTAATAAATAGGCAAATGTAATAGATAAACAAAACAAAAACGATTCGATGGAGTCAATTTAACTTATTTAATTTGAATAAAGAAGATAAAATGATTGTAAATATCCGGATGTTCAGATGTTTTACATTGCGATATTTATTTACCTGGCTGTCGAGCTATTTCCGCTCTACCTCTAGCATCTTGGTAATCTAGCTGAAATTAAATCGGTAGGTACCTATTACCTATAGGTAGATATTTAGGCATTCATATATATTCGTGGGCGTATCCAAAATCATTTGGGGGAGGGGGGGTGTTCTTAATTTCGGAGGTGATTTAATTTTATTCAATTAAGGCTCAATAAGTTGCCTATCAGACTATAGGTAGTCTTAGGTAGGCCCAAGGTTACTAAAATTTGAAATGCATTCTTTTGAATCAGTGTACCTAACTATCAACTAAAAAATAAAATAATTTTAATAGCTCAATATAATTAAAAAATATTGTAAAAGAGTGTACTATAGCGCACTCTACAGAAAGTGGCAATAACTAATTTGAAAAGTTACTCCACGCCATCTAGCGGCAACTGCAAGAACTACGTTGCGGAGAAGTTGCTCACCTACTTCGTTTTTATTAATACCAATAGATGGCGCTAGCTGCTGCAATGTTTACAAATCAGTATAATAGTACCTACTTGAATAGTATGTTTTTGCTATCATCTGTAGATTATTAGATAAAGATTAATTCGATACTGTAAATGTTCAAAAAGAAAACACTTTGTTTAACATTTTTTCCATACACCTATTTAATATGGTTTATGAAGGTAATACAACCTAGGCAGGGATCTACTACAGTCGGTAATCTCAAAAATAATATTGTGTCTAGTGTAGCTAATTACTTAGCCAGATATTACTACTTACCGCTCTCATATATCATATCCTAAATACAAAGGTGTTACTCAAACGATTGGAATTTACGGAAGTTCATTTACTTAGCAAGTTAAAAGTGCAATGGAATATTTTTTCAGGATTATTTTTTTCTTCACTTTCGGTAGGTAGATACGAAAGTATCTAACAAAGGTAACTAACAATTGGGTTTTATTTTTATATCTAATTAGGTAAAAGTACCTGCCTCGTAATAAAAAAAAATACCTACCAACATATTTGTTTTTGGCTTCAGATCTATAGGCAGTGTGAAGTCTTATGTGTATTGGGTTGTAGGTATATACTAACTCATTTGCAGCAAGTTGGCAAGCTTTCAAATGTGTTTGGTGTATCATAACGAGTCAGCAACGGATTTATTGCTATTATAAATCAAACTTTAGGGTACAAACTTTGGAACACAGCACAAATTTATTATACTGATCTAGTATTTAAATAGGTAGATGCTAATGTCGAAATTACCTTTATTGGTGTCGATAATGATGTCAATTCCATTTTTTTACCTGACTGCAGATAAAGGTTAAGTGTTTGCTGCGTATGTATGTATCCTTCCAATGCTCATATGTCCGCTCATAACTCCTCAACGGCTCAACCAATTTTAATTACTAAAACGTCATTAGATAGATACATCTCGATGACAGCGTCATCGGGTATATACATTTCTTAAAAAAACATTATGCGCTTTAATGTGCGGGCTGAGAAAAAAAGATGTAGGATCCTCGAGTAGGGTATCAAAAATATTTAAATAACCTTTATATTTCAAAAAGTTAAGAGTAACAAATCATAGAAAAAACATCTTTAATAATAAAACAAATAGTTCTTATTAAATCACCACAACTACCAAATAAAATAAAAAATCTGCCATATTGATAGCATAAAAATAAATTTACACATTAGCTTGGGTTGAAAAACCTTAAATGAAAAGGCTTCATAATTTTTATTATTTAGCCCTATAAAATAATCATTTTATATGTGCGTACAGGCGTCGGGATTTTAGATTAGTATGCAAAGTGCACGGTAGCAGTGGAGTACTGAGGTGACGAACACCCCATTTAGATGCGTGCGCGCATACGAGGACGTGCCGCGCATGCGCCACTATCTTTTAGACATAATAGAGATATCAGATAATAAAAAAAGTATCTTTACCTGGTGTGCATATTGTCCCTTCTATAAAATTATATACTGTGCTATAAGTAGCTTGGTAAAAGCAAAGTTCAGGAGGACAGACACAAGCGCGGATCCAGGATTATGTTCTAGGGGGTGGCACTTTGACCCAACATCGGCCAAGTGTGAGCAGTTTTGCCCGGCAACGCGGGCGGAATGGGGGGGGGGAGGCAATCGCCCCTTGAATCCGCGCCTGGACTGAGAGTATAGATATGAATTTTGCTTTGTTTAAGTAATTGCCTACTTATTTAAGATATTATTTTTAACCGATTTCAAAAAGGAGGACTTTCTCAAATTGGATCTATTTTTTTTTTCTTATGAAAATGAAATGGTCCCATATAAATTTCATAAAGGTCTGTATGTGATAGACAACGAAACTCTTCAATAAATACCAGCAAATCAGCCTTGATTGAAGTCGGTTACATGACATATTTGGTTTAAAAAATAATTCCCATATTGAAAATATAATAAGTATGTAGGTGCGTAGATCAGTCTGTCTATGTAAATGTTCCCACCTATTCTGGTGAAATTACTGGCAGAAACATAATGATCATCATTTTTCAATTTTACCTAATTATAGTCCTTAAGATACGGCAGGTAAGCTAGTTGTGAAAGTAGGGGCGAATAGAGCTATCAACACTTTTACAAGACCGCTTTTAACGTGTGAGAGTACATGAAAAACGTGCAAAATCCGCAAAACCGAGTCTTCGTGAAGTTAAAGCGTACAATAATTCACTAGAAGTTAAAACGTACAATAATTCACACTTAATTAACTTCACTCTAGCAGAAACTGGCTTGCAAATCAGCTAAATTGCCATCAACTCAGAAATAGAAAGACGAAACTTGGGCGTACCCAGGATCATTTCTTGGGGGGGAGGGGTGGTGGTTTAGGTGGTACAATTGACTAAACACCGACCAAATAATAGTAATAATATCGTGGGACAACTCATACAACGCCATCTGATCCCAAACTAAGCAGAGCTTGTACTATGGAAACCAGACAACTGATAAACATACTTATATATTTCTAAATACATACATTTTATAGATAAATAACACCTAGGATAAACTATGGTGCTCATCACACAAAGTTTTATCCTGGGTGGGGATCGAACCCACGACCTCTGGCTTAGCAGTCAGGGTCACTAACCACTAGACCAACAGGCCAGAGGAATGTGTAAATGTGTACTGTGTGCCTACCTTTTTGCAATTTCAGGGGAGTTTCAACCCTCAAATCTCGCCCTCATGCGTACACCCATGAGACAAAGGTTAAGTAGGTAAAGAACAAATTCATTTGAAGAAAAATATATTTATTAAGAAGCTATACAATCAAATTGAAATGACATTGAAATCCGCCTTAAACCTACCTATTTAGTATCAGAAAGGTATTTTTAGACGAGCACTCGTAGATAATGGGCACATCGCATTGGCGTGAAATGTTTAGATCACACAATCAAACAAAAAAGAAAAACAGATCGCTAAAATTCTTTCTCTTTTCGCACAATTGCTTTAGCATGCAGATGAAAGAGTAGGCAATATGTAGATATATCATTTAAGATAAGATAATTTTTAATAATCTTTACTATGGGTACAATGTAAACAACAAAAATAGTACCTAGTTTTACGCGTTAGTAGGTATTGTATTTGGGCTGCAATAGAGCTGAAAAAGTCTTCTCGACAAAGGCATGATCAGAAGAATCGTCATTATAAGCATAAGATTTGATATTTAAGAATCCACATCAATGCATTGTAATTGTCATTAATTCATGTAGCTATAGAGTCTATAGACTACCTATTCAATACATGTTTTTTTAATAGACTTAGATACCTAAGTGTACCAAATCAGAAAAGTCATCCTATCCGAAGAACAAAGTTATATTTCGCTTATTACACTACACTGAATCAGGGACCCTAAACTCTTACAAAGAGAGGTGTAATAAGAGTTAGGGCCCTAATTCTCTAACAAATTGTCAAGGCCACCTCAATTTAGGGCCCTGATTCGGAGTAGTGTAATAGACGTTTATCTGCTAAATCTACTTTACAGGAGAGCGATTTTGATGCTGTCTTACTCAAAATTTACTGTTATTTCTTCAGTACACTTCACACATTTGAACAAACAATATCATAACAGAAATGTTGTGTAAAACCAACTTCAAATTGCTTTTCTGTAAAGTAGAAATGTTGGAATGAGTATATGCACTAAAGAAGTAATAATGAAAGAGGAATCCCATTCTATGAGACCTCGATTGAAACCCTGGCGTACAAAAATACGTGCTAACCAATAAGTAAACAGCGACCATCATTAACCGACACGTGGATCAACATGTCCGCCGACTGGTCCGCTCAAGGTACTAGGCGCACAGAGCTCTTGAAGAGCTTTCGTTCACTCGCGCCCATTCAACAACCGCTTTTATGAATGAACCTGTGCATGTGTGAGTATACCGATCATACTGGCGTCTGTTTGTGTGTTTACATGTGTTTATTTGAACCAATGTGGTAGGCATTCATGAGAATTTTCTTGTGTCAACAACGACGGGCTTCGACGGAAATAGTTGCAGCTTTGTACTGCAAAGTTGCGAACTAGACGTATGGTAAGTTTTAGCTTTAAATAATTCGCCGTTACCGTTTGTGAATGTATGTACACAATCCCTCTCAATAATAATAATAATAATAATAATATTCTATTCTTGTGCTCCAACTACGTTGCTTTAAAGCTTCATCAAAATCCGTTTAGTAGTTTAAGCGTTATACAAGGTGTAAATTAATCCCTGTTCGACCCTAAAGAGGTGTGTAGGTATTCTGTTAACAATGCTTATAAAAAGAAAAAAATAATAACAATATTCACGATTTAAGATTAAAAAAAGTTAAGATTAAATCTTAAAAAAATTTAATCTTAAATCGTGAATATTTTTTTTTTTTTTTTTAAGATTTTTATCAACATTGTTTTGCTTAAAGCCTCTCTTTACAATCAAAACAATATTTTCCGCCTTTACATGTTCTCCCTTACGACTAGAAGAATCTCTCTATCAAGAATCTTCCTTTTTAATTTATAAAAAAATGACATAAATGGAATGGGAACATGATACCTAACAACACATTAACGGGTCGGACAGGGATTAAATATACATACTGTAGAACGCAAACGATCATTCATTCATCCTCACAATTTTTTCGTAAGTATTTAGAAAACACGAATTGAATTTCAATTAGGTACATTCGTGCCAGCTATATTGAATATTGAAGTAGTGACTCAATGTGATCAATGATTATAATATCAGTGATTATTTCAACTTATCATGAACTACATTCATTTTCCCATAACGCATTAAACGATAAATCTAATTAATATGAACTTGTCGCCATTGATTATGGTTACAACATCTGACGCGCAAGTGGTACAGAGCTTCGACAATCCACATGTGTGCCTACATAAAAAAAAAAACTTTAAAAAAGCATTTGTAAACAAAAATAGACGTTATGGCATAAAAAATAAAGATTAATATCATATTATAAGTAAACCCAGGTGACATTTGAAACTTGGTTTCGACTCGATCGAGCATAAAAAACCGCTTAGCACGCTATAATATTATGTTACATTTTAATGACGATTTTTATTACCGTATACATCTACAATAAATATCTATAAATACTTCCAAATATGCAGTTATTGTTACAAGATGCTGCTAGTTTTTAAAATAATATCTTGTTTTAAATAAATTTTATTGTTCGATCCAAATTAGGAAATGGCGAACCCATTAAGCTGAATTCGACAATACGAATTTAGAATAAAATTTAAAACAATTCAAAATAAATCTATTTCTATATATGTATATACAGCGGGAGCCGTGTTTGGTTTCATGATAAGACAAATTGACAAAACTTCTAAAATGAATAATGTCTATACCTACTATGCGTTTCAAATGAGAAGATAATCGCGATCGCGTCAACTTCACTCTGTACTTGTCAAAATTGTACCGCTAGGAACAAAAACTCTCAAGTCTGGTAAAGTATGTATGTGTATGGTAATGGAACGGATATAATATTTATTTTCTTTGAACTATGTACCTAACATTTTTCTTTATTATAATATTATTAGTATTCTTTGTTATTTAATAAACACCAAACAGAAATAAGTAAATAGGCAAAATATAAGAATATTCTACAATTTGGTGGTAGGTATCTACCTGATATTTTTTTTAACTAAAACATATCTATAATAATAAATAGCAAAATAGAGTACTTATTTATAGTTCATTAGAGTAGGTAGGTACTTCTGTGTAATACTAATGACACCTTTCTACGAATCATTTTATTGTTGACCTTACGTCTTAAAATGAAGTTGCAGTCGTAATGCGAATCAAAATGTCGTCATGACAGTTATCAACTCATTTGAAACGCATAGTAGTTGAATTATTATCTTTCCAAAACACATTGCATTATTGCGTAAACGAGGCACTGTGGTATACCTAACTGAAAAATTACAACAAAATTAAAAAAAAATTAAGATGTATGGCAATTTTCCATTTCCGAGTCTGTACGTAAGTAAATCTCCATTGAAGTATTTCCAACTATTGATATAACAATGTAAAATATTTGAACTCAACATAAAAGAAAAAGAGAATAAAATCTTTTTCCAAGTTAAGTTAAAATAAATCCTTATTCAAATACTAATTCAGGCTTACAATTTATTTAGTAGTTCTACGAATATTCAGAACAAAATATTGCACCCACAATATCTACATATAAATGAATGAATGAAATGACAGACCAACAATGTAGCGCTCTACCTACAACTTAGCGGAGTGTTTGTAAACTAACTGTGAAATATTGTTTTCCTAGTACCGTCTGTAACTTTAGTAGTTATGTGACTAAAGTATACACATAGAGCCGCAGTTTTGGCAACATCCTGTGTAGGGAGCAACATTCGTGGGAAGTGGACACCCCAACATCCTCCCAAGTGGACACGCTGCGGCCAGAACGGCTTTTCGCATTTTTTACTGCATTTTTATGGATTTATAACAAACTTGTTTATTATACTTTGAAACCACTGCATTAGAATGTTGTGTAACATCATACTGCATAACATGTTAGTCGATATCATCAAAACAATATTAGGTAGGTAAATAAAGAATATTGAAGTAAGTAGGTACTTAACACACTAATATTATAAAGGCGAAAGTTTGTGAGTGTGTGAGTGTGTATGTTTGTTACTTCTTCACGTTTAAATCTAATCTAGATTTTAATAAAATTTTGTATGGAGTTAGCTGACACCCTGTATTAACACATAGGCTAATAAAACGCGGGTAACACCGCGGGGCACAGCTAGTCTATTAATAATGCCTATTTTGGCATTATAAATAGATACTTTAATATGCTGCTCACTAGTTTTTAAGATTCAGTTTTTTTACACATTATTCGCAGGTTCACATTTTCTGTGTGGCACAAAACATTCCTACTAATATATAAATGTGAATGTAAGTTTGTTTGTTACGCTTTCACGTGAAAACTACTCAACCGATCATCATGAAACTTTGTACACATATTCTTGGAGGTATTAGAAGTAGCATAGGATTATATAAAAAAAAAAAAAAAAAAAAGAAATTGCGCGGGTCAGCTAGTATCGGGATATATGTCGACCTATCTAAAGAACAAAGTTACGAGTATACCTGCATAACCTCTACTTAGCAGGAGAGCGATTTGAAGTTTGATTTTCACAACATTTGCTGTTATTTCGTGCGCCTAAGACATTTGTACATGATATTGTGTTGAACGCACGTAGCAAATACTACCATATTTTGTAGAAATAGAATTCAAAACACTCTTCTCTACTGTATAGATTTTGCAGATATAACTTTGGTCTTTGGATAGATGATTGACGTATAGACCAGGACCGCGCCATAACCTCACAAAATTGACCACTCTCTAGAAAGAGACAACGCTACTTTGTGGACTTTGTGGACAATACCTTTCAAAGTCAGGGCCGCACGAGTTTTATCTCTCTTTCCCGCTTTACAATATTTAGCTAGTATTTAAAGCAGTGCCGTTCCAGTTAAGTTTCGATTAAAACATTTTTATATTCCTGTAACTTTGAGATCGATCTCAAAAACGCTTGCGCACCTACTAGAATGACGTTAATTGAGCACTCGAGACGCATACTTGACGCAAGCGTATTTGAGTTCGATCCGAAAGTTACAAGAATACAAAATGGTCGTTTTAATCGAAACATAACTGCAACTGAATTACAACTGCATTGCTTTAAATACGTGAATTGACCCCCAGGTCTATAAGTCGATTTGGGTATGTACAGCTACACTTCAACAGAATTACTTAAAGAACCATAAAGTAAAATATAGCTAAAAAAGTAAAAAGCATAGTTATCACTTATAGTGCAGTAAAGTAGATAGCATTTATTACATATCGGGTACCGAGTGTAGGCAATACAACAAACTAATTGCTACCATTGTTCCTTTTAACTAGAATTCTGTTATCAATTACTGACAATTTGTAATTTCATCATTATCATTATTCTCGACGTTTACACATTGAAACGTTTTATTTATAACCTATTTTTCACTCCAACTCGAAATAAATGTAATATTTCTATCGTCAGTTTATTTCAACTACTGTTTCGAAGACATAATTTTGTATATTTTGTTCAGAGAGTGTCACTAATTGCTTGGTTAACTAGCGTTGTTCACAAATTGTAAACAAATATATTGGAGTCGATGTCCTTCAGTGGTTATTTTGAATGTTGAATTTTACAATCAGCTTTATAACTTGCTAAACATTTGCAAGTATTAAAACTGACACAGAACAAATATCTCTTATAACATAGTCACAAAAGAAAAACGATTAGACCGACATAATCCCAAAAATCTATATATTATAAAGCTGTGATGTTAAATAGCCTATCCTATAGCCTTCCTCGATACATGGGCTATCTAACAGCAAAATATATCTATATTCAAACGCGTAGTTCCTAAGATTATCGCGTTCAAACAAATAAACTCTTCAGTTTTATGATAATAATAATAATAATAATAATAATATCTTGGGACAACTCACACAACGCCATCTGATCCCAAACTAAGCAGAGCTTGTACTATGGAAACCAGACAACTGATAGACATACTTATATACTTCTAAATACATACATATTATAGATAAATAACACCCAAACACAGGATAAACCATCGTGCTCATCACACAAAGTTTTATCCTGGGTGGGGACCGAACCCACGACCTCTTGCGTAGCAGTCGGTAACATTCCCACCGCGCCACAGAGGCAGTCATGATATTAGTATAGATTCGTTCAAAATGAACAAACTAACTTCATTATATTAAGTACGAGTATAGATAGATATAGTGTATTACGGTAGCATCGAGGGCGGTGCAATACTAATGCGATCGGCTAATATGTTGGGAGCTTTGCAATTAATGAGTGCAGACGCCGCGACGAGGTCAACCCGTTTGGAACAGCTCGTGTTACTCATATCAACGTCCATTCATACCTCCACAAGCTCTTGTTTGTTGTATTATTGAAGGAAAATCCGGTACTATGTTTATCAATGAAACATTTGATTAGCCTAGGCGTTTGTGGTTTACTTATATTTCTGTGTATTAGTAGTAGTACATAGTAATAAATCAAAATAACAATATTATTCGCGTTTTTTATTATTATTTCGCATTAGATTATAGGTAGATACTCAGGAACTAAGGGTATGTTCCGATATGATCCGTGACGTCAATTTAGAATACTACGAAGCCGTTTCTTTATAGTTAGCTATACTGGTTACTGTTTAAAACGGAACGCAGTGCAGTATACTGTCATCTGCGTTTTTATATACAACGTATAAGATCAACAGGAAACAAAATTATGTATTATAGTATTTTCAATCTATGGAATTAATTTAAATTAGTGGTCGTTGTTGATCACGTGATCAAAGTACTGAGAGCACCTCGAAAACACCAGAGTTGACCAGAGCTAACAGTACAAAATGGCGATGATTCAGTGGGGTAGTCAGCATACTGTCAGTCATAACGGAACTAATTTCTCCCCAGTTAAAACACGGAACAGTGCTTGCAGTCTAGGTATATCGGAGCATACCATTGACGTAAAGAACAGGACTGCGCCACAACCTCATAAAATTGACTATCTCTAGAAAGAGACAATGCTACTTTGTGGACAACACCTGTCAAAGGCCGCACGAGTTTTTTCTCTCTTTCACGCTTAGCAGTACATAATTTTTTACTTGAAAGGGATGGCGCAGTCCTGATATATGTATACGTCAATGGCGCAGTCCTGATCATACCCTAAGTAATGTTGTGACTGGAATAGACTATAGATATACTACCCGATTGGTAGATCTTTTATTTATATTTTAAATCAGTCTCGAGCTCTAGATGTAACTATGTTTTTTTAATATTAACTAATACAATTAATTATATTGTTTTATTTTACAGAACTTAACAGGTTTAATAAAACAGATTGCTAATTTGCAAGTTTCTATACCTCCATAGACTAAATAATTTGGCTGTTGTAAAAATGGCGGGAAACTAACATGTCGCTATTATTACCGAAGAAATAGACTCTACGAGTGCAAAGTATACTTGAAATACGTGATAACTGGTTAAGAATGAGAATTTGTGATTTAAAGAAGAAAACTTGAAAGAATTTATACTTGAAACTGAAAGAAAATATACTTGAAACTGGTGAATGCACAGAATATACGAGCCATAATCCCTACCGAGTAATATCGGCGGGAAGTGAAAAAAAAAAATTGTTCCAAATTCAAACGTTTTGTTTTGGTCTAGTTTGTAAATGAAAAGTTCTTCGAAGTCTTTCTTTTACTAGAATAGGATTTCCAAATTAAAACGCAGTGATTACTTTCTTTGTGATCTAAGTATCTGTTTTTGTACTTAAAATAATAATTATTTAGCTCACGTGTGTTAGATACGAAGTTCCCACGTAAAATGGAGACGAAAAGAGAAACAATAGGCCCGTATATCGGCCCACCCCGAAGCGACACGGGCACATGGCTGCACTCTGTGTATAGGTCGATGCACTCACGAACATTAATTGCTTGCAAATAATGTTCCGAGAGTGTTGAGAGCAAGATCTTTTGATTGAGCAGTTAATTAGGTCACAAGCCTCTGTTCAACCAAAGGACATACTTTGTTAAATAAAGTGGCAATGACTTTTCGGCAATGATTCTCTTGAAGTGATTGCAAACAAGTTTTTGTTCAGCTTCGTACGAATAAAGCTTTAAATATTATGTCCCACAATCTCCTTAATATCAATTTACATGTTTGAAAGGAAAAGCGTGAGAAACTTATTAAAAAGCTATAAAGGACTGTGTGACTTATGTAAGTATCACGTAGGTACTTAAGTAGAACTTTATGCGAAAAAGATTTTGTTTTTTTTTACAATGTCAGGCTTTCGATTTACGAACTAAAGATTTAAAATATATATTTAAAACTTTAGTAAAAGTCAAAATACGATTAGAAAAAACAAAAATAAGAATACATTTATTTCGGTCTAGGGCTACCAAATAATTCGCGGGTTCGAATCATATCCATTGTACTACCGACGTGAACCTATTCCTTACACAAGCTATTTGATTTAGCTGGAGGGATTAACAGGATTGCTAGTACCTAATGTAGGACTCATAATCCCACATTGCTAGTTTTCATTGATGCTCCGCTCCTATTGATCATAGCGTGATGTTATTTGTCCTATATCCTTCCTCAACACTCAAAACAAACTCTTCAGCTTTATAATATTAGTATAGTTTTTCTCATTGCTCTACTTAGTGCATTTTCAATGTATATGATATTGAGTTTCTTAAAATGTAATTTTTTAGTTTATAAGCGGCGGTAGCCTAATGGCTATGTCGTGGGTTCGAATTCTACCTATTAAACTACCGACGTGAACCCACTCCTAACACAAGTCTTTGAGCTTAGTTGGAAGGGTTAACAAGATTGCTAGTGATGTGGGACCTAATCCCACATTGCTAGTTATCTTTTTTATTTTAAATCAGAAGTCTATTTTTGCAGCGGTAAAAGACTGTGTTGTGAAAGCATGCACTGATGCTTGCTTGTAATAAGGATGCGTCGTATTATTCTATTCAGGCTTCACCTATTTATTAATCTAGGTATAGCCTATACCAACTGGATCCCCGTGCTTCATAGCTTCACAGCAATTATCATTATATCCATAGACTAGATGACCTGATTTCGTTCGATTTATTTGTACCATGTTTCGTTTTTCGTTTTTCTTTTCGTATTTTTCGTTTTTTTAGTAGTAGGTAGTAGATCAAATATAGGTTATTTTCGAAACAAAGTATAGGTTATTTTTTGAGGGAAAAACAATTGAAACTAGGTTAATACTTACATGTCTTGAGTTACAGGTATTATTATAAATATACAAAGTGCAGATTTTTAGGGTTTCGTAGCCAAAATGACAAAAACGGAACCATTACAGTTCCGTCTTGTCCGTTTGTCTGTCTGTCCGTTCGTATTTCACAGGCATTTTACTCAAAGAATACTTAATGAATATTAATTAAATTTGGTAAAAAGGTGTCTTGCAGTAGCCGCTACTTAGATTGATAGCTAAATAATAAAAATAAATACTTTTTGGGGGGGCACGCCATACATGTAACAGAAGCTGAAAAAACCTTTTTTTTCAGCAAACTTCAACGTGTGGTACTTCATTCGACAGGTCTTTCATAAACACTTTAAGGTTTTTAATAAACTTCTTTAATTAAGTAAATATTTTCGGAAAAAAACGCTCCATAAGTTGCATAAATTGTGTCCCCCTTCCACCTTATCTTTTGAACCGCTTAATAAATACTTTGAACTAACTTATTTTAGACATGATCGGATATACCGTCATTGAGTTATGGCTGAAAAACTGCGTTTCTCAACAAAAGGGCGTAAGTGTCATGAACACACGCTCTTCTGCTGATGCAATTATTCAAGGCTCCGAAACCCTACACTGACCATGGTCCGACATGCTCTTACCAGACTTTTTAAAAACAAATGTTCTTAAAAAACCTATGCTTTGTCTTTGCTCTACTCGGCGTTAATATTATCCGTAACCTTTTGTATTATTGCATCACGATTCACCTACCCAGGGCTTATGCTCAGATTAGGTAAATCGTGTCAATAATGACCAATCTGTTGTTAGATATCCTCCTAAGTCAATACAGTAACTATTAAAACTTTGTACCAAATGCGTTCTATGCGATACTTTATTATCACTACTTTTTTTTTATAAAAGACGACTCCGCATTAGGGTACAAGCCCTGTGTCGCCGGGGACTTTACAAACATTCAATTCACGGACACAAAGCACACCCAGACTCGAAAGAACAATTTGTGGATCACACAAGGTGGTGTCATCGAACCCACGACCTCTTGCGTAGCAGTCGGACACACTTCTACCGCGCCTCAGAGGCTTTCTAGGTGCATCTTTAGTTTGATAATAAGATAACATTTTCAAAAATTTGTTTTTAGCGTATGCCTACGTCATAATAACTATGTGTCCTTCAGTCAGTCTCGGTTTCCTCTTCTATAGAAGATTAGGTACATATATAGTATTAGCGGACGCCTCGCGGTTTAACCCGCGTAGTTCCCGTTCCCGTGGGAATACAGGGATAAAAAATAGCCTATGTCACCCGGGGTTAGAGTAGCTTCACAACGATAAAAAAAAAAATCAAATCCGTCCAGTAGTTTCGGAGCCTATTCAATATAAACAAACAATCAAATCTTTCCTCTTTATAATATAGATATAGATTATCAAAGTATTACTTTCTGTTTATATGTCCCTGACTTTCATCTGGCAATATTTACTAATTGAGGACAATTACATGCAATAGTACCTGGGCAATAACTTATAGGACGTACTGCAATAACTCTATGAGTTGAAAGGTCGCGGAGGTGTGCAGTTATGTAGTGAAAACTGCCTAAGTTAGTTATTACTTCCGCTGATTAATGATTATTGAGTTTCCTTCCACTAGAGATTATTGTACAAAAGGTGAAACCTAAGATAATAGATCTAGCGTGAAAACTGTTTGAGTATGACGTCACACAGTCGGTATCTGTTTTTTGAGTGCAGTACACCAAATTAAAACAAATGGTAGAGGATCCCAAAAAGAAACAACCTTGACTCATCAGCTTTATGGATGAAAAGTATTTGATATCAAACTAGCTGACCCAGGCAACTTCATCAGCGTAAATTTTCCACGTTTTTGCAACATTTTTCATTGCTGCTTCGCTCCTATTTGTTGTAGCATGATGTTTTATAGCCTATAGCCTTCCTCGATAAATGAGCTATCTAACATTGAAAGATTTTTTTATTCGGACCAGTAGTTCCTGATATCGTGTTCAAGAAACAAACTCTTTAGCTTTATAATATTAATATAGATGTAATATGATATATAATATATCGCGAGTGGGTTGGTTAAAAAATCCTGACCAGACTAAAATAAAAAGACACCGGTCTTGAAACAGTCCCATAAATCGCGTCTTATAGAAGTATGTGGCCTATTGTACAACATAGACAGGTATGACAATAATATCGTTATCATTTAGGTACTTTACATTTTCATATCTAAAATAAAGACGAACTTATATTTCAGCGCATTAGCATATATACCTACCTACTTCAACAATATTATTATTGGTATACATATAGATAGGTATATCTTAGGTTTTGGTTTCAAATACAAGAGAATGAGATGGTTATTGCCATCTCATTCTACTCAAAAGTGTAAGAGAAACCTGAGAATGGTTCTCGATACAAGCTACCGTAGTGAGAACTGCAGGATTGTTACGAAGCTTCGACTCCGACTCCGACTTCGGCTTCTCTCTCCTCCTCTGAAGATTCTCTATGATCGCGAGTTTCTATCCCGCCCGAGCGAATTTTTCCTTTACACATTTAATATGAATAACTGAATAATGTTTCTTTTTTATCTTATATCTTAAGACTTATCTCATCATAGTAGTCTTCGTCCACCACCTGCGACTCCGATTCCGACTCCGACAAACCAAATTTAAAAACTCCGACTTCTGTTCCGATAAAACCTCCGACGTAACATCACTAGTGAGAAGACCACCAGTAATATAGCAGACAATATCTACTACTACTAATAACTACTAGTCTACCCGTGACCACGGCCGTTGCAATACGGTCGAAACGTCGGGAAATAAACAAAGGTATTTAGCCTTAAAATAAAATATTTACGCGATTAAGACCCGTAGCTTATAAAATTCTATAATGTCTACCTAGCTTTAGATTAAGAATTATTATGATCCCTACAATTGCTGCAATTGTGCAATAGATATAGTTTCATTTCATTATGTCCTATGGCTTTCAAACAAGGCAAAAGTGATTGATACCAAGTAACTGATAGCCCTCTCTCAATTAATCATGATACATTCTTATAAGTGTAAGAGAGACAAAATTGCAAGCTACCGGACGTTAGCAACAAGCCGTGAACAGGACATAGGACCGGACACTCCTCGACGACACAAGCCGGTTCCGTTCCTCACAGTGATTTAGCACGCAGGAGATTGTCATCACACCTAACCTTCTGGTGCCAGGATAACATTGTTATGGTGTTGTTACGATAAATGATTTGTATATCAAACTTTAGTAGTTAAATGTGTTCTTTTGTAGTATGAGTTATGTAATATCTCTGTCCTACGATCATAATATTAGGGGACATTCATTTATTACGTAAGACGATTTTGCCTAGATTTTGACCTTCTTCCTTCGTAATTTGTATTAAGCAGAGAGCTGCTTAATACAAATTACGTAAAATAAATATAGGTACATTTGGTTTGTTTACATTGTTATTTTTTTAAGAAACCATTTCTAAGGTGTTTGTTTTGCAAGGAATCTACTATTTTTTTTAACATAATTTCATTTTCTTTATCATTGTCATCTTTCGTGCTTCGGCAATCGCGCAGATGGCTTTTTCGAAGTATAATCTTAACTTTGAGCCTTTAGTGATCTTACATTAGAACTATTAAGACACAATAATTGCATTTTTGGAAGATAGAAAGTAATTGGCAAGAAATGCCTATAAAATTACTATAACTATTAAGACTCCTTTAAATCCCTTGTAAAAAAAAGATATGATCGAACCCCCTCCCCCCTAAATAGTCGTACGTAACCAATGAATGGCGTATTACTAACTGATAATGTTCAGATTACAGATTATTCACCCGTATAATATTATGCTTTGTTTGCAGCCTGAAATCTTGAATATATTCATGTTGTATTTATAACTGCGAAATTCATAAATAACCATAATTTATAGTGGTTACAGAGAGTAAGGTAATTTATTTTAAATATGTGCCTATTGATCAGTTACTGTTACCATGTTGTTTACATCATGTTAATGTAAGAGTTGGGTATGAGACATTTAAGAATCATTTATACCAAGGCCGGAGATGTGTCGTCGTATCAGTTTGATAGGAACCTATTTTACGCAGAAGAGCGCTAAATTTTGAGGGCGCATCGTCCTATACATACATTATACATAATTTTTGAATGGTTGAGGATCGCGAAAGCCTGCCAAAGGTAATATCTTTTGTTACGTCGACCGTTGTGTAGTAATTTTGTTTGGATGACTCATTGCTTTCCTTCCCAATTTAAGACACATAACAACCTAAATCATCATGATTTTGCATACATTTTCAGAAGTAGGTATAAGATGAACTTACCTAGCGAAGCCTCAGGGTCGGATAGGTCGGAGAGCGACGGCACCTTCTGCATGGTGCGAGGCTCCTCCGCCTCGGGAGGCTCCGTCTTGATGCCGTTTGCAACGCCGCCGCCTTCATCGCACTGAAAGATTACATTACCATTATAATTTGGTCGCCCAATCTCTCACCGATCGTGTCAGATTTCAGTCCAATCGGACGTGTGAGAGTGTGAAAATAGAGAGTGCACTTGTGTTTGCGCATACACTTGTGCACTATAATATCTCTTGCGTAGGTGGCTAGTCTCTAATGAGATTGGCCGCCGTAATCGAGATCGGTTAGGAGATCATTATTATAATAATTTACTGGTATTCAAGAAGAATTTTATATTAGAATTCAAAAAGAAAATCAAAAATCCTCGCTTGTAGGACTCATTAAGAGATGAAAGAAATTGTTATCCAACAGGAATTTATTGTTTAAAGAAGCCAAGACAATATCTCTTAATATCTCTTGCGTAGGTGGCTAGTCTCTAATGAGATTGGCCGCCGTAATCGAGATCGGTTAGGAGATCATTATTATAATAATTTACTGGTATTCAAGAAGAATTTTATATTAGAATTCAAAAAGAAAATCAAAAATCCTCGCTTGTAGGACTCATTAAGAGATGAAAGAAATTGTTATCCAACAGGAATTTATTGTTTAAAGAAGCCAAGACTAATTACACTACTCATTACACTACTCTTAATCAGGGACCCTAATTCCATAAAAAGAGCGGTGTAATCAAAGTTAAGGCACTAATTCTGTAACAAATTTTCAAGGCCACCTCGATTTAGGGGCCTGCTTCAGGGTAGTGTAATAGCCGTTTAAGGCACTTTCTTGCTGACTGTATTATATAGGTAGTCATTGCAAATAGGTAAAAATAATTTTGTTTGCAAACAGTAATATTGGACTTCATTCTCATCATATCAACCCATATGATGTCCCACTGTTGAGCACGGGTCTCCCTAGTGATTACCTACTTATTATAGATTCTGGGGGTATTTACCATAATCGCCACGCTTGGCGAGCGGGTTGGCGATCGCAGTAAGGGTTTAAAGTACGCTGAGGATGCTACTGCCCATCCTCCGGTGTGAACGGACTTTATTCAAATATTTATAAACCACTTATCAATATAATACATTGCTTAATCCGTTGATCACATCATATTTCTTTTTGTATAAGTACATAGTTAGTCACGATAAAAAGGATGGTATACTTAGTAATTGTGTTAGTTTTACACAATTATTATATGCGCAAATACTTCAACAGTTCTCAAGTATGGTGGTTCATCAAAGAGCGCCTCGCCTAGTCGGTGGGGACCCACTGACTATGCGAGGCGCTCTTGCCCGATACGAAAGGAGGATTTCTTTTGTATTGAAAGGACGTAACCGCTTGTCCTCCCCAATGGTGAACCCAACAGTCACGTATTTAGAACCTATGCCGTTTTACCTACATAACTTCAAGGTCCTTCGTCATGTTCTTTTTTTCTGTTTTCACGGCAAGCCGGCGCGTACTGGCGCATGCGCCGTGCGCTCAAAGATGTCGGAAGCACATGCGCGTTAATGCATTTCTAAGCGCAACTCTCTATTTTTTTTTTTTATTTTTTTTTTTTTTAAGACAACTCCCGCAGTAGGGTACAAGCCCTGTGTCACGGGGGACTTTACAAACATAGAAGTCACGGACACAAATTACACCCAGACACGGAACAACAATTTGTGGATCACACAAAGTGGTGTCCCGTGTGGGAATCGAACCCACGACCTCTTGCGTAGCAGTCGGACACACTCCCACCGCGCCACAGAGGCAGTACCATTAAGACAAGACTTTGAAAGTTTGCACGGGCTTGCTGTGAAAACGGGAAAAGTGAATAAGGACCCAGCAAATGTATATTTTTAATAGGTTCTTACTCTTACATAAGGTTTGAACCTTATAGATAAATTTATGTATAAAGCGCAAGCTATGTTTGCTTTTTGATTTTTATTTAGAGTATTCCAGGTATAATGGTCAGGAATAATAAATATCTACTTAGTATTTAAACTAGTTTCTCTTGATTTTGTCCCGTGCGGGAATCGAACCCACGACCTCTTGTAAATAATATTTACAAGAGGTCGTGGGTTCGATTCCCGCACGGGACACCACTTAAAAACCACCATAGAAAGAAAATAATTTATACTGATATTATAAATCTGAAGTGTTTGTTTGTTTGAATGCGATAATCGCAGGAACTACTGGTCTGAATTGAAAAATTATTTTACTGTTGGATAGTCAATTTACTGAGGAAGGCTTGTGGCTATATAACATCACGCTACGACCAGTAGCAGCGGAGCAGCAATTAAAAATGTCGCAAAACGGGGAAAATTTACGCAGACGAAGTTGCGAATCCAACAAAAAAAGATTTTTTCAATTAGGACCAGTAGTAGTTCCTGAGATTACCGCGTTCAAACAAACAAACTCTTCAGCTTTATAATATTAGTATAGATTTGCTGATTGTGGTGACTGATATAAGCTACCCTGTACGTCGAAAAAATGCGGAATTCCTCTTGAAACTTCAGACAGACGGAAACATGGGCATACCTACGTAAGCTGGTACTCCATATAAAACAAACAGTTAGGCCATGATAATGTCATATTTATCTATCTTAGAAACAAACGTAAGTCCCGATAAAATGATATGTTGATACAACTACACGTGATTGGTTCTACTGATTTTATATAGTTAGGTATTATTGTATAACTTTAAATGTGTATTTATTTACGCGTGATAATAGTTCGCAAATTGTGCGAGGTGGCGCATGCGCGGTGCGCTCAAAGATGTCCGCCACGCATGCGCGTTAATACATTTCTAAGCGCATCTGTCTATTTACCATTAATAATAATAATATAATAATATCTTGGGACAACTCACACAAAGCTATCTGATCCCAAACTAAGCAGAGCTTGTACTATGGAAACCAGACAACTGATAAACATACATATATTTCAAATTGATAAATAACACCCAGACGCAGAATAAACCATCGTGCTCATCACACAAAGTTTTATCCTAGGTGGGGATCGAAACTCACACCCTCTTGCGTAGCAGTCGGATACACTCCCACCGCGCCACAGAGGCAGTCAAAATTCATCATCTTTGACAAGATCATAGACAAAGAAAAAAATACCGTGAATAAGGAACAAGGTGGAACCAGTGATGGCATCGACAAGGGTAGACCAAGATTTCCTCTCACAATAAGATCGAGTAATCGTGCGTGATTCAGCCAGATTAGCCTTCAAAATTCATGTAAACTTGTTGGTCCAGCCCAAGGATAGGTAGGTAGGTTTTGCCTTAGAAGCATTAACTCCCGACTACTTATATCCATGTAAACGGTGCGGATCCAGAACTTTGTTCAGGGAGGGGGGGGAAGGCAACGTGTGACTCAAGCGACCGGCCAAGTGTGAGTCGCTCGCATGACAAGGGAGGGAGGTGGGTAATGCTGTCAAAACACGTCGGTACAATGTCAAAATTCCATTGTATTGTGTCCCCCCCCCCCCCCCTAGATAAACGCCTGCCATGTAAACAGCATGACAAGCATTAACAAAAAAAAAGATTAAAAGTTGATTTTGTTTATAAGGGCAAAGCGGTTTTTTATCAAACCATTCCGATTATAGTAAATTTCTAACAAAATCTTCCCATTGCTTTAGGAGTTACGATGGCACATACAAACACAAAAATACACACAGCTAAACTTACAACAAATCTCTTTTTGTCAGAAGTTAATAGTTAAAATAATACTTAATACTTTTAATAACGGATAGTAGGTATCTAAGACACTCTGAGAGACACGACAAAATGACTATAAAAGCTCTTTAAATAAATTTCCTTAAAACCTCATTGTCTATTAAAAGAGGATATATTATTTTATATGGACAGGTACTGAGCTGGCGGTGATGGCATCGTTCTGTCGTCGAGTCAGTATGCGGTACACATACAAGCCACGCTTCCGTTCGCTCTTCGGACATGCGTCGCTTAAAAAAAATATTCACAACACAATGGTTCAAAAGATCCTTTGATCTATCTTCATTCTTATTCAAAAGAATAAAGTCTATGCGAGAAATAAACTCAACAGCCGTCAAGGTTTCGAATATATTTTTAAACTGGTTGCGAAAAGCCGTTGTAATACTAGGCTGGGTCCTAGTTCTGCCTGGGTCTACTTTTGATTGGTCGTGTCTATGTGTTGATCGCAAGGCACGACGTCTGGATTGTAAATTAATTGAGCAGAAACTCAATAAATACAGAAGTTTAATGTATTATTTAGAGCTCTCACAGTACCTAGAGTTTCCTTCCATCCTTTTACTTATGGCACAGATAATATAACCCTATACTAGTACTTATGGCTTGATTCTAACGTAGGTAAAGTCATCTCAATTCTGTCAATGACTTGTTGCAAGTTACTTGGGTGAATAAAGTATTTTAAATTTGAGTTTGCGTTCCATTCATCCGGGAATGAGGCGGCTGAGGATGGCCTTCAAGAATCTTTAGTCACACCTTAAACTCTCAAGGTAATTTCATCAATAGATGTAACCCTTTTTGGTTTCAATCTTTAAAAACACAATTGAATTCGAAATTCTAACGTGGAAATTTTTGAAAAAGGCAATATCTGCAACAGATTTTTATTCCTGTGTTTATTGAGCACTCCATCCACCGGAAGATAAAATCGTATAAAAATCTTCCAGTTACAATACTATAAAATAAACACAGTTATGAGTTGTGACTCACGGACACCTTGTTTAGTTGTGAATACAACACACAAGTCTAAGGGGCGTAACCAATGCGTTACTTTTAGCACCGGCGATTCGCGATTCAGTAGCTTTTTGTAAGCTCGATACAGTCGAGTAAGCTTTTAAACTCGATCGTAGCATCTAGATGTAGTGACTGAACGTTTGTAATATGAATTCGGCTGCAAATCGCTGCGATACAAAGCAATTACATCCATACTACTTATTAACTATTAAAAACTATATTTAAACTGAATAATAGGAAGTTTTTATTTTACAATTAGGTTACTGCACCTACACATTCCATTACTACATCACCCTAAGGTAGACTGGCAGAGAATGCTTTTAGCATTAAGTCCACCTTTGTACAACTTTGTGCATAAAGTTTTAAATAAATAAATAAATAAACTAAAAATAAGACTAAATAAAACTAAGATATATTCAAAAAATTGGCATGGTTCCACAAATACTGGCGGCATTTCCTCACTGTATAGCAATGCTGATGCGAATATCCATACTTAATATTATAAAGCTGAAGAGTGTGTTTGTTTGTTTGAACGCTTTAATCTCAGGAACTACTGGTCCGAATCAAAAAAATCTTTTACTGTTTGATAGTCCATTTATCGAGGAAATAGGAGCGGAGCAGCAATGAAAAATATTGAAGTAATTTTTATAGGCATTTCTTGCCAAAGACTTTACAAATACAATAATTACATTTTGAAAGCTACGGGGGCCTAACCCGTAAGCATTAAGAGATGGAAGAATTTGATATCTAGTAACATAGTCCAGATAGGTGGTTCGCTTCTGGCCCCGGTTTGGCTACGGAAGTCTCGGGTTCGATTCCTGGGTCTGGATTTCAAATTTTTCTATCTTTCAAAATGCAATGAAAAATATTGCAAAAACGGGAAAATTTACGCAGACGAAGTTGCGCAGGTCAGCTAGTATAATCTAAAAGTTATCCTTGCAGTAATTATCTTTGACTTTATTGATATAATTTGCTAAAGCATATGTTTGAAACATTCTTAAACATCACTAAAATAGGCGTTGTTTGTTTTAAAAGAGGCGTGAAGAAGCACCTTGCAGGTGAGCAAGGTAAGGCCTTGCGTTTGGACTCTATTTCCACATAACATCAGGTGGAACGGAGTCATTTGCTTATAAAAAAAACGTACAGAATATTCATTGGCAAAACGACGTTTCAATGTAAACAAGTTCTTAACACACTGTTTCTTAAATGGTTAAAGGTTGATACAGATCTGCAAAACTACACGCTATAGTAAATCGCCAGACAAATAGCTGTTATAGTAACAAAATAACTATAATTATAGCCGCCGACGTTATAAGTATCGCGTGTGCTACTTACAGAATATTCGCGTGTGCTCGCTGACCCTACTCAATTGAATGTAACGTAGCCCATGACACTGCTCCTAATCACAAAGTATATCAATATGGTCCAATAAAAACGTCAAAATCGAATCAGCGTCCCCTCGGCCCAATCAACGAATGTATTACATACGTTACGACTCTATGAGTCCCCTTGTCAAACGTAATGCTGTATTGAAATATCGTAATGATTTGATTTGATAAGAAGGGCTATTTTGATTTTCATGCACTTCTTAGCTTCCTCATTTTTCATTAGGTAGGCAGGTAAATCAAATTTTAGCAGGTAGACATTTTCTTGAGTTTGCAGTTGAGAGTCTACAACATTCAAGTCTTTAGTAAAGTCCATGACAGAAAGAAGTGCTTTCTCCAGACTACAGCGTTCAAATAAATCAAACGTCGACTTTTAAAGTTTTCTGTAGCATGTTAAACCTATGGTAGCTACACAATTCGACAGGGGAATTAACGCAATCGATTTACCTGTAAGTAATACCTACGATGAATCGCAATACTATCGAAACAAATAATGCATAGCGTAAATACTTACCTAGTATGTTATACCCGTGACCACGGCCGTTGCAATACGGTCGAAAAGTCGGGCAATAAACAAAGGTAGGTATAATAAAATATTTACGCGATTAAGACCCGTAGCTTATAAAATTCTATAATATGCACAAATCGCGAAAGTTTACGAACATATATTACCTAGCATAATCCCGTTAAATCCCACGTCGAATTGATTAAACCAATTAATGTTATACTTAATATTGAAGATGGTAAACTGTTCAAAGGCGACAATATCGACATCTTAACTGAATGCAGATGGCAGAATAATGAATTTCTTATTCAGTGAGCCGTACATGTTGATTAACCAGTAAACACTCACGGTGTATTTCTGTTCGGTTCGAAGTGTGGGGTCGGGTCACCCCTAGCTACTGTGTCTTGGCACGTGATAACCAATATAGGAGGGCACGATCCCAATTCACTCGAACACCTCTTATTACCCTGGGCTGTCGATTGATGTGTATCCGACTTGTTTTTTGTACCATATTAATTATTCAGGGATATCCTCTCTATAAAGGGAAGATAGGTAGATTTATTTGAGTAGAATGATGTTATTTTTCGGGTAAGTTACTAACTGTAAATGCTATAATTAGAGACGTGAAGCACGAGCCTTGTAAACAAATTTATGTTGTGTTATTCTGCTCACTAGAAGAGTCATCATCATTTGCCAATAATTTATTGTTGTTGGCAGCATTATAGTATTGGTGTTATTCACTTATACAATTTTACTTAACGCAATACTTTAATATATAATTTGCAATGAAATTTGCGAGTATTGAACTAAAGATTAAGTCGAAATAGGTCTGTCTTTGATCAACAACTAAAGATAAAAGTAGTAAAGAAACACGAACGTGTCCGTTACATCAGTAAGACCGTTTACAGGAAAAGGGGACATTGCGAGTTAAATCACTAGAGCGTTAAGAGGGGAATGTATGACCATAAAGTTTTCTAATGGATGGCGTGATTGTGTTCACATAGCTGGGGTCGCAAAGACCACACATCGAGCACATCGAGCAAATATGTGCAATGTCTCACATGAGTGATAACGGGTTAGAAATCGAAATTAAGTAGATTATGGTAATTTTATTAAAAGTAATAATATCTAGTTAACGGCCCACCCCGGTTTGCCCGGGCTTTTCTCCATTCTCATCTATAGTAATATAGTATACGTGTTCTTTACATTATATAAACTTTGACTAAGGAAATCTTTAAATGATAGTTAAAACTTTGATTAAACAGGGTGGACTAAACCAATGCCACTCGGAGAGAAAGTACCCCAAATATTTGAGTTCGCGATTTTTGCTGAAGGAAAACCTTCTTTTATTTTTTCAAATATAAAAGAATTTCTCTAGTAAACATTCAATCTAAATGAAGAAAAATCGAATAAAGAAAAGGTAATACTTAAATTAAAAATAAATTAACGTAGTTTTTCAGCTATAGGTACTTAACTAGGTACCTAAGTATGATTTTGCTGTTTACAATTTTACATTAATTATTTTTATATCATTAACTTAAATGCGAATCACAATACAAAGATTAAATCTTATCATAAATTAATTCCATATCACTTTGCTTAAAGTGATGACACAGTAGATAAATATTTTTAAATATACTAATAACCACCCGCTAGTGGCTTCTTTACATTACACCAAACAACTTTGTAATGTAAATTTGAAAAAAATACATATTAACCCTTAACCACCCACCACTTAGTTTTGTCACATAACCCACACAACCGACCACACGTCTGTGAGACCCCGGAGCAAAATCATTATTTTTTGTCAGGTTTAGGGCTTCACCTCACAATAAACAACAATTTTAATCTAGTAAAATCGTCTGTAGGTGCTTAAGGTCATAACTCTAAAAACAGGTAGTGGTTAAGAGTAAATATTTTTCTAAATTGATGTTACAAAGTTATTTAGTGTAATGTAAAGAAGCCGCGAGTGGGAGGTTATTAGTGAGTATATTACAAATTGTTAATAATTTATATTAATTTTTATTGAAGATTTTTTATTTTTATGAGGATACAATAAAGATTTTTTTTTCATTATATTATCTATAGATTTGATATCAGCTTTGTAAATTACATTTATTGTCCCCTAATAGAGATACTTATCTAAAAGAAAGTGCACTATCAGTTGAAGTTGTTATAATATACCTAAGTAGATATTATAATAAATACTGTGTATTATTCAGAACAACTACAGACATACTGTCCACTTCTTAACTGATAAACAATCCGTTGTACACGATAAATACCACAGTATATAAATAAATACTTACGTACCTATAAAATAATGCATTGTGCAACAAGGTGCAACATTGCATCTCTTTTTTATGTTACATTTCCAAAATCTAATATTTAAGGTAAGGGGTGTCTCATCAAAACCAATAATTCCTTTTTCTAAAATAATAAAGCCGTGAGGTGTCGTGGCTCACTAGATAGGAACGAAGTTCCTTGTTCACAATTTAAAATCCGTTCGGGGAACACGAAAATCTTACGCTTTCTATTTAACGTTACGGACGTTTTTACCGGTTAGGGTACGCCTCTGCAACGCCCCATAAAGAGCTTCGTTCCAAAAAACATTATTTTCTGATCTTGACGAAAATATTGAAACCTGTTATATACCTACTTCATTAGATTTGTTTCAAAAATCAACAATTCTATGAGATACAAAACCCCTTTTAAAATCTAATTCGTATCAAAATCCAATAATTTCGCAGCCAGTAATAAGATTTTTGTTTTTTCTGTAAAACTAATTAAAATGGAAATATTGGTTTTTGATCAGACACTCCTCTATCTATGTATATTAGCTAAATACAATAAAGCATAGAAATGCCTATGCAATGTTAAGTAGTCCAACAAATATAAAGCATATCTGTTACATACAAAATATTTATGTACATAAACATTTAAGTACGTAAATATTTTTTAGCTGTGAAAAAGGCGGCAATTTGAGTTGTGATCATTTTCCCAGCTCCTCATATAGCTTTGGAAAATGTATCAGACAGACAGTACAGTATGGATTTTTTGGGAATTAAGGAATTGGAAACATCGGTCAGATTGCCATGAAGTCCAAAAAAATAAAACGAAGAAATTATCTACAAATAACATTTTTAACGCCACGAAAACATCTAAACAGCCAATACGAGATTCTAAAAAAAATTATCTATGGTCGAGGTTAATTGTCTATTTGTCGCTCGTTTAGAAACGTAAGTGAATGATAGGTGCGGTGTCGGGAACTTGTCGCCTTGCATCAGCCGCGGGTTTTTAAACGTGCCCTGATTTATCTACAGCAGTTGATCCCTTGTAATATATCGCCCTTCAAAAAGTTAAAAAAGTAAGTTGTTGCCAGAATAAATTGTATTTGTATTGTCACTGTGAATGAAGTTTGTTATAAATAGACGTTAGGCGGTAGAAATCTGTAGATTTTACGGAAAGGTATAAAAGCATAAAGTAATTATGTAAATATTTGGGTAAACGTGTTTTATTTTATTTTTATTTTTTTTAAGGACTTCCGAAACCATATAGCTGGCAGCTTCCTCGTACAACGCATCAGTATTGCTATACAGAAATGCTGTCAGTATCTGTGGACCCATGCTCTAATATATTTTAGTGTCAATTTTGACGTGATAACGTTTTATAAACCGATGACCGACCGATTAGTTACTAAGCAGTTACGTTATTGATTGGTTGCTAAGCAACAGCTAATGGCGATTGCAGCGACATGCGATACAATTGGAACTAAAGCTGTCACCGTTATCATGTAAAATTATCGTCCGTAAACCGACTTTTACAGTTATCCATTTTTTTTAACTTCAATTATAGTTCTAACATAGTTTGTGGAGTAATCTAGTTTTAATTGTATGTAATAATACTAGATATAAATTTGTAATATTAGATTTTTACACATACAAGTGGAGTAGAGTCCGTAGCGGGAACCGGTCTCATTCCTTGTCATCAAATATGTTAAGGCGTAAGCAATAATCAAAATATAATCTCAAACATGTCAAGAAAAGTGCGCATGCTCTACCATAATGCCTAGGAGATTGCGAGGGAAATATTACTAAATGTCACAATAAAAAAAAATCATGCATAGGTATATTATAAACCAATAATAAAAGTTCACAACATCAGCTTTAGAAGCATTATCTAAAATTAGTTTCATCTATTCTTAATTTAGACTAACGAACTTAAATATTTATTGACTTGAATTAATTTCTTCATCAACAACGTCAATGAACCAAATTTTATGTTTACATTTCATGAACAGCAAATTCTTATGTTTGAGAGTTTTTAAAACGTTTAGAAAGTTTGTTCATGGAAGAATAGGTAGGTAGTTACCTACTGTTACCAATTCAGACCTAGACTTATAAGGAATTGTCAATAAACTCACTAGAAAATGAATAAGACTCATAAGATATGCGAAATCAATCAATCTAATCAAATAATTACTCATTTCTTTTAATATTTCCAATTTCTTTATTCATATCAAATTGCAAATGTTTATGAATTCACGGATTACAAGATTGTATTTTTTTTTTGTAAAATGAAATCATTTTCTGAAACATTCACACATATAACATTTATTTAAATAAAATATTATTTTTCAATGCTTTTCCCGAGTTTTTTAAGAAGAAACCATTTAGCAGCCATTCCACCTAAATTAAGGCGCGAAATGGCATTTGCCAAAGGCAATATCGGTTTCAAAATCTCTTAAATTACAGTTCTACATCGATTGTTACAAGGTAGTGTTATTTACAAAACATATTGAACATTAAGTTTTATCAACGTTATGTGTGCACTCGATGTATTTTGCAGAAATATGTTATGTCGTAACGTTTTATACGACTGTTTTAAAGATTGAGCTATAGGATCTACTTACTAAGTATAGACTAATTCTATTACAATAATAAATAGTCGCAGATTAAATAGTATTTGATTAGCCTTGTTTTTTCATGGTTTCTTAGAATAAAAGCCAGCCTCATTTTTATTTTTTTAGGTTTTTTTTAATATATTACGCTCAAACTAATTGTGAACTGTATTGCAGAATAGAAATACAAATCCCGGGCACAATTTGAATCGGTGTTGGTTAAAACCCCACAAGTAACAGTCTAAACGAAAATATTTTTTATGCGGTTTTGTATATCTTGTCTATGGTCATAATAGATATGACCATAGCCAAGACTGTAACAAAAAAAGCTAATAAACATTTAAAAAAAATGGAGTGATAAGAAAATTAATTACTTAAGTTCCTGAAGAGTCAAAACAAAGATTTTTATCTCTTACCATGGCCCACTAGTACTTTGGAAAGTATAGATGACAGGGAAGATGATTGTGTTTAACAAGTTAAAATGCTAATATTTAAGACTAGCTGACCCATGCAACTTTGACTGCATAAATTTTCCCCGTTTTGCAACATGATTCATTGTTGTTTCGCTCCTATTGGTCGTAGCGTGATGTTATATAGCCTATAGCCTTTCTCGTTAAATGTGCTATCCAACTGTAAAATAGTTTTAATCTCGGCAACGGCTCCAGCGATATTCATGAAATTTAGTATGCAGGGGTTTTTGGGGGCGATAAATCATAGATACCTACGCACTCTTCTACTCCACCGTGGGCTTAAACTCTACACCTTACTTTTTAAATAAATAGTTCTTTACAAATACAATAATTGCAATATTTGTAAAGTCTTTGGCAAGAAATGCCTATAAAAATTACTTAAAAGTTCTTGGCATCGAAATACGTAGAACTTTAATGGTAACGTCGAAGAACCATTTAATATGCGGTAGGTACTTTGTAACTTACATAAAAATATTTAGAAAGGTGTCACTACACTACACGACAGTAACCTAAAAATACCATAAGGATAATTATATAAAAAAATCAGAGCAAATTCATCATATCCTGTGAGGCGGACATAACTAGCTCCCTTTAATTAGTAGCCGGATATCGTCTACCAGGGCCCTAATGAGACACGCACGGGTGAACCCAATCGTTCCTTATTATATAAATACTAGCTAACTAAGAAAATAGGAGAATTTCCGATATTTTCCTTACATTATTGGTCAATAAAGTTAGAAATAAAGAAAACGGGGACTAAAGCGACTATGGATTATATGATACAAGCGATGATTAGATAATTGGATACAAGCGCACTGTCCACTGTGACCACAGCCGGTGCAATCTGGTTGAAATATCAAATTTAGCTTGTACTTGTAATCATGCAACGCGAAAGCCTTAAACTTCTATTTAAAATACTTTATCAACAGTATTTATTTTTGTAACTGGCGAATGCTTTATCTGTTTTTTATTCTACATATTTACAAAAAAAAATGAAAGACAAAACATTCGGTAGTTAAAACGCTATTATAAACTAGGTAAGTATCTATTTTGAATTAGTAATAGTATGAATAACCTATTTAAGACACAAATTCGTCTGGTAAAGGTACATTATCTCTATAGCGCACAATAATGTAAACATAGGTAAGTAAATGGAGTGGGAGTTTAGAGATTATATACCTACAATGTAAGAAAACAAACTTCAATCATAAAATAACTAGGCTAAGTAAACGTATGGTATATAATTTCAGTACTAGATACATAATAATACGAGGCACCTGGCGCATCTGTTGCTTGTTCTCAAATGGCTGTTCAAAGTGTGGGAGTAGCTGCCAATCAAAGTAGCAACATGAACAATTAATTGTGAATTTCACTGGTCAGTTGTTAGCCAGTTTATTGCAGATCTCTTCGATTTATACTAAATAATGAGTCGAGTGAACAAGATAAATGTTATCCGATATTTTTTTGTTTGGTAACACTCAAGCGAACTGGATTGACTGATTGCAGTCAGCCAGTAGCAGTTTAAAGGTCTTTCAACTTATTCTTTTTTATTTCTGGCAATCATAAGTGTTTGTTGTACGTATGTGTAGGTACATTTCGCAAAAACTCTCACATGTTAAACGACATCTCACATTTTCCCAATTCGACCATAGGTTATTTTTTTACCAAATCACAACAATTACAATCGCAGAAGCAAAATTTAGATTAGGCAGAATATATGAATACCTCAGCCAAAAAAGTTGGGTATCGAAAAGTGAACGTAAATCACGTCAGAAATTATTGTTTATGGTCGCACCACCGTCGAATGAAGGTGTTAACGTCATAACACTTGATGGCCCCTTCATCTTACCCCTGCCGTTATTAACGAGCTTGCTTTAATATGATTTAGTGATATCTCCAGTTATAATAAATGTACTGTATCTATATTATAAAAAATAAACATGAGAGACGACGTAGGTAGGTACCTTATTTATTGCATCCTACTATGATTTGTAGTAATCGAAGTATGAAACTATGATTAAGTAGTTAGGTAAATAAATATTTTTGGAGATAACTTTTTACACCTTATGTTCAAAATTCGTGGTTTTGAAAAATCTCGCCACTTTCATTTGGTTGCTTTTGGTCATATCGAAACCTTGTACCAACTTATATCTATTCCCATAAAGGTGTAAGTGGTTATTCTTTGTTTATTGCAAACCTGAAAAAAGGTAAAAAGATAGAAGCCCAAATCTTAATTTTTTCCATCAAAATTGTCAAAGTATAAAATGGTAAGAAACATAACCCACCTATTTTCAATTATACCATAAGGGTTACATTTTAGAGTTAAATCCGTCATCTTATTTACGTTCCGTATAATTATCTCTAACCAATTCGTCACCCACAGTCCCTAACCCTCGCCAGTAATCATTAAAAAATAATACAATTCTCTGTAACCCATTCGTAAAAAGCTCCAACAGTTTTCGTCGTAGTCAGCTAATGTCGAAACTCATTAGTGCAGCTTAGCGTCAGTGTCACGGACAAGTTTAAAAATAAAAAAATAAAAAGAGCGGGATCTTTGAAATAAGAACTCCAGTTTGTTTTCGATACTTTATACTCGGTTGTTGATTGATTTTTACCGTGCGCTAAGAAACTTTAATGTTATGAACTAAATAAACTACCTACATAATCTACTGTTATTAATATTTGGGTTTAAAATCTGCGAGACAAATGAAAAACAGCTGGCACGCGTTAATTGGCATTCTGGAACATCAATACAGTGTGATTCCATGAACGGCCATTTTGGCTGATCGAAAAAAGTCTTTAAAAGGTATTCGAAAATCAAATCGTTAGACGCGTGACCGTTCATGTTTTAAGACCATTTTAGAAAGATGTACTTCAACTCAAGCCAATGACGGAACCTACATTACTACTAGGTACATAAGTTTTGTGTACAATATTTGAGGACATAAAAGACAATGGAGGAGTATCAAAAAGGACGACAGTGCAAGTTGATCGTGGTGTTAACGCTCCGCTGGTCCGCACCGACACATCCGGGGGAGGTTTTGAGACGACCACTTTGTCTACTTCTTAAAAATGTAAAAATAAAGTACCGTTGAGCTATATCTATATTTTTTTTGAGTTTAAGCATTGAGGTATAAGCATGAGAACCTGTTTGTGCAACTATTAGATAAATTAGCTACCTATGTAACAAATTACCTAAAGTAAACATACATTATTTTGCATTTCAATATATAATGATGCAAATTACAATAGCTTCAAGGCTTGCCATACCGGCCGTACCTGCGCCTAATGACAAAAATGCTACTGTATAAACACTCGGACTGTTTACTACAAGTTCTAGTGATTATAGTAGGAAGAATATCTCAGAAAACCTTACATTTAATAATACAGACACCAGACCAAACCATAGGCAAGAAGGCGATCATTATGAAGAAAGTAGGCTTAAACAGGTTTGCAACATTGCAAAAGAATTTAAAAAAAAAATACAAAATAAACAATGGATTTGGATGAATTTTTGTACACAAATCGCCGATTATCATAAAAGCAAACCGTTATTTCAAACTGGCGTAGCAACGTTCGAAACTCCATGTACGATTATAAGTAATAGAGTTCTGTTTTTTAAAGGAAAATGTGTGTTGCTATATCGAATTCTTGTGACAAAGAATCAACGTGTTTTATACATAGAAAGAGATGAAAAAGATAGAAGAAGATAATGAGATGGTTTATCGACCCAGGAGTGACATAGTCATTATTGTTTTATTCTCAGGAACATGCGCGGTTTCTAATAAAGAGGCGCCGTATTTGTTGTCTTACTTATCTCAAACCTGTCGCCATAATGTAGTTCCAGCTTTACTACAAGCCCATAGAAATGGACCAGCACTTACTCAACAGGTTGTTGCAACTAGTTTTCTAAAGAAAACTAAACGCTTAGCATAAATACAACTAGTTTTCTATGTCATATCGGATATCCTCTCATTTCCTATTAGTACTTCTTAGAGGAGTCATCTGTTCATGATCAACAGGATTAACCTGCAAATCTCCATAACGAGTTTTCGACGTACCATTTTAAATGATAACGTTGACCGTTAGGGAGGCTACACACATAAACAGGTCGGCAGTACTTGCCGAACCGAACAAAGCCGACCCGAAGCAACAACTACACATGTTCGGCTTTAACATGTGCCGATCGGGTAGTTCAAAAAAGCTGGAAAAGCCGCGCGGCTTTTTTCCCGAACGTTCATCCACATATACCGCACAGCCTGCGCCGAATGATGCCAGCCCGACCATGTATTTAGCAACTCTAATAGTGATTTTTTTATATTTCTATCGTTAACAGTCAACGATGTTATAAGTAAAAAGATGTATCGATATTATGAAATATGATGATCTTTAAAAACGGCGAACTAATGCACACATAGATAACCTATTTATTGCAATGTCACACTATTATAAAAAAGTTGTAAAAGTAAGAAAGCATGATTTAATTGTCACGAGTGAAAAAGAGAAAAATGTAATCACTGCTTTTATCTGTCGACGCCGGCGGCGATGCCACACTGAAATATAAAAACGAAGGGAATTGTATAGATTTTAAGTAGGTACCGCTTTCTGAGCGCTTGGAACCTATCTATCCTACCTAGGTCTCTTCTTCTTAATTTATTAACGTTTTCAAAAACTATCGCTCTGGCGCCCTTTTCATGTAGATATGTCAACCTTTAGTACAAAAGTAAAATAGATGATAGTATGTAACGCCCACTGATTTAAATAGATACTAACACAGTTAATTTGTTTTGTTATTCATATTTTGACGTCTCACATTTTGACTTGACAATACAAGGGGTCATGACATTGACGGTCTTTGAACTTTTGTCGCGAGGTCATCCTTAACTAATTTGGGACATATGTTTTATGAATGAAACGCATCGATTATTATTTAAAACTTTTAGATGTGAGTGTAACGTCACTACTGCCTGATGCAATAGGTACAATTTGGGAAGAATATTTGTACATAGACAAATGTTCTTGTTATTGTTTATCTAAAAATACAGTTTTAGTTGTGAATTACACCAAAAAAAGTGTCAAGTCAAGGTTTTTGGCAGTTATCTCTTATTTATTATATGTTTACTAACAAAAAGTTGTATTTTTAAATACTTCTGTAGCCTATATATTATTCAGTATTTTTGTTGTATAAACCAGGCATGTTACGGAGCTTTGACTCCGACTCCGAAAGGATGGAACTTCCGATAGATTTTACACCTCTGACTTCGACTTTTGCACTGACACTTTTAGTCGGAGGTCGAAGCATGGGTCCTACCTAAGCTGACAATGGCGCGGACGGCCGTACGAGGCGGACGCTGCTACATGCTAATTTGTAGATAGGTAATAAGTCTATGAAAGAAAAAATCGCTCGGATTTCTTTTTATACTTAGTAGAAAAAAAAATCCGTTATGTTCGTAAATTTTGCCTTATTATCTTAACCTATTTGTTTTCTCATCACCTCTGACTTCGACTCCGATTCCGATTCCGACTCCGAAAAACCAAATTTAAAAAATCCAATCTGACTTCGGTTCCGCTAAAACTACTTCCGTAACATCCCTAGTATAAACTACATTACTGTAAAGTTTTACCAAAATCCGCTCGGTAACTTTTACGTGAAAGAACAATAAACACACATCGTCAAAAACTTTCGGATTTGTAATATTAGTAGGCAGTAGGATTGACAACATTTTTTCACATTTTTTGCACTACAAAACATAGATTTTATAATGGCATAATGAATTTCTAATATAATACAAGTAAATATAAATAAAATGAACATAATAAGACATTAAATAAGCGCAATGCAACAGTGTAGAGCGATCAAGTTCTGGATCAACGGTAACGGGTTTTTCATAACTTTGCAACCTTGTAGAGTCTAGATCATTAAATCGGAATAAGTGGAAAAAAGTGGTTAGTGGTTAATGTGGAGTGCTTGTACTGACCAGATCGAGTCTGAGGCTGAATGAGACGTGTTTGGTAGGCGGCGGCGCGGGCGCAGGGGGGCCCTCGTAGAATGCGGCCTCCTCCAGGCCATAGTCCGACTCGCTCTCGGCCCACTCCAGCTTCATAGTGCTGGGACTGCAAAAAAGAAAACGATTTTAGCTAAATGTTGTCAACGTAAATAAATGATGTACCTAATTAACTACAGGCTAATTAAAAAATAATGTCTCTAGTATTGTTGGCGTGCAAGAATAAAAATGACATACAAGTAGGTAGAGAGATAGAGTAGAAATTAATAAAATAATTAGTTTTACATTGTTTAAAAACAATTTTTAGTTGAACTTTTACTAACAAATAGCTGTCAACAAATAAGTAACGCCGCTAAACGTTTATGTTACCTTGTCTTGTTTGTTTGAAATTATTTTTTTATTTTTATGTATGGGTTTAATCGGATTATCTTATTAAATGATCCTTCGGGGAGGTTGCGATTCATGATGAATAATGTCTAAGGTTACTTCTATTGATTCTGGATGACGCCATTCACACGAATGACGCTTATCCTCCCAAAATCTAGCAATGATTGATTTACATAGACAGAAAATTTATCAAAAAAAAAAAAAAAAACAATTGTAATTCTAAAACTCATGAAGAAATATAACATTAACGAGTAGGTACCTAAATACATACGAAGCAATATTTCAAAATACAAAGGTCCGTCAATAAAAATATACGAGTACAAAACATGGTAGAACTACTGTCAATTAACATAATTTTTTATGTTATAGGCTATTGCAACGCGTATCTCGATCAGACCTTAATAAGGCTTCGGTAACCGCAAGCAAGGGACGAGTATAGCCAATATTCGACTAGAAATATTGTTGTCTCTATCATACACAATAAACTTGAAAGAAATAGAGTAATCATCAAATTGCCGTCGAAGAACAGGGGTTCGAACCTGTTCCTCACCTTCGAAGCCTGCTCGCCTACTCGTTCTATCCAACTTTTTTGTGTAAAACCCAACGTAGGAATACTCGTTTTGTTTTAACGTGAGGATGACTTGAATTAGTTTGATACAAAGATTAGGTTATAGTAAATTGAACAAGGGTTGGGTTGTACACTGCCAGCGGGTTTCAATCTTTGGGGTCATTCAGTTACTTTATTGAGCGTCCTAGTCGAAGATTTTACCATAGAAACGCGCATATGTGATTACTCCTCTGTTTAACGTCATAAGTAAAAGCTTTAAATTAATATCAATTCGTTTTATCATAAACTAGGTTTATAGACAGCCATCATGGAAAATAAATTAATATTTTGTAAGTTATAAGCCTTAAAGCATTGGAATTTTCCAAAATTGTTAACATTCTTAAATGTTTTGGGGCTTATAACTTTTAAAATAATAAGCATCGAATAGGACGCCCTTAGAGCACTATTTTAATAAATTCAAATTCGTTTGTTTCCGTTAAAAATATAAGAAAAGAAATGTGTGTAGCTGCTAATATCATCCAATGTCAACAATCTAGTCCAAACGCAAGTCTTTACAATCATCCAATCCATCAACAGCCCGTCTATCACTTTGCTGTTTGTCTGTCACAACTCACATATTTTACAAGTTAATTTTGAACCAGTTCCCGCAAGCGGAATGAACTCTGTGGTAAACCGATTACACCATTTGTGACCTTGACTCGTACCTACTTCATAATGCAACAAGATTTACACTAGTATTTGCAAATGATGATGCATTAAAGATTGCATTTTATTTAGACCGTCCATCTCTTTCAGTAGGTCAGTATAGAGACTGGTGAAAGAAAGAAAGCGATAAAGTAAGTATAAGGGCTTAAAATATAGGAATAAAAAGTAAAGTAAATGGTTTTCCGCTAGACTAAAATAAGGAGAAGATACCTATTAATGTTTCATGGTTTACAGATACTTTTTTTTGTTACTTAAAACCTGGGCAAGGATACATAGAAGAAGTAACGGAAGTGGAAGCGGGCAAATCTAGTTTATTTAATATCTGAAGTGTATTAGTAAACATAAACATTTCACATCAAATTTGTTGATCCGCCGGAAATGGAAGGAAAAGTTATTTTCTGCTTTGAAAAAATAACATATCACTTAGAAGTAAAACATAATTATGGAGGTTAGCTATTAAAGGAGTCACGTATATTCGTGTTCATCGAATCGCCAGCGCATGACACAGTAAATGTGTCGTCGAATTTCGGCGCGTCTGAACTTCGGGCTGGCGGCGGCGGCGCGGTGTTGCTACGGACTATATCCGGCGGATACGATGCACGATCTGACACCTCTCGACGTTATTGTCTTGTAATTGAAACGGCGTGTCGATTTGTTCATTTGAATGTTGGGGTGGTTCGAGGGGACCGAACCAGTGATGGATGAACATCGAAATTTAAATAAGTCACCTCAAGTCAATGGGTAGGAAGCAGGGTTAGGGCGAGTAATCTCAACCAATTGATTGTCAGATTTAAATAAATGTCGTCAATTGGGCAGATAGAAACAGAAACAGTCCGTGTTTGATCAATAGGCAGTTCCGTTACATGATTTAAAATTACGGAATATGAATTAGGTGCCATTAGGTACACGGGAATTAACGTGCATTATTTATGTTAAAATTGCATAACGTTTTGACCATGTTCACAAACTGATGAAGACTGATGTCGCAGCGATGTTAAGACAACGAGATCATTAAATAGTTATGTACCTACTCATGCAACGCAAAAACGTGTACGTTGTAAAGTCCCCCGCGATACAAGGTACCCTACTGCGGGAGTCGTATAAAAAAATACATCCATCTAAAGCCTAAAATATAGATTCGTTTGGTTTATTTTAATTTTAATTAAAAAAAAACTATTTTTAGGAATGATCGTTTTGTAGGTAAATATAAATATTTTTTGGGAGTTTTTCTTCTGTCACGCATCCATCACACGCGCGAATGCACGCGCTTATTCAAAGTATAATCTTAACTTGGTGCATTTTTGTAATCTTACGCAAGAACTATCGCACCCATTGTAAGAATAAATAAGACATGGTCGACCCACCTCCCCTCCCTAAATCGTCTTACGAAATAGGTAAATGAGTGACGCCAACTGACAATGTCGGGAAAACAAGATAAAGATCCTGTAGCATGGAAAACCCGAAGTCGAAACGATATCGATCGCATATCTGTAACATAACAATAGACCTACACCTAGCAAAAATTTTAACTTGGAACACATGTTGTGTTAAAAATATTTTCATTCAGGAATTATGACTATATGTATAGGCCTGATCTATATATTACACTGACGTCAATAGTACTACTACGCGGTACTGGCTACCCTGTACAACGTTTTTTTTTAAGTAAAAACTTCTTGAGCGCCGTTGTGCAATTTTTGGGACGGGTAAAAAATATTAAACTCGCGTCAGGGCACTTGACCTGATCGAAAATTCGTAAGATGGAGGGAGAGCAATGAAAAACTGCTACAATATCATTAGAATACGAAGTAAATTTCGCCACCATCTACAATGTTATTATAGCTCAGGTGGGAAATCGTGCGGTCCAGGAACCAGAAGACTCCAGCTCGAGTCCGAGTAACAATTTTTTTTTCCCTTTTTGATTTGTGATTTATGTATTTCATATTCTTTTATTATTATGTCAGTAAGATAGTAATTTTATTCTAACATATTTTCAGTTGTCTGGTTGCAGCACAAACTCTGCTTAGTTTGGGATCGAATGACGTTGTGTGAGTTGTCCTAAGAAATTATTATTATATAATAATGTGGACGACATCATGTGATCTAGAAAGGTTTTGCAATGAGATTAATATGTATCTAGTCGTGTAGTATGTGTCAGACCACTGTGCAGTATGTGACGTATAACAGCTAAACCTATACTAACTACCTATACAGCTAAAACTAAAACAAAATTCATGAATTTTCGTTTTCTTAAATTTTTTAAGTTTATAAAATAGTCCCCATTTTAAGTAATTTTTGGATAAGAACAAGAAGTCCGAATCCATAGACGATTTTCGGGAAAGAGTAGAGTGTGTATCAGTTGAAGTCACACAATGGTGTTTTTTAAGAACAAATGCACGAATTACAACAAAATATACCCAAATTACTTTAGGTGTCTTTAATATTTGAAGAGTTCCCTCGATTACTCCAAGATCTCATCATTAGATCCGAACTTTGATCACAATCAAACACATAAATATTTTTTCAAATCGCTCCAGCCGTCTGCGAGTAATCGGATAACAAACATAAAAAAAAATACAGTCGAATAGGGTATTTGACTGAAGACAAATTAGCCTTTTTTTAAGAAACGTCAAAAACGATCCGCTCGGTACAAATTTGTATGAAATGCTAGCATGTGACGTCACGTTTTCTATGGTCAAATCATATACTTTTAGTGTTTCTTTTTATGTTTAAAAAATAATAAACACGTTAAATTATAGATCAAACATTTTTTTTAGAACACTCATTGGCACATTTTTACATGGTTAGTATAAAATATTTTATTTTGATAGTAGTCAAATACCCAATTGAGAACCTCCTCCTTCCAACCAAAGTCGGTTGAAAAGAAAACTCTATTTAGGTAGACAGACAACCATCATCGCCCAGCAGAATAATGTTGAAAGGAATCGTCCGCACTCAAATAATACCCAATTTATAAAATTTACTAATGAATAGATGGGCAAGTAAATATTTATAGAAGTACCTATAAATCATATTCGATACAAATAACAAACGCGATTATATAAGTCACGTTGATAAAATGATAAAATAACATAGATACATTACAATACAAATAATGACATCATTGTCTTGTATTTCGACAGATATTGCAATAAATTTTGATTAAATTTTTTTAAATGATAAAATTTTAAATTAATATATTTTAGCGAAGTTAAAAAACGATATTTTAAACATTTTTCTACCAGTGGTAACAAATACTGCCATTGTGTCAGTCGAAACTTTGCGGAATAGGCAACCCTAGGTATCACCCTGCCATTACGAATACCCGCAAGATTATTTGCATTGTACCGGGCCTAAGGAGCATAAGTACCTAATAGGTAAGTGAAACTGCTAACCCAGAAACGCCTGAAGCACATTCTCAATTTACCATGCATAATTTTGTCCCCAGCATAGCGTGTACAACAATTTTGATCGACGTGCAAATACCGCATAATGCATTGGTTTAACTAAGTCAGTTATTGCAAATTAAATTAACATTATTTACAACTTACAAGTCCATCATATTTTAGAAAAAATATTTACTATTTTAATAAAATGTCTTTTTGTTGGTGTGTAAAAGTACCTCATTTAATGAATACCTGCATAAATTTACTTTTTGGATGACTTGAATAATGTCAAAACAAAGATGACAACTAAGATTCATTTTTAACGTCTGCAAAATTTTATGATAATGGCTAAGAATATTACCAAAAGCTCCATAGATTGGGTTAAACTTCTAAAGTTAGTGCCACCAGATCAAAAACTTAAATTTTACGCGTTCAAAGCGAAGAATGATGCGTATTTGCGCAAGTTAGTTACAATTCGCCTCATTAATTAACATGTGTATTTGGCTATATTGTCAGATTTATAGAGAGATGAGATTCATTCAATTATGTTTTAAGAAAAAGGTTCATTGATATAAATTGTCTTATGTATAATTTAATTTGTTTCTTTTTTGTATATGTAATCAGGAAGTTCAACAAAAACAAATGTGAAAATGGCACAAAACTTGGCTTTGATAAATTTTCAAACTTGCACTATCATAATATCTTGGGACCACTCACTTATATAACGCCATTTGATCCCAAGCTAAGCAGAGCCTGTACTTGGTATGGCAACCTGACATCTGATAAACATACTTCTATATTTCTAAATACATAGGTAGTTATATCTATTATAGATAAATTTCAGCCAGAAACAGAATGTGTGATGAGCATGATGGTCGATTCTGTGGGGCATGAGCATGATGGTTTATTCTATCTTATATTCTGGGTGGGGATCGATCCTTCGGCCTCTGGCTTAGCTGTCACTAACCACTAGACCAACAGGCCAGCCAGTTGTCAATATTTGTGTAGCTAAAGTGTACCTACTAAATCTGAACTGAGCTGTTGATTGCAATTTAAATAAAAATCGTCTAGATTGCCACTATAACGGTATTAAGATACTAAGCTTTTAATAAACCTCTGAATTATTTAGGGTTCTAGAAAATCCTGCTACTCCACCATCGATTGAATGGGCAGCGTTCGAGAAAACGGTTCCAGACAAATCACTGGTCTCTAAATTCAAGTCGGCTTATGAATCCTACAAAGTGCCGTACCCAGAAGATAAATATTCGTCTGAAGTGGACAAACAATGGGCATCTTTACAACCCGAAATCAAAAAGTATTGCGAGTCCATGCAAGTCCATATTGATAAGTAAGTTATATATTCAAAGCTTTTCTATTAGAAGATCTTATGATTCTATATTGAGCTTCTCAAAGGCGTACATAAGAGGGTTAGAGTGAACCGGAGGGTTTAATTTATCGAAACGGTTTAACGACGATTTTATTCTTAAAACCTCCAATTTGAAGACCTATTTTATAACTGAACTGACTTCTTCCTCCTGAAAAATAACCCTGGGTACGCCTCCTGTGGATCATCTTTTTTAACCGGCTTTAAAAAAGGTTCCTTCCAAGGCTTCCTCCGTTTGACCCGTTACATACGTTAATGTATGTATAAAAGTATGTAGGTATGTATGTATGTTCGCCATTATCTTTAAAGCTAGTGATCTGATTTAATTGCGATCTCGCAATCGTGAGGTCGCGTGTTCGAATCAAACCTATTGTACTACCGACGTGAACCCATTCCTAACAAGCCTTTGAGCTTAGCTGGAGGGGTTAACAAGATAGCTATCTTCCAAATAAAAAAAGACTGAATATTTATCTAAGAAGGTTTTAGTTGTCCTAGCTTATAAAACAACAGAGATATAGAAGCGAAATTTGCATTTGGTGATGATCTTGATAGTTTTTTCCTTGATACATATGTAAAGGCGGTTCATTTTTTACCCGACTGCGCAAGAAGGAGGGTTATGTTTTTCGAGTGACCCTAGACCTAAACGGCTTGATGGATTTTAGAGGTGTTGTTAAGATTCGTCTCTGTTGTGAGAGCATTTTAATTTAAAAAAAACTAATTGCGTCATTTTGGCGCCATTAAATAGGTATGTTTTTTAAAAAAAATCTTCAAAACCTATGGAGTGGGGTATCAAAATTAAGGTTTTTAAAAGCTGATAATAACAAATATACACATACATATCAACCCATATGATGGCCCACTGCTGGGCACGGGTCTCCCCAGTAGAACCTACTGGTATGTAGATCCTGGGGGTAATTGCCATAATCGCCACGCTTGGCGAGCGGGTTGGCGATCGCAGTAAGGCTTTAAGTTCGCAGAGGACGCTGCTGCCCGTCCTCCGAGGTGAAATCCCTTAGTCGCCTTGACGACACCCACGGGAAGAGATGGGGTGGTACTATTCTTAAGCCGGCACCACACGGCATATAATATACACATAAACAATTATTAAGTTCAGCAGGATTCGTTAATACCTCCGACTGCATGATATTCAATTTTGTGAAGGGTAGGTATCTTGAATCCGTCTTTTTACAGGCGGGTTTTTTTAATTTAATTTTTATTAAATTTTATATTTTATATTTTTAAATTGTTCTCATGTTTTGTATGACCTTTTTATGTCCGAGATTTGAACGTTTTTAAACCTAGTATGAGCGTATTTCCAAAACATAAATAAGTGCTAAGTATTATAAATATGTCCACTTTTCCACAGAGCTAACGGAGAATTAAAGAAAATAAAAGCTCTTCCAAAATTCGACGAGATAACATTGGAGATGTACTATGATATGTTTCCCGAAAATGCATTGGATCCTGTGAATAGACCTTCATTTTGGCCTCATTCAAAGGATGAGCAGTTAGGATATGTGGATCCCTCAGCTAAGGCTGAAAAAGGACACTAAGCTGCCTAATTAAACACCTTATTCCGTATTTATTATGTTACATTTTATTTACACCTCTGAAAAACCGACGTTATAAGCTTTTTCTGAATATTTAGTTAAATAGGTGCTTTTTGCGTAGCAGTAAATTATTCAGATGTTGAATGACATTGCAATAAACTAATTTCAATTTAATTATTCATCACATCGATTTTGTCAGAAGCGAATTTAGGTACCTACCTGTAAAACTTACAAAAAACTGACGTTAGAATTTATTGTGTGTAGTGTGAATACGACTACTGCGCGAGAGGTTGTGAATTCGATTCCTACACATGCCACTACTATGTGCGGCCCAAAAATGTAGGTTCGATTTGGGTGTACTTTTTGTCCATGATTTGTATTTATTGTTTTTAAACTTTCGCGATTTTTATACATATTAGTTATATTTCGGGACTTAATCGCGTCCGATCGAACCGATCGTGGTCACGGGTCGACTGTCGACCCGTGACCACGATCGGTGCAATTCGATCGAAACGTCGGGTAAATAAAAGGTTCGTACCTTTAAATAATTCACGCGATTAAGTCCCGAAATATAACTAATACATGATTTGTATGTTTGTTAAGTCCCCCAAGACCTACTCTAGCGCGGGAGAGGAATTCAAAAAAGAAGCAATAAATACTAGTTTTACTACTAGCGTACTTCAGTAGCATTTCAAGGAATATTTTGCTACAGTTCTGTCAGTTGTTTCACATAGTTTTAATAACACAGAATCTTATTTAAACTATACTTCTTATCTATTTCCACAAAAGTGTTCATTCATATACAATCACGAGTTCACAGAATTATTTAACATATTTACATATTGTATACAGGAATTTATAAAATGTTTCTTTGAATAGCCGTTTGAAAAATTTCGCAGTAAATTGCATACATACGTGGAGTGAGGAGAAACGCTGATCGGTGGTGGCGTCGCATCTCGCCTTTGGCGAAGTGCAAATATCGCGTGAGTTATTGTTGGTAAGGTAGGGTTACTGGGCAACTACGGTGCTCCCCAATTATACTCATTAAAACCTACCAAATTTAGTTCTTCAAATCTTTTTGACACGCGATCACTTAAATCTTTTTGATCCGTAGGATTGGCCAGATTTTATTTGGCGTGTGGGTCAAAGACCTACCGAACAGGCACTTACAAAATATATAGCTACCAATAAAGATGAGTACATACATAATTAGATATAAATCAGATTGCAAATTTATAAGCTAGGGTTATGATTTGGATACCTACTGTATCTATGGCTAGGCTATCTTTGTGATATCATTAAATGCAACTGGAGACAGCTAGAAGAGTGTTTACCAGATTTACTAAAGATAATGCTAAATTACCATTAGAGTAAGTGTTTAAATAATTTCAACTAGGACTTAGAACTCATTAAATATATAAGACTCGTCAATAAGATGTTACAATTGCACGATATTTAGATAAGACTGCACGAGATTTAGTGCTCTCTGCGACTGCTATGGTAGATAAAAGTTAATAAACAATTATTTTCTAGTTAATAATAAAAAAAATAAAATGAGAGTTTCCTCGTGAATATTTTATCCTTTCTATTCTAATCGCTAGTCCGTACCAAACTAGGGTCCCATAATAATTCCACCACATTTAATTGCCTGCCAACCCTAGGTCGGTCGCACTGAAGGGCTGCACTCTCTGTCTAAATATAGTGCCATGTTCAGGGTCGCCGGAGACACCGGCCAAGACTCGCGCGCGGCAAATTGTGATTGATGATAGGTTTAGATTTCACCCAGGCTTGTTTCCACTTTAATTAACATTGGTAGAAATCATTTATCCGTAACACTATGCAAGGAACGAAAACTATTTTCGACTTCTTGGATTTATTGTGAGCTGCTTTTGGACTTAATTTATGTTCGAAGAAAATGTTTAGGTAGGGAGGTATATTACCTATTATGGTTTATAGATATTGTCTGCCACAGCTGGCCACAGCATCTTAAATTCATATACACAGCGCGATAACTGTCATTATTTGAACTTGAGCAATGGTTCGTTTATCATAAACTGCGTTCAACATACCTAACTATCGAAAAAAATTTTAGCAGACGCAGCTGTTTTAAAATATCAAGATTGCATTTAGACCTTATTTACAGTGAATTTGTATTTAATTACTCAAGACAAAGATTAACTGAAGGAATTTGATACATAAGTTGTTGGTGTGCGTACGAACAAAGTCATTTGCTAAGCAACTGTAGGAGCCAGACGCCCGCGCCTGTTCCGAGAAAACTTGATCTGTACTCGACTTGACCATTTTGTTACAAAAAAGTAAGCAAGTATAACTAGGTATGTACATCTACTAACATCATTCAATTTGAATTGAAGCTAACGGTCGTCGGTTGATGCGATTTCAATAAACATTTTGATTCAATTCTAGCACACGATCTTAGATAGATAGGCACAGATTATTATCCATCAGGGAACCTAAAATACGTAGGTTTTATATATACTTATAAATATCAAACAGAAACTCATTTTGAAATATCATGTGTTCATCATTGACCACTCTATAACTGGAAAAAACAAAGTGTTTAGCCTGAAACAACAAATACTTCAGCCGTCTAATCACCACCCAAAGTTCGTCGCGGCGAGATATTTTTAAAAGCAAAACTATTGTAACATCCTTTTCCGTTTCCTTAGTAGGTATTTAGGTAGGCGACAGATCACGGATCAATCGGCAGCTTGGACGGATATCCGATCGGCGGAGATGCGGACATTAGGAAAAATAAAGGACCACTATTTACCGTTGTGGAACTTGTAGATCTTGAAGGGCCATTATTTAATATGTTAATTTAAGATGGTACTGTATCGCTTAATTTGCTACAGTCACGAAAGCCTTTTTTAATAGTCAGTATTTTTTTATCTTTGTAAGTAACAGTTTGTTAATGCGATGCAAAAGCTCTCGCAGATTGTATCAGTAGAGAAGACATCATCACGTCTTCATCGCTAAACGTGACCAGTTTGTAAACAACAGAATAATAACGCACAAGTTGAAATCTAGATATTAGAAACTAAGAATAAGCGACTTGTTTGTATCAAAATATTTGAAGAAAGTCTACGGTATAAGAAAGGTATGTACTTATAAAAATATATAGGTACTTAAACTTCAACAATATTTGACTGTTTTTTTATTAAATAGCTGAAATTGCATTTTAACTTTTGATTTTACGGTATTTTGAAAATTGACTTGTGTATTTAGATAAATATTTACAGAATAAACCTACTTATAAGAAGTTCAATGAATTTCTCTTCGTCTTTGGCATAGATTAGGAACCCACATATCATAATAAAAATGCCATCTTGAATCTTGTTCACAGACGGCAGAAGAACACATGCAAAAATTGTTTCGATTATGCCACAGCACGCGTATTACCATTAGGATTTATAATAACGAACAGGCTCGTGCCTCTAACTTAGTTTCTAATACTAAATGCATTTTCATACAGAGCAATGAAAGTTTTCACTTTCTTTATCCCGTTAAGCGCACAATAGGCACGCAGCGAATGTTGGTCATATGCAGCGTGGGTGGAAGGGTGTGGAGCGACCACCTGTTGCTGCCCATCTATATTTAGTACCAGCTCCCAGCGGCACACCCCTCGCCCCGCTACTGCTGCGCCTGCGCCGCACTCCTCCAGCCATTCATAACTCTGTGACTAATGTGTGAAACTGAAGTCGAAACGATGCTTTTAGGCTGGTAGCTCACTGTTAATTCAAGCTTACCGGCCAATGCAAAATCGAAATTCGTTGTTTTTTGATTTGTCTGAAAGAAATCTATACTAATATTATAAAGCGGAAGAGTTTGTTTGTTTGTTTAAACGCGCTAATCTCAGGAACTACTGGTCCGATTTGAAAAAATCTTTTTTTGTTGGATAGCCCATTTATCGAGGAAGGCTATTTAAAATCACGCTGCAACTTATAGGAGCGGAGCAGCAATGAGAAATGTTGCAAAAACGGGAAAAAAATTATGCATACGAAGTTGCGCGGGACAGCTAGTATGATATATTTTCTTTTCCTAGCTAGCAAATATGTCATTTAGATAAGTACGAGTACCATATTGCGACTAAATTGTATCTAACACGATAAATATATTGTTACGTGTATCGATATGTCGAAATCGGTCCGTAGGTTGATTATAGAAGGTCGATAATCTAACTGTTTGATTTCGACGCTATCGTAGTGAGATAAAAATTATGTATTATATTTATTTTCATACTTATTTGCGAATTCTGAAATTACATGAACATTGTAGATAGATAAGTATAACGTAAGTACCTACAACTTTACAATCGAATAATAACTTCAATACAATGAAAGTAGACAATCGCTTTGAAGCAAAGTAGGTACCTATCTAACGCCTACGATCTAACACAGGAATTTATTTGATTCTAGCGAACTTTGTATCGATTACCTCGGCTTTCATATTAGAGCAATTTTTAGATCACGTCATCATCACCCCATCTTTTATTAATGGCAGTAAAGCGTAGGTCGAGACTTTTCTGCCAATCAAAACGCCTTGTGTGGCCCGAGGTGTCTTCTCTGTTTAGTCTGTTCGACTAAGTAATCGCTTTGTGCTTTGTTTCTGTTTTCTTACGTAAACTTACTTTTGTGTATGAAAAATGTTGCAAGCACGACAGTTTAGCTTTCAGTGTGACTGGATGATTGTCATTATTGGTACACAGTCAACAGTCACTCAACAGTACCCACTACAACAGTGGGTTAAGTAGGTACTGTTAAGGATCCAAGCTTACTGGGGTAATAGTGTTACGAAGAAATCCTTAGCACCCTGTAACGGGTAGAATTGTCTAGTATCTGCTAATGATGTTCATGTGAACTAAGTTACCTACTCAGACCAAAAATTCGTTACCAAATAACACAATTCAAACTAACCTAATCCATTGACAACACGACATCTAAAGTTCGTTTGTGGAATAATGTACCACACAGATTCAAATCGAAAGCCTTGGCCCACACCGCGATGGCGCGATGACACCCACTTGTAATGCAACACAAACGCGACAAAGGAATGCCGCTGAATAAACATCGTTTACCAACTATTTAGCTTCAAACAATTCCATACAAAAAACAAAGAATCAAGAGCTTAAGTCTGCCTTTCTGGCGCCCATTTTCCTCAAACATTTCTTCTACAAAAACAATTTTACACTAAAGTCATTTTCTTTATTACATTCTAACATTCGTAGTTGTGTGGGTACATAATGCGCACTGTGACATTGTAACTAACATTGTAGATACTCGGGAAGTGAACTTCCTGAGTATCTACTTATTTTTGTAAATAGATGAATCTAACTCTTTCCTCTCCTCTTTTAAAATACAACTCCTACACTAGGGAATTATCCCTGTGTCACAGCATTTTATAAACCTATATCTTATCATCGATACAAATTACACCAAGACTTGGAGCAACAATTTTTGGATCACACAAAGTCCCGTGTGTTGGAGCACAAATGAAGTACCTACGTTCGACTGTGTTCTTGCACAGTAGTCAAACATACTTCATTTTGTGTTCTAACTTCTAAGGTATTTAGAACACAGGTATGAAGGAACTGACTCAGTTCCTTTATACCTGTGTTCTAAATCCCTACAAAATTACAGATGTGATTATGTTTGTTTCTTAATCAACTTCCTATAGTTTTTCTTTAATTTTCAATCCAAACATTACCTACTAACGATTCCTGGTAGAATACTGATTCTGAAAACTTATAATAAGTTCAACATACATCAAACGCAATAGAGCGGTGTTTGTTTGAAGTTATTATGTGAATCAGATTGAAAGGCCACGGACTCATTGGTTTTAAATCACTTCATATGTAGGTACGCACTCCGTAAGTATAAGCTTTTAACGCTATTGTAAGTAGGTATTTTTAGTTTTAATGGGTGATGGATGGAATTAAAGTCAAGAATTAACAATGCACTACCGATGAGCTGTCAAGCTTTTCTCTAAAGCTTTGGGGAGATTGGACAAGTCGTCCGCATGATTGGCGATCGTTTTGACCATATTTTTTCACTTCACGGTGGGGGTATAAGAATTACTCTGTGTACTTAACTATAATTTACAATTTGATTTTCTTTTTCATTATGTAGGTAGATACTATACTAAAAAGAAAATCATATTGTAAATTATTTTTAACCGCCGCCTTCAAAAAAGGTGGTTCTCTGTTTGACCCGTACGTATATATGTAAGTATGTATGTATATATGTTCGCGATTTTCTCGAAAGCTCGTCAAGTGATTTAAATAGGGTTTTCGCTATTCGACTGTTCATTTTTCTAGGAAGGGTTTAGTGTATAAAATGTTGTCCTAGTTTATAAAACACCAGTTAAAGAGACTAAAACAAAGAATGAGTCAGCAAAATTTGCATTCGGCGATGTGCTTCATAATTTTGTCTTGAAGACGGTTAATTTTTCTTTAAAAAGTTATTCTTACTTCCTCATGGGTCAACCAGTTGGTACTTACCTAAGCACATTTTGTTGGTGTTGTGATAGGAAAGATAACGTGTAGATTAGAGCACCAATAGGTGTCTACCCATAGAACCCTTCAATTGGTGTAAAAGATTTCTTTCTAATAACGATAGATGTAAGTAGTAAGTTTAGGAACTGAAGTAGTACAGCGGGTCAATTCACGTATTTAAAGCAGTGTAGTTGCAGTTCAGTTGCAGTTAAGTTTCGATTAAAACGGCCATTTTGGTATTCTTGTAAGTTTGGGATCGATCTTTAAAACGCTTGCGCACCTTACTAGAATGTCGTTATTGCGCTCTCGAGACGAAAGCGTATTGAGATCGATTCCAAAGTAACAAGAATACAAAATTTAACTGCAAATGCCCTGCTTTAAATACGTGAATTGACCCCCTGGTGGAACTACTGGTGATGTTGGAGTATGCTGGTAAGCAATACACAGTAATCTTATCAAAAGCTCCAAGGTCGTATGATAGTAGTAATGTAATCATCATAGCTCAACAAATCTTTGCAAATGTAAAAGTGTAGTTACTTACCAATCACACTTGTAGGTCTTGGAAGATCTTTTTGGAAAAAATCATGTCCAATTTATATTGTGTGTTAATTGGTATACAGTACCTACCAACAGGAAGGTATCACTACCTAAATCCTCTTTGATAGAAACCACGACTTACGCAGCAGCAGCAGTCATACACTCCCACCGCGCCACCGAGGCTGTCAACCCTGGCACCTACATCTATTATCCCAACTATGTCACAAAGGAGGCGTTCATAAAACAGTTTAAGATAAATTTACTTGATATGGGTATAGCGCAGTCTACCTTATCTAATTCAAAATCAGACATAGCATTCGCAATGTGTAAATTGGTGACCATGTCTTGCGAACTACCCCCTCAAAATTCCCTTGTATAGTTTATACTAGGTGTAGTTTGTATTTTCTCCAATATTGTAATATTAGTTAACATACTTGATGTAATAGTTTAAGTTACAATGGGTTGGCGTATCCAATAGGATAAAAACCCTTAAACAATAAAGATAAAAAAAAAACTATTATCCTGAGAACAGATAGATATTTCTTATTGGCATTAAACAAAAACATAAGGTAACTATAGTATTCACGAAGGAAATGCCGTGTGGTACCGGCTCAAGAATAGTACCACCCATCTCTTCCCGTGGGTGTCGTCAAGGCGACTAAGGGATGTCACACCGGAGGACGAGCAGCAGCGTCCTTTTGCGTACTTTAAAGCCTTACTGCAATCGCCAATCCGATCGCCAATCGTGGCGATTATGGCAAATACCCCCCAGGATCTATAATAAGTAGGTTCTACTAGGGAGACATCGTGCCCAGCAGTGGGACATCATATGGGTTGATATGTAAGGAATGCTACATTTTTAACAATTCATCATCGATGTTGATTAGGATGCAACTAAACGATTCAACAACCAAAAGAACCGAATAAGTTTGAATGTGACTAGTTTTTGTAAGACCTGAGAGAAACTGATATTTTTTTTTAATTATTAGATATTTATGCAATAAACAATGTTTTCATAAACTGTTGTACTTACATAAATAATACACGCATGGGACGCCAATAGATATGAGCTGGGGTATCTATAGCGATATATTTAATAATATTTATATCAACGAGTCATCGACCCTCACATATGGTCGTGTGCGTGCATATCATTAATTGTAACAACTTATCTGCTAATTATAATTAAACAATCTGTGTATCTATGCATGTGGTCAGTTTCTAGCATAAAGTATCGTGTCTATGTATGACCACAGATAATATAATACTATACTAGTAGTATGACTAATCTAAACTAATATTATAAAGAGGAAATATTTGCATTTTTGTTGATAAACTTTCGCGATTCGTATACATTATGAAAATATATATAAGTATTGCGGATCTGAACTCGGCCGTTGCAATGCGGTCGAAACGTCGGGCAATAAACAAGGTATTTTACCTTAAATTATTCACGCGATTAAGACCCGTAATATATATATTTTATAATTAGGATTTTTGTATGTAACGAATAAACTTAACTACTGGATCGTTTTCAAACAATAATTCACCAGTAGAAAGCTACATTATCGGGGAGTAACATAGGCTATATTTTATTGTCAAAAAATAGCAAGGTATAAAAAACTACGATATGACAATTTTATATTTATTAATTTTTCCCCTGTTGGAAACTCCTGAATAAATAGGTGCAAATACTCAAAACAAAATACCTACCTCATTTTATTTTGCTTTGAAATCAAAGATGAAAACATATTAATATGGAAGGTATCCATAATACTTAATATGTTTTTATCGTTTGATTTTTTTAACCTTTTTTTATACTACATAGGTCAGCAAAAGCGCTAGAGCATAACTATATAGTTGGATATTTAAAAAAGCAGGTAGTAATTTTAAATTATTATGCACTGAATTGTCATCATGATCATCTATGCGTGTCGTGTCGACATGAAAATGAGTAATCGGGATTAGGCGCGTTGTTGTTGTTCGTTACTAATTAATTCATAATTAAAAATTCTGGTGCGCTTGCGCAGACGGCCGCGTCAACCAATTACTCGGCCCACACGCATCATATGAATGTGGACACTAAGTCCACATGCATTGAGTTCATTTATGTTGTGATAAGGGATGTGAATGAAGGGCAAGAGACAGTTGTTTTATTTTGTGCTATATTTAGTACATCGACTGAATTGTTACTGTGCCACTCTGCCAGTACAGTACCACGATATATGTAGCTATCAGCATACTTCTACGTCAATAAGTACTTAGCTGGAAAATTACTTAATAAATGAATTAAAAATGTTTTACATAATAAAGGCATCTATGTTAAATTTTATGTGGAATTCTTATTCTTATTATCATGTAGTATTTACGTATGGTTAGTCATCAGAGCTTCCAAGAATGACAAAGATGTGATATTTGTGATCTAATCAAGTGTTGTAACGTATCTCTATAGTCTTGTAAATACGCACGCGTATGGGTGTGTGTGTGTGTGTTTATGCGAATAGTAAACTAGTGTTGTATTTCGTATCTCGGCCCAAACTTTGCAGAACATCTGTTGTTATTGGTTTCTCCACCACAAAAAATGTTTCTAAGATTAATTCCTTTGAGTTTAGATTTCTACCAGATATTTAAAAATTCATAATGGATTTTAGTTTGAAAAAACCGTTTTTGTTTCACCGACTTCTTCGCTTAAACCGGTTATATAAATGAATACCGTGTTTTTATCTATAGGTATTAAAGTTAATTTGCACACCAGAGGTGGATGTTATCATTATGCACCGAGCTGCAATTTAGTTTCATTGTATTTAGTGCAATTATATTAACACATTGTACTGGTTACCTACATAAGGTACATACATATATCCCTATCTCTTATGATTACCGACCTATATCTTAGCGACAGGTTTATTCAGTCACTATAAAATTTTTAAATCGCCTGTTTTGAATAATTTAGTTACTAATTTATTGTATTTATTTATTTCCAAGTCTATTGCAAGACTGGACTAAAATACTGCAGTCATCAACACCTCGATTGAGTTCAACATTACGATCTAGAATTCTAACAGTGTTGCATTTTAATAGCCTTGCAGGAGTCATATTTATTACATGCTCATTTGAATCTATGCTTTCCAAGTCTTTGCATATTTATACATTAATTTTTAAAACGTAAGTATTCAATTGTAATACAATGCGGAAAATTTCAAATTTCTGCCAATTCATTTGGGTGCATTCGATCTCTTCGTGATGAAACCCATATTCGCATCGAGAAAGTGAGATCCGTTCCAAATTATGTCAGCGGGCGAGCGGCGTCTACCTGCTCGGGGTCCGGGTCCCGTTGCGTGCAAGGTGTACTGCACCCTACACGCACACACTTGACTGCTTGCTTGCACACAGATGCAGTGCGCCCGCGCAGATGTCACCCCCCAAGCCCCCGCACCCCCTCTAGCGTCTAACCTCTACAGTGCACCGAACTTCAGCTGCGACTAGCTCGTCAGATGTTGATCGACAGATTTTTTGTTTACTGTGGGATAAAATAAGCGCCCCGAAGCGGAGAATTAGGTAGAGGTGGATCATTTGCAGATCTTTGAATATTTCGGATACAGTAACTGCAAATTGAGGTGGTATTGGAATGGTTATTAATTTATCATTTCTATCGGTGGGATTGGCCAATGGCCAGATAATGGGGATTTTATTTTAGGTGAATTACTATCTTCAAGCTTAACTAAGTTTAAACAACCTAACACAGTCTAATAAAACATTATTATACCTAATGTCAGTAATAAAACATACCTACCTACCTACAGATAAAACGACTGCTTCATAGATAGAAACATCTTGATAGGAATACTATACCTACCTATTACCTGAACCCATAATTGTGCCCCATATTCTTAAATTTAACCACTCTTTGTGTGTGTTCATTTTAGGTCAAATTCACGAAAATATAAACGAAAATATGGTGAGGCAGCGAGTGCTTTAAACGGACGTGTTCTCAACGTTTATGAGGTAGGTATACCTATCTCTTCATAGGAATACTATACCTTAACCTTAATAATACCTTATATTCTTAAATTTAACCACTCTTTGGGTATGTTCATCATGTTAGGTCTGTAGAAGGCATTTCAACGAAAATATGTTGAGGCAACGAGTGCTTATAACGGACGTGTTCTCAAGAACCCAACCATTAGTTTAACCACGCTTACAATTTATAATTGTAATTCATAGTCGGCAACTCTGAATGAATGGTTTCCTACAATATATAGAAAATAGGTTTATTGATTTATTCCTGGACTCCCTGAGGGAAATTTCAATTCATAGCACTTTAATTTTATAGCTTTAGTTTTACTTCGTCGTTCTTTGCCTGAGACTACTGACGATGTCATGTCTTTTGGGATTGCAACAAACTATCCTTGTACAGATAACCTTTGCGAAATATTGAAGCGTTGGAAGATAGAATTACAATATATAACGACGGGAGCGCACGACCTTCATACGGCCAGATAACAACGGGTACATGTCTGATAAAATGATAATGTCGCAATGCGGTGTCTATGTGATTTTTCCATGATAAAAATAAATAGACATAAACACTTGTGATAATGATTCGGTAATAGTTGAGGTGTAGCTGAACATGTAACACGGCACAATAACCATACGGCTGCATCTAACAATGCCGTAATATTGCTTCACACAAGCTTCAGACTGGGAGCTATACGTGACGGTAAAATACAATACCTAAGCCATTAAACTGAAATTACACAATCCTTAGTTGCCTATAAACATGAGTTTCGATTGATTCTACTGTTTCGACTTGGTATTAATAAAAATGATCAGCATTCACATAAGTCGTAGAAACTGATACCGGCCTATAGCTATATCTTCAGATCGTATTAATAAAACGAATAGTGAACCTGCAACCTTCACGGTTAGCCGAGTCTTCATGTGCAAGATATTTTATTTCACCAATAACCATTACAAGATTTATGGCGATGCAACCGTAATCGATAACTGCCATACACTACACTGAAATACAAACAATGTTCTCAATTGTACACGTATAGCCGTTATTATGATTCTACTCATATTAGAATGATCCTACATAACTACATTGCATTGACATTATTTCTAAAAGACCACAGAGATTAGGTAACATCCCAAAACTGAGTGCTGTTCTACAGTGGACCTTTAATTGTACCCTGGAGGATTCTAATTTTGGATAAACAAATCCTACAGTAATCCCCTTTCAAAATGTGCTAATTCCTTTGTAGTATTATAGTTTGTTTAAGCTGGTAACGAAAGATGGATCACAGAAGTCTTAATGACTGAATGAAACGATATTCTTGTGAATTGTAACAGTGTATTGTGTCAAAGGCTATTTAAATGAACAATGGTGAGAATGTTATGGATAATAATTAAATTTATATAAATAAGATTGTTTAAATTGATGAATGAAAGTAACTAATTTATAATTTAGCGATGGTCTCAAATCAAATCTTCAAATATAAGATTTAACATTGACCTGTTGTTAAGAATAAATTGATACGTGGATGATGATATGAGACAATGAGTAAGCGACAAATTGTAACCGACACTTAAAAGTCTATAACGCCTTCAGTTTAATAGCTACCTCCCTGTCAAGCTTCTTTATCTTACTTAGATAAAACTTAAATCAATCACAATTTTATGAAAGTTATTGTTTCATAAAATTGTGATTCTATAAAAAAAGTCTTAAGAATAGCATTGTTTTATTTTGGACCAATAAAACTGGCTTTGCTTGCTACTTCGAATTATTTAAAGTTAAGTTTAATTATTTTAATAGTAATGTAAAAACTAGGCAGTTAGTTATATTTAGCACCTATTAATGGTATTAGTGTAAAATATAAATAGCATGCAATAACCATTTGTTTATCTTTGCATATTAAATCAGCCTGTTCTAACATACTGTTCCACATGATTAGATTACTTTCTGTAAAGCTTTCATTACATCAATTAGTCAGGTCTATTTTTTACACATTAGAAACAGTATAATTTTCCTGTTTCATTTGTTAAATATTTCTAAGAATGAACTAAATAATAACGAGCAAGTAATATATTGTTATCAGATAAGTACAGATTACAAAAACTGTCTGCTTTCTTGATTCTAATGTGATTTGTTCTGAGCCGTATTCAACCACGTGTTATTTAGATCCGTGTAATCCTGTCTATCAACAAGAACTTTTATCTCTTCTCTGAAGAATCTGAGATCATTATTTTTATGTTCAAGCAATTATAGTAAGCATTTATGTGTTTTGTTGCTTGTTGTAAGTGTTATGAATTCGTAGTTCAATGAGTCAAGGTAGAGAATACCTAGTCAATGTGCTGCTGTATAAGATATAATGTGAATGTGACCAATGTTATGTAATTGTTTTGTATGTAGGTAGGTAGTGCTAAAATAAATTGCGTTGTCAAATATCGCATGTCAATGTTAAAATTAGATTTGTTTTCTTTGTTTACTCTGATTTACATTGGTTTGTTTTTGTTGATTCCAAGGGATAAATGGACGTATTATTTCATAAATTCATAATTATCACATTAACGTTAGGAATTTGACAGTGTGCGTGTTATCTTGATTTCTACTTAGTGTGAGCAAGCAGTCGCGATTAAAATTTTAGGGTTACGTCATTGCATTTGCTAGAAATATTATACGATTGTTAGAAATTACTTTAGGTTCAAGTCGTATGTTATGAGTCCTCGACTCCGTCTGCGCTGGCTAGGTAAACATAATCGTAAACTTTATGATTTATCGTCCTTTATCTTTTCGTCACCTTTTCACACATAGCTATTAACAATCAATTTTAATTATTGCGAAATGATATGAAGCTTGACGTGGGTGTACTGAGAATTCTTAAACAGATCTCTATAAATAGTGAATGTGAAGATATCGCTGTGACTACGGACAAGAGCTAGATAGAATCTTCTTCCCAAAGGTGGTTTGCGGTCTGTCGATATGGTGCGCAATGTCATTAGCGGGATCGACTCGGCAAGACGAGTCCACTCGACTCGCTCAGGTAGTGCCGGGATAAAAACGCCACTTGAAATGGAGCGGACGCGGCCGGTCTCACCTAGATAACAGTCGCGACCGACCGACAAAAAGAACACCGTGCCATAGCCAGCGATACTTAGAAATTCTTAAAAAGACTTCTATACCGCGTAGGCGCTGACTGGCCGTCGTATCGACATGAACCAGTCATCTCAGATCTGTGACTCGGTACAACGAGGCGCCCTAATCACCCATTCATACGACACGCACGTTGATAATAATATAAATAGGCCCAAACGTCCAATGAATGAACTTATAACATGTAAATTCGTCGCTCACAAATCGCGACACAGCAAGTCGCGTAGGCGTCGGGGCTTGAATGAAAATAAACATATTACATGCAGTCGCTTACCTCTCGATTTTAATGAGTTTATCCAGATTAGCGATATCGTCACAGCACTCTGTAATAATCGTTATCAATGCGTGGTTACACTGAACTTGTGGGCATATCACTGTTATGAGCGGTGGTTGATTACGCGACGCGGACGAATGGCAGTACGTAGCCGCCGGCCGGTTCGTTCGACACTGCGAGTGAACACAGGCGTAGGTGCGCTCGCGTCTACAATCGCGCTCGCTCAAACGCACACACGCGCGTTCATTCAAATATCACAAGAGTGGGGGAACTTATGAATGGACGTAGTGAAGCCATGTCGTATAGATACTGCTGATAACGCTAGCGACCATTATACAACGTGATAGCAGCTCACTGATCAGTTTGCTAACTTACCACTGATGGTTTAATCGTTGTAGATTACGCATGTCAGCGCAATGGAATCCGTTTTGTTCCATAATTTTACCCTAAAGTTCTAAAATCATTACACATTTTACATATCCCAATAATTACATAGAAGATATTTAAAGTATAATTTGCACCATTAACATAGATACCTATAATTCACTAATGTGAGTAGGCTTTTGTATGTGAACTTGAAAGACACGTAGTTAATTGTGAATGAGTGGGTCAGCTTATATAAATATTTTAAATATGAGAGAGAGGTGTCGTTTGACACTGACAACACACACATACAACCACGATAGAGCGCACTTGTGAAATGCAAATCTATATTAATATTATAAAGATGAAGAGTTTGTTTGTGTGAAGGCGATAATTTCAAGAACTATACTGGTCCAAATTGAAAAATTCTCGTAATGTGGGATAGCCCATTTATCGAGGAAGGCTATAATAACATCACGCTACGACCAATAGGAGCGGAGCCGCAATGAAAAATGTTGCAAAAACGGGGAAAATGTACGCAGACGAAGTTGCGCGGGTCAGCTAGTACATGATATAAATAATTTGATTGCCTCTGTGGCGCGGTGGGAGTATACGGGAGCTACGCAAGAGGTCGTGGGTTCGATTCCCACACGAGACACCACTTTGTGTGATCCACAAATTGTTGTTCCGAGTCTGAGTGGTGACACAAAATACACCCAGTTTGTAAAGTCCTCCGCGACACAGGGCTTGTACCCTAATGCGGGAATAGTTTATATATATATCTAGCTGTGCCACGCGGTGTTACCTGCGGTTTATTAGCCTATGTGTTAATCCAGGGTATCAGCTAACTCCATACCAAATTTTATTAAAATCGCTCCAGCCGTTTAGACGTGAAGAAGTAACAAACATACACACTCACATACTCACAAACTTTCACCTTTATAATATTAGTGTGATTAAAAAAAAAACTACAGTTTAGTACATCTATAAAAATAATTTATTTTTTCATTGCTTATGTGAACATAATACTACGATAAAATATTACATTATAAATATTTAATTAATATATTTTAAATTGTATTTAAATATACTCTACCTAATATACAGAGCAACAATACTTATATCTTCTAGATATGTTGGCAGTATAAAGCTATCGACATACGACTATTGGGACGAGATACGTACAGTTGCAATTATAATATAAGTAGATACTAAACTACAATGTTATTCTTGGTATAGTCCAAACTTGAAAGTAGTTTGCCCACAATCAGTAACACAATCCAATGGGGTAGTTTTTGACCTTATTATATTTTTCAATTAATTAATTAATCAATCATTGTAACTGTACAAATCTTTACAAATACAATAATTGCATTTTTGAAAGATAGAAAAATTTGAAATCCAGACTTAGGAATCGAACCCGAGACTTCCGCAGCCAATCTTGTTTACAATATGAATGATGTGAAATGTAATCATCACTTATTTTTCAATAATAACCATACAATATGAGCATAATAGCAATGACAACGCAATGAGCATAATAGCGCGACGAACACAAGACAACTTAATTGACATATAACTATGTATGTTTTTTTTTAAATATTTTCATATTTTTTTTATATTATTAAAGTAATAAACTTATTGGGGTATCTGAGCTTTATTTTTTTTTATACTTTAGCAAAAATAACCGGGTATATTAAAAGTTGAAACACTATTATGTAATATTAAATTATTAAACAAACAATAACAAAATATTATTTAACTGGTATTGTCAAGTTGTATGATAGTAGTAAATATTTCAGTAACGGAGTATAACAACACCATTAATATTTCGAAAATATATATATTACCGTTAGACTGGACTGGACCGGTAGACTGTCACCGAGTGACAGTCTACCTGTGACCACGGCCGTTGCTATACGATCGAAACGTCGGACAATAAACAAGATATTACCTTAAATTATTCACGCGATTAAGACCCGTAATATATATATTTTCATAATGTGTACAAAACGCGAAAGTTTAACAACTATTCATATTATTATTTTTAACAGACTGATTTGACTGGAAAATATAATTTTACGATTTATAAATACAATTTTACTGTTATCAAATTGTATTTTTATTAAGATATATTTTTTTAGGGTTACGTAGTAATTGGGTATTTGACTGAAGTCAAATCAGCCTCTTTTTAAGAAACGTCAAAAACGACCCGCTCCGTACAAATTTGTATGATATATGACGTCACGTTTTCTATGATCAAATTATTTACTTTCAGTGTTTCTCTTTATGATTATAAATTAACTAACACATTAAATTAATCCATAACAAACATACAACATATTTTTTAGGATACTTTAAGGCATATTTTTACCAGGTTATTATAAAATATTTTATTTGAATAGTAGTCAAATACCCAATTATCCTAAATTATGATCCCGATTCACATAGACGTAAATCCCGCCCATTTTCTGTATGACGCTAACTTTAAAACTTGAGTATAATATTATGATTACTCTTAAATTACGACAGTCCTTTTAAGAAGCTGGATAACTTGTGGCTCTTGTAGTCAGCCCGCAGTTGAATGAAGCTGAGTAGAATAGAATGGTCCAATTCCGCCTGTGTAATGAAAAATTAGCATTTAAATTGGTGGTGAAGTACGTAGTAAGCTTGTAATGTACTACGTTTATTGGTACTACCGGTCGCGTGTTCGGTTGGAGACTCGGCTACAAACTTGTTATACTGTCGTAATTATGATGTACTAGCTGTGCCCCGCAGTGCTACCCGCGGTTTATTAGCCTATGTGTTAATCCAGGGTGACAGCTAACTCCATACCAAATTTTATTAAAATCGCTCCAGCCGTTTAGACGTGAAGAAGTAACAAACATACACACTCACATACTCACAAACTTTCGCCTTTATAATATTAGTGTGATAGTACGAGGGTGGATCGAAATATTCGCGGCCTACCACATAAATACTTGACTTATTTTAATGTAACTGACCTCATTCGATTTGTTTACTCTCTGGTTGTCACATTGTAAAATTCTGTCACAATAGCATTATCTGTTTTTAAATTAGACTGAATTTTGTGAGCCTAAGTGCAGCGTTTTTAAAGAATGGAGAAAATTGAGCAACGTGCGGTCATCAAATACCTGTTTAAAAAAAACTGACTCCAAAAGAGATTCACGAAGATATGTCAACAACATTGGGGGAATCTGCTCCATCGTATACGACTGTGAAAAAGTGGGTTGCAGAATTTAAACGCGGACGAGAGAGTATTGAAGATGACCCTCGCTCCGGCCGGCCTACGACGTCTACGACTGAAGAAAACGTTGGGAAAATCTGTGATCTGATATTGGCAGATCGGAGATTGACCATCAGGGAGATTGCTGACACTATCTCATATGAACGAACACAAAACATCATAGTCAATGAACTTGGATTTTCTAAGGTTTCTGCGCGGTGGGTCCCCAGATTGCTTTCAGTTGAACAAAAACGAATACGGCTCACGATTTCTCGCGACAGTTTGGAAATGTTTGAGACTGATCCACAAGATTTTTTGGACAGATTTGTTACAATGGATGAAACCTGGGTACACCACTACACCCCAGAGTCAAAACAGCAATCCAAGCAGTGGAAAAAACCTGATGAACCGACTCCAAAAAAAGCCAAAACAATTTTGTCAGCTGGCAAGGTGATGGCGTCAGTTTTTTGGGATGCTAAGGGTGTCATCATGGTGGACTACCTTGCAAAAGGTGAGACTATAAACTCTGCTTATTACTGCACCCTTTTACGTCATTTGCGTGAAACGATCAAAGAGAAAAGGCCAGGACTACTCAGCAAGAAAGTGTTGTTCCATCAGGATAATGCACGCGTTCACACGTCTGTTGAATCAATGGCTCAAATTCGTGATTGTGGCTTTGAATTACTGCCCCATCCCGCCTATTCCCCTGATTTGGCACCTTCGGACTTTCATTTATTCCCAAACCTTAAAAAACACCTTGGAGGTCAAAAATTTTCATCAAATGAGGAGGTTGAAACCGCGGTAGGTGACTTTTTTGAAGGCCTTGAAGAAACTTTTTTTATGACCGGCATACAGGCGTTGGAAACCAGATGGAAGAAGTGCATTGAGTTAAGTGGAGATTACGTGGAAAAATAAAATTACTTTTGTTTATATTTTATATTGTTTTCTTGCTGAGGCCGCGAACTTTTCAATCCACCCTCGTAGAACCTTGATTATCCGAACCCTCAATTATTCGAAAGCTGATTTACTTTATCCGAACGTTCAATTTTAAGAATATTGGCGCGAATTTGTTGCTTGCTACCGCTATATATATTCGCTATGCATTCTGAAACGGCTGGGAAACTTAGCCGCTCAAAAACACGTTGCAGTCGTTCGTCAATTAAAAAATGACATCATTTTATAAAAAAATAAGAAATACAAGTGAAATTTTTATATACAGTACAGTTTTTACGTAATAAGGTGTAGTTTTTGTTTGATCTTGGTCTGAAAAACTCACATTTCGATTATCCGAACTAGTCTCGTTCCTAATTAGGCCGGATAATCGTGGTTCTCCTGTACTAGCTTTTCCCCAAGTATTCGGGCGTTATTTCTCTTTTATAGCCTAGTGCTATGCCGAAGTAAACTTAATTATTGTTAAGTTTTGTCGAAAACCCGTTTAGTCGTCATCCACACATCCTCATAAAGTTAAGGATTTATAATATTAGTAGGATTGTTACTTATAAATGTGTTATATTTTTTTTACTTATTCTTAAAGGCAACAACCGGGTTTTAGCTTCGTGTAGCGTGGGGATTACAGTGTCCGTGTAGGGAGGGATTTGGGCGTTGAAATATCCCGAAATAAAAAGGTACACTATACACATTTGCCCTGTGATTAGTCTATTGTATTACCTAAACTGTTACTGTTATTAACACATTACCAACAAATAGCTTTTCCCTGCGGCTTGGCCTACCTTATGTTTGATTTTTATAGCCTATTCGAGAGTATGATTTTTCTGTGCCAAATTTCATCTAGATCCTCGAATTGGTCTATTGGCTATTGCTAGGAGAGTTATATCCAAATAACAATGTAACGTTGTATCCAAAATTTTAACTAAATTACATTTAAAAAATATCCACTTGTGAATTAGAATGTATGATATAGATACAATAAAATTTAATTATATAAAAATTTTCAGCTATCGGTTACAGTGCCCATAGTATTATTTGGTAGCTGGATCCACGCCTAAGATAATATTTTGTTGAGTGTACCAGTTATGTATCAGTTAACTATACCAGTTATACCAAGTATCAAAAGCATACAGTAGAACGACGCCTTTGAAGTTGTGATAAATGCCGACAACGAGCGTCTGGAAGCAAGGATTGTCGCAAGTAAACAATATGTATTTGTATCAATTTAACTGATGTCTAAAACATGTCAGCCCTGGATACAGAGACCACGCTGTGTGTGTGTAGCGTGGTCTGCCCACCTCCTGCGTTGCGCCCATTGGTACATACATATTATAGATAAACGGGTGTAGTTTTTACACAGAATAAACCATCGAGCTCATTACACAATATTGTATCCTGGGTGGGGTCCAAACCCAGGACTTCTGGTTTAGCAGTCAGGGTCACTATATACTAGGTCAGTCGATTGTTATACTGACCAGCGTCTCTCCTTCGCACACTTGATGCAAGTTCTCAGGCAGGACAAGCAGTAGGGTACAGAGCGCGTGTGTTGCTACACACATAAGCTAATCGGCACTTTTGGTTCGGCAGTACATTCCGAACAAAAAACCGACCAGAAGCATTAACAAGTTTGGCTGCGTTAACATGTGCCGATCGGGTAGTCTTTTAGCACCGGCACATCATTCGATTCGGCAGTATTGTTGAATGACAAAGCTAATCGGTATAAATCAGCAGTTCTAATCGGTTTTACCGGCCTGCTGTCGCTCGGCCTAATGTACCTTCGTGATCGGCAACGTCGAGCGGATTTTTTTACCTAACATTCATCTACATATATTTGGTTTTACCAAGCGGCCTGCGCCAATTGACGCCGGCCCACTTCTATACTCTGAGAGTATGAGTATGGACTCCTTTATCTGTTATTATATACTTTATATTCTATCTATAGTTATACTGACCAGCGTCTCTCCTTCGCAAACTTGATGCAAGTTCTCAGGTTTGACGAGCAGCAGGTTGCAGAGCGCGTGTAGAGCGTCGAACAGCGCGTGCGCGGGCGCAGGTGCGGCCCTAACCCCGCGGCCGCACGCCGCTGAGCGGTACTCCTTCACGTCGCAGATTGCTATCATCGCTCCTGGATATATACTTGTATGGTTAATATTTGCCATCGGATCATATTTAAGGGGGGAGGGGGAGGGTTTAAGCCCGAAATTCCCTCCCTGGGTACACCCATGACGTTAGTAATACAGGTTATTAACAATCGGCCTTAAAAAATGTTTAGAGAGGGCACGGGTCGTAATTGGGTATTTGACTATGTGTTCTGAAAAAATATGTTCATCAATAATTTTTAATCATAAAAAGAAACACTAAAAGTAAATAATTTGACCATAAAACGTGTGACGTCACATGTACAAATTTGTATGAAATGCTATTTCAAACAAATTTGTAGGGAGCGGGTCGTTTTTGACGTTTCTTAAAAAGAGGCTGATTTGACTTCAGTCAAATACTCTATTGGGATGTTGATTGCATTGACGTAGAGAACGGCACTGCGCCATAACCTCACAAAATTGCCACTCTCTAGAAAGGGACAACGCTACTTTATCCGCTACTTTGAAGAGACAGGGCCGCACTAGATTTTTCTCTCTTTCACGCTTTGCAGTCAATATTTACTTTTTAATTGAAAGGAATGGCGCAGTCCTGTTCTCTACGTTAATGGTTGATTGCATACTGATTAGTTACTGGTCAAATCAGTATCTTTTTATGAAATGTCAAAACGACGTCGTGACCTGACGTCACGACTTAGTATAGTCAAATCATTACTTTTAATATTTGTTTTTATGATTATAAATTCTAACACACGTTAAATTGTGTATTAACATTTATTTAGAGCTCTTTATGATTGCTTAAATACTAAAACACAATTTATTTTCATTGCAGTATGAAGCAATGTGACATGTAATTTAATTGTTGGGTATAGACTACGCCGGTTTCCCCATGGTCTTTTCTCACACCGAATTAAATAACTGGTGACAAATTGCGCGAGTAATGAACGGAGAATTCTAATTCTTTAGGTTTTTCTCTCATACCTTTCTTCATTGGCTCTTATTATTAATGGAATATTTAAGTCTAATAACTATTCAAGTTTGTGCCAATGAGCCGTAAACGATGACCTGGAAGCCTCACATTTTAGGTGTGAACGTCTCGGCCGAAAGACCGATTCTTTCGGCACACACAACATCTGCCGAAAGACCGATTGTCACTTAATCGTGATTAACCTGATTAGTTTTAGCACCTAATTCCAATAGAATAATAATAGCACAAAGAAACTTACCAGCCGAATTAAATTGATAACTATGCAGATGGTCGTATATAATTCTGTGTAATCGTACGGCGAGTTCCAGCGTGACAGCGTGCAAGTTGTCGCCTTCCAGTCCGTTGTGGATCTTGTCCATCACGTTGTTTAGGTACGACACCACCGCCAGGCAGGCCTGGTGACGTCACATATCATGAGTCAATAACTAATATTATAAAGCTGAAGATATAGTTTGTTTCAAGAACTAATGGTTCTACTTAGGTTCGAACTAACTTAGATAATATATTTATCGAGGAAGGCTATAGGCTATATAACATTATGCTATGACCAATAAAAGTGGAGAATAAAAAAAACGGGAAAAATTTACGCAGACGAAAATGCGCGAGTAATCTTTACGCTTTCGTTCCCGCTGTCTGAGCGCTTAGATCTTTCGAATTACGCAACAGATTTTAATGCAGTTTTTAGCAATAGATAGAGTGATTCAAGAGGAAGGTTTATATGTATGTTGTTACATGTAAAAGTATATTGATTTTTACTAGTTGACTATCACAATTATGAATTATGATTGATTGTGTTTGAGTTTATTGAAATAAATGACTATATAATTTATAGTATATACATAATAACCCATATGATGTCCCACTGCTGGGCACGGGTCTCCCCAGTAGAACCTACTTATGAGATCTTGGGGGTAATTGGCATAATCGCTACGCTTGGCGAGCGAGTTGGCGATCGCAGTCAAAAATCTAATATACCTTATATATCAACCCATATGATGTCCCAATGCTGGGCAAGAGACTCCCTAGTAGAACCTACTTATTTTAGACCCCCGGGGGGGGGGGGGGGATTTGCCATAATCGCCACGATTGGCGAGCGGATTGGCGATCACAGTAAGGCTTTGAAAGTTTAAAGTACGCAAAAGGACGCTGCTGCTCGTCCTTCGGGGTGAAATCCCTTAGTCGCCTTGACGACACTAACAAGAAGAGATAGGTGGTACTATTGTTAAGCCGATACCACACCGCCGGTGTATAAGGTGAGCTAAATGCCGTACAATGCTAAGATCGGGTTCCAGCACGAAACTATACTCTAAACATTATTCATGTGCTAAAATACAACTTGAAAGCTTGAGTGCACGAATTTAGAAATTATTTATTGAACAAGGTATTTTACCTTAAATTATTCACGCGATTAAGACCCGTAATATATATATTTTAATAATTATTTATTGGTTGGAAGTTTATTCCAGAAGTTCCAGTTTATGTTTATTGTATGAATGCTTTCTTCTCAATCACAATATAGATTTTATCGAAAGTTGATAACACTCGTCCAATTTTAGCTCATAAATAATGGTCAACAAGTGAAGTGGATGCCCATCTGGGGGGTGGGCGATTTTTGTCTAATGTGAAATGTTCTGTTTAATGAACGACTGTCTTGTGTGCAAAAAATATTAAAAAACCTAGCTGACCCGCGCAACTTCATTTGCGTCAATTTCCCCCATTATGCATCATTTTTCATTGATGCTCAGCTCCTATTGGTCGTAGTGTGATGCTATATAACCTTCCTTGATAAATAGGCTATCCAACAGTAAAATATTTTTTCAATTCGAACCAGTGGTTCCAGAGATTATTGCGATCAACCAAACGAACAATGGAACAAACAAACTCTTAAGCTACCTATATAATACCTATTAGTATATATTTCGAAGGGATTCAGCCAGGTTAAACAACATTCCTTATCAGGTTGATAGGTGCAACGGTGCAACAATAAACGCTTTTATCTTTCTTTTTTAGGGTACCGTACCCAAAATGGCAAAAACGGAACCCTTATAGTTTCGTCATGTCCGTCTGTCTGTCCGTATGTCACAGGCATTTTATTCAAAGACTATGAATATTGATGAAATTTGGTGTCTTGTAGTAGCAGCTACTTAGTTTAATAGCTAAATAATAAAATTAAATATTTATGGGGGGGGGGGGACTCCATACATGTAACAGATATACTGAGCAAGTGGCTGCTTACTGTAACAAACATGGCGTTTTAAAATTTAAATTTATTACTGCCATTATATTTAATGTATTATAATATTAAATTTCTCTGGATATTTTTTTGAACTTCTGAAAATAATGAACTAGGTTAAACGACAGATCAGATAAACATACAGTAACCGAATTAAATACTATGTAAAACTAACGAGAAAGCAAGGTTTACCGATGAAGCAAGAGTATCAATGTCTCCCTCAGGCTTGAAGTCAGTCTTCTTCTGCTCGGTCTGCAAATGGAGCCTGACCCAGCTGACTATCGCGACTATCGCCCGCTCCAACCCCGCGTCCAACTTGTTCTCCAACTGATCCATGATCGATGTCTTACGAAGCATACACTCGTTTTGTTTAGAGGTTGAGCTAAAATAAATATATATCTTGAGACAACTCACACTGGGTCATCTGATCCCAAACAATACCTATATTTCTAAATTGTGTTTTTTTTAGAACGATTCCCGCAGTAGGGTATAACCCTGTGTCGCGGGGGACTTTACAAACATACAAGTCACGGACACAAAGTACACCCAGACTCGGAACAATTTTGTGGATCACACAAGTGGTGTCCCGTGTGGGAATCGAACCCACGACCTCTTGCGTGGGTTCGATTCCCACACATGCTTCATTAATATTATTATTAAGTATATTCTATTGTTATTGCAACTTTAGCTGGATATAAATTCTTTCTTTTTAAATTAAAACTACATACAAGATACAAGCCCGGTGTCACGGGAACTTCACAACAAAAATTACGGACACAAAGTACACCCAGACTCGAAACAACAATTTGTGAATCACACAAAGTGGTGTCCCTTGTAGGAATCGAGCCCACAAACATTTGCACAGCAGTCTTCGTAAGAAAAATGCGTGTATCTTACCTGAAAACAAATAAGGAGGTAAACAAAAACTAGAAACAAATTAGTCTATACTTACGTCATACAAGCCAAAACAGATTCCTGAAAGTGCTCCTCAAACATTCTCACAATTTTGTTAGCTTGTTTCACAATATCGAAGAAGTAGATCTGAAAGCAATATTAATAAAATGATTATAATTAGTTACTTCGAACAGATATACGATTCGCTTGGTAATAAATAAATTGGTATCGAGGAAGCCTAAAAATAACAAATGTAATTTAAAAATTGAATTTTAAAGAAATAATTAACAACCAAAAGCAACTAACAAAAGTCAGATCATATAAATAAAAAAAAAATACCTGTGGCGGTGACTTGCTCTCGGCAATCGGTATGGACTGCAAACCAAGATCTAACGCATAGTCGACATGTTCAATCAGCAGATGTTGTATCAACACGTCGAGTAACGCTACAGTAGTGCCTGATAGCTCGTTTGGGGTACATAGCTGAAATCATCATAAAACTTGATTATTTTCATTCTAAAATTTTCTTCAGTGATCTGATTGCCGAGAGGCCGACTCAAATATTACGTAAGGCAGTATTTTAGCCATTTAACCTCTTGTTAGCAAAAGTAAGTAAACCTCACACGCCCTCCCCCCATAAATATAGACCCCGTAAACACACGTTTTTTGTTAGGGGAGGGGGTGCAATTCATTTAACTGAATACGCGCCCTATCTATAATATTTCATACAAATATTGCTGACGTGTAGACCCCCACCCAGTCCACCCAGTCCCCCCAACAGTGGGGGGGGGGGCAACTATAATGGAAAACATCATTTAACACGGTTTTCACAGGCTCGGTCGTATTTTTTAAGGTTTCCGCTCATCACTCCAACTTTACACAAATTTTTTCTTTTCTCAAAATTCTTGAAAAACTAAGACCGAGTCTTTGTGTTGGTCAAGTGTACAATAAATACTTGCCACTGGTTCAAATTGGCTAGAAAATCTGCATAATTAATTTTCTAATTTACCGTATATATTTTAATGATGAATTTCATATTTTTGTGTACTTACAGTCTTACACCGAGTGAAGGAGGTTTGGGCATCGTTAAGCATTTTCTGCACATGCTGTTCACTCAAGAATGTCTCCCCACCGTAGTTCTCTATCTGAGCAATGTTGATATTTGCTCGAGTGCCTATCACTGCTTGTAAGTCACGACGAAGCTCTTGAAACCTGAAAAAAAATACCACGAAAATAATAATTGATAGTGTTTTTTGTAAATGTAACATATAAAATAAAAAATCAATCAATGATTGACTGATTGATTTTTGTATTGATTGATTTTTGTAAATCCCGAGGATACAATAAAGTAAGTTTGAAGACTATTTGTGTGTCTTCTCCATTTAAAAAAAAAAATCAGGTTTAATAGGGGCCGCCCATGTTAAGGATAAGTTCACTCCATCATTGATGTTGCAGAAACGGTTACAAATAACGGGCAATTGCAGATTTACAATATAAATGTAACGAAAATCCTATATTTTATCTAAAACAGTAGGCATTAGGGTAGTTGACTATCAAGTCAAATAGAAATTTCTATGGAATAACATACTATGACGTCATAAGTTGGTGCCATCAAATCGTTTACTTTTAGTATTTGTTGCATATATGTATATACATGCTACACTCTGAAAGAACATTTCATAATTTGTTGCCTGATTAGTATAATTTTAGGCCTTAAAAACAGTAATACCCCGCTTTACGCGACCCCGTTATGCGCGGTTTCACTATAACGCGATTTTTTAACAAAATGTATATTTAAATAAGTTTAGACATATTACAGAGTATAGACAATAATGATGACCGTGTCTTGACCACGTGTCAAACAATTAAAAACAGTGTTGGGTGTTATAAACGTATTTTACAAGAACGTAAAAAGACCCAAAAGACAATAGATGTTTTTTTTCGTAAAAAATAATTAATAGTACGTGTATAAAGTGTTCTTAGAATTAATGTGATTGATTAAAATGATTCGTATTTTTTTTGTACTACATTTTGACTATGTTTAATCATAAACGTCGATATGCGCGAATTTCAGGTAACGCGATTTTTTCCGGAACGTATCCCTGGTGTAAAGCGAGGAATTACTGTATATAAGATTTTTTAGAGTAATATGTGAGAGCATCTTATACCCATAACACAAATTAAATCTTACCATGGGCACAGAATAAGTAATAGTACTACGTACAGAAGGTTCACTCCCTAACAAAAGTCAGGTTTAGGTATAAAAATATACCTAGACTCGCCGCCTGCAAGCTAAATTGAAACTTATAACCGCGCGCGAACTGTGAATTTTCTTTGCGCGCTACAGTTTTATGATCGAGCTGCGAAGTCCGCACGGGGTTGACACTTGATAAGTTTTTGTAATGCTTAATCTACCTGTTTTAAGATAAATAAGTAGATTAAGCATTACAAACGTACATTTAGCATTATAAACATAAAAATTCCAATTGTCGTGTGTTCGATTTCCACGGGTGTAGATATTCCTTTGTAAACATTATCCTATCCTGTTCCTAATATTATTTCTGAGCAACTAATTAAGGATTTTTATTTTACCTGAGCCTTCCAGTATTTTAATCGCAATTATTGTAAAAACTTGTAACCTTTTTTGTACGTTAATAAAGAATTTATTTATATATTACTAGCTGCCTGCCCCGACTTCGTACCGACCTTGAGTTACATTATTGCAATTTTCGTAGGGATCTCTAATTTATCGACAGTGAAATATAGCCTGTGTTACTCCCAGATAATGTAGCTTTCTAACGGCATAATTTGTAAATGAAATTTTTGAAATCGGTCTAGTAGTTTCGAAGCCTATTTAATGCAAACAAATAATCAAATCTTTCCTCTTTATAATATTATATATTACTAGCCGACCCGTGCAACTTCGTCTGCGTAAATTTTCCCCGTTTATGCAACATTTTTCCTTACTACTCCGCTCCTATTAGTCGTAGCGTAATGTATGATTCGGACCCGTAGTTCCTAAGATTATCGCGTTCAAACAAACAAACAAACTCTTCAGCTTTATAATATTACTATAGCTTGACCACAACCGCTGTGCCGCTCCTTAGGTAGGTATGCGCGGGGAGGCGGGGTGCGGGCAGGAAAGATCACGGACACACAAGAGTCTGTCGTCGTGTCGGATAGATCTGAAGATACCGAAGTACAATATTTTTGGCTCTGTATAGGTACATACTTATTATTTATACGCCGCTCGCATACCTAAGGAGCGGCACAGCGGTTGTGGTCAAGCTATAGCTGACCCGCGCAATTTCGTCTGCGTAAATTTTCCCCATTTTTGCAAACATTTTTACTTGCTGCTCCGCTCCCATTAGTTGTAGCGCGATGTTTTATAGCCTATAGCATTCCTCGATAAATGGGCTATCTAAAAGTAATTTTTTTTTTTCAATTTGGACCCGTAGTTTCTGAGATTATCGCGTTCAAACAAACAAACAAACTCTTCTCTCTCTTCTAATATTATAGTATAGTTATAAATGTTAGGGGTGGATAACCCTTATCACTTAGGGGCATGAATAATAGATTGTAATTTTCCCTTTTTTCTTCCTTTTTTTTATAACATTTTTCATTGCTGCTCCGCTCCTATTGGTCGTAGCGTGATGTTATAACTTATAGCCTTCCTCGATAAATGAGCTATCCAACAATAAAATATTTTTTCAATGCCGCCCAGTAGTTCCTGAGATTATCGCGTTCAAACAAACTCTTAGGGGGATGAAAAATAGATATTGTCCGATTCTCAGACCTACCCAATATGCACACAAAATTTCATCAAAATCGGTCAAGCCGTTTCGGAGGAGTATGGCAACGAAAACTGTGACACGAGAATTTTATATATTAGATAGTATAGTTATAAATGTTAGGGGTGGACAACCCTGATCACTTAGGGGTATGAAAAATAGATAGAAGCCGATTCTCAGACCTACTGAATATGCATATAAAATTTCATAAAAACCGGTCAAGCCGTTTCGGAGGAGTATGGTTACTAACATTGTGCCACGAGAATTTTATATATAAGAAGAAGACTAGCTGTCCCGCGCTACTTCGTATGCGTAAATTTTCCCCGTTTTTGCAACATTTCTCGTCGCTACTCCGCTCCTATTTGTCGTAGCGCGATGTTATATAGCCTATAGCCTTCCTCGATAAATAGGCTATCCAACAAAATTCAAATCAGACCAGTAGTTCCTGAGATTAGCGCGTTTAAACAAACAAACAAACAAACTCTTCCGCTTTATAATATTAGTATGGATTATTCCCCTTTTTTCATTTGCATTTCTATATAACTAAATACTCTTACACAGATATCACTCACCCTCCTCCCTGTATCTGTTTCTTAACATGCTGCTTCTCAGTATAATACGTGTTAAGTGTATTAGACAAAACAGCTTTAAGCCGTCGTATCTCCATACTTGGATACCCATCGTTAGCTCCGGCCATCGCACCGTTGACGAGTGCATCTCTTCGCAGCTCTCCCGTTGTGGAATTACCCTCTGCTGATACCAAACCAGCTTGAACTAGTTCGTCGCAAACGCGTTGTGTACTAGAAAGTAAGTTGGGTAAATGACATTAAATATACACAACAAACATTTTAGGACAATTTTCATATGGCTTTTTAATCTTAAATTAGACAGAGCCTGTGTTATGGCAACCAGACAACTGATAACAATTTGCAAATGCGTAATAACAAAGATATATTACTATATATTACTATTAAACATATATTTCAAAAACATTACTTATGAGAGGTAATCCTTTATGTCACTTTTCTTTAAAGACAATAACTGTATTGTGTATTGTGGATCACAGATTATTTCTTATGAGAATTTGCAAGTATTCAAATCTCAAACACAAAGTTAAGATCAAAACAGCAGTTTATGAATAACTCAAACATTATGTCTTGCATTATGGCAATGGAAGAAATTGAATTTAAATTCATTTTAGACACTGACTAATTCGTCATTAGGAGCATGAACTACTAAAGCTTGAAACATGAAATATGCACAGGAAAATTGTTTTAAGATATAGGCAGGTTAATATAAGTAAGTAATTTTCTATATTCCACCACTTGGGATGTTAAATAGGGGTTCTACGAAAGCTGTATGGTTAAAATAAAGAAAAACATATTTAACGTTTTTGAAAAATTAGCCTCTGAAGGAGGAAATTATTATTTAAATTAAATAAATAAAAAGACCACAATACCTAGTATACATTTCATATAAATTCTTCAGATATTTATCAACATCATTCTTATCAGCCAGTTTGGTCTGGATATACTTCTGCAGCTTCAGAAGAAAGATGTTGAGTACAAACTTGCTCATCACTTGGTCAGGGTTGGGAAACACATTGCTGATAATTGTGTAATTCTTCTTGCATAGAGGTAAGACAGATGAGAAAATATCTTTGCCTAGGAGAGTATTCTGAAAAAAAAAACAATAATGGATAATTGACGTTGTAAATATCGATATAATAGAGCAACTTCTCTATTTATATCAATATTTTACAATGTTAATTCAAATCAATTCTTTTTATGAAATGTTAAAATGTTACACTGTAGTAATTCGTATGGAATATGACACTATGACGTCATAGAAATATATAAGTATGTTTATCAGTTGTCTGGTTTCCATAGTACAAGCTCTGCTTAGTTTGGGACCAGATAGCGTTGTGTGAGTTGTCCCAAGATATTGTATATTATTAATAGATTACATATAGGTTGCTATATTCAAATCAATTACTTTTAGTATTCATTTTAAGTACATTTTAAAACATTAACATGTCTTAAACTATATAATCCTTTTTTCCATTGCGAACAAAGCACATTAAAAACTAAGGCAATGACAAATAGAGAGTAAGATGCAATCACAATAAACAACATTCCTATTGAATATATAATATTATAATTATTGTAAGGTTAGGTTTGTTTGTACAAATAATTATAGTGAAGAATATGTCAAGCATAAAAAGTGAGACATGCATAGAAGAATTATTGGGTGCATAGAATAATTAAAGACAGAACAATATGTTAGGGTATGCAGGTGTTAAATAGCTTTCTTTTAACAGAGGGTTTGACATATAGATGTCAGACTGGTTATGTAGAGGGAAAGAGAAGTGGACCAATTAATAACTGTGTGGTACCCCAGATAGGGGAAGAGAAAGAAAGGAAAACCATACAGTAGATGGAAATATGACCTAGTTACGACAGTGTAGAAAACCTGGACTAGACTGGCCAAAAAGAGAAAAGAATGAAAACTGTTTGGGGAGGCTTTTGCAAAAGAGCACACAGAATAATAATAGCTATAAATTACTATAATGAAATGAATGTGTAATTCTAAAACAAGGCCATAAATAAATAATTAATAATAATAATAATATAATAATAATAATAATATATTTATTTCTCTCAAAAAGGTAAGTACATTGGTTTCTATATTTAGGTAAGACTAATGACAGAAGTGTACGACCAATTGCAATTGTACTAGGTATATGTAGGGTAAACCACCAACCTGTTGTCTCTAAATTCCTATATTGGTTATTGGTTGCTAATTTTGAACGGAAAAAGAATACGATTTTACTTTTTAATCCATACCTAATTTAAAGTGATTTTTTTCCTTGGACGAGTGCCTACCACCGGTTGGTTTATCCTAGTTAACTACCTGATTAGAAGAATTTAAAAGCATAATACATGCAAAGCAAACATCCTGTTTTTTACATCCCAGCATATGGCTGGGATGTAAAAAAAAAAGTAAAAAAGGCTAAGTGTGGTTTATTACCTTGCCAGTTCATGTAAAATACAAAAAAATAAAAATTACCATTTGACTTGTTTCTATAAAAGCATCAACACATTGTGAGTATCCTTTGAAATTAGTCATAATGTTAGCAATCTCTTTCATAGTCGCCATATTGCCTTGATTCTGTGCCTTCACAAAGTCGTCAATGAGATTTCTCTCAATCTCATCATACTTGGCTTCTATTTTCTTCTTGGCAACTTCAAATTTATCAGGAGGTAACTCTTGGGCAATAGTGTGCAACTTTTGAATGATGTCAGCAGCTTCATTTAGCTAAAATATTTATGAGATTATAAAGAGTCGCCTTTTTAACCAACGGTGAAACTCAGCTTCAGAACGACAACAAAAAAGTCGATAATATTTTTTAATCACTTGTAATATTTTACGATTTTTTTATTTACCCAACGTTTCGATCAAATTGCACCGATCGTGGTCCAATTTGACACTCTCACAACTACACTCGCATGATCTTGATAATTTGTAGGTACTGTTGGTACTTGTACACACTACACCCACGACGCCTTTACACTGTCTTTACTACAACAATTGCATTTGTTGATAATGGGGTTTCATCTTAAAACCCTGTTATTAATCACCTGACCAGGCAAGGGCAGTTCAAAAACCACGCGCCTCCCGGAGGATCACTAAGCTGCAATCAGTCGACCCGTGATCACGATAGGAGCAATTCGATCGAAACGTTCAGGTAAATAAAAAGTTCGCTCCTTTAAATATTTTACGCGATTAAGTCCCGATAAAATTCTAATATGTGTAACAATCGGGAAAGTTTAAAAACAAATATATTTTTTATCCTTTTGGCCTTAACACGCCACGTGTTAAGGCCAAAAGAATAAAAAATATGTGGGCAAATGTCAGTTTATGTCTTTTCCTGAGGCATAAGTTACACACATTAATATAAAGATTCTTTAAGGTATCCAGTATTTTTTACAAGAAAACACGACTATACACATTTATAATTTGAAAGATTAATCTGATACTACAAAAGTTTTTATCTATAAAACACAATTAGTACCTTATTAGGATCATTGAACAGATCAATAAGCACTGGTCCAGGGCTCAAGAAATGTGAGAGATGTGATAACAGGTCTCGGGCAGCAGCGGCTCTCGCTCGAGGCGCTCGAGCCGCACCAAGCTTCTCCCCAACATCAAGTGCTCGGCCTCCACAACGAGACATACGCTCATCAAGTGCACTGAATACACCTACACAGTGCTGGAACATTTAACAATTTAATTATTATGTGGTTTGTAATTAAAGCCATAGAACTCCCATATCCATACTAATATTATAAACTAGCTGTCCCGCGCAACTTCGTATGCGTAAATTTTCCCCGTTTTTGCAACATTTCACGTCGCTACTCCGCTCCTATTAGTCGTAGCGCGATGTTATACAGCCTATAGCCTTCCTCGATAAATGGGCTATCCAAAAAAAAAAGAATTTTTCAAATCGTACCAGTAGATCCTGAGATTAGCGCGTTTAAACAAACAAACAAACAAACAAACAAACTCTTCCGCTTTATAATATTAGTATAGATGTGAAAGTAACTCTGTCTGTCTGTTACGCTTTCACACTTAAACAGCTAAGCCGATTGAGATGAAATTTGGTATGGAAATAGTTTGAGTCCCGGGGAAGTACATAGGATAGTTTTTATCGCGGTAACCGATATCTACGCGGGCGGAGCCGCGGGCGAAAGCTAGTATCCCATAAACTTAACATTTTAAAATATACTATCGGCCATATATCAGTTTATTTTCCTTGAAATAGTGATGTTAACACATCACTGTGTTTCAATTGAATGACCCCAGTAGCAAGTGAAATTACTGGGCAGATGAGACTAACAAACTAATGACTCAAATGAGGAAAGCACAGCAGGTAACATTCAGATCTTTTCCAAACAACGATTTGAGTAGTATTGACATTCTTATGGGCTAACGCGATGCTCACTGGCTCACTACCTGTTTGTCTCTCTTTATTAAGTGGTATAAAACATAAAAATATTGTATAGCTATACAGCTTTATTGGCAGGAATTGTCATATTATGTACTCGGCGCAACTTCGTCTGCGTAAATTTTCCCCTTTTTTTTTGTATAATCCTATGTTACTTCTACTACCTCCAAGAATATGTGTACAAAGTTTCATGATGATCGGTTGAGTAGTTTTCGCGAAAAAGCGTAACAAATAAACTTACATTCACATTTATATATTAGTAGGGATAGATTATAGAGACAGATTTACATTATTAAATTTAGTTATCATAAAAACTCTAAACTTAAAAAAATTACTAAAAGGTAATATTTAATATTATTAGATATAATAAACATACTGTATGTTGATCCATGATTTCAGCTAATTTTGCTCCATACAACTTTTCTTCTTCCTGAACGGCTTGTTCTAGCCGAGCACATTTTCTTTCCTGTCTCTCTTGCAGAACCTATTCGTTATAGGAAATCAGTCAGTCAATGATTTCAATTTAAATTATTTTGACTAAGTAAATAATACAAAACAAGAATCAAATTCATCAAGCACTAAATGAATATGAATTTAGCACTACCATTTGTTACCTGTTACATAGTCTGTGTGAAAATTTAAAAAAAACAATGAAATCCCACAGAAACAGTACATTTTTTAGCCAAGTGCTATTCCAGACTATCCTCTGTGTCATATTTCGTCCGGATCCCTTTATCCAATTCAATGTACATCTAAACTTTCACATATACATAGTATAGATTAAGAGTTAATGAATATATATTCTTATTTTAGGCCACAAACCTTCATTTCTCAACTGAAATGAATCTAGATTAATCCACAATATCTTCATTTTGGCAATTTTAGCCTAAGATTTTGAAGCCTATCCAAAACTGTAAGACTAACAATAACTTATGACTAATGATCAGCGTAGGTAGTGTCATGTAGGATCAATGACCTCCGGATTCCAAAATCTTTAAATGATTGAGTCATTAATAATATATAGTTTAAGAAATGAAGAAATTACAATAGTTAAATAACATTGTTTGTGTAAGATTCTTTACTAATGAATCATAACACCATAGCAAGATGAATGACTTTTTCAACAGTTATTCCGCACCGAGCTTCTCCCCAACATCGAGTGCTCGGCCTCCACAACGAGACATACGCTCATCAAGTGCACTGAATACACCTACACAGTGCTGGAACATTTTACAAATTAATTATTATGTGGTTTGAAATTAAGGCCATAGAACTCCCATATATCCCATAAGCTTAACATTTTAAAATATACTATCGGCCATCTTGGTGAGTACCATAAGACTATCAGTTTATTGTCTTTTATTGACTTTTGTGTAACAGTTATTCTTACTCTTATATGAATAGCTCTTAATCCCTGGCTAAAATATAATCACTTTTATTGTATGTTTGACTATACTAATATTATAATAATAATACCATTTATTTCAGGCATTAATGGCCTATAGAAATATACTATACCTTACAGACTGAAAGATTTATATTTTTGTAGGTATGTAACAAATAAACTTAAAATCTACTGGAGTGATTTAAAAATACTGCCACCATTAGAAAGCTACATTATCGGGGAGTAACATATGCTAAATTTTATTGTCACAAAATTAGAGGTTCCTACGAAAATTGCAATAATGTAACTAAAGGTATAAAAAAATATGATATGACACCCGTGCAAAGGCGGGCAGGCAGCTAGTTAATTATATATTAATGACCTTTTTTTAAAGGTATCTTAGATGAAGGTGAATCTTAAAATTCCAGGACTTATGTGATGATTCCACATTATGCCACAATTGACGAATCCTGGGAAATGGCACTACCTATGCCAACCATTGGTTATAACTAATCCTCAATATCAATCCATTGAAATTCCAACCCTTAAACCCATACAGTATTATTCAAAGTGACAGTATGCAACTTAATTGCTATATTAGCATGTTATAACCAAAATCAAAATACTTAAGAAGCAAATTACTACTAAAACTTACTTGTGAACAGTCATGATATTCTACATGCCTGTTTGCAAGCAATAGGTAAAGCTGGAGAAAAGAACATGGCAATAAAAAATTGCGTACACTTCTTTCAAATTATGTTTGCAGTGTTAGTTTGTTTATAAACTGTATATTCTCCAACCATGGGCCTCTGTTTGTTGGGCCCATGTCGTCCTCCAAATAACACTGAAGGAGGTGGCCATGAATAGAATTACCTTAATAATATTACTAAAGTAGATGGTACCTTTAAATCTTGGATAGCTTGCGTGAATATATCATGGATCATTTCAGGATCGAATTGATCGTCTTTCAATCGGGATTCCTGCATACTTCGTCTCACCATTCTTTCCACAAATTCATCTGGATCGAACGGGTCCTAAAATATGAAGCATAATCAGCCTTATAACGTTCCCAGTATCAGCCTGGGGCAGTAATCTACCACGCAAAACAGAAAATAACGATGGTAAACACAATTTAATCCTGTAAAATATCACCACTTAAAATATAAATATTTACTTGTTCTAATTCTTTCATGTATTGGTTCATCATCTTGGCAGCTTAGATAATTTTATTCCGGTTTAATGAGAAAACGAAAACTATGTAGTTATACTTTAATAACGCCCACTTTTTTGTTTTGATGTATAGAGTGAATAATTTATTTATAATTTTTTCCTGAATTTTACAGTTTAGTGACATTAATGACAGTGGTGACAGTAATGCAATGTTGTCATCAAATAGCATGTAAAATGTTGTCATATTTGCTCTTCTTCTTCTTTTTTATGGCAATATCTTTCATGGACAAATATGGGTGCATGAATAGAGTACCTGCGCATAAAGACTCAATTCACAAAAATTGGTTCCATAACTTGGTACTTATAAACAAATTTTTCAATACATTATTTTACTATCCACGGGCTCGGACAAGAAATTAATAAAGCAAAGCCAATCTGGCTCTTCATTGATTAGAACCAACCCAAAATATGTCCCTCAGTCATATGCGTTACCCCAGCAGAATGTTGTCTCCTTTCAGTATATGAATGATACTGATTTTCAGTACAACATGCCGCTGAAATGTGCACAAGTTTTTAAATTTGTATTCAAGAAAAATAGTTTTTTTTTTTAAATTAACCTTTCTGGTTATAGAATATGTAGAAAGATAGCTTTTAATTTGTGCAAAATGTGCATGTAAAAGCTAAATTTGTGCATCGTATGGTTTTCATGTTATTATTTGAGTTCTTGCAGGAGTAACATTTTGCCGATGGCTAGATCTCGCAAACTCCTTAGTAAAATAGTATTTTTTTTATAACATGAATAGGTAGTAATTTGGGCTCTCTGGAGGACTGTTTCTTTTCTATATAGCTACACCGTTTACTAGCACTGAGATACATTTTTAAAAGGGAAATTAGCTTCTAGCTTTTAAACTAGGAAACCTTGAAATCCAATTATGGCTTTTGTTTATACCTCTCATTTATTCTCATAATTCCACAAAATTTCATAAACTTACTTTAACCCATTTATGATTTCTAACGAATATTCTGTTTCAACTGACTAAGTTAAAATTAACTCCCTATCAACGATTTATTTTATTATGTTAAATGAATAGTTTTACTTTTCAGTGAAAATAAGCATCTGTTTACATAATAACATTATAACACCATAACCTCTACACAGAGATTTACTGGCTAAATTAAAATGCTGCAAAAAGCGGTCGCGCAGTACAACAAACAACTTATCTAAATTGGCATCATAAAAAGACATTTTTGTTTGATACATATGCGTGCAAAAGCTTTAAAATACTTTTTAGTATTAGAATAGAGAAGATAAATAAATCATATATTTACTAATATTAAATTTGTTTTATATATTTTAATTTATTGAACACTGCTTAAAATGCTAATTGAGATCAAAACCTAGTTTTTTATAAAAAAAAATATATAAACAACTTATCGAATGAAGTAATATTTTTATTAGGTAATATATTGTATAGATGAAAGTGAGTAATAATAATTTCCTTTTTAAAGCTTTATTTATTTTTCCAAAAATCTTTTTGACATTAAGTAGGTTTCTTACTATATTTTCTAACAAAAAATTATAGAAAAAAATACTGGCATCTGCCTAGATCTGCAGTGGTGGGTCCAGGATTGTCAGGGGGCTTGAACCAGATAGGGCCGTTGCACTACTTGCACAAATCGAGTGGGTGAATGGTAAAAGATTGGGGGCGGGCTCGATCCCTCTAGCCCCTCCCCTTTGGGTTCGCCACTGGACCCTGGAAATCATGAAGGACCAGAGCAAATCTTGTTTGATTTCGGAGTTCTTATGGTCAACTTCTAGAATAAACAAACATTGCAAGTAATTTTTTTAATAAAATTATTTCCTTAATTAGCTCTTAACATTCTGCACCTACATATTACCTTTGCATCATTCCAAAGGTAGACTGGCAAATAATGCTTTTAGCATTATTAAAGTGCGAAAACCCCATGACATTATGAGCGCCTTTTGCAATGTAATTGTATAATAAATAAAACCACTAAACAACATTGGAGTGACATTTAAAGTTAGCCAAGCTTGTTGTTCATTGAATGTAAAAATATTTTCTATTTAACACACTACTGAGGTCAATTATTCATTTATCAATCATCTCCTAATTTACTCTACAATACCAGATCCTCCGTCCGCTTTTGTTCCTTCAACTATTGGGGTGTTGAGGAAAATTAGGAACAAAACAACTTTAAAATTGTGACTGATCATTTTGAACATTCTATTTTTTATGGAACTAAGTCACCTAATCAGTTAGATTCTGTCGTCTTTCTTTACGTGTTATTTAAATTATTAAATAATATAATTAAAAATAATCACTTGTCTACACGTCTGTACCAAAACGTAAATAATAATCATACTAATTTAAGAATGTAGGCACATGTACTGGGCGATCGCTTTTTTGCAGCATGTTAATTTAGCCGGTTATTCTCTGTATAGGTTAAGGTGGGTTTTTTATTGTTATTATGTAAACGGAAGCATATTTTCAGTTGAAATTTTGCACACATAAATTAGATAAAATTTACTGAAAAGTAATAGTATTCATTTAACCGATAGATCGTTGATAAGAAGTTAATTTTAAGTTCAAAATAACTTAGTCTTATCTTCCATCCATCTTTATTTCTTTTTACCTATTGCCCAAAAAGAACCATTGCGAAAAAAAAATCAGTTGGAATAACGTTACTACAGCGGAATCTATTTTTTTTTAACAACTCAAAAACGACGAGAAATTTAAAAAGTTGAGCACATTTCAACGGCACGTTGCAGTGAAAATCTGTTTCATTCATATCCTGAAAGGAGACAACATTCTACTGGGGTAACGCACACCCCTCAGTCTTCGTTTAACTATGGTTGATCGAAGCCCTCAGCCCTTAGTAGTAAAACAGCTTTTTAACCCGACGACTTTAAGTAACTGGAAAATAGAGATACTTACTAATAATAACAAAAAAGCAACTGTTGCCAAAGGTCTATGTTCAGCAGTGGTCGATACAGGCTGGATCATGATGATGACGAACTTTACTGTTATCATTATACTTACCTACTAGTAACCATGTATTTATGTAGGTTCCTACTTATGTAAGATATTGAAACCGCTTATCAGTGCATCAACTTTTTTCAATACAGTCTTCTAGTTTATAAGATAGAGGCACGGGTACCTACCTATTTTGACTTCATAGCACACTTTAACAGAGTCACGGGCTATAACCAATGTAAAAACTTGCTACAAAGTCGTACCATCCCAAAATAAGGTTCACTTTACGTAAGTAGTCAGTACCCACGTCATTGTACGGAAAAAATGCTCACTTTTTAACCTTTGCAATAGCCCGTTTCCACGTCTCTGGAGCTCATCTGCTTTGAACATAGATTAATATTAGCAAATGTTTTAATCTTTTTAGTAATATTAGATACAGGCAATTTTGAAAAAAACATCATTTTAATTTTAGAAACAAAAGAAAAAAGTCATCCATGTAGCAAATACGTCTTTTTGGAAGATTTCTTACTAGTGAAAGCGTTTTTTATATCCAAATTCTTTGTGATGAAATGTTTTAACAAAATTTTGTGCGTGCCATTGAAGATTAATTGAATATTATTGAATTAGGTACTCTCTTTCATGAGAGTTGTGCGGAAAGCTCATATCAACAGAAAAGTTAACATTTTGACAGGTGGGCAACTGAAACCTTGGGCATACGTGAGTAGTGAGATGTCCAATGTATCCTAAACGGGTTAGGATAAAGTCGATAGAGCTCAATGGCTGAGCGCCTCAGCCCTCGAAGCTCCGAGGTGAACGCCTTGGAACAACGAGGCTATCTCATCGGCAAGAAGATCGGACAAGGATCATATGCAACCGTCCACCTAGCTGAGTACTGCGATGCATCCAGTCCAAAGCGGATGCACCTGGCGTGCAAAATATTCGATAAAGAAAAAGCACCTCGGGATTTTTTAGAAAAGTTTTTTCCTCGTGAACTTGATATATTAACAAAGATTGAAAATCCCCACATCATTCAAGTGCACAGTATTTTACAACGTGGACCGAGAGTGTTTATCTTTATGCGTTACGCTGACAACGGGGACTTGTTGGACTTTATAAAACGAAACGGAGTTGTGCCAGAAAATCAGGCAAAGCTTTGGTTCAGACAAATGGCTAGTGGCTTACAATATCTACATAGCAAAAATATAGCTCACCGTGATCTAAAATGCGAAAACATTCTGTTGTCAAGAAGATTCAACGTAAAGTTGGCAGATTTTGGTTTTGCTAGATTTTGTACGGACGGCGAAAATCGACGTGTACTCAGCCAAACATACTGTGGATCAGCAGCTTACGCTGCTCCAGAGGTGGTAAGCGGCACCCCTTATAATCCTAAACTAGCCGATGTGTGGTCTCTCGGTATTATTCTTTTCATAATGCTGAACGCCTCTATGCCATTCGATGACTCTAACTTACGCAAACTGCTTAAAGATCAAATGTCGCGCAACTGGGTGTTCAGATCCAGAATTCGTGATGCAGTGTCAGCGGCCGCCAAGTCGATCGTGCGCCACATTCTGGAGCCGGACATAACGCTGCGCCTCACTCTGGATAGAGTGCTGTCCCACGAGTGGACGCGACCGCGCAAGGATAAGAGCGCAAGTTTGATGGGGCGGTTGGTCCAATCAGCGCCGTCGGCTCCGCATGCCCAGGGGAAACGCGAGCACGATGAGGCCGGCACGTCAGCGGGCTTGCGCGTGTCTGGAGACCATCGCGAGACGGAGCGCGAACGGCACGACGACATCAACATGCGCTCCCATGACTGACACACCCGTGTACAATAACAATAATATTTACGCAAAAAGTGTTATAATCTCTTTAAATAGTTTTGACCATCAAAAATAGGAAATTCACTTTATTATTTTGAATTTTTTTTACAATTGGCGACTTAATTATTGTTGGTCGGCAATAGTGAAAATAAAGGTTTTGATATAAAAATTACTAATTTTATGTTTCCTTTTTAATAAAAGTACCTACCATCGCAATAAACAGTTATGTTCTTGTAATTGTTTCGGTGTCATGTACCTACATACGTAAAACAACACAAAACCCTCTCGGCACATAATGTCACATTCTCAAAACATCACCATTAAAACGAAGTGATTACTTACTCTGTGATCACCATTTGTGAAAGTATCATTTTGCAAAATGTCACTAGCAAAATGTGACTTTCACAAAATGTCACTTTCGCACAATGTCACGATACATCTCGTGAGGGTGAGCGTTAGGTATTTATTTTCAATTTTAAAATTAATTATAATATAAAAATCTTGTACTTACACGTCAATTTAGGTAAACTTGCTTTGCTTTAGGTTCAAACCTACTTAGCCGGTCTCACCTACAGTTTATGACATCCCCTCACCACCCTAGAGGAGTAGGTCTAGGAACTGTTTTTTTTTAAACTCTATATTTTGTTGGGAAGCTTTTGTCATGCAAGCCTCATCGCACCCTGATCAGATGTATCACAACAAGTAATCTATTTAATTGTTTAGGAACTGTATTGCTGGATACTGCAAAATTGTAGGTATAATGTGGTGTATAAGGGGTGCAGGATTCCCTTGCTTGTCAGCTGTATGCAGTATCAGATAACAGGCACAGTACACCTACACAATACTTTACCGCTGATAAAGCCGAATCATTAACAGAAAAGGTTGTCAACTCCCCAGTACCTAGTCTTGTATCTGTTCTTATCAGTTGCACTATTGGCACGACAAGACAGTCATTGTGATGACGGATAACCAGTTTGCCAAGTCTCTTGTTTCTGCCGGACACCGTGTGGGATCTCAGACCCGTGCACCCACTGGACTTTCCCACAGTGGGTAGACGAGTTCACATTTACCCCTCCACCCACTGCACTAGTGGGTAGGTACCGAAACAAGTATAGTAATCGATAAGTTTAAAAAATACATATTTTTAAATTGGTAAATGTATATAACTAGCTGTACCCCGCGGTGTTACCCGCGGTTTATTAGCCTATGTGTTAATCTAGGGTGTCAGCTAACTCCATACCAAATGTTATTAAAATCGCTCTAGCCGTTTAGACGTGAAGAAGTAACAAACATACATACTCACAAACTTTCGCCTTTATAATATTAATGTGTAATATTAATGTGATGATTATGCTAAGAGCTTTTAAGTAGGTTTATTACAATTATTGTAGGTCTGTGTCAAACTTGTCCAAGACCACGGCTGCGCCACTTAACGTCACAAAATGGACCACTCTGTAGAAAGAGACAACGCTACTTTGTGGACAATACCTTTTTAATTGAAAGGAATGGCACGGTCGAGGTCTATATGTACGTCAATGAGGATTAGGATAGTTTGGGCCCTTTCGCGTTTAGGTCCGCCGAAAATAACCTTCGCTATATGTCCCGTTCGCGTTACATGTCCCGTTCGTGTTATGTCCCTTTCGTATTATGTCCCATTTGCATTATGCCCCTTCCGCATTATGTCCTATTCACGTTTTGTCCCTTTCGCATTATGTCCCGTCCGCAATTAATGGACAGGTATATTATTCTACTGTCTTTTGGCCGTGGTCTCGTATGCATTCTTTTTTTTTAATAAATATATAGTTGGTTTATGTACTTGATGAAAAGTCCCTAAGTCCTTTTGTAGTACGTAAAAGCGTTTCAAACAAGCAAACAAATATAATGCCTTTTGCAATATAACGTCTTCAATTTATTATTTATAGTTTTGCAGAACCCTACGTATGTTTCCTGATCACGTTAATATAAGCAAAAAGAAAATATATGTAATATTTATAAAATAAAAGAGAAAGAATAAGAAAAACTTGCCTACTATTTCCCATTACATCGAAAAATGGTCTTTAAAAGATATATTTATATAACAACACCTCACATGATAGGTCAGGAAAATGACTTACCCCACTTTGTGTAGGTACTCCAATTTTTATTTCTAACGATTTTATTTTACTACTTTGCCGAATTAGATGCCAAATTAGAGCTTTCTAGTACTCGCATATGGCGGTATGGTCGTTGAGCTAACTTGGGGACAGACAGACGGACATACGGACGAACATAGCGAAGCTATAAGGGATCCTTGTTTACTACGGAATCCTAAAAAACGAGATCAGATCCGCGAGCAAAATACAGTAGAATTAATATATTGCAAACGAGATAAAGTACCTACACAAGGGACACGTCGCGAAAGGTACATATCGGGAATGGGACATATCGTTAATCGTTGAAGCTTTAAGTAGCGACTGTGGGCAATGACAATGTACAAATGGCTAAAAAGTACCAGGAGCAAATAGATTGTCAGGAGGTACGTGGGCATGGAGCTGGTGTGGTATTTATCTCCCCCTGCCTCCGTCTCATGCGAGCGACTCTCACACTTGACTAGTATTAAGTCAAAGTCTGTCGGCAACAAAGGAATCTCCATAATAACCTACATTTCAAACAAATAACAAAATGGCAGCGCTCGTCAAATAATAACTTTTGAAAGCAAATATTTTGATACCTTATGTTTTAATATTCGAACATTGTTGTAATATTCGTAGGGATCTCTAATTTAAAAAAATACAGTCTAATCTCTCACTGATAATGTAGCATTTTATTGTTGATTTTTTTTTTAAATCAGGCGTCTAAGCGTAACAAACAAACAAACATACTCACTTTCGCAATTATAATAGCTACTTTGCCCGCAGCTTCGCCCACATGGATGACTTTAACCCGTCAACCACAAAGTTTCGTTGATGGAACTATTGGGAAAAAAATTCCCACTAGTTCCGCCGCGGATTTTCTTTCACGGAACTACTGGGAATAAACCAATTTTTTCCCCCATAGGGGATGAATTTCCAAAACCCCTTCGTAACGGATGCCTACATTTTATAAGGAATACGTCCTCAGAATTCCACGTCTCTACGATCAGCGGTTAAAGTTGTGCGTTGCGTTGATCCATCAGTCAGTCAGGATAAAGAGTTTTATACTATATAGATAAGGTAGGTATATATAGAAATGAAAATACTACATCATATAATATTAGTTTTAATAAGGCACACCTTTAGCTATTATTTCATAAGATGATAAAGGAATTTGAGTCCAACTATAGACGATACTGACTTTTCTTAAAATGGAATCATAGTCGACCTTTGGTGGAGACAACGCGTACACAGTCACTTTTACATAAGTAATATGGTCTAACACCTGCAATGGAAAAACATTAAAACACCTTAGTAACCTTCTTATAGTTAACAATTCATACTAGGAATAACGAAACTACTAAGTATGCGTTTCAAATGAGTTGATAACTGTCATGATGACATTTCGATTTCCATTACGACTGCAACTTCATTGTAACGTAGGGTCAGCAATAAAATGATTCGTAAATAGGTGTCATTAGTATTACAAAGAAGTACTCAGTACTCTAATGAACTATACATAATCACTGTATTTTACTATTTATTATTATAGATACATTTTAGTTAAAAAAAATATCACAAAGACCACAAAAGTATAGAATATTCTTATATTTTGCCTATTATTTCTGTTTGGTGTTTATTTAATATTAAAGAATACTAACACTATTATACTTACTAAAGAAAAATATTAGGTACATAGTTCAAAGTCAGACAAAAAATAAATATTACGTCCGTTCCATTAGGTACCATACACATACGTACTTTACCCGACTTGGGAGTTTTTGTTGCTAACAGTACAATTTTGACAAGTACAGAGTGAAGTTGTCGCGATCGCGATTATCTTCTGATTTGAAACGTCTAGGTATACACCACAAATCCTGAATTAATTAGGATTTAGGCGAGTACCTACCTATTTACTTTAGTTATACATAGTTCTTTATTTCACTTCCACCCTGGGAGTCAAACTGACTATTTAGAAGTAGTTTCGTACGCTACGCAAGCAGCAGTGAACTTATGTACCTAGTCGGTGTTGGCTCCTCTTTTGAGGCTCCGTGAGACAGATCTTTCCGAGGCTGTACAAGTACCTATAGCTATATTGTCAGCTTCACAAAGGCCTCTTCTTTGAGAGAGTAGTCGGGCGTCACACATTAAACACCTGAGAGACAGAGCGCCTTCAAATTTGCCGTTATGCTTTTTTCGTGTCCGTTTGTTTTGGGTTGACGCAAAAACTTTTGAACAGATTCTATTTAAATTTTAGGAGCATAACCTCCTATGTCCGTATTTAGATATAGGCTACTAGCCGACCCGCGCACCGTCGTCTGCGTAAATTTTCCCCGTTTTTAGAATATTTTTCATTGCTGCACCGCTTCTATTGGTCGCAGCGTGATATTATATAGCCAATAGCCTTCCTTGATAAATGGGCTATCCAACAGTAAGATTTTTTCAATTTTCATTTGAGATTATCGCGTTCAAACAAACTCATCAGCTTTTTATTATTAGTGTAGTTAAATCATCACGCTTCTTTCTTAGGGTCTGAGCAATAACGTGTATTTATGACTTTTTGACACTTTTGTCAATGGTTGCTAAGTAAGTTTATCATCAAACATTTTACATCAATTCCGGCTTTAATTTAAAGACGGCAGTGTGGCTGCAGCGTTGCAGCCGTGCTACCTCCGAGCGGCGTTTTGCGTCAATTTGAAGGCGCCCTAAAAATAATTGAACCTACTTTGGTTTACTTAATATATTTTGGGATATCATACGTACTGGAATGTAAACATTCTTGGTCCATTCCATCTCAATGTCACCGCGAGTTACGAAGACTACGCTGCCAACATGATCAGTACCTGAATTTGAAAATAATATCCATGCATTAGCCCTGTCAAACAAAACGAGATATACTTAATCGTAGGAATACTGGTTGTTGTTGGTACTTACACAACTAATTGGTGGTAGTCTGAAGCCACTTGTGGAACCCTGTGGTCCTATTTGGGTTATATTGCTAGCGTAAGGTGTAAGAAAATACTTTAAAAAAAATTTAAAAAAAATCCCGACTGTATGAAATTATTTCATTAAGCATCATCTTGTTTTCATGTTTTTTGTACAGGCGGGTTTTATTTTTTATTTTTTTATATTATAGCTTTTGAGTAGTTATAGGATGTAACAACTAACTTTATACCTTTTTGAAATACTTAATACCTTTTAATTTGATATGCATATTGCAGTACCTATTCGAAACAACTTTTTTTTCATACCTCTTTAATTTGACATCTCACAGATAGCGGCTGTGAAATGTCAAATTAAAGAGGTATAAAAAAGAAGTCGTTTTGTTGTTTTCAAAAGCCACAAGTATCTAAGAACACTTGGGTGGTCAAGACGAATCAAAGGACGTCTTAATTGTATAAATCCGTTCAGTGCTTTGTGAGATATGAGGTACTTAATAAAGAAAATTACGTACATTTCGTCGCTAAGATTGTAATCCATTTAGATACAAAGTTTTAACAATTAAAATTATTTATCTTAAATCCTAGCCTATCATAGCGTGTTATTATCATAAGATATCCGAGCATATCTTATGATAATAACACAAGTAAGTATAGGTGTACCAGAATCCCATGAAAAGGAATATAAAAAAAAAATAATATAAATAGCAATGTTATCTGACAGCTTAGTGGCTCCTACTGCGATTATGACCGCTGATACTTTTTCATTGAAACATGTATTCAAAATTATTTTTTTTGAAATTATATTAAGATACGAATTACTATGAAATACTTTTCGATCTCACCGACATAATATTAAAAAACCGGGCAAGTGCATGTCGGGCCACGCGCAATGTAGGGTTCCGTAGTTAACCCCCCCCCCCCCCCCCTCCATCCGAATAATGCGGCTCATAAAGAGAGTTTTCTGTTGTTTTTGTCCCATACTTACAACTTGTTATATCTACTTAATAATAATCTTCTTCTCATTTGATCAGTTGTTACTCGTAAACTTCTAAAGCCTTCTTAGCTGTTATAGTTTTCCTTTTAATTACACTATATGTATAAATTACTACCGTGATTTTTTTCACATAGTCAACATCAACCATTTAGCTGGCAAGGGGGGGACACTTGTCTCTAACCATAACTTATAGCTTATGCCTTGCGTTGATATGTCAGTCAGTCAGTCAGCTTTTCCTTTACCAAATATGTTCTTAGTTTAACAACAACAAAATTGACCGAGCAACATTGCGGAAAATAGATCGCTCAGCGATCGTCCGGCAACCATCAAATCAATATTGGAGAGTACTGTTGCCGGCCACAGTATTGCCGCAACAAATTGCTGTAAAAAATGGCATGTTTAGACGCTGATTTTGATCCTGGAACATGACTAAATCTAGTCATAATCACAAGAGGAGATATTTCTGATGAGAGATACACTCGGCACGATAACCTATCTTCATCCAATTTGCTCATAGTCTATGACTGATTGCAAATAATACAAATAACAAAAAAAAAATGTTTAGTCGCCCCTTTAGATAGATAAATATCCCTGAAAAACTTTACTATGGACATACTTACCGAATTCATAGTCATATCGCGTAGACTGGACCGAGGAGAAGATAGCTACCAAACAAAAAAAGCTAACAATATTTTTCTCCATATTTTTGTACTTAGGAGTACCTTCTCTAACAAACTGTATTATAATTTCAACTATAACCATGTACTAAATGTATATATAAGTACAGCGGTCTCGGACATTATATGCAATTGCGATGTGAATTGGCAAGCAGTGGAAATAATTTTAAGTTAATTGGGGTCACGGATCTACAGCAGATACAGATATCTACAGTACACATTATAGAAGTTTATAAGCTACACGTAAATATTTTATTTTAAGGCTAAATACCTTTGTTTTATTGCCTGACGTTTCGACCGTATTGCTACGGCCTTGGTCTTCTATAATGTGTACAAATCTTGAAAGTTTACGAACATATGTTGCAAACAGATACGGTACAGTCCACACAATATAGTACAGGAAGATTTTAACCATTTTTATTGGTGTTAGGTAATAAGATACTTTTTCTAAGGGGTCCATTAATTACGTGAGCCGTTTAGGGGGAGAGAGAGTCGAGCTGAATCTCATCAATTCTCACGTGACAAGAGAGGGTTTTTCTTTCACCTGTTTAGATATTGATATAAACATTATCAATTTGAAAAGGCCGCGAGTTTTTTTTTTATGACGACTCCCACAGTAGGGTACAAGCCATGTATCACGGGGGACTTTACAAACATACAAGTCACAGACACAAAATACACCCAGACCCGGAACAACAATTTGTGGATCACACGAAGTGGTATCCCGTGTGGGAATCGAACCCACGACCTCTTGCGTAGCAGTCGGACACACTCCCACCGCGCCACAGAGGCAGTCATTTGTCGTTCTTTTCTCCGGCTTTACCTATTGTTTACGAACAGGTAGACGTAGAACATGTACATGTACACATGTAGAATCGACTTTTAACAGGTGTAGTATTTTGCTTCTTATGTGAATAAAGATTTTTTATTATTATTGGAACCCCTCCCAGGACCCGATCTAGGGGAGTGCAAGCCGGGCAAGGCCCTTTTACTTACGGCGAAAATTAAATTTGGCCGGAGCGGCTAAATGACTAGATCGGGCCCTGCCCCTCTCCCCCAGTGTTGAAAAATCTCTCAATTGACCAGTGTTGAAAAATGTGAAATCTCACGTGAGATAAGGGAGGGGGGAGGGGGTCAAGTCAAATCTCACGATATCTCACTAGAGGGATGAAGGGGTTCGAAAATCCTTACGTAATTTATTAACGCCCCCTAACGAACCCAATTAGAAAATAAAAATACTAAGGTCTGTATAATTTTCATTTTAAAAACACACCAGATTACAACGAGACTTCAGGTTGATACCTGATTGAAAGTTCTTTCATTGATTAGTATAGAGGTACGGTCAACGACTTGTAGTTAACCGTAACCCCGTACCTCCCTACCCGTGTCGGCCCAAGGCGGGCCGAGGCTATCTTTAGACTGGAGAGAGATCAAATTTTAACATCCCAATATACGTTTAAAAAAAAACGATAACTGGCAATGCGGACTCCATATTACTAACAATCTTGTTAATCCTCCTGCTAAGCCCAATGGCTTCACATTCGGTATAATAGGTAGGATAATATTGACCAAGTGTTAGTCGCACGTATGACGAAGGGTTCGCCACCTGTGGCCAATTAATTTCGTGCCCCCTCCAAATCAATTTAGCACCCATTGCAAATCAATTTAGCGACCCCCGATAGCTTTAACGCCATAAATTCTAAATTCATTAGCTGGAGAAAGTGTTATTCGGGGCCCTGACCTATGGCAAATAGACGGGCCGGCCCTGCTTCCTACGTTTGAACAAATTTTACTCAGTAGGAATTATAGAAATATTTTTTTTTATTTCCAATTCTTATTACCCGCGACGGCCATGGAGACGGTATATGCATTTGGGGTAAGAGGTGTTTGTGTGTGTCTGTTACCATTCTTCTCGGAAACGGCTGGGCCGATTTTAAAACGGTTTTTGAATTGTATAAGTCTCATTCCCGAACATGTTCTTAGCTAGGTTTTATGTTCTAGACTGCCAAGGGGCGCTAAAGCGCTCCTGTTTCTCCAAAGCGGTTATTATTTTTTCCCTAGAGATGGCCCAGCCGATTTGGGAACAGTTTTTTGCTCTGTATAAGCCGCATGTTTTAATGTTACAGACCACCATAAGAAAACATTTTTTTTCTAAAAAAAACAATTATTATATTAAAATATTCTAAATCTGTAAAGGGGTGCATAGTTATTCTGTTAACAATGCAAAAAATAATAATAGAAAAAAATATATTTTCGTCAAAATGTTTTTTATTGAATATTAAAATTCACGATTTAGGTACCCAAATTCGTTGAAATTTTTCGTATTTTGCATTTTAAACCGGACAAAATTAGTTAGTACTTTTATTTTATTGGAAATGAATAAAAATACATATGTGAATAAAGAAAAACATATATTTTTACAAATATAACTAAATTAAAATTATCAACATAAGATTATTTAATTGTAATAAATCTTAGTCTGATTCATTATCATCAGAGTGAGAAAGTTTCGATGCTTGGTCTACTTCTGTATCCAGTTCTTCTGGCTCGAACAACTCTATGGTTTCACTCATGAAGCGCTGGCTTTTGCTCGGTTTACGCTTCCGTAGACAACTAATATATGGATCTGATGTGAGAAGTAGCCTGTTGAGGACATCTTGATTACATTGAGTCCTCGAAAATTTTCGTGCATAATTTTGGCGGTATGAGCGATAGTGTTTATTATGGGCTTCCGCGGCCTCTTCGGATAGTTGTCCGATAGGGAGGATGGCATATTTTATTATTGTTGAACCGTGCACTAGGATTTTGTGAAGAGTTGGCGTCATTGGATGCCAACCGTACAGTTCGATATACATTTTTGCAGTATCTTTGCAATATTCTCCGAACTTCTCTGCATTTATTTTGTGACCAGACGACATAGCTTCCAGAATCACCTTAAGTTTTATTATAAACTCTTTATATAAGCCAGTGATTTCAGCAGCTAGATCTGGATCGGCGAAGAATCTTCTGGATGTGTTGCCTGAATTGGAATTGCCGAAACCAGCTTTTGGCATATCTATAACCAAGCCAGTCTTTTCCCTATATTTCTTTTGGATTTTTTCTTTTGTGTTTTTGACCACAGTTTTTTCTTCTGCAGTTCGGGCTTGCCATTTTTGCAGAGGAAGTTTGTAGGCTATATGTAAAATCGTTTCAAAAAAACGGATTCTTGCGTGAAGTATTGACAATCCAAACCTTAGTGATTGAGGATCCTCCACATTTAAATTTTCAAAGTCATTGAAGGCTTTGGACGTTTTGCCACATATGTAGCACCTCATAGTGGATGATGTGCCAGTAGCTGCGTTGCAAACTTTCGCATCAACCATGGTTGGGAGTAATGTATGTCGCACGAAAGTGGATCTATTACGATTTTCTATTTTAGTCTTTAATAGGTGTGTAGCTTGATCTTCTACATACTTTATTTCATCATTTGTAATATCTACTGTTTCGTGGAGAAATCGAATACGGATTGGCCGGCAAAAACGAGTAGATGATGGTGTCGGATTTTGCCATAAAGTCTTCATTTTGTCCCCAACATGTGACTGTAATCTCATGATGACTCGAACATTTTTCAATGAACTTTGAAAAATGTTCGAGTCATCATGAGAGCTGTCTAAAAACTTTTGTTGGTAAGAAGTTTGATGAGAGCCATCGCAATCCCATTTTGAAATGAGCTCCAGATTTTCCAGTTCTTCTATTGTACAGTTTTGCAGTAAATCTTCAAGATAAAGACAAAGCCTTTCAGCTGTGTGATCCAGTAAGTCTTGGAGCACAACTTCCACACACGTCTCTGTAACTCTAACTGCCTCTGGTTTTGGATAGCAGAGTTTCTTTGCTTCTCTTATAAGGGTATATATAACAAGGAAATATACCCTTAGTTGTATCATGCAGTAACTCCCACTGCTTCCTTGTAAAGCCGCCTTCGACAAAGATGTGCAAAGCTTCAGGTGTGTACGTTTTTATTTTTGGTACCTAAGTGGCATTTATCACTTTTCTGTACCGTTTGGCTCTTGTTGGTGTAGAAGTTGCATCTTTTATAAGTTTTGAAGCCGCAGCATTTCCCGACTTATGTTGACTGACGCTAGCTGCAAAAGTAAGCACTTCCACTGGTACCTCATCACGGAGTTCTTTTGTTTTTCGTCTTTTACTGCGATCAGTCAATTCTTGAAAGTCCTTGTTTGGGCGCCCCGGCTTAGTTGTCGGTGTCCATTTATGTAATGGTATTAAAACATTAAGCCATCTTTCGTTTTTTCTCATAAATCTCTCTTCAATGTAATTACACGAAAACCATCTCTTCTTTAAATCAGATTTGAAATGAAAAAAATCGTGACTTAAGGTTTTATACGCATTTTGGGGGCATTTCATCATTTCTCGGAATTTGTTTCTTTTTTACGTCCGTCGTGGGTATTTCAAAGTTTTTAATTATGCTTTTTTTTATATTTTTTACAAAATAATTAAAAAAGTTATATCCTTTATACTCTGAGTTTAACGGATATAACTTTTTCAATAATTTTAAGGTGTCATCAAGCAATATATGAAATAATTACTAGCCTATGTATTTTGTGGTCTGCCTGATGGTAGACGTTTATTAACGCAGCTGAAACCACAAAACCGAACTAGTTATCCATCGTACTTATTTGATAAAAAATAACCATGACTAAGTTAATAAGGTAACTATAACTTGCACTGATTTCATATGGATAAATATCCAGAAAATTACGATTAAAAGTATCGACAGTTCAATAATTCATATCGTTATTATCGCATGGCAGTGGCATTTCCAGGAGCCAGCTGCTCCGCTCCTATTGGTCGTAGCGTTATGTTATATAGCCTATAGCCTTCCTCGATAAATGGGCTATCCAACAGTGAAATAGTTTTTTTAATTTGGATCAGGAGTTACTGCGTTCAAACAAACTCTTCAGCTTTATAATATTACTTAGCTTTATAATATTACTTAAAAAAAAAAAAAAAATAGGCAAATGGCGTTGTGTGAATTGTCCTAGTCTATAGATTAGGACAATTCACACAACGCCATCTGCCTATTTTTTTTTTTTTTGCCTATGGTTGGCAGACGAGCCAGCGGCCCACCTGATGGTAAGCGGTAACCGCCGCTCATGGACTACAGGAATGTCAGGGACACACCCAAGCCGCTGCCTACCGTGAAGTGAAAACTCTCTTTAAACCTCGTTTGAAGAAAGACATGTCGTAGCGCTCGGGAAACACCGCAGCAGGTAGTTCATTCCAGAGTCTACACGTACGTGGAAGAAAAGAACTCCGGAATCGATCCGTACCAGACCGTATTGTTTCCAGGTGGAATGGATGAACCCTACTACGATGTCGAGTAGTGCGGTGGTAGAAAGGTGACGGTGGCACCATGTCAAACAGTTCCTCAAAGCACTCCCCGTTGAACAGACGGTAGAGTACGCAAAGTGCACCAAAGTCACGCCTCTGCTGTAAAGACTCCAGTCTGTCCGTGAGATTGGGGTCATCAACGATCCGAACAGCTCGCCTTTGGAGGGAGTCAAATGGATCGAGCAAGTATTTGGGGGCACCCGCCCAGAGATGAGAGCAGTACTCCACGTGCGGTCGAACCTGCGCTTTATAGAGTACAAGTCGCTGTGCCGGCGAGAAGTAACGCTTCGTTCTGTTGAGGACACCCACCTTTTTGCTCGCCAATTTGACTTTACTTTCCAAATGACTCCCAAACTAGACTTTGCTGGAGATTTCGACACCGAGGATCCCAATACTCTCGGTGACTCGGAGTGTAACTCCTTGGAACTGTGGCACTAGGACAAATGGGTCTTTCTTCGCAGTCAACGCGCATACTTGTGTCTTTGTGGGGTTGAATCAAACCAGGTTCCTCTCACCCCATTCGGAGACCCGCCCCAGAGAGTCCTCGACTTCTGACACAAGTTGCAAACGTCTCTCCTGAACAACGCTCCGAGGGACGTTCTGTTCGCTGGTATATCGCGCATCACCCGTGCTGTCATCCGCATAGCAATGTACGAGTATGTTCTCTATGGACAGCATATCATTGATATGCAGAATGAACAGTGTTGGGGAGAGCACCGAACCTTTTGGAACGCCAGCATTAATGGTTTTCAGACTGGAACAAGCACCGTCAACGACGACCATAATGCTCCGATTGTCCACAACTCACTTGGCCGGTGTTGGGTAAAGCGAAATACAATCACCCCGGTCGTAAGCAAATTAGATTCGGCACTGCCAATTGCCTCTCGTGCACCCCAACAATCAAATCCTGGAACTGCCCGTGGTTTGGTACCAGTTGTTTGGCAGTTCCAGGATTTGATTGACTTTTACAATTTTAAACGTTTCAATGCATCTTACCTATTTGATTTTATAGTGATTTCATTATATTTCCAGACTAGCTGTCCCGCGCAACTTCGTCTACGTAAATTTTCCCGTTTTCGCAACATTTCTCATTGCTGCTCCGCTCCTATTGGTCATAGCGTGATGTTATGTAGCCTATAGCCTTCCTCAATAAATAGGCTATCCAACAGAGAAAAAAATTTTCAATTCGGATCAGTAGTTCCTGAGATTACCGCGTTCAAACAAACAAACTCTTCATAAGATAAGTTAACACCTAAAATGCCCTTCAAGTGAAAAGAAAGTTTCATTAAGAAACTGGAGTAAGAAAGAAGAAGTCTCTTAGACACATACCTCAAAGGAACCCATAGTTGTGCCTTGTCTTGAAATTATGGTTTTTAATCAGTACCTTCATTTAACATATTTTTAATCCCAGGTTAAAGAGTAAAGTCTCCTATCCAGGCGGGATACATTAGCCAAACTCATTTTTGGGAGAATTCGTAAATTATTCAATGTACACCAAACGTTCTTATGAGAAAATGTACCTAAAATAGCTATCTGTTAGCTATTTTTAATGAAATATGGGTATTTTGGTGGAGGGCGGATATACTCTCTCGGACTCCAAATTATAGATAAATCACACCTGGACCAGGTCATAAAATAAACCATCGTGCTCATCATACAAAGTTTATCCACGGTAGGTATCGAACCCATTACCTCTGGCTAAGCAGTCAGGGTCATTAACCACTAGAAATAAATCTACCCTCAATGGGGTTAAGCTCCGTCAAATTTCGGATTTCCCAAAAATTTCTTGAATTTTCCACTGGCACACGGTATTTTCCTAAATACATTGACCAAGTAAAGTAAATTCTTCAACTGAAATTCAAAGTAACAACCTAGGCGGATCCAGGGGGGGAACAGGGGGCACGTGAAGAGACGGTGGTTTTGTGACCGAATTTCTTGTATTGTCAATACAATTTCTTTGTCCATTTGTTTCATGTGCCAGCCTCCTCCCCCAAACGACTTACACTTGACCGGTGTCCAGCGAAGCGAAATATGAACTACCCCGTCGTAAGCACGTTAGGGAAGGGCACGAAAGATAAATGGCAGTTGTGCAATTTACCATTGCAATTTACCTCTCGTACCCTCTCCAGAATTAAATCATGGATCTTCCCATCTACCTACCTCTATATATATTCGAAATTACCTATATATAATTTCGAATAGGAACCTACTATATATATGTACTAGCTGTCCCGCGCAACTTACGGTTTAAGATATTTATTTCTCATAAAAGAATACATACATTCACTTACATGAGAGAGAACACTTATTATTAGCATGACATATCACTGAACTTAGATTTTGGATATACACAAGAACATATCACTTCTATTACAATATTTTTAGATTATAGTATATAATCTTAATCATAGAAAACAATTTTGTTAACTTCACACACGAGACATAAAAGTGCATAACATAATTTTAAATGAGGGTACGAGAAAAACAATCCTAACTACTCATCTCAACGTCTAAAGTCATCCTACGTATTATTTGGTTCTTATTGGAGTACATAGATATATGTAGTACCAATATTACTAGAAAAGGCATTTTTACAAAGTGTTATATCTTTTTGTAATTTTACTTATTATTGTTTCCTGTATTATTAAATTGTTGTTTATGTTATTAGTAATATTATAATATTATGAATTTATAGATATGTTGTTGTGATTAGGTTTTAATTGGATTATTGTTACGTAGGTATACTTTATTCCACACATATATATATATATACAAGTTCTAATAATTTCTATATAAAATACACATATATAGTACATAGCATCCTATGTATTCAGCAAGTAGCTGTGTAATTTTTTTTTAAATATATGTATACTTGTTGTGTCTTTAATATTACTAGGCAATTTATTATAGATCTGTGCACTTTCATAAGTTATGTTTTTCTTTCCGTAGTTAGTTCTCGGGGGACGTAGTATTATATTATTTGCGTTTCTCAATCGTTTTAGGTATGGATGTTGCTTTTTTTGCGTGAAGGTTAGATCGGTATGTATATCGTTTAACAATATTTTTTTGATTAGTATACATGTTTGATATTTGTAGGTTTTGTCTATATTTAATATTTTGGTATTTTTGTAAAGAGTTTCTGTTGGTGTCATAAAATCATAATGGAATAGTATTTTAACAAATTTATTTTGCGATATTTGTAGTACCTTAGTATTTGTTTTTGCTGCAGCTCCCCAGATTTCAATCAGGTAATCGATGTGGGGTTTAACTAAGGAGTTATAGATGTTATATTTCACATTACGCGGCAGACATCCTGTTATGCCACGTAAGGCACCTGTCAGCGATATTAGTTTTGATTTTATCTTCTCTATGTGTGGCTTCCAAGTTAGTTTAGAATCAAGTAATAATCCTAGGTACTTTTCCGTGTCAGTTCTAATAATTTCTATGTTATTTATTGTTAGTGGTTGAACTAAGTTTATTTTTTTATTTTTTGCTGCAAAAATTACAAAATGGGTTTTTGTTGCATTAATTGTTAGTAAGTTGCATTGAAACCACACATTTAGAAGGTTTAAATCACTTTGAGCATCTTGAATTAGCGTTTCTATTTTCTCGCCGAAATAGAACAGACTAGTATCATCCGCGTAAAGTGATAACTCTCCTTTTAAATTCAGTTTACTGACATTATTGACGTAGATAAGAAATAACAAAGGGCCAAGGATCGATCCTTGAGGAATCCCAAATGTCACAGGTGTGCTATGACTTTCGAATTCTCCAATTTTAACCACCTGGGAACGATCAGTCAAGTAAGATTCGAACATTTTGTGAGCGTTACCGGTAATTCCAATGTCTTTTAGCTTGCTGAGTAGGATTTTATGACTAACGGTATCGAAGGCTTTTTTTAAATCAATAAAAATGCCTAGGCTTACCTGTTTTTCATCAATATTGTTTTTAAGTTTGGTTACTAGATCTATTGTAGCTGACAAGGTATTGGATTTTGAGCGGAACCCATACTGTTTTTTATAGAGGAAATTGATGGAGTCTAAGTATTTACTAAGGCGGTTGTAAATAGCTTTCTCAAAAATTTTCGATGTTACAGGGAGTACTGATATAGAGCGGTAGTTGTTAGGATCTGATCTGATACCCGACTTGAAAATTGGTGACACTTTAGCTATTTTTAGATTCGTAGGAAATATTCCATGTTCAAAGCTGTTATTTATGCAATTTGTAAGCTCCTCGCTTATAACATTTTTGATAATTTTAATTGTTTATTAGCATGACATATCACTGAACTTAGATTTTGGATATACACAAGAACATATCACTTCTATTACAATATTTTTAGATTATAGTATATAATCTTAATCATAGAAAACAATTTTGTTAACTTCACACACGAGACATAAAAGTGCATAACATAATTTTAAATGAGGGTACGAGAAAAACAATCCTAACTACTCATCTCAACGTCTAAAGTCATCCTACGTATTATTTGGTTCTTATTGGAGTACATAGATATATGTAGTACCAATATTACTAGAAAAGGCATTTTTACAAAGTGTTATATCTTTTTGTAATTTTACTTATTATTGTTTCCTGTATTATTAAATTGTTGTTTATGTTATTAGTAATATTATAATATTATGAATTTATAGATATGTTGTTGTGATTAGGTTTTAATTGGATTATTGTTACGTAGGTATACTTTATTCCACACATATATATATATATACAAGTTCTAATAATTTCTATATAAAATACACATATATAGTACATAGCATCCTATGTATTCAGCAAGTAGCTGTGTAATTTTTTTTTAAATATATGTATACTTGTTGTGTCTTTTATATTACTAGGCAATTTATTATAGATCTGTGCACTTTCATAAGTTATGTTTTTCTTTCCGTAGTTAGTTCTCGGGGGACGTAGTATTATATTATTTGCGTTTCTCAATCGTTTTAGGTATGGATGTTGCTTTTTTTGCGTGAAGGTTAGATCGGTATGTATATCGTTTAACAATATTTTTTTGATTAGTATACATGTTTGATATTTGTAGGTTTTGTCTATATTTAATATTTTGGTATTTTTGTAAAGAGTTTCTGTTGGTGTCATAAAATCATAATGGAATAGTATTTTAACAAATTTATTTTGCGATATTTGTAGTACCTTAGTATTTGTTTTTGCTGCAGCTCCCCAGATTTCAATCAGGTAATCGATGTGGGGTTTAACTAAGGAGTTATAGATGTTATATTTCACATTACGCGGCAGACATCCTGTTATGCCACGTAAGGCACCTGTCAGCGATATTAGTTTTGATTTTATCTTCTCTATGTGTGGCTTCCAAGTTAGTTTAGAATCAAGTAATAATCCTAGGTACTTTTCCGTGTCAGTTCTAATAATTTCTATGTTATTTATTGTTAGTGGTTGAACTAAGTTTATTTTTTTATTTTTTGCTGCAAAAATTACAAAATGGGTTTTTGTTGCATTAATTGTTAGTAAGTTGCATTGAAACCACACATTTAGAAGGTTTAAATCACTTTGAGCATCTTGAATTAGCGTTTCTATTTTCTCGCCGAAATAGAACAGACTAGTATCATCCGCGTAAAGTGATAACTCTCCTTTTAAATTCAGTTTACTGACATTATTGACGTAGATAAGAAATAACAAAGGGCCAAGGATCGATCCTTGAGGAATCCCAAATGTCACAGGTGTGCTATGACTTTCGAATTCTCCAATTTTAACCACCTGGGAACGATCAGTCAAGTAAGATTCGAACATTTTGTGAGCGTTACCGGTAATTCCAATGTCTTTTAGCTTGCTGAGTAGGATTTTATGACTAACGGTATCGAAGGCTTATTTTAAATCAATAAAAATGCCTAGGCTTACCTGTTTTTCATCAATATTGTTTTTAAGTTTGGTTACTAGATCTATTGTAGCTGACAAGGTATTGGATTTTGAGCGGAACCCATACTGTTTTTTATAGAGGAAATTGATGGAGTCTAAGTATTTACTAAGGCGGTTGTAAATAGCTTTCTCAAAAATTTTCGATGTTACAGGGAGTACTGATATAGAGCGGTAGTTGTTAGGATCTGATCTGATACCCGACTTGAAAATTGGTGACACTTTAGCTATTTTTAGATTCGTAGGAAATATTCCATGTTCAAAGCTGTTATTTATGCAATTTGTAAGCTCCTCGCTTATAACATTTTTGATAATTTTAATTGTTTTGATATTTATATTGTCAACACCAGAACTAGTGTTAACATCTAGATTGTCTATAATTTTTTCAACTTCAATAGTAGTTACTGGGATGAGTTCTGTCATGTCGAGAGCAGGTTTTGGGTCTATTGTAGCATTAGTATACGTTTTGTTATTTTGATAGATAGTAGGAATTGCTTGGGCCAAAGTTAAGCCTATCGTTGAAAAAAAGTCATTAAAGTATTTACAAATGTCAACTTCATCTGTTAGAATAAGACTTCCGTTTTCAAGCTTCACTGGTATCGTATTCTCCTTTATTTTATTGTGCGTTTGACTATCTATGAGATTCCACATCTTTCTTGGTTTGTTTTTACAAGCACTAAATTGTTTTTGGTAGTAATTTTTCTTCAATTTTTGTATATCCTCATACACGTTCTTTTTCTCCCGTAAAAACTCAATTTTTAATTTGTTGTCTTCGGGGTTATTTTTGTGTTGCTGGTAAAGTATATTCCTTTTGTTAATTTTGCCAATTATTTTTGCATTGATCCAATCCTGTCTTGGTGGATTTAAAACCTTACATTTTTCGATTGTATGGCTCTTCATTGTCCTTAATAAGCTTTCTTCGAACTTATTGTAAGAATAGTTGTTCTTATCTGTCTTCATCATTGCTGCTAATTTTTGGTAATCAAGTAATTTGTATTTTATTTTAGGTCTTGGTGGTGAATGATGCTGATCTATTGCGAAGAATATCTGCTTATGGTCCGACAAAGATGAATCCACGAAACTTAAGCGAAATGGATGTTCTTTTAAGTTAGTGGAAACATGATCCAACAACGACTTTTTTTGAGCTGAGTCTCTAGTGGAGTATTTTGTATCAACTTTATTTATTATTCTGAACCCATTTTCTTTAATTGTGTCTCTATAGATGTTTACTGCGCTGTTATTAAGATCTAATAAATCTAGGTTATAGTCCCCACAGACAACTGCCCTCTTTCTTTTATTGAGCTGTGAGGAGTATGTCTCTAAAAAGTTGTATACATTTGTTCGCCCTGGTTTATAGACTGCACCAATGTCAATTCCAAACTTTTTAAGAGAGATCCATAAGAAATGATTATCATCTTGAGTCAGTTGTTCTATTTCAAAGTGCCGAAACTGATTTGTGGCAAATATGGATACACCGCCGCCAATTCCATCATGTCTAAAGTTATAATAATGTGTATACCCTGGTATTTGTATTCGCTTAGCTTCATCTTCTGATTTAATCCACGTTTCAGTCAGAATTATAATGTGTATTTGAGATTTGGCGAATTGGACTAGACAGCATAGTTCTTCGAGCTTTCCAGGTTTGATAATACTTCGAATATTAGTGTATAAGATTTTTAGTGACTTGTTATCGTATTTAATTTCATCGTAGTTTTTATTTATTTGATAGGTTGTTTTTATTTTAAGGTTTCGGCGTTCATGTCCTTTGTGGAGTTTTTTGAGACTGTGCTTACAATTTTTGGTATTCCATTTAAGTATTTAATTATAAGATTGGTTTCGCCTTTGGATGTCCGCTGATTGAGTTCATCTTTAAGCTTCTTGAATTGGAGATTTTGGTAAGGAGTTTGATCAGTGTATATTTTGATTGTAGGTTTATCAATTTTGTTTTTATTGCGAAGAATTTGTTTAACTGTATCTTCTGATTTAAAACATACTTTAATGGGTCGATTCTTGGTTGGGTTGTATTTCCCAACACGGATGGTTTTTATTGGTTGTGGACATTGATCTAATATTAATGCAATTATTTTATTTATTTCTGCTTTGTCTTCATTGCGACGATCCTTAAGGTTACTGTAATCTGGTTCAGGAATACCCGCTACTATAATATTCTTTTTTCTAAGACCCTGATCATTCACTTCTGCCAAAATGTTATCATATTCAGAAAATTGTATACCAGGTTTAGTAGAGAAATCTTTTATTTTTTTCAATTCTGTTTCTAATGTTATGATTTTCCTGTCCGTTTTATCAGCAGAGTCGGCTAGACTAGCAATTTCATTTTTTATCTCTGTCTGTTCAAGGACTATACTTGAAAGTTTTTCTTCATTCAGGCTCATACCTTTTTTCAGTTCTAACATCTGATTATTAATATTTGCAATATCTGATCTAATCTGTTGAGTGCTTTCATTCTGTGTCTTTATTGATGACGTTAGCAGTTCCATCATACTAGACATCTGGTTTTGTATCTGTGACAGCTGAGATTGAATATCATTATCGTCAGAATGTTTTCGTTTATTTCGAAAAGTGATAGAAGATGCTTCAAAATCCGGGCGTACCTTGTTAGATGAAGTTGTTGACAAATTTGGTTGGGATCCGCTGCGTTCCATATTTGTGTCGATTCTAGACGGCGAGCGTACTATATCCATGTTGTCAGTGATGATGCGTTTACGCAGTTGCGGGAGCAGGGCAAAAAATCAGAGCCCGTCTTGTTTACCCGAGGTGGAGAGGGGCAGCCTCCGCTATGTCGGTCACAATCGATAATGTAATATAAACACAACTAATATTTCTGCATTATACGACTTTATATTATAGAAAATAGCTTTTACTTTCGTTTGGTACTAAAATATTAATTTAAAATAAAACAGCGACACGTCTGCTTTGTTCGAATGTTACGGTGAACTTCGTATGCGTAATTTTTCCCCGTTTTTGCAACATTTCTCGTCGCTGCTCCGCTCCTATTATTCGTAGCGCGATGTTATATATATAGCCTTCCTCGATAAATGGGCTATCCAACAAAAAAATAATTTTTCAAATCGGACCAGTAGTTCCTGAGATTAGCGCGTTTAAACAAACCAAAAAACAAACAAACTCTTTCTCTTTATAATATTAGTATAGATATATAATATTAGGTGCCTATTCGAATTGGGGTGATAAAGTCACCTAGCTTCCTGATGAACTTAACATTATTGGAACGAGGACTGTGCAGCGCTCACTATGGACACAAAAAAACGAATAGCAGATAAATAGAGAAGGTGCCTAAGCTTCATACAAAGCGCGCATATATTACGAAATCTATGAGCAGATTGAGTCACTTTGTTTCGAAGATGTACTGAGATCCGTGTCCACGAACAAGGCCATAGCTAGAACGGAGGACATAGGGGGGCCATCCTCTACTGGTTATGTCAAAAAAAAAAAACATTAAAACTTTTTAGCGTCGGAATTCTACATGTACCTATACATCTAATGACAAGTTCGCATAGGTAAAGTCGGAGAAAAGTACATGGTAAGTAATAAAAACTCGCGGCCACTCTTTACTAATCGATTTTTTTACAATGCTTGAATGTTTATAAAACTTGATATGGGGTGCTACCACTAATATACTATACACCATATTCGAGGACGGATACAAATTGTGTAGGTACCTACTTATATTGAATAAAAATTGGAACATGAACCTTACACTCAGGTCTAGCTACGGTCCTGCCGTGAACAATGTCAGTATGTATGTTGCTGGAGTGAAGTATTACTTTCAAATGTTCTGAGAGACCGCCCATGAGGATAGGCTATTTGAAGAAGGATGCCTAAAACTCATTCCTGAATCAACAATTACTTCGAAGCGGGGCAAAAACTGATAATGGGGCTCCGCCTTCAGAGTTTTATGAGAACTTGTCACATGAATTTGGCGCGTCCTTCAATATAGCATTAATTTGGCGTCCCTTAATAAACATAGCATTGATGTGCCCTTTATCGTGGAGCCCGGGGCACTGGGAATGGTGCCCCGGGCTCCAGGCTCCGGGCTTGTGTCCATATAGGCATCCTGAACTGCTAAAACTAATGTTTTGAATGGGATGCGACTATGAAGTCACATTGAAAATGAGACAAAGACAATTCGTACGATATCTCTATTGTTTATTGTGTACTGGTAGTGACGACTCATTATAGCTCACATTTCACGCTATACATAACAATATCTTATTATCTATTATTCTTATCTAACAGTAAGGTTGACTAATTTGTAAGTACCTACATAATAAACATAAATACTAGACTACCTGGCCATTGAAACGGAGCGATGCTGCGAAGCGGCGAAATGAAGATCCCATCGCAAACTCATTCCGCTTCAACAGACAGGCAGCCTAATACGTACGTTAATAACAGCATTTTAATGTTGAATGATTTGTCTTTGTTTTACATTCTATTTTCAAAATATATTACGAGTAAAAGAAGACAAAACGGTCGCTTATTAAAATGCTGTTTTAGTAAGTATTATGAGTACGGGGAAGGTATGAATCAAAGTGATCAAAGACTATTATCAGATTGGACGACATCAATCGGCGTTGAATCGTTCACGAAGCGCTTATGACTGCATTTTTGTAGAGTGTTGATTACGGCATTGCCAAGGTATCTTGAAGTGGGGTCAATTCGCACTATGTGTACGTATTCGTCGCCTAGCGTGTACTGGATCTGGGGAGGTGCAGCCCAGTCGCACACCACTGTTTCAGCGCTGTTCACGGCCGGTGGGTTCAGGCAGTACAACTGAAAAGATGAATATTAATTAAAAAAGTATAGGTAGAAACTGGGTACTATAGGTACTATGGCTAAATAAGAAAGTAGGTGGGTTCCTAATACTAAGTATGCTTTTGATCATGAGGACACAAAGGCGAGTAGGAATGTGAACAAATACAAGTGTAGTGTAAATACTATGTATCATTGACACCAGTTGACACTGCTTGCAGGTACCCTAACTTGATTGATAGGTAGGTATTATTACACACTGCCTTTAACGGAAACGGAAATTCGATACAATCGGTAATAGATTAGGCGAAGGACTGACTAATTAATAATAGCAATATACCTACAAGAATGACATAAAAATTAAACAGGCGCTTTTGGTAAGTAAGTACTCCTTTATTTCAAACTAGCTGTGCCCCGCGGTGTTACCCGCGTTTATTAGCCTATATGTTAATCCAGCGTGTCAGCTAACTCCATACCAAATTTTATTAAAATCGCTCCAGCCGTTTAGACGTGAACGAGTAACAAACATACACACTCACAAACTTTCGCCTTTATAATATTAGTGTGATATGATTATTTTACCGATAAATGAGGGAAACATTTTGACGAAGGTATATTTTAGGAATATGTCAAATTCAAAAAAGGCCTAAATTTGAAAAATATACCCTAAATTTGAAAATACATCTCCGAAATGATTCGAGATAAATTAACACAATAAAACTCAAAATTGTTAACCTACCAAATAAATAAACCAGGTCTACCAAACTTGCTATCCTCCCCAATGCTGTGGGAGTTTTACTCTCGCATTTACAATACAAGACGCTTTAGGTTATAGGTACATAAGTAGGTACCTACTTAGATAGATTCATAAAAAATAAACATATCCAACCTCAGGGGTTTGTCTAAAGGAGCTTCTAAACGAGCAATATTTGTCTGCAATATGTGACAATGCAATACAGAGGACGGCAACTTCGCAAGCTATGCTGGCTAGAATAATTAACATTGCAGTAATGTCCTGTCCACACAGCTGAATAAGTTTAGTATTTCATATGACCGATATATATAAATAAATATAAAACGCGTGAAAAAAAATGACTTAGCTGCCACGCTAGCGACTATCAGCTACACTAAACGACTCAAACCCCATGATATAAGTACAAAAACTTGGTGACAGATGGTGAAGAATGAGGGATCTTCTACTGGGGAGCACCTTGATCATGATAAATACGACACAAAACAAATCTGCTTATAGTCTTTGACTGATTGCAGATACGCACAAAAAAAAATATGACCGATATTGTTTTGAAAGGTTTCCGGATCATCGCTGAGCGATCGAAATAGCCAATTTTATTGAAATTGTCTGTTAATAACATCGTAATATATTGCTGTATTCTGTGCTTTGTACTATTGAAAACATATTGCATTATTTTGCTCAGCCATATATTGCTCAGCATAAATATAAAATGTTTTTATGATGAGCGGACAATTAGTTGCCAATAGTGCAGCCACAAATTGCAGAAAAAACATGGCCCGTTCAGAAGGCCTATAAATAAAAAACTCAGGCATCTGCATCAGGATAACCTCCGTTGAGAGGCCTAGGGTCACTTTTTTAATAGGCACTTATCGCACATTTTTACTTTAAGTAAATATTATTGTGGACAATCTTGTCCGGTAAGTTGCTTATCGATAACATTATCACGTTGAGGTTTAAAGCTGTACACAAACATACCTACGGCTAATGAAATATCTCTAAATAAGAACTTATTTATGAACAAAAAAGGAGCTCGCTCAATAAAGAATACGAAATCTCCAAAGTCCAAACAGCAGCTAGTTCTTGAAGGAATTTTCAAAATTCTATGTTTGTTTGGTAAACAAACGGGTAAAACCACGGGAAACAGGTAGTGTAATTAGGTAAGACATAAAGGGGCGCCATTAATTACGCAAGTCATATTTACCGGCTGTGAAATTCATTGCCACCGCCCCTCGTTATGCGATCAACTCACACTTGCCCAGTGTTGAATCAAATGTGACATCTGATGTAATATTAGGGTTTGGGGAGGAGGTTAAGCTAAGCCTTACGATATCTCGCTAAAGGGGGGAGGGGGTAAAAATCCGCTAAAATCACATAATCCGCAAAAAAAAAACATCAATTTATGGTCGCCCCCTGCTACTAACTAGCTGAACGCGGCTTCACTCAATATTCCTGAAATCCTTTCGTATCTCTCTCTACATCACAAAAGTAACCTCTCAGTTAAATATAAATTCTCTATTGAAAAAGAAACCTCTGCAAAATTTCAGCTACGAAGCTCCAAGGGAGCTGGACGTTGATGAGTGAATGAGTCAGAAGATGTAGGTTGGTACTTACATGTTGATAAGCTTCGCGTTGACCTGGTGGGATGTATACCGTCGGATAGTCATATTTATAACTGGCTGGATAGTCGGTAGCTGAAAGATAATATAGACAATAAGAAAGAGTGGTAATATAACAAGAACTGCATCAATCTACCTTCAATCCATATTGTCTACTTATTACGTGGTATTTGTCGAGATAGTGTCTAAGAATTTAATGCGTTTTCATAGATAACTGACTGATTTCTATGTTTATTGGGTAATGAATAGTGTAAAGGCTGGTGAGGGATCTAAAGCGTTGGTTTTAATGAATTTGAATTATTTTGATATAATTTTACAGGAATAGGGTTGCTGAGGATTTTTTATCCAGGCGGAAGGTCAGAGGAACTGCTAGGTATAAATAGCAGAAGGTAGGTAGGTACCCACTAAGATTATTACAATCGCATGAATTCTCTATCGGAACAGGTACTTTGCGAACAAATGCTTCATTTTTCTCGACTACGGCAAAGCCAAAAGGAATGGCTTTTATTATATTATGGATTATATCGAAGGAATTATACTTAAGTAGGTACGACAAGTTATTGTTTTCTATTAGAATTCTGCACCATTAGTACATATATAGCTACAATATTTTAGGGGCATTGAAAAGCAATAGGTAGGTACCTACATACAAGTAAATTTATATGCTTATAAAGTTACTGTCCCTTTCTTACTGTGATGATAAAACGCAGTTCTTTAATTAAAAGGAGTCCTTTAAGTATGTACCTACCTAATAGTGATGGATTCCACTCACAAAGTACCTAGTTACTTTAGTAGTTACGTACTTACAAAATTTTATGAAAAATAGATAGGTAGGTACTAAATAAATCTATTAAGTACCTACATGTGTATGACTAACTTTCTAATTCAAAATAAAAACCTATGTATTAATTTTATAGGTTTTTTTTAACTGTACTGTACCCACGTACCTATGAGCTGATGCTGAGAAGTGAGAAGTTTGGTTAGTGAAAACTTCTAAGATATAATTTTCCATAAAAAGTCTTATCAACGTAGGTAGGTCATACTTATTCTCATTCACTACGTATGGTTAACTAAATATCGTAAAGCGGTGATCTCTGGTAAAATAGATAGGTTTATGTATAGGCTTTCCCATTAACACGAGGGGATTATGTTTATAAACCTACTGACCTACAGATATCCATCACATTTTTTGCATCACACCAAAAAAACGAGTTTTGTTCATCATTTGTGCAATAAAGGCCATAAATAATAGGTATAGTATCTGCAGTCCAAAAATGTGCTCTCACAGTTTTAAAAAAAAAATTCGATGTTGTTTACCAATACTGTCACGTTAAGCAAAGCACAAATCACATATTTCTTTGTTAAACACAAGTAAAATATGTTTTTTTGCTAAATTTATTAATTAAGTACTTAGGAGTAGGTACTTTGCTAAAACATGCAAGCAATTCAATTACTTTTTCTCCTAAAAGTTCGAGGCAAGTAAATACTTACTACGGAATATCTGTTTAATAGATGTCGCCTCTTGAATTACGGAGATAGGTACGATTTTTAAAAATAAATAGCTACTGATACCTACATTAAGTATAAACAAATAATTATGCATGGATGGTAGGTAAATACTTACTTTTGGATAATCTTGTGCAATGCGGTGGATTGACAAATGTCCTTTCTAATTTCCCGTGTAAACCCACGACGATGGTTAGAACAAACACAATTGAGTACTGATTCATCTTGTCACTAGGAGACTCAACGGAACACTGGCAATCAATTATTTTGAAGCGGTATTTATACCTAGTAATAAATGCGATCACCACCCGCGTTGTTATAATATGTACCTACTTAATTTATCAATAGACACATAATTAGGGTTCAGTTCAGTTACTAGTATAGTATTATATTATCTGTGGTTCAGTGTTTAAGGACATTTATTGCGAAGTGATATCACAGATAAAAAATCAAATATGGTGCCCGTTTAGTACTGGACTGTACGATCGATTTGTAACGTAGTTATTATGTAATGTGAGTGAACTCTGTGACCTACGCCCCAATGCTAGATAAGCTTACTTAGGCTCTTATTAAATTAGAAAGCTCTATGGTTTTGTTATCTCTTTGAATTTCCTCTTTATGTACTTTTCATGAATAATCAGGTCAGTAGGTTTAGGGTGCCCTTTACATTCCAACTAAATATTATAAATATGAACGTAACTCTGTCTGTCTTTTACGTTTTCACGCTTAAACCGCTGGACCGATTGAGATGAAATTTGGTATAGTGATCGTGTGAGTCCCTGGAAAGGGCTAGGATAGTTTTATCGCGATAACCGACATACAAACGGCCAGAGCCGCAGTTGTGAACTAGTTGTATAAAAACTAGGTACTTTACGTACATTACATACTTAGGTATTTAAGTAGGTATTGTAAATAAATGGTTTATTCTGTGTCTGGGTGTTATCTAATATATAAAATTCTCGTGTCACAGTTTTCGTTGTCATACTCCTCCGAAACGGCTTGACCGATTTTGATGAAATTTTGTGTGCATATTGGGTAGGTCTGAGAATCGAACAACATCTATTTTTCATCCCCCTAAATGTTAGGGGTAGTCCAGCCCTAAATTTTTTTTTTTTTTTTTTAGACTAAATTTTTAATTTCTATTTTTTTATGATACAAACTACAAAAATACATACAATCCTCAATTTTCACCCTTCTACGATCAACCCTTATTTTTTAATAGCCATTTTAGTAATTTAATCATTTTTCCTCTCCGGTCGAAAATATATCTTCTAATATATAAAATTCTCGTGTCACAGTTTTCGTTGCCATACTCCTCCGAAACGGCTTGACCGATTTTGATGAAATTTTGTGTGCATATTGGGTAGGTCTGAGAATCGGACAACATCTATTTTTCATCCCCATAAGAGTTTGTTTGTTTGTTTGAATGCGATAATCTCAGGAACTACTGGGCCGCATTAAAAAAATATTTTATTTTTGGATAGCCCATTTATTGAGGAAGGCTATAGGTTATAACATCGCGCTACGACCAATAGGAGCGGAGCAGCAATGAAAAATGTTGTAAAAAAAAAAGGAAGAAAAAAGGGAAAATTTACGCAGACGAAGTTGCGCGGGTCATTGCCCACCCCTAACATTTATAACTATACTATAATATTTTAAAGCTGAAGAGTTTGTTTGTTTGTTTGAACGCTATAATCTCAGGAATGTGTTAGATGGCCCATTTATCGAGGTATCGAGGTACAGGACTAATAGGAGCGTAGCGGCAATGAAAAATGTTGTAAAAAAAAAGGGAGAAAAAAGAAAAAAGGGAAAATTTACGCAGACGAAGTTGCGCGGGTCAGCTAGTTATCTATAATATTATCTACTTGTAATATGTTTATCAGTTGTATGGTTTCCATAGTACAAGCTCTGCTTAGTTTGGGATCAGATACATTGGGATCAAAGCCTGCCTCGGTGGCGCGGTGTGAGTGTGTCCAACTGCTACGCATGAGGTCGTGGGTTCATTTCCCACATGGGACACTACTTTGTCTTTGTTAGATCCACAAACGGTTGTTCCGAGTTTGGGTGTAAGTAGTTTGTGCCCGTGACTTGTCTGTTTGTTATGTCCTCGCGGCACAGGGCTTGTACCATGTGGGAGTTGTCTTTATAAAAATACTAGCTGTCCCGCGCAACTTCGTATGCGTAAATTTTCCCCGTTTTTGGAACATTTCTCGTCGCTGCTCCGCTCCTATTAGTCGTAGCGCGATGTTATATAGCCTATAGCCTTCCTCGATAAATGGGCTATCCAACAAAAAATTTTTTTTCAAATCGAACCAGTAGTTCCTGAGATTAGCGCGTTTAAACAAACAAACAAACAAACTCTTCCGCTTTATAATATTAGTATAGATAGTATAGATATAATATATCTATACTAATAATAGATTACATCTTGGGACAACTCACACAACTACGTTATATTATAACGTAGTTGTGTGAGTTGTCCTAAGATGTTATTATTATTATACAATATGTAGTGTCTACCTACATAATTTTGTTACTGTAAAGGTCCGTATATTCATTAATCTTAGGTGAAACCTAAGATTAACCATTAGTAGGTAGGTAGGTATACTTATCCTGTATCACATAACTTTTCAACCGACTTCAAAAAGGAGGAGGTTCTCAATTCGTCTGTATATATTTTTTTTGTATGTTTGTTCACCGATTACGCAAAGACGGCTGGACCGATTTGAAAGATTGATTTTGTGTTTGAAAGGGTATACTTCCAAGTTGGTCCCATTGTCATCAGATCACGATCTGATGATGGGATCCTGGAGAAATCGAGGGAACTCTTAAAATATGAAAGGCACACCTACAATGATTTAGGTATATTTCATAGTGATTCGTGCATTTACTCTTTAAAAACACCAATTGGTGAAGTGGAACTGTTGATGAAGACCACAAATGACGAGCAGACCTATTCAATATTTCACAGATTGCGATTCAGTTACTTTATTATGGTATTGAGTAGCACTTTATTCTCGTCATACTACTAAAGGGTCTTTCAACAAAGACGGGTCGATGTTAAAATTGAATAAAACTAGATGTGTGTGAGATATTAACGAAATTTATTTTTTATTTGAAAGGCCCGTTTATGCCATTATGCATGAAATATGACATCGTTCAAATGTCCGCCGCGGCTTCGCATGGTGGCACAAATCCGAGAGGTCCAATTTTTAATGACTCTGCTGCATAGATCCGGCTGAATCTGAGCGATGGCCTGCGTTATGTTGGCTTTCAGGGCAACGGTCGAATGTGGTTTATTGGCATAGACCTGCGACTTCAGAAAACCCCACAAGAAAAAGTCTAGCGGAGTCAAATCACACGATCTTGGTGGCCAATTCACGTCACCTCTGCGAGAGATAACCCTACCCGCAAACCGTTCATGCAGAATGTCGATTGTGTCGTTCGCTGTGTGGCAAGTAGCGCCATCTTGCTGGAACCACATGTCATTCACGTCCATATTGTTCAATTTAAGCCAAAAGAAATTGTTTATCATTGATCTGTAGCGCTCACCGTTGACGGTGCTGGCCTCGCCAACTTCGTTTTCGAAGAAGTACGGACCAATGACGCCGCCAGACCAAAATCCGCGCCAAACAGTTACTTTTTGTGGATGCATTGCTATCTGGTGAACCTCATGTGGGTTGTGGTCATCCCATATACGGCAATTTTGCTTATTAACAAAACCATTCATCCAAAAATGTGCCTCGTCGCTAAAGATTATTTTTTGGCCAAAATCGGGGTCCTCTTCCAAGCGTTCCGACGCCCATTCAGCGAACACACGGCGTTGTCTATGGTCATTAACTTTGAGCTCCTGGGTCAGTTGGATCTTGTATGGATGCAGACCCAAGTCCCGACGCAAAATTCTCCAAGTTGAAGTCTGCGAAAGGCCGAGTTCTTGTGCACGGCGAGAAATCGACTGCTTCGGAGTCTCCTGAACACTCTCACGTACAGCGGCGATGTTCTCGGCCGATCTGGCGTTCCTTTGACGTAAAGGTGTTGGTTGGTTGTTTACCGAACCGGTCGTCTCGAATTTAGTCACCAATCGTTGGAGAGTAGACTTTGAAGGGCCACCGCGTCTGCCGTAAAATGGGCGCAATGCGCGCAACGTTTTCACTAACGAACACTCATTTTGATAATAAAGTTTTATCATTTGCACATGCTGCTCAACCGTGTAACTTGCCATGGTGATTTGGCATCAGTGACTGAATAAGAAAAAACAGATTTGACAGATGCCGCCAAATCAAAATGGCCGCCACAGATTATTAATATCGACCCGCTCTATTTGAAAGACCCTTTATTACACAATGTAATAGAGCTGATGGTGAACTCCTCAACAATTCGTTAATTGTTGAGGAGTTCACCATCAGCTCTATTACATTGCACCGATGCAGGGCCGTTGCCCTGCATCGGGGCAAGCAATATTTTGTAAAAGGATTTGAGCAGTTGACATAAACCTATTGAAACTTAAGTGAATTACAAACTAATCCACTAAAAAGTGAGGAACAAAAAACATTTTACAAAAAAATATTACCAACTTCAAAAATATACAAGGCAACTAAAAAGCAAAAAATAATAGGTATACCTAGAATAAAAAAAACAAATTAAACATTTTGAAGTTGGTGCCGAATAAAATATAAAGACTACTATTTCATAGCACCAACTTCAAAATGTTTAATTTGTTTTTTTTATTCTAGGTAAGTATATTCATTTTTGCTTTTTAGTTGCCTTGTATATTTTTGAAGTCGGTAAGATTTTTTTGTAAAAAGTTTTTTTCGCACTTAGTTGTTAAGATTTATTAAATGGTAATTCATAAGTTATAGTCATGTTATAGTGCATATACGTACCTAACTATTTATTTCCTGACATTTCGAATTGCAACGGCTGTGGGTCAATGCAGTGACGGATCCAAGGGGGGGCTAGAGGGCTCAAGCCCCCTCCAAAATCTTTCACCATTCACTCATTCGATTCGTGTTTGTGGTGCAACTACGTCCTTATCTGGTTTAAGCCTCCCCCCCCCCCCCACGACAACCCTGGATCCGTCACTGGATCAATGGCACAGACAATGCCCGTAGGTAGGATCTATTTCTATTAAAATAACATCAACGATCGCGATAACTTTTTAAAATTGTTTAATATGTTCCTACCTAGGTATAAATCAATATTAGTTAAGTAGGTGCCTACTTAGTAGGGTACACCCATGAAGTATATACCTACGTTTAGGGTATTGTATGGTGTTTCGCAATAGAGTTGAAATAGTCAGTGTTCATCTGACCATGAACTAGAGGAAATTCCCTGCCTCGTTTACTAACTTCCTCAACGACGAATAGTGTATACCTACTCTAGGTACCTACCATTACTATATACTTACCTAAGTAGGTACTTTATTTATTAGGTAAATATAAATAGACCTACCTATTTATATATTATAGGTCTTAGGTCACAGAATAAGTAATAGTACCTACTACGTACAGAAGGTTCACTCCCTAACAAAAGTCAAGTTTAGGTACCTATAAAAATATACCTAGACTCGCCAAAGCTACCCGCCTGCAAGCGTAATTGAAACTTATAACCGCGCGCGAACCGTGAATTTTCTTTGCGCTCCACAGTTTTATGATCGAACTGCAAAGTCCGCACGGGGTTGTCACTTGAGAAGTTTTTGTACCTAGATAATTTATTAGTTTTAAGATAATTAAGTAGATTAAGCATTATAAACGTACAATATAAACGTAAAAATTGCAATTGTCGTGTGTTCGATTCCCACGAGTATAGATATATTTGTTTGTAAACATTATCCTATCCTGTTCCTAATATTATTTCTGAGCAACTAATTAAGGATTTTTTAACTATTACTAAGTACTTAAGGACCTAAAGAAATAAAAAAGAACAACCGGCGGCCGCCGCTGCTTTTACACGTACTTCGATGACGCAGTGGAATTGTAAAAAATGTTAGTGCTGATTCACTATTCGTTTTATTCAGACATCCGTAAATACATCAATATCTTTTATACGGATTAAATTGACGTTTAGGCTTAGAAGACATTGCGGGTGTCGAAAAGAAAAAAAATATTTTCAAAAATGCGCGAGCGCGACTGTCGTGCGAGCCGAGAGACAGCCATACGCCTCTTCCGAACGGCACGCTGCCGAATATACCTAAACTGCGGAGTGACACCCCCCCTGCTTAGGTATCTTTTACCGCACCATAAATTTAGACCCAAGTCCTTATTCACTATCTTTATTTCGTTGTTGTGACAAGCACGTGCGAACTTGCGCATGCGCGGTGCTCTCAGAAATGTACACCGCGCATGCCATTGATTATAATACGTATGCTGGTAGCGCATGCGCTGCGCTTAGAAATGCATCAGCACGCAAGCGCGGTGGACATCTTTAAGCGCACCGCGCACGGGCTTATCACGACAACTAAATAAAGATAGTGAAATAAGGACCCTGCTATCATTTACATGGGCGGATCCAGGATTCATGCGGGCGCAGCCGGCATCTAAAATGCTTATGACGGGGGTGGTGTACCTACATTTGACAGACAAGTTGCACCACGCATGACGCGGGTGTGGGTGCCGCCTTCTTTCTTCTTAGGCAAATGGACAAATAAATTCAATACAAATTCAAGAAATTCGGTAAGTACATAAAACAACCGTCTGGGGGGGGGGGGTGTAACCGTCTGGATCCGCCTGTGATGGTATAATAATATCTATGAAGGCCATCTGATCTCAAACAGGCAAGGCAGAGCCTTTACTATATCAATCGTCGCCAGGATGTCTTTCAAATCAAAAGGATATATTTTCAAAATGAAATAAATGCCTAACAGCCTTATTACTCCGACAGGGAGGTGCAAGTGCTACCTTACAATTTAATATGCTTACATAAATGTCATTTTCGCTACTAGAGTTGGCAATTTTAACAGACAAGTAACTGTAGATAACTATAAATTAAGTCCGAGCGTAACTGAGCGTTAAATATTCACATATATTTTTATTACATTTGATGGACCTGGTGATGGATCACCCACTTAGGTACTGGGTAGGGCGTGTGGAGCAGTCGTTCTAGGCGTCAAGTGATAAGGGAGCTATAAAGCCAAATGCCAAAAATCTAATTATCTATCTGCCTAGCAGAAAATAAAATTATGATTAGGTATCTACGCCTTATCGCGTGGAAGAGTACATGGAAGCACTATGGAAAAAAATATCATTTCTATCTCAAAAATCATTATCAACTAAAAGAATATTATGTAGATATTTACTTATAAGCAGGAGCGCACCCAGGGGGGCGAGTTGGGGGTTTAAAGGCGGGTGTTTGCACCACCTTCCCCTTGGGTTAGGTTATACAAACACCACCATTTGGGATGGGGGGGGGGGGGGGTTGTAGTAATTGGGGATTAGAACATCTCCCCCACCGCCCCCTCGAAGAAAATAGCTGGGTACGTCCATGCTTATAGGTAGGTATTTCGGTTGTTCCAATTTACGGTTGTAATAAGAACATTGACTAAAATCTAGCTTTGCTATGATCCGGAATTATAAGGCCTAGGTTGAAAATAAACAGCCTTGTTGTTATGCAAAGAGTGAGTAATTCGCATAGATATACTCAACCCGATTTGTCTATTGTGTACCTGCAGTTACAGCTTACATATACCTGGTTATGTCATTGTTGCATCAACAAAAACTGTTATTATTAGCTATCTGTTTATATTTAGAATAAACAATCAAAAAGTTGTATTGTAAAACATTGAAAGGTTTATATGGATCAATTTTTATCTTTATTGTCTTCGTTGGCAACTTCTTTTTCGGGGTTTTCTTCGTAAATATTCTGGACGTTTAGTAAGTCGTACCACAGTTCAGCATGGAATAAAGCAGCGGTTTCTACTTCGACCTCTGCGGCAGTCACTGAATATAAATAATAAGATTAGATGTTATAAAATTTATGATTAGTAGGTAGCGGCGAATCGGCGAATCTTGGTTCTAACTTCTAACTCTTCTAGGGCCTCAAGTGCCTTCCAAAAGTAGGATTGGAGTTTCTAAGTCCCCTGTGTTTAGGTTTACGATGACAAAATCTACCTAGAGCAGCTCCCTTGTCAAGCCTCTCCCAAACTAAAATCCTGGATCTAAGTACTTATATACTTTAATATGTTTTCCATGACTGTTTCCAATACCGGCTTTCACAATAAATTATGACTCGCAGTGCAACTGGTATCTACTTATAATAAGTAACTAAGTAAGTAGGTACCTACATACAGTACGTACTTACCTACCTACAAAATAATTAATGTAGTGTTATGAAGAGGTAACAACGTTTTAAATTTCCAAATAAATGTAAAAATCTTACAACGTAAGTTCATCATAACTTCTACAGTCTTTTTCATCCTTGCCATGTCAGCATCTATTTCACTTTGTACATTTTCGTAAAAGTCTGGACTATTAACATCAATTTCTGAAATTTCATTGGATATATTAGTTGAAGTTGGACTTTCTTCCATTTTTATTTTAATTTATTCAAGGCTGAAATCACGTTTATCAAGAAAGCTGAAGGATTTTATAAATCAGATTGTAACTGCAAAGTTATTTAAACCTATTCAAACTTACCGCGCTTTTTATTAGTACATCTGTTTTCATAGATAAGGCAGTATTACTTTTCTCACAAATTAAAATAAACTTATGGTATCTGTTTTATTATTTATTACAAATATAAATATAAAAAAAGATAATGAAAAATCGAAGACAATTTATAAACTATAAAATATCCAAAAAAAAAAATGTGTCTCGACTGTATGTTGAATACCTTTGCTTACATTATCTTTAGAAAACACAAATGCTATGCTATACGACAGAGTTGAATTGGGGTTAATTTTCGTATGTTGTCTCTTTTACTCTTGTAAACAATTGTATCATCCTGTTGCTTTTCATGTGTATATTTTTATTTGTAGTCTTATCACAATTCTGTCAATTCTGTCACGCGTTTCATTTTCTTTTCTTTTGTACAAATCGCAAAGAATATAACGCGTGTTTTGTATTGTTTTGAATTCGTGTGAATTTCACTCATGATTGTTTACTAATACTTGTGGCAGTGCTGAAGAAAAGTACTCTTTCAAGATGATGAGTGACGACGATCGTGACATTGATATCGAAAGTGATGTAGGTTTTTACCAATTTGACAGATCATAGGTTTTGTGCTGCATGTTTATTTTGAAACTTATACAATATTTCCTCATTTATACTTTTCCAGGCTGAAAATGACTCGGACTCTCGTAGCCACGCTAGAAATAGTGTCGGTGGAAGCGGATATTACTCTCAGGTAAACGTTGAATTTGCAAAGTGATTAGTAAACATCTTGCACAGAACCTACTTGTAATGACTAACTTTGTCAATAGGCTTAAGATAGTAGCAATTACGTCGCTACACTTTATAGGAAAAGAAATAAACACTAATCAGAATAATTTTAATTTTAGGCAGAAAAACGGGCACATCACAATGCATTGGAAAGGAAAAGAAGAGATCACATAAAGGATAGTTTTACTTCATTACGGGAAGCCGTGCCTGCACTACAAAATGAGAAAGTGGTAGGTTTATTTTACTGTTTACCTACATATATTTGCATTTTGTTTAAAGAAGATGGTATTTAAAATTGTGGTAAAAGTTGCATTGTTCATGAAAATTGTGATTGGGTTAATGTGTGGAGCCAGCTTCACAAGCAATAGATATGTTGTAACATATAGGTACATATTGCTACAGATTAGGTAAACTTTTAAATTTTGACCATGTCAATTACCTCATTAGGGTATTAGCAGAAGCAAATGGTTACATATTTTTTGAGGTAACCCGATTCAAAAATATGTCTTGTTGAACATAGTTCTTTGTACCTACAGTACTAAGTAACTACAATTCAAAGGAAAACCAAAAGTAATGGTTTTCTAAGGACCCTCTACCACTTAGTATTAGAGGCATTGCGGGAAATTTTACAAACATACAAAACACAAACATAAGTACACCAAGACTCAAAAATAACACAAAGTGGTGTCCGGTGTGGTTTTTTTTTTTTTAAAGAGTTAACTAACAGTGGAATTGTGGGTCCTACATAACCAGCAATCCTGTTAACCCCTTCAGCTAGGCTCAATGACTTGTGTTAGGAGTGGGTTCATGTTGATAGTATTATGGGTAATATTTAAAACCACAACCTCATGATTGTGAGTGCTACCGCCATTAACCACTACCTTTTGCACAGAAGTTTAACACTCAGCACTGCGTTGTCTTAACTATAGACCCATAGCCCTGCTTCCCACCTTTTCAAAAATATTTGAGAAAGCTATGTGCAATCGTTTATACAATTTTCTAGAGAAATTCCATATTTTAGACAATAGCTAAAATGGATTTCGAAAATATAAATTAACGACATTAGCAGTATATAACTATGTACAAACGGCACTTCAATATATTAATGATACGAAACACATCATCGGGCTATATTTGACATGACCAAAGCTTATAATTAAGTACTTTATGATATACTTCTCACGAAGTTAAGTGTCTGTGGAATACGAGGGCCAGCTTACTCATGGTTCAAATCATATTTAAACAATAGAAAACAAATTGTCCAAATTGAACATTTTAATAACAAAGAAATCATGAATGTTCAATCCGAAGTCAGAAAATTAATGTACTCCATTCCTCAAGGAAGCATGCTGGGATGTGTGCTATTTTTAATATATATCAATGATTTGTCAAATGTCTAGATCCGGAAAAAGCTTTACCAATATTATTTGCAGATAATCTCTCAAGTCTAATTAAATGCGAAACCTAAACACCTACAATAACCAAGTTCAAGAAACCCTCCAAACTGTTACACATTGACTTCTAAATCATAACTTGATAATAAATTTGAGCAAAACTAAAACCATGCAAATCAGATCATAAAGAAGTCAACACATTTAAATTACTTAGAACAAATATAAATACACACATTAACTGGAAAACACACATAGAACAAGTTAAATCTAAATTATCTAAATTTACATATGCTCTCTTCCAATTTAAATATAGCACTAATACACAAACAGCTCTATCAGCCTATTATGCATATGCTTAATCTTGGCTACGGTACGACATCATACTATTGGGAAACAGTACAAACGCAAACTAAATATTTATAAAACAAAAAATAAATTTGAATATTAGCAGAAATAGATAACACACAAAGCTGTAAACCACATTTCATAGAACTAAACATACTTACATTACCCTCAATATATATGCACTTTTGTTCATAAAAACTTTAGTACATTCATTACTAAAGAAGACATTCACAACACAAACACCGCAACAAAAACAGATTACACCTACCATCCTCAAGAATTAAAATGTTAAATGAAAGTCCCCATACTATCAAAATATACAATAAGTTACCCAATAATATTAAAAACGCAGAAAATAATATTATATTTAATAAACAAATAAGAGTGTACCTCATTCAAAAATGTTACTACTCAGAATACCTAACTCATACCTGAATGTTATACCTATCTACCTACTTTTAGTTCCTAGTGACCTATTGAAATAATTATAATAATATTTATATAATGTAAATGATTAAATCACACTAATATTATAAAGGCGAAAGTTTGTGAGTATGTGAGTGTGTATGTTTGTTACTTCTTCACGTCTAAATGGCTGGAGTGATTTTAATAAAATTTGGTATGGAGTTAGCTGACGCCCTGGATTAACACATAGGCTAATAAACCGCGGGTAACACCGTGGGGCACAGCTAGTATGATATAAATAAATAACAGATATATAACATACTAAATCTCATACACCAGAGTATTAATAAAGTAACATTAATTTTAAGCAATATAATATAATATCTAATAATATCTTGGGACAACTCACACAACGTCATCTGATCCCAAACTAAGCAGAGCTTGTACTATGATAACCAGACAACTGATAAACATACTTATATATTTATAAATACATACATATTATAGATAAATAACACCCAGACACAGAATAAACTATCGTGCTCATCACACAAAGTTTTATCCTGGGTGGGGATCGAACCCACGACCTCTTGCGTAGCAGTCGGATGCACTCCCACCGCGCCACAGAGGCAGTCGCATTTAAATAATATAGAGAGAGTTGAACTTGAAATTAATGTTAATATAATTAACATTAATTTCAAGTTCAGCTCTCTCTCTATTGCAATGCTTGAAAAAGGCTCTAACTTTGTAAAGTGATCCATCCTTAAATACATTTAGTTGCAATAAATGATTTGATTATCGGGATGATCAAAGTGGATGACAAAAGTGCGGTGCATAAAAAGCCTAATGGTTCCCGTCTGGTAAACTGTTATATCACCAATGTGAACCCACTCTTAACACAAGAAATTTTGCCTAGGTGGAGGGGTCAACAAAAAATATACTGCTTTGTTTAAGGTTACACATTCAGGTCTGATTCCAAAGTTTAATGATTTTAACATTTTATTTGTTTGAATATATTGATTTAAGAACTCATATCTGTAAATGTTTGGGTACTTGAATTCAGACCTGAGTGTGGTAGCCAATTACTTTTATAATTCTGTTGTATGTGCATGCATTATAACATTTTATTTTACTTTGACAATGGATCATTTACTGAAAATATCAAGTCATTTCTGATAGAGTAAATTTTATCGTTTATTGATTTCGGAACAGAATTGTAGTCAAATCTCCTTCCCTATATAACACTAAATTGGCTCTGTGTATATTTTTATTCTCTTTCCTGCATTTCATGGCAAACATAATAAAAATGTACAAACTAATGTGTTAATTTTAATTAACATTATTAGATAAGTTATGTTAATTTTTATGATAATATTATGCAGAGATAATGGCCCATTGTCAAAGTGATTCATTAGATTTATTCACCTCAACAATGTTCATTTTTAAAATCATCATCTAAACTTATTTAATTGTACTCTTTAAATAGAGTTCTACGAAATTGCAGGCGAGTCGAGCGCAAATACTGAAGAAAGCAGCTGAATACATACAATTTATGAGAAGAAAAAATAACTCGCATCAGCAAGATATTGAAGACCTGAAAAGACAGAATATGTTGCTGGAATCACAAAGTAAGTTTAATAATAAATATTTACCATCTATAGAAATATACAAAAATTACAACAAATCAACTACTAAAGAAAAAAAAATAGAGATATTTGGGTTATGCCTTGCCTTCTTTCATTGTAAAGGTCCAGTATGGGGATTGTTAAAAAAAAACAGTATGTAGGAAGAACCCACATAATGTACTGTTTTGGCTATTAGAGAAGGAAAAATTCAACTATATTGAAATATAAACCTGATGACTGATTTTAATATTTTATGTTCACATGTGACTTTGATGTACACCAACCAAAAATTTGGTCAAAAATGTGGTTGAAATTCATTTACAAGTTATAAATGATAAGTTACATTTTCCCCTGCCGTAATATACAGACAGTAAAAAATTTCAACCTTAAAGACTATTTTGGTTACAAATTAAGCTTTGTCAAAAATGGTAGATCACTTTCTTGGCCGGCTGTACATATCTGTCAAATGGTGATAACTGTTTACTAGTTAACCCATAGTAATAGTAGTTATTTATTTTTTATCTATATTTACAAAAATAACATTTACAGAGTAAAAATGCAAACTTATCAGAGGCGTAGGGTTAACATTTTTCAAAGATAACCCGATACAAAAGTATGTCTAGCTGGACATAATTCTTTGTACCTTTAGTATCATGTAACTAGGATCAGAAACTGAAAGTAATGGTGTTCTAAATACCCTCCGCCACTGAAACTTATACCAGAAAATGTATGTAGCCATTTATTATACAGGGTGTAACAGAAAGGTGTGGTCATATTCAAGGGTTGGTATGTGCCCATGATACTGAGTGCGCATAAAATCGGAGTACCCTAAAAAAAATATATAATTTTTTTCATTCGCTTATTTTTGAATGAAAAAGTTATTAATTAAAGAAGAATGATTTAAAAAGTTCTATGCCATAATAATCCAATCGAATTTTGTACCAGGTGAGGTTTAATTTTTATGCCATACGCCTTTCACTACTGAATTTTGACAAAAAGAATATACTATAACTATGTTATAATAATGCAACCAGCTATGGCACCATGGTAGGTGCAATACTGATAACATACCCTATACGCTGCTGAAATTTGACCACACCTTTCTGTTACACCCTGTATATCAATAATATTATTATTATTTTTTTTTTTTTCAGTAAGAGCTTTTGAAAAAGCCAGGACTACAGGCAACTACGTAGACGCTCACGAACTAGGTCTCGGCATCAAATCGGAGGGTGATTCACACGACACAGACAGCTCCGACGGCGAAGGTACCACACGCCGTGTGAAGAAACTCAAGATAAACGGAGTCATGTCTAGTAATTAAGTTACAGGTTGTGAGATGAATTTGTCTTGGCTAACGAATACTACAATATGTACACTATAATATAACATGAACAACGCTTGCTCCCTTAGTAAAACAAAGAACTTATTGAGCATTTTCTGTTGATAACGAAAGTCGCTTTTATTTACTTCAAATATAGTAGTAAATAGTATGCGGGAGTATATGCTGCTGTCTTTTATATCTTACATACCAATTACAATTATTATTATTATCAAGTCAAGGATATGCATGAGTCTGTTGTGTTTGCATTGACCCACTGTACTATCAGATATGAAAAACTAATGTTAGCGATGGTATACATGTTGCATTTCACATAACCCAAATGTTTCGATGCTTCCGTTGGCTTCCAAGGCTATGGTTTACTTAAATAAAATGTAGAAATTTAACTTCAGTATGAAAGATTATAAGTTAAAAACTTGTACTTATGAGTATATTTCCGTTATATTTAAGTGTTAGTTAGTACTAACGTGTTGTAGAATCTCGTTTATTTCAAAACATTTAAAGGTTTCGCAAAATTGTTGTTTTGACAATATTATATATTTTAAGAGTAACATCATATAATTTTGGGCATAATAATCATGGGTTATATTTTTTAAATGGTTGCAATGACTATAAATGGTTGGGGTTGCCAAAAAATTAACTTTCAACAGGGTTGTTGAAGATTGTAATTAGTGTATTAATTCACCATAAGGAACATTGTTTCCATGCTTATTTTTGATATCAATGGAATAAGATTAAGGAAACCAATGACATAGTTTTAAAAATTAATCAATTATATACACACCTACCTACACAAATACTTGTAATATTAATAAGTAGTTATTCTTTCAAACATGTTGTTTTTATTTTTTTGTAAGTTGTTTTAATCTTTTGCTTTTTTAGTAACATTTAACCTTTTGACCAGTCCGGTTTATACGATGTTGTATTACCACATGGCGTCTCGGTCGTTTATATGTCACTGGAATCCTATGTTAGTTTGTTGTGTTTTTTAGTCTTAGAAATAGGACCGGGGCGGTCAAATGGTTCTAAAGTAAATATTTTTTCAATGCATTATATTTTTTGTAAGTAAGTGTAAGACCTTAGGCTTCATTGAGGAGTACAACCATAGGAAGCAATGCGCTTACTTCATAAAGCCGCGTCCAGACGAATGTAACGCGTAGTGTAATCTTTCGTGTAATGTAACGTGAATACTATGCGATTGTGAGTGCCTTTGTGTTCGCATTAAAAACCGACAGCTGACTAATCAGTGCGAGCGTCAGTGCGAGTGTTACACGCAGAATTCGTGTTACATTACACTTTAGATTACATTACACGTTACACTTGTATGTACGCGGCGTAAGGGGCAATTTACCTTGACGTCGAATCGAAGTGAATGTTCTACTTAATAGTATACAGATTTCAATATAGCATAAAAACGATTCAAAATTACAAAAAAAATATGTGGAATGTTTGTAAATTTGCAAGGTGCAAATTTACAAACATTCCACATATTTTTTTGTAATTTTAAATCACTAATTCGCGCGAATTGTTGTTAAACATTACCGAATTGGTACCCTATGATCTAGTGAATAAAGGCCAAAATGTTACACAACTCACATCGATTCTGCATCTATGTAAATTGACGCTTACTGTCCGGACACTAAAATGAGTGGAGAGCGGTAGCGGTGTGCGACAAGGACAAACATATTACGTTTGTATACATTTATCCTTCTCTTGCTTTGCCATCGTCCGCTGCTGTTGGAAGGGCAGTCATGACTACCGTGTAATGCTTAAAATAATCTCACAGTCTCAAGTAGAACATTGTTATCCTCAGTTAAAATAAATTTAAAGGATTGCAGCTATTCCAAGTCAATCAATTTGTAATTGATTACATTTCTTTATTACGTCAAGTTCCTGATTTTAATACATGGGTAAATAAATAAAATATTGAAGTCTTAGCTAAAGATGATTCATCTTTCTAACTATGATATAAGTACCTACTTTGATAAGTAATGATAAGGTAAGCTTTACATTGAATTTTCTTATCAATCTGTTTTATTTTAAGATAAAATTATAATTTTTTAAGATCCTTGATTCTAATAATTTTGAAGAGAGAGTCAGTTTTTGTATATTACTATTAATGTGTTTGGAATACCATGACTATAATAATTAAGTATAGTTGGATGTAAATTTTAGAATAAGTTAAATAATAAAAAACGTGACAAAGTATTTTATTTGAATATCGATATTTTTAGAATAATTTATAGTTGAATACTCAAATGTCACTCAATTTTGAGACGCTGTTAACTCTCATGCTGTCTTTATTTAACTTATAGGAAAGGAAAAGGTATAGTATATCTACATATCTAATACCCAAACGATACTAATCGTTTCGGTATTAGAGACTTATTGCATTACGCACAAATCCTCTTATAAAGATACTTGCTTAAATTGTAAGAATCAGTGTCCAGAAATCCTTAACGTAATATCATTCAAGTGCCGAGATCAGTTGACCTGCTTTTTTTTGCGAAGAGCTATCTGATAGGGCGCGAATATCCAATAACTATTTTTTTACGAAACCTATCAAAAATATAGTGTTGGAGTTCCTTAATTTTTTGCAAGAGAATGGAGTTGACACAATACTATGTCTATACCTATGATACAAATCGATACAGTGAACATCTGTAAGCTTGATTGTGTATTCTAAAACCCTGAAATTAAAAGAAAATATCGGTATTCATTTTTTTTATCGCACATTCTGCTTCTCACCTATTCAAGGTTGTAAGATAATTCAATATGAAGTAAATAGATTTAAGTTTTAGTCTTCTTGAACAAATTTTTTGTATTACCACACGAATATAATGCACATTTGTACAATAAATGTATGGGTGACCTTGTTACTATATACCTAGGTACGGATAGATTTAAGTTCTATCTCGATAGGAAAGTTTTAAAGTGCAATATTTTGTGTGTCTATTTATCTTTTACGAGAATTATTTTTATATTTTGTCATTGCGAATAAATGTTAGATATAGATGTTTTTAAATAAGTAATGTACGTTATTGTAAAGTAACGGAAAATGTGTTTGTTCTGGAAGACTAAATAGTTTTAATAAAAATTCGTATCTGTTAATTTTTTTGGCTTTTATTTGTCTATACATTATTATTATTACCAAGGTTCCTCATAAGCGTGCATAGTTTCGTACTTTGAACGATGAACGATTAACATTAATCGCATAGATATTTCATATTGTTGATCAAATTGATTAATGTGTTCATTGAGTGCCGTGTGGTACCGGCTTAAGAATAGTACCACCCCATCTCTTCCCGTGGGTGTCGTCAAGGCGACTAAGGGATGTCACACTGGAGGACGGGCAGCAGCGTCCTCTGCGTACTTAAAACCTTACTGCGATCGCCAACCCGCTCGCCAAGCGTGGCGATTATGGCAATTACCCCCAGGATCTACATACTAGTAAGTTCTACTGGGGAGACCCGTGCCCAGCAGTGGGACATCATATGGGTTGATATGTATGTATGTATGTTCATTGAGGCTCGCAGATGCTTGGGCGCTCGCGTACAAAAAGTGAAAATGCCGCCCCCTACGTACTTACAACTGTAGGTGCCTCTGTTCGGTTGCAAATTGAATTAAAATCGGCTATCTATTAATGTGGGGTAACTTAAGAAACTGTACTTAACGTACATACCCTAAATTAATATATCGTGTACACATTCGATTCGTCGAATGTGTTCTACCCTCGACGCGTTTCAAACAAGCGAACTGGTTTCGACCAGTTCGCTTGTTTGAAACGCGTCGAGGGTAGAAGGGCGCCGCTGTTGCCCGAAGGGGCACAACAGTGACGAAGTCATCTGATTTATTTGAACAACGTTTTAACCCCTTATTGTAATGGACCCTGTACCAGAAAGAGAAAGGGCAGAATTATGACACAGTCAACGTCGGTTCTACGGTTATTTCGAGGTGGGACAAACACTTCATGGTAACACTATCTTAGAGGGCGCCTAGGCGTTTCAGATCAGCGAAGCTTATTAAAAAAAAGGAACCGACAATGTCTTTAGTTACTGGGATTTTTTCTTTAAAAATAAAAGAACGCGGTGGTATCCCGGGGGCACTTAAAGTAAACATAAGTGCAGCCGAAAAGGGGCCATTACCATTAAGGGCGCTGCGGTCGTGTAGGTACCTTTGGCGCCCCCTGACCGTTGGTGCCTGGAATGGCCGTTCCGTTCGTGCTATGCACAGTCCGGTCCTGCCTACCTAGCTACCTCTCTAAGTTTGAATTTAAAATCGAATTATAAGGAGGAGTTAGGTTCAGAAAGGCCAAACCATTTTCATTAAATACATATTACACTGCGTTACAAATTTTAAAAAAGTAGTATTCGCTTCAACTGTTCCTGTTTTATTTATACACATAGGCTTTTTTTTTCAATTAAAAACACATACGTACCTACCAGTTTTTTATGTATGATATCAATCATTTTTTAGAAAAAATATTTAAAAGCAATTGTGCAGTATGCACTTTGGTTTATTTAATTTATCAATTGTTCGAGTAAAACAATTAAATTATATTTAAGTAGACATGAAATGCCAAGTTTTGAGAGAAAAGAGTTTTATATTTAGAGAAGGTAATATGCAGTCTACTGTATATTACCTTCCCTACATATTAAATTTTACTCTAGTACTTACCTAAAGGAAAATTTTACATGTGATTTCCTACACACAAATTCCGTTAGATTTTGGCAATTTTTAATCAAGTAGTGGTTATTAGTAGCTCTGCTGATCCCCCTAAAAAGAAAACAACAGTAGGTAGGTACTTAGTAAATCCACCTTCCAAATTAAGTAGGTGACATAGCTTTTATGAATATACTGTCCATAGACTACAAAACTGTTTTGTATTTTTTTAAATTGACGGTGACTATTATTTTCAGGATTCATCTTGAAATATCAAATACCCTTACAATCAGTCAATCAGAAAGATACCACAGGGAAGTGAACCTATTTTGAGGTTACCTAAAATGAGGGGTCGTTTAGAAATATTATTCACGTACACCTCAAAAACAAGACGTGATATAAACAAAATACATACACTGCCTACATATCTACTGTAAATAGTAGAAAACTAAAACAACAATCAGTTTTTCAGGTATCAAAATTGTAAGATACGTGACCGAGTGGTGAATTTGTCGGCTAAGAGAAACACTTGAAACTATAGAAAAGCTAATTTATTTATTGATCGCAAAATATTTATGATCGCTATGCTAATGAATGCACTAACGTCGCCGCGCACCCAAAGGGGCCGCGGCGCGGTTGGATTTGCTAGATCAGCAACCCGTGTTCGATGAGAATGAATCGAACAAAAATCGTGTAAGGACTTTATTCGCCATGGTTATGTTTTAGTTGAGGATCGCAGCTTTGTTGTTTATCAATAAGTTAAATATATTTTTTCGGTTAATTTGGCGCCCCATAGACATTACACCCGCGCGCGGCTCACACCTTGCACGCCCGCTTACGGCCGGCCCTGGTTCGAAGAATTGCTCAAGGTCATATGACCCTGCTTGAAAACTTTGAACGTGTCAAACTACGCTACTGGCTACGAGCTATTTGGTACTTTAACCGTTTAGGAAAAGTCCAAAAGGTCTCCCCAACCAAACCTCTCGTCCTTCCTTAAATGGGTGGGACCTTTGAGAAAGGACTTTAGAAGGTAACGATCGTGGTTTAGTCAGTAAAAATCTTTCAATGTATTGAAACATTTCTGACAAATGCATTTTTATTTCAAATATCCATGCTTCTTCCACGTATGTACCTACATAAAGTTTGTCTTTTATTGTAATTTGAATGCTATATGAATCCTTTTTAAACTGATGTGGGGTAGGTAGGTACCATCCTAATCAGCCGTTTCTATTGTTTCTGTAATATCTTATCCGGTTATTTTACCCTGATTTTTAGGTAATTAGGTGAACCCGTACCTACTGGGTTCATCTTACGTAGGTACTTTAAAAATTACGAAACATTTACTTTCTGATTAGTCCTATTATTGATCTACTTTTTGACTGGCCTGTTGGTCTAGTGACTAGTGACCCTGACTGCTAAGCCGGAGGTCGTGGGTTCGATCCCCACCCAGGATAAAACTGTGTGATGAGCATGATGGTTTATTCTATGCCCACACACAGAATAAACCAAATAACACCCAGGTGTTATTTATCTTTATTAAGTAGGTATGTATTTAAAGGTAAGTATGTTTATCAATTGTCTGGTTACCGTAGTACAAGCTCTGCTTAGTTTGTTATCAGAAGGCGTTGTGTGAGTTGTCCCAAGATATTATTATTATTCTCTTTATTAAAACACAATACCTACATATAAATTATCTACATTTTTACTAGGTACTTAACAATTAGCCAGTTGATTGATAAATCATACTAAAATAATAAATCTATACTAAAATTATAACGCAATAATCTCATAAACTACTGGTTCGAATTGAAAAAATATGTTAGATAGCCCATTTATCAAGGAAGGCTATAGGCTATATCACATCACGCTACGACATATAGGAGCGGAGCAGCAATACAAAAAAGCTTTTTAACAAAAAAATATTACCGACTTCAAAACTACAAGGCAACTAAAAAGCAAAAAATAATACACCTAGAATAACAAAAACAAATTAAACATTTTGAAGTTGGTGCCATGAATCAAATCAAATCAAATCATCTTTATTCGTGGAACATAGGTTACAATTAGTTGTTATTATACAGTGTAGGTTTCATGTGCCATGCATCAGGCGTACAAATTTATTATTTCGGTACATAACATAATTAATCAATTTGAGCATAAAAATATTAATAATAATATCTATAAGGTCAACAATTATTAGAAAGTTCATTTTTTTCATTTAAGAACTCTAATACGGAATAGTAAGTTTTATCTATTACTTAAATGAAGTTTTAATGTTTTTTTTAAATTTGTCAATATTTGTCATGTGTTATGTTTAGGTACTGAATGGGGCAAAATAATATAAATTTTCGGGGCCATACTGATGACGCTGTTGCTAGATAGCGCAGTGCGGGAGCTCGGTATTCGATTCGTAGCTTATGTGGATACCTCCTATTAAAACAATTTTCGTAATTAATAATATTACTTTTGACACTCATAAATATAAAGACTAAGCGCGGTAAGTATTCTGAGTTCCTTGTAGTGTGGTTTACAACTGTCAGTTTGTTGTAAGTTGCACATCGAAATAGTAGTCTAGATATGTTTTGTTCGGCACCAACTTCAAAATGTTTAATTTGTTTTTGTTATTCTAAGTGTATTATTTTATGCTTTTTAGTTGCCTTGTAGGTTTTGAAGTCGGTCATATTTTTTGTAAAAAAGTTTATATTTCTCACTTTTTAGCGTTTTGGTTTGTAATTCACTAAAGTTACAATAGGCCTATGTCAACTGCTTAAATCCTTTTACAAAATATTGCTTGCCCCGATGCAGGGCCGTTAATTGTTGAGGAGTTCACTATCAGCTCTATTACATTGTGTAATAGTAGGTTGTAGTATGACAAGAATAAAGTGCTACTCAATACCATATTAAAGTAACTAAATCGCAAACTGTGAAATATTGAATGGACCTATTCAATATTTTTCCCAGTTTGCGATTTAGTTACTTTAGAACTTTTAGCTCAACATTTGTGGTCTTCATCATCAGTTCCACTTCATCAGTTGGTGCTTTTTAAGAGTAAATGCACGAATCACTATGAAATATACCTAAATCACTGTAGGTTTGCCTTTAATATTTCAAGACCTCCCTCGATTTCTCCAGGACCCCATCATCAGATCGTGATCTGATGATAATGGGACCAACTTGGAAGTATAGCCTTTCAAACACAAAAATATTTTTTCAAATCGGTCCAGCCGTCTTTGCGTAGTCGGTGAACAAACAAACAACAAAAAAAAAACAGTCGAATTGAGAACCTCCTCCTTTTTGAAGTCGGTTGAAAAAGGTGTTGGTTGAGGGCCTATGACAGACTATGGTGACATATCTTAAACTAATAAAAATGGACCATGATTGAAAATCACATCAGACTGTTTAAGCCACTGGATCATAAAGCTTGAAGGAGATTATTGTACGATACATTTAGTGTACGAGGCTTTAACCTTTAACAGAAATAGAAGAGTTTATGAACAGCAACAACGCAGGCAATATATTGGGACAACATTTACCACAAATGCGAGCCAAGTTCCTTGAAAGAAAACAGATTGCATTACATCATATCCATTTTGCAGCAGTGATATTAAATCCCAAAAAACGTGTTCTAGTTCTAGTTCTAGTCTTCGTGCAGAAGACCATTTAGAAGGATGTAGGTAATGCTATTATGAGCCTAGTCAGCAATGATAATGCCGCTAATGTGATAAAAGAACTCTCTGACTATAAATGCCGAAATGGACTGTGCGCAAAAAATATAATTTGGCAGGATGCTAATACTATCGACCCAAAAGAATGGTGGACCACCTTTTTCTCAAATACACTTTTAGGTCATGTTGCAATAAAATTTTTAACAGTACCATCTACTTCAGCATCGGTAGAAAGGTCATTTTCTACATTCTCTCTTACACACACGAGAAGAAGAAACAAACTTACAACAGAAAGAGCAGGAAAAATTTGATATATAGGTACTCGTAGCTCACAATTGGAAGCTCATTAACGAAATTGTTTCGACATGCTCTACTGATAGGTCCGGCTCCAGCGACATGAATTCTGAGTTTAACAGAGATGAACAACGTAGAAATCAATTCAATAAGTGATTCAGAGAAAGATTTTGATTTGGAACATGTGATTTTACGTCAGTCACAGAAATATTCGAATAGATGCCGTTGCCGATTCTGATAGATTTGCAACCAATGATAATGATGATCCTCTTAATTTAGAGTGTACCAAAGAATTAATGTGACTTTTTAAATAATTTAAATTAAAAGATTTGATACATAAATAATTACCGTTTCTTACCACTTACTGTATAATATTTTCGTCAATGGTTGCTTAGCAATATTGTTAAAAATATTATACATACATTTCAGCTTTAATACGAAACAAATTACGTCAAAATGACACAACTAATTAAAGATAGTAAGAGTAAACTAATACTACGGAAAAAGAGGGCCCTCTTGCAGTGTAAAAAAGCAAACCGTTTTGATTTTGACAGACGACAATGCGCCATCTGAATTTTGTTTCCAGAAATATCATTCATGCGGTATATGGTATGCTAGGTCTAACTGTAGGTTTTATGAGCAACAACTCATTTTATTAATTTCAACGATTTGAACGAGAGGCTTTTTTAAGTTTTATAATGAATATCAAACTTTAAAATGACTCATGAAAAATGCTAACAAGTCATGGAATCGTTGAGATTAATAAACAACGTTGTTGCTGATAAATTATTCAGTTAATTGTGGTAAGAAAAAATAAGAAAAGTTGAGTTTATAATTATAATATTTATTATGTACCTAGGTACCTACTTAAAACTTGGTTTTCTAACAAAAGCACAAAGTCTAGATATTTTTCCTAACGCGACATTATCCAATACCATATTTTAAACAATAAAGTGTCCGTTGCAAGATAAAATTAAATCTATAGATTTAATTTTATTACAATTTCAGTTAATATTCATAGTTTTAATACATAAGTACCTACAATACTTATAGTAATACGTTCGTGTCAGATAAACAAATATTAACTACTAGATGTCACCGGCGGCGCCGCCGCCCACGTTGATATCGGTAATCGCGGTAAAAACTATCCTAACCCGGGACAAACTATCTCCATATCAAATTGTATCAAAATATAAATCAGTTCAGCAGCTTAAGCCTAAAAATGTAACAGAAAGACATACCGAAATGCCGTATTCTTGACTACGGCATTACAGGGGAGTGAGAGAAAACGACTACAGGGATTGCGAGTTGTGCGGCCGGATTTGTGTAATCAGCCATTAATCAAATAATAATAAATCTAAATTTATGTCACTACACTCGGAGGCCTACTCTAATACCATGAAAACGAAGTTTTGATCAAAACTAAGGTGGTGTTATACAGAGTCAGCAACATCAATTCAATCTACTCGTTCCCGAAAATCGTCCATGGGTTCGGACTTCTTGTGCTTATCTAAAAATTACTTATAATAGTCCTATAGTTCCCGTAAATTTATAAAATTAAAGAAAACGCAAAATTGATGAATTTCGTTTCAGAGAAAGAGAGTAGGCTTACCGGTCTCAACAATTATTTTTCGGCCATCGGCGCTAGGGTTCGTTGGGTCCAGAATTATGAATCCTTCGGCGATATGCCCAGTCTTTTTCAATTTCAGCGTGGTTAACCAACGAGCTATGCCAGTAACTTTGATTTTAAGTTGGATGGTCGGAGGACATAAAAAGTGTTGACATCTAAGTAGATGTGAAACAAAATACCTACAATGCGATTGTTTCTATTTAGAAATAATCGCGATTAGTTACCCGCGCAGTTTGGCGTAATACTTTTAAGATTTCCGACAAATGCCCTTTGTCTTTTGTTACAATATGAATGCTATGTGAATCCTTTATGAACAATTTTGGGCTAATCTTTTAGCTATTTTTTTTTTATTTTATTATTTATTTAGAGACTTTGTTAAAGCGTTTCCATACAATTAATCCAAACATCAGTTATATAAACAGCTGTATGCAATTTGTGATTTTAGTTGCCAATAAATATCGTAAAGAACAGAGGCTTTACTCTATTTCAATGAAAACGAAGTTTCGATCAAAAACGGGGTGGTGATATACAGAACCAGCGACATCTATTTAATCCACTCGTTCCAGAAAATCGTTCATGGGTTTGAACTTGTTGTGCTTATCCAAAAATTATTAAGAATAGTCCCCGTAAACTTAAGAAATTTAAGCAAACGAAAATTCATGAATTTCTTTATAAAGAAAGAGAGTAGACCTACAGACGTGTTTCACTACATCATGAAATCTCGTGCTAATTTGTACCCTAATACCCAGAACATATGGTCAAATATCGAGCCAAATTATATGCAACTCCGAGGGACCGGCTACCTGCGCCCGGCCAGCGCGAGAACAATAGGACGACACATTCCTGAGCGATAAGCGAGCGGCCGAGTGAAGTCGTTTACGCAAACAAACTAGTACATGCACAAATAATGTACCTACAGAGGGGGACTTAATGCTAAAAACATTCTCTACCAGTCAACCTTTGGGTGATGTAGAGATTATAATTGTGTATAATATTAAGTTAATAATAATTCTCATAGGAATTTGTATGAAATGTTTACTTCTCTTACATTTATAAACATAAATTATTAAACATATAGATATGGATTCCTTGTTTACTACAGCACCTTAAAAAGGCAAAATGATTGCAAAAAAATAATCTACTGTTAACTCGTTATGAATAAGAAGGTAAAATTTATGAAAGTAAAAAAAGTACAATGGGCGAAGTGCAAGTAGTAAAGAAATGAAAGCGGTATATAGGCTATGAAAGAATATTCTGCTTGTTATTTTATGAAAATACATACATAGAATAATAAGTATTTGTATGGGTCATTCTTATTTACAATGCAACACATTGTTTCACTCAGGTAAATATATTACTCTGTTCTTTAAATACCATAATTAACATATAATTGTGTCATTTTGACGTATCTTGTTTCCTATTCCAGAAGTATTTCGTATACACTATGCTATACCTATCACGATTTATTTTAAAACCTATAAAAAATGAGCGGTGTTGGGTTTTAAAATATAGGTATACAACTCTGAAAGTTGTGATCGTTTTTTCGTTGACGGTTAAAATTAGTTACATCCATATTGGTTATGTAAGTTGACCTTATACACGTACATTAATATTTTATATATTATTTTGCAATAGTCACAACTGTGGAAAGCACTAATAAAAAAACATACTATTTAAGCTTGACGAAGCTGTTAAATAATATAAATGAAACGGAAGTCGTAATTACAATTTATTATTTTCACCTTCATCCATACTATCCATACTAATATTATAAATGTGAAAGTAACTCTGTCTGTCTGTCTGTTACGCTTTCACGCTCAAACAGCTAAACCGATTTAGATGAAATTTTGTATGGAAATAGTTTGAGTCCCGAGGAAGGACATAGGATAGTTTTTATCGCGATAACCGACATCCACGCGGGCGGAGCCGCGGGCGAAACCTAGTGGTATAATAAAAGTATACATTTACTTAGCATAGTACAATAGATACTATACTTACCTACTTATACAAAATAGACATAAAAATTTCAAAAAGATAGATACTTAAAATTAAAAAAAATATATATTTATGTGAAGTTATTTTATTATAAATATATATTTAAAGACATCTCAAGATATAACAATTACAGATAGTATAAAATATAATTTATTATCCAATATTTATTACACAATAGATACTTGATTTTTTTATAAATGTATCTTGATGAAATAATTACATTAACAATAAACTAAAAAAAATGAATGAATTCCATGTTAACACGATGTTCCATTTAGCTTGATTATGGTAGGTACCTGTAAATAAAAAACAGGATAATCAGTTAATAGTTTTCGTAAAGTATTCAATATTAAAAACTAAGATAGCACAAATATTAAATGAAAATCCACGGTAAAGTAAATGTTGTAACTTGATCATTGAAGCAATTTGGATGTTCGTTAGAATTTAAATAGTTACAAATATACAGAACGGTAACAACTATCACTTAAACTTATAAATTCCTCTTGATCTTGTTGTGCCACGTTGTCTAGACGTTAGAACGTTCACTTAGCATGTCAACTGTAACAAAAAACCCCGTAATTAATGAAACGTTCAATAATGTCCAATTATTCTCTAAAATTAAAAATTTTATTCACTTGGAAAGCCAAATACTACTCATATGAAAAGTCGATTCTTTAGATATATGTAATGCCTGTTCGTAAACAATACTAGCTTTACTAGCCGGAGAAAAGAACAGGCAATAAAAATTCGCGGCCACTCTTTCCAAATTGCCAATGTTTACAATGTTTCTTGTTTATAAACTGTATGTACAGGTAAGATGCTGCCACCATTATATTGTTCACAATATTAGAGGACTGATGCAAAAACATGAGATAAAAATATTAAAAGAAGAGTAGATATATCATCTTCAATGGGTACGACACAGTAGTAGCATCCACTTACAATGTAAAAACTGTATGTGCTTAAATATTGGCCAAATTACTGCTAATTAATGAATAAGAATATACAATTATAATACAATTTATTGCACCCAGTTGTTAATGCTTAATGTTTGAGAAAGAAATAAGTCTTTAAGAAACAAATGAAAACCAATATTAAATATTACTTTTACTGCTTTTTGTATATCAAAATACTGTGCACGTTGATTCTTGAAATGTTTACCAATTCATGCAAAAGACATTATCAGTTAATATTCATAGTTGTAATACGTATGTACCTACAATACGTATAGTAATAAGTCCGTGTCAGATAAAAATAAACAAATATGATACTACTAGATGTCACCGGCGGCGCCGCCCGCGTTGATGTCGGTAATCGCGGTAAAAACTATCCTAAGTTCTTACCCTGGACCAAACTATATCCATATCAAATTGTATCAAAATATAAATCAGTTCAGCAGTTTAAGCCTAAAAATGTAACAGAAAGACATACCGAAATGCCGTATTCTTGACTACGGCATTACAGGGGAGTGAGAGAAAACGACTACAGGGTTTGCGAGTTGTGCGGCCGGATTTGTGTAATCAGTCATTAATCAAATAATAATAAATCTAAATGATTTACGTCACTACACCCGGAGGCCTACTCTAATACTATGAAAACGAAGTTTTGATCAAAACTAAGGTGGTGATATACAGAGTCAGCAACATCAATTCAATCTACTCGTTCCCGAAAATAGTCTTTGGGTTCGGACTTCCTATGCTTATCCAAAAATTACTTAAAATAGTCCTATAGTTCCCATAAATTTATAAAATTAAAGAAAACGTAAAATTGATGAATTTCATTTCAGAGAAAGAGGGCTTACCGGTCTCAACAATTATTTATCGGCCATCGGCACTAGGGTTCGTTGGGTCCAGAATCATGAATCCTTCGGCGATATGCCCAGTCTTTTTCCATTTCAGCGTGGTTAACAAACAAGCTATGTCGGTAACTTTGATTTTTAGTTGGATGGTCGGAGGACATAAAAAGTTTTGTTAACCTTGTAAGAACCTAATTGTAGGTATTTTGTTTCTACTTAGATGTGAAACAAAATAAGTAAAAGGCGATTGTTTCTACTTAGAATTATTTTTTTATATTTATTTAGAGACTTCATGCACAAATAATGTACCTACAGCGGGTGACTTAATGCTAAAAACATTCTCTACCAGTCAACCTTTGGGTGATGTAGAGAATATAATTATGTATAATAATAATTCTCATAGGAATTTGTACGAAATGTTTACTTCTCTAATACATTTAAAAACATAAATTATTAAACATATAGATATGGATTCCTTGTTTACTACAGCACCTTAAAAAGGCAAAATAATTGCAAAAAAATAATCTATTGTTAACTTGTTATGAATAAGAAGATAAAATTTATGAAAGTAAAAATGTACAATGGGCGAAGTGTGAAAGAATATTCTGTTTGTTATATAATGAAAATACATACATAGAATAATGTATTTGTATAGGTCATTTTTATTTTCAATGCAAACATTGTTTCACTCAGGTAAAGATATTACTCTGTTCTTTAAATACCATAATTTAACATATAATTGTGTCATTTTGACGTAATTTGTTTCCTATTCCAGAAGTATTTCGTATACACTATGCTATACCTGAGATTGCTAAAACCGCCGGAAAGGAATGAAATCAAGAGGCAAAAGACAGAGACAAATGGAAGCAACTGGAGGAGGCCTTCACCCTAAGAGGGGTCCTTAAAACTGTATAGTATTAATTGTATTTAAATGTTTATAATAGCGATCACTAAATATACAAACAAACATGGACTAATATAAACTACTTAATATATATTAATCAAAATCATTATTAAATTATTTGTTAGAACTAGGAATTATTATTTAAAAATTGAAACGACATTATTTATAAAATTGAATTTACATTTAACTTATGTATGGTACATTTAATTTTAAATCTATTGTATGATAAGTTTGCATGAATTATTTTGGTTTTCAAGTTTTAAGGATTAATAAAGGCTTTGTTTTTATTTATTATTTATTATATGCTATACCTATAACGATTTATTATAAAACCTATAAAAAATGAGCGGTGTTGGGTTTTAAAATATAGGTATACAACTCTGAAAGTTATGATCGTTTTTTCATTGACGGTTCAAATTAGTCACATCTATACGAGCCACGACCATAGAATTTGTGTTGTCATTATCCATGGTAATAATATATCAATTCAGTTATAGTTCTTACATAATATCAATCTGTAAACGTCCACTACTGGATATTGGTTAAGTAAGTTGACCTTATACACGTACATTAATATTATATATATTATTTGCAATAGTCACAACTGTGGAAAGCACTATTAAAAAACATCCTATTTAAGCTTGACGAAGCTGTTAAATAATATAAATGAAACGGAAGTCGTAATTACAATTTATTATTTTCAGCTTCATGGTATAATAAAAGTATACATTTACTTAGCATAGTACAATAGATACTATACTTACCTACTTATACAGACTAGACATAAAAAAATTAAATGGACAGATACTTAAAATAAAATAAAAAATATTATTTATATAAAATTATTTTATTATAAATATATACTTTAAAGACATCTCAAAATATAACAATTACAGATAGTATAAAATATAATTTATTATTCAATATTTATAACATAATAGACACTTGATTTTTTTTATAAGTGTATCTTTATGAAATAATTACATTAACAATTTTTTTTATATAAAAGATAACTAGCAATGTGGGATTGAGTCCCACATAACTAGCAATCTTGTTAACCCCACCAGCTAAGCTCAAAGGTTTGTGTTAGGAGTGGGTTCACGTCGGTAGTAGTATAATGGGTAGGATTCGAACTCGCGACCTCCCGATTGCGTGACCGATGCCTTAACCATTAAGCTATTTAGCTTAATTATGTTGGTACCTGTAAATAAAAAACAGGAAAATCAGTTAATTTTTTCGTGAAGTATTCAATATTAAAAACTAAGATAGCAAAAAAAGCAATAAATAGTAAATGAAAATTCACGGTAAAGTAAATGTTGTAACTTGATCATTGAAGCAATTTGGATGTTCGTTAGAATTTAAATATGTAGTTACAAATATACAGAACGGTAATTAATAAAACGTTCAATAATGTTCAATTATTCTCTAAAATTAAAAAAAAAACATAGAAATTATGTAGGTACCTGTAAATAAAAACAGAAGAATCAGTTAATAGTTTTCGTAAAGTATTCAATATTAAAAGTAAGATAACAAAAAAAAAATGCAATAAATATTAAATGAAAACCCTCCTGATTCATTTTTGGAAACTATCAATGGCAATGTCCAGACATTGGGTTTATGTTTCCATCCAAACACCATGATATCAGTACTTCCTGTAAAATAATGACAATTAATTAATACAATTTTAAGGCCCAAGAAGAATTGAAAAAATATATAGTATCAACCTACACAGTTTAAAGACTACTATCACTATTTTTTTCCAAATTGACACATTCACTTATCTGTAATATCCGGAGTTGAGTATTTCATTAAATGACATTCTACTTTCGTGCTCTGTGTCATATTCTCGGCCCAATAAATTGATTATGATGATGTTTTTCAATTGGAAGGGGCTTTTGTGTTTCTTTAACTATGAACACAACAAAAAAAAATCTTTAAAATCTAACATTCCTATATTGAATGCCGTAAATATAAACTTACATTATATATAAATCATATTTTTACCCTATTTATTCCCCGTCTCCAGTTGCCATTAATATTTTGAATAAATACTTGAGCGTCCACTAATAATATGTACATGTTGCCTGTACGTCCGGCCTCTCCGCGAACTTGATGTGTACGACGCGGCGTTCACAAAACCGTTAGAAAAACCTAAATAACTACTTGATTACCTACCTTACCTATCTACCTACCTTGATACCTACAGCAAAATAAAAAATATTGAAATATAGGTAGAAATATGCAGATTCTAATTATATATTCTAAAAACTTAATTATGACAATCTTATGTGCTTAAAACGAGGTAAAACATTAAATTTCTAATGGGCATTAGAAATTTAATGAATCAGGGCTTTTTATATTAAGAAATAGTATCCGATTTTCAAAATCTTTGAATGGGAACTCCATTCACGATTTTTTTGGAAAGGTATTGGTCATAAGACTAACAATCTGTATCGTGATTTAGGATCGCAGATTTCAATCTAGTTTAGCTTTCTACATTACATTGTATTGATGAAAATAATCCAATACTCGTAGGTATACCTATGGTTTTACTTACATAATGACGGTATTATCTGGCTTGTCGATGACAGAATCTTTGTCTTTGAGACACACAAATGGAGGCGCTAAAATCCAAAAGTCCGGGATCTGTCCTACCTGTAAATAAGTCAACAGTTTCATATTAGACTAGCTGTAATTGATTAAATCTAAATGCCAATAATATAGGCTAGATTTACATAATAAATAAGGTTCATATATCAATTCTAGCGACACATCACGTCGTCGTATATAAAAAAATCACATGAACTGCACACTTTATTTGGGGCCATCGAAGAAAGGATGTCACCGGCCCCTATTAACGTCATAATGCAGACGATTCATGATTCAAGATCTAATAACATTAGCCATTGCCTAGTTACCCCATTAACACCCATTACAAATTATACCTACTAAAACCATACCGTAATGCGACCTTTTAACAATTTTATTATTACTTCCAATGTAAGCATTAGAAAGAACGCTTCTATGAAATGTGGACAATTTCAACTAAAATACGAAACAAAAGATTTACTATAACAATAACGGATTAGAACACCATTATTAACACCATTCACTTGAAAAGAATCAAAACAGTTACACAGATGTACCAACACAAAAAAAATACGAAGTTGTTTTATGAGGCTCATAACCATAATGCTTCTATTATTCTTAGTTAAATTTTGTATTAGCCGACTAACACCCGGATCCTGATTAGATTTTATATTTGTCAGTTTATAACTGGCTGTTTTTGCTTTAACAATTCTTTTAAAAAGTGGGCTTTACTCTGTAATAACGTAGCATCACCATTATTAGCTTGCTACATAGTATGTAGTTATAGTAATCTTTTACCATTGTATGAGCTCGGTGCCGCCCGCGGAAAATTACAATTCCGTGCATCGCATCTGGAGTGTGGCTTCAGAAGTCGACCGCGCGTCTGTCGCAGACCTCAGAAACAGCGCCTTACATTGTCGCATCAACCGAGCCACACCTATCGATATAAGTACCTAGAGATTATATACAAAATTATCACTCACGACTCAATAAACTGCACGAGTAGGTAACGCCAAAGACTAAATTTCCGTCGCCTTTTAAGAAACATTATTATGTATATATTATTACTGACTCACTGACTGACTATACTGCGCCACCTTTCCTACTGTTAAGAAAAGAATTGCGAAAATAAATCCTCAAACTACTAAAACTACGCAACTGCTCCCGCAATTCCAATCTTCTGCATAGCCATACAATCAAAATATTTCACATATAATTAGGTCAGTTAATTAACGAACTGTCGAATGTAAAACGTGGAAAATATCACGATAACAGTGAACAGGACTTGTATTAGGAGTGAGTTCACGTCAGTAGTATAATGGGTAGGATTTGAACCTCACGATGCCTTAACCTCTTTTAAAATACACATAACTTAGGTAATATATGTATACGTTAATGTATGAAGATACCTATATTAATTACCCACTATACATTAAAAAAAATGGCCCAGTCATTTTAGCATGACACCAAGCATCAACACAGAAATCATAACAACAATAAGAAGCTGAATAACATGTATATGCCTTTATTTTAGCGTTCTAAAAGTTGTCTCAAAAGTCTCATAAAATCTCGTGTCTGCGTCATAAGTTATTCAAGCTCAAAGCTAAAAAAATAGTATTTCGCGATTTTCGCGGTTTCTATTGCTCCTATGATGTTTCCATGTATAAATACAACAAACATTGTTTCATATGCTCTGCCGTTTCGGCGATAGAAGGCAGTTTACGGAAAAGCAAGATCAACCATGACTGGGCGTTGATTATCCTTAAAATAATTGAAACGTATTAGAAGAAAATTATTTATGTAAGCAAGGAAATTGACTTATAATTAAAGAAACAATGTTCACCCGTTTAGGGGCTGCCATGCAATAGACATGTTACAGAAACACACACAGGGAGAGTTAGAGAAATACACTCCTCTTTTGTGTCAAGGGTTAAAAATGGCTTGCCTTGCTATGTATTATGAGGATTACCTCAAACTACATTTTCTTAAATAAATATGCCAAAGGAAAAATATATTTGACGATCTGTACATAACCCAAAGGTTGAATGGTAGAGAATGCTTTTAGCATTAAGTCTGCCTCTGTACATTATTTGTGCATAAAGTCTTATTTTTTTTTTTAAAGATAACTAGCAATGTGGGGTTGAGTCCCAAATTACTAGCAATCTTGTTAACCCCTCCAGCTAAGCTCAAAGGTGTGTCAAGGTGTTAGGAGTGGGTTCACGTCGGTAGTATAATTGCGAGACCTTAGCCATTAGGCTACCGCCGCTTCAATAATAATCAAATAACGAGTATTTCACCAAAATAATAATACAAAAAATATGAGCTAAAAGATTAGCCCAAAATTGTTCATAAAACATAGCATTCCTATTGTAACAAAAGACAGAGGGCATTTGTCGGAAATCTTAAAAGTATTACGCCAAACTACGCAGGTAGCTAATCGCGATTATTTCTAAATAGAAACTATCGCATTGTAGGTATTTTGTTTCACATCTACTTAGATGTGAAACAAAATACTTATAATTAGCTTCTTACAAGGTTAACAAAACACATAGCTTGTTTGTTAACCACGCTGAAATGGAAAAAGACTGGGCATATCGCCGAAGGATTCATGATTCTGGACCCAACGAACCCTAGTGCGATGGCCGAAAAATAATTGTTGAGACCGGTAAGCCTACTCTTTTTCTCTGAAACGAAATTCATCAATTTTGCGTTTTCTTCAATTTTATAAATTTACGGGAACTATAGGACTATTTTAATTAATTTTTGGATAAGCACAAGAAGTCCGAACGCATAGACGATTTTCGGAAACGAGTAGATTGAATTGATGTTGCTGACTCTGTATATCACCACCTTAGTTTAGATCAAAACTTCGTTTTCATGGTATTAGAGTAGAACTCCGAGTGTAGTGACGTAAATAATTTAGATTTATTATTATTTGATTAATGACTGACTACACAAATCTGGCCGCACAACTCGCAATCCCTGTAGTCGTTTTCTCTCACTCCTCTGTAATGCCGTAGTCGTACTGTAATACGGCATATCGGTATGTCTTTCTGTTACATTTTTAGGCATAAGCTGCTGAACTGATTTATATTTTGATACAATTTGATATGGAGATAGTTTGTCCCGGGTAAGAACTTAGGATAGTTTTTACCGCGATTACCGACATCAACGCGGGCGGCGCCGCCGGTGACATCTAGTAGTTACTATTTGTTTATCTGACACGAACGTATTACTATACGTATTGTAGGTACATACGTATTACAACTATGAATATTAACTGATAATGTCTTTTGCATGAATTGGTAAACATTTCAAGAATCAACGTGCACAGAATTTTGATATACAAAAAGCAGTAAAAGTAATATTTAATATTGGTTTTCAATTGTTTCATAAAGACTTATTTCTTTCTGAAACATTAAGCTATTACAACTGGGTGCAATAAATTGTACTATATATATAATTGTATATTCTTATTTATTAATTAGTAGTAATTTGGCCACTATTTAAGCACATATACAGTTTTTACATTGTAAGTGGATGGCTCCTACTGTATCGTACCCATTGAAGATGATATATCTACTCTTCTTTAATATTTTATATCTTGTTTTTGCATCAGTTCTTTATTATTGTGAACAATATAATGGTGGCAGCATCTTACCTGTACATACAGTTTATAAACAAGAAACATTGTAAACATTGGTAATTTGGAAAGAGTGGCCGCGAATTTTTATTGGCTGTTCTTTTCTCCGGCTAGTAAAGCTAGTATTATTTACGAACAGGCATTACATATATCTAAAGAATCGACATTTCACATGAGTAGTATTTTGCTTCCCAAGTGAATAAAGAATTCTTATTATTATTATTGTGTATAAAACAAATATCGGTAAGTTTATGTTTTATGTCACTATAGCCATTGTTAATAAACGTAACAAGTACTACAATACATTCATGGACCATAAATCTGCGGTAACTTGCACTTGCGAAAATAATTGTGTCGCTAAAGTCATTGTACTGATTTCAATTTGACAATGCGCCCTCATAACTTTCATGTTTTAATTAATTTTTAAATTAATAAAATAAGAGCTTTTCCCGACAATGGCTACTATAGAACACATTGGCTCCAGTCGTGCTGCTAATGTGCTACCATAACAAAAAAGAGCAGCCATTTCTTCATCTAACACGGATTAGGGTTTTGTTGTCCAAATATAAAAATAGTGTAGTCAAAATTATTAATTGTTTGTTTCAGTGCCTTACCTGCAATTAACAAATTCAGTCATGGCGTATCTTATGGACGTGGATTGCTCCTGCATCTGTTGGAAGTAAACTGTTTCTCAACTCATCCGTTTTTATTACATAAATATTTTTTATATTTGTTAAGAAGTAGATTACATCTACATATCAAACTTCTTTTTTAAATATTACATAGAAAAGTATTGAGATGTTGACGATAGATGCTCCTACTTGTTCTAGCTTAAGAATTTAAATTAAAACTCATCTTGTCATCATAGATCTTGTTAATAATTAATAAAAATAATCAATAACGTTTTTTTTTATATAGTGTTGTAGCAGTAACACAAATTTACTTATAGGGCTATTTAAAATATAAGTTAAAGAACTAGCCTCATAGTCATGTTTAGGGAGCGTTTAAAACGCTAAAACGTTACGTTATCGTTCTGCAAGGTACTTTTATAGTGCAAATTTGTATTGTAATAGATTTTTCGACACTGCTACAATACTAGTACTATAAAAGTAATTTTCACGCATTATTAGTGCCAATATATATATTTCATCACTCTATCGAAAATCTGCAATAACCTAAACAAAATTAAGAATTAGTAAATACACCTACTTGTATACGAAACACTTTAAGAGTAGAAAATAAATTACGACACAATAACACAAATCTCACAAGCTACGAAGCGTCAATTTTCCTTATACTTAGTTTAATTAAAATTTAATTGGGTTTAATTTACATTTTGTATTAGCTGACTAACTACTTTTTTATTTGTCAGTTTATAACTGGCTGTTTTTGCTTAAACAATTCTTTTAAAAAGTGGGCTTTACTTTGTAATAACGTAGCACCACCATTATTAGCTTGCTACGTAGTTTATAGTTATCTGTTACCTTGTATGAGCTCGGTGCCGCCCGCGGAAAATTACAATTCCGTGCATCGCATCTGGAGTGTGGCTTCAGAAGTCGACCGTGCGTCTGTCGCAGACCTCAGAAACAGCGCCTTACATTCTCATACTCTGACTATGCAGCTGCGATCAGGCGCGCACGGAGATGCACCTTAAATGTCGGTACTTGAGTCCTATGATGTAGGTATGACTAAAAAAACAGAGATCAAGCTAAAGCTAGCAAATTTATAGGAGTATTAATTAAAAAAAATAATTTAAGCTGCAATAGCATATTCATTATCTGTTCATTCAGTTTTGCGTCAAACTTTGGTGGTTGACGCAAAACTCAAGCGCAAAAACATGAAATATAAACCATAGTTTCGGATTCATTGATTATATAAATTGATGTAGGTTATCTTTTTAAATATTTTAAATATTATTATACAAATATAGTCACAGCTACCGATATAAGTACCTAGAGATTATATACAAAATTATCACTCACAACTCAATAAGCTGCACGAGTAGGTAACGCCAAAGACTGAATTTCCGTCACCTTTTTAGAAACAATATTATGTTTAAAATATTACTGACTCACTGACTGACTATTTACTTTCCTACTGTTAAGAAAATAATTGCGAAAATAAATCCTCAAACTACTAAAACTACACAACTGCTCCCGCCATTCCAATCTTCTGCATAGCCAAACAATCAAAACATTATACAATTAATTAGGTCAGTTAATCAACGAACTGTTGAATATAAAACTGGGAAAACATCACGATAACAGTGAACAGGAAAAATGCTCGGGTGTGCAAACAAACTGAAAACAAAATTGACAAAAGTAAGGATTGCAGCATTCGCTGTGCAACCCCGGCCAATGTGTTTACACCTCAGAACACACATATAGCTAGAATCAGTCAGTAGTAAGTCATAGCGTGTCTCCAATCAGCGCAACAGCGCCATTTGGTTCGCGCGTGATATTATTTAAAGTTCAACAAGAAATGCCTAATTGTGCAGTTATAAGTTGTAAAAACTCGTCGAAGAATGTAGACCGTATCAAGGGAGATGTATACTTTCATCGCTAAGTAATTTTGTTGCTCCTTAAGCTGAAATTAATTTTAAAATGATTTTTTTACGTTTATGAGTTATACTACTTCGATAAATTCTCATTGACGTTGTTTTCCTCTATTCGTTTTACATTGCGGTTTCAATTGATGTCATTAGGTGATATGTCATCGCCTCATACGTTGAAAGTACGCAAAGAAATTCAAACGAATAAACAACACAACAACAAATAAATGTCGTGGTCCCCTGATTTTGTCGTTTTTCTACAAGTAATGATGTTAAGTTTAGGCACTTTATATCGATTTCTTTAATTGCGAATTGATCGCGCTCTATATATGAAACAGAAAACAGATAGCCGGAGGAACGCAATGCATTTTTGTAATAACTACATAGGTATCAGTTTGATCAAGCACCTATTGAGAACCATTTAGTTATAATCTCATAAAGGCAATAGCTGATGTATACATAGATATACGTTTACATTATTTAAAGAGAAATTTAAAAACCAAAACTACGAAAAGACAAATATATAATAAACTCGCCCTGTTTCAAGGTCAATAATTTAGTAACTATGAGGTATTTAACTCAGTTCAATCTAAACCAACATTTTTTTTACTATTTTATTAAATGGTACGGAACGGGTTTGGAGCGTATTGGGGGTCTTTAATTTTGATCCTTCAATTTTGTGGGCTTACGCTGTTCACGCGATTATTTCGTTTCAAACTTTTTTAAGTACATTTTGAAGTCGTATAGCATAGTGATATTATATTTGAACGTATCCGTGCTTCAGAGGTCACGTAAAAATCCGGTTCAGTCTGTTATCATCTCGCTAACAGTCGTTAGGTCATGTCATAAAGGGTAATCTGAATAATTCTGACACAAGGTTGGCCATTCAAAAAGTAAGAGTGTAAATTTTATAATGGAGGCCGATTATGTGATACTGATGACTTTGATCTCAATAGTACGTTTAGTACGTAACTACCACCTATGTACGAACAATCAATTTTCTAGAAAATAAAAAACGTACAAACGTTTTTTACGTATCTATTTATTGTTATATAGTTCAATCTTTTACTTTAATATGTGTAAGGTCTATTACTGATTTAATTAGCTCATTTAATTTTTTTATCATTATAAGATAAAAAAATAAAAAATATTTTTGTGATTAAGTAGTTTTAAGTGTTAAAGTACTTACAAAGTACTATACATAAATGCAAATACAGCATTTAAACACAATTTATTATTAGTTTATAGAAGGCATTATGTGATATTCAAAAAATCAAAAGCGTTAAAAACAGGTACCTTATAGTTTTGGCTTAGTGTTAAAATTATGATCCCACCTAATCCCCCTACAATTGATTAGATAGGTAAGTATATAAAATTATTAAAAATAAATAAAATGCTTATGACGTTTAATTTTACCCGTGGTTTTATTTTTATTTATAAGAATGATTCTAGTAATCTTAAAAATGCAAAGTTAGTGAGGCTTGATGGATGGATGAGTGAATGTTTATTACTCTTTCACGGGAAAACTGTTGTACCTATTTGGCAGAAATTTATTGGAGATAGTTTGAACCCGGCAAAGAACACATAGGTTGCTTTTATCCCGGTTTCCATGGGGGATTTCTTTCAAAGTATAAATTTAGTGTAAGTTTGGTGGAGCCGCGGGCGCCAGTTAGTTAGATAATAAACTTGTGCTAACTTGTTGGAATTAAAAACTGCAGATATTTTTTTAATATAGCTTTAAACAAAATAAAAAAAAAAATGAATACATTATAACGAAATCATTTTATTAATTATTTCATGATTTTATTGAAATAAAGCGTAAAAATTGCGTGAGTCAAAAATACAAAGCAATTGCCCCAGTTGACCTTAATCATTTTCTTTTTAATAAGAAAACTTTAAATTTAATAATTCAAAACAGCAGTATCGAATCAAATTGGTCGATTTAAAATCGATACTCTGTCGGATGAATGATGTCTTACGATTGAAACGATTCTGTTTATGGTAGGTTCATCACTAAAACGCTCGCGTGACGTCATGCGCGGTGGGGATAAATAAGTGGCACTCTCTGTTTTCATACTGTTACAGGAACATGTGGCATCAAGCTAGATCTATTATCTTTGGTTTACATGATCGGCAAATTCAATGGGAATAACATTTGAAATATATATTTCGTTATGTACCTACTTAACTATGTTCATTCATTTCGGTACCTCTGAATGGTCTTAATTAATAGTTTTGATTTCAAAAGGTATTTTTTTATAAAAGATAACTAGCAGTACGGAGTTGTTATTCTCACATTACGAGCAAGTTGTTGTATTAGGAGTGAGTTCACGTCGGTAGTATAATGGGTAGGATTTGAATGTCACGATGTCTTAACCATTCGGCTATCGCCGCTTTTAAAATATACATAACTTAAGTAATATATGTACTTATACGTTAATGTGTGAAGATACCTATATTAATTACCCACTATACATTAAAAAAAATGGCTCAGTCATTTTAGCATCACACCAAGCATCAACACAGAAATCAGAACAAGAATAACAAGCTGAATAACTTTGTATATACCTTTATTTTAGCGTTCTAAAAGTTGTCTCAAAAGTCTCATAAAATCTCGTGTCTGCGTCATAAGTTATTCAAGTTCAAAGCTAAAAAAATAGTATTTCGCGATTTTCTCGGTTTCTATTGCTCCTATGATGTTTCCATCTATAATTACAACAAACATTGTTTCACATGATCTGCCGTTTCGGGGATATAATGGCAGTTTACGGTAAAACAAGATCAACCATGACTGGGCGTTGATTATCTTTAAAATAATTGAAACGTATTAGAAGAAAATTATTTAAGTAGTAGTTAGCAAGGAAATTGACTTATAATTAAAAAGAACAATTTTCACCCGTTTAGGAGCTGCCATGAAATAGACAGACATACAGAAACACACAGGGAGAGTTAGAGAAATACACTCCTCTTTTGTGTCTAGGGTTAAAAGTGGCTTGCCTTGCAATGTATTATGAGGATTACCTCAAACTACATTTTCTTAAATAAATATGCCTAAGGAAAATTATGTATTTGACAATCTGTACATAATCCAAAGGTTGAATGATAGAGAATGCTTTCAGCAATAAGTCTGTCTCTGTACATTATTTTTTTAAGATAACTAGCAATGTGGGATTGAGTCCCACATTACTAGCAATCTTGTTAACCCCTCCAGTTAAGGTCAAAGGTGTGTCAAGTGTTAGGAGTGGGTTACATTCTGACCTAGCTCCCTTTCCCTGGTGTCATCCGACGACGAAGGTACGATCCTTTCAAAGTTACTTTATATTGTTTCTATTGTATTGTATAAATAGTGTTTTTCTGTACTGTGTAAAATGTTTGTTTGTATTAGCTGATTGACTGATGAAAATATATTGCAATGTGTCTAAAGTAGGGACAAGATAATAGGTCACTTTTGACATTTCATCAAAATTCAACAACGTAACCTTGTAACGGCGGGCATAAAATAAGAACTGCACAATTGCTTAACTTTTTTCAATTACGTTTACATATTTATTGTAATAATGACCGATACAAGTAATTTTACGATTTGCTTTCACTAATAAACCATTCTAAACATAATAAACAATTTCTGATCTAAAGAACTGAACGTCGTTACAATGTTGCGTCAGTCAACCCTTTTTCTTTTTAAACACTAGGGATGTTACTCTAAAAATCGAAAGCTGATAGGATTGTAAGTTGAATCGAATGCAATGATTACTTGTGAAGAAAAATCACCATAAATTTATAACCACGTTGTGATTATAATAAAACCTAATTATACATATTTATTATTCTTTTAACTAACTATGAAAATACAAAAAAATAACTAAATAGAAAGGTCATTGATGTTGGGTGCAATTTAGGTGGATGTTGCTGGCAACACCAGTGCCTGTCGATGACGCATGTCATGTCGCCATAACATGATGATGACGCAGTCTTTTGTTGTTGTGCGAAGTGACTGTGCGTTTTTGGTGTGCTCTCTGTTATTTTCTTCTGATCCGGCTTTTTCATTGAACTGATCTTACTGACTACGTTTACCTGGCTATAAATTGGACTCCGATTGCTTAACGATTATTAAACAAGAAAAACATTACAGTCTTACTATGTCGAAACGAGGGAAAACTCTAAACAGTCAATCTCGCGAACTAGTGCTGAAATTGTACAATTATTTTGGACGTGAATCAGTTAACGATGGGCCTCTTTTACCATTGAAACCACCGAGAGAACGCGTTGCCAAAGCATTGGGAATAGGGAAGAAGACAGTAACTCAAATTCTGAAAGAGAAATACGGACCATCAGGCTCAGAAGATAATACTTTACGTACACTGAAAAAACGAAAGAGGGACAAGAAAATTGTTGACGTTGATAATTTTGATGCTGCTGCAATTCGCAACCACATTTATGGATATTACTCGAGAAAAGAATATCCTACACGGGAAAAGCTATTGAGTTCGTTAAAAGGCGCAGGCTTATTTTTTGGAGGCAAATCGTCTCTATCAAAGGTTTTGAAATCGATTGGCTTTAGATTTAAAAAATCCGACAAGCGGAAAATCCTGCTAGAACGCTACGATATTATTTTGAAGAGAATAACATTCTTACGTCAGGTAAATAAAATTACGGATTGGGACAATGTCGTGTTTATTGACGAAACATGGTTGAATGCGAACCATACGGTTGCGCGGACATGGACCGATGATACAGCGGCCTCCACCTCAAAATTTCCATCGGGAAAAGGAGCCCGACTTATTATATGTCACGCGGGATCAGCTTCTCAAGGTTTTATTCCAGACTGCCTCCTCGCATTCGCCTCTAAAACTACAACAGATTACCATGAGGAAATGAACTTTGATGTTTTTAAAGAGTGGTTTGAGAAGCTGCTAGTCAGCTTAGAAAACCCATCAAAAATTATAATGGACAATGCTCCGTATCATTCTGTACAAGTTGATAAACCACCAACTCAAGCAAATAAAAAGCAAGAAATTGTCTCGTGGCTGGTAAGAAATGGTGTGGAGGCAAGTCCAACTTTATTAAAAGTTGAGTTGTTAAATCTGGTAAAAGCAACTAAGCCGTCCAAGCTCCGCTATGTAATCGATGAACTAGCCCTAGAGCATGGACACGAAGTTATTCGATTGCCTCCCTACCATTGCCAGTATAACGCCATCGAGCTTATTTGGGCACAAATAAAGGGTCATGCAGCGCGGAACAATACTGAACCACCCTTCAGTACTGCTAAAATGATGACTCTGCTACAAACTGCATGTGCAGAAGTCACTACAGAAGACTGGCGAAAAGTCGTGGAGAAGACAAAGAAAATAATTTTACAAGATTTTGAACGAGATGTGAGAATAGACAATATTATTGAAAATGAATTAATAATATCTCTGAGTGCTGACAGCAGTGATGAAGATAGCAGTTCCGATAGTTCAAGTGAATAAAAGCAATTTTTTTGTTAAATTACGTAGGTACTTCTCTTATTTTGCTCCTTTAATTTATGAAAGAAAAAATAATAATGGGACAGGGATTCGCATGATCATTTTTAAAATTCACATATGTTTCAAGTCTGTATCGATTCATTCGATTCATTAATTTAATCGATGTTTTTAAGCAGGTCACCTCACTATGAATATAAAACTGACATCTGTCAAAAGTGACCTATTATCTTGTCCTTACTTTAATTGTCTATTGTTCTGTAAGTTATGAATCATCTGCCTTGTAGTAATATAATAAGACATTGCAATGGTTTATCTAAGTCTCAGTCAATTGGTTACATTGCAGATTCCTTATGTAAATATCATATTGGTAAATGTATAGGGCAAATATTTTATTAGGAGACGGCCTAGTTTTCTTATCACATCTTTTCCTAGGCAATAGGTCCTCTTGGAAGTAACACTAGCATACCTTCCTACTCCAATTTCTTGATATAACCAGAGTTAACTGTATTTGACAATATAATTCTGTTTGCCATTTGTTACTTTGTATTATACTATATTACCCTGAATAGCTACCCCGACAATACTGAACCGAGCGTTAGGAACCTTACACAATATTACATACTTTATACAATAAATATATCCTGTCATTTCTTGAACAGAACAAAATCTCTAATTATGATACTGTTCTGTAGAACCATTATCCCTCAGTAAGTACTGGTTACGACTCATTAGGTTACATTCTCAAATGACACACAAATAGTCAATATTCCTGAGGTGAGATAGTATTGTAGTTAAATATCTATACAAGCTTTACATACTCGTACATACAATTGCTACGACATACTCGTAGCAATTCTATAAAAGCTTTTCTTATAATTATCGGCTTACACCATCTACAACCTCTACGTTCCCTTTGAGCTTCTAACATCGGAAGTGAGGGAAAAAAACCTGTTCCACTTGTGATTTGTGTCTGATCACATTGCTAATACAATTGTTACAAGTTTCAGAATGGCTTCCTGCTATGGGTCGCTCTCAGAGCGATTAGCAATTTGGCCGTTTGTTCCTGTCATCTGGCAAACCAAACAATGGGAGGCTGCAGAGAATGATCTATAAAGCGGGCCGTAAAGATACAATTTGCATATGCTTGGTTCTCAAGATGATCTACAATACTGACTGTTTTTGTTCCCGCTGCCTACCCTACAACCCGCCCAAGCAAATTCTCAGTGATAAGCAGAAAGGGCAACAAAGATCTTAAACATCTTATGAAATTATATATCCGTATCAGCTGTAAAAAATATAAAAATAACATGCTTAGTACGCACTCAAAGAGTAGGATATTTATTGCAAAGTACCTACATAGCAATCATATTAAAGTCACTCAAGTTAAACTGCACATCAGTATCTACTGGATTCGCCATACTTTTATCACCGGGAACCTGCAGATCTAAGTAGGTCATTGTACAGCTCAGTCTGCAGATCAGCGTATGATTGGTTTTCAACACACAACTCAGTGGGTGAAACGCTAGGACTCTGTGTGGACCCAACTCCTGAGGCAGCAGATGTTGTCGACTTCGTTTTGATGCGTTTTTCTTTATGTTAACGATTTGTAGATGTAAGTCTTTTACGTGTTTTCGCCTGTGACATAAAATAAAGCAGCTATATACAGTTGTCTTAACTTAATACCTACATATTATGTAAGTTACAATAAAAAGGAGAGTGGTCACCTGCCTTATTGGAAGAGTTGTTGTAATCGCAATCATTACTGGTAGATGGTAAGTTTGACGGCTGAGCGGTGTGTACCTGCACATAATATTATAACACTACTCTAAAAAAAAACTGTATGCACACTACTGCACATAATATGAAAACACTTTATAAATGTAAATGTTAACAACATTTTGTTAGAATTTAAATGGTCACAAATATACAGAACGGAAACAACTATCACATAAACATACAAATTCCTCTTGATCTTGTTGCTCCACTCTGTCTACTACTACTACTGACTAACCCTCAAACGATTATTTAGCATGTCAACATTCCTTTAATAAAACATTCATTAAAATTGAAAAAACATAGGAAATTATATGTACTTACTTTGAGATTGCAAGTTGTTATTGATTCGCGACAAGTCTTCTATCGGTTGTTGCGATGTACTTCTGTGGTTTTGTCAAAAGCTACGGTCTATTCTTATAAAAGATTAACATGCAGGTAGCAAGTTAGTGCGCGTCTTCATTTCAATAATTTTGCTTATTACTTTATTTAAATGTAATTATTTTACATCTACTAAAATCTAAAAAACAGCTTTGACTGATTTTATTTAAATAATATTAAAAACGATATGTGCTTACTATTACACGATATTGGCAAATTACTGCTATATATATAATACAATTTATTGGACCCAGTTGTAATAGCTTAATGTTTTAGAAAGAAATGTCTTTAAGAAACAAATGAAAAGCAATATTATATATTACTTTTACTGCTTTTTGTATAAATACTGTGCACGTTGATTCTTGAAATGTTTACCAATTCATGCAAAATACATTATTAGTTAATATTCATAGTTGTAATACGTATGTACCTACAATACGTATAGTAACAAGTCCGTGTCAGATAAAAATAAACAAATAGTAACTACTAGATGTCACCGGCGGCGCCGCCCGCGTAGATGTCGGTAATCGCGGTAAAAACTATCCTAAGTTCTTACCCGGGACAAACTATCTCCATATGAAATTGTATCAAAATATAAATCAGTTCAGCAGCTTAAGCCTAAAAATGTAGCTTAAGCCTAAAAGACATACCGAAATGCCGTATTCTTGACTACGGCATTACAGGGGAGTGAGAGAGAACGACTACAGTGATTGCGAGTTGTGCGGCCGGATTTGTGTAATCAGTCATTAATCAAATAATAATAAATCTAAATTATTTACGTCACTACACCCGGAGGCCTACTCTAATACCATGAAAACGAAGTTTTTATCAAAACTAAGGTGGTGATATACAGAGTCAGCAACATCAATTCAATCTACTCGTTCCCGAAAATCGTCTTTGGGTTCGGACTTCCTATGCTTATCCAAAAATTACTTAAAATAGTCCTATAGTTCCCGTAAATTTATAAAATTAAAGAAAACGCAAAATTGATGACTTTCATTTCAGAGAAAGAGGGCTTACCGGTCTCAACAATTATTTTTCGGCCATCGGCACTAGGGTTCGTTGGGTCCAGAATCATGAATCCTTCGGCGATATGCCCAGTCTTTTTTCATTTCAGCGTGGTTAACAAACAAGCTATGTCGGTAACTTTGATTTTTAGTTGGATGGTCGGAGGACATAAAAAGTTTTGTTAACCTTGTAAGAACCTAATTGTAGGTATTTTGTTTCTACTTAGATGTGAAACAAAATAAGTAAAACGCGATTGTTTCTACTTAGAATTATTTTTTTTATATTTATTTAGAGACTTCATGCACAAATAATGTACCTACAGCGGGGGACTTAATGCTAAAAACATTCCTACCAGTCAACCTTTGGGTGATGTAGAGATTATAATTATGTATAATAATAATTCTCATAGGAATTTGTACGAAATGTTTACTTCTCTAATACATTTAAAAACATAAATTATTAAACATATAGATATGGATTCCTTGTTTACTACAGCACCTTAAAAAGGCAAAATAATTGCAAAAAAATAATCTATTGTTAACTTGTTATGAATAAGAAGATAAAATTTATGAAAGTAAAAATATACAATGGGCGAAGTGTGAAAGAATATTCTGTTTGTTATTTAATGAAAATACATACATAGAATAATGTATTTGTATAGGTCATTTTTATTTTCAATGCAAACATTGTTTCACTCAGGTAAAGATATTACTCTGTTCTTTAAATACCATAATTTAACATATAATTGTGTCATTTTGACGTAATTTGTTTCCTATTCCAGAAGTATTTCGTATACACTATGCTATACCTGAGATTGCTAAAACCGCCGGAAAGGAATGAAATCAAGAGGCAAAAAACAGAGACAAATGGAAGCAACTGGAGGAGGCCTTCACCCTAAGAGGGGTCCTTAAAACTGTATAGTATTAATTGTATTTAAATGTTTATAATAGCGATCACTAAATATACAAACAAACATGGACTAATATAAACTACTTAATATAGATTAATCAAATTCATTATTAAATTATTTGTTAGAACTAGGAATTATTTTCAAGTTTTAAGGATTAATAAAGGCTTTATTTTTATTTATTATATGCTATACCTATTACGATTTATTATAAAACCTATAAAAAATGAGCGGTGTTGGGTTTTAAAATATAGGTATACAACTCTGAAAGTTGTGATCGTTTTTTCGTTGACGGTTCAAATTAGTCACATCTATACGAGCCACGACCATAGAATTTGTGTTGTCATTATCCATGGTAATAATATATCAATTCAGTTATAGTTCTTACATAATATCAATCTGTAAACGTCCACTACTGGATATTGGTTAAGTAAGTTGACCTTATACACGTACATTAATATTATATATATTATTTGCAATAGTCACAACTGTGGAAAGCACTATTAAAAAACATCCTATTTAAGCTTGATGAAGCTGTTAAATAATATAAATGAAACGGAAGTCGTAATTACAATTTATTATTTTCAGCTTCATGGTATAATAAAAGTATACATTTACTTAGCATAGTACAATAGATACTATACTTACCTACTTATACAGACTAGACATAAAAAAATTAAATAGACAGATACTTAAAATAAAATAAAAAATATTATTTGTATAAAATTATTTTATTATAAATATATACTTTAAAGACATCTCAAGATATAACAATTACAGATAGTATAAAATATAATTTATTATTCAATATTTAAAACATAATAGACACTTGATTTTTTTTATAAGTGTATCTTTATGAAATAATTACATTAACAATTTTTTTTTATATAAAAGATAACTAGCAATGTGGGATTGAGTCCCAAATAACTAGCAATATTGTTAACCCCACCAGCTAAGCTCAAAGGTTTGTGTTAGGAGTGGGTTCACGTCGGTAGTAGTATAATGGGTAGGATTCGAACCCGCGACCTCCCGATTGCGAGACCGATGCCTTAACCATTAAGCTATTTAGCTTAATTATGTTGGCACCTGTAAATAAAAAACAGGAAAATCAGTTAATTTTTTCGTGAAGTATTCAATATTAAAAACTAAGATAGCAAAAAAAGCAATAAATAGTAAATGAAAATTCACGGTAAAGTAAATGTTGTAACTTGATCATTGAAGCAATTTGGATGTTCGTTAGAATTTAAATAGTTACAAATATACAGAACGGTAATTAATAAAACGTTCAATAATGTTCAATTATTCTCTAAAATAAAAAAAAAACATAGAAATTATGTAGGTACCTGTAAATAAAAACAGAAGAATCAGTTAATAGTTTTCGTAAAGTATTCAATATTAAAAGTAAGATAACAAGAAAAAATGCAATAAATATTAAATGAAAACCCTCCTGATTCATTTTTGGAAACTATCAATGGCAATAACTATTTATTATACGGGAATTAACGCGCATTGTTTACCTTAAAATTGCTTGACGTTTCAACAACCTCGTATTGTTTCGCAGTCGGTTAACATGGATAAAATCAGTGTAGTGTGCAGTGACCCTAACTTTTCGAGAAGTAAAAAAGTGAGGGTGGATGAAGATTCATCGGCCTGACGGAGTCTTCACATCGCTGCGACAGTCCGCTTGTGACCACGGCCGGTGCAACCTGGTCGAAACGTCAAGCAATTTTAAGGTAAACAATGCGCGTTAATTCCCGTATAATAAATAGTTATAATCATGCAACGCGAAAGTTTAAATGTTAGTATCAATGGCAATGTCCAGACATTGGGTTTATGTTTAGATCCAAACACCATGATATCAGTACTTCCTGTAAAATAATGACAATTAATTAATACAATTTTAAGGCCCAAGAAGAATTGAAAAAATATATAGTATCAACCTACACAGTTTAAAGACTACTATCACTATTTTTTTCCAAATTGACACATTCACATAACTGTAATATCCGGAGTTGAGTATTTCATTAAATGACATTCTACTTTCGTGCTCTGTGTCATATTCTCGGCCCAATAAATTGATTATGATGATGTTTTTCAATTAGAAGGGGCTTTTGTGTTTCTTTAACTATGAACACAACAAAAAAAATCTTTAAAATCTAACATTCCTATATTGAATGCCGTAAATATATACTTACATTATATATAAATCATATTTTTACCCTATTTATTCGCCGTCTCCAATTGCCATTAATATTTTGAATAAATACTTGAGCGTCCACTAATAATATGTACATGTTGCCTGTACGTCCGGCCTCTCCGCGAACTTGATGTGTACGACGCGGCGTTCACAAAACCGTCAGAAAAACCTAAATAACTACTTGATTATTTTCAAAATCTTTGAATGGGTTGTGGAAAAAAAGATAGGTAGGTATAGGTAACAATGGTCATAAGACTAACAATCTGTATCGTGATTTAGGATCGCAGATTTTAATCTAGTTTAGCTTTCTACATTACATTGTATTGATGAAAATAATCCAATACTCGTAGGTATACCCATGGTTTTACTTACGTAATGACGGTATTATCTGGCTTGTCGATGACAGAATCTTTGTCTTTGAGACACACAAATAAAGGCTCTAAAATCCAAAAGTCCGGGATCTGTCCTACCTGTAAATAAGTCAACAGTTTCATATTAGACTAGCTGTAATTGATTAATTCTAAATGCCAATAATATAGGCTAGATTTACATTATAAATAAGGTTCATATATCAATTCTAGCGACACATCACGTCGTCGTTTATAAAAAAAATCACATGAACACTTTATTTGGGGCCATCGAGGAAAGGATGTCACCGGCCCCTATTAACGTGATAATGCAGACGATTCATGATTCAAGATCTAATAACATGAGCCATTGCCTAGTTACCCCATTAACACCCATTACAAATTATACCTACTAAAACCATACCGTAATGCGACCTTTTAACAATTTTATTATTACTTCCAATGTAAGCATTAGAAAGAACGCTTCTATGAAATGTGGACAATTTCAACTAAAATACGAAACAAAAGAAACCAATAACGGATTAGAACACCATTATTAACACCATTCACTTGAAAAGAATCAAAATAGAGCAACGTTCCACGAATAGGCTTCGAGATACCAGGCATAGTTTCACAGCAGGTAACAAAGTTAGGATTAGCAATATTGTTCTAATTACACAGATGTACCAACTCAAAAAAAATACGAATTTGTTTTATGGGGCTCATAACCATAATACTTCTATTATTTTCAGTTAAATTTTGTATTAGCCGACTAACACCCGGATCCTGATTAGATTTTATATTTGTCAGTTTATAACTGGCTGTTTTTGCTTTAACAATTCTTTTAAAAAGTGGGCTTTACTCTGTAATAACGTAGCATCACCATTATTAGCTTGCTACATAGTATGTAGTTATAGTAATCTTTTACCATTGTATGAGCTCGGTGCCGCCCGCGGAAAATTACAATTCCGTGCATCGCATCTGGAGTGTGGCTTCAGAAGTCGACCGCGCGTCTGTCGCAGACCTCAGAAACAGCGCCTTACATTGTCGCATCAACCGAGCCACACCTATCGATATAAGTACCTAGAGATTATATACAAAATTATCACTCACGACTCAATAAACTGCACGAGTAGGTAACGCCAAAGACTAAATTTCCGTCGCCTTTTAAGAAACATTATTATGTATATATTATTACTGACTCACTGACTGACTATACTGCGCCTCCTTTCCTACTGTTAAGAAAAGAATTGCGAAAATAAATCCTCAAACTACTAAAACTACGCAACTGCTCCCGCAATTCCAATCTTCTGCATAGCCATACAATCAAAATATTTCACATATAATTAGGTCAGTTAATTAACGAACTGTCGAATGTAAAACGTGGAAAATATCACGATAACAGTGAACAGGACTTGTATTAGGAGTGAGTTCACGTCAGTAGTATAATGGGTAGGATTTGAACCTCACGATGCCTTAACCTCTTTTAAAATACACATAACTTAGGTAATATATGTATACGTTAATGTATGAAGATACCTATATTAATTACCCACTATACATTAAAAAAAATGGCCCAGTCATTTTAGCATGACACCAAGCATCAACACAGAAATCATAACAACAATAAGAAGCTGAATAACATGTATATGCCTTTATTTTAGCGTTCTAAAAGTTGTCTCAAAAGTCTCATAAAATCTCGTGTCTGCGTCATAAGTTATTCAAGCTCAAAGCTAAAAAAATAGTATTTCGCGATTTTCGCGGTTTCTATTGCTCCTATGATGTTTCCATGTATAAATACAACAAACATTGTTTCATATGCTCTGCCGTTTCGGCGATAGAAGGCAGTTTACGGAAAAGCAAGATCAACCATGACTGGGCGTTGATTATCCTTAAAATAATTGAAACGTATTAGAAGAAAATTATTTATGTAAGCAAGGAAATTGACTTATAATTAAAGAAACAATGTTCACCCGTTTAGGGGCTGCCATGCAATAGACATGTTACAGAAACACACACAGGGAGAGTTAGAGAAATACACTCCTCTTTTGTGTCAAGGGTTAAAAATGGCTTGCCTTGCTATGTATTATGAGGATTACCTCAAACTACATTTTCTTAAATAAATATGCCAAAGGAAAAATATATTTGACGATCTGTACATAACCCAAAGGTTGAATGGTAGAGAATGCTTTTAGCATTAAGTCTGCCTCTGTACATTATTTGTGCATAAAGTCTTATTTTTTTTTTTAAAGATAACTAGCAATGTGGGGTTGAGTCCCAAATTACTAGCAATCTTGTTAACCCCTCCAGCTAAGCTCAAAGGTGTGTCAAGGTGTTAGGAGTGGGTTCACGTCGGTAGTATAATTGCGAGACCTTAGCCATTAGGCTACCGCCGCTTCAATAATAATCAAATAACGAGTATTTCACCAAAATAATAATACAAAAAATATGAGCTAAAAGATTGCCCCAAAACTGTTCATTCACATAGCATTCATATTGTTTCACATGACTAAGTGTCATGTCCTCCAACCATCCAACAAAGAATCAAAGTTACCGACATAGCTTGTTGGCATAGCATATCGCCGAAGGATTCATGGCCGCTGGAGCCAACGAGTCCTAGTGCCGATGACCGAAAAATAGTTGCTGAGACCGGGTGTCGTGACGTCAATAAGGAGAGAATTATGTCTTCATTTTGGCTAATTTATTATTGATTGATTGATGACTGATTAATCAACTCACATTCCCTGTAGTCGTTTCTCTCGTTCCCCTGTAATGCCGTAGTCAAGAATATCCAAACTTATATTATAAATGTCTTTCTGTGATATTTTTACGCTTAAACGATATGATCTCCTCATGTTTGTCCCGGGAAAGAAGCGACGCAGGCGATATGTAGAAGGTAATATTTGTTTATTTTTTATCTGACACGGTAATATTACTTTGCTTATTATATTTATTTATAAACCTACGTATTACATATATACATATATCAACTGAAAATATATTTTGGATGAATTGGTAAGCATTTCAAGAATCAACGTGCTCAGTATTTTGATATATTTACAAAAATCAGTAAAAGTAAATTTTTACATAGTTTTTTCTTTCTTTCTTAGAGACTCATTTTTTTCTAAAACATTAAGCTTACAACTAGGTCCAATAAATTGTATGATACGGACGGAAGCCGTCGCGCGTATTACGGCGTAGCATCATTGTAGCAGTCTCGCTACATACTCTATGCATGGCATAATATCATTTAAATAAAATCAATCAAAAATGTTTTGATACATTTAAGTAGATGTTTAATAACTACATTTAAATAAAGTAATAAGCAAAATTATTGAAATGAAGACGCGCAATAACTTGCTACCAGCATCTTAATCTTATAAAACAATAGACGCGTCGAGGGTGACCGATAGGGTACCATTATGTAAGATAAGCTCCGCCCCATTTAGAGTATCCCTGCCTGTGCCGATACGCAGGTAAGCAGAGGTATATAAACTCGAAATAAGGGTAAACTTTCATCATTTTTACTTCTGAGCTCCTAATTACAGAATCGCTGTCCGCGGAACTTGAAAACTGGAACTTAAAATTAAATATTATTAATAAAAAGTATTATTTTTTATCAGTGAAAATGGTGAACTTTAAGGTACTTTTACATTCTTTTTATATTTCTATTTTTTTTCTGACATTATGTACTTAAGTAGGTATTTCTTTTATTTCAGAAACAGAAGGCAAGCGATGTGCCAAACAGACGTCGAGGCCGACCAGCAGGGAGGAATCGTGTGCCTCTCTCACTCGTTAGTGCTTATTCATTTCGCTTTTATTGAATACTTACATTTGTATACTATATTTGATACTTATGTACATTATGTATATATTGTATACAGGAGGAAAGACGAGCGCGTAATGCGCTTTACGAGAGAGAGCGCCGCAACGAAGCGGCAGACGCTATGGCTGAACTTTCCACTGCCGTGGGATGTGATCGTAATGTAAGTCTACGTAATGCGCATAGTGCTTATTATAGTGCAAGATATAATGGGAAGCTTACTAACAACTGTGTTTGTTACAGGACTCTAATGCGGATGTAATAACTACGGTCATCTCGCACATCCGCACAAAAAAGTCGAAACAAGCTATAGAAGACCTAAAGAGAATTAACAGAAACTTGGAATCTCAAAGTAAGTATAATTTTCTATGTTTTTTTTCAATTTTAGAGAATAATTGGACATTATTGAACGTTTTATTAATTACGGTATTTTTGTTACAGTTGTCATGCTAAGTGAACGTTTGGGTGTTACTGCAGATAACGTGGAGCAACCAGAACAAGAGGATTTTGTAAGTTTAAGTTATAATTGTTACCGTTCTGTATATTTGTAACCATTCAAATTCTAACAAATATCCAAATTGCTTCAATGATCAAGTTACAACATTTACTTTTTATTGTAATTTACATATAATATTTAGGTATTAAGTTAAGACAAGTGTATATAGCTGCTTTGTTTTATGTTACAGGCGAAAAAACGTTAAATAATGTGTTTGACAATCTGTACATAACCCAAAGGTTGAATGGTAGAGAATGCTTTTAGCATTAAGTCTGCCTCTGTATATTATTTGTGCATAAATTCTTTTTTTTTTTTCAAGACGATGCCGACAACATATGTTGTCTCAGGAGTTGGGTCCACATCGAGTAGAGAGAGCATTTCTACAGATACTGATGTGCAGTTGACTCTGGCAGACATGAGTGAGTTTAATATGATTGTTATGTACTTTGCAATAAATATCCTATTCTTCGAGTGCATATTAACCATGTTGTTTTTATATTTTTTACAGCTGAAAAGGAAAGGGATATAGTATGGAACGTCATACTAACAGAGTTCCCTAATATCACCTATAATGACGTCTCTAATTAAGTGAGAGATTTTTTAAATGTTATTAACCATCGTTTTTATTTTTTTATTTATTCAAAATATTAATGAATGCCATTTTATTTACAGATACAATAAAACGGGCAAGGGGAGACGGGGAATAAATAGGGTAAAAATATGATTTATGAATGATGTAAGTATATATTTACGGCATTTATTAAAGGAATGTCAGATTTTAAAGATTTTTTTTGTTTTGTTCACAGTTAAAGAAACACAAAAGCCCCTGCCAAATGAAAAACATCATCATAATCAATTTATTGGGCCGAGAATATGACACAGAGCACGAAAGTAGAATGTCAAACTCCGGATATTACAGATATGTAAGTGAATGTGTCAATTTGAAAAAAAAAAACAGTGCTGACGCTAAACTGTTTAGATTGATACTAAAAATTTTTGGACTTTAGATTTTATTAATTAATTGTCATTTTTTTTACAGGATGTACTGATATACGGAAGTACTGGATGGAAACATAAACCCAATGTCTGGACATTGCCATTGATATTTATTTATTTATTGCATTTTTTTGTTGTCTTAGTTTTAATATTGAATACTTTACGAAAACTATTAACTGATTCTCCTGTTTTTTATATACAGGTACCTTCATAATTTCTATGTAATTTTTAATTTAAGAGAATAATTGGACATTATTGAACGTTTTATTAATTACGGTGTTTCTGTTACAGTTGACATGCTGAGTGAACGTTTGGGGGTTAGTCCAGACAACGTGGCACAACAAGATCAAGAGGAATTTGTAAGTTTAAGTGATAGTTGTACCGTTCTGTATATTTGTAACCATTTCAATTCTAACGAACACCCAAATTGCTTCAATGATCAAGTTACATTTACTTTACCGTGGTTTTTCATTTAATATTTATTATATATTTTTGCTATCTTAGTTTTTAATATTGAAAACTTTACGAAAACTATTAACTGATTTTCCTGTTTTTTATTTACAGGTACTTACATAATCAAGCTAAATGGAACATCGTGTTAACATGGAATTCATTCATTTTTTTAGTTTATTGTTAATGTAATTATTTCATCAAGATACATTTATAAAAAATCAAGTATCTATTGTGTAATAAATATTGGATAATAAATTATATTTTATACTATCTGTAATTGTTATATCTTGAGATGTTTTTAAATATATATTTATAATAAAATAATTTTATGTAAATTATATTTTTTATTTTATTTTAAGTATCTATCTATTTAAATTTTTTATGTCTATTCTGTATAAGTAGGTAAGTATAGTATCTATTGTACTATGCTAACTAAATGAAGGTGAAAATAACAAATTGTAATTACGACTTCAGTTTCATTTATATTATTTAACAGCTTCGTCAAGCTTAAATAGGATATTTTTTTAATAGTGCTTTCCACAGTTGTGACTATTGCAAAATAATATATATAATATTAATGAACGTGTATAAGGTCAACTTACTTAACCAATAGTCAATCCAGTAGTGGACGTTTACAAGTTGATATTATGTAAGAACTATAACTGAATTGATATATTATTACCATGGATAATGGCAATTCTATGGTCCTGACTCGTATGGATGTGACTAATTTGAACCGTCAACGAAAAAACGATCACAACTTTTAGAGTTGTATACCTATATTTTAAAACCCAACACCGCTCATTTTTTATAGGTTTTAAAATAAATCGTGATAGGTATAGCATAGTGTATACGAAATACTTCTGGAATAGGAAACAAATTACGTCAAAATGACACAATTATATGTTAATTATGGTATTTAAAGAACAGAGTAATATCGTTACCTGAGTGAAACAATGTTTGCATTGTATATAAGAATGACCCATACAAATACTTATTATTCTATGTATGTATTTTCATAAAATAACAAGCAGAATATTCTTTCATAGCATATATACCGCTTTCATTTCTTTACTACTTGCACTTCGCCATTGGACTTTTTTACTTTCATAAATTTTACCTTCTTATTCATAACGAGTTAACAGTAGATTATTTTTTTGCAATTATGTTGCCTTTTTAAGGTGCTGTAGTAAACAAGGAATCCATATTTATATGTTTAATAATTTATGTTTATAAATGTATTAAAGAAGTAAACATTTCGTACAAATTCCTTTGACAATTATTATTATCATAATATTATACACAATTATAATCTCTACATCACCCAAAGGTTGACTGGTAGAAAATGTTTTTAGCATTAAGTCCCCCTCTGTAGGTACATTATTTGTGCATGAAGTCTCTAAATAAATAATAAAATAAAACAATATGAGCTAAAAGATTAGCCCAAAATTGTTCATAAAACATAGCATTCCTATTGTAACAAAAGACAGAGGGCATTTGTCGGAAATCTTAAAAGTATTACGCCAAACTGCGCAGGTAGCTAATCGCGCCTAATTATTTCTAAATAGAAACAATCGCATTGTAGGTATTATGTTTCACATCTACTTAGATGTGAAACATAATACTTATAATTAGCTTCTTACAAGGTTAACAAAACACAAAGCTTGTTTGTTAACCACGCTGAAATGGAAAAAGACTGGGCATATCGCCGAAGGATTCATGATTCTGGACCCAACGAACCCTAGTGCGATGGCCGAAAAATAATTGTTGAGACCGGTAAGCCTACTCTTTTTCTCTGAAACGAAATTCATCAATTTTGCGTTTTCTTCAATTTTATAAATTTACGGGAACTATAGGACTATTTTAATTAATTTTTGGATAAGCACAAGAAGTCCGAACGGATAGACGATTTTCGGAAACGAGTAGATTGAATTGATGTTGCTGACTCTGTATATCACCACCTTAGTTTAGATCAAAACTTCGTTTTCATGGTATTAGAGTAGACCTCCGAGTGTAGTGACGTAAATAATTTAGATTTATTATTATTTGATTGCTATGCCGTAGTCGTACTGTAATACGGCATTTCGGTATGTCTTTCTGTTACATTTTTGGGCATAAGCTGCTGAACTGATTTATATTTTGATACAATTTGATATGGAGATAGTTTGTCCCGGGTAAGAACTTAGGATAGTTTTTACCGCGATTACCGACATCAACGCGGGCGGCGCCGCCGGTGACATCTAGTAGTTACTATTTGTTTATCTGACACGAACGTATTACTATACGTATTGTAGGTACATACGTATTACAACTATGAATATTAACTGATAATGTCTTTTGCATGAATTGGTAAACATTTCAAGAATCTTATTAAAATATATATATTACGGGTCTTAATCGCGTGAATAATTTAAGGTAAAGTCAGTCTTAGGTAGGTTATCTTTTTAAATATTTTAAATATTATTATACAAACATAGTCACAGCTACCGATATAAGTACCTAGAGATTATATACAAAATTATCACTCACAACTCAATAAGCTGCACGAGTAGGTAACGCCAAAGACTGAATTTCCGTCACCTTTTTAGAAACAATATTATGTTTAAAATATTACTGACTCACTGACTGACTATTTACTTGCCTACTGTTAAGAAAATAATTGCGAAAACAAATCCTCAAACTACTAAAACTACACAACTGCTCCCGCCATTCCAATCTTCTGCATAGCCAAACAATCAAAACATTATACAATTAATTAGGTCAGTTAATCAACGAACTGTTGAATATAAAACTGGGAAAACATCACGATAACAGTGAACAGGAAAAATGCTCGGGTGTGCAAACAAACTGAAAACAAAATTGACAAAAGTAAGGATTGCAGCATTCTCTGTGCAACCCCGGCCAATGTGTTTACACCTCAGAACACACTTAAAGCTAGAATCAGTCAGTAGTAAGTCATAGCGTGTCTCCAATCAGCGCAACAGCGCCATTTGGTTCGCGCGTGATATTATTTAAAGTTCAACAAGAAATGCCTAATTGTGCAGTTATAAGTTGTAAAAACTCGTCGAAGAATGTAGACCGTATCAAGGGAGATGTATACTTTCATCGCTAAGTAATTTTGTTGCTCCTTAAGCTGAAATTAATTTTAAAATGATTTTTTTACGTTTATGAGTTATACTACTTCGATAAATTCTCATTGACGTTGTTTTCCTCTATTCGTTTTACATTGCGGTTTCAATTGATGTCATCAGGTAATATGTCATCGCCTCATACGTTGAAAGTACGCAAAGAAATTCAAACGAATTTGTCGTTTTTCTACAAGTAGTGATGTTAAGTTTAGGCACTTTATATCGATTTCTTTAATTGCGAATTGATCGCGCTCTATATATGAAACAGAAAACAGATAGCCGGAGGAACGCAATGCATTTTTGTAATAACTACATAGGTATCAGTTTGATCAAGCACCTATTGAGAACCATTTAGTTATAATCTCATAAAGGCAATAGCTGATGTATACATAGATATACGTTTACATTATTTAAAGAGAAATTTAAAAACCAAAACTACGAAAAGACAAATATATAATAAACTCGTCCTGTTTCAAGGTCAATAATTTAGTAACTATGAGGTATTTAACTCAGTTCAATCTAAACCAACATTTTTTTTACTATTTTATTAAATGGTACGGAACGGGTTTGGAGCGTATTGGGGGTCTATAATTTTGATCCTTCAATTTTGTGGGCTTACGCTGTTCACGCGATTATTTCGTTTCAAACTTTTTTAAGTACATTTTGAAGTCGTATAGCATAGTGATATTATATTTGAACGTATCCGTGCTTCAGAGGTCACGTAAAAACCCGGTTCAGTCTGTTATCATCTCGCTAACAGTCGTTAGGTCATGTCATAAAGGGTAATCTGAATAATTCTGACACAAGGTTGGCCATTCAAAAAGTAAGAGTGTAAATTTTATAATGGAGGCCGATTATGTGATACTGATGACTTTGATCTCAATAGTACGTTTAGTACGTAACTACCACCTATGTACGAACAATCAATTTTCTAGAAAATAAAAAACGTACGAACGTTTTTTACGTATCTATTTATTGTTATATAGTTCAATCCTTTACTTTAATATGTGTAAGGTCTATTACTGATTTAATTAGCTCATTTAATTTTTTTATCATTATAAGATAAAAAAATAAAAAATATTTTTGTGATTAAGTAGTTTTAAGTGTTAAAGTACTTACAAAGTACTATACATAAATGCAAATACAGCATTTAAACACAATTTATTATTAGTTTATAGAAGGCATTATGTGATATTCAAAAAATCAAAAGCGTTAAAAACAGGTATCTAATAGTTTTGGCTTAGTGTTAAAATTATATTGATCCCACCTAATCCCCCTACAATTGATTAGATAGGTAAGTATATTAAATTATTAAAAATAAATAAAATGCTTATGACGTTTAATTTTACCCGTGGTTTTATTTTTATTTATAAGAATGATTCTAGTAATCTTAAAAATGCAAAGTTAGTGAGGCTTGATGGATGGATGAGTGAATGTTTATTACTCTTTCACGGGAAAACAGTTGTACCTATTTGGCAGAAATTTATTGGAGATAGTTTGAACCCGGCAAAGAACACATAGGTTGCTTTTATCCCGGTTTCCATGGGGGATTTCTTTCAAAGTGTAAATTTAGTGTAAGTTTGGTGGAGCCGCGGGCGCCAGTTAGTTAGATAATAAACTTGTGCTAACTTGTTGGAATTAAAAACTGCAGATATTTTTTTAATATAGCTTTAAACAAAATAAAAAAAAATGAATACATTATAACGAAATCATTTTATTAATTATTTCATGATTTTATTGAAATAAAGCGTAAAAATGGCGTGAGTCAAAAATACAAAGCAATTGCCCCAGTTGACCTTAATCATTTTCTTTTTAATAAGAAAACTTTAAATTTAATAATTCAAAACAGCGGTATCGAATCAAATTGGTCGATTTAAAATCGATACTCTGTCGGATGAATTATGTCTTACGATTGAAACGATTCTGTTTATGGTAGGTTCATCACTAAAACGCTCGCGTGACGTCATGCGCGGTGGGGATAAATAAGTGGCACTCTCTGTTTTCATACTGTTACAGGAACATGTGGCATCAAGCTAGATCAATTATCTTTGGTTTACATGATCGGCAAATTCAATGGGAATAACATTTGAAATATATATTTCGTTATGTACCTACTTAACTTTAAAATACTACTACGGTACCAGGTACTAAATACTATTACCTACCCATTATACTACCGACGTGAACTCACTCCTAATACAACAACTTGCTAGTAATGTGAGACTAACAACTCCGTACTGCTAGTTATCTTTTATAAAAAAATACCTTTTGAAATCAAAACTATTAATTTAGACCATTCAGAGGTACCGAAATGAATTGCAATGGTTTATCTAAGTCTCAGTCAATTGGTTACATTGCAGATTCCTTATGTAAATATCATATTGGTAAATGTATAGGGCAAATATTTTATTAGGAGACGGCCTAGTTTTCTTATCACATCTTTTCCTAAGCAATAGGTCCTCTTGGAAGTAACACTAGCATACTTTCCTACTCCAATTTCTTGATATAACCAGAGTAAACTTATTTGACAATATAATGCTGTTTGCCATTTGTTACTTTGTATTATACTATATTACCCTGAATAGCTACCCCGACAATACTGAACCGAGCGTTAGGAACCTTACACAATATTACATACTTTATACAATAAATATATCCTGTCATTTCTTGAACAGAACAAAATCTCTAATTATGATACTGTTCTGTAGAACCATTATCCCTCAGTAAGTACTGGTTACGACTCATTAGGTTACATTCTCAAATGACACACAAATAGTCAATATTCCTGAGGTGATTCTATAAAAGCTTTTCTTATAATTATCGGCTTACACCATCTACAACCTCTACGTTCCCTTTGAGCTTCTAACATCGGAATTGAGGGAAAAAAACCCTGTTCCACTTGTGATTTGTGTCTGATCACATTGCTAATACAATTGTTACAAGTTTCAGAATGGCTTCCTGCTATGGGTCGCTCTCAGATCGATTAGCAATTTGGCCGTTTGTTCCTGTCATCTGGCAAACCAAACAATGGGAGGCTGCAGAGAATGATTTATAAAGCGGGCCGTAAAGATACAATTTGCATATGCTTGGTTCTCAAGATGATCTACAATACTGGCTGTTTTTGTTCCCGCTGGCTACCCTACAACCCGCCCAAGCAAATTCTCAGTGATAAGCAGAAAGGGCAACAAAGATCTTAAACATCTTATGAAATTATTTGTCAGTTATTCTGAACAAATTATATTATATCAATCTTTTGTTTATCTATGCTATGTGTGTTAGTCTTAAGATGTGTACTGTTTTATTGTATCTGTAAATAAAAAAGGCATTCATTAATATTTTAAATAAATAAAAAATGAAACGACGGTCAATAACATTTAAAAAGTCTCTCACCTCATTAGAGACGTCATTATAGTTGAAATCAGGGAACTCTGTTTGTATGAAATTCCATACTGTATCCATTTCCGTATCAGCTGTAAAAAATATAAAAATAACATGCTTAGTACGTACTCAAAGAGTAGGATATTTATTGCAAAGTACCTACATAGCAATCATATTAAAGTCACTCAAGTTAAACTGCACATCAGTATCTGTAGTTGGGTTATCTACTGGATTCGCCATACTTTTATAACCGGGAACCTGCAGATCTAAGTAGGTCATTGTACAGCTCAGTCTGCAGATCAACGTATGATTGGTTTTCAACACACAACTCAGTGGGTGAAACGCTAGGACTCTGTGTGGACCCAACTCCTGAGGCAGCAGATGTTGTCGACTTCGTCTTGATGCGTTTTTCTTTATGTTGACGATTTGTAGATGTAAGTCTTTTATGTTTTTTCGCCTGTGACATGAAATAAAGCAGCTATATACAGTTGTCTTAACTTAATACCTACATATTATGTAAGTTACAATAAAAAGGAGAGTGGTTACCTGCCTTATTGAAAGAGTTGTTGTGATCGCAATAATTACTGGTAGATGGTATGTTTGACGGCTGAGCGGTGTGTACCTGCACATAATATTATAACACTACTCTAAAAAAAAAAACTGTATGCACACTACTGCACATAATATGAAAACACTTTATAAATGTAAATGTTAACAACATTTTGTTAGAATTTAAATGGTCACAAATATACAGAACGGAAACAACTATCACATAAACATACAAATTCCTCTTGATCTTGTTGCTCCACTCTGTCTACTACTACTACTGACTAACCCTCAAACGATTATTTAGCATGTCAACATTCATTTAATAAAACATTCATTAAAGTTGAAAAAACATAGGAAATTAAATGTACTTACTATGAGATTGCAAGTTGTTATTGATTCTCGACAAGTCTTCTATCGGTTGTTCCGATCTGCTTCTGTGGTTTTGTGAAAAGCTACGGTCTATTCTTTTATAAGATTAATAACATGCAGGTAGCAAGTTAATGCGCGTCTTCATTTCAATAATTTTGCTTATTACTTTATTTAAATGTAATTATTTTACATCTACTTAAATCTAAAATACAGTTTTGACTGATTTTATTTAAATAATATTATGCGGCTGCTACAATATTGCTACGCTGTAATCCGGGCTATGGCGAACGTCCGTATTATAAACAATAATAATAATAAGAATGCTTTATTCACTTGGGAAGCAAAATACTACTCATGTGAAAAGTCGATTCTTTAGATATATGTAATGCCTGTTCGTAAACAATAAGTAAAGCCAGAGAATAGAATAGGTAATAAATATTCGCGGTCACTCTTTCCAAATTGCCAATGTTTACAATGTTTCTTGTTTATAAACTGTATGTACAGGTAAGATGCTGCCACCATTATATTGTTCACAATATTAGAGGACTGATGCAAAAACAAGAGATAAAAATATTATAAGAAGAGTACATTTATATATATATATATATATATATATATATATATATATATATATATATATATATATATTTATATATATATATATATAATAAATTTTTTTGGACCCAGTTGTAATAGCTTAATGTTTTAGAAAGAAATAAGTCTTTAAGAAACAATTGAAAACCAATATTAAATATTACTTTACCAATTCATGCAAAAGACATTATTAGTTAATATTCATAGTTGTAATACGTATGTACCTACAATACGTATAGTATTACGTTCGTGTCAGATAAACAAATAGTAACTACTAGATGTCACCGGCGGCGCCGCCCGCGTTGATGTCGGTAATCGCGGTAAAAACTATCCTAAGTTCTTACCCGGGACAAACTATCTCCATATCAAATTGTATCAAAATATAAATCAGTTCAGCAGCTTATGCCTAAAAATGTAACAGAAAGACATACCGAAATGCCGTATTCTTGACTACGACATTACAGGGGAGTGAGAGAAAACGACTACAGGGATTGCGAGTTGTGCGGCCGGATTTGTGTAATCAGTCAATAATCAAATAATAATAAATCTAAATTATTTACGTCACTACACTCGGAGGTCTACTCTAATACCATGAAAACGAAGTTTTGATCTAAACTAAGGTGGTGATATACAGAGTCAGCAACATCAATTCAATCTACTCGTTCCCGAAAATCGTCTATGGGTTCGAACTTCTTGTGCTTATCCAAAAACTACTTAAAATAGTCCTATAGTTCCCGTAAATTTATAAAATGGAAGAAAACGCAAAATTGATGAATTTCGTTTCAGAGAAAAAGAGTAGGCTTACCGGTCTCAACAATTATTTTTCGGCCATCGGCACTAGGGTTCGTTGGGTCCAGAATCATGAATCTTTTTACAGTCTTTTTCCATTTCAGCGTGGTTAACCAACAAGCCATGTCGGTAACTTTGATTTTTGGTTTAATGGTCGGAGGACATAAAAAGTTTTGTTAACCTTGTAAGAACCTGATGGTAGGTATTTTGTTTCTACTTAGATGTGAAACAAAATAAGTACAACGCGATTGTTTTTACTTAGATTTTTTTTTTAATATTTATTTAGAGACTTCATGCACAAATAATGTACCTACAGCGGGGGACTTAATGCTAAAAACATTCTCTACCAGTCAACCTTTGGGTGATGTAGAGATTATAATTATTTATAATATTATGTTAATAATAATTGTCATAGGAATTTGTGCGAAATGTTTACTTCTCTAATACATTTAAAAACATAAATTATTAAACATATAGATATGGATTCCTTGTTTACTACAGCACCTTAAAAAGGCAAAATAATTGCAAAAAAAAATAATCTACTGTTAACTTGTTATGAATAAGAAGGTAAAATTTATGAAAGTAAAAATGTACGATGGGCGAAGTGTGAAAGAATATAATAATAATAATATCTTGGGACAACTCACACAACGCCATCTGATTCCAAACTAAGCAGAGCTTGTACTATGGAAACCAGACAACTAATAAACATACTTATATATTTCTAAATACATACATATTATAGATAAATAACACCCAGACACAGAATAAACCATCGTGCTCATCACACAAAGTTTTATGCTGGGTGGGGATCGAACCCACGACCTCTTGCGTAGCAGTCGGATGCATTCCCACCGCGCCACAGAGGCAGTCAAATTAAAAATATTCTGTTTGTTATTTAATGAAAATACATACATAGAATAATAAGTATTTGTATGGGTCATTTTTATTTTCAATGCAAACATTGTTTTACTCAGGTAAAGATATTACTCTGTTCTTTAAATACCATAATTAACATATAATTGTGTCATTTTGACGTAATTTGTTTCCTATTCCAGAAGTATTTCGTATACACTATGCTATACCTATCACGATTTATTTTAAAACCTATAAAAAATGAGCGGTGTTGGGTTTTAAAATATAGGTATACAACTCTGAAAGTTGTGATCGTTTTTTCGTTGACGGTTCAAATTAGTCACATCCATACGAGCCACGACCATAGAATTTGTGTTGCCATTATCCATGGTAATAATATATCAATTCAGTTATAGTTCTTTCATAATATCAGTCTCTAAACGTCCACTACTGGATACAGGTTAAGTAAGTTGACCTTATACACGTACATTAATATTATTTAAATTATTTAGCAATAATCACAACTGTGAAAAGCACTATTAAAAAACATCCTATTTAAGCTTGACGAAGCTGTTAAATAATATAAATGAAACGGAAGTCGTAATTACAATTTGTTATTTTCAGCTTTATGGTATAATAAAAGTATACATTTACTTAGCATAGTACAATAGATGCTATACTTACCTACTTATACAGAATAGACATAAAAAAATTAAACAGATAGATACTTAAAATAAAATAAAAAATATTGTTTATATAAAATTATTTTATTATAAATATATACTTTAAAGACATCTCAAGATATAACAATTACAGATAGTATAAAATATAATTTATTATATAATATTTATAACACAATAGACACTTGATTTTTTTTTGTGTATCTTTATGAAATAATTACATAAACATTTTTTTTTTTTTATAAAAGATAACTAGCAATGTGGGATTGAGTCCCACATATCTAGCAATCTTGTTAACCCCACCAGCTAAGCTCAAAGGCTTGTGTTAGGAGTGGGTTCACGTCGGTAGTAGTATAATGGGTAGGATTCGAACCCGCGACCTCACGATTGCGAGACCGATGCCTTAACCATTAAGCTATTTAGCTTAATTATGTTGGTACCTGTAAATAAAAAACAGGAAAATCAGTTAATGTTTTCGTAAAGTATTCAATATTAAAAACTAAGATAGTAAAAAAAAGCAATAAATATTAAATGAAAATCCACGGTAAAGTAAATGTTGTAACTTGATCATTGAAGCAATTTGGATGTTCGTTAGAATTTAAATAGTTACAAATATACAGAACGGTAACAAAAACTTACAAATTCCTCTTGATCTTGTTGTTTCACGTTGTCTGGACTAACCCCCAAACGTTCACTTAGCATGTCAACTGTAACAAAAACACCGTAATTAATAAAACGTTCAATAATGTTCAATTATTCTCTAAAATTAAAAAAAAAAATAGGAATTATGTAGGTACCTTGTAAATAAAAAACAGGAGAATCAGTTAATAGTCTTCGTAAAGTATTCAGTATTAAAACTAATTACAATAAAAACTTTTTAACAAAAAATATTACCGACTTCAAAAAGAAATACAAGGCAACTAAAAAGCAAAAAATAATATACCTAGAATAACAAAAACAAATTAAACATTTTCAAGTTGGTGCCATGAAAGTAGTAGTCTTTATGATTTATTCGGCACCAACTTCAAAATGTTTAATTTGTTTTTGTTAAAATGTCAGTCAATTGGAAGGGGCTTGTGTTTCTTTAACTATGAACACAACAAAAAAAATCTTTAAAATCTAACTTTATTATACCTACATAAATTATATTTTTACCCTATTTATTCCCCGTCTCCAGTTGCCATTAATATTTTGAATAAATACTTGAGCGTCCACTAATAATATGTACATGTTGCCTGTACGTCCGGCCTCTCCGCCAACTTGATGTGTACGACGCGGCGTTCACAAAACCGTCAGAAAAACCTAAATAACTACTTGATTATTATACCTACAGCAAAACAAAGATATTGAAATATAGGTAGAAATATGCAGATTCTAATTATAAATTCTAAAAACTTAATTATGACAATCTTATGTCCTTAAAACGAGGTTAAACATTAAATTTCTAATGGGCATTAGAAATTTAATGAATCAGGGCTTTTTATATTAAGAAATAGTATCCGATTTTCAAAATCTTTGAATGGGTTTTGGAAAAAAAAATAGGTAGGTATAGGTAACAATGGTCATAAGACTAACAATCTGTATCGTGATTTAGAATCGCAGATTTTAATCTAGTGTATTGATGAAAATAATCCAATACTCGTAGGTATACCCATGGTTTTACTTACGTAATGACGGTATTATCTGGCTTGTCGATGACAGAATCTTTGTCTTTGAGACACACAAATGGAGGCGCTAAAATCCAAAAGTCCGGGATCTATCCTACCTGTAAATAAGTCAACAGTTTCATATTAGACTAGCTGTAATTGATTAAATCTAAATGCCAATAATATAGGCTAGATTTACATAATAAATAAGGTTCATATATCAATTCTAGCGACACATCACGTCGTCGTATATAAAAAAATCACATGAACTGCACACTTTATTTGGGGCCATCGAGGAAAGGATGTCACCGGCCCCTATTAACGTGATAATGCAGACGATTCATGAATCAAGATCTAATAACATGAGCCATTGCCTAGTTACCCCATTAACACCCATTACAAATTATACCTACTAAAACCATACCGTAATGCGACCTTTTAACAATTTTATTATTACTTCCAATGTAAGCATTAGAAAGAACGCTTCTATGAAATGTGGACAATTTCAACTAAAATACGAAACAAAAGATTTACTATAACAATAACGGATTAGAACACCATTATTAACACCATTCACTTGAAAAGAATCAAAATAGTAAAGAGCAACGTTCCACGAATAGGCTTCGAGATACCAGGCATAGTTTCACAGCAGGTAACAAAGTTAGGATTAGCAATATTGTTCTAATTACACAGATGTACCAACTCAAAAAAAATACGAATTTGTTTTATGGGGCTCATAACCATAATACTTCTATTATTTTCAGTTAAATTTTGTATTAGCCGACTAACACCCGGATCCTGATTAGATTTTATATTTGTTAGTTTATAACTAGCTGTTTTTGCTTTAACAATTCTTTTAAAAAGTGGGCTTTACTCTGTAATAACGTAGCATCACCATTATTAGCTTGCTACATAGTATGTAGTTATAGTATAATCTGTTACCATTGTATGAGCTCGGTGCCGCCCGCGGAAAATTACAATTCCGTGCATCGCATCTGGAGTGTGGCTTCAGAAGTCAACCGCGCGTCTGTCGCAGACCTCAGAAACAGCGCCTTACATTGTCGCATCAACCGAGCCACACCTATCGATATAAGTACCTAGAGATTATATACAAAATTATCACTCACGACTCAATAAACTGCACAAGTAGGTAACGCCAAAGACTAAATTTCCGTCGCCTTTTAAGAAACAATATTACGTATATATTATTACTGACTCACTGACTGACTATACTGCGCCACCTTTCCTACTGTTAAGAAAAGAATTGCGAAAATAAATCTTCAAACTACTAAAACTACGCAACTGCTCCCGCAATTCCAATCTTCTGCATAGCCAAACAATCAAAATATTTCACAAATAATTAGGTCAGTTAATTAACGAACTGTCGAATGTAAAACGTGGAAAATATCACGATAACAGTGAACAGGACTTGTATTAGGAGTGAGTTCACGTCAGTAGTATAATGGGTAGGATTTGAACCTCACGATGCCTTAACCTCTTTTAAAATACACATAACTTAGGTAATATATGTATACGTTAATGTATGAAGATACCTATATTAATTACCCACTATACATTAAAAAAAATGGCCCAGTCATTTTAGCATGACACCAAGCATCAACACAGAAATCAGAACAACTATAAGAAGCTGAATAACATGTATATACCTTTATTTTAGCGTTCTAAAAGTTGTCTCAAAAGTCTCATAATATCTCGTGTCTGCGTCATAAGGTATTCAAGCTAAAAGCTAAAAAAATAGTATTTCGCGATTTTCGCGGTTTCTATTGCTCCTATGATGTTTCCATCTATAAATACAACAAACATTGTTTCATATTCTCTGCCGTTTCGGCGATAGAAGGCAGTTTACGGTAAAGCAAGATCAACCATGACTGGGCGTTGATTATCCTTAAAATAATTGAAACGTATTAGAAGAAAATTATTTATGTAAGCAAGGAAATTAACTTATAATTAAAGAAACAATGTTCACCCGTTTAGGAGCTGCCATGCAATAGACAGACCTACAGAAACACACACAGGGAGAGTTAAAAAAATACACTCTTCTTTTGTGTCAAGGGTTAAAAATGGCTTGCCTTGCTATGTATTATGAGGATTACCTCAAACTACATTTTCTTAAATAAATATGCCAAAGGAAAAATGTATTTGACAATCTGTACATAACCCAAAGGTTGAATGGTAGAGAATGCTTTTAGCATTAAGTCTGCCTTTGTACATTATTTGTGCATAAAGTCTTATTTTTTTTTTTAAAGATAACTAGCAATGTGGGGTTGAGTCCCAAATTACTAGCAATCTTGTTAACCCCTCCAGCTAAGCTCAAAGGTGTGTCAAGGTGTTAGGAGTGGGTTCACGTCGGTAGTATAATTGCGAGACCTTAGCCATTAGGCTACCGCCGCTTCAATAATAATCAAATAACGAGTATTTCAGCAAAATAATAATACAAAAAATATGAGCTAAAAGATTACCCCAAAACTGTTCATAAAGGATTCACATTGTTTCACATGACTAAGTGTCATGTCCTCCAACCATCCAACAAAGAATCAAAGTTACCGACATAGCTTGTTGGCATAGCATATCGCCGAAGGATTCATGGCCGCTGGAGCCAACGAGTCCTAGTGCCGATGACCGAAAAATAGTTGCTGAGACCGGGTGTCGTGACGTCAATAAGGAGAGAATTATGTCTTCATTTTGGCTAATTTATTATTGATTGATTGATGACTGATTAATCAACTCACATTCCCTGTAGTCGTTTCTCTCGTTCCCCTGTAATGCCGTAGTCAAGAATATCCAAACTTATATTATAAATGTCTTTCTGTGATATTTTTACGCTTAAACGATATGATCTCCTCATGTTTGTCCCGGGAAAGAAGCGACGCAGGCGATATGTAGAAGGTAATATTTGTTTATTTTTTATCTGACACGGTAATATTACTTTGCTTATTATATTTATTTATAAACCTACGTATTACATATATACATATATCAACTGAAAATATATTTTGGATGAATTGGTAAGCATTTCAAGAATCAACGTGCTCAGTATTTTGATATATGTACAAAAATCAGTAAAAGTAAATTTTTACATAGTTTTTTCTTTCTTTCTTAGAGACTCATTTCTTTCTAAAACATTAAGCTTACAACTAGGTCCAATAAATTGCATGATACGGACGGAAGCCGTAGCGCGTATTACGGCGTAGCATCATTGTAGCAGTCTCGCTACATACTCTATGCATGGCATAATATCATTTAAATAAAATCAATCAAAAATGTTTTGATACATTTAAGTAGATGTTTAATAACTACATTTAAATAAAGTAATAAGCAAAATTATTGAAATGAAGACGCGCAATAACTTGCTACCAGCATCTTAATCTTATAAAACAATAGACGCGTCGAGGGTGACCGATAGGGTACCATTATGTAAGATAAGCTCCGCCCCATTTAGAGTATCCCTGCCTGTGCCGATACGCAGGTAAGCAGAGGTATATAAACTCGAAATAAGGGTCAACTTTCATCATTTTTACTTCTGAGCTCCTAATTACAGAATCGCTGTCCGCGGAACTTGAAAACTGGAACTTAAAATTAAATATTATTAATAAAAAGTATTATTTTTTATCAGTGAAAATGGTGAACTTTAAGGTACTTTTACATTCTTTTTATATTTCTATTTTTTTTCTGACATTATGTACTTAAGTAGGTATTTCTTTTATTTCAGAAACAGAAGGCAAGCGATGTGCCAAACAGACGTCGAGGCCGACCAGCAGGGAGGAATCGTGTGCCTCTCTCACTCGTTAGTGCTTATTCATTTCGCTTTTATTGAATACTTACATTTGTATACTATATTTGATACTTATGTACATTATGTATATATTGTATACAGGAGGAAAGACGAGCGCGTAATGCGCTTTACGAGAGAGAGCGCCGCAACGAAGCGGCAGACGCGATGGCTGAACTTTCCACTGCCGTGGGATGTGATCGTAATGTAAGTCTACGTAATGCGCATAGTGCTTATTATAGTGTAAGATATAATGGAAAGCTTACTAACAACTGTGTTTGTTACAGGACTCTAATGCGGATGTAATAACTACGGTCATCTCGCACATCCGCACAAAAAAGTCGAAACAAGCTATAGAAGACCTAAAGAGAATTAACAGAAACTTGGAATATCAAAGTAAGTATAATTTTCTATGTTTTTTTTCAATTTTAGAGAATAATTGGACATTATTGAACGTTTTATTAATTACGGTATTTTTGTTACAGTTGTCATGCTAAGTGAACGTTTGGGTGTTACTGCAGATAACGTGGAGCAACCAGAACAAGAGGATTTTGTAAGTTTAAGTTATAATTGTTACCGTTCTGTATATTTGTAACCATTCAAATTCTAACAAATATCCAAATTGCTTCAATGATCAAGTTACAACATTTACTTTTTATTGTAACTTACATATAATATTTAGGTATTAAGTTAAGACAAGTGTATATAGCTGCTTTGTTTTATGTTACAGGCGAAAAAACGTTAAATAATGTATTTGACAATCTGTACATAACCCAAAGGTTGAATGGTAGAGAATGCTTTTAGCATTAAGTCTGCCTCTGTATATTATTTGTGCATAAATTCTTTTTTTTTTTCAAGACGATGCCGACAACATCTGTTGTCTCAGGAGTTGGGTCCACATCGAGTAGAGAGAGCATTTCTACAGATACTGATGTGCAGTTGACTCTGGCAGACATGAGTGAGTTTAATATGATTGTTATGTACTTTACAATAAATATCCTATTCTTCGAGTGCATATTAACCATGTTGTTTTTATATTTTTTACAGCTGAAAAGGAAAGGGATATAGTATGGAACGTCATACTAACAGAGTTCCCTAATATCACCTATAATGACGTCTCTAATTAAGTGAGAGATTTTTTAAATGTTATTAACCATCGTTTTTATTTTTTTATTTATTCAAAATATTAATGAATGCCATTTTATTTACAGATACAATAAAACGGGCAAGGGGAGACGGGGAATAAATAGGGTAAAAATATGATTTATGAATGATGTAAGTATATATTTACGGCATTTATTAAAGGAATGTCAGATTTTAAAGATTTTTTTTGTTTTGTTCACAGTTAAAGAAACACAAAAGCCCCTGCCAAATGAAAAACATCATCATAATCAATTTATTGGGCCGAGAATATGACACAGAGCACGAAAGTAGAATGTCAAACTCCGGATATTACAGATATGTAAGTGAATGTGTCAATTTGAAAAAAAAAAAACAGTGCTGACGCTAAACTGTTTAGATTGATACTAAAAATTTTTGGGCTTTAGATTTTATTAATTAATTGTCATTTTTTTTACAGGATGTACTGATATACGGAAGTACTGGATGGAAACATAAACCCAATGTCTGGACATTGCCATTGATATTTATTTATTTATTGCATTTTTTTGTTGTCTTAGTTTTAATATTGAATACTTTACGAAAACTATTAACTGATTCTCCTGTTTTTTATATACAGGTACCTTCATAATTTCTATGTAATTTTTAATTTAAGAGAATAATTGGACATTATTGAACGTTTTATTAATTACGGTGTTTCTGTTACAGTTGACATGCTGAGTGAACGTTTGGGGGTTAGTCCAGACAACGTGGCACAACAAGATCAAGAGGAATTTGTAAGTTTAAGTGATAGTTGTACCGTTCTGTATATTTGTAACCATTTCAATTCTAACGAACACCCAAATTGCTTCAATGATCAAGTTACATTTACTTTACCGTGGTTTTTCATTTAATATTTATTATATATTTTTGCTATCTTAGTTTTTAATATTGAAAACTTTACGAAAACTATTAACTGATTTTCCTGTTTTTTATTTACAGGTACTTACATAATCAAGCTAAATGGAACATCGTGTTAACATGGAATTCATTCATTTTTTTAGTTTATTGTTAATGTAATTATTTCATCAAGATACATTTATAAAAAATCAAGTATCTATTGTGTAATAAATATTGGATAATAAATTATATTTTATACTATCTGTAATTGTTATATCTTGAGATGTTTTTAAATATATATTTATAATAAAATAATTTTATATAAATGATATTTTTTATTTTATTTTAAGTATCTATCTATTTAAATTTTTTATGTCTATTCTGTATAAGTAGGTAAGTATAGTATCTATTGTACTATGCTAACTAAATGAAGGTGAAAATAACAAATTGTAATTACGACTTCCGTTTCATTTATATTATTTAACAGCTTCGTCAAGCTTAAATAGGATATTTTTTTAATAGTGCTTTCCACAGTTGTGACTATTGCAAAATAATATATATAATATTAATGAACGTGTATAAGGTCAACTTACTTAACCAATAGTCAATCCAGTAGTGGACGTTTACAAGTTGATATTATGTAAGAACTATAACTGAATTGATATATTATTACCATGGATAATGGCAATTCTATGGTCCTGACTCGTATGGATGTGACTAATTTGAACCGTCAACGAAAAAACGATCACAACTTTTAGAGTTGTATACCTATATTTTAAAACCCAACACCGCTCATTTTTTATAGGTTTTAAAATAAATCGTGATAGGTATAGCATAGTGTATACGAAATACTTCTGGAATAGGAAACAAATTACGTCAAAATGACACAATTATATGTTAATTATGGTATTTAAAGAACAGAGTAATATCGTTACCTGAGTGAAACAATGTTTGCATTGTATATAAGAATGACCCATACAAATACTTATTATTCTATGTATGTATTTTCATAAAATAACAAGCAGAATATTCTTTCATAGCATATATACCGCTTTCATTTCTTTACTACTTGCACTTCGCCATTGGACTTTTTTACTTTCATAAATTTTACCTTCTTATTCATAACGAGTTAACAGTAGATTATTTTTTTGCAATTATGTTGCCTTTTTAAGGTGCTGTAGTAAACAAGGAATCCATATTTATATGTTTAATAATTTATGTTTATAAATGTATTAAAGAAGTAAACATTTCGTACAAATTCCTTTGACAATTATTATTATCATAATATTATACACAATTATAATCTCTACATCACCCAAAGGTTGACTGGTAGAAAATGTTTTTAGCATTAAGTCCCCCTCTGTAGGTACATTATTTGTGCATGAAGTCTCTAAATAAATAATAAAATAAAACAATATGAGCTAAAAGATTAGCCCAAAATTGTTCATAAAACATAGCATTCCTATTGTAACAAAAGACAGAGGGCATTTGTCGGAAATCTTAAAAGTATTACGCCAAACTGCGCAGGTAGCTAATCGCGCCTAATTATTTCTAAATAGAAACAATCGCATTGTAGGTATTATGTTTCACATCTACTTAGATGTGAAACAAAATACTTATAATTAGCTTCTTACAAGGTTAACAAAACACAAAGCTTGTTTGTTAACCACGCTGAAATGGAAAAAGACTGGGCATATCGCCGAAGGATTCATGATTCTGGACCCAACGAACCCTAGTGCGATGGCCGAAAAATAATTGTTGAGACCGGTAAGCCTACTCTTTTTCTCTGAAACGAAATTCATCAATTTTGCGTTTTCTTCAATTTTATAAATTTACGGGAACTATAGGACTATTTTAATTAATTTTTGGATAAGCACAAGAAGTCCGAACGGATAGACGATTTTCGGAAACGAGTAGATTGAATTGATGTTGCTGACTCTGTATATCACCACCTTAGTTTAGATCAAAACTTCGTTTTCATGGTATTAGAGTAGAACTCCGAGTGTAGTGACGTAAATAATTTAGATTTATTATCATTTGATTAATGACTGACTACACAAATCTGGCTGCACAACTCGCAATCCCTGTAGTCGTTTTCTCTCACTCCTCTGTAATGCCGTAGTCGTACTGTAATACGGCATATCGGTATGTCTTTCTGTTACATTTTTAGGCATAAGCTGCTGAACTGATTTATATTTTGATACAATTTGATATGGAGATAGTTTGTCCCGGGTAAGAACTTAGGATAGTTTTTATCGCGATTACCGACATCAACGCGGGCGGCGCCGCCGGTGACATCTAGTAGTTACTATTTGTTTATCTGACACGAACGTATTACTATACGTATTGTAGGTACATACGTATTACAACTATGAATATTAACTGATAATGTCTTTTGCATGAATTGGTAAACATTTCAAGAATCAACGTGCACAGAATTTTGATATACAAAAAGCAGTAAAAGTAATATTTAATATTGGTTTTCAATTGTTTCATAAAGACTTATTTCTTTCTGAAACATTAAGCTATTACAACTGGGTGCAATAAATTGTACTATATATATAATTGTATATTCTTATTTATTAATTAGTAGTAATTTGGCCACTATTTAAGCACATATACAGTTTTTACATTGTAAGTGGATGGCTCCTACTGTATCGTACCCATTGAAGATGATATATCTACTCTTCTTTAATATTTTATATCTTGTTTTTGCATCAGTTCTTTATTATTGTGAACAATATAATGGTGGCAGCATCTTACCTGTACATACAGTTTATAAACAAGAAACATTGTAAACATTGGTAATTTGGAAAGAGTGGCCGCGAATTTTTATTGGCTGTTCTTTTCTCCGGCTAGTAAAGCTAGTATTATTTACGAACAGGCATTACATATATCTAAAGAATCGACATTTCACATGAGTAGTATTTTGCTTCCCAAGTGAATAAAGAATTCTTATTATTATTATTGTGTATAAAACAAATATCGGTAAGTTTATGTTTTATGTCACTATAGCCATTGTTAATAAACGTAACAAGTACTACAATACATTCATGGACCATAAATCTGCGGTAACTTGCACTTGCGAAAATAATTGTGTCGCTAAAGTCATTGTACTGATTTCAATTTGACAATGCGCCCTCATAACTTTCATGTTTTAATTAATTTTTAAATTAATAAAATAAGAGCTTTTCCCGACAATGGCTACTATAGAACACATTGGCTCCAGTCGTGCTGCTAATGTGCTACCATAACAAAAAAGAGCAGCCATTTCTTCATCTAACACGGATTAGGGTTTTGTTGTCCAAATATAAAAATAGTGTAGTCAAAATTATTAATTGTTTGTTTCAGTGCCTTACCTGCAATTAACAAATTCAGTCATGGCGTATCTTATGGACGTGGATTGCTCCTGCATCTGTTGGAAGTAAACTGTTTCTCAACTCATCCGTTTTTATTACATAAATATTTTTTATATTTGTTAAGAAGTAGATTACATCTACATATCAAACTTCTTTTTTAAATATTACATAGAAAAGTATTGAGATGTTGACGATAGATGCTCCTACTTGTTCTAGCTTAAGAATTTAAATTAAAACTCATCTTGTCATCATAGATCTTGTTAATAATTAATAAAAATAATCAATAACGTTTTTTTTTATATAGTGTTGTAGCAGTAACACAAATTTACTTATAGGGCTATTTAAAATATAAGTTAAAGAACTAGCCTCATAGTCATGTTTAGGGAGCGTTTAAAACGCTAAAACGTTACGTTATCGTTCTGCAAGGTACTTTTATAGTGCAAATTTGTATTGTAATAGATTTTTCGACACTGCTACAATACTAGTACTATAAAAGTAATTTTCACGTATTATTAGTGCTAATATATATATTTCATCACTCTATCGAAAATCTGCAATAACCTAAACAAAATTAGGAATTAGTAAATACACCTACTTGTATACGAAACACTTTAAGAGTAGAAAATAAATTACGACACAATAACACAAATCTCACAAGCTACGAAGCGTCGATTTTCCTTATACTTAGTTTACTTAAAATTTAATTGGGTTTAATTTACATTTTGTATTAGCTGACTAACTACTTTTTTATTTGTCAGTTTATAACTGGCTGTTTTTGCTTAAACAATTCTTTTAAAAAGTGGGCTTTACTTTGTAATAACGTAGCACCACCATTATTAGCTTGCTACGTAGTTTATAGTTATCTGTTACCTTGTATGAGTAAGGTGCCGCCCGCGGAAAATTACAATTCCGTGCATCGCATCTGGAGTGTGGCTTCAGAAGTCGACCGTGCGTCTGTCGCAGACCTCAGAAACAGCGCCTCACATTCTCATACTCTGACTATGCAGCTGCGATCAGGCGCGCACGGAGATGCACCTTAAATGTCGGTACTTGAGTCCTATGATGTAGGTATGACTAAAAAAACAGAGATCAAGCTAAAGCTAGCAAATTTATAGGAGTATTAATTAAAAAAAATAATTTAAGCTGCAATAGCATATTCATTATCTGTTCATTCAGTTTTGCGTCAAACTTTGGTGGTTGACGCAAAACTCAAGCGCAAAAACATGAAATATAAACCATAGTTTCGGATTCATTGATTATATAAATTGATGTAGGTTATCTTTTTAAATATTTTAAATATTATTATACAAACACAGTCACAGCTACCGATATAAGTACCTAGAGATTATATACAAAATTATCACTCACAACTCAATAAGCTGCACGAGTAGGTAACGCCAAAGACTGAATTTCCGTCACCTTTTTAGAAACAATATTATGTTTAAAATATTACTGACTCACTGACTGACTATTTACTTGCCTACTGTTAAGAAAATAATTGCGAAAACAAATCCTCAAACTACTAAAACTACACAACTGCTCCCGCCATTCCAATCTTCTGCATAGCCAAACAATCAAAACATTATACAATTAATTAGGTCAGTTAATCAACGAACTGTTGAATATAAAACTGGGAAAACATCACGATAACAGTGAACAGGAAAAATGCTCGGGTGTGCAAACAAACTGAAAACAAAATTGACAAAAGTAAGGATTGCAGCATTCGCTGTGCAACCCCGGCCAATGTGTTTACACCTCAGAACACACATATAGCTAGAATCAGTCAGTAGTAAGTCATAGCGTGTCTTCAATCAGCGCAACAGCGCCATTTGGTTCGCGCGTGATATTATTTAAAGTTCAACAAGAAATGCCTAATTGTGCAGTTATAAGTTGTAAAAACTCGTCGAAGAATGTAGACCGTATCAAGGGAGATGTATACTTTCATCGCTAAGTAATTTTGTTGCTCCTTAAGCTGAAATTAATTTTAAAATGATTTTTTTACGTTTATGAGTTATACTACTTCGATAAATTCTCATTGACGTTGTTTTCCTCTATTCGTTTTACATTGCGGTTTCAATTGATGTCATTAGGTGATATGTCATCGCCTCATACGTTGAAAGTACGCAAAGAAATTCAAACGAATAAACAACACAACAACAAATAAATGTCGTGGTCCCCTGATTTTGTCGTTTTTCTACAAGTAATGATGTTAAGTTTAGGCACTTTATATCGATTTCTTTAATTGCGAATTGATCGCGCATATATATGCAACAGAAAACAGATAGCCGGAGGAACGCAATGCATTTTTGTAATAACTACATAGGTATCAGTTTGATCAAGCACCTATTGAGAACCATTTAGTTATAATCTCATAAAGGCAATAGCTGATGTATACATAGATATACGTTTACATTATTTAAAGAGAAATTTAAAAACCAAAACTACGAAAAGACAAATATATAATAAACTCGCCCTGTTTCAAGGTCAATAATTTAGTAACTATGAGGTATTTAACTCAGTTCAATCTAAACCAACATTTTTTTTACTATTTTATTAAATGGTACGGAACGGGTTTGGAGCGTATTGGGGGTCTTTAATTTTGATCCTTCAATTTTGTGGGCTTACGCTGTTCACGCGATTATTTCGTTTCAAACTTTTTTAAGTATATTTTGAAGTCGTATAGCATAGTGATATTATATTTGAACGTATCCGTGCTTCAGAGGTCACGTAAAAACCCGGTTCAGTCTGTTATCATCTCGCTAACAGTCGTTAGGTCATGTCATAAAGGGTAATCTGAATAATTCTGACACAAGGTTGGCCATTCAAAAAGTAAGAGTGTAAATTTTATAATGGAGGCCGATTATGTGATACTGGTAACTTTGATCTCAATAGTACGTTTAGTACGTAACTACCACCTATGTACGAACAATCAATTTTCTAGAAAATAAAAAACGTACGAACGTTTTTTACGTATCTATTTATTGTTATATAGTTCAATCCTTTACTTTAATATGTGTAAGGTCTATTACTGATTTAATTTTGTTGATAAACTTTCGCGATTTGTACACATTATTAAAATATATATATTACGGGTCTTAATCGCGTGAATAATTTAAGGTAAAATACCTTGTTTATTGCCCGACGTTTCGACCGTATTGCAACGGCCGTGGTCACGGGAAGACTAGTTGAGCTCAGCGTCTCCTCCGTGAAGCGCGGGTTTCGGAAACTACCCTCGCTTGATTTTTATCACTCACTATTACGGAACCGTCGGTACTTCGACACACAACACTAAGGACATCTGCACACTGGCGTGTAATGTTTGTTCGGCGGTGTATACACTTGCCGATCACGGGATTCCACGATGTTGACAAACGGTATCCGTCTTCTCGGTTGAAATTGACATGTTTTTTGATTTCAACCGCTTCCAAAATTTTTTTATCATTATAAGATAAAAAAATAAAAAATATTTTTGTGATTAAGTAGTTTTAAGTGTTAAAGTACTTACAAAGTACTATACATAAATGCAAATACAGCATTTAAACACAATTTATTATTAGTTTATAGAAGGCATTATGTGATATTCAAAAAATCAAAAGCGTTAAAAACAGGTACCTAATAGTTTTGGCTTAGTGTTAAAATTATATTGATCCCACCTAATCCCCCTACAATTGATTAGATAGGTAAGTATATTAAATTATTAAAAATAAATAAAATGCTTATGACGTTTAATTTTACCCGTGGTTTTATTTTTATTTATAAGAATGATTCTAGTAATCTTAAAAATGCAAAGTTAGTGAGGCTTGATGGATGGATGAGTGAATGTTTATTACTCTTTCACGGGAAAACAGTTGTACCTATTTGGCAGAAATTTATTGGAGATAGTTTGAACCCGGCAAAGAACACATAGGTTGCTTTTATCCCGGTTTCCATGGGGGATTTCTTTCAAAGTGTAAATTTAGTGTAAGTTTGGTGGAGCCGCGGGAGCCAGTTAGTTAGATAATAAACTTGTGCTAACTTGTTGGAATTAAAAACTGCAGATATTTTTTTAATATATGTAGCTTTAAACAAAATAAAAAAAAATGAATACATTATAACGAAATCATTTTATTAATTATTTCATGATTTTATTGAAATAAAGCGTAAAAATTGCGTGAGTCAAAAATACAAAGCAATTGCCCCAGTTGACCTTAATCATTTTCTTTTTAATAAGAAAACTTTAAATTTAATAATTCAAAATAGCAGTATCGAATCAAATTGGTCGATTTAAAATCGATACTCTGTCGGATGAATGATGTCTTACGATTGAAACGATTCTGTTTATGGTAGGTTCATCACTAAAACGCTCGCGTGACGTCATGCGCGGTGGGGATAAATAAGTGGCACTCTCTGTTTTCATACTGTTACAGGAACATGTGGCATCAAGCTAGATCTATTATCTTTGGTTTACATGATCGGCAAATTCAATTAGGAATAACATTTGAAATATATATTTCGTTATGTACCTACTTAACTATGTTCATTCATTTCGGTACCTCTGAATGGTCTAAATTAATAGTTTTGATTTCAAAAGGTATTTTTTTATAAAAGATAACTAGCAGTACGGAGTTGTTCTTCTCACATTACGAGCAAGTTGTTGTATTAGGAGTGAGTTCACGTCGGTAGTATAATGGGTAGGATTTGAATGTCACGATGTCTTAACCATTCGGCTATCGCCGCTTTTAAAATATACATAACTTAAGTAATATATGTATACGTTAATGTGTGAAGATACCTATATTAATTACCCACTATACATTTAAAAAAATGGCCCAGTCATTTTAGCATCACACCAAGCATCAACACAGAAATCAGAACAAGAATAACAAGCTGAATAACTTTGTATATACCTTTATTTTAGCGTTCTAAAAGTTGTCTCAAAAGTCTCATAAAATCTCGTGTCTGCGTCATAAGTTATTCAAGTTCAAAGCTAAAAAAATAGTATTTCGCGATTTTCTCGGTTTCTATTGCTCCTATGATGTTTCCATCTATAATTACAACAAACATTGTTTCACATGATGTGTCGTTTCGGGGATATAATGGCAGTTTACGATAAAACAAGATCAACCATGACTGGGCGTTGATTATCTTTAAAATAATTGAAACGTATTAGAAGAAAATTATTTAAGTAGTAGTTAGCAAGGAAATTGACTTATAATTAAAAAAAACAATTTTCACCCGTTTAGGTGCTGCCATGAAATAGACAGACATACAGAAACACACAGGGAGAGTTAGAGAAATACACTCCTCTTTTGTGTCTAGGGTTAAAAGTGGCTTGCCTTGCAATGTATTATGAGGATTACCTCAAACTACATTTTCTTAAATAAATATGCCTAAGGAAAATTATGTATTTGACAATCTGTACATAATCCAAAGGTTGAATGATAGAGAATGCTTTTAGCAATAAGTCTGTCGCTGTACATTATTTGTGCATAAAGTCTTGTTTTTTTAAGATAACTAGCAATGTGGGATTGAGTCCCACATTACTAGCAATCTTGTTAACCCCTCCAGCTAAGGTCAAAGGTGTGTCAAGTGTTAGGAGTGGGTTACATTCTGACCTAGCTCCCTTTCCCTGGTGTCATCCGACGACGAAGGTACGATCCTTTCAAAGTTACTTTATATTGTTTCTATTGTATTGTATAAATAGTGTTTTTCTGTACTGTGTAAAATGTTTGTTTGTATTTTTTTTTTTTTTTTTAAAGACGACTCCCGCAGTAGGGTACAAGCCCTGTGTCGCGGGGGATTTTACAAACATACAAATCACCGACACAAAGCACACCCAGACTCGAAACAACAATTTGTGGATCACACAAAGTGGTGTCCCGTGTGGGAATCGAACCCACGACCTCTTGCGTAGCAATCGGACACACTCCCATTGCGCTACAGAGGCAGTCAAAAGCTGATTGACTGATGAAAATATATTGCAATGTGTCTAATTGTCTATTGTTCTGTAAGTTATGAATCATCTGCCTTGTAGTAATATAATAAGACATTGCAATGGTTTATCTAAGTCTCAGTCAATTGGTTACATTGTAGATTCCTTATGTAAATATCATATTGGTAAATGTATAGGGCAAATATTTTATTAGGAGACGGCCTAGTTTTCTTATCACATCTTTTCCTAGGCAATAGGTCCTCTTGGAAGTAACACTAGCATACCTTCCTACTCCAATTTCTTGATATAACTGAGTGAACTGTATTTGACAATATAATGCTGTTTGCCATTTGTTACTTTGTATTATACTATATTACCCTGAATAGCTACCCCGACAATACTGAACCGAGCGTTAGGAACCTTACACAATATTACATACTTTATACAATAAATATATCCTGTCATTTCTTGAACAGAACAAAATCTCTAATTATGATACTGTTCTGTAGAACCATTATCCCTCAGTAAGTACTGGTTACGACTCATTAGGTTACATTCTCAAATGACACACAAATAGTCAATATTCCTGAGGTGAGATAGTATTGTAGTTAAATATCTATACAAGCTTTACATACATACAATTACTACGACATACTCGTAGCAATTCTATAAAAGCTTTTCTTATAATTATCGGCTTACACCATCTACAACCTCTACGTTCCCTTTGAGCTTCTAACATCGGAAGTGAGGGAAAAAAACCCTGTTCCACTTGTGATTTGTGTCTGATCACATTGCTAATACAATTGTTACAAGTTTCAGAATGGCTTCCTGCTATGGGTCGCTCTCAGAGCGATTAGCAATTTGGCCGTTTGTTCCTGTCATCTGGCAAACCAAACAATGGGAGGCTGCAGAGAATGATCTATAAAGCGGGCCGTAAAGATACAATTTGCATATGCTTGGTTCTCAAGATGATCTACAATACTGGCTGTTTTTGTTCCCGCTGCCTACCCTACAACCCGCCCAAGCAAATTCTCAGTGATAAGCAGAAAGGGCAACAAAGATCTTAAACATCTTATGAAATTATATATCCGTATCAGCTGTAAAAAATATAAAAATAACATGCTTAGTACGCACTCAAAGAGTAGGATATTTATTGCAAAGTACCTACATAGCAATCATATTAAAGTCACTCAAGTTAAACTGCACATCAGTATCTGTAGTTGGGTTATCTACTGGATTCGCCATACTTTTATCATAGGGAACGTTGGAGACTGGCTGTACGAAACTTATACCTGCAGATCTAAGCAGGCCATTGTACAGCTCAGTCTGCAGATCAACGTATGGTTGGTTTTCAACACACAACTCAGTGGGTGAAACTCTAGGACTCTGTGTGGACCCAACTCCTGAGGCAGCAGATGTTGTCGACTTCGTCTTGATGCGTTTTTCTTTATGTTGACGATTTGTAGATGTAAGTCTTTTACGTGTTTTCGCCTGTGACATAAAATAAAGCAGCTATATACAGTTGTCTTAACTTAATACCTACATATTATGTAAGTTACAATAAAAAGGAGAGTGGTCACCTGCCTTATTGGAAGAGTTGTTGTAATCGCAATAATTACTGGTAGATGGTATGTTTGACGGCTGAGCGGTGTGTACCTGCACATAATATTATAACACTACTCTAAAAAAAAACTGTATGCACACTACTGCACATAATATGAAAACACTTTATAAATGTAAATGTTAACAACATTTTGTTAGAATTTAAATGGTCACAAATATACAGAACGAAAACAACTATCACTTAAACTTACAAATTCCTCTTGATTTTGTTGCTCCACTTTGTCTGGACTAACCCTCAAATGATTATTTAGCATGTCAACTGTAACAAAAATACATTAATAAAACATTCATTAAAATTGAAAAAACATAGGAAATTAAATGTACTTACTTTGAGATTGCAAGTTGTTATTGATTCTCGACAAGTCTTCTATCGGTTGTTCCGATCTGCTTCTGTGGTTTTGTGAAAAGCTACGGTCTATTCTTTTATAAGATTAATAACATGCAGGTAGCAAGTTAATGCGCGTCTTCATTTCAATAATTTTGCTTATTACTTTATTTAAATGTAATTATTTTACATCTACTTAAATCTAAAATACAGTTTTGACTGATTTTATTTAAATAATATTATGCGGCTGCTACAATATTGCTACGCTGTAATCCGGGCTATGGCGAACGTCCGTATTATAAACAATAATAATAATAAGAATGCTTTATTCACTTGGGAAGCAAAATACTACTCATGTGAAAAGTCGATTCTTTAGATATATGTAATGCCTGTTCGTAAACAATAAGTAAAGCCGGAGAATAGAATAGGTAATAAATATTCGCGGTCACTCTTTCCAAATTGCCAATGTTTACAATGTTTCTTGTTTATAAACTGTATGTACAGGTAAGATGCTGCCACCATTATATTGTTCACAATATTAGAGGACTGATGCAAAAACAAGAGATAAAAATATTATAAGAAGAGTACATTTATATATATATATATATATATATATATATATATATATATATATATATATCTATATATATAATAAATTTTTTTGGACCCAGTTGTAATAGCTTAATGTTTTAGAAAGAAATAAGTCTTTAAGAAACAATTGAAAACCAATATTAAATATTACTTTTACTGCTTTTTGTATATCAAAATACTGTGCACGTTGATTCTTGAAATCTTTACCAATTCATGCAAAAGACATTATTAGTTAATATTCATAGTTGTAATACGTATGTACCTACAATACGTATAGTAATACGTTCGTGTCAGATAAACAAATAGTAACTACTAGATGTCACCGGCGGCGCCGCCCGCGTTGATGTCGGTAATCGCGGTAAAAACTATCCTAAGTTCTTACCCGGGACAAACTATCTTCATATCAAATTGTATCAAAATATAAATCAGTTCAGCAGCTTATGCCTAAAAATGTAACAGAAAGACATACCGAAATGCCGTATTCTTGACTACGGCATTACAGGGGAGTGAGAGAAAACGACTACAGGGATTGCGAGTTGTGCGGCCGGATTTGTGTAATCAGTCAATAATCAAATAATAATAAATCTAAATTATTTACGTCACTACACCCGGAGGCCTACTCTAATACCATGAAAACGAAGTTTTGATCTAAACTAAGGTGGTGATATACAGAGTCAGCAACATCAATTCAATCTACTCGTTCCCGAAAATCGTCTATGGGTTCGAACTTCTTGCGCTTATCCAAAAATTAATTAAAATAGTCCTATAGTTCCCGTAAATTTATAAAATGGAAGAAAACGCAAAATTGATGAATTTCGTTTCAGAGAAAAAGAGTAGGCTTACCGGTCTCAACAATTATTTTTCGGCCATCGGCACTAGGGTTCGTTGGGTCCAGAATCATGAATCTTTTTACAGTCTTTTTCCATTTCAGCGTGGTTAACCAACAAGCCATGTCGGTAACTTTGATTTTTGGTTTAATGGTCGGAGGACATAAAAAGTTTTGTTAACCTTGTAAGAACCTGATGGTAGGTATTTTGTTTCTACTTAGATGTGAAACAAAATAAGTACAACGCGATTGTTTTTACTTAGAGTTTTTTTTTAATATTTATTTAGAGACTTCATGCACAAATAATGTACCTACAGCGGGGGACTTAATGCTAAAAACATTCTCTACCAGTCAACCTTTGGGTGATGTAGAGATTATAATTATTTATAATATTATGTTAATAATAATTGTCATAGGAATTTGTGCGAAATGTTTACTTCTCTAATACATTTAAAAACATAAATTATTAAACATATAGATATGGATTCCTTGTTTACTACAGCACCTTAAAAAGGCAAAATAATTGCAAAAAAAATAATCTACTGTTAACTTGTTATGAATAAGAAGGTAAAATTTATGAAAGCAAAAATGTACGATGGGCGAAGTGTGAAAGAATATAATAATAATAATATCTTGGGACAACTCACACAACGCCATCTGATTCCAAACTAAGCAGAGCTTGTACTATGGAAACCAGACAACTAATAAACATACTTATATATTTCTAAATACATACATATTATAGATAAATAACACCCAGACACAGAATAAACCATCGTGCTCATCACACAAAGTTTTATGATGGGTGGGGATCGAACCCACGACCTCTTGCGTAGCAGTCGGATGCATTCCCACCGCGCCACAGAGGCAGTCAAATTAAAAATATTCTGTTTGTTATTTAATGAAAATACATACATAGAATAATAAGTATTTGTATGGGTCATTTTTATTTTCAATGCAAACATTGTTTTACTCAGGTAAAGATATTACTCTGTTCTTTAAATACCATAATTAACATATAATTGTGTCATTTTGACGTAATTTGTTTCCTATTCCAGAAGTATTTCGTATACACTATGCTATACCTATCACGATTTATTTTAAAACCTATAAAAAATGAGCGGTGTTGGGTTTTAAAATATAGGTATACAACTCTGAAAGTTGTGATCGTTTTTTCGTTGACGGTTCAAATTAGTCACATCCATACGAGCCACGACCATAGCATTCTACCACTGAACCACCGATGCGAATTTGTGTTGCCATTATCCATGGTAATAATATATCAATTCAGTTATAGTTCTTTCATAATATCAGTCTCTAAACGTCCACTACTGGATACTGGTTAAGTAAGTTGACCTTATACACGTACATTAATATTATATATATTATTTAGCAATAATCACAACTGTGAAAAGCACTATTAAAAAACATCCTATTTAAGCTTGACGAAGCTGTTAAATAATATAAATGAAACGGAAGTCGTAATTACAATTTGTTATTTTCAGCTTCATGGTATAATGAAAGTATACATTTACTTAGCATAGTACAATAGATACTATACTTACCTACTTATACAGAATAGACATAAAAAAATTAAACAGATAGATACTTAAAATAAAATAAAAAATATTATTTATATAAAATTATTTTATTATAAATATATACTTTAAAGACATTTCAAGATATAACAATTACAGATAGTATAAAATATAATTTATTATATAATATTTATAACACAATAGACACTTGATTTTTTTTTGTGTATCTTTATGAAATAATTACATAAACATTTTTTTTTTTTTTATAAAAGATAACTAGCAATGTGGGATTGAGTCCCACATATCTAGCAATCTTGTTAACCCCACCAGCTAAGCTCAAAGGCTTGTGTTAGGAGTGGGTTCACGTCGGTAGTAGTATAATGGGTAGGATTCGAACCCGCGACCTCACGATTGCGAGACCGATGCCTTAACCATTAAGCTATTTAGCTTAATTATGTTGGTACCTGTAAATAAAAAACAGGAAAATCAGTTAATGTTTTCGTAAAGTATTCAATATTAAAAACTAAGATAGTAAAAAAAAGCAATAAATATTAAATGAAAATCCACGGTAAAGTAAATGTTGTAACTTGATCATTGAAGCAATTTGGATGTTCGTTAGAATTTAAATAGTTACAAATATACAGAACGGTAACAAAAACTTACAAATTCCTCTTGATCTCGTTGTGCCACGTTGTCTGGACTAACCCCCAAACGTTCACTTAGCATGTCAACTGTAACAAAAATACCGTAATTAATAAAACATTCAATAATGTTCAAATATTCCCTAAAATAAAAATAAAAAATAGGAATTATGTAGGTACCTTGTAAATAAAAAACAGGAGAATCAGTTAATAGTCTTCGTAAAGTATTCAGTATTAAAACTAATTACAATAAAAACTTTTTAACAAAAAATATTACCGACTTCAAAAAGAAATACAAGGCAACTAAAAAGCAAAAAATAATATACCTAGAATAACAAAAACAAATTAAACATTTTGAAGTTGGTGCCATGAAAGTAGTAGTCTTTATGTTTTATTCGGCACCAACTTCAAAATGTTTAATTTGTTTTTGTTAAAATGTCAGTCAATTGGAAGGGGCTTGTGTTTCTTTAACTATGAACACAACAAAAAAAATCTTTAAAATCTAACTTTATTATACCTACATAAATTATATTTTTACCCTATTTATTCCCCGTCTCCAGTTGCCATTAATATTTTGAATAAATACTTGAGCGTCCACTAATAATATGTACATGTTGCCTGTACGTCCGGCCTCTCCGCCAACTTGATGTGTACGACGCGGCGTTCACAAAACCGTCAGAAAAACCTAAATAACTACTTGATTATTATACCTACAGCAAAATAAAGATATTGAAATATAGGTAGAAATATGCAGATTCTAATTATAAATTCTAAAAACTTAATTATGACAATCTTATGTCCTTAAAACGAGGTTAAACATTAAATTTCTAATGGGCATTAGAAATTTAATGAATCAGGGCTTTTTATATTAAGAAATAGTATCCGATTTTCAAAATCTTTGAATGGGTTTTGGAAAAAAAAATAGGTAGGTATAGAATCGCAGATTTTAATCTAGTGTATTGATGAAAATTATCCAATACTCGTAGGTATACCCATGGTTTTACTTACGTAATGACGGTATTATCTGGCTTGTCGATGACAGAATCTTTGTCTTTGAGACACACAAATGGAGGCGCTAAAATCCAAAAGTCCGGGATCTGTCCTACCTGTAAATAAGTCAACAGTTTCATATTAGACTAGCTGTAATTGATTAAATCTAAATGCCAATAATATAGGCTAGATTTACATAATAAATAAGGTTCATATATCAATTCTAGCGACACATCACGTCGTCGTATATAAAAAAATCACATGAACTGCACACTTTATTTGGGGCCATCGAAGAAAGGATGTCACCGGCCCCTATTAACGTCATAATGCAGACGATTCATGATTCAAGATCTAATAACATTAGCCATTGCCTAGTTACCCCATTAACACCCATTACAAATTATACCTACTAAAACCATACCGTAATGCGACCTTTTAACAATTTTATTATTACTTCCAATGTAAGCATTAGAAAGAACGCTTCTATGAAATGTGGGCAATTTCAACTAAAATACTAAACAAAAGATTTACTATAACAATAACGGATTAGAACACCATTATTAACACCATTCACTTGAAAAGAATCAAAACAGTAAAGCGCAACGTTCCACGAATAGGCTTCGAGATACCAGGCATAGTTTCACAGCAGGTAACAAAGTTAGGATTAGCGATATTGTTCTAATTACACAGATGTACCAACACAAAAAAAATACGAAGTTGTTTTATGAGGCTCATAACCATAATACTTCTATTATTCTTAGTTAAATTTTGTATTAGCCGACTAACACCCGGATCCTGATTAGATTTTATATTTGTCAGTTTATAACTGGCTGTTTTTGCTTTAACAATTCTTTTAAAAAGTGGGCTTTACTCTGTAATAACGTAGCATCACCATTATTAGCTTCCTACGTAGTATATAGTTATAGTAATCTTTTACCATTGTATGAGCTCGGTGCCGCCCGCGGAAAATTACAATTCCGTGCATCGCATCTGGAGTGTGGCTTCAGAAGTCGACCGCGCGTCTGTCGCAGACCTCAGAAATAGCGCCTTACATTGTCGCATCAACCGAGCCACACCTATCGATATAAGTACCTAGAGATTATATACAAAATTATCACTCACGACTCAATAAACTGCACGAGTAGGTAACGCCAAAGACTAAATTTCCGTCGCCTTTTAAGAAACAATATTACGTATATATTATTACTGACTCACTGACTGACTATACTGCGCCTCCTTTCCTACTGTTAAGAAAAGAATTGCGAAAATAAATCCTCAAACTACTAAAACTACGCAACTGCTCTCGCAATTCCAATCTTCTGCATAGCCAAACAATCAAATTATTTCACAAATAATTAGGTCAGTTAATTAACGAACTGTCGAATGTAAAACTGGGAAAATATCACGATAACAGTGAACAGGACTTGTATTAGGAGTGAGTTCACGTCAGTAGTATAATGGGTAGGATTTGAACCTCACGATGCCTTAACCACTTTTAAAATACACATAACTTAGGTAATATATGTATACGTTAATGTATGAAGATACCTATATTAATTACCCACTATACATTAAAAAAAATTACCCAGTCATTTTAGCATGACACCAAGCATCAACACAGAAATCAGAACAACAATAAGAAGCTGAATAACATGTATATACCTTTATTTTAGCGTTCTAAAAGTTGTCTCAAAAGTCTCATAAAATCATCTCATAAAGTCATAAGTTATTCAAGCTCAAAGCTAAAAAAATAGTATTTCGCGATTTTCTCGGTTTCTATTGCTCCTATGATGTTTCCATCTATAATTACAACAAACATTGTTTCATATGCTCTGCCGTTTCGGCGATAGAAGGCAGTTTACGGTAAAGCAAGATCAACCATGACTGGGCGTTGATTATCCTTAAAATAATTGAAACGTATTAGAAGAAAATTATTTATGTAAGCAAGGAAATTAACTTATAATTAAAGAAACAATGTTCACCCGTTTAGGAGCTGCCATGCAATAGACAGACATACAGAAACACACACAGGGAGAGTTAAAAAAATACACTTCTCTTTTGTGTCAAGGGTTAAAAATGGCTTGCCTTGCAATGTATTATGAGGATTACCTCAAAGTACATTTTCTTAAATAAATATGCCTAAGGAAAAATGTATTTGACGATCTGTACATAACCCAAAGGTTGAATGGTAGAGAATGCTTTTAGCATTAAGTCTGCCTCTGTACATTATTTGTGCATAAAGTCTTATTTTTTTTTTTTAAAGATAACTAGCAATGTAGGATTAAGTCCCAAATTACTAGCAATCTTGTTAACCCCTCCAGCTAAGCTCAAAGGTGTGTCAAGGTGTTAGGAGTGGGTTCACGTCGGTAGTATAATTGCGAGACCTTAGCCATTAGGCTACCGCCGCTTCAATAATAATCAAATAACGAGTATTTCAGCAAAATAATAATACAAAAAATATGAGCTAAAAGATTGCCCCAAAACTGTTCATTCACATAGCATTCATATTGTTTCACATGACTAAGTGTCATGTCCTCCAACCATCCAACAAAGAATCAAAGTTACCGACATAGCTTGTTGGCATAGCATATCGCCGAAGGATTCATGGCCGCTGGAGCCAACGAGTCCTAGTGCCGATGACCGAAAAATAGTTGCTGAGACCGGGTGTCGTGACGTCAATAAGGAGAGAATTATGTCTTCATTTTGGCTAATTTATTATTGATTGATTGATGACTGATTAATCAACTCACATTCCCTGTAGTCGTTTCTCTCGTTCCCCTGTAATGCCGTAGTCAAGAATATCCAAACTTATATTATAAATGTCTTTCTGTGATATTTTTACGCTTAAACGATATGATCTCCTCATGTTTGTCCCGGGAAAGAAGCGACGCAGGCGATATGTAGAAGGTAATATTTGTTTATTTTTTATCTGACACGGTAATATTACTTTGCTTATTATATTTATTTATAAACCTACGTATCTGCCCTCCTTTTTTATTTTATTTTATTTTAATTCTTATTTTTTTTTTAATTAAGATATTATTATTATTATTATTACATATATACATAATAACATGTATATCAACTGAAAATATATTTTGGATGAATTGGTAAGCATTTCAAGAATCAACGTGCTCAGTATTTTGATATATGTACAAAAATCAGTAAAAGTAAATTTTTACATAGTTTTTTCTTTCTTTCTTAGAAACTCATTTCTTTCTAAAACATTAAGCTTACAACTAGGTCCAATAAATTGCATGATACGGACGGAAGCCGTAGCGCGTATTACGGCGTAGCATCATTGTAGCAGTCTCGCTACATACTCTATGCATGGCATAATATAAGAGCTCATTCACACGAAGACGAATCGTGATTTTTCACGAATCGTTTTTTTTCACGATTCGTTATTTTTTTTGACGGGAGCAATGCTTCTTATATACCCATGTTCACACGCTTCACGAATCGTGAAAAAAGACGTATACGGATACGTTTTTTTAAAAATAATGATTCGTTAAAAATCACGTATCGGCTTTTGAAAATCTCTAATCGTGAATGCTTTATGGCGGATCCGCTGTTGCGCTCGCGCCCCGCGCGCCTACCTGCCCCGCCCGCGCGCCCGCCTACCCCGCCCGCGCGCCCGCTCAATTCAGTACATTCCTTTGACTTGTTAAGACGTGTAGCGCTGCGCTTCAATAAAATCATGTCGAAAAAAGAAAAAGAAAAATTGTATGACCAACAAATAAATCGCGAGGTTTTGATTGCTGCAATCAAAGACAGGCCAGTTTTATGGAATAAATTTTTGGAAGTTTATAAGGACAAAACCGCTAGAACAGCAGCATGGCGGGAAATATGTATAATTTTGAAAGAAGATTTTGAAGAAATGGATCAAAAGGACCGACAGTTGTTTGGTAAGTTTTTATTGAGAAAATTTTAAATACAAATCTATACTGCCTATATTTTGTGGTCTTGCCATGGCACTGATCCAGTTTCTGATAGAAAGTAGGTCATAAATTCATTTCTCATTGAATTGCCAGATCCGACACTCGGTGATACTTCCTGGGGTAGTAAATTTTCAAAATTAAATTCTTTTCCAAATTCAATTCCCTCCTTTTTTATAATCAAATTGTGGAGAACAGTACAAGCTTTCACTACTGAAATAGCTGTTTCTCGTTTAAGGTCTATGGGTCTATGTAAAATTCTCCACTTATTTGCTAGAATGCCAAACGCACATTCAACGTATCTTCTCGCTCTGGTTAAACGATAATTAAATATTCGTTTACCTCTGTCAAGATGCGTTCCACCAAAAGGTCTTAATAAATGTGTGTGTAAACCAAATCCCTCGTCGCCAATAATTACGTAAGGAACTTGAACTTCTGATTCTGTAAATAAAGGCCTTGGTTCGGGTATATTCAAACGGCCTTCTGTCAACATTTTCCAAAAACTTGACTCTTTAAATATTGATGAGTCGCATTCTTTTCCATAGGAACCTACACTGACGTACACGAATCGATAATCTGAATCTACGACTGCTAATAACACTATTGAAAAGAAATCTTTGTAGTTCATATATACTGAACCACTATTTGATGGCTTTCGAAGCCGAATATGCTTCCCGTCAACTGCTCCAAGGCAGTGAGGGAAATTGGCCTTTTCATTAAATCCGCTTGCTATCTTTAACCACTCTTCTTCCTTATTAGGAAGTGGCATAAACTCTTCATATAAATTATTCCATATACTTTGCGTCACTTCTACTACGATGGTGGAAATGGTTGATTTGCCAATTCGATAACTAAAATGAAGATCTTCATAGGAAAGTCCTGACGCCAAATACCTAAAAAAATATTTCACAAAAACCAAATTAGTTGGATGAAGAAGTCGTATTTTCGTTCAGAATAAGCGTTCCCACTAGGCACCCAAACGATTTCATATGTTTGACTGGCTGCCTAGTGGGATAGCTTAGTCTAAATGAAAATACAACTTCTTCATGCGCTTCTTCAATTATACAAATTCAGCTTACTAAGCATCCTCTTTTTATGAAAGCAAAAACCGTTATAAAACGTATAAAACCGTTCATACAATTTTATGACTAATTGTTTCAGGAAGTTCAGTAATGAAAAGGTGGACACAATTGAGAGACACTTGGAGGAAATCATTAGATGAAAACAAAGAAACAAAAAAATCTGGGTCTGGTACAAAATCTAAGCCCTACAAATATAATCAAGAGTTGAGCTTTTTGAAGCCAATTATTAAGCCAGGTGAAACATATGACAATAATCCAAATACAAGAGATGAAGCCCAAAGAGAAAATGAAGATCAACAAGAAAATCAGAAAGAAAAACGCTTAGAATCATCATCAAAAAAGAAAAGAGTGGATAGTGGTAGCGAATTGGATGATAAAATGATGAAACTTGTTGATCATCAATTAAACACAATTGGAAGTGATGACCGCAACTTGAATTTTTTTAAGGGTGTTCTGCCATCCCTTCGGCATTTTGATGATGATCAAATACTGGAATTCCAATCTGGGGTCATTAACCTAATACAGAGTATTAAAACTGGACGAAACTATTCGAATTGGCTTCAAAATTACAATTCACATCATCACAACTATAATAGTGGTGGTTATTATACTAGGCCTCAAGAACAATCACCGGGAGGAACGTCTAATAATAATAATACTCGGCCTCTTCCTGAAAGTTCATCGATAGTAAATACAGAAGCGTCTGCAGAAACGCCCACCCCTCTACAACCTGGAACATCGCTATTGCAGCGTGTGTCTATCTCAAGTGATGATCCAAGTGCATCACCGGCAGTATCCACAGTACAATCTCTAAGTCAATTAAGTGATTATCTGGATCTGTCAAATTTCTAAAAACATGTTCTAAATTATCATAAATATAATCAATAAATAAGAATAATAAATAATATAATTAGTTTTTCTTGCCTTATAGTTATCGCCAACTTCTCTTCAGGGCTAATGGCCTTTCTCATACATGTATCCTGTTTTCTCAAATCCGTATCCAACTTTTGGAGAAGGTAGTCAAAGGTATCTTTAGACATTCTAAAATAAGTGTAAAATTTGGTATCATCTTCTCGTAACGAGCTCATCAAAGTATGAAAAGCCCCAACACTTTGTCTTTGCCTTAAAATTGGATGCACCCAGTGTATTCTTCTTGTTTTTCTGTTTTTAGATCGACGATAATACCAGTACAAAATTAAAGTATTCACGTCCATTGTGTTTGGTAGTTACTCACAACTGAACTCAATCACGAAACAAATGTGAACATCAATTCGGATATTTTGACGAATCGCGAAGAAAACACGATTCCGTATTCAATGTGAACATCTATCCGTCAAGGCGTATCGTGTTTTATAACGAATCGTCAAAGACGTATCCCGTGTGAATGCGCCCTAATTTAAATAAAATCAATCAAAAATGTTTTGATACATTTAAGTAGATGTTTAATAACTACATTTAAATAAAGTAATAAGCAAAATTATTGAAATGAAGACGCGCAATAACATGCTACCAGCATCTTAATCTTATAAAACAATAGACGCGTCGAGGGTGACCGATAGGGTACCATTATGTAAGATAAGCTCCGCCCCATTTAGAGTATCCCTGCCTGTGCCGATACGCAGGTAAGCAGAGGTATATAAACTCGAAATAAGGGTAAACTTTCATCATTTTTACTTCTGAGCTCCTAATTACAGAATCGCTGTCCGCGGAACTTGAAAACTGGAACTTAAAATTAAATATTATTAATAAAAAGTATTATTTTTTATCAGTGAAAATGGTGAACTTTAAGGTACTTTTACATTCTTTTTATATTTCTATTTTTTTTCTGACATTATGTACTTAAGTAGGTATTTCTTTTATTTCAGAAACAGAAGGCAAGCGATGTGCCAAACAGACGTCGAGGCCGACCAGCAGGGAGGAATCGTGTGCCTCTCTCACTCGTTAGTGCTTATTCATTTCGCTTTTATTGAATACTTACATTTGTATACTATATTTGATACTTATGTACATTATGTATATATTGTATACAGGAGGAAAGACGAGCGCGTAATGCGCTTTACGAGAGAGAGCGCCGCAACGAAGCGGCAGACGCGATGGCTGAACTTTCCACTGCCGTGGGATGTGATCGTAATGTAAGTCTACGTAATGCGCATAGTGCTTATTATAGTGTAAGATATAATGGGAAGCTTACTAACAACTGTGTTTGTTACAGGACTCTAATGCGGATGTAATAACTACGGTCATCTCGCACATCCGCACAAAAAAGTCGAAACAAGCTATAGAAGACCTAAAGAGAATTAACAGAAACTTGGAATCTCAAAGTAAGTATAATTTTCTATGTTTTTTTTCAATTTTAGAGAATAATTGGACATTATTGAACGTTTTATTAATTACGGTATTTTTGTTACAGTTGTCATGCTAAGTGAACGTTTGGGTGTTAGTGCAGATAACGTGGAGCTACCAGAACAAGAGGATTTTGTAAGTTTAAGTTATAGTTGTTACCGTTCTGTATATTTGTAACCATTCAAATTCTAACAAATATCCACATTGCTTCAATGATCAAGTTACAACATTTACTTTTTATTGTAACTTACATATAATATTTAGGTATTAAGTTAAGACAAGTGTATATAGCTACTTTGTTTTATGTCACAGGCGAAAAAACGTTAAATAATGTATTTGACAATCTGTACATAACCCAAAGGTTGAATGGTAGAGAATGCTTTTAGCATTAAGTCTGCCTCTGTACATTATTTGTGCATAAATTCTTTTTTTTTTTTCAAGACGATGCCGACAACATCTGTTGTCTCAGGAGTTGGGTCCACATCGAGTGGAGAGAGCATTTCTACAGATACTGATGTGCAGTTGACTCTGGCAGACATGAGTGAGTTTAATATGATTGTTATGTACTTTGCAATAAATATCCTATTCTTCGAGTGCATATTAACCATGTTGTTTTTATATTTTTTACAGCTGAAAAGGAAAGGGATATAGTATGGAATGTCATACTAACAGAGTTCCCTAATATCACATATAATGACGTCTCTAATTAAGTAAGAGATTTTTTAAATGTTATTAACCATCGTTTTTATTTTTTTATTTATTCAAAATATTAATGAATGCCATTTTATTTACAGATACAATAAAACGGGCAAGGGGAGACGGGGAATAAATAGGGTAAAAATATGATTTATGAATGATGTAAGTATATATTTACGGCATTTATTAAAGGAATGTTTGTTATGAAAGATTTTAAAGATTGTTTTTGTTTTGTTCACAGTTAAAGAAACACAAAAGCCCCTGCCAAATGAAAAACATCATCATAATCAATTTATTGGGCCGAGAATATGACACAGAGCACGAAAGTAGAATGTCAAACTCCGGATATTACAGATATGTAAGTGAATGTGTCAATTTGAAAAAAAAAAAACAGTGCTGACGCTAAACTGTTTAGATTGATACTAAACATTTTTGGGCTTTAGATTTTATTAATTAATTGTCATTTTTTTTACAGGATGTACTGATATACGGAAGTACTGGATGGAAACATAAACCCAATGTCTGGACATTGCCATTGATATTTATTTATTTATTGCATTTTTTTGTTGTCTTAGTTTTAATATTGAATACTTTACGAAAACTATTAACTGATTCTCCTGTTTTTTATATACAGGTACCTTCATAATTTCTATGTTTTTTTTAATTTAAGAGAATAATTGGTCATTATTGAACGTTTTATTAATTACGGTGTTTCTGTTACAGTTGACATGCTGAGTGAACGTTTGGGGGTTAGTCCAGACAACGTGGAGCAACAAGATCAAGAGGAATTTGTAAGTTTAAGTGATAGTTGTTACCGTTCTGTATATTTGTAACCATTTCAATTCTAACGAACACCCAAATTGCTTCAATGATCAAGTTACATTTACTTTACCGTGGTTTTTCATTTAATATTTATTATATATTTTTGCTATCTTAGTTTTTAATATTGAAAACTTTACGAAAACTATTAACTGATTTTCCTGTTTTTTATTTACAGGTACTTACATAATCAAGCTAAATGGAACATCGTGTTAACATGGAATTCATTCATTTTTTTAGTTTATTGTTAATGTAATTATTTCATCAAGATACATTTATAAAAAATCAAGTATCTATTGTGTAATAAATATTGGATAATAAATTATATTTTATACTATCTGTAATTGTTATATCTTGAGATGTTTTTAAATATATATTTATAATAAAATAATTTTATGTAAATGATATTTTTTATTTTATTTTAAGTATCTATCTATTTAAATTTTTTATGTCTATTCTGTATAAGTCGGTAAGTATAGTATCTATTGTACTATGCTAACTAAATGAAGGTGAAAATAACAAATTGTAATTACGACTTCCGTTTCATTTATATTATTTAACAGCTTCGTCAAGCTTAAATAGGATATTTTTTTAATAGTGCTTTCCACAGTTGTGACTATTGCAAAATAATATATATAATATTAATGTACGTGTATAAGGTCAACTTACTTAACCAATAGTCAATCCAGTAGTGGACGTTTACAAGTTGATATTATGTAAGAACTATTACTGAATTGATATATTATTACCATGGATAATGGCAATTCTATGGTCCTGACTCGTATGGATGTGACTAATTTGAACCGTCAACGAAAAAACGATCACAACTTTTAGAGTTGTATACCTATATTTTAAAACCCAACACCGCTCATTTTTTATAGGTTTTAAAATAAATCGTGATAGGTATAGCATAGTGTATACGAAATACTTCTGGAATAGGAAACAAATTACGTCAAAATGACACAATTATATGTTAATTATGGTATTTAAAGAACAGAGTAATATCGTTACCTGAGTGAAACAATGTTTGCATTGTATATAAGAATGACCCATACAAATACTTATTATTCTATGTATGTATTTTCATAAAATAACAAGCAGAATATTCTTTCATAGCATATATACCGCTTTCATTTCTTTACTACTTGCACTTCGCCATTGGACTTTTTTACTTTCATAAATTTTACCTTCTTATTCATAACGAGTTAACAGTAGATTATTTTTTTGCAATTATGTTGCCTTTTTAAGGTGCTGTAGTAAACAAGGAATCCATATTTATATGTTTAATAATTTATGTTTATAAATGTATTAAAGAAGTAAACATTTCGTACAAATTCCTTTGACAATTATTATTATCATAATATTATACACAATTATAATCTCTACATCACCCAAAGATTGACTGGTAGAAAATGTTTTTAGCATTAAGTCCCCCTCTGTAGGTACATTATTTGTGCATGAAGTCTCTAAATAAATAATAAAATAAAACAATATGAGCTAAAAGATTAGCCCAAAATTGTTCATAAAACATAGCATTCCTATTGTAACAAAAGACAGAGGGCATTTGTCGGAAATCTTAAAAGTATTACGCCAAACTGCGCAGGTAGCTAATCGCGCCTAATTATTTCTAAATAGAAACAATCGCATTGTAGGTATTATGTTTCACATCTACTTAGATGTGAAACAAAATACTTATAATTAGCTTCTTACAAGGTTAACAAAACACATAGCTTGTTTGTTAACCACGCTGAAATGGAAAAAGACTGGGCATATCGCCGAAGGATTCATGATTCTGGACCCAACGAACCCTAGTGCCGATGGCCGAAAAATAATTGTTGAGACCGGTAAGCCTACTCTTTTTCTCTGAAACGAAATTCATCAATTTTGCGTTTTCTTCAATTTTATAAATTTACGGGAACTATAGGACTATTTTAATTAATTTTTGGATAAGCACAAGAAGTCCGAACGCATAGACGATTTTCGGAAACGAGTAGATTGAATTGATGTTGCTGACTCTGTATATCACCACCTTAGTTTAGATCAAAACTTCGTTTTCATGGTATTAGAGTAGACCTCCGAGTGTAGTGACGTAAATAATTTAGATTTATTATTATTTGATTAATGACTGACTACACAAATCTGGCCGCACAACTCGCAATCCCTGTAGTCGTTTTCTCTCACTCCTCTGTAATGCCGTAGTCGTACTGTAATAGGGCATATCGGTATGTCTTTCTGTTACATTTTTAGGCATAAGCTGCTGTACTGATTTATATTTTGATACAATTTGATATGGAGATAGTTTGTCCCGGGTAAGAACTTAGGATAGTTTTTACCGCGATTACCGACATCAACGCGGGCGGCGCCGCCGGTGACATCTAGTAGTTACTATTTGTTTATCTGACACGAACGTATTGCTATACGTATTGTAGGTACATACGTATTACAACTATGAATATTAACTGATAATGTCTTTTGCATGAATTGGTAAACATTTCAAGAATCAACGTGCACAGAATTTTGATATACAAAAAGCAGTAAAAGTAATATTTAATATTGGTTTTCAATTGTTTCAAAAAGACTTATTTCTTTCTGAAACATTAAGCTATTACAACTGGGTGCAATAAATTGTACTATATATATAATTGTATATTCTTATTCATTAATTAGTTGTAATTTGGCCACTATTTAAGCACATATACAGTTTTTACATTGTAAGTGGATGGCTCCTACTGTATCGTACCCATTGAAGATGATATATCTACTCTTCTTTAATATTTTATATCTTGTTTTTGCATCAGTTCTTTATTATTGTGAACAATATAATGGTGGCAGCATCTTACCTGTACATACAGTTTATAAACAAGAAACATTGGTAATTTGGAAAGAGTGGCCGCGAATTTTTATTGGCTGTTCTTTTCTCCGGCTAGTAAAGCTAGTATTATTTACGAACAGGCATTACATATATCTAAAGAATCGACTTTTCACATGAGTAGTATTTTGCTTCCCAAGTGAATATAGAATTCTTATTATTATTATTGTGTATAAAACAAATATCGGTAAGTTTATGTTTTATGTCACTATAGCCATTGTTAATAAACGTAACAAGTACTACAATACATTCATGGACCATAAATCTGCGGTAACTTGCACTTGCGATAATAATTGTGTCGCTAAAGTCATTGTACTGATTTCAATTTGACAATGCGCCCTCATAACTTTCATGTTTTAATTAATTTTTAAATTAATAAAATAAGAGCTTTTCCCGACAATGGCTACTATAGAACACATTGGCTCCAGTCGTGCTGCTAATGTGCTACCATAACAAAAAAGAGCAGCCATTTTTTCATCTAACACGGATTAGGGTTTTGTTGTCCAAATATAAAAATAGTGTAGTCAAAATTATTAATTGTTTGTTTCAGTGCCTTACCTGCAATTAACAAATTCAGTCATGGCGTATCTTATGGACGTGGATTGCTCCTGCATCTGTTGGAAGTAAACTGTTTCTCAACTCATCCGTTTTTATTACATAAATATTTTTTATATTTGTTAAGAAGTAGATTACATCTACATATCAAACTTCTTTTTTAAATATTACATAGAAAAGTATTGAGATGTTGACGATAGATGCTCCTACTTGTTCTAGCTTAAGAATTTAAATTAAAACTCATCTTGTCATCATAGATCTTGTTAATAATTAATAAAAATAATCAATAACGTTTTTTTTATATAGTGTTGTAGCAGTAACACAAATTTACTTATAGGGCTATTTAAAATATAAGTTAAAGAACTAGCCTCATAGTCATGTTTAGGGAGCGTTTAAAACGCTAAAACGTTACGTTATCGTTCTGCAAGGTACTTTTATAGTGCAAATTTGTATTGTAATAGATTTTTCGACACTGCTACAATACCAGTACTATAAAAGTAATTTTCACGCATTATTAGTGCCAATATATATATTTCATCACTCTATCGAAAATCTGCAATAACCTAAACAAAATTAAGAATTAGTAAATACACCTACTTGTATACGAAACACTTTAAGAGTAGAAAATAAATTACGACACAATAACACAAATCTCACAAGCTACGAAGCGTCAATTTTCCTTATACTTAGTTTAATTAAAATTTAATTGTGTTTAATTTACATTTTGTATTAGCTGACTAACTACTTTTTTATTTGTCAGTTTATAACTGGCTGTTTTTGCTTAAACAATTCTTTTAAAAAGTGGGCTTTACTTTGTAATAACGTAGCACCACCATTATTAGCTTGCTACGTAGTTTATAGTTATCTGTTACCTTATATGAGCTCGGTGCCGCCCGCGGAAAATTACAATTCCGTGCATCGCATCTGGAGTGTGGCTTCAGAAGTCGACCGTGCGTCTGTCGCAGACCTCAGAAACAGCGCCTTACATTCTCATACTCTGACTATGCAGCTGCGATCAGGCGCGCACGGAGATGCACCTTAAATGTCGGTACTTGAGTCCTATGATGTAGGTATGACTAAAAAAACAGAGATCAAGCTAAAGCTAGCAAATTTATAGGAGTATTAATTAAAAAAAAAAAAATAAGCTGCATAATCGTTATCTGTTCATTCAGTTTTGCGTCAAACTTTGGTGGTTGACGCAAAACTAAAGCGCAAACGAAAAAACATGAAATATAAACCATGGTTTCGGATTCATTGATTATATAAATTTATATAGGTTATCTTTTTAAATATTAATATACAAACACAGTCACAGCTACCGCTATAAGTACCTAGAGATTATATACAAAATTATCACTCACAACTCAATAAACTGCACGAGTAGGTAACGCCAAAGACCGAATTTCCGTCACTTTTTTAGAAACAATATTATGTATATATTATTACTGACTCACTGACTGACTATTTACTTTCCTACTGTTAAAAAAAAGAATTGCGAAAATAAATCCTCAAACTACTAAAACTACACAACTGCTCCCGCCATTCCAATCTTCTGCATAGCCAAACAATCAAAACATTATACAAATAATTAGGTCCGTTAATCAACGAACTGTCGAATGTAAAACTAGGAAAATATCACGATAACAGTGAACAGGAAAAATGCTCGGGTGTGCAAACAAACTGAAAACAAAATTGACAAAAGTAAGGATTGCAGCATTCGCTGTGCAACCCCGGCCAATCTGTTTACACGATCCACAAATACAATGGGAATAACATTTGAAATATTTATTTTGTTATGTACCTACTTAACTATGTTCATTCATTTCGGTAGCTCTGAATGGTCAAAATTAATAGTTTTGATTTCAAAAGGTTTTTATTATAAAACCCCTACAGCTAAGCTCAACGCCTTGTATTAGGAGTGAGTTCACGTCGGTAGAATAATGGGTAGGATTTGAACCTCACGCTGCCTTAACCTCTTTTAAAATACACATAACTTAGGTAATATACGTATACGTTAATGTATGGTACCTACGGATACCTATATTAATACCCAGTCATTTTAGCATGACATCAAGCATCAACACAGAAATCAGAACAAGAATAATAAGCTGAATAACTTTATTTTAGCGTTCTAAAAGTTGTCTCAAAATTCTCATAAAATCGCGCGTCTGGGTCATAAGTTATTCAAGTTCAAAGCTAAAAAAATAGTAATTCGCAATATTCTCGGTTTCTATTACTCCTATGATGTTTCCATCTATAATTACAACAAACATTGTTTCATATGATCTGCCATTTCGGCGATAGAAGGCAGTTTACGGTAAAGCAAGATCAACCATGACTGGGCGTTGATTATCTTAAAAATAATTGAAACAAGCAAGGAAATTGACTTATAATTAAAGAAACAATGTTCACCCGTTTAGGAGCTGCCACGAAATAGACAGACATACAGAAACAAACACAGGGAGAGTTAGAGAAATACACTTCTCTTTTGTGTCAAGGGTTAAAAATGGCTTGCCTTGCAATGTATTATGAGGATTACCTCAAACTACATTTTCTTAAATAAATATGCCTAAGGAAAATAATTTATTTGACAATCTGTACATAACCCAAAAATTGAATGATAGAGAATGCTTTTATCATTAAGTCTGCCTCTGTACATTATTTGTGCAGAAAGTCTTATTTTTTTTTTAAAGTTATCTAGCAATGTGGGATTGAGTCCCAAATGACTACCAATCTTGTTAACCCCTCCAGCTAAGCTCAAAGGTGTGTCAAGGTGTTAGGAGCGGGTTCACGTCGGTAGTATAATTGCGAGACCTTAGCCATTAGGGTACCGCCACTTCAATAATCATCAAATAACGAGTATTTCAGCAAAATAATAATACAAAAAATATGAGCTAAAAGATTACCCCAAAACTGTTCATAAAGGATTCACATTGTTTCACATGACTAAGTGTCATGTCCTCCAACCATCCAACAAAGAATCAAAGTTACCGACATAGCTTGTTGGTTAACCACGGTGAAATGGAAAAAGGCTGGGCGTATCGCCGAGGGATTCATGGCCGCTGGAGCCAACGAGTCCTAGTTCCGATGACCGAAAAATAGTTCGTGATGTCAATAAGGAGAGAATTATGTCTTCATTTTGGCTAATTTATTATTGATTGATTGATGACTGATTAATCAAATCCATCACTGTAATGCCGTAGTCAAGAATATCCAAACTTATATTATAAATGTCTTTCTGTGATATTTTTACGCTTAAACGATATGATCTCCTCATGTTTGTCCCGGGAAAGAAGCAACGCAGGCGATATCTAGAAGGTAATATTTGTTTATTTTTTATCTGACACGGTAATATTACTTTGCTTTTTATATTTATTTATAAACCTACTTATTACATATATACATATATCAACTGAAAATGTATTTTGCATGAGTTGGTAAGCATTTTGTATGATGAATGTAAGGCGCTGTTTCTGAGGTCTGCGACAGACGCACGGTCGACTTCTGAAGCCACACTCCAGATGCGATGCACGGAATTGTAATTTTCCGCGGGCGGCACCGAGCTCATACAAGGTAACAGATAACTATAAACTACGTAGCAAGCTAATAATGGTGGTGCTACGTTATTACAGAGTAAAGCCCACTTTTTAAAAGAATTGTTTAAGCAAAAACAGCCAGTTATAAACTGACAAATAAAAAAACTAATCGGGATCCGGGTGTTAGTCAGCTAATACAAAATGTAAATTAAACCCAATTAAATTTTAATGAAATTAAGTATAAGTAAAAGTGACGCAATTTTGTTAAGGTTATTGCAGATTTTCAGAACTTTAAAAAAGTGCCACTAGTAATGCGTAAAAATTACTTTTATAGTACTAGTATTGTAGCAGAGTTGAAAAATCTATTACAATACAAATTTGCACTATAAAAGTACCTTGCACAACGATAACGTAACGTTTTAGCGTTTTAAACGCTCCCTAAACATGACTATGAGGCTAGTTCTTTAACTTATATTTTAAATAGTCCTATAAATGAATTTGTGTTACTACTACAAGACTATATAAAAGCACTAAAATCTATAATAAATATGACACATGGTTCTGCACAACATATTTGTTTTGTATCTCAACAGGGATGTATCACAAGATATTTTAATAATCAATATTTCTTATAAACGTTATTAATTATTTTTATTAATTAATAACAAGATCTATGATGACAAGATGAGTTTTAATTTATATTCTTAAGCTAGAACAAGTAGGAGCATCTATCGTCAACATCTCAATACTTATCTATGTAATATTTAAAAAAGAAGTTTAATATGTAGATGTAATCTACTACTTAACAAACATAGAAAATATATAAGTAATAAAAACGGATGAGTTGAGAAACAGATTACTTCCCGCAGATGCAGAAGAAATCCACGTCCATAAGATACGCCTTGACTGAATTTATTAATTGCAGGTAATATTATAATAATATTAGTATAGTAATAATATTATAATTCAAAAATGAATACGTCAAAATTTGTTTAAAATTTTGACTTATTCATTTTTGAATTATAAGTAATAATTTTGACTACACTATTTTTATATTTGGACAAAACCCTAATCCGTGTTAGATGAAAAAATGGTTTGCTCTTTTTTGTCATGGTAGCACATTAGCAGCACGACTGGAGCCAATGTGTTCTATAGTAGCCATTGTCGGGAAAAGCTCTTATTTTATTAATTTAAAAATTAATTAAAACATGAAAGTTATGAGGGCGCATTGTCAAATTTGAAATCAGTATAATGACTTTAGCGACACAATTATTTTCGCAAGTGCAAGTTACCGTAGATTTATGGTCCATGAATGTATTGTAGTACTTGTTACGTTTATTAACAATGGCTATAGTGACATAAAACATAAACTTACCGATATTTGTTTTATACACAATAATAATAATAATAAGAATTCTTTATTCACTTGGGAAGCAAAATACTACTCATGTGAAAAGTTGATTCTTTACATAAATGTAATGCCTGTTCGTAAATAATACTAGCTTTACTAGCCGGAGAAAAGAACAGGCAATAAAAATTCGCGGCCACTCTTTCCAAATTACCAATGTTTAAAATGTTTCTTGTTTATAAACTGTATGTACAGGTAAGATGCTGCCACCATTATATTGTTCACAATAATAAAGGACTGATGCAAAAACAAGATATAAAATATTAAAAGAAGAGTAGATATATCATCTTCAATGGGTACGATACAGTAGGAGCATCCACTTACAATGTAAAAACTGTATATGTGCTTATATAGTGGCCAAATTACTGCTAATTAATGAATAAGAATATACAATTATATATATAATACAATTTATTGCACCCAGTTGTAATAGCTAATTTTTAGAAAGAAATAAGTCTTTAAGAAACAAATGAAAACCATGATTAAATATTACTTTTACTGCTTTTGTATATCAAAATACTGTGCACGTTGATTCTTGAAATGTTTACCAATTCATGCAAAAGACATTATCAGTTAATATTCATAGTTGTAATACGTATGTACCCACAATACGTATAGTAATACGTTCGTGTCAGATAAACAAATAGTAACTACTAGATGTCAACGGCGGCGCCGCCGCCCGCGTTGACGTCGGTAATCGCGGTAAAAACTATCCTAAGTTCTTACCCGGGACAAACTACCTCCATATCAAATTGTATCAAAATATAAATCAGTTCAGCAGCTTATGCCTAACAATGTAACAGAAAGACATACCGAAATGCCGTATTCTTGACTACGGCATTACAGGGGAGTGAGAGAAAACGACTGCAGGGATTGCGAGTTGTGCGGCCGGATTTGTTTAGTCAGTCATTAATCAAATAATAATAAATCTAAATTATTTACGTCACTACACTCGGAGGTCTACTCTAATACCATAAAAACGAAGTTTTGATCTAAACTAAGGTGGTGATATACAGAGTCAGCAACATCAATTCAATCTACTCGTTTCCGAAAATCGTCTATGGGTTCGGACTTCTTGTGCTTATCCAAAAATTACTTAAAATAGTCCTATAGTTCCCGTAAATTTATAAAATTGAAGAAAACGCAAAATTGATGATTTCGTTTCAGAGAAAAAGAGTAGGCTTACCGGTCTCAACAATTATTTTTCGGCCATCGGCACTAGGGTTCGTTGGGTACAGAATCATGAATCCTTCGGTGATATGCCCAGTCTTTTTCCATTTCAGCGTGGTTAACAAACAAGCTATGTCGGTAACTTTGATTTTAAGTTGGATGGTCGGAGGACATAAAATAAATAAATGAATAAATAAATAAAAAATGATTTATTCACTTAGGAAGGAAAATACTACACTTGTGAAAAGTCGATTCTACATTTACTGGTAATGCCTGTTCGCAAACAATAGGTAAAGCCCGATAAAGGACAGGCAATAAAAACTCGTGGCCACTCTTTTCAAATTGCCAATGTTTACAATGTTTCTCTGTTTATAAACTGTGTTGGGGTTTTATCCCAACAGTGATTGTTTGTTGTTTGTTAGTGATAAGCCGAAGCTCGTAAAACGATCTTCGTATGTCTTGTTCTTCTCTCCGTTGAATTCCTTAACTATTTCCCAATGTAAAGAATCAACTGTTGACCAACGTGTTTGTAAACTATGTAGGGCGTCTTGAAACTCCCACTTTTCCGATATAAAATCGACTTGTATATTTGCTGCTGTTCTCATAAATGCTTGAAAGTTAACTAACTGGTTTCTTAGCATGTCGTCCAATTTGCTGTTGCATCCCGTATCTTTCTTCGGGGTGGGTGCACCCCGCAGTTGTTGTTCGCCGTCGTTGTTACCTTGAATCTCGTGCCGACGGCTTTTTTCCTCTTGCTCAGTCTCTACTTGTTCTGGTTCAATCGCACTACTATGTTGATAGGTTGTACCGCTCACAGAAGGTTGTTGAACCGTAGGCTCTTCTGAGAACCGTGCCGGCGGCTGCGGCTCCGACAGTTGCCTATGTTGTGTCAGGATAAGTTGTTTGACTTCCTCACAGCTCCGAAGAGTTATCTTGTACAAATCGCTTGTAAAGTAAGGATGGTTAGAGTCTACCTTTTCCGATAGGGTTTCATGGTTTAGCTGGAAATCGTTCCAAAAATTTTCCAGCATCTGCATGCGTCGCTTGAAGTAATCTGTGTTCTTCCTGTCCCAGCCATCTTTCTTGATGTTGATGCCAATCTTCGTTATGCTGTCGTAGAGAACGCGTTGATTTTCGTAAATATCTGCTGACGACATCTTGTTGTTTGCTTGTTAGATCTCGAACTCAGATGTGAGAGTGAGCTGCTTTTCCACTCTTCTGGTTCCGGTTTTGCTCGAAGGACCAAATGTTGGGGTTTTATCCCAACAGTGATTGTTTGTTGTTTGTTAGTGATAAGCCGAAGCTCGTAAAATGTTTGTTTGTTGAAATGAGTAGACGTGTAACACGGTAAACAGGTTTATTGCTACTAAATTATTATTGTATAATATAAAAATACTTAGTTCTAAAATGCTGAGCGTTGTTACTGTAATTGGACCAACTTACGCAGGTGTGACGTATGTGTAAAAGGTACGGTGTAACTCGTACAAACTGTATATGCAGGTAAGGTGCTGCCACCATTATATTATACACCATATTAGAGTACTGATGCAAAAAAAGAGGTCAATAATATTACGAGATCGGATACATCAGCCTCAATGGGCACAACATAGTAGGAGCATCCACTTACGATGTAAAAACTTTATGTGCTTAGATATTGGCCAATTTACTGCTACTTAATGAATAATTATACGGTTTTACAAAGGAAAGAAAAGAATGGCCGTAATTTATCACGCAGAATCTTTACTTACAAAAGTAAATCGTTTTCTTAACTAGTACCTAAGTAACATTTCAGAGATTTATTTATTTATTTATTTATTCACTTTGTGCAGTACAAACTTACAGTAAATATACCAAGTCGTTTGCATGCATAATACAGATTATAATTATACTTAACAACATTTCAAATAATTATAATAATAAATAAATATGTCAAATTACTCTTACTTACAATATAAAATAAAATGTCAAAATTAAAATAAATCATCAACGATGTCATTGTAATATGTAATTTAATTATTGTGTTATTACTATTTAGGAGCCTAGGTAAGACTCTACCAACAGATAACAAAATAAGTCCATTTAAAGTAAGTGTAAATGTCATCGTTTATGAATTAATGTAACATTATCAAACTGTGACAACAATATTCACCTAGTAAAATGCAATAAACTATACAACACGATACATTAATAGGGAGCAACGAACCACATCCATTTATCTTTATCAGTTAAATAATCATCGATTGAATAGTAAGCTCTTTGTATAAGATGTCTCTTGACTACATTCTTAAATTTATTTACGGGTAGACTCGATATGCTGACTGGGATTTTATTGAAAAATTTTACACCTAGTCCCATGAATGAGTTATGAGTTTTATGAAGCCTATGATATTGTCCTACCAAATTGTCCTTATTTCTTGTATTCACAGAGTGAATATCACTATTTTTGTTATATAAATGTAAGTTTTGTTTTACAAACATGCTACGACTCGGTGCGGACCCAACTCCTGAGTCAACAGATGTTGTCGGCTTCGTCTTGATAAAAAAAAAAGAATTTATGCACAAATAACTAAATACTAAAAGCATTCTCTACCATTCAACCTTTCGGTTATGTACAGATTGTCAAATACATTTATTTAACGTTTTTTCGCCTGTGACATAAAACAAAAGCAGCTATATACGCTTGTCTTAACTTATTACCTAAATATTATTATGTAAGTTACAATAAAAAGTAAATGTGGTAACTTGACCATTGAAGCAATTTGGATATTTGGTAGAATTTAAATGGTTACAAATATACAGAACGGTAACAACTATCACTTATACTTACAAAATCCTCTTGTTCTGGTTGCTCCACGTTATCTGCACTAACACCCAAACGTTCACTTAGCATGACAACTGTAACAAAAACACCGTAATTAATAAAACGTTCAATAATGCCCAATTATTCTCTAAAATTGAAAAAAACATAGAAAATTGTACTTACTTTGAGATTCTATTAATTCTCTTTAGGTCTTCTATCGGTTGTTCCGACTTTTTTGTGCGGATGTACGAGATGACTGCAGTTATAACATCCGCATTAGAGCTCTGTAACAAACACAATTGTTAGTAAGCTTCACATATCAACCCATAAGATGGCTCACTGCTGGGCACGGGTCTCCCCAGTAGAACCTACTAGTATGTAGATCCTGGGGGTAATTGCCATAATCGCCACGCTTGGCGAGCGGGTTGGCGATCGCAGTAAGGCTTTAAGTACGCAGAGGACGCTGCTGCCCGTCCTCCGGGGTGAAATCCCTTAGTCGCCTTGACGACACCCACGGATAGAGATGGGGTGGTACTATTCTTAAGCCGGCACCACACGGCACATTATATCTTAATAAAAGAAATACCTACTTTAAGTACATAATGTCAGAAAACAAATTGAAATATAAAGAGAAAGTAAAAGTACCTTGGAGTTCACCATTTTCGCAGATAAATAAATACCTTTTATTAATAAAATTTAATTTTATAACTCGGACAGGCATTCTGTAACTAGGAGCTCAGAAGTAATAATGATGAAAGTTTACCCTTATTTTGAGTTTATATACCTCTGCTTACCTGCGCATGGGCACGGGCAGGGATACTCTTAATGGGGTGGAGCTTATCTTACATAATGGTACTCTATTGGTCACCCTCGACGCGTCTATTGTTTTATAAGATTAATATGCTGGTAGCAAGTTATTGCGCCTCTTCATTTCAATAATTTTGCTTATTACTTTATTTAAATGTAGTTATTAAACATCTACTTAAATGTATCAAAACACTTTTGATTGATTTTATTTAAATTATATTATGCCATGCATAGAGTATGTAGCGAGACTGCTACAATGATCCTACGCCGTAATACGCGCTACGGCTTCCGTCCGTATCATGCAATTTATTGGACCTAGTTGTAAGCTTAATGTTTTAGAAAGAAATGAGTCTCTGAGAAAGAAAGGAAAAACAATGTTAAAATTTACTTTTACTGATTTTTGTACATCAAAATACTGAGCACGTTGATTCTTGAAATGCTTACCAATTCATGCAAAATACATTTTCTGTTGATATATGTATATATGTAATACGTAGGTTTATAAATAAATATGATAAGCAATGTAATATTACCGTGTCAGACAAAAAATAAACAAATATTACCTTCTAGATATCGCCTGCGTCGCTTCTTTGCTTGCGGGACAAACATGAGGAGATCATATCGTTTAAGCGTAAAAATATCACAGAAAGACTTTTATAATATAAGTTTGGATATTCTTGACTACGGCATTACAGGGGAACGAGAGAAACGACTACAGGGAATGTGAGTTGTGCGGGTGGATTTGATTAATCAGTCATCAATGAATCAATAATAAATTACCAAAAATGAAGACATAATTCTCTCCTTATTGACGTCACGAACTATTTTTCGGTCATCGGAACTAGGACTCGTTGGCTCCAGCGGCCATGAATTCTTCGGCGATATGCCCAGCCTTTTTCCATTTCACCGTGGTTAACCAACAAGCTATGTCGGTAACTTTGATTCTTTGTTGGATGGTTGGAGGACATGACACTTAGTCATGTGAAACAATGTGAATCCTTTATGAACAGTTTTGGGGTAATCTTTTAGCTCATATTTTTTGTATAATTTTTTTGCTGAAATACTCGTTATTTGATTATTATTGAAGCGGCGGTAGCCTAATGGCTAAGATCTCGCAATTATACTACCGACGTAAACCCACTCCTAACACCTTGACACACCTTTGAGCTTAGCTGGAGGGGTTAACAAGATTGCTAGTAATTTGGGACTCATGGATATTTCTTACATTTGGTAAACTAAATTTAATACATTTGGTTATTTTAGAATTTAAAAGCAAGTTATTTGATGTAAACCAGTCAAGAACTAATGCGAGGGACCTGTTTACTTCGTCAGAGTAATCATTTTTACGATTGGTTTTGAATATAAGAGAAGTGTCATCAGCAAATAGAACAATATCGCATTGGTTACTGGTAAAAAATGGCAGATCGTTTATATACACCAAAAATAGAAAAGGACCCAGAATTGATCCTTGTGGCACGCCCATACTCACTGTTGATCCGGACGACCTTATTCCGTTAATGTCTACATACTGCATTCGCTCACTAAGATAAGAAGCAACAAGATTAAGCGCTGTACCCGTAATGCCGTAATGCCTAAGTTTCAGCAGAAGTGTAGTATGCACCACACAATCAAATGCTTTTGAGAGGTCGCAGAAAACACCAACGGCGTCCTGCGAGTTTTCCCAGGCACTATATATGTGTTTTAGTAGTTTAGAGCCTGCATCTACTGTCGAACGACCCTTTGTGAGTCCATATTGTTCGCTATGCAGTAGATTATTAGATTTAAAATGTGTTTCTAACTGCATTAGTATGGCCTTTTCAAAGATTTTACTAATAGCTGGTAAAATAGAAATAGGTCTAAAATTACTAGGGTCGCTTTTTGAACCGGCTTTAAACAAAGGGATTACTTTACTGTGTTTCATTAAATCAGGAAACACGCCGGTATCAACACATCGATTAAATATTGTAGCGAAATGTGGTGCTATTTTAATTATAATGCAATTAATTAATTTAACAGAAAAACCCCATAAGTCTGCTGTCTTTTTGCAATTAATTGACTTAAATATTTTTATTATGTCATGGGAGTTTATAAAATTGAAACTAAATGGTACAGTACACTCTTTCACACTGCTTCTTACAAGTGATTGGGCTTTAGCCGGACATGAATTTAAGGAGCTGGTTGTATTTATAGGTATTTCAGCAAAGAAATTATTAAATGTTTGCGCTAGATCTAAATTGTTTGTTACAATTTTATTACCAACACATAATTCAAAATTATGATCGCGTGGCTTGGCCCGCCCAGCTTCAGCATTGATTATGTTCCAAGTGGCTTTAATTGTATTCTCTGCTTGTTTAATATTTCTACCTAAATGTAAAGACTTGGCAGCAGCACAAGTCTTTTTAAATATTTTGGAATAATTTTTAACATATTGAACAAACTTAGGGTCAAAATTATATTGCTTCATACCATACAATTCATACAACTTAGCTCTACTTATTTGTATGCCAGTTGTTGCCCAATCACAAAAACTAATTTTTCGATTTTTATAAAAAGTCTTAGTTGTGAAAATATTATTAAATTCATATTTGATAATGTTAAATAAAGACGCGTAAAGGTAGTTCGGATCATCCTGACTAAAATCTATATTAGCAATACGGACAGAAACATTTGTATTAAATTTGTTTAGGCGGACTGTACTCATTGGCCTACATGTGATCTTGTTTACTTTAGCCACTGTATGAATAGGAAAAGTGACTTTCTGTCCACAGTGATCGGAAGTTAAATCACTCAATATGACATCATTATAATAGCTACAGTTGCAAAAAATATTATCTAAGCATGTGGCAGAATGTGATGTGATCCTTGTTGGTGCACTAAACAAATTCTTCAAATTAAATGAGTTAAATAAAGTACATAATCTAATACACATAGGTGACTGTTCAAGTATATTAACGTTGAAATCGCCACAAACTACTACATGCTTTTTACCATAACTAAGAACTTTTAGTACATCCTCCATTATAGTCTCGAATAAATTAAAGTCACTCTGTGGTGGACGGTAGACACAAACAACAATATGCTCCTTTAATTCTACACAAGAGAGTTCTACAGTACGCTTGACAGAACGAGCTACAATATCTTTACGTTCTTTACTATTCTCACTATTAGAAACAAAAATCATAGAGCCACCATGTATAGCCTTCTTCCTTAAGAACATGCTACCATACCATATGTTCATTATTAAAAATCAGTTCATGATTTTTTAACCAGTGTTCTGTGACACAAAAAATATCAACATGGTGGGTCTTTAAAAATAATTCTATTTCCTGAATCTTGCCAGATAAGCCCTGAATATTTTGATGTACTATGGTTAGACCATATGTTTGCTTATCTGTTGTCTCATTAACTAGTTTAAACTAGGAGTTTCATTAATGATCCTAGAAGAATTGGTAGAACTAACTGATTGCTGTGATACACTAATTGTACCAAGGTCAGCATATATATTAAATGCTAACAATTTAGCAATCTGTCGCTTAAATATAGTAGACAAATACATAGTATTTTTTGTTAAAATAAAGTTACGAATAAATTTATTCGTGTCGAAAAATAGTATAAACTTAACATACTTATATGTTGCGTTGTAAAGTAACAAGTTCAAGCTCTGTATGTGCTTGTTGTGTATATCAGATACTGACTGTGAGTAAGGCAGACCACATATAATAAATTTACAATCTACTTTTTCATTAATGGATATCATAGACTCTGTTAAATGAATTATATCTCTCTTGGTGACTGAGAAGCTGTCACCATATAATACTATGACTGTTGATTGATCATCTAAACTAATACTTTGTAATTTACTAATTATACTACTAAGCTTGGCTCCCGGTGAACAATAATTTGTAACCATATAATTTGAATAACCCTTAATTAATTTTCCAAAATCTATTCCTAACTGGTCGGAAAAAATTACAACTCTTTTCTCTGTAACAGGATTAGCTAAAGGTTGTTGAGTATTTAACAATCCACAGTCACAATCAGACTCACTGTTAGTACTGTTCTGCAAACATGATGTTTTTGTTAGTATATTTACATTGTTTGTCAGTGTAACAGACTGTGGTAGCGAGCAGTTATAGCAAAGGTTGTTTATGATAAGAGAAGTTAATTGATCCATATTCTCTCTTGCTACTTGGGCTACTTCCTCATACTTAAGAATCTACTGTTGAGTTTCTGTTTCGTGTTTAAGTATGAGTGATGACAGACGAGAGTGTAAGTTTGTGATTTGAGCATTGAGCTCCTGAGTATGTTGGTCATACATCAATCTGCTGGCAACTATTTGTTCATGACAGGAATCCAACTGTGACCGTAGTTTTTCTTGTTTATTTAATGACTCGGATTAGCTCTTAAACAATGTTGAAAGTTTTCCAAACCGTCTACATTTAACTTCAAGATTCTTAATTATTTTATTTTATTTTGAATATTTCCTACGTTTTTTATGGCTAAGTAACTTAAACTTATTTACACATTTAGCACCTAAGAGTTCACTAAATAGATTTTGAGTTGCTTGACTGTTTGTCGCCTGTATTGTTTCTTCTAAAGAATTAATGGCCATATGAGCCTCTTGAAGTTGGTGTTCCAATTCTGCATTATGGCTCAGAGAGCTTGTATAGATGTCACTGCAGTTACTAAAACTTTTCACTTCTGCTTCGAGACGATCACGCTGGTCTTTGATATCCAAGTTTTCGAAGTGCATGTCTATCAATTATTTTTTTAGTTCACCTACTTTCTCATTGATCCTCACAATTTCCTCTTCACAATCAGAGCGCTCTGTCAATAGCTGCATGTTGTCTTCTTTGCATTTTTTCAACTCAAGCAACGCTAACTTCAGCTTGTTTTTCATATCCCTAGCTGTTGCCTTACGGGTCATGATGTGAGTACTCATAGTCACAGCTGTGACGTTTTGAACGTTTTGTTAACGTTTGTTGACATCTAAGTAGATGTGAAACAAAATACCTACAATGCGATTGTTTCTATTTAGAAATAATCGCAATTAGCTACCTGCGCAGTTTGGCGTAAACCTTTAAGATTTCCGACAAATGCCCTTTGTCTTTTGTTACAATATGAATGCTATGTGAATCCTCTATGATCAATTTTGGGCTTATCTTTTAGCTCATATTTTTTACACGACTGTAAGGAAGGGTTATGTTTTTCGCGCGTATCTTGTATTTATGTAATATTCTTTTTTTATTTTATTATTTATTTAGAGACTTCATGCACAAGTAATGTACTTATTGCTACGGGGGACTTAATGCTAAAAACATTCTCTACCAGTCAACCTTTGGGTGATGTAGAGATTACAATTGTGTATAATATTATGTTAATAATAATTCTCAAAGGAATTTTTACGAGCTGTTTACTTCTCTAATACATTTATAAACAAAAATTAAACATATAGATATGGATTTCTTGTTTACTACAGCACCTTAAAAAAGCAAAATAATTGCAAAAAAATAATCTACTGTTATGAATAAGAAGGTAAAATTTATGAAAGTAAAAAAAGTACAATGGGCGAAGTGCAAGTAGTAAAGAAATGAAAGCGGTATATAGGCTATGAAAGAATATTCTGCTTGTTATTTTATGAAAATACATACATAGAATAATAAGTATTTGTATGGGTCATTCTTATTACACAATAGATACTTGATTTTTTTATAAATGTATCTTGATGAAATAATTACATTAACAATAAACTAAAAAAATGAATGAATTCCATGTTAACACGATGTTCCATTTATTATATTATTAAACTCACTCATGTCTGCCAGAGTCAACTGCACATCAGTATCTGTAGAAATGCTACGACTCGATGTGGACCCAACTCCTGAGACAACAGATGTTGTCGGCATCGTCTTGAAAAAAAAAAAAGAATTTATGCACAAATAATGTACAGAGGCAGACTTAATGCTAAAAGCATTCTCTACCATTCAACCTTTGGGTTATGTACAGATTGTCAAATACATTATTTAACGTTTTTTCGCCTGTGACATAAAACAAAGCAGCTATATACACTTGTCTTAACTTAATACCTAAATATTATATGTAAGTTACAATAAAAAGTAAATGTTGTAACTTGATCATTGAAGCAATTTGGAAATTTGTTACAATTTGAATGGTTACAAATATACAGAACGGTAACAACTATCACTTAAACTTACAAAATCCTCTTGTTCTGGTTGCTCCATGTTATCTGCACTAACACCCAAACGTTCACTTAGCATGACAACTGTAACAAAAATACCGTAATTAATAAAACGTTCAATAATGTCCAATAATTCTCTAAAATTGAAAAAAACATAGAAAATTATACGTACTTTGAGATTCCAAGTTTCTATTAATTCTCTTTAGGTCTTCTATCGGTTGTTCCGACTTTTTTGTGCGGATGTGCGAGAGGACTGTAGTTATTACATCCGCATTAGAGCTCTGTAACAAACACAATTGTTAGTAAGCTTCACATTATATCTGACACTATAATAAACACTATGCGCATTACGTAGACTTACATTAGGATCACAGCCTACGGTAGTAGTAAGTTGAGCCATTTTGAATAAATAAAACAATAAAAACGATGTCAATAACATTTAAAAAATCTCTCACCTAATTAGAGACGTCATTATATAGATATTAGGGAACTCTGTTAGTATGACATTCCATACTATATCCTTTTCCGTATCAGCTGTAAAAAATATAAAAACAACATGGTTAATATGCACTCGACGAATAGGATAATTATTGCAAAGTACATAACAGTCATATTAAACTCACTCATGTCTGCCAGAGTCAACTGCACATCAGTATCTGTAGAAATGCTACGACTCGATGTGGACCCAACTCCTGAGACAACAGATGTTGTCGGCATCGTCTTGAAAAAAAAAAAAGAATTTATGCACAAATAATGTACAGAGGCAGACTTAATGCTAAAAGCATTCTCTACCATTCAACCTTTGGGTTATGTACAGATTGTCAAATACATTATTTAACGTTTTTTCGCCTGTGACATAAAACAAAGCAGCTATATACACTTGTCTTAACTTAATACCTAAATATTATATGTAAGTTACAATAAAAAGTAAATGTTGTAACTTGATCATTGAAGCAATTTGGAAATTTGTTACAATTTGAATGGTTACAAATATACAGAACGGTAACAACTATCACTTAAACATACAAAATCCTCTTGTTCTGGTTGCTCCATGTTATCTGCACTAACACCCAAACGTTCACTTAGCATGACAACTGTAACAAAAATACCGTAATTAATAAAACGTTCAATAATGTCCAATTATTCTCTAAAATTGAAAAAAAACATAGAAAATTATACTTACTTTGAGATTCCAAGTTTCTATTAATTCTCTTTAGGTCTTCTATCGGTTGTTCCGACTTTTTTGTGCGGATGTGCGAGAGGACTGTAGTTATTACATCCGCATTAGAGCTCTGTAACAAACACAATTGTTAGTAAGCTTCACATTATATCTTACACTATAATAAACACTATGCGCATTACGTAGACTTACATTAGGATCACAGCCTACGGTAGTAGTAAGTTGAGCCATTTTGAATAAATAAAACAATAAAAACGATGTCAATAACATTTAAAAAATCTCTCACCTAATTAGAGACGTCATTATAGTTGATATTAGGGAACTCTGTTAGTATGACATTCCATACTATATCCTTTTCCGTATCAGCTGTAAAAAATATAAAAACAACATGGTTAATATGCACTCGACGAATAGGATAATTATTGCAAAGTACATAACAGTCATATTAAACTCACTCATGTCTGCCAGAGTCAACTGCACATCAGTATCTGTAGAAATGCTACGACTCGATGTGGACCCAACTCCTGAGACAACAGATGTTGTCGGCATCGTCTTGAAAAAAAAAAAAGAATTTATGCACAAATAATGTACAGAGGCAGACTTAATGCTAAAAGCATTCTCTACCATTCAACCTTTGGGTTATGTACAGATTGTCAAATACATTATTTAACGTTTTTTCGCCTGTGACATAAAACAAAGCAGCTATATACACTTGTCTTAACTTAATATCTAAATATTATATGTAAGTTACAATAAAAAGTAAATGTTGTAACTTGATCATTGAAGCAATTTGGAAATTTGTTACAATTTGAATGGTTACAAATATACAGAACGGTAACAACTATCACTTAAACTTACAAAATCCTCTTGTTCTGGTTGCTCCATGTTATCTGCACTAACACCCAAACGTTCACTTAGCATGACAACTGTAACAAAAATACCGTATTTAATAAAACGTTCAATATTGTCCAATTATTCTCTAAAATTGAAAAAAACATAGAAAATTATACTTACTTTGAGATTCCAAGTTTCTATTAATTCTCTTTAGGTCTTCTATCGGTTGTTCCGACTTTTTTGTGCGGATGTGCGAGAGGACTGCAGTTATTACATCCGCATTAGAGCTCTGTAACAAACACAATTGTTAGTAAGCTTCACATTATATCTTACACTATAATAAAAACTATGCGCATTACGTAGACTTGCATTAGGATCACAGCCTACGGTAGTAGTAAGTTGAGCCATTTTGAATAAATAAAACAATAAAAACGATGTCAATAACATTTAAAAAATCTCTCACCTAATTAGAGACGTCATTATATAGATATTAGGGAACTCTGTTAGTATGACATTCCATACTATATCCTTTTCCGTATCAGCTGTAAAAAATATAAAAACAACATGGTTATTATGCACTCGACGAATAGGATAATTATTGCAAAGTACATAACAGTCATATTAAACTCACTCATGTCTGCCAGAGTCAACTGCACATCAGTATCTGTAGAAATGCTACGACTCGATGTGGACCCAACTCCTGAGACAACAGATGTTGTCGGCATCGTCTTGAAAAAAAAAAAAGAATTTATGCACAAATAATGTACAGAGGCAGACTTAATGCTAAAAGCATTCTCTACCATTCAACCTTTGGGTTATGTACAGATTGTCAAATACATTATTTAATGTTTTTTCGCCTGTGACATAAAACAAAGCAGCTATATACACTTGTCTTAACTTAATACCTAAATATTATATGTAAGTTACAATAAAAAGTAAATGTTGTAACTTGATCATTGAAGCAATTTGGAAATTTGTTACAATTTGAATGGTTACAAATATACAGAACGGTAACAACTATTACTTAAACTTACAAAATCCTCTTGTTCTGGTTGCTCCATGTTATCTGCACTAACACCCAAACGTTCACTTAGCATGACAACTGTAACAAAAATACCGTAATTAATAAAACGTTCAATAATGTCCAATTATTCTCTAAAATTGAAAAAAACATAGAAAATTATACTTACTTTGAGATTCCAAGTTTCTATTAATTCTCTTTAGGTCTCCTATCGGTTGTTCCGACTTTTTTGTGCGGATGTGCGAGAGGACTGTAGTTATTACATCCGCATTAGAGCTCTGTAACAAACACAATTGTTAGTAAGCTTCACATTATATCTTACACTATAATAAACACTATGCGCATTACGTAGACTTACATTAGGATCACAGCCTACGGTAGTAGTAAGTTGAGCCATTTTGAATAAATAAAACAATAAAAACGATGTCAATAACATTTAAAAAATCTCTCACCTAATTAGAGACGTCATTATAGTTGATATTAGGGAACTCTGTTAGTATGACATTCCATACTATATCCTTTTCCGTATCAGCTGTAAAAAATATAAAAACAACATGGTTAATATGCACTCGACGAATAGGATAATTATTGCAAAGTACATAACAGTCATATTAAACTCACTCATGTCTGCCAGAGTCAACTGCACATCAGTATCTGTAGAAATGCTACGACTCGATGTGGACCCAACTCCTGAGACAACAGATGTTGTCGGCATCGTCTTGAAAAAAAAAAAGAATTTATGCACAAATAATGTACAGAGGCAGACTTAATGCTAAAAGCATTCTCTACCATTCAACCTTTGGGTTATGTACAGATTGTCAAATACATTATTTAATGTTTTTTCGCCTGTGACATAAAACAAAGCAGCTATATACACTTGTCTTAACTTAATACCTAAATATTATATGTAAGTTACAATAAAAAGTAAATGTTGTAACTTGATCATTGAAGCAATTTGGAAATTTGTTACAATTTGAATGGTTACAAATATACAGAACGGTAACAACTATTACTTAAACTTACAAAATCCTCTTGTTCTGGTTGCTCCATGTTATCTGCACTAACACCCAAACGTTCACTTAGCATGACAACTGTAACAAAAATACCGTATTTAATAAAACGTTCAATATTGTCCAATTATTCTCTAAAATTGAAAAAAACATAGAAAATTATACTTACTTTGAGATTCCAAGTTTCTATTAATTCTCTTTAGGTCTTCTATCGGTTGTTCCGACTTTTTTGTGCGGATGTGCGAGAGGACTGCAGTTATTACATCCGCATTAGAGCTCTGTAACAAACACAATTGTTAGTAAGCTTCACATTATATCTTACACTATAATAAAAACTATGCGCATTACGTAGACTTGCATTAGGATCACAGCCTACGGTAGTAGTAAGTTGAGCCATTTTGAATAAATAAAACAATAAAAACGATGTCAATAACATTTAAAAAATCTCTCACCTAATTAGAGACGTCATTATATAGATATTAGGGAACTCTGTTAGTATGACATTCCATACTATATCCTTTTCCGTATCAGCTGTAAAAAATATAAAAACAACATGGTTATTATGCACTCGACGAATAGGATAATTATTGCAAAGTACATAACAGTCATATTAAACTCACTCATGTCTGCCAGAGTCAACTGCACATCAGTATCTGTAGAAATGCTACGACTCGATGTGGACCCAACTCCTGAGACAACAGATGTTGTCGGCATCGTCTTGAAAAAAAAAAAAGAATTTATGCACAAATAATGTACAGAGGCAGACTTAATGCTAAAAGCATTCTCTACCATTCAACCTTTGGGTTATGTACAGATTGTCAAATACATTATTTAATGTTTTTTCGCCTGTGACATAAAACAAAGCAGCTATATACACTTGTCTTAACTTAATACCTAAATATTATATGTAAGTTACAATAAAAAGTAAATGTTGTAACTTGATCATTGAAGCAATTTGGAAATTTGTTACAATTTGAATGGTTACAAATATACAGAACGGTAACAACTATTACTTAAACTTACAAAATCCTCTTGTTCTGGTTGCTCCATGTTATCTGCACTAACACCCAAACGTTCACTTAGCATGACAACTGTAACAAAAATACCGTAATTAATAAAACGTTCAATAATGTCCAATTATTCTCTAAAATTGAAAAAAACATAGAAAATTATACTTACTTTGAGATTCCAAGTTTCTATTAATTCTCTTTAGGTCTCCTATCGGTTGTTCCGACTTTTTTGTGCGGATGTGCGAGAGGACTGTAGTTATTACATCCGCATTAGAGCTCTGTAACAAACACAATTGTTAGTAAGCTTCACATTATATCTTACACTATAATAAACACTATGCGCATTACGTAGACTTACATTAGGATCACAGCCTACGGTAGTAGTAAGTTGAGCCATTTTGAATAAATAAAACAATAAAAACGATGTCAATAACATTTAAAAAATCTCTCACCTAATTAGAGACGTCATTATAGTTGATATTAGGGAACTCTGTTAGTATGACATTCCATACTATATCCTTTTCCGTATCAGCTGTAAAAAATATAAAAACAACATGGTTAATATGCACTCGACGAATAGGATAATTATTGCAAAGTACATAACAGTCATATTAAACTCACTCATGTCTGCCAGAGTCAACTGCACATCAGTATCTGTAGAAATGCTACGACTCGATGTGGACCCAACTCCTGAGACAACAGATGTTGTCGGCATCGTCTTGAAAAAAAAAAAAGAATTTATGCACAAATAATGTACAGAGGCAGACTTAATGCTAAAAGCATTCTCTACCATTCAACCTTTGGGTTATGTACAGATTGTCAAATACATTATTTAATGTTTTTTCGCCTGTGACATAAAACAAAGCAGCTATATACACTTGTCTTAACTTAATACCTAAATATTATATGTAAGTTACAATAAAAAGTAAATGTTGTAACTTGATCATTGAAGCAATTTGGAAATTTGTTACAATTTGAATGGTTACAAATATACAGAACGGTAACAACTATCACTTAAACTTACAAAATCCTCTTGTTCTGGTTGCTCCACGTTATCTGCACTAACACCCAAACGTTCACTTAGCATGACAACTGTAACAAAAATACCGTAATTAATAAAACGTTCAATAATGTCCAATTATTCTCTAAAATTGAAAAAAACATAGAAAATTATACGTACTTTGAGATTCCAAGTTTCTATTAATTCTCTTTAGGTCTTCTATCGGTTGTTCCGACTTTTTTGTGCGGATGTGCGAGAGGACTGCAGTTATTACATCCGCATTAGAGCTCTGTAACAAACACAATTGTTAGTAAGCTTCACATTATATCTTACACTATAATAAACACTATGCGCATTACGTAGACTTACATTAGGATCACAGCCTACGGTAGTAGTAAGTTGAGCCATTTTGAATAAATAAAACAATAAAAACGATGTCAATAACATTTAAAAAATCTCTCACCTAATTAGAGACGTCATTATATAGATATTAGGGAACTCTGTTAGTATGACATTCCATACTATATCCTTTTCCGTATCAGCTGTAAAAAATATAAAAACAACATGGTTAATATGCACTCGACGAATAGGATAATTATTGCAAAGTACATAACAGTCATATTAAACTCACTCATGTATGTCAGAGTCAACTGCACATCAGTATCTGTAGAAATGCTACGACTCGATGTGGACCCAACTCCTGAGATAACAGATGTTGTCGGCATCGTCTTGAAAAAAAAAAAAGAATTTATGCACAAATAATGTACAGAGGCAGACTTAATGCTAAAAGCATTCTCTACCATTCAACCTTTGGGTTATGTACAGATTGTCAAATACATTATTTAACGTTTTTTCGCCTGTGACATAAAACAAAGCAGCTATATACACTTGTCTTAACTTAATACCTAAATATTATATGTAAGTTACAATAAAAAGTAAATGTTGTAACTTGATCATTGAAGCAATTTGGAAATTTGTTACAATTTGAATGGTTACAAATATACAGAACGGTAACAACTATCACTTAAACTTACAAAATCCTCTTGTTCTGGTTGCTCCATGTTATCTGCACTAACACCCAAACGTTCACTTAGCATGACAACTGTAACAACAACACCGTAATTAATAAAACGTTCAATAATGTCCAATTATTCTCTAAAATTGAAAAAAACAGAAAATTATACTTACTTTGAGATTCCAAGTTTCTTTTCTCTTTCGCTCTTCTATCGGTTGTTCCGATGTTTTTTTGCGGATGTGCGAGATGACTGCAACTATTACATCCGCATTAGAGCTCTGTAACAAACACAACTGTTAGTAAACTTTACATTATAAAAGAACTATGCGCATTACGTAGACTTACATTAGGATCACAGCCCACGGCAGTAGAAAGTTGAGCCATAGTTTTTTTCTCTTTGTTGCGGCGCTCTCTCTCTCGTATTGTGCATTACGCGCTCGTTTTTCTTTCTGTATACAACATACTGTACATAAGTATCAAATATAGTATACAAAGTAAGTATTCAGTAAAAGCGAAATGACTAAACACTAACGATTGAGAGAGGCACACGATTCCTCCCTGCTGGTCGGCCTCGTCGTCTGACTGACCTGTCTGGCACATCGCTTGCCTTCTGTTTCTGAAATAAAAGAAATACCTTCTTAAGTACATAATGTCAGAAAAAAAATAGAAATATAAAGAGAAAGTAAAAGTACCTTAGAGTACACCATTTTCACTGATAAAAAATAATACTTTTCATTAATAATATTTAATTTTACAACTCAAGTTCCGCGGACAGCGATTCTGTAATTAGGAGCTCAGAAGTAATAATGATGAAAGTTTACCCTTATTTCGAGTTTATATACCTCTGCTTACCTGCGCATGGGCACAGGCAGGGATACTCTAAATGGGGCGGAGCTTATCTTACTTATTGATACCCTATTGGTTACCCTCGACGCGTCTATTGTTTTATAAGATTATTTAGCTGGTAGCAAGTTATTGCGCGTCTTCATTTCAATAATTTTGCTTATTGCTTTATTTAAATGTAGTTATTAAACATCTACTTAAATGTAAATTATATTATGCCATGCATAGAGTATGTAGCGAGACTGCTACAATGATGCTACGCCGTAATACGCGCTACGGCTTCCGTCCGTATCATACAATTTATTGGACCTAGTTGTAAGCTTAATGTTTTAGAAAGAAATAAGTCTCTAAGAAAGAAAGGAAAAACACTGTAAAAAATTACTTTTACTGATTTTCGTATATCAAAATACTGAGCACGTTGATTCTTGAAATACTTACCAATTCATGCAAAATACATTTTCAGTTGATATAATATGTATATATGTAATTCGTAGGTTTATAAATAAATATAAAAAGCAAAGTAATATTACCGTGTCAGATAAAAAATAAACAAATATTACCTTCTAGATATCGCCTGCGTTGCTTCTTTCCCGGGACAAACATGAGAAGATCATATCGTTTAAGCGTAAAAATATCACAGAAAGACATTTATAATATAAGTTTGGATATTCTTGACTACGGCATTGCAGGGGAACGAGAGAAACGACTACAGGGAATGTGAGGTGTGCGGGTGGATTTGATTAATCAGTCATCAATGAATCAATAATAAATTAGCCAAAATGAAGACATAATTCTCTCCTTAATGACGTCACGAACTATTTTTCGGTCATCGGAACTAGGCCTCGTTGGCTCCAACGGCGATGAATCCTTCGGCAATATGCCCAGCCTTTTTCCATTTCAGCGTGGTTAACCAACAAGCTATGTCGGTAACTTTGATTCTTTGTTAGGCGGTTGGAGGATATGACACCTAGTTATAGTTATTTTGTTTAGATGTGAAACAAAATAACTACGACGGGATTGTTCCTACTTAGGAACAATCGCGATTAAAGAGCCAGCAAAGAGCCCTGCAAAGAGCCCTGTGGTACTCCGGACGAAATCTTAATCCAAGAAGAAGAGTAACCATTCAATACGACAGCCTGAAACCTGTTCAGAAGATAAGAGGAGAACCAACTATATAATTTACCATATACACCGACACCCAGAAGCCTAGTCAGCAGAATTTTATGATCTATACGATCAAAGGCTTTACTGTAGTCAGTATAGACCACGTCAACCTGGTTCCCTCCATCCAAATTGCTGGTTAAGTAATCATTAAATTCTAAAAGATTAGATGCGGTCGACCTACCCCTCACTTATTTTTTTTAATATATAGATATTACTCTGTTCTATAAATACCATAATTAACATATAATTGTGTCATTTTGACGTATCTTGTTTCCTATTCCAGAAGTATTTCGTATACACTATGCTATACCTATCACGATTTATTTTATAACCTATAAAAAATGAGCGGTGTTGGGTTTTAAAATATAGGTATACAACTCTGAAAGTTATGATCGTTTTGTTCGTTGACGATTGGTACATATTGGTTAAGTCAGTTGACCTTATACACGTACATTATTATTATATATATTATTTTGCAATAGTCACAACTGTGGAAAGCACTAATAAAAAGACATACTATTTAAGCTTGACGAAGCTGTTAAATAATATAAATGAAATGGAAGTCGTAATTACAATTTATTATTCACCTTCATGGTATAGTAAAAGTAAACATTTACTTAGCATAGTACAATAGATACTATACTTACCTACTTATACAAAATAGGCATAAAAATTTTAAATAGTTAGATACTTAAAATAAAATAAAAAATATTATTTATATATAATAATTTTATTATAAATATATATTTAAAAACATCTCAAGATATAACAATTACAGATAGTATAAAATATAATTTATTATCCAATATTGATTACACAATAGATACTTGATTTTTGTATAAATATATCTTGATGAAAAAATTACATTAACAATAAACTAAAAATATTAATTAATTCCATGTTAACACGATGTTCCATTTAGCTTGATTATGGTAGGTACCTGTAAATATAAAACAGGAAAATCAGTTAATAGTTTTCGTAAATTTTCAATATTAAAAGCTAAGATAGCAAATTCGTGACCAGAAGGCTGGCCTTTTCTTTGCTCAGAGAACAAGCATTGCCATACAACGTGGCAATGCTGCCAGCCTTCTGGGCACTATACCGTTTGACATCGATGGGGAGGAATCAGTTTAGGCGTCGAAGAATTCCTCCCCATATCATATGGGTTGATATGGGGAGGAATTCTTCGACACCTAAACTGATTGTTACTCCCCCCCTTTTTTTTTTTTTTAAACCTTTTTTTGTAGTTTACTAGGTAAGTTGTAAATAATGTTAATAGTTTGTGTATAATTAGTTCTTAGGGTAATTAATGTATTTAATAACATTGTGAATTTTTATTTTAATAAATACTTCCTCAGATAGCAAAAATATACAATAAATATTAAATGAAAAACCACGGTAAAGTAAATGTAACTTGATCATTGAAGCAATTTGGATGTTCGTTTGACAGGGTAACAACTATCACTTAAACTTACAAATTCCTCTTGATCTTGTTGCTCCACGTTGTCTGGACTAAACCCCAAACGTTCACTCAGCATGTCAACTGTAACAAAAACACCGTAGTTAATAAAACGTTCAATAATGTCCAATTATTCTATAAAATTTTAAAAAGAACATAGGAATTATGTAGGTAACTGTAAATAAAAAACAGGAGACTCAGTTAATAGTTTTCGTAAAGTATTCAATATTAAAACTAAGACAACAAAAAAAATGCAATAAATATTAAATGAAAACCTTCCTGATTCATTTTTGGAAAATATCAATGGCAATGTCCAGATATTGGGTTTATGTTTCCATCCAGTACTTCCGTATATCAGTACTTCCTGTAAAAAAATGACAATTAATTAATAAAAAATAAAGCCCAAAAATTTTTAGTATCAACCTAAACAGTTTAACGTCAGCACTGTTTTTTTTTTCAAATTGACACATTCACTTATCTGTAATATCCTGAGTTGAGTATTTCATTAGATCACATTCTACTTTCGTGCTCTGTGTCATATTCTCGGCCCAATAAATTGATTATGATGATGTTTTTCATTTGGCAGGGGCTTTTGTGTTTCTTTAACTGTTAACAAAACAAAAAAATCTTTAAAATCTGACATTCCTATAATAAATGCCGTAAATATATACTAACATTATACATAAATCATATTTTTACCCTATTTATTCCCCGTCTTCCGTTGCCCGTTTTATTGTATCTGTAAATAAAATGGCATTAATTAATGTTTTGAATAAATAAAACAATAAAATCGATGTCAATAACATTTAAAAAATCTCTCACCTAATTAGAGACGTCATTATAGTTGATATTAGGGAACTCTGTTAGTATGACATTCCATACTATATCCTTTTCCGTATCAGCTGTAAAAAATATAAAAACAACATGGTTAATATGCACTCGACGAATAGGATATTTATTGCAAAGTACATAACAGTCATATTAAACTCACTCATGTCTGCCAGAGTCAACTGCACATCAGTATCTGTAGAAACGCTACGACTCAGTGCGGACCTAACTCCTGAGTTAAGAAGAAAAATATGCACAATTACTGTACAGAGGCAGACTTAATGCTAAAAGCATTCTCTACCATTCAACCTTTGGGTTATGTACAGATTGTCAAATATATTATTTCGTGTTCAGGATTTGTTGATGTAAGTATTTGACGTTTTTTCGCCTGTGACATAAAACAAAGCAGCTATATACACTTGTCTTAACTTAATACCTAAATATTATATGTAAGTTACAATAAAAAGTAAATGTTGTAACTTGATCATTGAAGCAATTTGGATATTTGTTAGAATTTAAATGGTTACAAATATACAGAACGGTAACAACTATCACTTAAACTTACAAAATCCTCTTGTTCTGGTTGCTCCACGTAGTCTGGACTAACCCCCAAACGTTCACTTAGCATGACAACTGTAACAACAACACCGTAATTAATAAAACGTTCAATAATGTCCAATTATTCTCTAAAATTGAAAAAAAAACATAGAAAATTATACTTACTTTGTGATTCCAACTTGCTATTAATTCTCTTTAGCTCTTCCTTCGGTTGTTCCGATGTTTTTGTGCGGATGTGCGAGATGACTGCAACTATTACATCCGCATTAGAGCTCTGTAACAAACACAATTGTTAGTAAGCTTTACATTTTATCTTACACTATAGTAAGCACTATGCGCATTACGTAGACTTACATTAGGATCACAGCCCACGGCAGTAGAAAGTTGAGCCATAGTTTTTTCTCTTTGTTGCGGCGCTCCCTCTCGTATTGTGCATTACGCGAAAAAAAGTTAAAATCTACCCTCATTGGGAACGGACGTGTTACAAATTCTCTCTGTATTATAAATTTAAAAACTGTGTTAAAAGTGTTGATTAAGGTAAAATAAGTGCATGGATTTGTGTAATAGTGATAAGTGAAGGAACTATGAAAAAACTAGCGTGATTGATAACGTGATACAAAAGTTATAACGTTCTAAAATATCTAAACGGATTGCAAAATTTAAAATCTTTTAGCAAGTTGAACTTTGGACTCATTAGCGCACACAAGAACCGAGCGGCGGACCGTGTCTCTTGCAAGTTAAAAGTCACTAGTGGTGACTGATTTCGACGTAAATTGTAGCGGTTAGCGTAGCTGCGTGGCGATCAGTGCTGCTTTGAGTGTACCGTGACGCCGGTTCGAACCTCAGCAAAACACAAGTTTACTTTTTGCATTTTTTTTTAAACTAATCTTTTTGGTTCTTTTTTTTCTTACACTTTGCTGAATTAAAAAAAGAAAAAAATGTCGACCTCAGATCTAAAACAAACGCCGCAGTCGTTTGTTTCTGATAGATCTAAAAAAAAAAACCATTCCGCCTTCGGTCCCACAGCAACCTGATTTAAACGTCTCGGAGCAAAAGATTCGGAAAATCATACAGGACGTCATCAAGACCGAAATAAGCAACATGATTGTTACAGTCAAGGAATCAGTGTCTACAGCTTTGAACAACCAACTTAAAGATATAGTAAGCCAAGTTGAGGACGTTAATAACTTCATGAGCGCAAAATACGATGACTTTGTTAAGGAGTTTAAGATCACTAATGACGCTGTAAAGCATCTGAAACAACAAGCTGGCGATATGAAATCTACTATGAACAGCCTCACCATACGCTTGAATCAGCTTGAACAGGAGGCGAGGAACTCGAACGTCGAAATTCAATGCGTCCCCGAAAATAAAAACGAAAATTTGAAAACCGTAATAAAGCATGTAGCCAGTGCAGTGGGGCACCAGCTAGCGGACGATCAGATACTCAATTGTACCAGGACGCAGAAATTTAACAACACCTCTCCTAGACCCCGCTCGATCGTTGTTAAACTCAACTCTTCTATTACCCGAGATAGTTTACTTGCCTCTGCGATTCAGTTCAACAAGATTAATATAGACAATAAATTGAATACGTCACATATCGGTTTCAAAGGTGAAAAAAAGCCCATTTTTATCATGGAGCATCTCTCTACCTTTAACAAATCGCTGCATGCTGCCACCAGACAGAAGGGGAAAGAGCTTAATTATAAATACGTTTGGGTAAGAAATGGTCAAATATTTATGCGTAAAACTGACGGTGGTAAATACATTGTCGTAAAAAGTAAAGAACAATTAGATAAACTGGATTAACGGTTTTTGCTATTGGTATAATAATTTAATTTAATGTTTCTTAAATATCAATAATGGTTGACACAACATGTCACAATTCCTCAATTTTAAACATTTATTACCAAAACGTGCGTGGGCTTAAAACTAAGACTTTAGATTTTTACAAAAATGTGTGCGATTGCTCTTATGATGTAATTGTATTAACAGAAACATGGCTGAACAAATGTATCTTTGATAATGAACTTTTTAATAACAACTATGTAATATACAGGAGAGACCGAGAAACTACCAAATTCAGAAATAAAAAAGATGGTGGTGGTGTGTTGGTAGCAGTATCCAAATCTCTAAATTCTACCAGAATTAAAGCTTGGGAGAGTGAATGTGAAGATATTTGGATATTAATAAAGCCACGTGTAAATAGTGTATCCAAACAACTAGCTATATGTGCAGTATACTTACCCCCGCCTTTAAATAAAACCCTGCTGCAGGACTTTATTACTAATAGCAATAGAGTATTAGAACAGAACAATTGTTACGCCTGTATTGTGGGAGACTTTAATTTAGGAAAAATTAACTGGGATATCTTATTGAACCCGACTATTAATCTTGTTGAACTGAATTGCAGAGGCAAGAAAACTATCTCGGGTAATAGAAGAGTTGAGTTTAACAACGATCGAGCGGGGTCTAGGAGAGGTGTTGTTAAATTTCTGCGTCCTGGTACAATTGAGTATCTGATCGTCCGCTAGCTGGTGCCCCACTGCACTGGCTACATGCTTTATTACGGTTTTCAAATTTTCGTTTTTATTTTCGGGGACGCATTGAATTTCGACGTTCGAGTTCCTCGCCTCCTGTTCAAGCTGATTCAAGCGTATGGTGAGGCTGTTCATAGTAGATTTCATATCGCCAGCTTGTTGTTTCAGATGCTTTACAGCGTCATTAGTGATCTTAAACTCCTTAACAAAGTCATCGTATTTTGCGCTCATGAAGTTATTAACGTCCTCAACTTGGCTTACTATATCTTTAAGTTGGTTGTTCAAAGCTGTAGACACTGATTCCTTGACTGTAACAATCATGTTGCTTATTTCGGTCTTGATGACGTCCTGTATGATTTTCCGAATCTTTTGCTCCGAGACGTTTAAATCAGGTTGCTGTGGGACCGAAGGCGGAATGGTTTTTTTTTTAGATCTATCAGAAACAAACGACTGCGGCGTTTGTTTTAGATCTGAGGTCGACATTTTTTTCTTTTTTTAATTCAGCAAAGTGTAAGAAAAAAAAGAACCAAAAAGATTAGTTTAAAAAAAAATGCAAAAAGTAAACTTGTGTTTTGCTGAGGTTCGAACCGGCGTCACGGTACACTCAAAGCAGCACTGATCGCCACGCAGCTACGCTAACCGCTACAATTTACGTCGAAATCAGTCACCACTAGTGACTTTTAACTTGCAAGAGACACGGTCCGCCGCTCGGTTCTTGTGTGCGCTAATGAGTCCAAAGTTCAACTTGCTAAAAGATTTTAAATTTTGCAATCCGTTTAGATATTTTAGAACGTTATAACTTTTGTATCACGTTATCAATCACGCTAGTTTTTTCATAGTTCCTTCACTTATCACTATTACACAAATCCATGCACTTATTTTACCTTAATCAACACTTTTAACACAGTTTTTAAATTTATAATACAGAGAGAATTTGTAACACGTCCGTTCCCAATGAGGGTAGATTTTAACTTTTTTTCGCGTAATGCACAATACGAGAGGGAGCGCCGCAACAAAGAGAAAAAACTATGGCTCAACTTTCTACTGCCGTGGGCTGTGATCCTAATGTAAGTCTACGTAATGCGCATAGTGCTTACTATAGGGTAAGATAAAATGTAAAGCTTACTAACAATTGTGTTTGTTACAGAGCTCTAATGCGGATGTAATAGTTGCAGTCATCTCGCACATCCGCACAAAAACATCGGAACAACCGAAGGAAGAGCTAAAGAGAATTAATAGCAAGTTGGAATCACAAAGTAAGTATAATTTTCTATGTTTTTTTTTCAATTTTAGAGAATAATTGGACATTATTGAACGTTTTATTAATTACGGTGTTGTTGTTACAGTTGTCATGCTAAGTAAACGTTTGGGTGTTAGTGCAAATAACATGGAGCAACCAGAACAAGAGGATTTTGTAAGTTTAAGTGATAGTTGTTACCGTTCTGTATATTTGTAACCATTCAAATTGTAACAAATTTCCAAATTGCTTCAATGATCAAGTTACAACATTTATTTTTTATTGTAACTTACATATAATATTTAGGTATTAAGTTAGGACAAGTGTATATAGCTGCTTTGTTTTATGTCACAGGCGAAAAAACGTTAAATAATGTATTTGAAAATCTGTACATAACCCAAAGGTTGAATGGTAGAGAATGCTTTTAGCATTAAGTCTGCCTCTGTACATTATTTGTGCATAAATTCTTTTTTTTTTTCAAGACGATGCCGACAACATCTGTTGTCTCAGGAGTTGGGTCCACATCGAGTCGTAGCATTTCTACAGATACTGATGTGCAGTTGACTCTGGCAGACATGAGTGAGTTTAATATGACTGTTATGTACTTTGCAATAATTATCCTATTCGTCGAGTGCATAATAACCATGTTGTTTTTATATTTTTTACAGCTGATACGGAAAAGGATATAGTATGGAATGTCATACTAACAGAGTTCCCTAATATCTATATAATGACGTCTCTAATTAGGTGAGAGATTTTTTAAATGTTATTGACATCGTTTTTATTGTTTTATTTATTCAAAATGGCTCAACTTACTACTACCGTAGGCTGTGATCCTAATGTAAGTCTACGTAATGCGCATAGTGTTTATTATAGTGTAAGATATAATGTGAAGCTTACTAACAATTGTGTTTGTTACAGAGCTCTAATGCAGATGTAATAACTGCAGTCCTCTCGCACATCCGCACAAAAAAGTCGGAACAACCGATAGAAGACCTAAAGAGAATTAATAGAAACTTGGAATCTCAAAGTAAGTACCTATAATTTTCTATGTTTTTTTCAATTTTAGAGAATAATTGGACATTATTGAACGTTTTATTAATTACGGTGTTATTGTTACAGTTGTCATGCTAAGTGAACGTTTGGGTGTTAGTGCAGATAACATGGAGCAACCAGAACAAGAGGATTTTGTAAGATTAAGTGATAGTTGTTACCGTTCTGTATATTTGTAACCATTCAAATTGTAACAAATTTCCAAATTGCTTCAATGATCAAGTTACAACATTTACTTTTTATTGTAACTTACATATAATATTTAGGTATTAAGTTAGGACAAGTGTATATAGCTGCTTTGTTTTATGTCACAGGCGAAAAAACGTTAAATAATGTATTTGAAAATCTGTACATAACCCAAAGGTTGAATGGTAGAGAATGCTTTTAGCATTAAGTCTGCCTCTGTACATTATTTGTGCATAAATTCTTTTTTTTTTTCAAGACGATGCCGACAACATCTGTTGTCTCAGGAGTTGGGTCCACATCGAGTCGTAGCATTTCTACAAATACTGATGTGCAGTTAACTCTGGCAGACATGAGTGAGTTTAATATGACTGTTATGTACTTTGCAATAATTATCCTATTCGTCGAGTGCATATTAACCATGTTGTTTTTATATTTTTTACAGCTGATACGGAAAAGGATATAGTATGGAATGTCATACTAACAGAGTTCCCTAATATCTATATAATGACGTCTCTAATTAGGTGAGAGATTTTTTAAATGTTATTGACATCGTTTTTATTGTTTTATTTATTCAAAATGGCTCAACTTACTACTACCGTAGGCTGTGATCCTAATGTAAGTCTACGTAATGCGCATAGTGTTTATTATAGTGTAAGATATAATGTGAAGCTTACTAACAATTGTGTTTGTTACAGAGCTCTAATGCGGATGTAATAACTGCAGTCCTCTCGCACATCCGCACAAAAAAGTCGGAACAACCGATAGAAGACCTAAAGAGAATTAATAGAAACTTGGAATCTCAAAGTAAGTACCTATAATTTTCTATGTTTTTTTCAATTTTAGAGAATAATTGGACATTATTGAACGTTTTATTAATTACGGTATTTTTGTTACAGTTGTCATGCTAAGTGAACGTTTGGGTGTTAGTGCAGATAACATGGAGCAACCAGAACAAGAGGATTTTGTAAGTTTAAGTGATAGTTGTTACCGTTCTGTATATTTGTAACCATTCAAATTGTAACAAATTTCCAAATTGCTTCAATGATCAAGTTACAACATTTACTTTTTATTGTAACTTGCATATAATATTTAGGTATTAAGTTAAGACAAGTGTATATAGCTGCTTTGTTTTATGTCACAGGCGAAAAAACGTTAAATAATGTATTTGACAATCTGTACATAACCCAAAGGTTGAATGGTAGAGAATGCTTTTAGCATTAAGTCTGCCTCTGTACATTATTTGTGCATAAATTCTTTTTTTTTTTCAAGACGATGCCGACAACATCTGTTGTCTCAGGAGTTGGGTCCACATCGAGTCGTAGCATTTCTACAAATACTGATGTGCAGTTGACTCTGGCAGACATGAGTGAGTTTAATATGACTTTTATGTACTTTGCAATAATTATCCTATTCGTCGAGTGCATAATAACCATGTTGTTTTTATATTTTTTACAGCTGATACGGAAAAGGATATAGTATGGAATGTCATACTAACAGAGTTCCCTAATATCTATATAATGACGTCTCTAATTAGGTAAGAGATTTTTTAAATGTTATTGACATCGTTTTTATTGTTTTATTTATTCAAAATGGCTCAACTTACTACTATCGTAGGCTGTGATCCTAATGTAAGTCTACGTAATGCGCATAGTGTTTATTATAGTGTAAGATATAATGTGAAGCTTACTAACAATTGTGTTTGTTACAGAGCTCTAATGCGGATGTAATAACTGCAGTCCTCTCGCACATCCGCACAAAAAAGTCGGAACAACCGATAGAAGACCTAAAGAGAATTAATAGAAACTTGGAATCTCAAAGTAAGTATAATTTTCTATGTTTTTTTCAATTTTAGAGAATAATTGGACATTATTGAACGTTTTATTAATTACGGTATTTTTGTTACAGTTGTCATGCTAAGTGAACGTTTGGGTGTTAGTGCAGATAACATAGAGCAACCAGAACAAGAGGATTTTGTAAGTTTAAGTGATAGTTGTTACCGTTCTGTATATTTGTAACTATTTAAGTTCTAACAAATATCCAAATTGCTTCAATGATCAAGTTACAACATTTACTTTTTATTGTAACTTACATATAATACACACATCAAAAGTGTCTAGGGATCAACATATATTTTTGCAATAACTTTTCTCCTGATTGATTTTTTTTTTTATTTCTTTAAGGATTCATCAAATAAAGTGTTTTCGTTTGTCACAGTAACGATAAACCAAGTCACCTTTGCATTAATAAAGAAATTTGCCATTTTTCTAATAAAGGGATTTTTGACATTTGAACCACTAACATTAAAGTTCGAAAAAAAGACTGAAATAACAGTTTTCTTTAAAATTTTATTGGGTAACTTAAACAATTAATAATCCGTGTTTCTACCGCGAACACTAACAACACAAGAACATCGGTTTGGCATACTCAAAATGAGTTAATCCAAATCACGCTGTGGAATGGCCGCCCATGTTCGTTGCAACAACAAAAAAAGGTCTTCTTGCGACTGGATACCCTCCATATTCGGCAGAGCTCTTCTCTGTAGCATATCCCATGCATGCTCAATCGGGTTCAAGTCTGGCGACTGAGCAGGCCAGGGCAGGACATTGATGTTAGCTGCGGCGAGAGTCTGTCTTACAACTCTTGCGGTGTGCGGTCGTGCATTATCATGCATTAACTGAAATAAGGGACCGATTTGCACTTGTAGAGGAACGATGACGTCTGATACAATCGTCTCAGCATAAATTTGAGCGTTGAGGTTGCCTCTGATCCAAATCAACTCAGTTCTTCCGCCGATCCAAATACCCGCCCATACCATGATGGTTCCACCACTATAAGGATGGACTTCCTGGCAGGATTTTAATCGCTGTTGGCGTCCAGGGGTTCTCCAGTGTCGTATACGTCTTGTATCCGGTCTCATACCAAAACGAGACTCATCAGAAAAGCACACGAAACGCCATTGTTCTTCTGCCCAATTTCTGTGTTCAAGAGCCCATTGATATCGAATCCTACGATTGTGCATTGCTATAGGTGGTACCCGTAGCGGTCTTCGGGAATGAAGGTTCACTTCATGCAAGCGGTTTCTGACTGTTTGGTCGCTAATTAAGTTCCCTGAAGAGTGATGAAGCCTCACGGCTAACATCATGGCGGTTATTGTTGGACCTCTTCGAGTTAAGATTTGAATGTATCGGTCTTGTCTCCGTGTGGTGCAGCGATACCGTCCTCCATGGCGCTCAGCCACGGTACCAGTGCTTCGGTAACGTGTCCAAAGTCGACTGATAACACTCTGACTTGTATTCAGAGCTAAAGCCACAGTACGTTGCCGGGAACCAGCTTCTATCATTCCCACGGCTCTGAGCATTTCTTCCCTGCTTAAATGACGTCGCCGCTCCATAATAACGTTGGTTTTAATCAGTAGTAGGGAAACAGTAGCACTAATAATGTCTTCAATGCGTTGTATGTTTTTATAGGGAAAATATTGACAGCTGATTTTCATCTTTAACTCGAATTTGATTCACAGTTCCTGATTCAAATTATGAAATGCACCAAAAAGGATCCATATAAATTTATAAAATCATAAATTTATTACAAAGCCACATCTCAATCTCAAGAAATCCGCATAAAAATGCTTGATCCCTAGACACTTTTGATGTGTGTATTTAGGTATTAAGTTAAGACAAGTGTATATAGCTGCTTTGTTTTATGTCACAGGCGAAAAAACGTTAAATTATTTGTGCATAAATTCTTTTTTTTTCAAGACGATGCCGACAACATCTGTTGTCTCAGGAGTTGGGTCCACATCGAGTCGTAGCATTTCTACAGATACTGATGTGCAGTTGACTCTGGCAGACATGAGTGAGTTTAATATGACTGTTATGTACTTTGCAATAATTATCCTATTCGTCGAGTGCATAATAACCATGTTGTTTTTGTATTTTTTACAGCTGATACGGAAAAGGATATAGTATGGAATGTCATACTAACAGAGTTCCCTAATATCTATATAATGACGTCTCTAATTAGGTGAGAGATTTTTTAAATGTTATTGACATCGTTTTTATTGTTTTATTTATTCAAAATGGCTCAACTTACTACTACCGTAGGCTGTGATCCTAATGTAAGTCTACGTAATGCGTATAGTGTTTATTATAGTGTAAGATATAATGTGAAGTCGGAACAACCGATAGAAGACCTAAAGAGAATTAATAGAAACTTGGAATCTCAAAGTAAGTATAATTTTCTATGTTTTTTTCAATTTTAGAGAATAATTGGACATTATTGAACGTTTTATTAATTACGGTATTTTTGTTACAGTTGTCATGCTAAGTGAACGTTTGGGTGTTAGTGCAGATAACATGGAGCAACCAGAACAAGAGGATTTTGTAAGTTTAAGTGATAGTTGTTACCGTTCTGTATATTTGTAACCATTCAAATTGTAACAAATTTCCAAATTGCTTCAATGATCAAGTTACAACATTTACTTTTTATTGTAACTTACATATAATATTTAGGTATTAAGTTAAGACAAGTGTATATAGCTGCTTTGTTTTATGTCACAGGCGAAAAAACGTTAAATAATGTATTTGACAATCTGTACATAACCCAAAGGTTAAATGGTAGAGAATGCTTTTAGCATTAAGTCTGCCTCTGTACATTATTTGTGCATAAATTCTTTCTTTTTTTTCAAGACGATGCCGACAACATCTGTTGTCTCAGGAGTTGGGTCCACATCGAGTCGTAGCATTTCTACAGATACTGATGTGCAGTTGACTCTGGCAGACATGAGTGAGTTTAATATGACTGTTATGTACTTTGCAATAATTATCCTATTCGTCGAGTGCATAATAACCATGTTGTTTTTATATTTTTTACAGCTGATACGGAAAAGGATATAGTATGGAATGTCATACTAACAGAGTTCCCTAATATCTATATAATGACGTCTCTAATTAGGTGAGAGATTTTTTAAATGTTATTGACATCGTTTTTATTGTTTTATTTATTCAAAATGGCTCAACTTACTACTACCGTAGGCTGTGATCCTAATGTAAGTCTACGTAATGCGCATAGTGTTTATTATAGTGTAAGATATAATGTGAAGCTTACTAACAATTGTGTTTGTTACAGAGCTCTAATGCGGATGTAATAACTGCAGTCCTCTCGCACATCCGCACAAAAAAGTCGGAACAACCGATAGAAGACCTAAAGAGAATTAATAGAAACTTGGAATCTCAAAGTAAGTATAATTTTCTATGTTTTTTTCAATTTTAGAGAATAATTGGACATTATTGAACGTTTTATTAATTACGGTATTTTTGTTACAGTTGTCATGCTAAGTGAACGTTTGGGTGTTAGTGCAGATAACAAGGAGCAACCAGAACAAGAGGATTTTGTAAGTTTAAGTGATAGTTGTTACCGTTCTGTATATTTGTAACCATTCAAATTGTAACAAATTTCCAAATTGCTTCAATGATCAAGTTACAACATTTACTTTTTATTGTAACTTACATATAATATTTAGGTATTAAGTTAGGACAAGTGTATATAGCTGCTTTGTTTTATGTCACAGGCGAAAAAACGTTAAATAATGTATTTGAAAATCTGTACATAACCCAAAGGTTGAGTGGTAGAGAATGCTTTTAGCATTAAGTCTGCCTCTGTACATTATTTGTGCATAAATTCTTTTTTTTTTTCAAGACGATGCCGACAACATCTGTTGTCTCAGGAGTTGGGTCCACATCGAGTCGTAGCATTTCTACAGATACTGATGTGCAGTTGACTCTGGCAGACATGAGTGAGTTTAATATGACTGTTATGTACTTTGCAATAATTATCCTATTCGTCGAGTGCATATTAACCATGTTGTTTTTATATTTTTTACAGCTGATACGGAAAAGGATATAGTATGGAATGTCATACTAACAGAGTTCCCTAATATCTATATAATGACGTCTCTAATTAGGTGAGAGATTTTTTAAATGTTATTGACATCGTTTTTATTGTTTTATTTATTCAAAATGGCTCAACTTACTACTACCGTAGGCTGTGATCCTAATGTAAGTCTACGTAATGCGCATAGTGTTTATTATAGTGTAAGATATAATGTGAAGCTTACTTACAATTGTGTTTGTTACAGAGCTCTAATGCGGATGTAATAACTGCAGTCCTCTCGCACATCCGCACAAAAAAGTCGGAACAACCGATAGAAGACCTAAAGAGAATTAATAGAAACTTGGAATCTCAAAGTAAGTATAATAATTTTCTAAGTTTTTTTCAATTTTAGAGAATAATTGGACATTATTGAACGTTTTATTAATTACGGTATTTTTGTTACAGTTGTCATGCTAAGTGAACGTTTGGGTGTTAGTGCAGATAACATGGAGCAACCAGAACAAGAGGATTTTGTAAGTTTAAGTGATAGTTGTTACCGTTCTTAAAGGAATCTTGTTAACCCCTCCAGCTAAGCTCAAAGGTGTGTCAAGGTGTTAGGAGCGGGTTCACGTCGGTAGTATAATTGCGAGACCTTAGCCATTAGGGTACCGCCACTTCAATAATAATCAAATAACGAGTATTTCAGCAAAATAATAATACAAAAAATATGAGCTAAAAGATTACCCCAAAACTGTTCATAAACGATTCACATTGTTTCACATGACTAAGTGTCATGTCCTCCAACCATCCAACAAAGAATCAAAGTTACCGACATAGCTTGTTGGTTAACCACGGTGAAATGGAAAAAGGCTGGGCATATCGCCGAGGGATTCATGGCCGCTGGAGCCAACGAGTCCTAGTTCCGATGACCGAAAAATAGTTCGTGACGTCAATAAGGAGAGAATTATGTCTTCATTTTGGCTAATTTATTATTGATTGATTGATGACTGATTAATCAAATCCATCACTGTAATGCCGTAGTCAAGAATATCCAAACTTATATTATAAATGTCTTTGTGTGATATTTTTACGCTTAAACGATATGATCTCCTCATGTTTGTCCCGGGAAAGAAGCAACGCAGGCGATATCTAGAAGGTAATATTTGTTTATTTTTTATCTGACACGGTAATATTACTTTGCTTTTTATATTTATTTATAAACCTACGTATTACATATATACATATATCAACTGAAAATGTATTTTGCATGAATTGGTAAGCATTTCAAGAATCAACGTGCTCAGTATTTTGATATACGAAAATCAGTAAAAGTAATTTTTTACAGTGTTTTTTCTTTCTTTCTTAGAGACTCATTTCTTTCTAAAATATTAAGCTTACAACTAGGTCCAATAAATTGTATGATACGGACGGAAGCCGTCGCGCGTATTACGGCGTAGCATCATTGTAGCAGTCTCGCTACATACTCTATGCATGGCATAATATAATTTAAATAAAATTAATCAAAAATGTTTTAATACATTTAAGTTGATGTTTAATACCTACATTTAAATAAAGCAATAAGCAAAATTATTGAAATGAAGACGCGTAATAACTTGCTACCAGCTTAATAATCTTATAAAACAATAGACGCGTCGAGGGTGACCAATAGGGTATCATTATGTAAGATAAGCTCCGCCCCATTAAGAGTATCCCTGCCCGTGCCCATGCGCAGGTAAGCAGAGGTATATAAACTCGAAATAAGGGTAAACTTTCATCATTATTACTTCTGAGCTCCTAATTACAGAATCGTTGTCCGCGGAACTTGAGTTGTAAAATTAAATATTATTAATAAAAAGTATTATTTTTTATCAGTGAAAATGGTGAACTCTAAGGTACTTTTACTTTCTCTTTATATTTCTATTTTTTTTCTGACATTATGTACTTAAGAAGGTATTTCATTTATTTCAGAAACAGAAGGCAAGCGATGTGCCAGACAGGTCAGTCAGACGACGAGGCCGACCAGCAGGGAGGAATCGTGTGCCTCTCTCAATCGTTAGTGTTTAGTCATTTCGCTTTTACTGAATACTTACTTTGTATACTATATTTGATACTTATGTACAGTATGTTGTATACAGAAAGAAAAACGAGCACGTAATGCACAATACGAGAGAGAGAGCGCCGCAACAAAGAGAAAAAAACTATGGCTCAACTTTCTACTGCCGTGGGCTGTGATCCTAATGTAAGTCTACGTAATGCGCATAGTTCTTTTATAATGTAAAGTTTACTAACAGTTGTGTTTGTTACAGAGCTCTAATGCGGATGTAATAGTTGCAGTCATCTCGCACATCCGCAAAAAAACATCGGAACAACCGATAGAAGAGCGAAAGAGAAAAGAAACTTGGAATCTCAAAGTAAGTATAATTTTCTGTTTTTTTCAATTTTAGAGAATAATTGGACATTATTGAACGTTTTATTAATTACGGTGTTGTTGTTACAGTTGTCATGCTAAGTGAACGTTTGGGTGTTAGTGCAGATAACATGGAGCAACCAGAACAAGAGGATTTTGTAAGTTTAAGTGATAGTTGTTACCGTTCTGTATATTTGTAACCATTCAAATTGTAACAAATTTCCAAATTGCTTCAATGATCAAGTTACAACATTTACTTTTTTTTGTAACTTACATATAATATTTAGGTATTAAGTTAAGACAAGTGTATATAGCTGCTTTGTTTTATGTCACAGGCGAAAAAACGTTAAATAATGTATTTGACAATCTGTACATAACCCAAAGGTTGAATGGTAGAGAATGCTTTTAGCATTAAGTCTGCCTCTGTACATTATTTGTGCATAAATTCTTTTTTTTTTTCAAGACGATGCCGACAACATCTGTTGTCTCAGGAGTTGGGTCCACATCGAGTCGTAGCATTTCTACAGATACTGATGTGCAGTTGACTCTGGCAGACATGAGTGAGTTTAATATGATTGTTATGTACTTTGCAATAAATATCCTATTCTTCGAGTGCATATTAACCATGTTGTTTTTATATTTTTTACAGCTGATACGAAAAAGGATATAGTATGGAATGTCATACTAACAGAGTTCCCTAATATCAACTATAATGACGTCTCTAATTAAGTGAGAGATTTTTTAAAAGTTATTAACCATCGTTTTTATTTTTTTATTTATTCAAAATATTAATGAATGCCATTTTATTTACAGATACAATAAAACGGGCAAGGGGAGACGGGGAATAAATAGGGTTAAAATATGATTTATGAATGATGTAAGTATATATTTACGGCATTTATTAAAGGAATGTCAGATTTTAAAGATTTTTTTTGTTTTGTTCACAGTTAAAGAAACACAAAAGCCCCTGCCAAATGAAAAACATCATCGTAATCAATTTATTGGGCTGAGAATATGAGACAGAGGACGAAAGTAGAATGTCAAACTCCGGATATTACAGATAAGTGAATGTGTCAATTTGAAAAAAAAAACAGTGCTGACGCTAAACTGTTTAGATTGATACTAAAAATTTTTGGGCTTTAGATTTTATTAATTAATTGTCATTTTTTTTACAGGAAGTACTGATATACGGAAGTACTGGATGGAAACATAAACCCAATATCTGGACATTGCTATTGATATTTTCCAAAAATGAATCAGGAAGGTTTTCATTTAATATTTATTGCATTTTTTTTGTTGTCTTAGTTTTAATATTGAATACTTTACGAAAACTATTAACTGAGTCTCCTGTTTTTTATTTACAGGTACCTACATAATTCCTATGTTTTTTTTTAATTTTAGAGAATAATTGGACATTATTGAAGGTTTTATTAATTACGGTGTTGTTGTTACAGTTGTCATGCTAAGTAAACGTTTGGGGGTTAGTCCAGACTACGTGGAGCAACCAGAACAAGAGGATTTTGTAAGTTTAAGTGATAGTTGTTACCGTTCTGTATATTTGTAACCATTTAAATTCTAACAAATATCCAAATTGCTTCAATGATCAAGTTACCACATTTACTTTTTATTGTAACTTACATAATAATATTTAGGTATTAAGTTAAGACAAGCGTATATAATCGAAATATTGGAGATATAAATACTAATAAAGAAATAAACAAGATATTATACTCTAATAAATTATATACAACTGCCGATGACATAAGTAATTTATTTAATTCGTTTTATATTAATTTGACTAATAAGAATGACTTTAAATATAATATTGACGACATAAATGAAACTATGAACATGAATAATTCTAATTATAATTCATTTTTTTTAAGACCGACTGACTCTATGGAAGTATTTAAATCAATTAATAATCTCTCTAATACTAACTCTGTAGGAGTTGATGGCATCAACACAAAAATGTTAAAACTATGCGCACCGTTCATATGCGCACCCTTGAGCTATATAATTAATATGTCTTTTCTGCAAGGTATTTTCCCCCAAAGCCTTAAAAAATCTATAATCAAACCCTTGTATAAAAAAGGAGATATAACAGATATGGCGAATTATCGTCCTGTTACTCTTATACCCGTTATGTCAAAAATTTTTGAGAAGGTCATGTTAAAAAGACTGAATGACTTCATTTTAAGTAAAAAAAAATTCTGAGAGAAGAACAATTTGGCTTTCGCAAAAACAGCAGCACTTCACTAGCCTGCTTCAATCTAGTTAAAATTATTACTGAGTCTATCAATAACAGGATACCTATAACAGCTTTATTATTAGACATGAGTAAAGCATTTGATTTTGTGGACCATAAATTGCTTCTTTATAAGCTAGAAAAATGTGGAATTAGAGGAGTAGCTAATGAATGGATAAAAAGTTACTTAAAAGACCGATATCAGTGTGTAGAAATATCCAAAATAGAAAATAATGTAAAAGTCACATGCAGATCTAATTATAGGCTAAATAGATTCGGCGTGCCACAGGGCAGTGTTCTGGGACCATTTTTGTTTTTGATATACATCAATGACCTACCTAATATTACACAACACAAAACTATCTTATTCGCTGATGACACGACAGTCCTTGTCAAGTGTGACAATAAAAAGTTATATGAAAATGATATCAATTTCACGCTGACTAAGACAATTAATTGGCTAGATAACAATAATTTGAAAATTAACGTAAGTAAAACACAAATCATACAATTCCAAAACTATAGAAGCCAACATACTGACATAAATATAAATTACAATAATAATAAAGTACAAGAGGTAAACACTGCTAAATTTCTAGGGATTATGCTTGATAAGCACCTTAACTGGAAAATGCATGTAGAATCTGTTTGCAATAAATTAGATCGGTTCGTATTTGCTATCAAACGTTTACGACAAACCGTGTCGACGGAAGCGGCTCTCACTGCATACCACGGATACGTTTCCTCAGTACTTTCTTATGGTCTCCTGCTGTGGGGTAATTCGGTTGAGATAACAAAGGCATTTCGGGCCCAGAAGAAATGCGTTAGAGCGATATGCGGTGCCTGGTCTACAGATAGCTGTAAGCCACTATTTAATGAATTTCATATTCTGCCACTCGCTTGCATGTATATAAGGGAACTGTGCATTTTTGTAAAACTGCATCCACAATATTTTTGCAAGTTTTCTGATAAGCCTGGTAGAAATGATAGAAATAAGTTTAAACTTCTTCGACCTAGATGTAATTTGGATATGTATGAGAAAAATGTGTATGTCAAAGCTATAGAGGTGTATAACAAATTACCAAATAATTTTAAAGACCTACCTCATACTGTATTTAAAAGAAAACTAACACAATGGCTTGCAGAAAAATGTTTCTACACTTTGCATGACTTTATGATTTATAAAGATATATGATTAATTAATGTTAAAATGGATTAAATCGATTTTTTATTTATTTTTATTTAATTCACTTATTTGATAATATTTATTTTCTGCTGACATTAACATTCTAATTATCTACCGATTTAATTATTATATTTTGGTTTTAAATTAATCGTGACATTTTTTTTTGACTTGTAATATTAACAATTTTGACATTAATTAACTTGAAAGAGACATTTTATAATAATTAACTTAATGTGTATAAGCTAGATATTATTTGCGCACCATTGTAATGGTAGAATGTGATGTACCTACAAACACCCTACCACCTATATGTAACCACATTTTAGTGAATAAATAAATGATTATGATTATGATTATGATTATAGCTGCTTTGTTTTATGTCACAGGCGAAAAAACGTTAAATAATGTATTTGACAATCTGTACATAACCCAAAGGTTGAATGGTAGAGAATGCTTTTAGCATTAAGTCTGCCTCTGTACATTATTTGTGCATAAATTCTTTTTTTTTTTTCAAGACGATGCCGACAACATCTGTTGTCTCAGGAGTTGGGTCCACATCGAGTCGTAGCATTTCTACAGATACTGATGTGCAGTTGACTCTGACAGACATGAATGAGTTTAATATGACTGTTATGTACTTTGCAATAATTATCCTATTCGTCGAGTGCATATTAACCATGTTGTTTTTATATTTTTACAGCTGATACGGAAAAGGATATAGTATGGAATGTCATACTAACAGAGTTCCCTAATATCTATATAATGACGTCTCTAATTAGGTGAGAGATTTTTTAAATGTTATTGATTTCGTTTTTATTGTTTTATTTATTCAAAATGGCTCAACTTACTACTACCGTAGGCTGTGATCCTAATGTAAGTCTACGTAATGCGCATAGTGTTTATTATAGTGTAAGATATAATGTGAAGCTTACTAACAATTGTGTTTGTTACAGAGCTCTAATGCGGATGTAATAACTGCAGTCCTTTCGCACATCCGCACAAAAAAGTCGGAACAACCGATAGAAGACCTAAAGAGAATTAATAGAAACTTGGAATCTCAAAGTACGTATAATTTTCTATGTTTTTTTCAATTTTAGAGAATAATTGGACATTATTGAACGTTTTATTAATTACGGTATTTTTGTTACAGTTGTCATGCTAAGTGAACGTTTGGGTGTTAGTGCAGATAACATGGAGCAACCAGAACAAGAGGATTTTGTAAGTTTAAGTGATAGTTGTTACCGTTCTGTATATTTGTAACCATTCGAATTGTAACAAATTTCCAAATTGCTTCAATGATCAAGTTACAACATTTACTTTTTATTGTAACTTACATATAATATTTAGGTATTAAGTTAAGACAAGTGTATATAGCTGCTTTGTTTTAAGTCACAGGCGAAAAAACATTAAATAATGTATTTGACAATCTGTACATAACCCAAAGGTTGAATGGTAGAGAATGCTTTTAGCATTAAGTCTGCCTCTGTACATTATTTGTGCATAAATTCTTTTTTTTTTTTCAAGACGATGCCGACAACATCTGTTGTCTCAGGAGTTGGGTCCACATCGAGTCGTAGCATTTCTACAGATACTGATGTGCAGTTGACTCTGACAGACATGAGTGAGTTTAATATGACTGTTATGTACTTTGCAATAATTATCCTATTCGTGGAGTGCATATTAACCATGTTGTTTTTATATTTTTACAGCTGATACGGAAAAGGATATAGTATGGAATGTCATACTAACAGAGTTCCCTAATATCTATATAATGACGTCTCTAATTAGGTGAGAGATTTTTTAAATGTTATTGATTTCGTTTTTATTGTTTTATTTATTCAAAATGGCTCAACTTACTACTACCGTAGGCTGTGATCCTAATGTAAGTCTACGTAATGCGCATAGTGTTTATTATAGTGTAAGATATAATGTGAAGCTTACTAACAATTGTGTTTGTTACAGAGCTCTAATGCGGATGTAATAACTGCAGTCCTCTCGCACATCCGCACAAAAAAGTCGGAACAACCGATAGAAGACCTAAAGAGAATTAATAGAAACTTGGAATCTCAAAGTACGTATAATTTTCTATGTTTTTTTCAATTTTAGAGAATAATTGGACATTATTGAACGTTTTATTAATTACGGTATTTTTGTTACAGTTGTCATGCTAAGTGAACGTTTGGGTGTTAGTGCAGATAACATGGAGCAACCAGAACAAGAGGATTTTGTAAGTTTAAGTGATAGTTGTTACCGTTCTGTATATTTGTAACCATTCGAATTGTAACAAATTTCCAAATTGCTTCAATGATCAAGTTACAACATTTACTTTTTATTGTAACTTACATATAATATTTAGGTATTAAGTTAAGACAAGTGTATATAGCTGCTTTGTTTTATGTCACAGGCGAAAAAACATTAAATAATGTATTTGACAATCTGTACATAACCCAAAGGTTGAATGGTAGAGAATGCTTTTAGCATTAAGTCTGCCTCTGTACATTATTTGTGCATAAATTCTTTTTTTTTTTCAAGACGATGCCGACAACATCTGTTGTCTCAGGAGTTGGGTCCACATCGAGTCGTAGCATTTCTACAGATACTGATGTGCAGTTGACTCTGGCAGACATGAGTGAGTTTAATATGACTGTTATGTACTTTGCAATAATTATCCTATTCGTCGAGTGCATATTAACCATGTTGTTTTTATATTTTTTACAGCTGATACGGAAAAGGATATAGTATGGAATGTCATACTAACAGAGTTCCCTAATATCTATATAATGTCGTCTCTAATTAGGTGAGAGATTTTTTAAATGTTATTGACATCGTTTTTATTGTTTTATTTATTCAAAATGGCTCAACTTACTACTACTGTAGGCTGTGATCCTAATGTAAGTCTACGTAATGCGCATAGTGTTTATTATAGTGTAAGATATAATGTGAAGCTTACTAACAATTGTGTTTGTTACAGAGCTCTAATGCGGATGTAATAACTGCAGTCCTCTCGCACATCCGCACAAAAAAGTCGGAACAACCGATAGAAGACCTAAAGAGAATTAATAGAAACTTGGAATCTCAAAGTAAGTATAATTTTCTATGTTTTTTTCAATTTTAGAGAATAATTGGACATTATTGAACGTTTTATTAATTACGGTGTTGTTGTTACAGTTGTCATGCTAAGTGAACGTTTGGGTGTTAGTGCAGATAACATGGAGCAACCAGAACAAGAGGATTTTGTAAGTTTAAGTGATAGTTGTTACCGTTCTGTATATTTGTAACCATTCAAATTGTAACAAATTTCCAAATTGCTTCAATGATCAAGTTACAACATTTACTTTTTATTGTAACTTACATATAATATTTAGGTATTAAGTTAAGACAAGTGTATATAGCTGCTTTGTTTTATGTCACAGGCGAAAAAACGTTAAATAATGTATTTGACAATCTGTACATAACCCAAAGGTTGAATGGTAGAGAATGCTTTTAGCATTAAGTCTGCCTCTGTACATTATTTGTGCATAAATTCTTTTTTTTTTTCAAGACGATGCCGACAACATCTGTTGTCTCAGGAGTTGGGTCCACATCGAGTCGTAGCATTTCTACAGATACTGATGTGCAGTTGACTCTGGCAGACATGAGTGAGTTTAATATGACTGTTATGTACTTTGCAATAATTATCCTATTCGTCGAGTGCATAATAACCATGTTGTTTTTATATTTTTTACAGCTGATACGGAAAAGGATATAGTATGGAATGTCATACTAACAGAGTTCCCTAATATCTATATAATGACGTCTCTAATTAGGTGAGAGATTTTTTAAATGTTATTGACATCGTTTTTATTGTTTTATTTATTCAAAATGGCTCAACTTACTACTACCGTAGGCTGTGATCCTAATGTAAGTCTACGTATTGCGCATAGTGTTTATTATAGTGTAAGATATAATGTGAAGCTTACTAACAATTGTGTTTGTTACAGAGCTCTAATGCGGATGTAATAACTACAGTCCTCTCGCACATCCGCACAAAAAAGTCGGAACAACCGATAGAAGACCTAAAGAGAATTAATAGAAACTTGGAATCTCAAAGTAAATATAATTTTCTATGTTTTTTTCAATTTTAGAGAATAATTGGACATTATTGAACGTTTTATTAATTACGGTATTTTTGTTACAGTTGTCATGCTAAGTGAACGTTTGGGTGTTAGTGCAGATAACAAGGAGCAACCAGAACAAGAGGATTTTGTAAGTTTAAGTGATAGTTGTTACCGTTCTGTATATTTGTAACCATTCAAATTGTAACAAATTTCCAAATTGCTTCAATGATCAAGTTACAACATTTACTTTTTATTGTAACTTACATATAATATTTAGGTATTAAGTTAAGACAAGTGTATATAGCTGCTTTGTTTTATGTCACAGGCGAAAAAACGTTAAATAATGTATTTGACAATCTGTACATAACCCAAAGGTTGAATGGTAGAGAATGCTTTTAGCATTAAGTCTGCCTCTGTACATTATTTGTGCATAAATTCTTTTTTTTTTTTCAAGACGATGCCGACAACATCTGTTGTCTCAGGAGTTGGGTCCACATCGAGTCGTAGCATTTCTACAGATACTGATGTGCAGTTGACTCTGGCAGACATGAGTGAGTTTAATATGACTGTTATGTACTTTGCAATAATTATCCTATTCGTCGAGTGCATAATAACCATGTTGTTTTTATATTTTTTACAGCTGATACGGAAAAGGATATAGTATGGAATGTCATACTAACAGAGTTCCCTAATATCTATATAATGACGTCTCTAATTAGGTGAGAGATTTTTTAAATGTTATTGACATCGTTTTTATTGTTTTATTTATTCAAAATGGCTCAACTTACTACTACCGTAGGCTGTGATCCTAATGCAAGTCTACGTAATGCGCATAGTTTTTATTATAGTGTAAGATATAATGTGAAGCTTACTAACAATTGTGTTTGTTACAGAGCTCTAATGCGGATGTAATAACTGCAGTCCTCTCGCACATCCGCACAAAAAAGTCGGAACAACCGATAGAAGACCTAAAGAGAATTAATAGAAACTTGGAATCTCAAAGTAAGTATAATTTTCTATGTTTTTTTTTAATTTTAGAGAATAATTGGACAATATTGAACGTTTTATTAAATACGGTATTTTTGTTACAGTTGTCATGCTAAGTGAACGTTTGGGTGTTAGTGCAGATAACAAGGAGCAACCAGAACAAGAGGATTTTGTAAGTTTAAGTGATAGTTGTTACCGTTCTGTATATTTGTAACCATTCAAATTGTAACAAATTTCCAAATTGCTTCAATGATCAAGTTACAACATTTACTTTTTATTGTAACTTACATATAATATTTAGGTATTAAGTTAAGACAAGTGTATATAGCTGCTTTGTTTTATGTCACAGGCGAAAAAACGTTAAATAATGTATTTGACAATCTGTACATAACCCAAAGGTTGAATGGTAGAGAATGCTTTTAGCATTAAGTCTGCCTCTGTACATTATTTGTGCATAAATTCTTTTTTTTTTTTCAAGACGATGCCGACAACATCTGTTGTCTCAGAAGTTGGGTCCACATCGAGTCGTAGCATTTCTACAGATACTGATGTGCAGTTGACTCTGGCAGACATGAGTGAGTTTAATATGACTGTTATGTACTTTGCAATAATTATCCTATTCATCGAGTGCATAATAACCATGTTGTTTTTATATTTTTTACAGCTGATACGGAAAAGGATATAGTATGGAATGTCATACTAACAGAGTTCCCTAATATCTATATAATGACGTCTCTAATTAGGTGAGAGATTTTTTAAATGTTATTGACATCGTTTTTATTGTTTTATTTATTCAAAATGGCTCAACTTACTACTACCGTAGGCTGTGATCCTAATGTAAGTCTACGTAATGCGCATAGTGTTTATTATAGTGTAAGATATAATGTGAAGCTTACTAACAATTGTGTTTGTTACAGAGCTCTAATGCGGATGTAATAACTGCAGTCCTCTCGCACATCCGCACAAAAAAGTCGGAACAACCGATAGAAGACCTAAAGAGAATTAATAGAAACTTGGAATCCCAAAGTAAGTATAATTTTCTATGTTTTTTTCAATTTTAGAGAATAATTGGACAATATTGAACGTTTTATTAAATACGGTATTTTTGTTACAGTTGTCATGCTAAGTGAACGTTTGGGTGTTAGTGCAGATAACAAGGAGCAACCAGAACAAGAGGATTTTGTAAGTTTAAGTGATAGTTGTTACCGTTCTGTATATTTGTAACCATTCAAATTGTAACAAATTTCCAAATTGCTTCAATGATCAAGTTACAACATTTACTTTTTATTGTAACTTACATATAATCTTCTTAACTTAATACCTAAAGGTATTAAGTTAAGACAAGTGTATATAGCTGCTTTGTTTTATGTCACAGGCGAAAAAACGTTAAATAATGTATTTGACAATCTGTACATAACCCAAAGGTTGAATGGTAGAGAATGCTTTTAGCATTAAGTCTGCCTCTGTACATTATTTGTGCATAAATTCTTTCTTTTTTTTCAAGACGATGCCGACAACATCTGTTGTCTCAGGAGTTGGGTCCACATCGAGTCGTAGCATTTCTACAGATACTGATGTGCAGTTGACTCTGGCAGACATGAGTGAGTTTAATATGACTGTTATGTACTTTGCAATAATTATCCTATTCGTCGAGTGCATATTAACCATGTTGTTTTTATATTTTTTACAGCTGATACGGAAAAGGATATAGTATGGAATGTCATACTAACAGAGTTCCCTAATATCAACTATAATGACGTCTCTAATTAGGTGAGAGATTTTTTAAATGTTATTGACATCGTTTTTATTGTTTTATTTATTCAAAATGGCTCAACTTACTACTACCGTAGGCTGTGATCCTAATGTAAGTCTACGTAATGCGCATAGTGTTTATTATAGTGTAAGATATAATGTGAAGCTTACTAACAATTGTGTTTGTTACAGAGCTCTAATGCGGATGTAATAACTACAGTCCTCTCGCACATCCGCACAAAAAAGTCGGAACAACCGATAGAAGACCTAAAGAGAATTAATAGAAACTTGGAATCTCAAAGTACGTATAATTTTCTATGTTTTTTTCAATTTTAGAGAATTATTGGACATTATTGAACGTTTTATTAATTACGGTATTTTTGTTACAGTTGTCATGCTAAGTGAACGTTTGGGTGTTAGTGCAGATAACATGGAGCAACCAGAACAAGAGGATTTTGTAAGTTTAAGTGATAGTTGTTACCGTTCTGTATATTTGTAACCATTCAAATTGTAACAAATTTCCAAATTGCTTCAATGATCAAGTTACAACATTTACTTTTTATTGTAACTTACATATAATATTTAGGTATTAAGTTAAGACAAGTGTATATAGCTGCTTTGTTTTATGTCACAGGCGAAAAAACGTTAAATAATGTATTTGACAATCTGTACATAACCCAAAGGTTGAATGGTAGAGAATGCTTTTAGCATTAAGTCTGCCTCTGTACATTATTTGTGCATAAATTCTTTTTTTTTTCAAGACGATGCCGACAACATCTGTTGTCTCAGGAGTTGGGTCCACATCGAGTCGTAGCATTTCTACAGATACTGATGTGCAGTTGACTCTGGCAGACATGAGTGAGTTTAATATGACTGTTATGTACTTTGCAATAATTATCCTATTCGTCGAGTGCATAATAACCATGTTGTTTTTATATTTTTTACAGCTGATACGGAAAAGAATATAGTATGGAATGTCATACTAACAGAGTTCCCTAATATCTATATAATGACGTCTCTAATTAGGTGAGAGATTTTTTAAATGTTATTGACATCGTTTTTATTGTTTTATTTATTCAAAATGGCTCAACTTACTACTACCGTAGGCTGTGATCCTAATGCAAGTCTACGTAATGCGCATAGTGTTTATTATAGTGTCAGATATAATGTGAAGCTTACTAACAATTGTGTTTGTTACAGAGCTCTAATGCGAATGTAATAACTGTAGTCCTCTCGCACATCCGCACAAAAAAGTCGGAACAACCGATAGAAGACCTAAAGAGAATTAATAAAAACTTGGAATCTCAAAGTAAGTATAATTTTCTATGTTTTTTTCAATTTTAGAGAATAATTGGACAATATTGAACGTTTTATTAAATACGGTATTTTTGTTACAGTTGTCATGCTAAGTGAACGTTTGGGTGTTAGTGCAGATAACAAGGAGCAACCAGAACAAGAGGATTTTGTAAGTTTAAATGATAGTTATTAGTTATATTTCGGGACTTAATCGCATGAATTATTTAAAGGTACGAACCTTTTATTTACCCGACGTTTCGATCGAATTGCACCGATCGTGGTCACAGTCGACCCGTGACCACGATCGGTGCAATTCGATCGAAACGTCGGGTAAATAAAAGGTTCGTACCTTTAAATAATTCATGCGATTAAGTCCCGAAATATAACTAATATGTATAAAAATCGCGAAAGTTTAAAAACAATAAGTGATAGTTGTTACCGTTCTGTATATTTGTAACCATTCAAATTGTAACAAATTTCCAAACAGTCTTCCAACAAACCATAAATTTATTACAAAGCCACATCTCAATCTCAAGAAATCCGCATAAAAATGCTTGATCCCTAGACACTTTTGATGTGTGTATTTAGGTATTAAGTTACAAGTGTATATAGCTGCTTTGTTTTATGTCACAGGCGAAACAACGTTAAATAATGTATTTGACAATCTGTACATAACCCAAAGGTTGAATGGTAGAGAATGCTTTTAGCATTAAGTCTGCCTCTGTACATTATTTGTGCATAAATTCTTTTTTTTTTTCAAGACGATGCCGACAACATCTGTGGTCTCAGGAGTTGGGTCCACATCGAGTCGTAGCATTTCTACAGATACTGATGTGCAGTTGACTCTGGCAGACATGAGTGAGTTTAATATGATTGTTATGTACTTTGCAATAAATATCCTATTCTTCGAGTGCATATTAACCATGTTGTTTTTATATTTTTTACAGCTGATACGGAAAAGGATATAGTATGGAATGTCATACTAACAGAGTTCCCTAATATCAACTATAATGACGTCTCTAATTAAGTGAGAGGTTTTTTAAATGTTATTAACCATCGTTTTTATTTTTTTATTTATTCAAAATATTAATGAATGCCATTTTATTTACAGATACAATAAAACGGGCAAGGGGAGACGGGGAATAAATAGGGTTAAAATATGATTTATGAATGATGTAAGTATATATTTACGGCATTTATTAAAGGAATGTCAGATTTTAAAGATTTTTTTTGTTTTGTTCACAGTTAAAGAAACACAAAAGCCCCTGCCAAATGAAAAACATCATCATAATCAATTTATTGGGCTGAGAATATGACACAGAGCACGAAAGTAGAATGTCAAACTCCGGATATTACAGATAAGTGAATGTGTCAATTTGAAAAAAAAAACAGTGCTGACGCTAAACTGTTTAGATTGATACTAAAAATTTTTGGGCTTTAGATTTTATTAATTAATTGTCATTTTTTTTACAGGAAGTACTGATATACGGAAGTACTGGATGGAAACATAAACCCAATATCTGGACATTGCCATTGATATTTTCCAAAAATGAATCAGGAAGGTTTTCATTTAATATTTATTGCATTTTTTTTGTTGACTTAGTTTTAATATTGAATACTTTACGAAAACTATTAACTGAGTCTCCTGTTTTTTATTTACAGGTACCTACATAATTCCTATGTTTTTTTTTTTAATTTTAGAGAATAATTGGACATTATTGAAGGTTTTATTAATTACGGTGTTGTTGTTACAGTTGTCATGCTAAGTAAACGTTTGGGGGTTAGTCCAGACTACGTGGAGCAACCAGAACAAGAGGATTTTGTAAGTTTAAGTGATAGTTGTTACCGTTCTGTATATTTGTAACCATTCAAATTGTAACAAATTTCCAAATTGCTTCAATGATCAAGTTACAACATTTACTTTTTATTGTAACTTACATATAATATTTAGGTATTAAGTTAAGACAAGTGTATATAGCTGCTTTGTTTTATGTCACAGGCGAAAAAACGTTAAATAATGTATTTGACAATCTGTACATAACCCAAAGGTTGAATGATAGAGAATGCTTTTAGCATTAAGTCTGCCTCTGTACATTATTTGTGCATAAATTCTTTTTTTTTTTTAAGACGATGCCGACAACATCTGTTGTCTCAGGAGTTGGGTCCACATCGAGTCGTAGCATTTCTACAGATACTGATGTGCAGTTGACTCTGGCAGACATGAGTGAGTTTAATATGACTGTTATGTACTTTGCAATAATTATCCTATTCGTCGAGTGCATAATAACCATGTTGTTTTTATATTTTTTACAGCTGATACGGAAAAGGATATAGTATGGAATGTCATACTAACAGAGTTCCCTAATATCTATATAATGACGTCTCTAATTAGGTGAGAGATTTTTTAAATGTTATTGACATCGTTTTTTTTGTTTTATTTATTCAAAATGGCTCAACTTACTACTACCGTAGGCTGTGATCCTAATGCAAGTCTACGTAATGCGCATAGTGTTTATTATAGTGTCAGATATAATGTGAAGCTTACTAACAATTGTGTTTGTTACAGAGCTCTAATGCGAATGTAATAACTGTAGTCCTCTCGCACATCCGCACAAAAAAGTCGGAACAACCGATAGAAGACCTAAAGAGAATTAATAGAAACTTGGAATCTCAAAGTAAGTATAATTTTCTATGTTTTTTTCAATTTTAGAGAATAATTGGACAATATTGAACGTTTTATTAAATACGGTATTTTTGTTACAGTTGTCATGCTAAGTGAACGTTTGGGTGTTAGTGCAGATAACAAGGAGCAACCAGAACAAGAGGATTTTGTAAGTTTAAATGATAGTTATTAGTTATATTTCGGGACTTAATCGCATGAATTATTTAAAGGTACGAACCTTTTATTTACCCGACGTTTCGATCGAATTGCACCGATCGTGGTCACAGTCGACCCGTGACCACGATCGGTGCAATTCGATCGAAACGTCGGGTAAATAAAAGGTTCGTACCTTTAAATAATTCATGCGATTAAGTCCCGAAATATAACTAATATGTATAAAAATCGCGAAAGTTTAAAAACAATAAGTGATAGTTGTTACCGTTCTGTATATTTGTAACCATTCAAATTGTAACAAATTTCCAAACAGTCTTCCAACAAACCATAAATTTATTACAAAGCCACATCTCAATCTCAAGAAATCCGCATAAAAATGCTTGATCCCTAGACACTTTTGATGTGTGTATTTAGGTATTAAGTTACAAGTGTATATAGCTGCTTTGTTTTATGTAACAGGCGAAACAACGTTAAATAATGTATTTGACAATCTGTACATAACCCAAAGGTTGAATGGTAGAGAATGCTTTTAGCATTAAGTCTGCCTCTGTACATTATTTGTGCATAAATTCTTTTTTTTTTTCAAGACGATGCCGACAACATCTGTGGTCTCAGGAGTTGGGTCCACATCGAGTCGTAGCATTTCTACAGATACTGATGTGCAGTTGACTCTGGCAGACATGAGTGAGTTTAATATGATTGTTATGTACTTTGCAATAAATATCCTATTCTTCGAGTGCATATTAACCATGTTGTTTTTATATTTTTTACAGCTGATACGGAAAAGGATATAGTATGGAATGTCATACTAACAGAGTTCCCTAATATCAACTATAATGACGTCTCTAATTAAGTGAGAGGTTTTTTAAATATTATTAACCATCGTTTTTATTTTTTTATTTATTCAAAATATTAATGAATGCCATTTTATTTACAGATACAATAAAACGGGCAAGGGGAGACGGGGAATAAATAGGGTTAAAATATGATTTATGAATGATGTAAGAATATATTTACGGCATTTATTAAAGGAATGTCAGATTTTAAAGATTTTTTTTGTTTTGTTCACAGTTAAAGAAACACAAAAGCCCCTGCCAAATGAAAAACATCATCATAATCAATTTATTGGGCTGAGAATATGACACAGAGCACGAAAGTAGAATGTCAAACTCCGGATATTACAGATAAGTGAATGTGTCAATTTGAAAAAAAAAACAGTGCTGACGCTAAACTGTTTAGATTGATACTAAAAATTTTTGGGCTTTAGATTTTATTAATTAATTGTCATTTTTTTTACAGGAAGTACTGATATACGGAAGTACTGGATGGAAACATAAACCCAATATCTGGACATTGCCATTGATATTTTCCAAAAATGAATCAGGAAGGTTTTCATTTAATATTTATTGCATTTTTTTTGTTGTCTTAGTTTTAATATTGAATACTTTACGAAAACTATTAACTGAGTCTCCTGTTTTTTATTTACAGGTACCTACATAATTCCTATGTTTTTTTTTTAATTTTAGAGAATAATTGGACATTATTGAAGGTTTTATTAATTACGGTGTTGTTGTTACAGTTGTCATGCTAAGTAAACGTTTGGGGGTTAGTCCAGACTACGTGGAGCAACCAGAACAAGAGGATTTTGTAAGTTTAAGTGATAGTTGTTACCGTTCTGTATATTTGTAACCATTCAAATTGTAACAAATTTCCAAATTGCTTCAATGATCAAGTTACAACATTTACTTTTTATTGTAACTTACATATAATATTTAGGTATTAAGTTAAGACAAGTGTATATAGCTGCTTTGTTTTATGTCACAGGCGAAAAAACGTTAAATAATGTATTTGACAATCTGTACATAACCCAAAGGTTGAATGATAGAGAATGCTTTTAGCATTAAGTCTGCCTCTGTACATTATTTGTGCATAAATTCTTTTTTTTTTTTAAGACGATGCCGACAACATCTGTTGTCTCAGGAGTTGGGTCCACATCGAGTCGTAGCATTTCTACAGATACTGATGTGCAGTTGACTCTGGCAGACATGAGTGAGTTTAATATGACTGTTATGTACTTTGCAATAATTATCCTATTCGTCGAGTGCATAATAACCATGTTGTTTTTATATTTTTTACAGCTGATACGGAAAAGGATATAGTATGGAATGTCATACTAACAGAGTTCCCTAATATCTATATAATGACGTCTCTAATTAGGTGAGAGATTTTTTAAATGTTATTGACATCGTTTTTATTGTTTTATTTATTCAAAATGGCTCAACTTACTACTACCGTAGGCTGTGATCCTAATGTAAGTCTACGTAATGCGCATAGTGTTTATTATAGTGTAAGATATAATGTGAAGCTTACTAACAATTGTGTTTGTTACAGAGCTCTAATGCGGATGTAATAACTGCAGTCCTCTCGCACATCCGCACAAAAAAGTCGGAACAACCGATAGAAGACCTAAAGAGAATTAATAGAAACTTGGAATCTCAAAGTAAGTATAATTTTCTATGCTTTTTTCAATTTTAGAGAATAATTGGACATTATTGAACGTTTTATTAATTACGGTATTTTTGTTACAGTTGTCATGCTAAGTGAACGTTTGGGTGTTAGTGCAGATAACATGGAGCAACCAGAACAAGAGGATTTTGTAAGTTTAAGTGATAGTTGTTACCGTTCTGTATATTTGTAACCATTCAAATTGTAACAAATTTCCAAATTGCTTCAATGATCAAGTTACAACATTTACTTTTTATTGTAACTTACATATAATATTTAGGTATTAAGTTAGGACAAGTGTATATAGCTGCTTTGTTTTATGTCACAGGCGAAAAAACGTTAAATAATGTATTTGAAAATCTGTACATAACCCAAAGGTTGAGTGGTAGAGAATGCTTTTAGCATTAAGTCTGCCTCTGTACATTATTTGTGCATAAATTCTTTTTTTTTTTCAAGACGATGCCGACAACATCTGTTGTCTCAGGAGTTGGGTCCACATCGAGTCGTAGCATTTCTACAGATACTGATGTGCAGTTGACTCTGGCAGACATGAGTGAGTTTAATATGACTGTTATGTACTTTGCAATAATTATCCTATTCGTCGAGTGCATATTAACCATGTTGTTTTTATATTTTTTACAGCTGATACGGAAAAGGATATAGTATGGAATGTCATACTAACAGAGTTCCCTAATATCTATATAATGTCGTCTCTAATTAGGTGAGAGATTTTTTAAATGTTATTGACATCGTTTTTATTGTTTTATTTATTCAAAATGGCTCAACTTACTACTACTGTAGGCTGTGATCCTAATGTAAGTCTACGTAATGCGCATAGTGTTTATTATAGTGTAAGATATAATGTGAAGCTTACTAACAATTGTGTTTGTTACAGAGCTCTAATGCGGATGTAATAACTGCAGTCCTCTCGCACATCCGCACAAAAAAGTCGGAACAACCGATAGAAGACCTAAAGAGAATTAATAGAAACTTGGAATCTCAAAGTAAGTATAATTTTCTATGTTTTTTTCAATTTTAGAGAATAATTGGACATTATTGAACGTTTTATTAATTACGGTGTTGTTGTTACAGTTGTCATGCTAAGTGAACGTTTGGGTGTTAGTGCAGATAACATGGAGCAACCAGAACAAGAGGATTTTGTAAGTTTAAGTGATAGTTGTTACCGTTCTGTATATTTGTAACCATTCAAATTGTAACAAATTTCCAAATTGCTTCAATGATCAAGTTACAACATTTACTTTTTATTGTAACTTACATATAATATTTAGGTATTAAGTTAAGACAAGTGTATATAGCTGCTTTGTTTTATGTCACAGGCGAAAAAACGTTAAATAATGTATTTGACAATCTGTACATAACCCAAAGGTTGAATGGTAAAGAATGCTTTTAGCATTAAGTCTGCCTCTGTACATTATTTGTGCATAAATTCTTTTTTTTTTTCAAGACGATGCCGACAACATCTGTTGTCTCAGGAGTTGGGTCCACATCGAGTCGTAGCATTTCTACAGATACTGATGTGCAGTTGACTCTGGCAGACATGAGTGAGTTTAATATGACTGTTATGTACTTTGCAATAATTATCCTATTCGTCGAGTGCATATTAACCATGTTGTTTTTATATTTTTTACAGCTGATACGGAAAAGGATAAAGTATGGAATGTCATACTAACAGAGTTCCCTAATATCTATATAATGACGTCTCTAATTAGGTGAGAGATTTTTTAAATGTTATTGACATCGTTTTTATTGTTTTATTTATTCAAAATGGCTCAACTTACTACTACCGTAGGCTGTGATCCTAATGTAAGTCTACGTAATGCGCATAGTGTTTATTATAGTGTAAGATATAATGTGAAGCTTACTAACAATTGTGTTTGTTACAGAGCTCTAATGCGGATGTAATAACTACAGTCCTCTCGCACATCCGCACAAAAAAGTCGGAACAACCGATAGAAGACCTAAAGAGAATTAATAGAAACTTGGTATCTCAAAATAAGTATAATTTTCTATGTTTTTTTCAATTTTAGAGAATAATTGGACATTATTGAACGTTTTATTAATTACGGTATTTTTGTTACAGTTGTCATGCTAAGTGAACGTTTGGGTGTTAGTGCAGATAACAAGGAGCAACCAGAACAAGAGGATTTTGTAAGTTTAAGTGATAGTTGTTACCGTTCTGTATATTTGTAACCATTCAAATTGTAACAAATTTCCAAATTGCTTTAATGATCAAGTTACAACATTTACTTTTTATTGTAACTTACATATAATATTTAGGTATTAAGTTAAGACAAGTGTATATAGCTGCTTTGTTTTATGTCACAGGCGAAAAAACATTAAATAATGTATTTGACAATCTGTACATAACCCAAAGGTTGAATGGTAGAGAATGCTTTTAGCATTAAGTCTGCCTCTGTACATTATTTGTGCATAAATTCTTTTTTTTTTTTCAAGACGATGCCGACAACATCTGTTGTCTCAGGAGTTGGGTCCACATCGAGTCGTAGCATTTCTACAGATACTGATGTGCAGTTGACTCTGGCAGACATGAGTGAGTTTAATATGACTGTTATGTACTTTGCAATAATTATCCTATTCGTCGAGTGCATAATAACCATGTTGTTTTTATATTTTTTACAGCTGATACGGAAAAGGATATAGTATGGAATGTCATACTAACAGAGTTCCCTAATATCTATATAATGACGTCTCTAATTAGGTGAGAGATTTTTTAAATGTTATTGACATCGTTTTTATTGTTTTATTTATTCAAAATGGCTCAACTTACTACTACCGTAGGCTGTGATCCTAATGTAAGTCTACGTAATGCGCATAGTTTTTAATATAGTGTAAGATATAATGTGAAGCTTACTAACAATTGTGTTTGTTACAGAGCTCTAATGCGGATGTAATAACTGCAGTCCTCTCGCACATCCGCACAAAAAAGTCGGAACAACCGATAGAAGACCTAAAGAGAATTAATAGAAACTTGGAATCTCAAAGTAAGTATAATTTTCTATGTTTTTTTTTAATTTTAGAGAATAATTGGACAATATTGAACGTTTTATTAAATACGGTATTTTTGTTACAGTTGTCATGCTAAGTGAACGTTTGGGTGTTAGTGCAGATAACAAGGAGCAACCAGAACAAGAGGATTTTGTAAGTTTAAGTGATAGTTGTTACCGTTCTGTATATTTGTAACCATTCAAATTGTAACAAATTTCCAAATTGCTTCAATGATCAAGTTACAACATTTACTTTTTATTGTAACTTACATATAATATTTAGGTATTAAGTTAAGACAAGTGTATATAGCTGCTTTGTTTTATGTCACAGGCGAAAAAACGTTAAATAATGTATTTGACAATCTGTACATAACCCAAAGGTTGAATGGTAGAGAATGCTTTTAGCATTAAGTCTGCCTCTGTACATTATTTGTGCATAAATTCTTTTTTTTTTTTCAAGACGATGCCGACAACATCTGTTGTCTCAGAAGTTGGGTCCACATCGAGTCGTAGCATTTCTACAGATACTGATGTGCAGTTGACTCTGGCAGACATGAGTGAGTTTAATATGACTGTTATGTACTTTGCAATAATTATCCTATTCGTCGAGTGCATAATAACCATGTTGTTTTTATATTTTTTACAGCTGATACGGAAAAGGATATAGTATGGAATGTCATACTAACAGAGTTCCCTAATATCTATATAATGACGTCTCTAATTAGGTGAGAGATTTTTTAAATGTTATTGACATCGTTTTTATTGTTTTATTTATTCAAAATGGCTCAACTTACTACTACCGTAGGCTGTGATCCTAATGCAAGTCTACGTAATGCGCATAGTGTTTATTATAGTGTAAGATATAATGTGAAGCTTACTAACAATTGTGTTTGTTACAGAGCTCTAATGCGGATGTAATAACTGCAGTCCTCTCGCACATCCGCACAAAAAAGTCGGAACAACCGATAGAAGACCTAAAGAGAATTAATAGAAACTTGGAATCCCAAAGTAAGTATAATTTTCTATGTTTTTTTCAATTTTAGAGAATAATTGGACAATATTGAACGTTTTATTAAATACGGTATTTTTGTTACAGTTGTCATGCTAAGTGAACGTTTGGGTGTTAGTGCAGATAACAAGGAGCAACCAGAACAAGAGGATTTTGTAAGTTTAAGTGATAGTTGTTACCGTTCTGTATATTTGTAACCATTCAAATTGTAACAAATTTCCAAATTGCTTCAATGATCAAGTTACAACATTTACTTTTTATTGTAACTTACATATAATATTTAGGTATTAAGTTAAGACAAGTGTATATAGCTGCTTTGTTTTATGTCACAGGCGAAAAAACGTTAAATAATGTATTTGACAATCTGTACATAACCCAAAGGTTGAATGGTAAAGAATGCTTTTAGCATTAAGTCTGCCTCTGTACATTATTTGTGCATAAATTCTTTTTTTTTTTCAAGACGATGCCGACAACATCTGTTGTCTCAGGAGTTGGGTCCACATCGAGTCGTAGCATTTCTACAGATACTGATGTGCAGTTGACTCTGGCAGACATGAGTGAGTTTAATATGACTGTTATGTACTTTGCAATAATTATCCTATTCGTCGAGTGCATATTAACCATGTTGTTTTTATATTTTTTACAGCTGATACGGAAAAGGATAAAGTATGGAATGTCATACTAACAGAGTTCCCTAATATCTATATAATGACGTCTCTAATTAGGTGAGAGATTTTTTAAATGTTATTGACATCGTTTTTATTGTTTTATTTATTCAAAATGGCTCAACTTACTACTACCGTAGGCTGTGATCCTAATGTAAGTCTACGTAATGCGCATAGTGTTTATTATAGTGTAAGATATAATGTGAAGCTTACTAACAATTGTGTTTGTTACAGAGCTCTAATGCGGATGTAATAACTACAGTCCTCTCGCACATCCGCACAAAAAAGTCGGAACAACCGATAGAAGACCTAAAGAGAATTAATAGAAACTTGGTATCTCAAAATAAGTATAATTTTCTATGTTTTTTTCAATTTTAGAGAATAATTGGACATTATTGAACGTTTTATTAATTACGGTATTTTTGTTACAGTTGTCATGCTAAGTGAACGTTTGGGTGTTAGTGCAGATAACAAGGAGCAACCAGAACAAGAGGATTTTGTAAGTTTAAGTGATAGTTGTTACCGTTCTGTATATTTGTAACCATTCAAATTGTAACAAATTTCCAAATTGCTTTAATGATCAAGTTACAACATTTACTTTTTATTGTAACTTACATATAATATTTAGGTATTAAGTTAAGACAAGTGTATATAGCTGCTTTGTTTTATGTCACAGGCGAAAAAACATTAAATAATGTATTTGACAATCTGTACATAACCCAAAGGTTGAATGGTAGAGAATGCTTTTAGCATTAAGTCTGCCTCTGTACATTATTTGTGCATAAATTCTTTTTTTTTTTTCAAGACGATGCCGACAACATCTGTTGTCTCAGGAGTTGGGTCCACATCGAGTCGTAGCATTTCTACAGATACTGATGTGCAGTTGACTCTGGCAGACATGAGTGAGTTTAATATGACTGTTATGTACTTTGCAATAATTATCCTATTCGTCGAGTGCATAATAACCATGTTGTTTTTATATTTTTTACAGCTGATACGGAAAAGGATATAGTATGGAATGTCATACTAACAGAGTTCCCTAATATCTATATAATGACGTCTCTAATTAGGTGAGAGATTTTTTAAATGTTATTGACATCGTTTTTATTGTTTTATTTATTCAAAATGGCTCAACTTACTACTACCGTAGGCTGTGATCCTAATGTAAGTCTACGTAATGCGCATAGTTTTTAATATAGTGTAAGATATAATGTGAAGCTTACTAACAATTGTGTTTGTTACAGAGCTCTAATGCGGATGTAATAACTGCAGTCCTCTCGCACATCCGCACAAAAAAGTCGGAACAACCGATAGAAGACCTAAAGAGAATTAATAGAAACTTGGAATCTCAAAGTAAGTATAATTTTCTATGTTTTTTTTTAATTTTAGAGAATAATTGGACAATATTGAACGTTTTATTAAATACGGTATTTTTGTTACAGTTGTCATGCTAAGTGAACGTTTGGGTGTTAGTGCAGATAACAAGGAGCAACCAGAACAAGAGGATTTTGTAAGTTTAAGTGATAGTTGTTACCGTTCTGTATATTTGTAACCATTCAAATTGTAACAAATTTCCAAATTGCTTCAATGATCAAGTTACAACATTTACTTTTTATTGTAACTTACATATAATATTTAGGTATTAAGTTAAGACAAGTGTATATAGCTGCTTTGTTTTATGTCACAGGCGAAAAAACGTTAAATAATGTATTTGACAATCTGTACATAACCCAAAGGTTGAATGGTAGAGAATGCTTTTAGCATTAAGTCTGCCTCTGTACATTATTTGTGCATAAATTCTTTTTTTTTTTTCAAGACGATGCCGACAACATCTGTTGTCTCAGAAGTTGGGTCCACATCGAGTCGTAGCATTTCTACAGATACTGATGTGCAGTTGACTCTGGCAGACATGAGTGAGTTTAATATGACTGTTATGTACTTTGCAATAATTATCCTATTCGTCGAGTGCATAATAACCATGTTGTTTTTATATTTTTTACAGCTGATACGGAAAAGGATATAGTATGGAATGTCATACTAACAGAGTTCCCTAATATCTATATAATGACGTCTCTAATTAGGTGAGAGATTTTTTAAATGTTATTGACATCGTTTTTATTGTTTTATTTATTCAAAATGGCTCAACTTACTACTACCGTAGGCTGTGATCCTAATGCAAGTCTACGTAATGCGCATAGTGTTTATTATAGTGTAAGATATAATGTGAAGCTTACTAACAATTGTGTTTGTTACAGAGCTCTAATGCGGATGTAATAACTGCAGTCCTCTCGCACATCCGCACAAAAAAGTCGGAACAACCGATAGAAGACCTAAAGAGAATTAATAGAAACTTGGAATCCCAAAGTAAGTATAATTTTCTATGTTTTTTTCAATTTTAGAGAATAATTGGACAATATTGAACGTTTTATTAAATACGGTATTTTTGTTACAGTTGTCATGCTAAGTGAACGTTTGGGTGTTAGTGCAGATAACAAGGAGCAACCAGAACAAGAGGATTTTGTAAGTTTAAGTGATAGTTGTTACCGTTCTGTATATTTGTAACCATTCAAATTGTAACAAATTTCCAAATTGCTTCAATGATCAAGTTACAACATTTACTTTTTATTGTAACTTACATATAATATTTAGGTATTAAGTTAAGACAAGTGTATATAGCTGCTTTGTTTTATGTCACAGGCGAAAAAACGTTAAATAATGTATTTGACAATCTGTACATAACCCAAAGGTTGAATGGTAGAGAATGCTTTTAGCATTAAGTCTGCCTCTGTACATTATTTGTGCATAAATTCTTTCTTTTTTTTCAAGACGATGCCGACAACATCTGTTGTCTCAGGAGTTGGGTCCACATCGAGTCGTAGCATTTCTACAGATACTGATGTGCAGTTGACTCTGGCAGACATGAGTGAGTTTAATATGACTGTTATGTACTTTGCAATAATTATCCTATTCGTCGAGTGCATATTAACCATGTTGTTTTTATATTTTTTACAGCTGATACGGAAAAGGATATAGTATGGAATGTCATACTAACAGAGTTCCCTAATATCAACTATAATGACGTCACTAATTAGGTGAGAGATTTTTTAAATGTTATTGACATCGTTTTTATTGTTTTATTTATTCAAAATGGCTCAACTTACTACTACCGTAGGCTGTGATCCTAATGTAAGTCTACGTAATGCGCATAGTGTTTATTATAGTGTAAGATATAATGTGAAGCTTACTAACAATTGTGTTTGTTACAGAGCTCTAATGCGGATGTAATAACTACAGTCCTCTCGCACATCCGCACAAAAAAGTCGGAACAACCGATAGAAGACCTAAAGAGAATTAATAGAAACTTGGAATCTCAAAGTACGTATAATTTTCTATGTTTTTTTCAATTTTAGAGAATTATTGGACATTATTGAACGTTTTATTAATTACGGTATTTTTGTTACAGTTGTCATGCTAAGTGAACGTTTGGGTGTTAGTGCAGATAACATGGAGCAACCAGAACAAGAGGATTTTGTAAGTTTAAGTGATAGTTGTTACCGTTCTGTATATTTGTAACCATTCAAATTGTAACAAATTTCCAAATTGCTTCAATGATCAAGTTACAACATTTACTTTTTATTGTAACTTACATATAATATTTAGGTATTAAGTTAAGACAAGTGTATATAGCTGCTTTGTTTTATGTCACAGGCGAAAAAACGTTAAATAATGTATTTGACAATCTGTACATAACCCAAAGGTTGAATGGTAGAGAATGCTTTTAGCATTAAGTCTGCCTCTGTACATTATTTGTGCATAAATTCTTTCTTTTTTTTCAAGACGATGCCGACAACATCTGTTGTCTCAGGAGTTGGGTCCACATCGAGTCGTAGCATTTCTACAGATACTGATGTGCAGTTGACTCTGGCAGACATGAGTGAGTTTAATATGACTGTTATATACTTTGCAATAATTATCCTATTCGTCGAGTGCATAATAACCATGTTGTTTTTATATTTTTTACAGCTGATACGGAAAAGGATATAGTATGGAATGTCATACTAACAGAGTTCCCTAATATCTATATAATGACGTCTCTAATTAGGTGAGAGATTTTTTAAATGTTATTGACATCGTTTTTATTGTTTTATTTATTCAAAATGGCTCAACTTACTACTACCGTAGGCTGTGATCCTAATGCAAGTCTACGTAATGCGCATAGTGTTTATTATAGTGTCAGATATAATGTGAAGCTTACTAACAATTGTGTTTGTTACAGAGCTCTAATGCGGATGTAATAACTGTAGTCCTCTCGCACATCCGCACAAAAAAGTCGGAACAACCGATAGAAGACCTAAAGAGAATTAATAGAAACTTGGAATCTCAAAGTAAGTATAATTTTCTATGTTTTTTTCAATTTTAGAGAATAATTGGACAATATTGAACGTTTTATTAAATACGGTATTTTTGTTACAGTTGTCATGCTAAGTGAACGTTTGGGTGTTAGTGCAGATAACAAGGAGCAACCAGAACAAGAGGATTTTGTAAGTTTAAGTGATAGTTATTAGTTATATTTCGGGACTTAATCGCATGAATTATTTAAAGGTACGAACCTTTTATTTACCCGACGTTTCGATCGAATTGCACCGATCGTGGTCACAGTCGACCCGTGACCACGATCGGTGCAATTCGATCGAAACGTCGGGTAAATAAAAGGTTCGTACCTTTAAATAATTCATGCGATTAAGTCCCGAAATATAACTAATATGTATAAAAATCGCGAAAGTTTAAAAACAATAAGTGATAGTTGTTACCGTTCTGTATATTTGTAACCATTCAAATTGTAACAAATTTCCAAACAGTCTTCCAACAAACCATAAATTTATTACAAAGCCACATCTCAATCTCAAGAAATCCGCATAAAAATGCTTGATCCCTAGACACTTTTGATGTGTGTATTTAGGTATTAAGTTAAGACAAGTGTATATAGCTGCTTTGTTTTATGTCACAGGCGAAACAACGTTAAATAATGTATTTGACAATCTGTACATAACCCAAAGGTTAAATGGTAGAGAATGCTTTTAGCATTAAGTCTGCCTCTGTACATTATTTGTGCATAAATTCTTTTTTTTTTTCAAGACGATGCCGACAACATCTGTGGTCTCAGGAGTTGGGTCCACATCGAGTCGTAGCATTTCTACAGATACTGATGTGCAGTTGACTCTGGCAGACATGAGTGAGTTTAATATGATTGTTATGTACTTTGCAATAAATATCCTATTCTTCGAGTGCATATTAACCATGTTGTTTTTATATTTTTTACAGCTGATACGGAAAAGGATATAGTATGGAATGTCATACTAACAGAGTTCCCTAATATCAACTATAATGACGTCTCTAATTAAGTGAGAGGTTTTTTAAATGTTATTAACCATCGTTTTTATTTTTTTATTTATTCAAAATATTAATGAATGCCATTTTATTTACAGATACAATAAAACGGGCAAGGGGAGACGGGGAATAAATAGGGTTAAAATATGATTTATGAATGATGTAAGTATATATTTACGGCATTTATTAAAGGAATGTCAGATTTTAAAGATTTTTTTTGTTTTGTTCACAGTTAAAGAAACACAAAAGCCCCTGCCAAATGAAAAACATCATCATAATCAATTTATTGGGCTGAGAATATGACACAGAGCACGAAAGTAGAATGTCAAACTCCGGATATTACAGATAAGTGAATGTGTCAATTTGAAAAAAAAAACAGTGCTGACGCTAAACTGTTTAGATTGATACTAAAAATTTTTGGGCTTTAGATTTTATTAATTAATTGTCATTTTTTTTACAGGAAGTACTGATATACGGAAGTACTGGATGGAAACATAAACCCAATATCTGGACATTGCCATTGATATTTTCCAAAAATGAATCAGGAAGGTTTTCATTTAATATTTATTGCATTTTTTTTGTTGTCTTAGTTTTAATATTGAATACTTTACGAAAACTATTAACTGAGTCTCCTGTTTTTTATTTACAGGTACCTACATAATTCCTATGTTTTTTTTTTAATTTTAGAGAATAATTGGACATTATTGAAGGTTTTATTAATTACGGTGTTGTTGTTACAGTTGTCATGCTGAGTAAACGTTTGGGGGTTAGTCCAGACTACGTGGAGCAACCAGAACAAGAGGATTTTGTAAGTTTAAGTGATAGTTGTTACCGTTCTGTATATTTGTAACCATTCAAATTGTAACAAATTTCCAAATTGCTTCAATGATCAAGTTACAACATTTACTTTTTATTGTAACTTACATATAATATTTTGGTATTAAGTTAAGACAAGTGTATATAGCTGCTTTGTTTTATGTCACAGGCGAAAAAACGTTAAATAATGTATTTGACAATCTGTACATAACCCAAAGGTTGAATGGTAGAGAATGCTTTTAGCATTAAGTCTGCCTCTGTACATTATTTGTGCATAAATTCTTTTTTTTTTTTCAAGACGATGCCGACAACATCTGCTGTCTCAGGAGTTGGGTCCACATCGAGTCGTAGCATTTCTACAGATACTGATGTGCAGTTGACTCTGGCAGACATGAGTGAGTTTAATATGACTGTTATGTACTTTGCAATAATTATCCTATTCGTCGAGTGTATAATAACCATGTTGTTTTTATATTTTTTACAGCTGATACGGAAAAGGATATAGTATGGAATGTCATACTAACAGAGTTCCCTAATATCTATATAATGACGTCTCTAATTAGGTGAGAGATTTTTTAAATGTTATTGATTTCGTTTTTATTGTTTTATTTATTCAAAATGGCTCAACTTACTACTACCGTAGGCTGTGATCCTAATGTAAGTCTACGTAATGCGCATAGTGTTTATTATAGTGTAAGATATAATGTGAAGCTTACTAACAATTGTGTTTGTTACAGAGCTCTAATGCGGATGTAATAACTGCAGTCCTCTCGCACATCCGCACAAAAAAGTCGGAACAACCGATAGAAGACCTAAAGAGAATTAATAGAAACTTGGAATCTCAAAGTACGTATAATTTTCTATGTTTTTTTCAATTTTAGAGAATAATTGGACATTATTGAACGTTTTATTAATTACGGTATTTTTGTTACAGTTGTCATGCTAAGTGAACGTTTGGGTGTTAGTGCAGATAACATGGAGCAACCAGAACAAGAGGATTTTGTAAGTTTAAGTGATAGTTGTTACCGTTCTGTATATTTGTAACCATTCAAATTGTAACAAATTTCCAAATTGCTTCAATGATCAAGTTACAACATTTACTTTTTATTGTAACTTACATATAATATTTAGGTATTAAGTTAAGACAAGTGTATATAGCTGCTTTGTTTTATGTCACAGGCGAAAAAACGTTAAATAATGTATTTGACAATCTGTACATAACCCAAAGGTTGAATGGTAGAGAATGCTTTTAGCATTAAGTCTGCCTCTGTACATTATTTGTGCATAAATTCTTTTTTTTTTTCAAGACGATGCCGACAACATCTGTTGTCTCAGGAGTTGGGTCCACATCGAGTCGTAGCATTTCTACAGATACTGATGTGCAGTTGACTCTGGCAGACATGAGTGAGTTTAATATGACTGTTATGTACTTTGCAATAATTATCCTATTCGTCGAGTGCATATTAACCATGTTGTTTTTATATTTCTTACAGCTGATACGGAAAAGGATATAGTATGGAATGTCATACTAACAGAGTTCCCTAATATCTATATAATGACGTCTCTAATTAGGTGAGAGATTTTTTAAATGTTATTGACATCGTTTTTATTGTTTTATTTATTCAAAATGGCTCAACTTACTACTACCGTAGGCTGTGATCCTAATGTAAGTCTACGTAATGCGCATAGTGTTTATTATAGTGTAAGATATAATGTGAAGCTTACTAACAATTGTGTTTGTTACAGAGCTCTAATGCGGATGTAATAACTGCAGTCCTCTCGCACATCCGCACAAAAAAGTCGGAACAACCGATAGAAGACCTAAAGAGAATTAATAGAAACTTGTAATCTCAAAGTAAGTATAATTTTCTATGTTTTTTTCAATTTTAGAGAATAATTGGACATTATTGAACGTTTTATTAATTACGGTATTTTTGTTACAGTTGTCATGCTAAGTGAACGTTTGGGTGTTAGTGCAGATAACATGGAGCAACCAGAACAAGAGGATTTTGTAAGTTTAAGTGATAGTTGTTACCGTTCTGTATATTTGTAATCATTCAAATTGTAACAAATTTCCAAATTGCTTCAATGATCAAGTTACAACATTTACTTTTTATTGTAACTTACATAAATATTTAGGTATTAAGTTAGGACAAGTGTATATAGCTGCTTTGTTTTATGTCACAGGCGAAAAAACGTTAAATAATTTATTTGACAATCTGTACATAACCCAAAGGTTGAATGGTAGAGAATGCTTTTAGCATTAAGTCTGCCTCTGTACATTATTTGTGCATAAATTCTTTTTTTTTTTCAAGACGATGCCGACAACATCTGTTGTCTCAGGAGTTGGGTCCACATCGAGTCGTAGCATTTCTACAGATACTGATGTGCAGTTGACTCTGGCAGACATGAGTGAGTTTAATATGACTGTTATGTACTTTGCAATAATTATCCTATTCGTCGAGTGCATAATAACCATGTTGTTTTTATATTTTTTACAGCTGATACGGAAAAGGATATAGTATGGAATGTCATACTAACAGAGTTCCCTAATATCTATATAATGACGTCTCTAATTAGGTGAGAGATTTTTTAAATGTTATTGACATCGTTTTTATTGTTTTATTTATTCAAAATGGCTCAACTTACTACTACCGTAGGCTGTGATCCTAATGTAAGTCTACGTAATGCGCATAGTGTTTATTATAGTGTAAGATATAATGTGAAGCTTACTAACAATTGTGTTTGTTACAGAGCTCTAATGCGGATGTAATAACTGCAGTCCTCTCGCACATCCGCACAAAAAAGTCGGAACAACCGATAGAAGACCTAAAGAGAATTAATAGAAACTTGGAATCTCAAAGTACGTATAATTTTCTATGTTTTTTTCAATTTTAGAGAATAATTGGACATTATTGAACGTTTTATTAATTACGGTGTTGTTGTTACAGTTGTCATGCTAAGTGAACGTTTGGGTGTTAGTGCAGATAACATGGAGCAACCAGAACAAGAGGATTTTGTAAGTTTAAGTGATAGTTGTTACCGTTCTGTATATTTGTAACCATTCAAATTGTAACAAATTTCCAAATTGCTTCAATGATCAAGTTACAACATTTACTTTTTATTGTAACTTACATATAATATTTAGGTATTAAGTTAGGACAAGTGTATATAGCTGCTTTGTTTTATGTCACAGGCGAAAAAACGTTAAATAATGTATTTGAAAATCTGTACATAACCCAAAGGTTGAGTGGTAGAGAATGCTTTTAGCATTAAGTCTGCCTCTGTACATTATTTGTGCATAAATTCTTTTTTTTTTTTAAGACGATGCCGACAACATCTGTTGTCTCAGGAGTTGGGTCCACATCGAGTCGTAGCATTTCTACAGATACTGATGTGCAGTTGACTCTGGCAGACATGAGTGAGTTTAATATGACTGTTATGTACTTTGCAATAATTATCCTATTCGTCGAGTGCATATTAACCATGTTGTTTTTATATTTTTTACAGCTGATACGGAAAAGGATATAGTATGGAATGTCATACTAACAGAGTTCCCTAATATCTATATAATGACGTCTCTAATTAGGTGAGAGATTTTTTAAATGTTATTGACATCGTTTTTATTGTTTTATTTATTCAAAATGGCTCAACTTACTACTACCGTAGGCTGTGATCCTAATGTAAGTCTACGTAATGCGCATAGTGTTTATTATAGTGTAAGATATAATGTGAAGCTTACTAACAATTGTGTTTGTTACAGAGCTCTAATGCGGATGTAATAACTGCAGTCCTCTCGCACATCCGCACAAAAAAGTCGGAACAACCGATAGAAGACCTAAAGAGAATTAATAGAAACTTGGAATCTCAAAGTACGTATAATTTTCTATGTTTTTTTTAATTTTAGAGAATAATTGGACATTATTGAACGTTTTATTAATTACGGTATTTTTGTTACAGTTGTCATGCTAAGTGAACGTTTGGGTGTTAGTGCAGATAACATGGAGCAACCAGAACAAGAGGATTTTGTAAGTTTAAGTGATAGTTGTTACCGTTCTGTATATTTGTAACCATTCAAATTGTAACAAATTTCCAAATTGCTTCAATGATCAAGTTACAACATTTACTTTTTATTGTAACTTACATATAATATTTAGGTATTAAGTTAAGACAAGTGTATATAGCTGCTTTGTTTTATGTCACAGGCGAAAAAACGTTAAATAATGTATTTGAAAATCTGTACATAACCCAAAGGTTGAGTGGTAGAGAATGCTTTTAGCATTAAGTCTGCCTCTGTACATTATTTGTGCATAAATTCTTTTTTTTTTTCAAGACGATGCCGACAACATCTGTTCTCTCAGGAGTTGGGTCCACATCGAGTCGTAGCATTTCTACAGATACTGATGTGCAGTTGACTCTGGCAGACATGAGTGAGTTTAATATGACTGTTATGTACTTTGCAATAATTATCCTATTCGTCGAGTGCATATTAACCATGTTGTTTTTATATTTTTTACAGCTGATACGGAAAAGGATATAGTATGGAATGTCATACTAACAGAGTTCCCTAATATCTATATAATGACGTCTCTAATTAGGTGAGAGATTTTTTAAATGTTATTGACATCGTTTTTATTGTTTTATTTATTCAAAATGGCTCAACTTACTACTACCGTAGGCTGTGATCCTAATGTAAGTCTACGTAATGCGCATAGTGTTTATTATAGTGTAAGATATAATGTGAAGCTTACTAACAATTGTGTTTGTTACAGAGCTCTAATGCGGATGTAATAACTGCAGTCCTCTCGCACATCCGCACAAAAAAGTCGGAACAACCGATAGAAGACCTAAAGAGAATTAATAGAAACTTGGAATCTCAAAGTACGTATAATTTTCTATGTTTTTTTCAATTTTAGAGAATAATTGGACATTATTGAACGTTTTATTAATTACGGTATTTTTGTTACAGTTGTCATGCTAAGTGAACGTTTGGGTGTTAGTGCAGATAACATGGAGCAACCAGAACAAGAGGATTTTGTAAGTTTAAGTGATAGTTGTTACCGTTCTGTATATTTGTAACCATTCAAATTGTAACAAATTTCCAAATTGCTTCAATGATCAAGTTACAACATTTACTTTTTATTGTAACTTACATATAATATTTAGGTATTAAGTTAAGACAAGTGTATATAGCTGCTTTGTTTTATGTCACAGGCGAAAAAACGTTAAATAATGTATTTGACAATCTGTACATAACCCAAAGGTTGAATGGTAGAGAATGCTTTTAGCATTAAGTCTGCCTCTGTACATTATTTGTGCATAAATTCTTTTTTTTTTTCAAGACGATGCCGACAACATCTGTTGTCTCAGGAGTTGGGTCCACATCGAGTTGTAGCATTTCTACAAATACTGATGTGCAGTTGACTCTGGCAGACATGAGTGAGTTTAATATGACTGTTATGTACTTTGCAATAATTATCCTATTCGTCGAGTGCATAATAACCATGTTGTTTTTATATTTTTTACAGCTGATACGGAAAAGGATATAGTATGGAATGTCATACTAACAGAGTTCCCTAATATCTATATAATGACGTCTCTAATTAGGTGAGAGATTTTTTAAATGTTATTGACATCGTTTTTATTGTTTTATTTATTCAAAATGGCTCAACTTACTACTACCGTAGGCTGTGATCCTAATGTAAGTCTACGTAATGCGCATAGTGTTTATTATAGTGTAAGATATAATGTGAAGCTTACTAACAATTGTGTTTGTTACAGAGCTCTAATGCGGATGTAATAACTGCAGTCCTCTCGCACATCCGCACAAAAAAGTCGGAACAACCGATAGAAGACCTAAAGAGAATTAATAGAAACTTGGAATCTCAAAGTAAGTATAATTTTCTATGCTTTTTTCAATTTTAGAGAATAATTGGACATTATTGAACGTTTTATTAATTACGGTATTTTTGTTACAGTTGTCATGCTAAGTGAACGTTTGGGTGTTAGTGCAGATAACATGGAGCAACCAGAACAAGAGGATTTTGTAAGTTTAAGTGATAGTTGTTACCGTTCTGTATATTTGTAACCATTCAAATTGTAACAAATTTCCAAATTGCTTCAATGATCAAGTTACAACATTTACTTTTTATTGTAACTTACATATAATATTTAGGTATTAAGTTAGGACAAGTGTATATAGCTGCTTTGTTTTATGTCACAGGCGAAAAAACGTTAAATAATGTATTTGAAAATCTGTACATAACCCAAAGGTTGAGTGGTAGAGAATGCTTTTAGCATTAAGTCTGCCTCTGTACATTATTTGTGCATAAATTCTTTTTTTTTTTCAAGACGATGCCGACAACATCTGTTGTCTCAGGAGTTGGGTCCACATCGAGTCGTAGCGTTTCTACAGATACTGATGTGCAGTTGACTCTGGCAGACATGAGTGAGTTTAATATGACTGTTATGTACTTTGCAATAATTATCCTATTCGTCGAGTGCATATTAACCATGTTGTTTTTATATTTTTTACAGCTGATACGGAAAAGGATATAGTATGGAATGTCATACTAACAGAGTTCCCTAATATCTATATAATGACGTCTCTAATTACGTGAGAGATTTTTTAAATGTTATTGACATCGTTTTTATTGTTTTATTTATTCAAAATGGCTCAACTTACTACTACCGTAGGCTGTGATCCTAATGTAAGTCTACGTAATGCGCATAGTGTTTATTATAGTGTAAGATATAATGTGAAGCTTACTAACAATTGTGTTTGTTACAGAGCTCTAATGCGGATGTAATAACTGCAGTCCTCTCGCACATCCGCACAAAAAAGTCGGAACAACCGATAGAAGACCTAAAGAGAATTAATAGAAACTTGGAATCTCAAAGTAAGTATAATTTTCTATGTTTTTTTCAATTTTAGAGAATAATTGGACATTATTGAACGTTTTATTAATTACGGTGTTGTTGTTACAGTTGTCATGCTAAGTGAACGTTTGGGTGTTAGTGCAGATAACATGGAGCAACCAGAACAAGAGGATTTTGTAAGTTTAAGTGATAGTTGTTACCGTTCTGTATATTTGTAACCATTCAAATTGTAACAAATTTCCAAATTGCTTCAATGATCAAGTTACAACATTTACTTTTTATTGTAACTTACATATAATATTTAGGTATTAAGTTAGGACAAGTGTATATAGCTGCTTTGTTTTATGTCACAGGCGAAAAAACGTTCAATAATTTATTTGACAATCTGTACATAACCCAAAGGTTGAATGGTAGAGAATGCTTTTAGCATTAAGTCTGCCTCTGTACATTATTTGTGCATAAATTCTTTTTTTTTTTTAAGACGATGCCGACAACATCTGTTGTCTCAGGAGTTGGGTCCACATCGAGTCGTAGCATTTCTACAGATACTGATGTGCAGTTGACTCTGGCAGACATGAGTGAGTTTAATATGACTGTTATGTACTTTGCAATAATTATCCTATTCGTCGAGTGCATAATAACCATGTTGTTTTTATATTTTTTACAGCTGATACGGAAAAGGATATAGTATGGAATGTCATACTAACAGAGTTCCCTAATATCTATATAATGACGTCTCTAATTAGGTGAGAGATTTTTTAAATGTTATTGACATCGTTTTTATTGTTTTATTTATTCAAAATGGCTCAACTTACTACTACCGTAGGCTGTGATCCTAATGTAAGTCTACGTAATGCGCATAGTGTTTATTATAGTGTAAGATATAATGTGAAGTCGGAACAACCGATAGAAGACCTAAAGAGAATTAATAGAAACTTGAAATCTCAAAGTAAGTATAATTTTCTATGTTTTTTTCAATTTTAGAGAATAATTGGACATTATTGAACGTTTTATTAATTACGGTATTTTTGTTACAGTTGTCATGCTAAGTGAACGTTTGGGTGTTAGTGCAGATAACATGGAGCAACCAGAACAAGAGGATTTTGTAAGTTTAAGTGATAGTTGTTACCGTTCTGTATATTTGCAACCATTCAAATTGTAACAAATTTCCAAATTGCTTCAATGATCAAGTTACAACATTTACTTTTTATTGTAACTTACATATAATATTTAGGTATTAAGTTAGGACAAGTGTATATAGCTGCTTTGTTTTATGTCACAGGCGAAAAAACGTTAAATAATGTATTTGACAATCTGTACATAACCCAAAGGTTGAATGGTAGAGAATGCTTTTAGCATTAAGTCTGCCTCTGTACATTATTTGTGCATAAATTCTTTTTTTTTTTCAAGACGATGCCGACAACATCTGTTGTCTCAGGAGTTGGGTCCACATCGAGTCGTAGCATTTCTACAGATACTGATGTGCAGTTGACTCTGGCAGACATGAGTGAGTTTAATATGACTGTTATATACTTTGCAATAATTATCCTATTCGTCGAGTGCATATTAACCATGTTGTTTTTATATTTTTTACAGCTGATACGGAAAAGGATATAGTATGGAATGTCATACTAACAGAGTTCCCTAATATCTATATAATGACGTCTCTAATTAGGTGAGAGATTTTTTAAATGTTATTGACATCGTTTTTATTGTTTTATTTATTCAAAATGGCTCAACTTACTACTACCGTAGGCTGTGATCCTAATGTAAGTCTACGTAATGCGCATAGTGTTTATTATAGTGTAAGATATAATGTGAAGCTTACTTACAATTGTGTTTGTTACAGAGCTCTAATGCGGATGTAATAACTGCAGTCCTCTCGCACATCCGCACAAAAAAGTCGGAACAACCGATAGAAGACCTAAAGAGAATTAATAGAAACTTGGAATCTCAAAGTAAGTATAATAATTTTCTAAGTTTTTTTCAATTTTAGAGAATAATTGGACATTATTGAACGTTTTATTAATTACGGTATTTTTGTTACAGTTGTCATGCTAAGTGAACGTTTGGGTGTTAGTGCAGATAACATGGAGCAACCAGAACAAGAGGATTTTGTAAGTTTAAGTGATAGTTGTTACCGTTCTTAAAGGAATCTTGTTAACCCCTCCAGCTAAGCTCAAAGGTGTGTCAAGGTGTTAGGAGCGGGTTCACGTCGGTAGTATAATTGCGAGACCTTAGCCATTAGGGTACCGCCACTTCAATAATAATCAAATAACGAGTATTTCAGCAAAATAATAATACAAAAAATATGAGCTAAAAGATTACCCCAAAACTGTTCATAAACGATTCACATTGTTTCACATGACTAAGTGTCATGTCCTCCAACCATCCAACAAAGAATCAAAGTTACCGACATAGCTTGTTGGTTAACCACGGTGAAATGGAAAAAGGCTGGGCATATCGCCGAGGGATTCATGGCCGCTGGAGCCAACGAGTCCTAGTTCTATACGATAATCAGTAAAAGTAATTTTTTTATTGTGTTTTTTCTTTCTTTCTTAGAGACTCATTTCTTTCTAAAACATTAAGCTTACAACTAGGTCCAATAAATTGTATGATACGGACGGAAGCCGTCGCGCGTATTACGGCGTAGCATCATTGTAGCAGTCTCGCTACATACTCTATGCATGGCATAATATAATTTAAATAAAATTAATCAAAAATGTTTTAATACATTTAAGTTGATGTTTAATAACTACATTTAAATAAAGCAATAAGCAAAATTATTGAAATGAAGACGCGTAATAACTTGCTACCAGCTTAATAATCTTATAAAACAATAGACGCGTCGAGGGTGACCAATAGGGTATCATTATGTAAGATAAGCTCCGCCCCATTAAGAGTATCCCTGCCCGTGCCCATGCGCAGGTAAGCAGAGGTATATAAACTCGAAATAAGGGTAAACTTTCATCATTATTACTTCTGAGCTCCTAATTACAGAATCGTAGTCCGCGGAACTTGAGTTGTAAAATTAAATATTATTAATAAAAAGTATTTTTTTATCAGTGAAAATGGTGAACTCTAAGGTAATTTTACTTTCTCTTTATATTTCTATTTTTTTTCTGACATTATGTACTTAAAAAGGTATTTCTTTTATTTCAGAAACAGAAGGCAAGCGATGTGCCAGACAGGTCAGTCAGACGACGAGGCCGACCAGCAGAGAGGAATCGTGTGCCTCTCTCACTCGTTAGTGTTTAGTCATTTCGCTTTTACTGAATACTTACTTTGTTTATATTTGATACTTATGTACAGTATGTTGTATACAGAAAGAAAAACGAGCGCGTAATGCACAATACGAGAGGGAGCGCCGCAACAAAGAGAAAAAACTATGGCTCAACTTTCTACTGCCGTGGGCTGTGATCCTAATGTGTATATAGCTGCTTTGTTTTATGTCACAGGCGAAAAAACGTCAAATACTTACATCGACAAATCCTCAACACGAAATAATATATTTGACAATCTGTACATAACCCAAAGGTTGAATGGTAGAGAATGCTTTTAGCATTAAGTCTGCCTCTGTACAGTAATTGTGCATATTTTTCTTCTTAACTCAGGAGTTAGGTCCGCACTGAGTCGTAGCGTTTCTACAGATACTGATGTGCAGTTGACTCTGGCAGACATGAGTGAGTTTAATATGACTGTTATGTACTTTGCAATAAATATCCTATTCTTCGAGTGCATATTAACCATGTTGTTTTTATATTTTTTACAGCTGATACGGAAAAGGATATAGTATGGAATGTCATACTAACAGAGTTCCCTAATATCAACTATAATGACGTCTCTAATTAGGTGAGAGATTTTTTAAATGTTATTGACATCGATTTTATTGTTTTATTTATTCAAAACATTAATTAATGCCATTTTATTTACAGATACAATAAAACGGGCAACGGAAGACGGGGAATAAATAGGGTAAAAATATGATTTATGTACTATAATGTTAGTATATATTTACGGCATTTATTATAGGAATGTCAGATTTTAAAGATTTTTTTTGTTTTGTTAACAGTTAAAGAAACACAAAAGCCCCTGCCAAATGAAAAACATCATCATAATCAATTTATTGGGCTGAGAATATGACACAGAGGACGAAAGTAGAATGTCAAACTCCGGATATTACAGATAAGTGAATGTGTCAATTTGAAAAAAAAAACAGTGCTGACGTTAAACTGTTTAGGTTGATACTAAAAATTTTTGGGCTTTATTTTTTATTAATTAATTGTCATTTTTTTACAGGAAGTACTGATATACGGAAGTACTGGATGGAAACATAAACCCAATATCTGGACATTGCCATTGATATTTTCCAAAAATGAATCAGGAAGGTTTTCATTTAATATTTATTGCATTTTTTTTGTTGTCTTAGTTTTAATATTGAATACTTTACGAAAACTATTAACTGAGTCTCCTGTTTTTTATTTACAGTTACCTACATAATTCCTATGTTCTTTTTAAAATTTTATAGAATAATTGGACATTATTGAACGTTTTATTAATTACGGTGTTTTTGTTACAGTTGACATGCTGAGTGAACGTTTGGGGTTTAGTCCAGACAACGTGGAGCAACAAGATCAAGAGGAATTTGTAAGTTTAAGTGATAGTTGTTACCCTGTCTAACGAACATCCAAATTGCTTCAATGATCAAGTTACATTTACTTTACCGTGGTTTTTCATTTAATATTTATTGTATATTTTTGCTATCTGAGGAAGTATTTATTAAAATAAAAATTCACAATGTTATTAAATACATTAATTACCCTAAGAACTAATTATACACAAACTATTAACATTATTTACAACTTACCTAGTAAACTACAAAAAAAGGTTTAAAAAAAAAAAGGGTGGGAGTAACAATCAGTTTAGGCGTCGAAGAATTCCTCCCCATATCAACCCATATGATATGGGGAGGAATTCTTCGACGCCTAAACTGATTCCTCCCCATCGATGTCAAACGGTATAGTGCCCAGAAGGCTGGCAGCATTGCCACGTTGTATGGCAATGCTTGTTCTCTGAGCAAAGAAAAGGCCAGCCTTCTGGTCACGAATTTGCTATCTTAGTTTTTAATATTGAAAACTTTACGAAAACTATTAACTGATTTTCCTGTTTTATATTTACAGGTACCTACCATAATCAAGCTAAATGGAACATCGTGTTAACATGGAATTAATTATTATTTTTAGTTTATTGTTAATGTAATTTTTTCATCAAGATATATTTATAAAAAAATCAAGTATCTATTGTGTAATCAATATTGGATAATAAATTATATTTTATACTATCTGTAATTGTTATATCTTGAGATGTTTTTAAATATATATTTATAATAAAATTATTTTATATAAATAATATTTTTTATTTTATTTTAAGTATCTAACTATTTAAAATTTTTATGTCTATTTTGTATAAGTAGGTAAGTATAGTATCTATTGTACTATGCTAAGTAAATGTATACTTTTATTATACCATGAAGGTGAATAATAAATTGTAATTACGACTTCCATTTCATTTAAATTATTTAACAGCTTCGTCAAGCTTAAATAGTATGTCTTTTTATTAGTGCTTTCCACAGTTGTGACTATTGCAAAATAATATATATAATAATAACTAGCTGTGCCCGCGACTTCGTTCGCGTGGAAGTTGGGTTTATGTTAAGGTAGTTTATATTACAATTTAACTTCTGTGTAAAACATATTGGAAACGTGCTCCACAATGCTGTGTGGCATCTATTATAATAGTATTTTACCAAAATGATTTGCATCACATCAAATATTACTATTATCGGTTTCGGGTTAAATGAGGCCCGAAACCGCCCAAGTACTCGCGCGAAATAGGGCTAGTGTGAGATAAGTTTTTAAAAAAATATCCTGTTTTTAAAACATTGCATTCCCGCGGTACTGTGATGCGTGTTCAAACAAACAGACAACATTCAAACGTTTCTAAAAGATATACTGAATTAGTATATCTTTTAGAAACGTTTAGTTTAAATACTAAACTTATTTCTTTATTATAATGTCTACATTGGTGAATTAAAATATAGGTGTGTCAACCTGTCGTAGCCGAGGATAGAACAAAGTGGCGTGCAATTAGAGAGGCCTATGTCCAGCAGTGGACTGCGATAGGCTGATGATGATGATGATGAACCTGTCGTTAATTAAGATCATCATAAATTCATATCCCTCTACGTAAGAATTTCAGATTTATTTTTTAAATCAATTTACCTGATTCTGTTTCATTTGTATTTAAACGCCATCTATTTTCAAAACTGGATAAGTTTATTTTAATACTTGATGACTTTAAATTAAATTATACTTAAACTATCATGCATATTAAACGTAGGTAAGCAAGGTATTTAACCTAAAATTATTCACGCGATTAAGACCCGTAATATATATATATTCATAATAGCTGTGCCCGCGACTTCGTTCGCGTGAAAGTCGGGTTTAAACTAAGGTAGTTTAGGTAACGATATAACTTCTGTGTAAATATGTTGGAAACAGTCCTGTTGACTAAATACTTACTAAATAAAAATCGATCTGTTCTATTCTTTTAGATAGTTAGTTTGGTGTGCGGCTTATGAAGTTTGTTTTCTGTTGTTTTTGTTTCATTCTTTCAACGTTATACCTACTTATTACCTACCTAAAAAATTTTAATAAAATTTGTACGAAAATGTTGTTACTTCTCATGGGATCGTAAACTTGTAAAGCCTAAGTACTTAACTGTGATAGTTTTCCTTATAATTTTAGTATTTATACTACTACCCTGAATTTTTTCACATACCCAACATCAACCATTTAGCTGGCAGGGGGACACTTGACTCTAACAAAAATGTTCACTATAAAGCCTAATATTATACACAAAGGAATCCTTAAATCTAAAAATAGTCTTCACAAACCCTAAACGCTTTTTAAAAGACCTATCTAATGATACCACACACGATGGGGTAGGTGGGTGAGAAAAAAATCACATCCCCACTTTACATATAAGAGAAATAATGATTTTCAAGATTTTGTTCTTTCACTTTATCGGCGTTAGTAATTTATTCATGCAAAAGTTGCAACCTTCTAGCACTAACAGTCTCTGAGCTAAGCTGCGGACGGACGGACTTAAGGGAACTATAAGGGTTCTGTTTTGCCATTTTGGCTAAAAATGGGGTGTATTTCATATAGTGTTACAACGCAATACTAATAATAAAACTGCTGTAACACTTTAGTAAGCAAACACAGAGCGTGTCATGTGTGTCATGCCCGCGAAAATGTTAGATATCCCTAAAGGTACGGTTGACAAACAACGACCCCCCTCCTCCCGTCACCCGAACTACTCACACTTGACCGATGTTGAGCCATTAATTTATCGTTGAATTGATGAACACGTAATCTCCAACCATAACCCCAAAACATGATCCTCGATGCACCTGTGTGATGCGTGGTCAAACAAACGGACAGACAGACAAACATTTCTAAAAATCATAGCAATGTGTTTCTTTTTAAAACTTCTTTTACTAAGTATATAACGTTATTGAATACAACGCCATCTACTTTCAAGAATGTTGCCACTCAGCATCTCAAGCACCTATACCCTAATAAATGTTTTCACAAATAAGGAATTATTTGATTTCATAGATGGCGCTACATGTTTTTTTTTACGTGTGTAATGTCTTTTTTTTAGACGAACACATCATTTCTGGAAAATGTCGAATACTTTTTAATTATAATGTAATATTGTTTTTCATTTCTACTACGATTAAATAATTACTCTCAGCAGTGCATGCAATACCTATAATTAACTTACCTACGTGCATAATTTACTTCATTTTTAATATAAAAAAATAATAACCAAAGTAAATAAGTTACTAACGGTCGAAAAAATAACTAAAACATTGAGAAAAATATTAAAAAAGGATAAAGACAATTTAAAAAAATACAAAAAGAACATAATCAGACATCGGATTCGAGCTCGGGACTTCGTCGTCAAAGTCCGCTAGCATAGCTTCGAGGCTATACTGTTCGTTACTTGCCACGTCAAAATAACTGTTCTTATGAAACTTAACAATGTTGTGTTTAGCTCCTTTTAGTTTTAGCGTGAAGTTATGTATTCCATGGGTTACAATTATAGATAATGTCTAATTGTGGAAAATTTTGTGATAAACCATTATGGTGCGACAAAAAATACGTTGCTACTCGTTCCCCATAGACGTTAGCGTAATGATTCATAGTGTAAATAATGTCCTATAGTATTTACTATAAAACTGCAAATTTTCATTAAGATCCGTCTAGTAGTTACTGTTTTATAACGAAAAATAGCTACAGACATTATCCCTTACTGCTTAGCTCCTAAGGGAAAAAGCGTGATAATTTATAGCCTAAATGTTAATCTGCATCTATTAGATTGCACGTGCAAAATTTCAACCGAATCTGTACGGTAGTTTTTGCGTGATGCGTGTTCAAACAAACAGACAGACAGACAGACAGACAGACAGACAGACATTTCTAAAAATGCAGCAACGTGTTTGAATACTCTTTTCGAACATTTCCGAATATTTTTTTTCACTAAGTTCGGCCATGTACAGACACGTGAAATTTACAGTTTTATTATATGTATAGATGTACGTGTATAAGGTCAACTTACTTAACGATCATAACTTTCAGAGTTGTATACCTATATTTTAAAACCCAACACCGCTCATTTTATATAGGTTATAAAATAAATCGTGATAGGTATAGCATAGTGTATACGAAATACTTCTGGAATAGGAAACAAGATACGTCAAATAGACACAATTATATGTTAATTATGGTATTTAAAGAACAGAGTAATATCTATATATTAAAAAAAATAAGTGAGGGGTAGGTCGACCGCATCTAATCTTTTAGAATTTAATGATTACTTAACCAGCAATTTGGATGGAGGGAACCAGGTTGACGTGGTCTATACTGACTACAGTAAAGCCTTTGATCGTATAGATCATAAAATTCTGCTGACTAGGCTTCTGGGTGTCGGTGTATATGGTAAATTATATAGTTGGTTCTCCTTTTATCTTCTGAACAGGTTTCAGGCTGTCGTATTGAATGGTTACTCTTCTTCTTGGATTAAGATTTCGTCCGGAGTACCACAGGGCTCTTTGCAGGGATCTTTGCTGGCTCTTTAATCGCGATTGTTCCTAAGTAGGAACAATCCCGTCGTAGTTATTTTGTTTCACATCTAAACAAAATAATTATAACTAGGTGTCATATCCTCCAACCGCCTAACAAAGAAGCAAAGTTACCGACATAGCTTGTTGGTTAACCACGCTGAAATGGAAAAAGGCTGGGCATATTGCCGATTGATTCATCGCCGTTGGAGCCAACGAGGCCTAGTTCCGATGACCGAAAAATAGTTCGTGACGTCATTAAGGAGAGAATTATGTCTTCATTTTGGCTAATTTATTATTGATTCATTGATGACTGATTAATCAAATCCACCCGCACACCTCACATTCCCTGTAGTCGTTTCTCTCGTTCCCCTGCAATGCCGTAGTCAAGAATATCCAAACTTATATTATAAATGTCTTTCTGTGATATTTTTACGCTTAAACGATATGATCTTCTCATGTTTGTCCCGGGAAAGAAGCAACGCAGGCGATATCTAGAAGGTAATATTTGTTTATTTTTTATCTGACACGGTAATATTACTTTGCTTTTTATATTTATTTATAAACCTACGAATTACATATATACATATTATATCAACTGAAAATGTATTTTGCATGAATTGGTAAGTATTTCAAGAATCAACGTGCTCAGTATTTTGATATACGAAAATCAGTAAAAGTAATTTTTTACAGTGTTTTTCCTTTCTTTCTTAGAGACTCATTTCTTTCTAAAACATTAAGCTTACAACTAGGTCCAATAAATTGTATGATACGGACGGAAGCCGTAGCGCGTATTACGGCGTAGCATCATTGTAGCAGTCTCGCTACATACTCTATGCATGGCATAATATAATTTACATTTAAGTAGATGTTTAATAACTACATTTAAATAAAGCAATAAGCAAAATTATTGAAATGAAGACGCGCAATAACTTGCTACCAGCTTAATAATCTTATAAAACAATAGACGCGTCGAGGGTAACCAATAGGGTATCAATAAGTAAGATAAGCTCCGCCCCATTTAGAGTATCCCTGCCTGTGCCCATGCGCAGGTAAGCAGAGGTATATAAACTCGAAATAAGGGTAAACTTTCATCATTATTACTTCTGAGCTCCTAATTACAGAATCGCTGTCCGCGGAACTTGAGTTGTAAAATTAAATATTATTAATAAAAAGTATTATTTTTTATCAGTGAAAATGGTGAACTCTAAGGTAATTTTACTTTCTCTTTATATTTCTATTTTTTTTCTGACATTATGTACTTAAGAAGGTATTTCTTTTATTTCAGAAACAGAAGGCAAGCGATGTGCCATACAGGTCAGTCAGACGACGAGGCCGACCAGCAGGGAGGAATCGTGTGCCTCTCTCACTCGTTAGTGTTTAGTCATTTCGCTTTTATTGAATACTTACTTTGTATACTATATTTGATACTTATGTACAGTATGTTGTATACAGAAAGAAAAACGAGCGCGTAATGCACAATACGAGAGAGAGAGCGCCGCAACAAAGAGAAAAAAACTATGGCTCAACTTTCTACTGCCGTGGGCTGTGATCCTAATGTAAGTCTACGTAATGCGCATAGTTCTTATATAATGTAAAGTTTACTAACAGTTGTGTTTGTTACAGAGCTCTAATGCGGATGTAATAGTTGCAGTCATCTCGCACATCCGCAAAAAAACATCGGAACAACCGATAGAAGAGCTAAAGAGAATTAATAGAAACTTGGAATCTCAAAGTACGTATAATTTTTTATGTTTTTTTCAATTTTAGAGAATAATTGGACATTAATGAACGTTTTATTAATTACGGTGTTGTTGTTACAGTTGTCATGCTAAGTGAACGTTTGGGTGTTAGTGCAGATAACATGGAGCAACCAGAACAAGAGGATTTTGTAAGTTTAAGTGATAGTTGTTACCGTTCTGTATATTTGTAACCATTCAAATTGTAACAAATTTCCAAATTGCTTCAATGATCAAGTTACAACATTTACTTTTTATTGTAACTTACATATAATATTTAGGTATTAAGTTAAGACAAGTGTATATAGCTGCTTTGTTTTATGTCACAGGCGAAAAAACGTTAAATAATGTATTTGACAATCTGTACATAACCCAAAGGTTGAATGGTAGAGAATGCTTTTAGCATTAAGTCTGCCTCTGTACATTATTTGTGCATAAATTCTTTTTTTTTTTAAGACGATGCCGACAACATCTGTTGTCTCAGGAGTTTGGTCCACATCGAGTCGTAGCATTTCTACAGATACTGATGTGCAGTTGACTCTGGCAGACATGAGTGAGTTTAATATGATTGTTATGTACTTTGCAATAAATATCCTATTCTTCGAGTGCATATTAACCATGTTGTTTTTATATTTTTTACAGCTGATACGGAAAAGGATATAGTATGGAATGTCATACTAACAGAATTCCCTAATATCAACTATAATGACGTCTCTAATTATAAGTGAGAGATTTTTTAAATGTTATTAACCATCGTTTTTATTTTTTTATTTATTCAAAATATTAATGAATGCCATTTTATTTACAGATACAATAAAACGGGCAAGGGGAGACGGGGAATAAATAGGGTTAAAATATGATTTATGAATGATGTAAGTATATATTTACGGCATTTATTAAAGGAATGTCAGATTTTAAAGATTTTTTTTGTTTTGTTCACAGTTAAAGAAACACAAAAGCCCCTGCCAAATGAAAAACATCATCATAATCAATTTATTGGGCTGAGAATATGACACAGAGCACGAAAGTAGAATGTCAAACTCCGGATATTACAGATAAGTGAATGTGTCAATTTGAAAAAAAAAACAGTGCTGACGCTAAACTGTTTAGATTGATACTAAAAATTTTTGGGCTTTAGATTTTATTAATTAATTGTCATTTTTTTTACAGGAAGTACTGATATACGGAAGTACTGGATGGAAACATAAACCCAATATCTGGACATTGCCATTGATATTTTCCAAAAATGAATCAGGAAGGTTTTCATTTAATATTTATTGCATTTTTTTTGTTGTCTTAGTTTTAATATTGAATACTTTACGAAAACTATTAACTGAGTCTCCTGTTGTTTATTTGCAGGTACCTACATAATTCCTATTTTTTTTTTAATTTTAGAGAATAATTGGACATTATTGAAGGTTTTATTAATTACGGTGTTGTTGTTACAGTTGTCATGCTAAGTAAACGTTTGGGGGTTAGTCCAGACTACGTGGAGCAACCAGAACAAGAGGATTTTGTAAGTTTAAGTGATAGTTGTTACCGTTCTGTATATTTGTAACTATTTAAATTCTAACAAATATCCAAATTGCTTCAATGATCAAGTTACAACATTTACTTTTTATTGTAACTTACATATAATATTTAGGTATTAAGTTAAGACAAGTGTATATAGCTGCTTTGTTTTATGTCACAGGCGAAAAAACGTTAAATAATGTATTTGACAATCTGTACATAACCCAAAGGTTGAATGGTAGAGAATGCTTTTAGCATTAAGTCTGCCTCTGTACATTATTTGTGCATAAATTCTTTTTTTTTTCAAGACGATGCCGACAACATCTGTTGTCTCAGGAGTTGGGTCCACATCGAGTCGTAGCATTTCTACAGATACTGATGTGCAGTTGACTCTGGCAGACATGAGTGAGTTTAATATGACTGTTATGTACTTTGCAATAAATATCCTATTCTTCGAGTGCATATTAACCATGTTGTTTTTATATTTCTTACAGCTGATACGGAAAAGGATATAGTATGGAATGTCATACTAACAGAGTTCCCTAATATCAACTATAATGACGTCTCTAATTAAGTGAGAGATTTTTTAAATGTTATTAACCATCGTTTTTATTTTTTTATTTATTCAAAATATTAATGAATGCCATTTTATTTACATATACAATAAAACGGGCAAGGGGAGACGGGGAATAAGTAGGGTTAAAATATGATTTATGAATGATGTAAGTATATATTTACGGTATTTATTAAAGGAATGTCAGATTTTAAAGATTTTTTTTGTTTTGTTCACAGTTAAAGAAACACAAAATCCCCAGCCAAATGAAAAACATCATCATATTCAATTTATTGGGCTGAGAATATGACACAGAGCACGAAAGTAGAATGTCAAACTCCGGATACTACAGATAAGTGAACGTGTCAATTTGAAAAAAAAAAACAGTGCTGACGCTAAACTGTTTAGATTGATACTAAAAATTTTTGGGCTTTAGATTTTATTAATTAATTGTCATTTTTTTTTACAGGAAGTACTGATATACGAAAGTACTGGATGGAAACATAAACCCAATGTCTGGACATTGCCATTGATATTTATTTATTTATTGCATTTTTTTGTTGTCTTAGTTTTAATATTGAATACTTTACGAAAACTATATCTGATTTTCCTGTTTTTTATTTACAGGTACCTACATAATCAAGCTAAATGGAACATCGTATTAACATGGAATTCATTCATTTTTTTAGTTTATTGTTAATGTAATTATTTCATCAAGATACATTTATAAAAAAAATCAAGTATCTATTGTGTAATAAATATTGGATAATAAATTATATTTTATACTATCTGTAATTGTTATATCTTGAGATGTTTTTAAATATATATCTATAATAAAATAATTTTATATAAATAATATTTTTTATTTTATTTTAAGTATCTATCTATTTAAATTTTTTATGTCTATTCTGTATAAGTAGGTAAGTATAGTATCTATTGTACTATGCTGAGTAAATGTATACTTTTATTATACCACTAGCTGTGCCCGCGACTTCGTTCGCGTGATAGTTTGGTTTATGTTAAGGTAGTTTAAATTACAATTTGAAGTTTAAGCAAAATGAAGGGCGACAAAGTTTATTCCACCAGACCGTTAGAAGACAAATTATAAAACATCCTAAGCTTTCAGCACCTCGACAAAAAAGTATTTCACCAAAATGATTTTATCACATCGAATATTATTAATATTGAAAAATTCCCCCCCTACCCCGTCACGCGAGAACTTGGGCGGTTTCGGGTTAAATGAAGCCCGAAACCGCCCAAGTACTCGCGCGAAATTTTGTGTTAAGGAGCTTCGATTCTGACTCCGAAAGGTCGAAAATTCCGATTGATTTTAAACCTCCGACTCCAACTTCGGCTCCGACAACTTTTAAATCGGAGGTACCTAGCCGCTCCTTCAAGATAATTTATACATAGGTAATAAAGGCATGATGGAAAAAACTCTCACAGATTACTTATGATCACGGGTTATGTCCTGCCCGAGCGATCTTTTCCGAGTCTAAAGTACACCCACTTTGTGTCCGTGTTGTAAAATCCCCCGCGAAATAGGGCTAGTTATGTTTTAAAAAAGATCCTATTTTTAAAACATTGCATTCCCGCGGTACTGTGATGCGTGTTCAAACAAACAGACAACATTCAAACGTTTTTAAAAGATATGCTCAGATATCTTTTTTTGTGTTTAAATACTATTTCTAAACTTATTTTTATATTTTTTTCACTCACTTTAGAAGATTTAAATATTATTTTATAATGTCTACATTGGTGAATTAAAAAATAGGTTTGTCGACCTGTCGCAAATTAAGATCATCATATATTTATATCCCTCTAAATATAAGTATGAATTTCAGTTTTTTTTTAAATAAATTTTCCTGATTCTTTTTAATTTGTATTTAAACGCCATCTATTTTCAAAACTGGATAAGTTTCTTTTAATACTTGATGATTTTATATGAAATTAAACTAAAATTTTCATGCATGTTAAACGTAGTTAAGCAAGGTATTTAACCTTAAATTATTCACGCGATTAAGACCCGTAATATATATATATTTTCATAATGTGTACAAATCGCGAAAGTTTATCAACATTTGTAGGTAAGCAATTTTGGCAATCAGAAGAAATCGAATCACAGATGGCGCCACGTGTTTTATTTTGATATAACACTAACAATTATAAATTCTAGAAAATATCAAGTAGTTATTGTTTATTTGTAATGTTATATTGTTTTTCATGTCTACATTCATAACATAATCACGATTCATGCAATACAATGATAAAAGTGCCGATTGAAAGTGATTGATTAATATGAAAAATAAAAGCTTGTATAATAAGTATACATTTGAAAAAAACCTTAAAAAAATAAAACAAAGAATTTTAAAACAACGCGAAAAGAGACTCGCACACTTGAGATTCCATCCTCCGACCTCGCTCGTTCAATACCGCCACTTGTGCCTTTAGACCACCTCAACCGATACAAAAACGATTAAAATAGCTGATCTTAAGGAAATTGAAAATGTTGTGTTTAGCTCCTTATAGTTTTAGCGTGAAGTTACTGTTTCCATGGGTTACAATTGTAAATAATGTCTTAATGTGGAAAAAATTGTGAAAAACCATAATGGTTCGACCAAACATACGTTGCTGCTCGCTCCCCATAGACGATAGCGTAATGATTCATAGTGTAAGCAATGACCTATAGTATTTCCAATAAAACTGCAAATTTTCATGAAGATCCGTCAAGTAGTTATTGTTTTATGACGATAAATAGGTACAGACATTATCCGTTATTGCTTAGCTCCTATGGGAAATAGCGTGATAAATTATAGCCTATATGTTAATCCAGATTTATTAGAATACACATACAAAATTTCTACCGAATCTGTCCGGTAGTTTTTTCGTGATGCGTGTTCAAACAAACAGACAGACATTGTCAGACATTGTGTTTACATACTCTTTTCGAACATTTCCCAATATTTTTTTTCACTATACTGTAGTAAACAAGGAATCCATATCTATATGTTTAATAATTTATGTTTATAAATGTATAAGAGAAGTTCGTACAAATTTCTATGAGAATTATTATTAACATAATATTATACACAATTATAATCTCTACATCACCCTAAGGTTGACTCTTAAAGTCCCCCTCTGTAGGTACATTATTTGTGTATGAAGTCTCTAAATAAATAATAAAATAAAAAAAATATGAGCTAAAAGATTAGCCCGAAATTGTGCATAAAGGATTCACATAGCATTCATATTGTAACAAAAGACAAAGGGCATCGCATTGTAGTATGTGCTAAGTGTGTGTATTATGTGCTAAGTGTTTAATATCGGACCAATGTTTAGTGTGCAATACGCTGCAATATAATGGATGATAGTTCATTAAACTGGGGCGGCAGGACGGCTTGCTCCCCTTCTCCTGCACCTGCGCTGGCATCCCGATCACTGGAAGTCATCTCAACACCGGAAATTCAAAACTGGATGACAGATATGCGTTATTTCGTCGGAAGGAAAATTGAACAACGAGCAGAAATTAAGGATTTCACAAATAATTAGGTCAGTTAATTAACAAACTGTCGAATGTAAAACTAGGAAAATATCACGATAACAGTGAACAGGACTTGTATTAGGAGTGAGTTCACGTCAGTAGTATAATGGGTAGGATTTAAACCTCACGACGCCTTAACCTCTTTTAAAATACACATAACTTAGGTAATATACGTATACGTTAATGTATGAAGATACCTTTATTAATTACCCACTCTATATTAAAAAAAATAAGTGAGGGGTAGGTCGACCGCATCTAATCTTTTAGAATTTAATGATTACTTAACCAGCAATTTGGATGGAGGGAACCAGGTTGACGTGGTCTATACTGACTACAGTAAAGCCTTTGATCGTATAGATCATAAAATTCTGCTGACTAGGCTTCTGGGTGTCGGTGTATATGGTAAATTATATAGTTGATTCTCCTCTTATCTTCTGAACAGGTTTCAGGCTGTCGTATTGAATGGTTACTCTTCTTCTTGGATTAAGATTTCGTCCGGAGTACCACAGGGCTCTTTGCAGGGCTCTTTGCTGGCTCTTTAATCGTGATTGTTCCTAAGTAGGAACAATCCCGTCGTAATTATTTTGTTTCACATCTAAACAAAATAACTATAACTAGGTGTCATATCCTCCAACCGCCTAACAAAGAATCAAAGTTACCGACATAGCTTGTTGGTTAACCACGCTGAAATGGAAAAAGGCTGGGCATATTGCCGAAGGATTCATCGCCGTTGGAGCCAACGAGGCCTAGTTCCGATGACCGAAAAATAGTTCATGACGTCATTAAGGAGAGAATTATGTCTTCATTTTGGCTAATTTATTATTGATTCATTGATGACTGATTAATCAAATCCACCCGCACACCTCACCGTAGTCAAGAATATCCAAACTTATATTATAATGTCTTTCTGTGATATTTTTACGCTTAAACGATATGATTTTCTCATGTTTGTCCCGGGAAAGAAGCAACGCAGGCGATATCTAGAAGGTAATATTTGTTTATTTTTTATCTGACACGGTAATATTACTTTGTTTTTTATATTTATTTATAAACTTACGAATTACATATATACATATATCAACTAAAAATGTATTTTGCATGAATTGGTAAGCATTTCAAGAATCAACGTGCTTAGTATTTTGATATACGAAAATCAGTAAAAGTAATTTTTTACAGTGTTTTTCCTTTCTTTCTTGGAGACTCATTTCTTTCTAAAACATTAAGCTTACAACAAGGTTCAATAAATTGTATGATACGGACGGAAGCCGTAGCGCGTATTACGGCGTAGCATCATTGTAGCAGTCTCGCTACATACTCTATGCATGGCATAATATAATTTAAATAAAATCAATCAAAAATGTTTTGATACATTTAAGTAGATGTTTAATAACTACATTTAAATAAAGCAATAAGCAAAATTATTGAAATGAAGACGCGCAATAACTTGCTACCAGCTTAATAATCTTATAAAACAATAGACGCGTCGAGGGTGACCAATAGGGTATCAATAAGTAAGATAAGCTCTGCCCCATTTAGAGTATCCCTGCCTGTGCATCATCCTCCATGCGCAGGTAAGCAGAGGTATATAAACTCAAAATAAGGGTAAACTTTCATCATTATTACTTCTGAGCTCCTAATTACAGAATCGCTGTCCGCGGAACTTGAGTTGTAAAATTAAATATTATTAATAAAAAGTATTATTTTTTATCAGTGAAAATGGTGAACTCTAAGGTAATTTTACTTTCTCTTTATATTTCTATTTTTTTTCTGACATTATGTACTTAAGAAGGTATTTCTTTTATTTCAGAAACAGAAGGCAAGCGATGTGCCAGACAGGTCAGTCAGACGACGAGGCCGACCAGCAGGGAGGAATCGTGTGCCTCTCTCACTCGTTAGTGTTTAGTCATTTCGCTTTTACTGAATACTTACTTTGTATACTATATTTGATACTTATGTACAGTATGTTGTATACAGAAAGAACGAAAACGAGCGCGTAATGCACAATACGAGAGAGAGAGCGCCGCAACAAAGAGAAAAAAACTATGGCTCAACTTTCTACTGCCGTGGGCTGTGATCCTAATGTAAGTCTACGTAATGCGCATAGTTCTTATTATAGTGTAAGATATAATGTAAAGCTTACTAACAATTGTGTTTGTTACAGAGCTCTAATGCGGATGTAATAGTCATCTCGCACATTCGCAAAAAAAAAACGGAACAACCGATTGAAGAGCTAAAGAGAATTAATAGAAACTTGGAATCTCAAAGTAACTATAATTTTCTATGTTTTTTTTCAATTTTAGAGAATAATTGGACATTATTGAACGTTTTATTAATTACGGTGTTGTTGTTACAGTTGTCATGCTAAGTAAACGTTTGGGGGTTAGTCCAGACTACGTGGAGCAACCAGAACAAGAGGATTTTGTAAGTTTAAGTGATAGTTGGTACCGTTCTGTATATTTGTAACCATTTAAATTCTAACAAATATCCAAATTGCTTCAATGATCAAGTTACAACATTTACTTTTTATTGTAACTTACATATTATATTTAGGTATTAAATTAAGACAAGTGTATGTAGCTGCTTTGTTTTATGTCACAGGCGAAAAAACGTTAAATACTTACATCGACAAATCCTCAACACGAAATAATGTATTTGACAATCTGTACATAACCCAAAGGTTGAATGGTAGAGAATGCTTTTAGCATTAAGTCTGCCTCTGTACAGTAATTGTGCATAAATTCTTTTTTTTTTATCAAGACGAAGCCGACAACATCTGTTGACTCAGGAGTTGGGTCCGCACCGAGTCGTAGCGTTTCTACAGATACTGATGTGCAGTTGACTCTGGCAGACATGAGTGAGTTTAATATGACTGTTATGTACTTTGCAATAATTATCCTATTCGTCGAGTGCATATTAACCATGTTGTTTTATATTTTTTATAGCTGATACGGAAAAGGATATAGTATGGAATGTCATACTAACAGAGTTCCGTAATATCAACTATAATGACGTCTCTAATTAGGTGAGAGATTTTTTAAATGTTATTAACCATCGTTTTTATTGTTTTATTTATTCAAAACATTAATGAATGCCATTTTATTTACAGATACAATAAAACGGGCAAGGGGAGGCGGGGAATAAATAGGGTAAAAATATGATTTATGTATAATGTAAGTATATATTTACGGCATTTATTATAGGAATGTCAGATTTTAAAGATTTTTTTGTTTTGTTAACAGTTAAAGAAACACAAAAGCCCCTGCCAAATGAAAAACATCATCATAATCAATTTATTGGACCGAGAATATGACACAGAGCACGAAAGTAGAATGTCATCTAATGAAATACTCAACTCCGGATATTACAGATAAGTGAATGTGTCAATTTGAAAAAAAAAACAGTGCTGACGTTAAACTGTTTAGGTTGATACTAAAAATTTTTGGGCTTTAGATTTTATTAACTAATTGTCATTTTTTTACAGGAAGTACTGATATACGGAAGTACTGGATGGAAACATAAACCCAATATCTGGACATTGCCATTGATATTTTCCAAAAATGAATCAGGAAGGTTTTCATTTAATATTTATTGCATTTTTTTTGTTGTCTTAGTTTTAATATTGAATACTTTACGAAAACTATTAACTGAGTCTCCTGTTTTTTATTTACAGGTACCTACCTACATAATTCCTATGTTTTTTTTTAATTTTAAAGAATAATTGGACATTATTGAACGTTTTATTAATTATGGTGTTTTTGTTACAGTTGACATGCTAAGTGAACGTTTGGGGTTTAGTCCAGACAACGTGGAGCAACAAGATCAAGAGGAATTTGTAAGTTTAAGTGATAGTTGTTACCCTGTCTAACGAACACCCAAATTGCTTCAATGATCAAGTTACATTTACTTTACCGTGGTTTTCCATTTAATATTTATTGTATATTTTTGCTATCTGAGGAAGTATTTATTAAAATGAAAATTCACAATGTTATTAAATACATTAATTACCCTAAGAACTAATTATACACAAACTATTAACATTATTTACAACTTACCTAGTAAACTACAAAAAAAGGTTTAAAAAAAAAAAACAAATGGGGGGAGTAACAATCAGTTTAGGCGTCGAAGAATTCCTCCCCATCGATGTCAAACGGTATAGTGCCCAGAAAGCTGGCAGCATTGCCACGTTGTATGGCAATGCTTATTCTCTGAGCAAAGAAAAGGCCAGCCTTCTGGTCACGAATTTGCTATCTTAGTTTTTAATATTGAAAACTTTACGAAAACTATTAACTGATTTTCCTGTTTTATATTTACAGGTACCTACCATAATCAAGCTAAATGGAACATCGTGTTAACATGGAATTAATTAATATTTTTAGTTTATTGTTAATGTAATTTTTTCATCAAGACATATTTTAAAAACATCAAGTATCTATTGTGTAATCAATATTGGATAATAAATTATATTTTATACTATCTGTAATTGTTATATCTTGAGATGTTTTTAAATATATATTTATAATAAAATAATTTTATATAGATAATATTTTATTCTTTATTTTATTTTAAGTATCTAACTATTTAAAATTTTTATGTCTATTTTGTATAAGTAGGTAAGTATAGTATCTATTGTACTATGCTAAGTAAATGTATACTTTTATTATACCATGAAGGTGAATAATAAATTGTAATTACGACTTCAATTTCATTTATATTATTTAACAGCTTCGTCAAGCTTAAATAGTATGTTTTTTTATTAGTGCTTTCCACAGTTGTGACTATTGCAAAATAATATATAATAATGAACGTGTATAAGGTCAACTGACTTAACCAATATGTACCAATCGTCAACGAACAAAACGATCATAACTTTCAGAGTTGTATACCTATATTTTAAAACCCAACACCGCTCATTTTTTATAGGTTATAAAATAAATCGTGATAGGTATAGCATAGTGTATACGAAATACTTCTGGAATAGGAAACAAGATACGTCAAAATGACACAATTATATGTTAATTATGGTATTTAAAGAACAGAGTAATATCTTTACCTGAGTGAAACAATGTTTGCATTGTAAATAAGAATGACCCATACAAATTTTATGTATGTTTTTTCATAAAATAACAAGCAGAATATTCTTTCATAGCCTATATACCGCTTTCATTTCTCTACTACTTGCACTTTGCCCATTGTACTTTTTTACTTTCATAAATTTTACCTTCTTATTCATAACGAGTTAACAGTAGATTAGTTTTTTGCAATTATTTTGCCTTTTTAAGGTGCTGTAGTAAACAAGGAATCCAAATCTATATGTTTAATAATTTATGTTTATAAATGTATAAGAGAAGTTCGTACAAATTTCTATGAGAATTATTATTAACATAATATTATACACAATTATAATCTCTACATCACCCTAAGGTTGACTCTTAAAGTCCCCCTCTGTAGGTACATTATTTGTGCATGAAGTCTCTAAATAAATAATAAAATAAAAAAAATATGAGCTAAAAGATTAGCCCGAAATTGTGCATAAAGGATTCACATAGCATTCATATTGTAACAAACGACAAAGGGCATCGCATTGTAGTATGTGCTAAGTGTGTGTATTATGTGCTAAGTGTTAAATATTGGACCAATGTTTAGTGTGCAATACGCTGCAATATAATGGATGATAGTTCATTAAACTGGGGCGGCAGGACGGCTTGCTCCCCTTCTCCTGCACCTGCGCTGGCATCCCGATCACTGGAAGTCATCTCAACACCGGAAATTCAAAACTGGATGACAGATATGCGTTATTTCGTCGGAAGGAAAATTGAACAACGAGCAGAAATTAAAGATTTCACAAATAATTAGGTCAGTTTATTAACAAACTGTCGAATGTAAAACTGGGAAAATATCACGATAACAGTGAACAGAACTTGTATTAGGAGTGAGTTCACGTCAGTAGTACTGGGTGGCGCAAAAGTAAAGACCCTATTTGGTTCAGCTATAACATTTTTTCTAAATTAGAAAACTAGATTTAGATTTTTTTAAATGTATATTTGTGCCATTAAATTTCGTACCATTAGGATTTAAAGATGATGTCTTTTAAATGGTGACCTCCAGAGTTGATACACATTTGAGCCCTATTTATGACATTTTGCATAACTTGCCGTAACACTTCCTGCGATATGTTCGTTATTTCTTGACGAATGTTTTCTTTTAGAGCTGCGAGAGTCTGTGGCTTGTTCACATACACCCGAGATTTCAAAAAACCCCAAAGAAAGAAGTCTGGACTGGTCAGATCGGGTGATCTTGCAGGCCAAGGCAAATCGCCAAAACGAGAGATAACTCGGCCTGGAAAAGCGTCCCTCACTAAGTCCATAGTGTCGCGCGCTGTGTGTGCCGTAGCGCCGTCTTGTTGAAACCAGATGTGCTCCAGCCCCAATTCGTCCAAACTGGGTATCAAAAACTCACGTAACATGGTTCTGTAGCGTTCTCCAGTGACAGTTATCGCATTGCCTCCAGCGTCTTCGAAAAAATAGGGTCCGATCACTCTGTCAACACAGATGCCACACCATACAGTAACTTTTAGTGGGTGTAGAGGTGTTTCTTGAATAATGCGCGGATTATCAGTGCCCCAGAACCGAGTATTCTGCTTATTGACATGCCCTGAGAGATGGAAATGCGCTTCGTCACTCATAACCAATTTTGAAGGAAAATCATCCTCTTCAAGGTTGAGGTTTATGACGCGCTGGCAGTAATCTAGACGAGCTCGGTGGTCAGCAGGCAGCAGCTGATGAGTCATTTGAGTTTTATACGGGAACATCTTTAAGTCTTTCACCAAAATACGCTGCAGGGTCCGTCTGGAAATGCCCAACTGCGTGGCACGTCGCCTCGTTGATGTTTCTGGACACTCTTCCACATCTTCGCGCACAGCATCAATATTTTCAGCTGAACGGCCTGTTCTTGGTCTCCCAGACTTAGGTCTATCCAATGTTGAGCCAGTTGCTTCAAGGCGTGTGGCAAAGCGTCGAATTGTGCGACCAATCGGTGCCGGACGGTGGGGAAATCGTCGACGAAATTCACGTTGTGTTCTTATCACTGATGAATTATTCCGTAAGAACATTGACACAATTATTCCACGTTCTTGGGGAGTAAAACGGTCCATGTTTATTTTCAGTGTATTTTACATTTGTTCACTACACAATTTTCAACAACAGAATGACAGAAAATGTCATATAAAAAAAAAAAGTATTTTCTTTAGTGCCAGTACTTTTGCGCCACCCAGTATAATGGGTAGGATGTAAACCTCACGACGCCTTAACCTCTTTTAAAATACACATAACTTAGGTAATATACGTATACGTTAATGTATGAAGATACCTTTATTAATTACCCACTATATATTAAAAAAAATAAGTGAGGGGTAGGTCGACCGCATCTAATCTTTTAGAATTTAATGATTACTTAACCAGCAATTTGGATGGAGGGAACCAGGTTGACGTGGTCTATACTGACTACAGTAAAGCCTTTGATCGTATAGATCATAAAATTCTGCTGACTAGGCTTCTGGGTGTCGGTGTATATGGTAAATTATATAGTTGGTTCTCCTCTTATCTTCTGAACAGGTTTCAGGCTGTCGTATTGAATGGTTACTCTTCTTCTTGGATTAAGATTTCGTCCGGAGTACCACAGGGCTCTTTGCAGGGCTTTTTGCTGTTTCTTTAATCGCGATTGTTCCTAAGTAGGAACAATCCCGTCGTAGTTATTTTGTTTCACATCTAAACAAAATAACTATAACTAGGTGTCATATCCTCCAACCGCCTAACAAAGAATCAAAGTTACCGACATAGCTTGTTGGTTAACCACGCTGAAATGGAAAAAGGCTGGGCATATTGCCGAAGGATTCATCGCCGTTGGAGCCAACGAGGCCTAGTTCCGATGACCGAAAAATAGTTCGTGACGTCATTAAGGAGAGAATTATGTCTTCATTTTGGCTAATTTATTATTGATTCATTGATGACTGATTAATCAAATCCACCCGCACACCTCACATTCCCTGTAGTCGTTTCTCTCGTTCCCCTGCAATGCCGTAGTCAAGAATATCCAAACTTATATTATAAATGTCTTTCTGTGATATTTTTACGCTTAAACGATATGATCTTCTCATGTTTGTCCCGGGAAAGAAGCAACGCAGGCGATATCTAGAAGGTAATATTTGCTTATTTTTTATCTGACACGGTAATATTACTTTGCATATACATATATCAACTGAAAATGTATTTTGCATGAATTGGTAAGTATTTCAAGAATCAACGTGCTCAGTATTTTGATATACAAAAATCAGTAAAAGTAATTTTTTACAGTGTTTTTCCTTTCTTTCTTAGAGACTCATTTCTTTCTAAAACATTAAGCTTACAACTAGGTCCAATAAATTGTATGATACGGACGGAAGCCGTAGCGCGTATTACGGCGTAGCATCATTGTAGCAGTCTCGCTACATACTATATGCATGGCATAATATAATTTAAATAAAATCAATCAAAAATGTTTTGATACATTTAAGTAGATGTTTAATAACTACATTAAAATAAAGCAATAAGCAAAATTATTGAAATGAAGACGCGCAATAACTTGTTACCAGCTTAATAATCTTATAAAACAATAGACGCGTCGAGGGTGACCAATAGGGTATCAATAAGTAAGATAAGCTCCGCCCCATTTAGAGTATCCCTGCCTGTGCATCATCCTCCATGCGCAGGTAAGCAGAGGTATATAAACTCGAAATAAGGGTAAACTTTCATCATTATTACTTCTGAGCTCCTAATTACAGAATCGCTGTCCGCGGAACTTGAGTTGTAAAATTAAATATTATTAATAAAAAGTATTATTTTTTATCAGTAAAAATGGTGAACTCTAAGGTACTTTTACTTTCTCTTTACATACATACATATCAACCCATAAGATGGCCCACTGCTGGGCACGGGTCTCCCCAGTAGAACCTACTAGTATGTAGATCCTGGGGGTAATTGCCATAATCGCCACGCTTGGCGAGCGGGTTGGCGATCGCAGTAAGGCTTTAAGTACGCAGAGGACGCTGCTGCCCGTCCTCCGGGTTAAAATACTTTCTCTTTATATTTCTATTTTTTTTCTGACATTATGTACTTAAGAAGGTATTTCTTTTATTTCAGAAACAGAAGGCAAGCGATGTGCCAGACAGGTCAGTCAGACGACGAGGCCGACCAGCAGGGAGGAATCGTGTGCCTCTCTCACTCGTTAGTGTTTAGTCATTTCGCTTTTACTGAATACTTACTTTGTATACTATATTTGATACTTATGTACAGTATGTTGTATACAGAAAGAACGAAAACGAGCGCGTAATGCACAATACGAGAGAGAGAGCGCCGCAACAAAGAGAAAAAAACTATGGCTCAATTTTCTACTGCCGTGGGCTGTGATCCTAATGTAAGTCTACGTAATGCGCATAGTTCTTATTATAGTGTAAGATATAATGTAAAGCTTACTAACAATTGTGTTTGTTACAGAGCTCTAATGCGGATGTAATAGTCATCTCGCACATTCGCAAAGAAAAAAACGGAACAACCGATAGAAGAGCTAAAGAGAATTAATAGAAACTTGGAATCTCAAAGTAAGTATAATTTTCTATGATTTTTTTCAATTTTAGAGAATAATTGGACATTATTGAACGTTTTATTAATTACGGTGTTGTTGTTACAGTTGTCATGCTAAGTAAACGTTTGGGTGTTAGTGCAGATAACATGGAGCAACCAGAACAAGAGGATTTTGTAAGTTTAAGTGATAGTTGTTACCGTTGTGTATATTTGTAACCATTTAAATTCTAACAAATATCCAAATTGCTTCAATGATCAAGTTACAACATTTACTTTTTATTATAACTTACATATTATATTTAGGTATTAAATTAAGACAAGTGTATGTAGCTGCTTTGTTTTATGTCACAGGCGAAAAAACGTTAAATACTTACATCGACAAATCCTCAACACGAAATAATGTATTTGACAATCTGTACATAACCCAAAGGTTGAATGGTAGAGAATGCTTTTAGGATTAAGTCTGCCTCTGTACAGTAATTGTGCATAAATTCTTTTTTTTTTATCAAGACGAAGCCGACAACATCTGTTGACTCAGGAGTTAGGTCCGCACCGAGTCGTAGCGTTTCTACAGATACTGATGTGCAGTTGACTCTGGCAGACATGAGTGAGTTTAATAATGACTGTTATGTACTTTGCAATAATTATCCTATTCGTCGAGTGCATATTAACCATGTTGTTTTTATATTTTTTACAACTGATACGGAAAAGGATATAGTATGGAATGTCATACTAACAGAGTTCCCTAATATCAACTATAATGACGTCTCTAATTAGGTGAGAGATTTTTTAAATGTTATTGACATCGTTTTTATTGTTTTATTTATTCAAAACATTAATGAATGCCATTTTATTTACAGATACAATAAAACGGGCTAGGGGAGGCGGGGAATAAATAGGGTAAAAATATGATTTATGTATAATGTAAGTATATATTTACGGCATTTATTATAGGAATGTCAGATTTTAAAGATTTTTTTGTTTTGTTAACAGTTAAAGAAACACAAAAGCCCCTGCCAAATGAAAAACATCATCATAATCAATTTATTGGGCCGAGAATATGACACAGAGCACGAAAGTAGAATGTCATCTAATGAAATACTCAACTCCGGATATTACAGATAAGTGAATGTGTCAATTTGAAAAAAAAAACAGTGCTGATGTTAAACTGTTTAGGTTGATACTAAAAAATTATGGGCTTTAGATTTTATTAATTAATTGTCATTTTTTTACAGGAAGTACGGATATACGGAAGTACTGGATGGAAACATAAACCCAATATCTGGACATTGCCATTGATATTTTCCAAAAATGAATCAGGAAGGTTTTCATTTAATATTTACTGCATTTTTTTTTGTTGTCTTAGTTTTAACATTGAATACTTTATGAAAACTATTAACTGAGTCTCCTGTTTTTTATTTACAGGTACCTACATAATTCCTATGTTTTTTTTTTAATCTTAGAGAATAATTGGACATTATTGAACGTTTTATTAATTACGGTGTTTTTGTTACAGTTGACATGCTAAGTAAACGTTTGGGGTTTAGTCCAGACAACGTGGAGCAACAAGATCAAGAGGAATTTGTAAGTTTAAGATAGTAGTCCCTGTATAACGAACACCCAAATTGCTTCAATGATCAAGTTACATTTACTTTACCGTGGTTTTTCATTTATTATTTATTGTATATTTTTACTATCTTAGTTTTTAATATTGAAAACTTTACGAAAACTATTAACTGATTTTCCTGTTTTATATTTACAGGTATCTACCATAATCAAGCTAAATGGAACATCGTGTTAATATGGAATTAATTATTTTTTTAGTTTATTGTTAATGTAATTATTTCATCAAGATACATTTATAAAAAAATCAAGTATCTATTGTGTAATAATTATTGGATAATAAATTATATTTATATATAATTTATCTGTAATTGTTATATCTTGAGATGTTTTTAAATATATATTTATAATAAAATAATTTATATATATATATATTTTTTTATTTTTTATTTTAAGTATCTAACTATTTAAATTTTTTATCTCTTTTTTGTATAAGTAGGTAAGTATAGTATCTATTGTACTATGCTAAGAAAATGTATACTTTTATTATACCATGAAGGTGAAAATAATAAACTGTAATTACGACTTCCATTTCATTTATATTATTTAACAGCTTCGTCAAGCTTAAATAGTATGTTTTTTTATTAGTGCTTTCCACAGTTGTGACTATTGCAAAATAATATATATAATATTAATGTACGTGTATAAGGTCAACCTACTTAACCAATATGATGTGACTAATTTTAATCGTCAACGAACAAAACTATCATAACTTTCAGAGTTGTATACCTATATTTTAAAACCCAACACCGCTAATTTTTTATAGGTTTTAAAATAAATCGTGATAGGTATAGCATAGTGTATACGAAATACTTCTGGAATAGGAAACAAATTACGTCAATATAAGTGGTATTTAAAGAACAGAGTAATATCTTTACCTGAATAAAACAATGTTTGCATTGTAAATAAGAATGACCCCAAATACTAATTATTCTATGTAGGTATGTATTTTCATAAACTAACAAGCAGAATATTCTTTCATAGCCTGTATACCGCTTTCATTTCTCTACTACTTGCACTTCGCACATTGTACTTTTTTTACTTTCATAAATTTTACCTTCTTATTCATAACGAGTTAACAGTAGATTAGTTTTTTGCAATTATTTTGCCTTTTTAAGGTGCTGTAGTAAACAAGGAATCCATATCTATATGTTTAATAATTTATGTTTATAAATGTACAAGAGAAGTAAACAATTCGTACAAATTCCTATGAGAATTATTATTAACATAATATTATACACAATTATAATCTCTACATCACCCAAAGGTTGACTGGTAGAGAATGTTTTTAGCATTAAGTCCCCCTCTGTAGGTACATTATTTGTGCATGAAGTCTCTAAATAAATAATAAAATAAAATAAATATGAGCTAAAAGATTAAATTGTTCATAAAGGATTCAGATAGCATTCATATTGTAACAAAAGACAAAGGGTATTTGTCGGAAATCTTAAAAGTACTACGCCAAACTGCGGGTAACTAATCGCGATTATTTTTAAATAGAAACTTTTTTATGTCCTTCGACCAAAAATCAAAGTTACCGACATAGCTTGTTGGTTAACTACGCTGAAATGGAAAAAACTGGGCATATCGCCGAAGGACTCATGATTCTGGACCCAACGAACCCTAGTGCCGAATGGCCGAAAAATAATTGTTGAGACCGGTAAGCCTATCTTTCTCTAAAATGAAATTCATCAATTTTGCGTTTTCTTCAATTTTATTAATTTACGGGAACTATAGGACTAGGTATTTTAAGTTATTTTTGGATAAGCACAAGAAGTCCGAACCCAAAGACGATTTTCGGGAACGAGTAGATTGAATTGATGTTGCTGACTCTGTATATCACCACCTTAGTTTTGATCAAAACTTCGTTTTCATGGTATTAGGTAGAGTAGGCCTCCGAGTGTAGTGACATAAATAATTTAGATTTATTATTATTTGAGTAATGACTGATTACACAAATCCGGCCGCACAACTCGCAATCCCTGTAGTCGTTTTCTCTCACTCCCCTGTAATGCCGTAGTCAAGAATACGGCATTTCGGTATGTCTTTCTGTTACATTTTTAGGCTTAAGCTGCTTAACTGATTTATATTTTGATACAATTTAATATGGAGATAGTTTGTCCCGGGTAAGAACTTAGGATAGTTTTTACCGCGATTACCGACATCAACGCGGGCGGCGCCACCGGTGACATCAAGTAGTTAATATTTGTTCATTTTTATCTGACACGGACTTATTACTATACGTATTGTAGGTACATACGTATTACAACTACGAATATTAACTAATAATGTCTTTTGCATGAATTGGTTTTCATTTGTTTCTTAAAGACTTATTTCTTTCTAAAACATTAAGCTATTACAACTTGGTGCAATAAATTGTATTATATATATAATTGTATATTATTATTCATTAATTAGCAGTAATTTGGCCAATATTTAAGCACATACAGTTTTTACATTGTAAGTGGATGCTCCTACTGCGTCGTACCCATTGAAGATGATATATCTACTCTTCTTTTAATATTTTTATCTCTTGTTTCTGCATCAGTCCTCTAATATTGTGAACAATATAATGGTGGCAGCATCTTACCTGTACATACAGTTTATAAACAAGAAACATTGTAAACATTGGCAATTTGGAAAGAGTGGCCGCGAATTTTTATTGCCTGTTCTTATCTCCGGCTAGTAAAGCTAGTATTGTTTACGAACAGGCATTACATATATCTAAAGAATCGACTTTTCATATGAGTAGTATTTTGCTTTTCAAGTGAATAAAAAATCTTATTATTATTATTATTATTGTGTATAATACGGCCGTTCGAAATTAAGAATTAGTAAATACACCTACTTGTATAGGAAACACTTTTAGAGTAGAAAATAAATTACGACACAATAACACAAATCTCACAAGCTACGAAGCGTCACTTTTCCTTATACTTAATTTAATTGGATTTAATTTACATTTTGTATTAGCCGACTAACACCCGATCCCGATTAGTTTTTATATTTGTCAGTTTATAACTGGCTGTTTTTGCTTTAACAATTCTTTTAAAAAGTGGGCTTTACTTTGTAATAACGTAGCACTACCATTATAAGCTTGCTACGTAGTATACAGTTATCTGTTACCATTGTATGAGGTCAGTGCCGCCCGCGGAAAATTACAAGTCCGTGTATCGCACCTGGAGTGTGGCTTCAGAAGTCGACCGCGCGTCTGTCGCAGACCTCAGAAACAGCGCCTTACATTCTCATACTCTGACTATTGTCGCATCTACTGAGCGCGTCAGCCTATGCAGCTGCGATCAGGCGCGCACGGAGATGCACCTTAAATGTCGGTACTTGAGTCCTATGATGTAGGTATGACTAAAAAAACAGAGATCAAGCTAAAGCCAGCAAATTTATAGGAGTATTAATTAAAAAAATATTTTTTATACTGCAATAGCATATTCATAATCTGTTCATTGAGTTTTGCGTCAACCTTTGGTGATTGACGCAAAACTCAAGCGCAAACGAAAAAACATGAAAAACAAACCATAGTTTCGGATTCATTGATTATATAAATTAATGTAAGTTATCTTTTTAAATATTTTTAATATAGATACAAACACAGTCACAGCTACCGATATACTCGTAAGTACCTATACATTATATACAAAATTATCACTCACAACTCAATAAACTGCATGAGTAGGTAACGCCAAAACTGAATTTCCGTCACCTTTTTAGAAACAATATTATGTATATATTATTACTGACTCACTGACTGACTATACTGCGCCACCTTTCTTAATGTTAAGAAAAGAATTGCGAAAATAAATCGTCAAACTACTAAAACTACACAACTACTCCCGCCATTCTAATCTTCGAAAAAAAAACGCATCAAGACAAAGTCGACAACATCTGCTGCCTCAGGAGTTGGGTCCACACAGAGTCCTAGCGTTTCACCCACTGAGTTGTGTGTTGAAAACCAATCATACGTTGGTCTGCAGACTGAGCTTTACAATGACCTACTTAGCCAGTCTCCAACGTTCCCGATGAAAGTATCCCGAATGCAATATGAATATGACTGACATGAGTGAGTTTAATATGATTGTTATGTAGCTACTTTGCAATTAATATCCTATTCTTCGAGTGCATATTATCCATGTTGTTTTTATATTTGACTGCCTCTGTGGCGCGGTGGGAGTGTATCCGACTGCTACACAAGAGGTCGTGGGGTCGATCCCCACCCAGGATAAAATTTTGTGTACAAGCTCTGCTTAGTTTGGGATCAGATAGCTTTGTGTGAGTTGTCCCAAGATATTATTAAGATATTATTATTATTATTATATTTTTTACCGCTGCTACGGAAATGGATACAGTATGTAATATTTTACAAACAGAGTTCCCTGATTTCAACTATAATGACGTCTCTAATGAGGTGACAGACTTTTTAAATGTTATTGACCATCGTTTTTATTTTTTTACTTATTCAAAATATTTATGAATGCCTTTTTTACAGATACAATAAAATGGGCAGGGGGAGACGAAGAATAAAAAACATCATCATAGTCGATTTATTGGGCCGAGAATATGACACAGAGCACGAAAGTAGAATGTCATCCAATAAAACACTCAATAAGTGATTGTGTCAATTTGGAAAAAACAGTGATGACGTTAAACTGTTCTTTTTCTTCTTTTTTAAGTTTAGATTTTATTTACTAACTAGCTGTCCCGCGCAACTTCGTATGCGTAAATTTTCCCCGTTTTTGCAACATTTCACGTCGCTACTCCGCTCCAATTAGTCGTAGCGCGATGTTGTATAGCCTATAGCCTTCCTCGATAAATGGGCTATCCAACAAAAAAATAATTTTTCAAATCGGACCAGTACTTTCTGAGATTAGCGCGTTTAAACAAACAAACAAACTCTTCCGCTTTATAATATTAGTATAGATAGTCATTTTTTACAGGAGGTACTGATATCAGGGAAAGGTGATTGGATGGAAACATAAACCCAATGTCTGGAAATGGCCATTGATAGTTTCCAAAAATGAATCAGGAGGGTTTTCATTTAATATTTATTGCATTTTTTGCTATCTTAGTTTAAAAATATAATACTTTATTGTTAATGCAAATATTTCATTAAAATTAATTTATAAAAATAAATCAAGTGTCTATTGTGTAATAAATATTGGATTATAAATTACATTTTATATTATCTGTATTTGTTATATCTTGAGATGTCTTTAAATTAAATATTCATAATAAAATAATTTTATAAAAATAAATAAAAAAAAAAAAATAAAAATAAAAATCTTTTATTTCAGGCCAATACTGCCCACTTTTGTTAGTAACAATTGGACTTACAAACTAAGTTAGTAACACACACAAATCAATCAAACAAAAAACTAAAAAAAAAAAAAAAAAAAAAAAAAAAAAAAAAAAAAAAAAAAAAAAAAAAAAAAAAAAAAAAAAAAAAAAAAAAAGAACAATAACATAATATATACAAACACAACATAACATTAGCTCATCCCCCGATCCACTCGTTTTATAACGTGTAGATCGAGGAATCGGCCAAGGACCTCAGAGTCCATTCTTGCCTCTATCATCTGTAAGATTCCACTGGAGCTCCCCCGCATTCGCCGCATCACCGAGCTGGTTTTTTTGCGCATGATTGTGTAAAAGCAATCAACATTTGCGATTGCAAACATACCAGATGCACTGCAGAAACGTGGCAATTATATAATTAATATTTTTTGTTTCATTTTAAGTATTTTTATTTTTTATTTTTTATGTCTATTCTGTATAAGTAGGTATAGGGTAGGTATTTCATCATTATTACTTCTGAGCTCCTAATTACTGAATCGCTGTCCGCGGAACTTGAGTTGTAAAATTAAATATTTTTAATAAAAAGTATTTATTTATCTGTGAAAATGGTAAACTCTAAGGTACTTTTACTATCTCTTTATATTTCATTTTTTTCTGACATTATGTACTTAAGTATTTCTTTTATTTTCAGAAACAGAAAGCAAGCGATGTGCCAGACAGGTCAGACAAACGTAGAGGCCGACCAGCAGGGAGGAATCGTGTGCCTCTCTCACTCGTTAGTGTTTATTTATTTCGCTTTTACTGAAAACTTACGTTTGTGTACTATATTTGATACTTATGTACATGTATATATTGTATACAGAAAGAAAGACGAGCGCGTAATGCACATTACGAGAGAGAGCGCCGCAACCAAGCGGCAGAAGCTATGGCTCAACTTTCTACTGCCGTAAGCTGTGATTCATAAGTAAGTCTACGTAATGCGCATAGTGCTTATTTTAGTGTAAGATATAATTTGAAGCTTACTAACAATTGTGTTTGTTACAGGACTCTAATGCGGATGTACTAGTTGCAGCCATCTTGCTAATCCGCAGAAGCATATCCGAACAACCGATAGAAGACTGGTCGAGAATCAATAACAACTTGCAATCTCAAAGTAAGTATAATTTTCTATGTTTTTTCAATTTTAGATAATAATTGGACATTAATGAACGTTTCATTAATTAGGGTGTTTTTTGTTACAGTTACATGCTAAGTGAACGTTTGGGGGTTAGTCCAAACAACGTGGAGCAACCAGCACAAGAGGAATTTGTAAGTTTAAGTGATAGTTGTTACTGTTCTGTATATTTGTAACCATTTAAATTCTAACAAATATCCAAATTGCTTCAATGATCAAGCTACAACATTTACTTTTTATTGTAACTTACATATTACAATAAAAGTTAGGTATTCAATTAAGACAAGTGTATATAGCTTTATCTCACAGACGAGAAAACGTAAAAGACTTACATCGACAAATCGTCAACATGAAGAAAAACGCATCAAGACGAAGTCGACAACATCTGCTGACTCAGGAGTTGGGTCCAAACAGAGTCTTAGCGTTTCACCCACTGAGTTGTGTGTTGAAAACCAATCATACGTTGGTCTGCAGACTGAGCTGTACAATGACCTACTTAGCCAGTCTCCAACGTTACCGATGAAAGTATCCCGAATGCTGTATGAATATGACTGACATGAGTGAGTTTAATATGATTGTTATGTAGCTACTTTGCAATTAATATCCTATTCTTCGAGTGCATGTTATTCATGTTGTTTTTATATTTGACTGCCTCTGTGGCGCGGTGGGAGTGTATCCGACTGCTACACAAGAGGTCGTGGGTTCGATCCCCACCCAGGATAAAATTTTGTGTGATGAGCACGATGGTTTAGTCTGTGTCTGTGTGTTATTTATCTATAATATGTATGTATTTAGATATATTTAAGTATGTTTATCGGTTGTCTGGTTTCCATAGTACAAGCTCTGCTTAGTTTGGGATCAGATAGCTTTGTGTGAGTTGTCCCAAGATATTATTATTATTATTATATTTTTTACGGCTGCTACGGAAATGGATACAGTATGTAATATTTTACAAACAGAGTTCCCTGATTTCAACTATAATGACGTCTCTAATGAGGTGACAGACTTTTTAAATGTCATTGACCATCGTTTTTTTTTTTTTACTTATTCAAAATATTTATGAATGCCTTTTTTACAGATACAATAAAATGGGCAAGGGGAGACGAAGAAGAAATGGGTTAAAAATGTAAGTATATATACATGTTCTTTTAAATGGCTTAGCTAAGGCATAATGTTCGTAGCATTTATTATAGTAATGTCAGATTTTAAAGATTTATTTTGCTGTGTTCACAGGTTAAAGAAACACAAAAGCCCCTGCCAAATGAAAAACATCATCATAGTCGATTTATTGGGCCGAGAATATGACACAGAGCACAAAAGTAGAATGTCATCCAATAAAACACTCAATAAGTGAGTGTGTCAATTTGGAAAAAACAGTGATGACGTTAAACTGTTCTTTTTCTTCTTTTTTAAGTTTAGATTTTATTAACTAATAGTCATTTTTTACAGGAGGTACTGATATCAGGGAAAGGTGATTGGATGGAAACATAAACCCAATGTCTGGAAATGGCCATTGATAGTTTCCAAAAATGAATCAGGGGGGTTTTCATTTAATATTTATTGCATTTTTTGCTATCTTAGTTTAAAAATATAATACTTTATTGTTAATGCAATTATTTCATTAAAATTAATTTATAAAAATAAATCAAGTGTCTAGGTATTGTGTAATAAATATTGGATTATAAATTACATTTTATATTATCTGTATTTGTTATATCTCGAGATGTCTTTAAATTAAATATTCATAATAAAATAATTTTATATAATTAATATTCTTTGTTTCATTTTAAGTATTTTTATTTTTTATTTTTTATGTCTATTTTGTATAAGTAGGTAAAGGGTAGGTATTTCACCATTATTACTTCTGAGCTCCTAATTAATGAAACGCTGTCCGCGGAACTTGAGTTGTAAAATTAAATATTTTTAATAAAAAGTATTTATTTATCTGTGAAAATGGTAAACTCTAAGGTACTTTTACTATCTCTTTATATTTCATTTTTTTCTGACATTATGTACTTAAGTATTTCTTTTATTTTCAGAAACAGAACGCAAGCGATGTGCCAGATAGGTCAAACAAACGTCGAGGCCGACCAGCAGGGAGGAATCGTGTGTCTCTCTCACTCGTTAGTGTTTATTCATTTCGCTTTTACTGAAAACTTACATTTGTGTACTATATTTGATACTTATGTACATGTATATATTGTATACAGGAAGAAAGACGAGCGCGTAATGCACATTACGAGAGAGAGCGCAACCAAGCGGCAGAAGCTATGGCTCAACTTTCTACTGCCGTAAGCTGTGATCCTTATGTAAGTCTACGTAATGCGCATAGTGCTTATTTTAGTGTAAGATATAATGTGAAGCTTACTAACAATTGTGTTTGTTACAGGACTCTAATGCGGATGTACTAGTTACAGCCATCTTGCTAATCCGCAGAAGCATATCCGAACAACCGATAGAAGACTAAAAATGTAAGTATATATACATGTTCTTTTAAATGGCTTAGCTAAGGCATAATGTTCGTAGCATTTATTATAGTAATGTCAGATTTTAAAGATTTATTTTGTTGTGTTCACAGTTAAAGAAACACAAAAGCCCCTGCCAAATGAAAAACATCATCATAGTCGATTTATTGGGCCGAGAATATGACACAGAGCACGAAAGTAGAATGTCATCCAATAAAACACTCATTAAGTGAGTGTGTCAATTTGGAAAAAACCGTGATGACGTTAAACTGTTCTTTTTCTTCTTTTTTAAGTTTAGATTTTATTAACTAATAGTCATTTTTTACAGGAGGTACTGATATCAGGGAAAGGTGATTGGATGGAAACATAAACCCAATGTCTGGAAATTGCCATTGATAGTTTCCAAAAATGAATCAGGGGGGTTTTCATTTAATATTTATTGCATTTTTTTGCTATCTTAGTTTAAAAATATAATACTTTATTGTTAATGCAATTATTTCATTAAAATTAATTTATAATAATAAATCAAGTGTCTAGGTATTGTGTAATAAATATTGGATTATAAATTACATTTTATAATATCTGTATTTGTTATATCTCGAGATGTCTTTAAATTAAATATTCATAATAAAATAATTTTATATAATTAATAATTTTTGTTTCATTTTAAGTATTTTTATTTTTTATGTCTATTCTGTATAAGTAGGTATAGGGTAGGTATTTCATCATTATTACTTCTGAGCTCCTAATTACTGAATCGCTGTCCGCGGAACTTGAGTTGTAAAATTAAATATTTTTAATAAAAAGTATTTATTTATCTGTGAAAATGGTAAACTCTAAGGTACTTTTACTATCTCTTTATATTTCATTTTTTTTCTGACATTATGTCTGAAAGCAAGCGATGTGCCAGACAGGTCAGACAAACGTAGAGGCCGACCAGCAGGGAGGAATCGTGTGCCTCTCTCACTCGTTAGTGTTTATTTATTTCGCTTTTACTGAAAACATACGTTTGTGTACTATATTTGATACTTATGTACATGTATATATTGTATACAGGAAGAAAGACGAGCGCGTAATGCACATTACGAGAGAGAGCGCCGCAACCAAGCGGCAGAAGCTATGGCTGAACTTTCTACTGCCGTAAGCTGTGATCCTTATGTAAGTCTACGTAATGCGCATAGTGCTTATTTTAGTGTAAGATATAATGTGAAGCTTACTAACAATTGTGTTTGTTACAGGACTCTAATGCGGATGTACTAGTTACAGCCATCTTGCTAATCCGCAGAAGCATATCCGAACAACCGATAGAAGACTGGTCGAGAATCAATAACAACTTGCAATCTCAAAGTAAGTATAATTTTCTATGTTTTTTCAATTTTAGAGAATAATTGGACATTAATGAACGTTTCATTAATTAGGGTGTTTTTTGTTACAGTTACATGCTAAGTGAACGTTTGGGGGTTAGTCCAGACCACGTGGAGCAACCAGACAAGAGGAATTTGTAAGTTTAAGTGATAGTTGTTACCGTTCTGTATATTTGTAACCATTTAAATTCTAACAAATATCCAAATTGCTTCAATGATCAAGCTACAACATTTACTTTTTATTGTAACTTACATATTACAATAAAAGTTAGGTATTAAATTAAGACAAGTGTATATAGCTTTATCTCACAGGCGAGAAAACGTAAAAGACTTACATCGACAAATCGTCAACATGAAGAAAAACGCATCAAGACGAAGTCGACAACATCTGCTGACTCAGGAGTTGGGTCCACACAGAGTCCTAGCGTTTCACCCACTGAGTTGTGTGTTGAAAACCAATCATACGTTGGTCTGCAGACTGAGCTTTACAATGACCTACTTAGCCAGTCTCCAACGTTACCGATGAAAGTATCCCGAATGCAATATGAATATGACTGACATGAGTGAGTTTAATATGATTGTTATGTAGCTACTTTGCAATTAATATCCTATTCTTCGAGTGCATATTATCCATGTTGTTTTTATATTTGACTGCCTCTGTGGCGCGGTGGGAGTGTATCCGACTGCTACACAAGAGGTCGTGGGTTCGATCCCCACCCAGGATAAAATTTTGTGTGATGAGCACGATGGTTTAGTCTGTGTCTGGGTGTTATTTATCTATAATATGTATGTATTTAGATATATTTAAGTATGTTTATCGGTTGTCTGGTTTCCATAGTACAAGCTCTGCTTAGTTTGGGATCAGATAGCTTTGTGTGAGTTGTCCCAAGATATTATTAAGATATTATTATTTGCTATCTTAGTTTAAAAATATAATACTTTATTCTTAATGCAATTATTTCATCAAAATTAATATATAAAAATAAATCAAGTGTCTACTGTGTAATAAATATTGGATTATAAATTACATTTTATATTATCTGTATTTGTTATATCTTGAGATGTCTTTAAATTAAATATTCATAATAAAATAATTTTATATAATTAATATTTTTTTGTTTTATTTGAAGTATTTTTTATTTTTTATGTCTATTCTGTATAAATAGGTATAGGGTAGGTATTTCATCATTATTACTTCTGAGCTCCTAATTACTGAATCGCTGTCCGCGGAACTTGAGTTGTAAAATTAAATATTTTTAATAAAAAGTATTTATTTATATGTGAAAATGGTAAACTCTAAGGTACTTTTACTATCTCTTTATATTTCTTTTTTTTTCTGACATTATGTACTTAAGTATTTCTTTTATTTTCAGAAACAGAACGCAAGCGATGTGCCAGCGTAATGCACATTACGAGAGAGAGCGCCGCAACGAAGCGGCAGAAGCTATGGCTCAACTTTCTACTGCCGAGGGCTGTGATCCTAATGTAAGTCTACGTAATGCGCTTAGTGCTTAATAAAGTGTAAGATATAATGTGAAGCTTACTAATAATTGTGTTTGTTACAAGACTCTAATGCAGATGTACTAGTTGCAGCCATCTTGCTAATCCGCAGAAGCATATCCGAACAACCGATAGAAGACTGGCCGAGAATCAATAACAACTTGCAATCTCAAAGTAAGTATAATTTTCTATGTTTTTTTTCAATTTTAGAGAATAATTGGACATTAATGAACGTTTTAGCGCATGTTCGACTTTACGTCAAAAATATCTAACAATTGTACCTACCAAAAAGGTCTTGCGGAAGGTTTACAAGAAGAATGTGTTTTTTTAAAACATTTTTTGATATGATACAAAATATGAGCTTGAGACAACTAAATCTTTATATAAAATTCGTTAGTGTTTATTCATTTCGCTTTTACTAAAAACTAACATTTGTGTACTATATTTGATACTTATGTACATGTATATATTGTATACAGGAAGAAAGACGAGCGCGTAATGCACATTACGAGAGAGAGCGCCGCAACGAAGCGGCAGAAGCTATGGCTCAACTTTCTACTGCCGAGGGCTGTGATCCTAATGTAAGTCTACGTAATGCGCTTAGTGCTTAATAAAGTGTAAGATATACCTAATGTGAAGCTTACTAACAATTGTGTTTGTTACAGGACTCTAATGCAGATGTACCTACTAGTTGCAGCCATCTTGCTAATCCGCAGAAGCATATCCGAACAACCGATAGAAGACTGGTCGAGAATCAATAACAACTTGCAATCTCAAAGTAAGTATAATTTTCTATGTTTTTTTCAATTTTAGAGAATAATTGGACATTAATGAACGTTTTAGCGCATGTTCGACTTTACGTCAAAAATATCTAACAATTGTACCAAAAAGGTCTTGCGGAAGATTTACAAGAAGAAAGTGTTTTTTTAAAACATTTTTTGATATGATACAAAATATGAGCTTGAGACAACTAAATCTTTATATAAAAAAAGACGCGAAAGAAGCATATCCACACAACATATCATTTTGTGCACTGTAGTCAATACTGGAGTTATGGGTGCACGCCTGAGCGCCGATGAAAGGAGGGCGCCGCAGCTCGAGCGGGTACGTCAGCGACGGAGTCACCTGATATATAATAACCTTCTGAACGCATTAATTTCCAGTAAAAAATATTTTTATACATTTGACGGGGTTCTCCTTTAAAACAAACACGTTCAAGAAAGCCATCAAGCCAAAGTTGCTGGAATTGCGAAAAACACCAAACTCGCGGTCCGTGCGGGAGACGGCCTATTCAGGGTCTGATTTAGGGTTCTAGTTGCCCTAGAATACGTATGATTAAGTACCCTTTGAGTGATTTTAAAAGCCATTGCAAGCGCATGCAGTGCTGCGATTTTTATGAGACAGCGGGAACGCGATCGATTCGACAGATGCGCTTGCCCACTTCTTAGTTGCACTTTGGCTTAAGACTATTTAATCATCAGCCAAAGCTTTGCTTCTACATGGTAGGTATTTCTACGTAGTACGTACAGGACAGACTTTGCAAGAGGGGCTCTTCTGGTTAGTAACAAATGTTCAATCTCATCTGTTTAAAAAGGTCAGTGTTTGACACGGACGTTAGCCTGAGATGACTCAATTATGTAGAACTTAGCTCAATAGTTACAGGTCAAATGGACGAATGGTATGACTTTAATTGAATAAATATTTAATTGAACAGAATGAACGAGATCAAAAGACGACAATATATCTGAATGGTGAGCGTGAATTGCTTTGAGCATTAATGTGAACGACGACGTTGAAAAATTTGGGACAATATGAAGAGATAGAAGATAGATGATCACGAAGGAGTAGGTACTGAATCATCCTCATTAAAAGCGCTGGCGAAACTCTCATCATCTGAACAAGAAGAACAACAGGATTCAAAACTTCAATCTACATCATCTACCATAGTATAAATATAAATTAAATAAATATTTAAGCGTAAAATAAATGAATATGTATGATTACTAGTAAAAACCTAAATAAACCTAAAAATAAAAAATTCAGTCTATCCTTTAAGCACTCGCAGATTGATAATAACACACCTTACACAAATTGGATAAAAAGACTGAGAGTCAATATTAAATCGATTCTGTTATGCAGTGTTTCCGAACGAAGAACTACAAGTGTATACTACGAAATGTCAAGTGAAATCAAATTGTCAAAGTATAGTAAAGTTGACCCACAAATTTAAAAAAATAATATAACAAAAAATAGACTAGTAATAATAAAAAGCCCTAGATAAAAGCTTAATAATAATGTATCATTTCACCGGCTTAGGAGTATGTTGTTTATCATTTTTCACCTGTCACCGGGAATTTGAGCAGAAGTTGTTGAAGTTCACCGGCAAACTCAATCTTATGTCAGGAGTTGTCCGAAACTTGCACCACAATCTTGCCATACAGTTTCCGTGCGTTCATGAACACTTCATGCCTGGGCTTCGTCAGAAACTCCGATATCGTGATGCCAGAGGCCTTCAACTTAGATTTACTCCGTCACACCTCGCTCCGCAAGGTTCGGTTTTTAAATCTTACCAAGGTTGGGCGCAGTTTGTTGGTATTGTTTCCCAAGCGATGGCAGGCCGCTATGTCCTTTGGCGAAACCTTGTCCAGCTTCATAATAACATAGAAGATCTTAATAACCTTTCATAGAAGATCACCACTGTGCTTTTCAGAGGGCCATGAAGAAGAAGAACTTTACTACGAGATGCCATCTTATGCCGGTCCAATCCTACCACCAGCAGCTCCATTTGAGACCTCAAAGCACTCATTGTCTTCCAAATAAGACACTTGAAGTCAACAAAGTCCCATAAACTTGCCACAGTCTTATGAACAGCAGGTTTGCTGCGGGCATTCTTCAGGTCCTCCTCATATTTGGTCATTCATGTTGTTGAAAGTTCTTCCTTATGATTAAATAACTTTGTGTAGAGATCCATGACAGTTAGTGAAATTACTGTGCAGTGGAGTGATGAAAACAGGAGAAATGTCTTAAAATAATTGTGCAGAGGATAGAGGTGACTTCTAATACTTTGATAACACTAAATATTTATTTTAATATATTTAAACTAATAAAATATATCAAGAGCTCTTTTTCACATGTTGGCACCTCAACTACCCTCCGAAAAAAAAAAAAAACATTTTCAATGTTAGTGACTGAAGAATAAAAATTTGATTTTGTTTAATAAGTGTGCAACACTGACTCACTACTTGCTTCCATTTATATCTGTGGTTGCGAAACCAACTAGTTCTTTTGCTGTGTAAATATAATATATTTAAAGTTAGAAGATTGTTTCCAAGTTAGTAGAAACTTTTATCACTATTACTTCTGAGCTCCTAATTACTGAATCGCTGTCTGTGGAAATTGAGTTGATAAATAAATACTTTTTATCTGTGAAAATGGTGAACTCTAAGGTATTTTTACTGGAACAACTGATAGAAGAGCTAAAGAGAATTAATAGAAACTTGGAATCTCAAAGTAAGTACAATTTTCTATAGAGAAAAAAATTGTAATAATGTCAGACTCAAAGAGTGCCCTGCAACATATTGCTTGGTGCACCTCCGGTATCCGAGGTATGCCAATAGCATATGAAGCACTGGCCTTAATAGATAAATTGCAGGACAGGAATATCTGTGTCGAACTCCAGTGGATTCCTTCACATGTGGGTTTAAAAGAGAACGAATATGTGGATCAGATGGCTAGGAATGCTGTAACTGATGGGGTAGAAATAATGACAGGACCATATGGCTGTGAAATCATCCCATGGGTTAGGTGTGACAAGAGCAGTGGTGTTGTGAGTTTGAACAACTTTGTCAGACGAAGGGCATTTGGTATCACACCATACAAAACAGACCAACTACCGTTCCTTGGTATGACTGCACCAATCTTTCTCAAGAAGCAGTAGTATTGGCTCTCAGGCTCTGTTCTGGTCATGTTCCACTTAATAAATTTTATCATTTGATGGGTATTAAGTCTTCACCTATGTGCGATTTCTGTGGTAAAATGGAAGACTTTATACACATACTAGTGGAATGTGACCAGTATCATACCCTGAGAAATCGATTAATGGCAGGTGTACCTCTGGAGAATGGGGCACTTAATATTATATTATCCAGACCAACATCAGAGATCTGTGAGCGTTTGTTGTGTTTCATGAAAATATGTTTGCATGAAAGAATATAGTATGAATGTCAGGTTAACTTGAGGGCTCCTATGGGGCTGGCATAGTCACCTAGAGTGACTGAAGCCCCGTTAAAACAAAAAGTTAAAAAAAAAAAAAAAAGATATGTTAGATGTGAAGCTTACTAACAATCGTATTTTTTTTTACAGGTTGCTAATGCGGATTTACTAGCTACAGCCATCTTGCTAATCCACAGAAGCACATCCGAACAACCGATAGAAGACTTGTCTAGAATCCATCCAGGGGTTAGTCCAGACAGCAAGGACCAACAAGATCAAGAGGAATTTGTAAGTTTAAGTGATAGTAGTTTCTGTTCTGTGTATTTGTGACCATTTAAATTCTAACAAACATCAAAATTGCTTCAATAGTCAAGTCATACATTTATATTTATAAAGTGTTTTTATTTATGTTCAGGTACCCATCGCTCAGCCCTCAATCTTACCATCTACCAGTAATGATTGCAATCACAACAACTCTTCCAATAGACAGGTAACCACTCTTATTTTTATTGTAACTTACATATATTTAGGTATTAAGTTAAGACAAGTGTATATAGCTGCTTTGTTTTATGTCACAGGTGAAAAAATGTAAAAGACTTACATCAAAAATCGTCAACATAAAGTAAAACGCATCAAGACGAAGTTTACAACATCTGTTGACTCAGGAGTTGGGTCCACACAGAGTCCTAGCGTTTCACCCACTGAGTTGTGTGTTGAAAACCAATCATACGTTGATCTGCAGACTGAGCTGTACAATGACCTACTTAGATCTGCAGATCTAAGTAGGTCATTGTACAGCGGCATTAGTTCTGTACAGCCAGTCTCCAACATTCCCTATAATGAAAGTATGGCGAATGCAGTTGATAACCCAACTACAGATACTGATGTGCAGTTGAATAACGACAGACATGAGTAAGTTTAATATGATTGTTAGGTACTTTGCAATAAATATCCTATTCTTCGAGTGTGTATTAACCATGTTGTTTTTATATTTTTTACAGCTGATACGGAAATGGGTACATACAGAGTTTCCTGATTTCAACTATAATAACCTCTCTAATGATGTGAGAGTTTTTTTATATGTTATTGACCATAGTTATTTATTTTTTATTTATTCAAAATATTAATGAATGCCTTCTTATTTACAGATTCAATAAAATGGACAAGGGGAGACGGGGAATAAATGGGGTAAAAATATTATTTATGTTTAATGTAAGTATATATTTATTGCCATGTTCTTTTAAATGGCTTAGCTAAGGCGTAATGTTCGTAGCATTTATTATAGGAATGTCAGATTTTAAAGAAAAAATTGTTATGTTCACAGTTAAAGAAACACAAAAGCCCCTGCCAAATGAAAAACATCATCATAATCAATTTATTGGGCAGAGAATATGACACAAAGCACGAAAGTAGAATGTCATCCAATAAAATATTCAACTCTGAATTTATACATTACAGATAGTGTGTGTCAAATTGAAAAAAAAACAGTGCTGACGTTAAACTGTTTAGGTTGATACAGATTATGTTATAGATATAAACAATTTTTACTTCTTGGGCCTTAGATTTTATTAATTGTCATTTTTTTTACGGGAAGTACTGATTTCATGGAAAGGTGATTGGATGGAAACATAAACCCAATGTCTGGACATTGCTATTGATAGTTTCCAAAAATTAATTAGGGGGGTTTTCATTTAATATTTATTGCATTTTTTTGTTATCTTAGTTTTTAATATTGAATACTTTATGAAAACTATTAGCTGATTCTCCTGTTTTTTATTTACAGGTAGGTACCTACATAATCAAGCTAAATGGAACATAGTGTTAACATGGAATTTATCGATTTTTGTAGTTTATAGTTAATGTAAATATTTCATCATTTATAAAAACAAATCAAGTGTCTATTGTGTAATAAATATGGGATAATAAATTATTGTAATTGTTATATCTTGAGATGTCTTTATATGATATACTCATAATAAAATAATGTTATATAAATAATATTTTTTGTTTTATTTTAATAATAATAATAATATATACTTTGTTGTACACCAATATAAAAAAAAAACAAAGTAAGTATACATTGTTTAATATAAATGTACAATGGGCGGCCTTATCGCTCAGAGCGATCTCTTCCAGGCAACCTTTGGATGGACAGAGCCATAAATACACGAATTAGGTAGGGGAAGTGTACAGCCTGATATTAATTTATAGTTAGGTAAGTATCAAGAATTACAACGAAAAGAAAAGATAAGTACTTAATTAATAAAAAATTTTGCCGTGTGGTACCGGCTTAAGAATAGTACCACCCCATCTCTTCCCGTGGGTGTCGTCAAGGCGACTAAGGGATGTCACACTGGAGGACGGGCAGCAGCGTCCTCTGCGTACTTAAAACCTTACTGCGATCGCCAACCCGCTCGCCAAGCGTGGCGATTATGGCAATTACCCCCAGGATCTACATACTAGTAAGTTCTACTGGGGAGACCCGTGCCCAGCAGTGGGACATCATATGGGTTGATATGTAATAAAAATTTAAAGTTTACTCAGAGAGATCTTTCAACATTTTTTTAAACAATGCCAACGATTGGGCTCGTCTTATAGTAAGAGGCAGTGCATTCCATAGTCTTGCTGTCTCGACAGTAAACGATCTATCATAGAATTTTGTGGAACGCGCTGGAATTTCTAACCTCAAATCCTCCGATGATCTTAGGAATCTGGAATGTGTGTCATGAAGGAACTTGAAACGTTCTGTAAGATACAAGGGAGTAAAAGGATTAAAGAGTATACTATACAGTAATGAGAGAATGTGAGTATTCCGACGAAGGCGTATTGGGAGCCACTTGAGCACGTTGCGGAATTCGGAAAGATGATCATATTTACGCAAACCAAATATAAATCTAATACAGAACTTTTGAAGGCGCTCAAGTTAAGTTGCTCCTTGGTGAGGTCGAGATAGCTGGCGTCAGCATAGTCAAGTACCTACAGATAGAAGAAGAGCCTGCTCCAGCGCAATATTAGTGGTATTCGGCAAAACATAAACATAATTAATCGTTTTCGTAAGTAATTTTAGGGTCGCATCTCTATGACATGCGCGAAAGTGATAAAAACCTAACTTCAATCCGGTCAAGTTACGTTGATCGTACTGAAGTTGGTAAGTTTTAAAAATGTACTGCTTTCAAAGCAGAGAAGGGATAATTTTGATAACGTTATGATTTTGACCACGTTTTGATTACCCAAATACGTCCACCGTTGCCGCTGCAACTAACCGCTACTAAGGGGTTCGTGGCGTGCAAAACGCACCGCTTACCGACGCCGCCCCGCTCGCCGCGCTGCGCACCGCTAAGACCGAAGTCGTGATCAGGCCGTTAGACGGATTAACCTTTAGACCGTGGTTGTTACTCCATTGACATATTCGATCCAATTCCGAGTTAATAATCGAAAGCGCTAGTAGCAGCTGTCCCAGTGGAGCTTGTGTGTAAATTTGAAGATCATCTGCATAAAGGTGGTAGGATGAAACTAGTTGGTTAGATATAGAGTTTATAAAAAATGCAAAGAGTAGTGGAGATTGAATGCCACTATGCGGTACACCAACCGTAATATCACACCAGGAAGAAAAGGATTCTTCAATGTGTACACGTTATCGGCGACCAGATAGGTAACTATGAAACCAATCAATCACCGCTGGAGATATGTTGAAGAAAATCTACAGTGTTAAATGCATTACTGAAGTCAAGTAAGGTAAGTACGGTCAGATGTCCTTCTTCCATGCCTAGTCTAATGTCATCTGTAACATTGACGAGAGCAGTAACAGTACTGTGGGCAGGACGGAATCCAGACTGGAAGGGGTTTAAAATAAATAAATACACTGAGTTAAGAATGGATAAGTCGTTCAAATACTTTAGAAAGAAAAGGTAGTATAGATATAGGCCGATAGTCGGAGAAGGACGAAGGATTTGATTTTTTAGGAAGAGGAATAATTTGGGCTGGAAAGGAACCGCTAGTAATGGAGGAATTCAGAATATAAGTAAGTTATAACATGAAGGATTTGATCAAGAATTGGAAGGATCATATTACGGATGATACAGTCAGTACCTACTGCATTCGATGTGATTGATACTATGCTCTTTCTAACATCACAATCAGTAAATTGATTCAAGACAAAAGAAGAATAGTTGAGTGATGCAAGAGATGGAAGATGATTTAATGTATTCGTTTTAATAGAACTATTATAATCAGACGAAGAGGAGATATGCATATTAAGTGCGTTGAGATCTATTGGTTTAAGGATTGTGTCTTCTCTTTGTTTTCCAACACCCAATGTTCTAAGAAATTTCCATATTTTACCTGGATCCCCGTTTTCAACAGAGATATGAATATATTGGCATTGTGCATTTCTACACACTGCAGTGATTTTTTATAGCGACATACCTCTCTCGATTATTAGAAGTAGGTCTGCATTTAAATCTGGATTTTGCTGCAGCTTCCTTAGCCATTTTGAATTAATTCACATTTTTTTTTAATTTCACGGATCGGAGCATGCATATCGTATAGCTTGATCAAGTTAGAATTGAAAACCTCAACTTTATCATCGACACATGCGGACGTGTACAAAGGATTCCAGTCAATGTTGCATGCATCTTCACGAAGTAAATCAATATTTATAGCACTAAAATTACGCTGTTTAAGAATAATTGGACTCACTTTAGGTGGACGAAGTTTATAAGAAAGGTAAATTAAGTCGTGATAGGAGAAAGCATCAGCTGAGCATTGCCCATGCTTAGACACAAAGATGAGATCAAGTAAACAAGGCGTAGAATTAGGAAAGTTATGCGTATCACTAAGAGGAAGAATATAGACTAGAGCGTATAGTATTATATAAAGAGGAGGAAAGTGAGTCGTTTTTTTAAAAGACACGTATTGAAGTCTCCCTTATTGACTGTATGACTGTAAGAAGGTCAAAGATTTTGTAATATGCGTCCGAAAGATGAGAAAAAGTCAATACGTAGCGAAGGACAATAGTAGACTCCAAGAAGAATTTTAAGATTGAGTTCCAGTTCTAGAAAAAGATTTTCGCCTGCAGTTGTCAGTTTATTTTAAGTATCTATCTTTTTTATTTTTTTATGACTATTCCGTATAAGTAGGTAAGTATAGTAGGTATCTATTATACTATGCTAAGTAAATGTATACATAAAATATACCATCAAACTGAAGAAAATAATTAAATAAATTGTACTTAATTACGACTTCCGTTTAATTTTTTTATATCATTTATCAGTTTCGTTAAGCTTAAATTGGATTTTATTTATAAGTGTGATTTCAACAGTTGTGACTATTGCAAAATAATCTAAACCTATAATATTAATTTACGTGAATAAGGTCAACTTACTTACCCAGTGTCCAGTGGTGGACGTTTATAGACTGATATGAAGTAAGAACTAAAACTGAATTAATATATTTTTGATTGTACTAATTCAGAAAAGTGAACAACCATGGATAATGGCTAAGACTATGGTCGTGACTCCTATGGATGTGACTATTTTGAACCGTCAACGAAAAACCGATCACAGTTGTGATCGTTTTTTCAGAGTAGGTAGTTTAGTTACTATATTTTAAAACGAAACACCACTCATTTTTTATAGGTTTTGAAATTGAAACTGCATTTTAATTAAAATAAATCGTGATAGGTATAATATAACTTATACGAAATTCTTCTGGAATAGGAAAAACATAACGTAAAAATAACACAATTAGGGGAGGGCGGGGCTGAAAGTGCCGGGGGTAAGTTGTTCCGATGAAAATATCGTAAAAATGGAAAGAGATAGCTATATGTTCGTATTACGTCCGGCGTCATGGCGATCAAGCCCATGTGCGGCGGCCAGTTTAGGTGCGCCGGAGACGCGAACCAAGCGGCAGTGCGTGTATGATCCTCCAGCACCACGTGAGTAAATATTTTATTGTCTATACTTTTTGGTCTTGATTTACCATTTTTGGCGTTATGGCTAACGTAGTTTATCTAATGTGTTTGTAATTTATTATGGAATGTTAGTCTAAGCAATTTTAACGCTTTGTGCAAAATGTTTTTTCGGCATATGATAAAAAGTAAATGTCCTTGAAACGGGGTAAAAAGTGCCGTACAGTCGGGGTCAGTTGTGCCGCGGCACAACCAACCCCAAACTAACCTTTAATGTACCTATATTGTTTTGTTTGATAGGATGAGAACATACAAGAGAAAAACACAAAGGGGAACCACTTCCCAGGACCTTCTACAGAGGGCTGCTGATGCGGTCATTAAGGACGGGCGTAAATTAAAAACCGTTGCACGTGAATTAGATATTTGTCAAACAACGCTACAATGATATGTCCAGAAAATAAAGAGTGGAGTTACTCCTACAGTTGGATATAAACCAAGACTAGTTTTTAATGAGAAACAAGAGACGTCAATGTCGTCCTATATCCGAAGAAGTGCATCAATCTACTTCGGACTTCTACCTGAAGAAGTGAGACAACTAGCATACCAGTGTGCAGCAAAATTTGGTGTTCAAAATATTCCACCTTCTTCTTCTTTTTATAAATTTAGAAGATATTTTCTGTTTCAGAGAAAAAAAAGATGTTTATTTTGTTAATTTTAAGTATTTTATTTTGTAAAAGATTTTTACTTAATAAATTTATTATTATTATAGTTTAAAAATACAAACGTTTTATAAAAGGTTGATTATAATCAACCTTTTATAAAACTATATTATGTTTATTTTAAATTAATATTATAAATAATTATTTATAATATTAATTTAAAATAAACAAAAAGCGATGAAAACCTATGTTTTTTATTCTAAAAAAAACATTTAAACTTGAATAAAAGACCAAACATTATGAACGGCACAACCGACCTCAGCTGCGGCACAACTTGCCCCAGCGAGGGGTCAGTTGTGCCTTACGACCTCTGCTTAAAAAAATACTTCTCTAAGTAAACCCGTTCATAAACCACAAAAACTAATTATAAATTTAAAATCTATATTAAATTTCACCTAAGATAACCTAGAACCATTAACCGTAGCATTAGTCTTAACCGATTTATCCAGGAATTAGTCAAAATCGGCACTTTCAGCCCCGCCCTCCCCTACCTATATGTTGATTAAGGTATTTAAAGAATAGAAGAAAGATATTTAGCTGCGTGAAACAATGTTTGCACTGAAAATAAGAATGACCCATACAAATACTTATTATTCTATGTATTATGTATGTTCATAAAATAATAAACAGAATATTCTTTTGTAGCCTATATACCGCTTTTATTTTTCTACTACTTACACTTCGCAAAATGTATTTTAAATACTTTCATAAATATTACCTTCTTATTCATAATGAGTTAACTATAGATTATTTTTTTGCAATTGTTTTGCCTTTCTAGTGTGCTGTAGTAAATAAGGAATCTATAGTTTAGCTATGTCCGTCAGTCTGTTCATCTGTCTCTCCCCAGGTTAACTCAGATATCCTTAGTATTACAAATCTGTAATTTAGCATGGATATACTTAATAGTTACGCCGAGAAAGTAGTAAAATGATATATTATCTCGAATTTTTTTTTTTGTAGGGTACCTTACCTGCCTGTCCTACATCTAAACTGGGGAGTGTTTTTTTTCTCGTCTACCCTATAGATAGGATATCCATTTGTGTAATATTAAGATTTAACCTTTTGAACGGCAGGGACGTGTATGTACGTCAAATAAAAACGTGCTCACGGACGTCATGACACGTCAAAAAATACCATTTTTTTACAGCTGAAAATAAACATAAAAATATGTTTGTCGTGTTTCATTTTTCCTATTATTATTCCTTTGTCATATTTATAATATTATTTTACAGATATACATAACAATTAGCTACTCTGTAATAGGAAAAACTCACAATGAAATAACATCATGCAAAATGTATTATTTGACGTGCCATCCACGCCACGAAGAAGAGACGTCAGCTAATGTTGGGTAAGAAGAACAACTAAGTAGGATAAAAACTGTATGAAATATTTTACGATAATAAATTAAAGTACCTCACTACTTTAGGACAAAAATCATTTCTCGTCTACTATATCAGATTAAATGCAAAGCAAAATATAAAATAAAACTACGGTTTGTAGTGAAAAACTCATGAGTAAATAAGTGCATATCGATGATTTTTGGCAACTCTCGCGCATACCTGTCAGCGGAATAATTTACAGTGCTTTGTACGCCACAGACGTTATTAGACGGCCCGGCTATGACGTCAAACGCGCTGCTGGACTCTAATAGTATAGTGCAATATTTTAACAGGAAATAAAAATTACATACAGTGATCAAAATATCTTTTAGTAGTGGGTCGTTACAAGGTTTAGCAATACCGAAACGTAATAGTATCGATACAAATAACGGGTTCTAAAGCCATATAATGAATAAATATGTATCGGTTATATTAGGCACGGTATTTGTATTTTTATCTACTGTCGGTATACCTAGTATTAAAAATAACAGTTACATAGAAACTGTTGCAGCTTTTCATTCAATAGCGATTCAAGTTTTATAATTACCACATCAAAAAAATTAAAAAAGGTCTTTCAAATTTTTTTTTACACATACAATATTACCACATTAAAACAATTAAAATATACGTTAAATTTATAAAAGACTGGATAAATATTACTTTAATTGTATTTAAACAATTATTAAATACGTAAGAGATATTAAGTACGAGATACTTGTGCAAATTGTAAAGGTATCGGTTATTTTTGTTTATTTTGATGAATTATTAAACGCAATAAACACAATTAACTCCAATTACTTACATATTTAAAAAATAATATTCGTATATTTAACACTTTTTAGTACATATTATATTGTTAAATTGTTAAACATGTAACATCTCTAACTCAGAGGCGGCAAAGTTTGGTTTATAATATTCTTAATGTTACTATTAATATTATATTGTTACTATACAATACAAGACAAAGAATACACACACGGTATTTGTATTTTTTTGTATTGTCGGTATGAATGGTATTAAAAATAACAGTTACAGCTTTTCATTCAATAAAAATAAATATGGGAGGTCCGTAGCTACTACGTGGGCCGGTACTGACAGGGCTCTAATTCATTGATAACAGATATGTTGAAGCGTAAGCAAACATGTAATGGTAAAATATTATGTCAATTATGAAGTAATTGTTATTTTTAATACCAGGCGTACCGACAATACATAAAAATACAAATACTGTGTCTAATATAACCGATACATAGCTATTAAAATAAATAGTTGCAAAACCCGTTATTTGTATCGATGTTTTATCGATTTAAACTTTTTCCGTGTCTACTATTTTGTAGGTACCTTTAAAAGAAGGAATTTGGGGAACACAGATTTACGTTTTTGACGTGGCGTGGAGTTATGTGCTTTTTTTCGGTTCGTTTTTGTGATTAAGTACCTACATTTTGTAAGCCATTTTTATCAATCATCAGGTTTAAATTACTTTGACTAGTTTGTTTAGCCTAGAAATTAAATAACCTAGTGCGTCAGACTTTCGCAATGTCCTAATGACTTACCAATCGAGTCGTATTTATAGACTAGCTGTGCCTAAAGTCGGGTCTACATTATGGTAGTTTAAATTACGAAATAACTTCTGTGTAAATATGTTGGAAACAGTCCTGTCGGGTGAACCGCGATATGATTCAGTAGCGAAACATATACTCATCCATTGATGGCTTCAACACCCACAAGCTTTGTGAAAATAAATAAGTACCTACCAAATACAGACTCTTTAGGTAGGTATTCGTTTACTGTGTTTTAGATAGTTAGTTTGGTGTGCGGTGTAAGAAGCGGGTTTTCTGTTGTTTTTGTTTCATATTTACAACGTTATACCTACATTGAAGTAATTTTTATGGGCATTTCTTGCCAATTAGGTACTTTACAAATACAATAATTGCATTTTTGAAAGATAGAAAAATTTGAAGTCTAGACCCAGGAATCGAACCCGAGACTTCCGTAGCGAAACCGGGGCCAGAAGCGAACCACCTATCTGGACTATGTTACTAGACCTCAAATTTTTCTATCCCTTGATGCTCGCGAGTTTGGGCCCTCGCATGCGCCATCTAGTCGGTAGTTAAAGAACTATCACGGCTTTTGTTATTGCTTCGTTACAGAGAGCATTTTAACAAATTATGATGTCGCAGGCCGAATATTGAAGTAATTTTTTTAGGCATTTCTTGCCAATTCTTTTTTCAAATCGCTAGTAAAACCTCATTTGGCGTATTTAATCGAGCTTTGGGGCTCAGCCTGTAAGACTAACATCAAATATCTGCAGACAACACAAAATAAAATAATAAAACGATTGTTTAATTATGACTTCCTAACACCTACCCAATTACTACATTCTAAAACAAGATTATTTAATATTGAACAACTGTACAATTATAATATGTGCATATTAATTAGGAAAATATTAGATAATTTAATACAAACAAATATTACTCTAACGAAAAGTATATTATTCGATGGAGTACAACTATACAACAAGTTACCAAACGAAATAAAAGAATCGAAAAATATAAATATATACAAAAGAAAGCTTAAAGAATACATCTTAAAAAGGCATCTAATATTTAATCACGTTATATTAAAAAAAAAATGATAATCATAATAAATTAATAAGTAATAATAAATAAATAAACAGTAAACAAAATAAATAAACAATAACAAAAATTAATAAAAAAACAAAAAAAAAATAACCACATACGTCAAAAAGGCATCAAGTAATAACTTTATTGCATAAGTAGGTACTATATTTCTAAACTACACAATCCTGAACTATACACGCCTGCACCATGAAGCAAAAATATGGCAGATAACGAGTTACGCACACACACCTCCACATGCGAGCGAACACGAGTAGCGTACAATAAATACTTCCATAGGCGAATGTTTGTGTACCTACCCACTTTACTTTTTATTACTCCATTATCGGACGAGGTAAGGTATTTTGGTGACAAATTTTATTAGACCAACTCAGCGAATAACTGCATTACATTACTGTTTAGTCTGTCAGTCAGTTTGTCAGTTACCTACCAAAAACATCACGATAAGAATGCTTTAAATAATCATCACATTTTTGTCACCATGAACAACGAAATTACGAATTGTTATTGTACCTTCATCTATATCTATACATATAATAAAACTGTAAATTTCACGTGTCTGTACATGGCCGAACTTAGTGAAAAAAAATATTAGGAAATGTTCGAAAAGAGTATTTAAACACTTTCCTGCATTTTTAGAAATGTCTGTCTGTCTGTCTGTCTGTCTGTTTGTTTGAACACGCATCACGCAAAAACTACCGGACAGATTCGGTTGAAATTTTGCACGTGCTATCTAATAGACGCGGATTAACATTTAGGCTATAAATTATCACGCTTTTTCCCATAGGAGCTAAGCAGTAAGGGAAAATGTCTGTACATATTTTTCGTTATAAAACAGTAACTACTTGACGGATCTTTATGAAAACTTGCAGTTTTATAGTAAATACTATAGGACATTAATTACACTATGAATCATCACGCTAACGTCTATGGGGAACGAGCAGCAACGTATTTTTTGTCGCACCATAATGGTTTATCACAAAATTCTCCACAATTAGACATTATCTATAATTGTAACCCATGGAATACATAACTTCACGCTAAAACTATAAGGAGGTAAACACAACATTTTTAAGTTTCATAAGAACAGTTATTTTGCCGAACGGAGTAGCGAGCAGTATAGCCTCGGAGCTATGCCATTGGTCTTTGACGACGAAGTCCCAGGCTCGGATCTGATGTGCTGATTTTCTTTTTGTAGTTTTTTTAATTATCTTTTTCCTTTTTTCATATTTGTCTCAATGTTATAGTTATTTTTTCGACCGTAGGTAACTTATTCACTGTGGTTATTATTTTTTTTATATTTAAAATCAAGTTGTATATGCACCTAGGTAAGATATTTATAGGTATTGCATGCACTGCTGAGTAATGAATTAATCATAGTAGAAATTAAAAACAATATTACATTACAATTAAAAAGTATTCGACATTTTCCAGAATTGATGTGTTCGTTGCTAAAAAAAAAGACATTACATACGTAAAAAAAACATGTAGCGCAGTCTATGTAATCCAATTGTTCACCGTGATTTATTTCCTTAATTAAACATTTATTAGGGCTGCTTGCGATCATGTATTCGTTTCTTGCTGAGTGGCAACATTGTCCTATTTATTTAATTATGGTGTTATTGTACTAAAACCATCTTGCGTATATTAATAATAAAACAGTAGTATTAGAAGAAACTTCACTGGTTTTGAAAGTAGATGGCGTTGTATTCAATAATGTTCTATCTAATAATATACACTAGCTGTCCCGCGCAACTTCGTATGCGTAAATTTTCCCCGTTTTTGCAACATTTCACGTCGCTACTCCGCTCCTATTAGTCGTAGCGCGATGTTATATAGCCTATAGCCTTCCTCGATAAATGGGCTATCTAACAAAAAAAAGAATTGTTCAAATCGAACCAGTAGTTCCTGAGATTAGCGCGTTTAAACAAACAAACAAACAAACAAAGCAAACAAACAAACATACAAACTCTTTCGCCTTATAATATTAGTATAGATATTAGTATTAGTATAGATATACACACATCAAAAGTGTCTAGGGATCAACATATATTTTTGCAATAACTTTTCTCCTGATTGATTTTTTTTTTTTATTTCTTTAAGGATTCATCAAATAAAGTGTTTTCGTTTGTCACAGTAACGATAAACCAAGTCACCTTTGCATTAATAAAGAAATTTGCCATTTTCCTAATAAAGGGATTTTTGACATTTGAACCACTAACATTAAAGTTCGAAAAAAAGACTGAAATAACAGTTTTCTTTAAAATTTTATTGGGTAACTTAAACAATTAATAATCCGTGTTTCTACCGCGAACACTAACAATACAAGAACATCGGTTTGGCATACTCAAAATGAGTTCATCCAAATCACGCTGTGGAATGGCCGCCCATGTTCGTTGCAACAACAAAAAAAGGTCTTCTTGCGACTGGATACCCCCCATATTCGGCAGAGCTCTTCTCTGTAGCATATCCCATGCATGCTCAATCGGGTTCAAGTCTGGCGACTGAGCAGGCCAGGGCAGGACATTGATGTTAGCTGCGGCGAGAGTCTGTCTTACAACTCTTGCGGTGTGCGGTCGTGCATTATCATGCATTAACTGAAATAAGGGACCGATTTGCACTTGTAGAGGAACGATGACATCTGATACAATCGTCTCAGCATAAATTTGAGCGTTGAGGTTGCCTCTGATCCAAATCAACTCAGTTCTTCCGCCGATCCAAATACCCGCCCATACCATGATGGTTCCACCACTATAAGGATGGACTTCCTGGCAGGATTTTAATCGCTGTTGGCGTCCAGGGGTTCTCCAGTGTCGTATACGTCTTGTATCCGGTCTCATACCAAAACGAGACTCATCAGAAAAGCACACGAAACGCCATTGTTCTTCTGCCCAATTTCTGTGTTCAAGAGCCCATTGATATCGAATCCTACGATTGTGCATTGCTATAGGCGGTACCCGTAGCGGTCTTCGGGAATGAAGGTTCACTTCATGCAAGCGGTTTCTGACTGTTTGGTCGCTAATTAAGTTCCCTGAAGAGTGATGAAGCCTCACGGCTAACATCATGGCGGTTATTGTTGGACCTCTTCGAGTTAAGATTTGAATGTATCGGTCTTGTCTCCGTGTGGTGCAGCGATACCGTCCTCCATGGCGCTCAGCCACGGTACCAGTGCTTCGGTAACGTGTCCAAAGTCGACTGATAACACTCTGACTTGTATTCAGAGCTAAAGCCACAGTACGTTGCCGGGAACCAGCTTCTATCATTCCCACGGCTCTGAGCATTTCTTCCCTGCTTAAATGACGTCGCCGCTCCATAATAACGTTGGTTTTAATCAGTAGTAGGGAAACAGTAGCACTAATAATGTCTTCAATGCGTTGTATGTTTTTATAGGGAAAATATTGACAGCTGATTTTCATCTTTTACTCGAATTTGATTCACAGTTCCTGATTCAAATTATGAAATGCACCAAAAAGGATCCATATAAATTTATAAAATCATAAATTTATTACAAAGCCACATCTCAATCTCAAGAAATCCGCATAAAAATGCTTGATCCCTAGACACTTTTGATGTGTGTAATAAAATTGTAAATTTCACGTGTCTGTACATGGCCGAACATAGTGAAAAAAAAAATTGGGAAATGTTCGAAAAGAGTATGTAAACACATTCCTACATTTTTAGAAATGTCTGTCTGTCTGTCTGTCTGTCTGTCTGTCTGTCTGTCTGTCGGTTTGTTTGAACACGCATCACGCAAAAACTACCGGACAGATTCGTTAGAAATTTTGTATGTGTATTCTAATAAGTCTGGATTAACATATAGGCTATAATTTATCACGCTATTTCCCATAGGAACTAAGCAATAACGGATAATGTCTGTACCTATTTATCGTCATAAAACAATAACTACTTGACGGATCTTCATGAAAATTTGCAGTTTTATTGTAAAATACTATACTTAGGTCATTGCTTACACTATGAATCATTACGCTATCGTCTATGGGGAGCGAACAGCAACGTATGTTTGGTCGAACCATTATGGTTTTTCACAATTTTTTCCACATTAAGACATTATTTACAATTGTAACCCATGGAAACAGTAACTTCACGCTAAAACTATAAGGAGCAAAACACAACATTTTCAATTTCCTTAAGATCAGCTATTTTAATCGTTTTTGTATCGGTTGAGGTGGTCTAAAGGCACAAGTGGCGGTATTGAGCGAGCGAGGTCGGAGGATCGTATCTCAAGTGTGAGAGTCTATTTTCGTGTTGTTTTAAAATTCTTTTTATTCTTTTTTTAAGTATTTTTCCAAATGTATACTTATTATACAAGCTTTTATTTTTCATATTAATCAATCACTTTCAATCGGCATTTTTATCATTGTTTTGCATGAATCGTGATTATGTTATGAATGTAGACATGAAAAACAATATAACATTACAAATAAACAATAACTACTTGATATTTTCTAGAATTTATAATTGTTAGTGTTATATCAAAATAAAACACGTAGCGCCATCTGTGATTCGATTTCTTCTGATTGCCAAAATTGCTTACCTACAAACGTTGATAAACTTTCGCGATTTGTACACATTATGAAAATATATATATTACGGGTCTTAATCGCGTGAATAATTTAAGGTTAAATACCTTGCTTAACTACGTTTAACATGCATGAAAATTTTAGTTTAATTTCATATAAAATCATCAAGTATTAAAAGAAACTTATCCAGTTTTGAAAATAGATGGCGTTTAAATACAAATTAAAAAGAATCAGGAAAATGTATTTAAAAAAAACTGAAATTCTTACTTATATTTAGAGGGATATGAATATATGATGATCTTAATTTGCGACAGGTCGACACACCTATTTTTTAATTCACCAATGTGGACATTATAAAATAATATTTAAATCTTCTAAAGTAAGTGATATGAAAAGATATCTGAGTATATCTTTTAAAAACGTTTGAATGTTGTCTGTTTGTTTGAACACGCATCACAATACCGCGGGAATGCAATGTTTTAAAAACAGGATATTTTTTAAAACATAACTAGCCCTATTTCGCGGGGGACTTTACAACACGGACACAAAGTGGGTGTACTTTAGACTCGGAAAAGATCGCTCGGGCAGGACATAAGCCGCGATCATAGGGAATCTGTGAGAGTTTTTTCCATCATACCTTTATTACCTATGTATAAATTATCTTGAAGGAGCGGCTAGGTACCTCCGATTAAAACGTCCGATTTAAAAGTGTCGGAGCCGAAGTTGGAGTCGGAGGTTTAAAATCAATCGGAATTTTCGACCTTTCGGAGTCAGAATCGAAGCTCCTTAACACAAAATTTCGCGCGAGTACTTGGGCGGTTTCGGGCTTCATTTAACCCGAAACCGCCCAAGTTCTCGCGTGACGGGGGAGGGGGGGAATTTTTCAATATTAATAATATTTGATGTGATGAAAATCATTTTGGTGAAATACTTTTTTGTCGAGGTGCTGAAAGCATAGGATTTTTTATGATTTGTCTTCTAACGGTCTGGCGCCATAAACTTTGTCGCCCTTCATTTTGTTTAAACTTCAAATTGTAATTTAAACTACCTTAACATAAACCCAACTTTCACGCGAACGAAGTCGCGGGCACAGCTAGTATTATATTAAATAAATGCATGCTTCGATACTCGAAGATTAGAGTACTTACGGATTAATATTTCTCTCATGTAAGTGAACTATTTATATTGTTCTTATGAGAATAAAGATTCTTTAAACCTAATACAATAATTGCATTTTTGAAAGATAGAAAAATTTGAAGTCCAGAGTTATACCTACTTAATACCAAATAATTTTCAATAGAACTTGGATGAAAATTTTCTTACTTCTCATTTGATCAGATGTTTATCGTAAACTTGTAAAGCCTAAGTACTTAGCTGTGATATTTTTCCTTATAATTTCAATATATATGTTGGGTATGTGAAAAAATCATGATAGTAGTATATACTACTATCGTGATTTTTTTCACATACCCAACATCAACAATTTATCTGGTAGGGGGACACTGGACTCTATGTTCACTTTAAAGCTTAATATTTCACAAAGGAATCCCTAAGTCTAAAATTAGTCTTCACAAACCCTAAACGCTTCTTAGAATACCTATCTAATGATACCCTACACGATAGAATAGATAAAAAAAAATCGCATTCCCACTTTACTCAAAGGTAGGGGAACCACCCTAAAAATGGGTGTATCCATGCAAAATTGCAGCCTTCTAGCACTAATAGTCTCTGTGCTAAGCTGTTGACGGACGGACATAAGGGTTCTGTTTTGCCATTTTGGCTAAAAATGGGGTGTACTTCAGGTAGTGTTACAACGCAATATTTATAGTATTTTTTCAGGTTTTTCATTTGTCTGCAAGGTTATACAACAGAAAATGCTTATAAAACTGCTGCAATGCTTCAGTAAACAAACACAGAGCGTGTCATGTGTGTCATGCCCACGAATATAGCAGCGTATATATTATATAGGTACATACTAATCTATGGGCAGCGTCCAAATAGGTCATGCGTTAGCGATGTTTTCAATTATTTTTTAAAAATTAATTTGTACTCTGCGGAGTGTTTTTATATGTTTTTTTCCGTTATAATGATGTAAGTATCAAGCCGTCGCCATATATTTGGTCCGCGTTGACAGACAATAACCCCCCACCTTCGTCTTCCCGTCGCCCGAACTACTCACACTTGGCTGATGTTGAATCATTCATTATCGTTGAATTGATGAACACTTGATCCCCAACCATAACCCCAGAACATGATCCTCGATGCACCGGTGTGATGCGTGATCAAACAAACATTTCTAAAAATGATAGCAATGTGTTTCTTTTAAATACTATTTTTAAACTTCTTTTATAAGTATAGAACATTATTGAATACAACGCCATCTACTTTTAAAACCAGTGAAGTTTCTTCTAATATTTATATATCCATAATTAAATAGGACAATGTTGCCACACAGCAAGAAACGAATCCGATATAGCAAGCACCTATACCCTAATAAAAGTTTTCACAAATAAAGAATTATTTGATCATGGTTTTTGCAACGAACACAAATTCTAGAAAATATCTAATACTTTTTAATTGTAATGTAATATTGTTTTTCTTTTCTACCACGATTAATTAATTACTCTCAGGAGTGCATGCAATACCTATAGATACGAGTATCTTACCTAGGTGCGTATATAACTTGATTTTTAATATAAAAAAATGATAATCAAAGTAAATAAGTTACCTACGGTCGCAAAAATTACTAACATTGAGAAAAATATTAAAAAAGGAAAAAAACAATTTTGAAAAATACAAAAAGTACATAATCAAAGATTAGATTCGAGCCTGGGACTTCGTCGTCAAAGACCGCTAGCATAGCTTTGAGGCTAGACTGTTCGCTACTTCGCACGTCAAAATAACTGTTCTCATGAAGCTTAAAAATGTTGTGTTTAGCTCCTTGTAGTTTTAGCTTGAAGTTATGTATTCTATGGGTTACAATTATAGATAATGTCTAATTGTGGAAAATTTTGTGATAAACCATTATGGTTCGACAAAAATACGTTGTTGCTTGTTCCCCATAGACGTTAGCGTAATGATTCATAGTGTAAATAATGACCATGATGAGTATTTACTATAAAAGTGCAAATTTTCATAAAGGTCCGTCAAGTGGTTGCTGTTTTATAACGAAAAATAGCTACAGACATTATTCCTTACTGTTTAGCTCCTATGGGAAAAAGCGAGATAATTTATAGCCTAAATGCTAATACGCATCTATGGGATTGCACGTGCAAAATTGCAACTGAATCTGTTTGGTAGTTTTTGCGTGATGCATGTTCAAACAAACAGACAGACATTTCTGAAAATGCAGCAATGTGTTTAAATACTCTTTTCGGATATTACATTTGCAATATTTTTTTTCAGTAAGTTCGGCCATGTGAAATTTGCAATTTTATTATAAGTAAGTAATAGAAGATAACGATATTCCTATGGCTTGATCCATTTATATAATACGTAGCGCGGTGCGTGCTCGTCTGCTCGCGTCCTCCGCTAACGAACCGATACACGATCAAAGAAAAAGCTCCTTACCGCCCCCAGCACGATATTTGATACTGTGATACTCCTAGCACTACAACTACGTAAATACTACGAAGTATTGTTGTTCGAAAACGAAAAATAAGTAAATAATTCAGTAAGGAGTTTGGTTGTCACATAATGATGAAACTGGCATGTCCTACAACCAAAAAGTTCGAAGACTCGTGTTTTCCACCTACCTACACAATACTACCTTTATACTACACAATACTACAAGTAAGTATAGCGGTAAGTGTAGTCAGAGTAGTATAGTGTCAATATACTCACAGTATTACGCAGTTTTATATTCTCTTTGACCCTCAGTGGACCCATTGACGTGGACCAGGACTGCGCCATAACCTCACAAAATTGACCACTCTCTAGAAAGAGACAACGCTATTTTGTGGACAATACCTGTCTTACAGTTTTTTGTCTCTTTCACGCTTTGCAGTCAATATTTACTTTTTAATTGAAAGGGATGGCACGGTCCAGGTCTATGCGTCAATGAGTGGCTATAAATTACGGTCCACATATTCTTTCTATTAAGATGATTGTATACAGTGGAAACAAAACAAAGCCAAATGTTATAAATACAGATGTGGGAATACAGGTCAATTTTCACCAGACAATTGGCAAGGGGAGGAAGAGATGATATAGATGTAGGGCAAATTGACTTTAAAAAAAATCTCTGTTAATCACGGTAAGCACTATATTGTCGTTATCATACAAAATCGCTAGTATCTATTCCAGCTTTAGCTAGGAAGTGTAATAACGCGATATACTTGTGGTAGTGGGATTCAGTACATTGTTCTTCGATAGATCGCAAGGCGTCCAGTATTGCAGTTGTGAATGCTGTACGAGCGTCAGTCTGCCCAGCATTCTGAAATAATTTAATGTTCTTACAAAAACGGTTATAAATGATTATAAATATTATTCGTACCAGTCCTAGGAAAAAACCGGACCCTTGTCCGGTTTTTAGTAACCAAAATGGGAAAACGGAACCTTTATAGTTTCGCCATGTCTGTCTGTCCGTCTGCCCGTCCACAGCTTAGCTAAGAAAGTGATAATTAGTACTAGGATATTGTAATTTTGCATTGATAAACATATTACTTATGCCGCCAAAGTGAGTTATTTCACCAATTTCATTATCGTAATGTATCCCAAAAATATATTATTTAAACATTTCATTCTTTAATTTAATTAATTTTTACCATAAATTACAACCACTTATCTGTAACAAAACACAAAAATATTAGTTACTACTTTATCAGTAATAGGTACTGGCTGTATTTGTGCATTTGCCTTAAAAAAAAGCAGTGATGAGCGCGCATCGATGATTTGTAAAAATTATACCGCACGCTTTTACTTTTGGCTGTATTGTTTTTTTTATTTATTTCCTCGCATGATGTAAAATATGGTATAAAACGTCGTATGACATACGTGCGCTTTGATAATTACACACGTACAATTACATACGTGGGCTACAAGAAATCATAACAAATAATAGTAGGTATTACGTTTAACGTAAGTATGCAACATAAATAACAAGCCACTTCTTTAACCCCATTATTCGGATGGCGGGGGGAAGGGGGGGGGGGCGACCATGGAACCCTACATTTACATTGTGCGTAGCCCGACATGCACTTGTCCGGTTCTTTGCCTAGGATTGCTGCACTAATAATAAATAATAAAAAATATTTATTTACTTACGAAGCAAAATACTACACTTGTGAAAAGTCACATTTACTTGTAATGCCTGTTCGCAAACAATAGGTAAAGCCCGAGAAAAGAACAGGCAATAAAAACTCGTGGCCACTCTTTTCAAATTGCCAATGCTTACAATGTTTCTATGTTTATAAACTGTATATGCAGGTAAGGTGCTGCCACCATTAAATTATACACTATAATATTAGAAGAGTAGGTACAGGAGATTGGATACATCAGCCTCATAGGAGCATCCACTTGCGAGTCGGATTCGCCTACTGACGGTTCCCTACAAATTTTGATTCCCTTGAGAGTATCGAAATATACGTTTTTTGCGGCATAAACAGCCGTATCTTTTTTTATATTAACTTAGTAAATATGTTCACCGTTTCATGGGACTGTAAACCTGAATAGGTATATGGTAATTTCAACTCGATACCTCCACGCGTTCCAGAGATAAACGTTCTTGACGGACATATGGACGGACGGACAACAAATTGATCCTTTATGGGTTCCGATTTTTTCCTTTTGAGGTACGGAACCCAAAAATATGTCAAATCTATCAACGATTTATGTTGCATTTGCTGCTGGAAATTAAACTAAAAAGTTTTTACTTACAATATAAGTAATAAGAGCAGAAGCCACCAATCGTTGTAGCCGCCCAATTTCACAGCGCGCAACGAACGCTTCTGCGTCGTCTATCAATGAGTCCAGAGTTCGTACTTCACCCGCATTCTGCTTCACTGTAGTTGATGCTCCAATAGAACATGCTCCTAGTGAGTCGCACACTTCCACCCATGCTGATGTACCTTCGACTACAATCATATAACTATAGATAGGTATTAACCATTGAGATAATATGTATCTACTAACCATTGACGTGGAGAACAGAACTGCCATAACCTCACCAAATTGACCACTCTCTAGAAAAACACAACGCTACTTTAGAGACAATACCTGTCACGCTTTGCAGTAATTATTGATATTGAATAAAGAAATCATTTTTTTTTTTGATATTATTTAACCTTAAATTTCAATGTAATATTAACAACAGTTTTAAAAAAAAATATCAGTTTGATATATTCATGCACCATTGTTATGGTAGAATGTGAAAGATTAATTTATTATTATTATCACCAATATGTAGCTACATTTCTTGTGAATAAATGAATTTGTATTTTGTATAACAATAGGTACGTATCACATTTTTGATATTCCAATTTATATAATACAACGTTTAGAAGCGTTGCATTTTTAATATAAGTAATAATATTTTGTATAAAAAAAAAGATAACAAGCAATGTGGGTTGCATATTACTAGCAATCTTGTTAACCCCTCCAGATAAGCTAAACTGCTTGTGTTAGGAGTTGGTTCACGGGCAGGATAACATGATTTATTATTAAGTACTACTTAATACAAAGTTGACAGTTTTTGAAAATGCGTTTATGGATCTTTGTTTATCTTTCACGAAGCTATTGAACAAGTTTAGGAAAAAAGACGACTCCCGCAGTAGGGTACCATCCATGTGTCGCGGGGGACTTTACAAACATACAAGTCACGGACACAAAGTACACCCAAACCAGGAACAACAATTTGTGGATCACACAGTGGTGTCCCATGTGGGAATCGAACTCACGACCTCTTGCGCAGCAGTCGGACACACTCCCAACGGGGCACAGAAACAATCATCATCATTTTGAAAAAATAATTATGGTCGTCACTGGAGGATTCGTGCATAAAGGCTAATATTTGTATAAGCTGGCTTACCAATTGGTGAAGATGGTGTAATAAACAGTTCGATGTCAATCAGTGTTTCGAGTCGCATTTAATGTGTGCCATTTCTTACCTATATAAGGTAGCATAGTCTCGATTGCCAAATGCTCCAGATGGCTCCCTAGCACCAGCGTATCGTTGTGACCCAGATCACAGTAAAAAGTATACCGCAGCGGTCTGTTCAGATCTACCAATGCCCGAGTACTGATACGGTATACTGTCTCCATTGCTACACCAGTTTCTGGCACAACCTGAAATGTTTAAATTCTATTTATTGGTTTGATAAGATGAATCTTCAATCTGGCATTCGATCATTTGAAATCCATTCCAGGAATGTCCGGCGCAGGACTAAATACATATTTTATACTCGTAAAAGTAAGTATATGGGAGACGGCGCAGCGGAGTTGGTTATTGGGCCGAAAAAAAACACTGTTTAACCAACAAATTAGTTTATTTTGTGTACAATATGCGAGGAAACCTTGACTGAAAGCTCAAACCTCTAACCATTACATGGTAACGGAGGATCTTTAATCAAAATCAAACTTTCAGCACCTGTCCCACCAACGACGATGAGCGAGAAGCGAGTAGCGATTTTATCGCTCAAGAAACGTACAATAGATGTATATTGTAGATCTCGTCCGTGTAAACAAAAGAGATGCAGTACTCGCCGGCAGTGTGAACGGTCACCGATCAATTATTTATATCTGTATCTCTTTCATTTACACGCGCTCTACATATGTATGTACGTTTCTTGAGCGATAAAATCGCTACTCGCTTTCTCGCCGTTAGTCGGACAGGTGCCTAACGCGGGCAAAGTCGTGGGATACATTTAGTTGTACATATGTCGAAGGCAAATAGCATTACACGGCGTTATACAAACGACGTCGGCATTTTATATGTTTACAAAAAGCCATACGCCGTATGTAAACTGTCGCCATTTTGTGTAACGATACTACACATTATTTACCGCCATTTACAAATGGCCGCGGCATAACAATTTGTCATACGCCTGTACGCCACGGACAAAATGTTGAGGTCTTCATGAAAACTAAAGTCTACGGAATCTGTATCACCAGACAAGTGCTAGAAAAGTGATTGAACATCAGTTTTGGGAACCAAATAAAAAAAATAGTAGGTACATAGAAATTAAAGTATTATGTAAGTACCTATTTCACTAAATCTAGTCGTTAGAACTTCGAATACACGCGAAACATCAAATTAAAGATATAATAAGCGAAAAATATAGTTCCGTATTTAAATATTATTATAACTTTAAAATTTTTACAACTATTTTAAAAACAAATTAATAGAAAACTAAAACTAGCGAACTATTTACAACTAACCTATCTAAAACACTGCACTATACAAAAAAGGTTAAATAATAAAAGAAGGCACAACCGATTTAGGCGTCGAAAAATTCCTCCAAGAGTTTTCTATTATATTATTTCATAATTCTGCCATTATGATGATAATATGCCTGAAGTAGACGTTAATACACTGAAATTCATCTACACAAAAAAGCATCGTATATGTTCAAAAACTATGTCTTCCCCATAGCCATATCGCGTAACCTACCTTTAGGTAATAATATATATTGTTATATAATATTTACTTACAAGAACACCTTCGGCGCTACGGTTAGGTTTATCATTGACTTGTAAGTTGACATTGGCATACACAATCCCTTCAGTAGTGCAGTTATCAAACTTGTTACATTTGCACTCGGCAACTATTGTGGCTGTACCAGACGAGGCCTGCAGCTCACCCGCTACTGAAGCCCGACTCGTCTCGTTGGTATAGTCCGTCAACTCGTTCAAAAAGTTTTCTTCAAGCGAATAAAAATTCACCGGATCTGATATTGGTACACCTTCCTGAGGAGATTCAATAATTTTGACTGTAGTTTGTAGTCCATAAATTAAACTAATTAAGTTAAGTTAAGATTTATACAAACGTATCCGGGAGGTGGGGGATTTTGGGGTTAAAACCACCCGAAATTAAAAACTTTCTAACAAAAAACTCTTTATTATATGATAAAAATTAGGATTTCAAAAAAAAATACGTCTCAATTACTATCGAGGTTCAGCAATGAAGTCAACAAGTACCTGGACAACCGTGAACATGTACTTGTTGTCTTCATTGATTTCAGCAAAGGATTTCATATTTTAAATTATAATACACTGTTTATGAAATTACAGCAGAATAGTAAACGGGGTCCACTATTAAATTTATTCAAAAACTACCACAAAAATCGATACACAGCAGTGAGTGTCGCGGGCTCGCTAAGTAACATGATTCCGACCGACAGAGGTACGGCACAAGGTTCTATTATCGGCCCGACAGAATACCTACTTTACGTGAATGATATGTGTAACATATTCACCGAGGGCTCCGTATACTAGTTTGCTGATGACACATGCCTGGTTACTGCACATAAAAACCTACATGAGGCGCTAGGGACAATTCAGCGTAACTTCGATCTTTTATGTAGGTGGGCCCACGATTTGGGTCTTGTAATTAAAACAAAACTAACTCATATTCACTCACCGTACTTGAAATCGCCCTGTGTGCCTGATGTAGTTGCCCACGACCATTTATGCTTACACCGAATGATAAACTCATGTACTTGCATTACAGGTAGTGCATTACCCAGCATAATTATGTACCTTGGTCTAACTATAGACAATAACTTTCACTGGGGACCCCACATCGATTATGTATGTGGTAAACTGAGGTCTGTGTTATCAAAATTGTATATACTGAAGTATAAAATACCCTACAAAATGCTAAGAACCAGGTACTTAGCACTAGCTGATTCCGTGATTAGCTACGGTCTGAGTAGCTACGGCCGCACATACAAAACCTATATCGAGAATATCTACGAACTGCAGCTAAGTATGCTAAAAACAATCGTACCTAAAAATATAAGTTTACTTCACAAAGATGACGAAGTAGGTCTGTTTAAGCTCTGTCAGATATTAAGTGTCTTCGATAATATACGGGTGTGTGTGTTGAGCGAGGAATATCAAAACCTCCAAAATTTAGTTTTAAATTTAAGTCCAAGTTCATTACGATGTTTGTCAATCTTCCGTGAGTATATGCTGCCATCAATCATGAATAGCTGGCCTATCGAAATCTGTAAATCCATAAACGCAGAAAACTGTAAATCAATTTTGATAGGATACTTACTGTCCTCAAGTAGTCAGTAAATATCTCGGCAGTTTATTTTTTGTAAACCTACCTACATTTTTATATTTTGTATCGTAACGATCTGTCTAACATACTACAGGTAAATTAGCTTGAAGAAATTTTTGCGTTTGTAGTAGTGTATGGTCAGCAAATAAAAAAAACAACATTTTATTTTTAGTTTTTATTGTTTTAAAGGTAATATACGTTTGTGGCTGGAGCACACCAAATGCGTGCACGTCTACGCATACGCACTACGTACTAATACGGTCGTGAAAATGTGTATCCACCGCATTGTAATCTATGGAACTGTATGAGGCAGACAAGCCAGTTCCAAACATTACAAGCATTGAATGCCGGTTTTCACTTCAGTGAAGACGTGTATGAATTAGGTGTTCTCCGGCCATAAATGTTTTATTCTAATAATTCATCAACCCCAGGCATATCACAATCATCCCCATCCTCGCTTTCATCAGATGAATTATTTAAATTAATTATGATTCGTTCTGATATTGTGTCTAAAGCTGCGTCTCTACCCTGATATTTGCTTTCCTCCTCAATAGCATGCAAACAAACTTTTCTCCATTCCTCTACAGTTATGGCGTTCATTTTTTCTTCAGCTAATGACATTATAACCTTCATATTCATTGCGACATTCTTTTTTGCGACATATGTTTTCACTATCCCCCATATATTTTCTATAGGATTAAACTCCGGATGGTATGGTGGTAAACGCAGCACAGTATGACCGTGCTGTCGTAATATTTCGTCTATCTTGTACTCTATAAATCTCGCCTTGTTTTGCAGAATCAGTTCATATAATTGAGGCTTAAGCAACGTGGATGAATGCTCAATGTTTCGAAATGTCAGCCAGTCTATCATTTGCTGTTTTCTAGAATTACTATTCGGTGCAGGATTTTGTATTGAGTTATGATATGGTGCGTTGTCAACAACAACAACACTATTTGGTTGTAAGTTGGGTATTAATTGAGTTTGAATCCACCTTGAATAGTTGTCATAGTTCATATTGTTGTGGTAATCTCCACTTTTTTGGTCGGTTTTAAACATAAGCAATGCATTTGGTATAAAGCCATCGATACCACCGGCATGAACAATGATTAAGCGGTTGCCTTTCGATATATGTTGCTTCAAACCTGAAGTGCTTCCATCTGACCAAGATTTCGAGAGGGTATGTGATGTATGTATATATGTTTCGTCGGTGTAAACAATTGGTCGGCGTTGTTCACGACATTCAGCAATTTTCATCAAATAATTAATTCGCAAGTATCTAATTTCGTGTTTTTCCATAAGAAGTTTCCGGTTATCTTCTGTTTGGTTCCAATTAAAACCTAATGACATGACGTGTTTTCGTAACGTGCTGACACAACCTTTATAATCGATATCTTCTTTCAATTTTGAGTGCAAAGTTTTTAAAGTGGGAACTTCTTTATTTGTGATGTGGAAGTCATGAATTGTTCTTCTGATAACTTGCTGATCAAAGTTATCGATTACTATTGTAGGTTTACGATTCGGTTTCTTTTTAGGAGATTTAAATGTTACTTCCTGATCTGAAGGACGACATTTGCTTTCTGATACTACCTTTCTGACGGATGCTATTGAAATTCCTGTTGATTTAGCAACTAATTGAGTGGGGGTCATAATACTGCTCGGGTTGTTATTACACTCATTTTCGAAATATTTGTACAAACAGTACAAAACTTCCTTAGTTTGAGAAGTCAAAGGCTTGCCTCGACCATGTTTTAACACTGGAGCCATTTTGAATTATCAATATAAAGTTACAACACTTACACACTTGAAATTAAACACTTCAACAAATATTTTAACAATAATAACAAACAATAACAACAATCAACAAATACAAAATTTCACAATGAAACTACTACGTATCTAATAATTATAATTTTTTAATGAAATGCGTGCTTTATGTTCTAACGGTATCAAGCGACTGACGTCAGACTGCACGTGGCACCTGCGGACAGAGTAAACTGGTTTATTCTGGTTTTGTGCGTGTTTCCACTTTCCACTATCAAGTGACGATTTATTTATTTGTTTTGTTTCGTAATTATTATGGTCAAAACTTTTTACCTATAGCTAAACTACTATCATCTAAAGAACGACACGATATTTTATTGTTTCACGGTAGTCGCCTTGTCGTTTGCTCAAGGACGTGAAATTGAATGACATATTTTTTTTAAAAAAGTCAAAACCTTTTTCTTTAAAATAAAAACTTGTTTTTATTGAAAACAAAAATCAGAGTGTTGCTAGGGATAAGTATTAAATTAAATAGTAATGTTAGGATATTGAAACATTTTTGTAAGGGCCAGAACGATATAGTGGAAACGCGCTCTAATATCTAAGTAACATACACACCACTACATATGCAAAAATTTCTCGAGACTAATTTCACTGTACTTCCAGTTGAACCACAGATTACCCCCTAATAGATTCCGCATGCAGGGCAACAGACGCGCGCCACTCATACTTGATTTCGCTAGCATATAAAACAATACCTAAAATCACGACGTCATCGTCAGTGACGACCAACTTCACGACCTACGACCACGTGCAATTGATAATAATTATAAAAATTGCTTTGTGCGTATATTACCCTAAAAATGGCTTCCTGTTCTGGGAAATGGTGAGCAAAGTCGGCGAAGACATCAAATTACCAAAAAGATGGCATAACATTTCACTGGTAAGTAAATTTTAATTTAAGTAAATATTAAGTTGACTAAGCAGCGGAGTTCAATTTATTCTGGTTAGTTATTTAAAAAAACCCTCAAAATTTCGAACCCGTTGATGTCTTTTTGAAATGTCCCTTTCACTCATTAGCTAAATTATATAGCATTCCTGCTCTTACGATGATACGTGTATCGATAGTGTTGGGATATCGGATGATATAGGTCATTATCGATGGTTTGACGTAATCGTAACTAGGTCATTTGAAATAGTAAAGTTAAAGTAGGTATAAACAACAATTTGCTCCCCGTAATCAACCGCACGTCCGAGTCGAACACCAGACTCACGTGGGGGGCGGTCACGCGATTATTTATTACTGGCGCGGCCAACGTGGCTCTGTATTAGGTGTCTCCACATGTTCCTCTGCTTAAGCAGAGGACAATGCGGAGGTGCAAGGACGGGGAATTACTCTCCATCGTCGAAAGGAAGGAGGGGCGGAGGGTTCGCTAATTATTAGTGAACACGGTCTGTCACAGACCATCATCCGGCCCGACCCGTAATCCTGAACAGACATGGGGGTCCATATGGACCGCGGGGAAGAAAACCCCCTATAAAAAATCACCCTAATCCCACGTTCCGTCACCCGGCAATGGGATGAATGGCTGAGGGATCCTCAGTCCCAAGGGTGGCGCTACCGACGAAGGTCGTTAAACTTAAATAATGGCAGAGGCAAATTCAAAGAATTGTTCTACCCAGGAGGGTTCCAGACGCTTCGCGCCTGGGGAATCCCTCCCGGAGCCAGTCGGCTCCGGCAGCCCCGCGTACTCTGGGGGGGGGCAACCTATGCCAAACAAGCCCTGTGCCGAGCTTTAAATCCGGTACGAACACAAACGCGGAGGTCGCGATAAAGGAAGTGGACTCAGTGGTTGGGTCTGAAATTTCGATGAGTGACAGAAGCGGAGCGAGCAGTCCCCTCGGATCCCTACGGCGCTCGCTGCGACAAGCACCCACGAAACGACGTAGGGGAACTGACATCACCAAGTGCACTGGAGACGAACTCTCGGGGTCAGAAACGTTCACGAATGACGAGATCCTTCCACCCCCCAAGGTTGGTACTGGCAGACGAGGCAGGGGACGACCCGCTGGTTCTGCCGCGAGTTCTGGAAAGTCCCGCAAAGAGACTGCGGGGAAACCTCAAATCGAGAAGCATACAACTAAAACGGGAGAGGAGCAGCGGTTATTAAAAGAGCTGCTCGATAAAGTTGGGTCTACTGAAGGTGGATGGCCCACAGAAACTCCCGCAGCGGAAATAGATGAGTCTACGACTGAACTAGACTGTAAAATCCGAGGAGCTGTAGATGCAATCCGAGGTGTCGCTAAAGTATCCAAAGGTGCGACACAAAAGACACTCAATGAGGCAGCGTCCACAATCGCGGCGACTGGGAAGGCACTCCTGAAGCGAACCCCTTCAGGAGAGATCACTAAACTGCGGCGCGAAAACGCTCAGCTTGCAATGGAAGTAGCTCAGCTTCGCGAGGAACTTAAGGGGTTGCGCGAAGAACTCTTCAGGGAGCACCGAGCAGGGGCAGCAGAGAGACCTTTAATGAATGAAACTGGTAGCTCCGCTCAACAAATGAGTCTCACCCGCTTGATTGCGGATATGGAGAAGCGTTTCACAAAGCGCTTTTCTGATCTGGAGGATCTCTGTAGGCGGTCTAATTTGGCCAAACCGGCAACATATGCCAGGACATCTGAGACTCGCTCAAGAAAACCGCAGGAAAAACGGGGTGTAGTCTCTTCAGGGATGCCGATACCATCGGTAAATGAAGATTCAAAAAAGGAAAATACGAGGGAAATCGTTTCGAAAAATTTAAATCCAGCAGCAGCTTACCAACAGCCAACAAATGAAAGGGGATGGGAAATGGTGGAGAAAAAGAGTTCTAAGAGAAAGGCAAGGAAAAAATCTGCCCAAAACGCTGTGAAAGCTAAAACCGCTGAGGTTAAGGTTCCGAGGAAACTACACGTCCCTCGCTCCTCGGCTGTAGTGCTTACTCTACAGCCGGAAGCCAAAGACAAGGGTATGAACTATGCGGACGTCCTAAAGGTGGTCACTGATAAAATTAATCCGGAGGCACTTGGGGTTTCCGGCATCCGTTGTAAGCCGACAAAGACCGGTGCCCGACTCTTGGAGATCCCAGGTTCCACCAGCGGCCCCAAGGCTGATGCTCTCGCCAACGCAATAAGAGCCTCATTTGATGAAAATATAGTGCGCGTCGCTAGGCCTCAGAAGTGTGCAAGTCTGCGCGTAACGGGTTTACACGACGCAATTAATATCGTCGATCTTGTGGAAGCAGTAGCAAAAGCCGGTGAATGTTCCACGGACCAAGTAAAAGCGGGATCTATACATACTAGTCTCAGTGGTGCTATGGGGGCAGCAATAATCAGCTGTCCTGTCGCAGCGGCCAAGAAGCTGGCAGATGGTCGGCGATTGTTAGTGGGCTGGGTTTCAGCCCAAGTGAAACTCCTACAGCCAAGACCGACTAGATGCTTCCGTTGCCTAGCTGTAGGCCATATTGGAGTACAGTGCGCCTCGGAAATCAACTGCATAGACAAATGTTTCCGTTGCAGTAAACCAGGCCATAAAGCTGAAGCCTGCGATGCTACGCCATATTGTTATTTGTGTGCTATGTCTGGCAAAGAAGCTGAACATTGGGTTGGCAGAAAAGACTGCACCAATCCTAAGGGCAAAGCCAAAGTAAGCGCCTCACACTTAGCTCCAGCTTTGGTAATCGACGAAGAAGTGACAAACAGTAGCGGCAATGCAGAGATGGAAACCTGATAATGGATCCACACCTTCGCATATTACAGTCAAATATTAACCACTGCGCTAGGGCTCAGGATCTTCTGCTCCAGAGCATGGCGGAGTGGCGAATCAACATTGCCATCGTGGCCGAACCGTATTTTGTTATTCCGGTGGACTCTTGGGCAGGAGACCTTGACGGTTCTGTGGCCATAGTGACACGCACTGTGTCTACTTCCACCCCTTTTACTAACGTGGCTAGAGGACAGGGATGGGTAACGGTAACGATTGATGGTGTGGGAATTGTGGCCTGTTATTTCTCTCCAAACCGTATTCTGAGTGAGTTTGAGAGTTGGCTCACCCAACTGAGTACTGTCGTCAATCGTATTCGTCCCTGTCCCTTAATAGTGCTAGGAGACTTTAATGCCAAAGCCACGGCCTGGGGCTCTCCAGCCACGAATGCCAGAGGCAGAGCTTTGGAAGACTGGACCATAACATCTGGGCTACAAATAGTCAACCGAGGTTCTGTTAATACATGCGTGCGTCAGAGGGGTGGATCAATAGTGGATATCACGTTCGCTTGCCCTGCAATATCAAGCCGCGTTCTCGACTGGCGAGTTATGGAGGAGGTGGAGACACTGTCTGACCACCGCTACATTAGGTTTAACGTCTCAGCTGAAAACAATGTCACGCCAGCTCCAGTGGCCCTGGATAATGACCATCCCCGCTGGGCGCTAAAACGCCTAAACAAAGAGTACCTCGTAGAAGCATCGATTGTACAGGCTTGGATGACAGCACCACATAGACCTCTCGACACTCAAATTGAGGCAGAATGGTTCCGCGAGACCCTGACCCACATATGTGATGCGGCGATGCCTAGAGTCCGGTCTAGACCTGCGAAAAACCAGGTGTACTGGTGGTCGCAAGAAATCGCGCAAATGCGTTTTGCATGTGTTGCAGCTCGGCGCCAGTACGCCAGATTTCGCAGAAGACGTCGTCGCCCAGAGGATGCATTAGCAAGAGAGGCAGAGTTGTACGAAAGATACAAGGAAACCAAGAAGATCCTTCAAGCATCGATAAAGCGAGCTAAAATCCAGGCCCGTGAAGAATCGCTAGAGACTCTGAATCGCGATCCGTGGGGGCGTCCCTACCTCATGGTACGGGGCAGACTTCGCCAGTGGGCTCCGCCGGTTACTCAGACAATGCAACCTGATATGCTCGACCGCGTTATAAGCTCACTGTTTCCTCAAAGAGAAGCTTTCGTGGCACCTCAGATGTTTTTATTCTCAGTGCCCGACGATGTGAACGACGAGGTGCCCGAGGTGACTGAGGGGGAACTTGATAAAGCAGTGAAACGGCTTCAGGCTAAAAATACTGCACCAGGACCTGACGGTGTACCAGGCTGCGCATGGGTCCTTGCTCTAAAAGCTCTAGGGCCCCGACTAAGAGCACTATTCAGCGCATGCTGTGAGCGAGGCCAGTTTCCACGACAGTGGAAAACCGGTAAACTTGTTCTTGTCCGGAAGGCTGGGCGTCCGGTGGACTCACCGTCTGCTTATCGGCCCATTGTGCTCCTTGATGAAGTAAGCAAGCTCTTCGAGCGAATTATTGCAAACCGCCTAGTAGAACACCTGGAAAGAGTTGGTCCGGACCTGGCAGACAGTCAGTTTGGTTTCCGACGGGGACGCTCCACCGTAGATGCAATCATGCGTATTAAGGCTTTAGCGGAAGATGCAATATCACGAGGCGAGGTCGTTCTGGCGGTGTCTCTTGACATCGCCAATGCCTTTAATACCCTGCCCTGGAATTGCATCAAGCAGGCGCTAATATACCATGGTGTGCCGCAATACCTTCGTCATATCATCGGTGCTTATCTGTCTGAAAGGACTGTAACTTTTCCCACTCGGGAAGGATTCAGTCAGCGAATCATGGCGTGCGGTGTTCCACAGGGATCGGTTTTAGGACCGCTCCTGTGGAACATCGGTTACGACTGGGTGCTGCGCGGGGAACTTCCTCATGGTATTGCAGTTACATGCTATGCTGACGACACCCTTGTCACGGCCCGAGGAAAGTCCCATCGACAAGCGACGTTACTAGCCACGGTAGGGGTCGCGCAAGTCGTTGGCAGGATTAGGCAACTGGGTCTTGACGTGGCTCTTAATAAGTCTGAGGCCCTATGCTTCCACGGGCCTCGAAACAAGCCACCTCCGGGCTCTAGTATCGTAGTGGGAGGTACTCGCATTGGCACTGAGTCCTCGATGAAATATCTTGGACTCATTCTCGACAGCCGATGGGATTTCGGACCTCACTTTCGTAGTCTGGCTCCGAAGCTTATGGGTGCAGCGTCTGCTCTATCGCGGCTTCTGCCTAATTTGGGCGGAGCTAATACCCAATGCCGAAAGCTGTACATGGGGGTCGTGAGATCCATGGCCCTTTATGGAGCCCCAGTTTGGGCATCCACCTTGAAGACCCGCAACATTGCAATCCTGCGAAGACCGCAGAGAGCGTTGGCCATCAGGGCTATACGGGGATACCGCACCATCTCTTTTGAGGCGGCAAGCCTTCTTGCAGGGTCTCCGCCTTGGGATTTGGCAGCAAAAACCCTCGCGTCACTATATCAGTGGCGCAGAGAGGTATTGGAGCGAGACCTCCGACCAACGCTTCGAGAGTTCCAGGGACAACGATCCCAGCTGTACCGGATCCTATTGGCGGAATGGGAAACACGGCTTATGCGACCGAGCGCGGGGCATGCCACGATAGAGGCAGTAAGGCCGATAATGGAGGATTGGCTGGAAAGAAGGCACGGTTGTCTTTCTTACCGGCTGACGCAGATGCTTACGGGCCATGGCTGCTTCGGAAAGTACCTGTTCCGCATAGGTCGAGAACCAACGGCTAACTGTCACCACTGCGAGGGCTGCAACGAGGATACGGCGCTGCACACCTTAAGAGAATGCCTAGCTTGGGCGGAACAGCGGCGCGACCTTATCACGGAAATCGATGTAGAAAGTCTCTCTCTGGAAACTATGATACTATCGATGGTACGAAACGAGAGGTCATGGGAATCTGTGGATACCTTCTGCCACGAAGTTATGAGAGCCAAAGAGGCGGCAGAGAGAGAACGGGAGAGGTCTAGCTCATTCCCATCCCGCAGCAGACGAACGGGGCGCCGAAGAGCGTTAAACGACCTTCGACCTCCGTAAGTGTTGGCCTTGAGGGCGACAGGGAGGGCAACCTGTCATCCTAACAGAAGAAATGCCTAGACGGTGTCGCGACGTATTACGTGCGCCTCCTTACTCGAAGTGGTAGTAAAGCTGCCAACGTAAGCAACACCGATGTCGTCGTTCTACGATGACCGAGCCTGCTGATGGTGGAGGCACCAAATCCGCAAGGGACACCCTCACCCTCGGCCATAGGCTGTTATGAAGGAACACCGTGTGATTTTTAGTCGGTTCGACTCCGACATACCCTCTTCTACATGTGCCCTCGTAGGAGTGGGATCCGTGGGGATTTTTGCACACGTAAAAAAAAAAAAAAAAAAAAAAAAAAAGGTATAAACAACAAGCTGTGGCCCGCGGCTTCACCCGCTTGAATATCGGTTAGCGGCAAAGAACTATATGAAACACTTCCTTAAAAAAAAAATATCGCTGATGGCAAAAGCCGCAGGGACAGACGTTCGGAAACGACTTTGGTTAATACTATGTAACGATGTAACAAAAAGGAACCTACTTTGCTTTTTGTACGAGTAAGTATATCCTCGTTATCTTCGTATTTTGTTTTGTTTGAAAGGCTATGCCATTGAGGTATTCCACCATTATCAGAATCTAACGATGGAATATCAGGGAGATCGAGAGATTACCTTAAATCTTAAGAGAGTATTTGTTAAACTTATCTAACATTTACTCAGTCTTTGCTAAGACTTATAATTTACTTAGGTCTTTGCGTCGAGTAAAAAAAAATTACTGAACCGATTTTCACCAAACTTCATTCTACCGGGCTGCAGCAGTCCAGTCACTTTTAAAATTACTTACGCAATTATTTTGATTTAGTAATAACAGTAATTTAAGTGAGATATGTATTATTTTAAAGGTTTCCTAGATGCCCCGAGAGGAAGAAGAAATGGGTAGATGCAACCTCTCGCGGGGAGAATTGGTTTCCCACCCATAACAGTGTTATTTGCTCAAGACATTATGCAATCAAGACAAGATGTATCATATTGCATTTGCAATTATATTTCTGTTTTTTTTTCTAATTTTGCTATGTGTTTGTATAAGAATTCATAAATGTTTAATGTATAATGTATATTTTAACCTTTCATATTTTTTTATAATTAATCTTTTGATAAATACTTGAAGTTTTATTAAAAAAAAAAAAAAAAAAGATTTTGATAGTAGCTTAGTTTTATTTTACACACATTGAATAAAAATATAAAATTATAATGTATCATCATTGATCATCCTCCGAACCTAATTAAAACCTACTTAAAATAATAAACCAAATTAAAGTAATCTAATTCCATATTTCAATATTTTATCGATAACCTATTCTCATCGCTGTCCCATCACTATTATTCGGTCCACTCGAAGTTTGACCTTGAAATAACCAATCATAGCGCAATTGTACCGTCCCGCGCGCCCTGTTCCTTCCTCCAAAATGAGTGAACTCGGTGGCGAACAAAATTACAGTAATGCGGAATCTATTAGGGGGTAATCTGTGAGTTGAACCTACTTATTTTAGATTCTGGGGGTAATTGGCATAATCACTACGCTTAGAGAGCGGGTTGGCGATCAGAGTAAGGCTTTAAAGTACGCAGAGGACGCTGTTGCCCGTCCTCTAGTGAATAATCCCTTAGTCGCCTTGACGAAACCCACGGGAAGAGATGGAGTGGTAATATTCTCAAGCCATGGCGATCTTAACCACACGGGTACATCTATGTGATTCACAAACTTTTATACCAATAAACAGACCAGTCAACCAATTCAAAATAAAACAAAATTTATAAATAGTTACCTCATTCTCGGTACAAATCGCCTCATTACTTGTATTTGCCGACAAGCACTCGTCATATTTAAAATACCAAGTAATAGAACATCCGGGTACTATATCATTGATATTCGCATTTAAGTGTACAGTACTGCCTTCATTCACCAGTCGAGGCACTAAATCTACCTGTAGAATCAAAAATAAAGAATGTTAAGACAAAAACAAAAACAAAAAATTAGACTTTACTAAGCGACTTTACAAAATCCAAATAATTTAATTCATTGAATATATATATATATATAGGTGCCTTAACCATGTGAGGTCGCGGGTTCGAATCCTATTATTTATACGTATGCTACAATTTAGCACAAGCAATTTAGTTTACTGGAGAGATTATCAGGATTGCTAGCAACGTGGGACTGGTTAGCCTAAAAAAAAATAATCTTCGTAATCTAAGGAAATTAAAACTACGCAAGTTTAAGAAGTCTCATTTCAGGGAAAGAGGGTTCCTTACATTCGTCACTGCTACTTTTGGTCTTCTGTAATATATTTAATTTGTGTAGATAATTTTTAATCACCATTCAATGTACTTTTAGAAAGTATATATACCTATTATTAAAAGAACTTCTTTAAAAAGTATAGGAATGTTATTTTCACTTTAAAATGTTTTTCCCGTCAGTGAATGGTGTTAAATCTATGGATTTTATCAAAATAACACCAGGACAGATTGAAAAAAGCTCGCCACGCCTGGCGAGCGGGTTGTCGATCGCAGTAAGGCCACGGAATAAGTAATAGTACTACGTAAGGCTTTAAAGTACGCAGAGGACGCTGCTATCCGTCATCCGGTGTGAAATCTCTTACTCGTCTTGGCGACACTCACGGGAAGAGATTGGTATTCTTTTAATACTGACCTCAATAACAGGAAGTTGGAACTCCACGGTTATGATCCGAGCAGTTGAATGAGACGCTACTGGGTTGTCGTGAACAGCCGCCGTTACCGATATCAAATATCTGTGAATGCACACACTGTGGTTGCAGTAACACAATATATGAAAATATAAAATCTGTCTTTTTATCCACATTCAAAACGACATGCATTACTTTATGTCTTCAGATGTTTAGCCGTCATTACTTTCATCAGTTTACGATTTTGGTATCCACGCTGACGCGGATCCAAGGGCAGTTCCCCCCCCCCCCCCCTAGACTCGACTGAAAGATCTTTTTTTGGGAATATTTTGACACTACCGGCGTGTTTTGACAAGCAATTGCCCCGCCCCTCGCCCGCGATGGCTAGCTGGTGTACCGTTGTTGAATCAAATTCTCCCTCCACCCCGTCATGAGAGCGAATCACACGTTGCCGCCCCCCCCCCCCCCTCCCTGAACAAAGTTCTGAATCTGCGCCTGTTAATCCACGCAGACAAAACTGGGACAATAGTTAGTAAGTAGGTACTGTATAATTTTGTTTACTTACTCTCCGAGGTCAGGTAAACCCATTAGAAACATCAAAGTGCCATTTTGGAATTTATAATCATCATAATGTTCATCATCCAATGTGCAGTTCCAAGTTATCTAAAATATAAACGAATGAAAAAATAAAAAGTTAGGCTAGGTACTCAGATTTAAATGATGTTAGGTAAGTTTGTCGAGGGATCGAACATCTCACATGAAACCTGAATAATAATTGTGAACTATTTATTTGCTTTGACGTTTTAAAAACTAATTTTGAATATAAGAAAAAGGTAAGGAGAAAACAATTGGAAAGGAGAACCGTCAGAGCCAATGGCCTGAAAAGTCGTATTGAACGAATTAATATCAAATTATTTCATATAGGATAGTAATCTGGTATATTGTGAATACAAGAATAGCAACGAGGAAGTTGTCTCTTGATTTCTCACAAAGGAAATACGATCCTGTCATTCAGACCTGGTACCAGGTCTTCCTTAATGAGAGCCAGTGTTACACGTAAATGCTTAGCCTTAAAGTTACAAAGTAATAACTGGCCTATTGGTCTAGTGGCTAGTGACCCTGACTGCTAAGCTGGAGGTCGTGAGTTCGATCCCCACCCAGGATAAAACTTTGTGTGATGTGCACGATAGTTTACTCTGTGTCTGAATGATATTTATCTATAATATGTATGTATTTAGAAATATATAAGTACGTTTATCAGTTGCCTGGTTTCCATAGTACAAGCTTTGCTTAGTTTTGGATCATATAGCGTTGTGTGAGTTGTCCGAAGAAGATATTATAATTCTTAAGTTCGACCGCAAATTTATCTCACACGTTGTACATAAATAATAATCTAATGCGTGTGTTTTAATATTCTTAAATTATAATTCATAATTTTATCTAAACAAACTTTGAGGTTATAATTCCTCTACGGAATTACAAAACTTATTAATTAGAAAGCAATACATTTTTATATCAAAATAAATTGTAATTTTACTTACAGTCACCTCATTTTGCAAGTAATCTATTTTGTTGATGTTGGTTTGAATATTGAAAGCTGTATTGACTGTTATGACAAGCAAGTCGACGTTAAAATGCACGTTGAAATCGCGATGTTCGACATAAAATGGAAGGCCATTCTATAAAAATGTAAAAACATTGTATTAATAAAATATAACAAAATAGTCGTTGATAGGTAGGCATCTAGTAGATGCCTACCTATTAACGATTTGTTTTCGTATTTGACAACTTGAAGAGAAAATTGACACAACCTTCCTGTTAACCCCTCCAGCTAAGGTCACAATGGCTTGTGTTAGCAGTGGGTTCACGTCGGTAGTATAATGGGTAGGATTCGAACCTATCTTTATAATATTAGTATAGATTTGTCTTTTCGTAGTTTTGGTTTTTCAATTTCTCGTTAAATAATGTAAACGTATATCTATGTATACATCAGCTATTGCCTTTATTAGATTAACTAAATGGTTTTCAGTAGGTGCTTGATCAAACTGATGGATGGTTATGCAATTAAAAATATTGCTATCAGTAAAATAACGCAAAATCTTAGTAGTAATGTGAAATTTATTTATCAAAGGGTTGGTGTTAAAATTTTGTGATTTATTAATTATTTCTCTTATAACTATTTCAGCAACTTTGCAAACTTGTATAGAATCCATTGAGGGATACACTAAACCACCTTTGTCCTTAAACATAACAATATAGGTAAATATGTAGTTATTACAAAAATGCATTCTCGTTCCTCCGGTTATCTGTTTCATATATCGAGCGCGATCAATTAGCGATTGAAGAAATCGATCTAAAGTGCCTAAACATAACATCACTACTTGTAGAAAAACGACAAAATTCCCTGTACCACGACATTTATTTGTTGTAGTGTTGTTTAATCGTTTGAATATACTTGCGTACTTTCAACGTAAGAGACGATGACATGGTGACATCAATTGAAACCGCAATGTAAAACGAATAGAGTAAAAATACGCCAATGAGAATTTCTCGAAGAAGTATCACTCAAAAACGTAAATAAATCATTTTAAAATTAATTTCAGCATAAGGAGCCAAAAAAAAACTTAGCAATAAAAGTATACATTTCCCTTGATACGGTCTATATTCTTCGACGAGTTTGTACAACATATAACTGCACAATTAAGCATTTTTTGTTGCAGTACACGCGACGTCATGCGGCCGCGATCACACGTTGAATAATATCACGCGCGCTCCAATCGGCGCCGATGCGCTCATTGGAGACACGCTTTGACTTACTACTGACCGTTTGTATTTATTTAATAAATAAATAAAAAAATGTGTGTTCTAAGATAGATACAATCCTCACGAGGGTACAAACATACTCGTACATTTATTTGACGGAAACGGATATGTCAAACAAATATTAATGAATCTTACAGTCTCGTGTGGGTCGTACACTTACTGATCGAATTGCACCGATCGTGGTGACGGGTCGACCACGATCGGTGCAATTCGATCGAAACGTCGGGTAAATAAGAGGTTCGTACCTTTAGATATTTTACGGTATTAAGACCCAATAATATTCTAATATGTGGAAACATCGCGAAAGTTTAAAAATAATAATTTGCTTAAATTTTATATACTTATTAATAGAGTATGGAGGAAAAAATCGTCTCAGTGGGATTTAAAAATCGTAATCGCCATATTAAAGTTACCTCGGTTATAAGTTCTCCACTAGAATACTTGAATAATTGACACAGAACATTATAAGAAAGTCCAGGTGTTAACCTGCTTGCTTTAATTTCCAATGCAGAGCCTTTTTCATCCGAGACGTCTACAATGTTTTCGCCGCTCGTTACCGACCACACAAACTGAAAACAAATTGAGTACAAATATTGTCCACTATTTTATAACTAAGTGGCGGTAGCCTAATGGCTAAGGCATCGGACTCGCAATCGTGAGGTCGCGGGTTCGATTCCTACCCATTGTACTACCGACGTGACCCTATTCCTAACACAAACCATTTAGCATAACTGGAGGGTTAACAGGATTGCTAGTTATGTGGGACCTATAATTCCACTTTGATAATTATCTTCTAAGACATATACTAATATTACGTATACTATACTAATATTAAATAGCTGAAGACTTTGTTTGTTTGTTTGAACACGACTGTCTCAGGAACTACAGGTCCGAATTGAAAAATTATTTTACTATTGGATAGCCCATTTATTAACAAAGGCTATAGGCTACATAACATCACGGTACGGCCAATAAGAGAGGAGAAGCAATGAAAAATGATGCAAAAACGGGGAAAATTAACGTATACGAAGTTGCGCGGGTCTGCTAGTATATATAGTTATACTAGCTGTCTCGCGCAACTTCATCTTCCTTCCTCGATAAATGGGCTATCCAACAGTGAAAGAATTTTTCAATTCGGATCAGTAGTTCCTGAGATTACCGCGTTGAAACAAACACAAACAAACAAACTCTTCAGCCTTATAATATTAGTATACAAAATAGTAGTATAGTAGTATATATATAATATTAGTATAGATATATAATATATATATATCCTTCCCCAGGACTTAAACTATCTCCATACCAAACATCTAAAGACGGTTCTGCGGTTTGAGGTGTAAACGTAATAGACGGACCGACAGAGTTACTTTCAAAATTACCTTTTTTCCTAGTTATTAACAAATCAATAATTGTTTGAAAATGACAAATTAATATTTACTGATAAAATTGTACAAACTTTGAAAAAAAAAAAATAAGACGGCAGTAAAGCTCATGTGAAGAAGTAGTTTCACATTTACATATACATTTTTTTTGAACAGAGTCTAGTTATATGTGTATAGATGGGAGGCTCAATTTTTATTTTCTTTCTCTTCACTCCGATATTATTCGGTAGGGATATGGCTCGTACATTCTGTACATACGCCTACGCGTTTCAGGTTTGCTTTTTTTTTCGAATCACCAAGTCTCGTTCTTATCCAGTTGTCACGTATTTCAAGTATATCTTACACGTTAAACGCGGGACTGAGAAAATTGGAATTGGGACGGTTTGGGCCCTTTCGCGTTTAGGCCCGCCGAAAAAAACATTCGCTATTATGTCCCGTTCGCGTTAAGTCCCGTTTGCGTTATGTCCCTTTCGCTTTATGTCCCGTTCGCATTATGTCCCATTCGCGTTATGTTCCTTAGTAATTTGTTAGTTTGCTGCCATTTTCACAACTCATTTGATTATTTATTTCTCTCTTACCGCCGATATTATTACTCAGTAAGGATTATGGCTCCCACATTCTGTCTATTCGCAAGTTTCAAGTTTATTTTCTTTCAGTTTTAAGTTTATATTCTTTCAAGTTTCTTTCTTTGAATCACAAAATCATGTTGTCTGTTTTCAAGTTTATTTCCTTTCTAGTTTTCTTCTTTGAATCACAAAACCTCGATGACGGTTTCAAGTTTATTTCCTTTAAAATTTTCTTGTCTGAAAAACAAAGTCTCGGTCTTATCCAGTTATCTCGTATTTGAAGTATATTTTGCACTCGTAAAGTATATTTGTTCTGTGATTTTACTCGTCAGACGCGGAGCTGTAAAAATAGCGACAGTTTGCCGCCATTTTTACAACTTGTTATTATTACTTTTATTCATTTGTTTTTTTTTTGTTTCATGTTGGGTTACATTTATTTTTGGACAATGGAATGGAAACAGGTAAGTATCCGTGCGACCCTCGTAGGTTCACACTGAAACCCTGCGTCGTGATGTGATTCTGCCGCAATGTGTTACACACAGCACATGCTGAGTGTGGACCTATCTGTCACAGTTATCCAATGCTAATTTTAAATATTTATAGACACATGTACTCGTATGTACTACTATGTATTTGTATTGGATATGTGGCAAATAAATATTATTTTCTTTCTTTCATTTATTATATGTTGGATATCATAGATATCAACCCATATGATCTCCCACTGCTGGGGACGGGTCTCCCCAATAGGTAGGTTCTATTGGGGAGACCCGTCCCCAGCGGCAGTTTATTATAGATCCTGGGGGTACTTGTCCTAATGCCGCCCTTGGTGAGTGGGTTGGCGATCGGTGTAAGACTTTTAAGTATGAAGAGGACGCTGCTGCCCGTCCTCTGGTGTGAAATTCCTTAGTCTCCTTGACGATACCCACGGGAAGAGTTGGGTGATACTATTTTTAAGCCAGTATTGCACGGCAGCACATCCATCATGTTATTCATTTTTATTAGAATCTCGGATAGTGTTACAATATAATACAAAAAAAGATAGCTAGCAATGTGGAATTTTGATTCCACATTACTAGCAATCCTGTTAACCCCTCCAGCTAAGCTCAATGGCTTGTGTAAGGAGTGGGTTCATACCGATAGTAGGATACGAAACCCCACCCTCACGATTTTGAGTCTGATGCCTTAGCCATTAGGCTACCATCGCTTCATTATAAAATCGCTTTATAATAATAATATTTTAAAATAATCTCAAAACTAGGCTGCATTTTTGATGGTTAAAGGTCACACCAATAGAGTAAACCCAAACTTCCAAACTATAAATAGGTGTTCCTGAGACCTATAAGTTAGTGTTCTGCCGTCACTGTGATACCAGTGTCCTATTTCTAAATACATGGTTATTGATTGTGATAGTGATTTTATTAAATGATTATATTAATATTACTTTTTTCTAGACGTCTGTTGATTGTGTGAAGTATAACCTTTACTTACATAATAATCATGCGTTTTAAAACACATAGTGACTTGAGCTTCCAGCGTGTAGTCTATATCAGCGTAAGTGAGCTGCCCACCGACCAGTAAGATAGAAAACATGTTCGATCTGCCGTCTATAAGAAGCTCATGGTCGCCCTGAATATTGTCGATGTAAAAAGTCTTCTCTACTCTCTCGTCGAGGACGCTGGATGACGCAGTCACGTTAAATATGTAATTCACGCCACTTACCTATTAGCTGAAACATATCACATATTGAATAGTTTTTATATCACAAAATTTTACAAAAATTAAATATTAAAAAAATAATATAAACAAGCGTAAATTAAACCAATTTTCATTATTATATTTAATGAAAATTGGTTTAATTTGTAGTTTGTTTGTAGACTTGTTTGGTAATTTTTAGACGCAGCTGTGTATTGTACATACCCGGCACCTTTATATAAAATGCTTTTCCTAAACCCATTATAGATCTGCCTTAAAGACAGTTTTGTACTGCTTTGCATAACCGGGTCTTTATTTACATTCTTTTTTTCCGTTTTCGCGGTAAGCATGTGCGAACGCGTAAATAGAGAGCTGCGCTTCGAAACGCATGAACGCGCATGTTCGGCGGATTTTTTTGAGCGCACCGCGCATGCGCCTAACAGAAAAAAAGAACGTGAATACGACTCTGGTTGGTGTCTATTCACGTTCATATCGAAATCGAAATATATGTAGGTCATACCCATATATAAATGCACTGTTTCAATTATTAACACATTTTTATTAATTAAAACAGTGTATTTCTTTAATAGTACGACCAGTATTTTAGAATTTATATTATAATTAATAAGTAGTATTTCAAATATTGACATTATTTTTTATTTTCAACATTACATTTGGATGCCAATTGTATGACGTTATACACATAACGCCATAGAGATGTTAAAATCTCTATGGCGTTATGTGTTCAGAGCTACAAAAACTGCTTCGAGAGGGTTCTTCGTTACAGCTGGAGAAGGTACAAATCCCTGGTTCCGTTACGTCTTTGTACTGCGACGTCAGTACCACGTCTTCCAGGCCATATGTACCTAAGATTCTTAGGAAGCAAGTTTATGACACCTTACATTCCCTCAGTCATCCTGGTGTTTCAGCAACTGCCAAGTTAGTAGCAGAGCGTTTTGTTTGGCCAGGTATTAGGAAAGACGGTTGGGAATGGGCACGAGCCTGTCTCTCTTGTCAACGTGCCAAAATTAGCCGTCATGTTTCCGCTCCACTAGGATCATTTAATTTACCACGCGCTAGGTTTACTCAGATCCATATCGATCTTGTAGGTCCGTTACCGTTGTCTTAGGGTTTCAAGTACTGCCTAACAGCTGTTGACGGATTCACCCGTTGGCCCGAAGTCATTCCCTTCGTTAACCTTACTTCTGAGACAGTAGCCAAAGCATTAGTTTCAGGATGGATCTCTTGGTTCGGTAGTCCAGTCAGTATTGTCACTGACAGAGGGCGTCAATTCGAATCTGCTTTATTCGGACAGTTGTCTAAAATAGCTGGTTTTGAGCATAAGCGGACAACTGCTTACCATCCTGCGTGCAACGCCCTCGTCGAACGCTTTCACAGACAGTTAAAGGCGTCTATTATGTGTCATGCCAGTGAAAAATGGACGGAAATATTGCCGTGGGTTTTACTAGGTGTTAGAAGTGCTTTTAACCAGGATCTGCAATCATCTTCTGCTGAACTGCTTTATGGCGAGCCTCTTCGTTTGCCAATTTTTCTCTGTCCTACCGAATGTGGTTCAACTGACCCCGTTGAATTTACTACCCGGATCCGTTCATTTGCTAGTAAATTACAGCCTGTACCAGCATCACGCCATAGCAACGACAAAATTTTTGTTTTTAAAGATCTTGCAAACACTGATCACGTTTTCTGCGTAAAGACGCATTACGTGGATCGTTACAACCAGCATACGCAGGCCCACATAAAGTTTTGCATAAGGGTGACAAATATTTTAAAATTTTGTTTAAGGGTAAGGAAGTTACTGTTTCCATTGATGGTCTGAATCCTGCGTACATTTTTAATGGCAAAGTTGGCCCGAGCGATGAAGTTCCACCTGGTAACAATGAGGGTTATCAGACTCGTTCTGGTCGTCGTGTCAGATTTCCAGATTTTTATCGCCCTTGACGGTCTCTGGAGGGGGGTGATGTAGGCTACCTACAGTATAAGTTAAGCTCCTATAGGTTTTGTTACCTGCAATTATTATTGTAACAAAGGACATGCGTAATTTGTAAGGCGCAATTAGCAAAATGAATTTACATTTATATAATTGTTAATCAAACACAACAAAACACTACATACATTCATTATATACTATCTACATATATTTACTTACACAATATTTACATTAATATTTCATATAAATACAATACCTAATACTTTTATTAATATTTAAATTGTTTACATATATATATATATATATATTATCAATATACATCTAAAACACATACAAATATCTAAAATACTATGTTTACATATTTATAAACACATCACGCTTAACGTCGTACCGGTCGACCGAAACCGCGCGAGATTCACACCTTAAATTTTAGTTACGGTTAATTGGTGGCGCTCGCGTCGACACCGCTGACCTCAAGTGCATTCTGACGGTCATCTCACGCACATGTTATCGGGTGTATTTAACCGTAAATTAATTGTGAAGTAACATCTAATTATCATATTTTGTGTTCGTGTGTATTGTGCCGGGTCGTGTTTTGTGAACTGTTATCTGGACTATATCTTCGAACTTTCAACTTTCTTTATAATCCTATTGTAAACACTGTCGTTTCTCCTTCTTTCCATATTTCTTGTTTTCTATTATTTCTGACTGTTATGTAAGTGTTTAGTGTTCTGTGTAAAGTTGATTACAAGTATAAAATCAACTGAACTGTAAGTACTTTTATTTCTAATTACCCACAAGTCAATTACCAAAAACTAATAATTTAATTATTAAGTTAAATAAGTAAGTTATTTTAACATCTGTGTACAACATAATATGCAAATAAATATATTCTGTTTTATTCGCAGTGGCATAGGTACGCTTCTTTATTTCAATTTTCGCAAACAAAGCAGGAGAAAAGAACAACGCAATAAAAACTCACGGCCACTCTTTTCAAATTGACAATGTTTAAAATTTGTTTGTTTAAAAACTATATACCTATGTAAATAAGTTACTGCAACTTTTTTATTAAACCATATTATAGCAACCTCAACGTGTACAACATAGTAGGAGCTTCCGCAATAATTAATAACGCCAATGTTCATCTGACGTTAAAATTGTCTTTTCAGCCGACTGTGCGACGCAGTGATGTGTTGTGTCTGTTTGGATTAAGGAGCCACTCTTCGTATTTTAATAAAAGTAATATATTTATTTAGTAGTAAGTTTAAAAATTTGGTAGGCTCGGTCCTTGATTTTGTAGTATAATACTTCAAAAGTTACATGAATATAAAGGTGGTACCTCAATCTAAATGTTTGGATTGAGGAGCCACGTAAGAACTAGGATAACATAATTTGGTATATTTTTGTAGCCTTTGAGAGTAGATAGTGGACAAAATTTGAGCTCGGTAGTATTAAAATTAAAAATGTTACCATACATTATATGTGGATCCTCAGACCATACATATATGACTTGTCTTTTTAAGAAGGAACAGTAGTTCAATTAATTCACTATTTCTCCAATATTTAGTAATAAGTATATTAGATTTGTAGGACAAAAGTCGGAAATTATAAATGAGTGAATTGGGAGATATTGCACATTTTAACTGGCTCCTCAATTAAGATACTTCGATAATTAGATTTGCTTCTAATCTACTTAAACTTATGTCGTAACAAAAGCCATCTATATCTTCTTATATAAAAATAATAAAATTGTAAACTTCACGTGTCTACATGGCCAAACTTGTGAAAAAAAAATTAGGAAATGTTCAAAAACGTATTTAAACACTTTGCTGCATTTTTAGAAATGTCTCTGTCTGTCTGTCTGTTTGTTTGAACACGCATCATGCAATAACTACCGGACAGATTCGGTTGAAATTTTGCACGTGCAATCTATATAAATATATATTTATATTTTTTTTTTCTTTTTTTTTTCCCATAGTAGCTAAGCAGTAAGGGATAATGTCTGTAGCTACTTTGTTATAGTATTTACTATAAAATTTGCAGTTTTATAGTAAATACCATACATACATATCAACCCATATGATGGCCCACTGCTGGGCACGGGTCTCCCCAGTAGAACTTACTAGTATGTAGATCCTGGGGGTAATTGCCATAATCGCCACGCTTGGCGAGCGGGTTGGCGATCGCAGTAAGGTTTTAAGTACGCAGAGGACGCTGCTGCCCGTCCTCCAGTGTGACATCCCTTAGTCGCCTTGACGACACCCACGGGAAGAGATGGGGTGGTACTATTCTTAAGCCGGTACCACACGGCAATAATAAATACCATAGGACATTATTTACATTATTAATCATTACGCTAACGTCTATGGGGAACGAGCAGCAACGTATTTTTTGTCGCAGAATAATGGTTTGTAACAAAATTTTCCACAATTAGACATCCATACTAATATTATAAATGTGAAAGTAACTCTGTCTGTCTGTCTGTCTGTTACGCTTTCACGCTCAAACAGCTAAACCGATTTAGATGAAATTTTGTATGGAGATAGTTTGAGTCCCGAGGAAGGACATAGGATAGTTTTTATCGCGATAACCGACATCCATGCGGGCGGAGCCGCGGGCGGAGCCGCGGGCGAAACATAAAACATTATAAAAGGAGAAGCTGACTGACTGACTGACATATCAACGCAGGGCCTAAATTATAAGGGTTAGAAACTTGGAATTTTGCACAGGGGTTCCTTTTATAACATAGGGGAGCACTAAGAAAGAATTTTTGAAAGTTCACCCCCTAAGGGGGTAAAACGGGGGTGCAAAGTTAGTATGAAACTTTGCCGTTAAAATATTTTGGTAACAATCTGGCATCCACGCGGGCGATTCCGCGGGCTTAAGCTAGTTATCTATAATTGTAACCCATGGAATACATACGCTAAAACTATAAGGAGCTAAACACAACATTTTTAAGCTTCGTAAGAACAGTTATTTCGACATGCAAAGTAACGAAGCATTTATGAGTCCCAGCGAATTTACTAAAATGTCTCCGACTGCATAATATAAGATTATCTTATTTACATCCATTTTTAAGCCAGCGGGTTTATATTTTTTTTTCACGAATCGCGCTTTCGGTGTAACTTCACACGGTCTCAACGTCACCATTGTCTTCCTCCGACCTCAAATAAAAACCAATAGCAAATTAAACTTACTTCTGTATTATTGATGATATAGACACCCGGCTCGGTCTGCTGTTTACTGAGTTGCTTCTCAAGATCGCGAACGGATTTCCAAAGCGCGATTGTGAAACGTTGAGTAGGAGCCACTAGCGGCTGCCAGCGCACTGTCTATGTGAATATTATGTCGCTACCTGCGTCTGTCTGGAGGCTATATACGTACATAGGGTGATTTGTAATATACTAATAACCTCGCGCTCGTGGCTTTACATTACACTAAATAAATTTGTAATTTCAGTAGAAAAATACCATCTGTTGTTAGACTAAACTACCGTCTGTTGTTAGACTATTTTACTGGAATAAAATCAATATTTAATTGTCAGGTTCAGGCCCTAAACTTGACAAAAAAAACAATGATTTTACTCCGGCATCTCACAGACTTGTGGTAAGTAGTTGTGTGACAAAAGTAGGGTAATATGCATTTTTTGCAAATCTGATATACAAAGTTGTTTGGTGTAATGTTAAGAAGCCTACCCATATGGTGACCCACTGCTGGGCACGGGTCTCCCCAGTAGAACCTACTAGTATGTAGATCCTGGGGGTAATTGCCATAATCGCCACGAATGGCGAGCGGGTTGGCGATCGCAGTAAAACTTTAAATACGCAGAGGACGCTGCAGCCCGTCCTCCGGTGTGAAATCCCTTAGTCGCCTTGACGACACCCACGGGTAGAGATGGGGTGGTACTATTCTTACGCCGGCACGGCACATGTATGTATGTAAGAAGCCTATACTCGTAGGTATACTTATGGTTTTACTCACGTAATGACGGTATTATCTGGCTTGTCGATGACAGAATCTTTGTCTTTGGGACACACAAATGGAGGCGCTAAAATCCGAAAGTCCGGGATCTGTCCTACCTGTAAAAAGTCCACAGTTTCATATTAGACTACCTGTCCCGCGCAACTTCGTCTGCGTTAATTTTCCCCGTTTTTGCAACGTTTCTCAGTAGCGTGATGTTATATAGCCTTTAGCCTTCCTCGATAAATTAACGTGATAATGCAGACGATTCATGATTCAAGATCTACTAGCATTAGTCATTCCTTGTTACTCCATTAATTTGGCTTTTACGTAATATCCTTTTTAAACACAACCTATGTACTAGCTGTAAGTTTTCATAAATTATAAAATAAAATAAAAAATTAACACCCTATACCTACTAAAACCATACCGTAGTGCGACCTTCTAACAATTTTATTATCACTTCCAACGTAAGCATTAGAAAGAACGCTTCTATGAAATGTGAACAATTTCAACTAAAATACGAAGCTTCAAGCTAAAGCTAGCAAACTTATAGTAGTATTAATTTAAAAAATAATTTTTAAACTACAATAGCATATTCATAATCTGTTCATTGAGTATTGCGTCAACCACCAAAGGTTAAAAAACTCAAATACTAACGAAAAAACATGAAATATAAACCATAGTTTCGGATTCTATCTAAAATGGTGAAATCTAAGGTACTTTTACCTTCTCTTTATATTTCATTTTTTTTTGACATTATGTACTTAAGTAAGTATTTCTTTTATTTCAGAAACAGAAGGCAAGCGATGTGCCAGACAAGTCAGACAGACGTCGAGGCCGACCAGCAGGGAGGAATCGTGTGCCTCTCTCACTCGTTAGTGTTTATTCATTTCGCCTTTACTAAATACTTACATTTGTATACTATATTTGATACTTTTGTACATTTATGTAGTATCGTTGGCGGTGGTGGTTGGTGATACTAATAATTAGTGGAATCACAGGGCAAAGAAATATCACAAGTGTGTATGTGCTTCTTTTATTTGGTAGACAAGTGATTGTCTTATTTAAAGTTACTTCTTAAATCTACTTAACTATACGTCGTGTGCATCTACGACTGATGCTCGTCGTCAACTGATGTGCATCTTCGGCAGATGCTCGTCTTCAACTGATGACTTATAACTAAACTTACATTAAAACATCTGAGTGTTACTGACTACCTGGGCCTCTCACCCTACTTAACTATACCCTTACTTATACAACTTAAAACCCTAATAACACTTACGGATGCCATTAAATCACCATTGTCTGACATAGGCACCAAGAATTCTTTAGAAATCTCTTCTGCCTACATCTGGTATACATTACGACATCGTCATTACAAAAAACAAACCCTACATCTGGCATGCATAATAATCTTAAAAATTTAATACGACATAACACGGATACAAAAATGAACACTCTTAAATCTAAAATACCACATTCGGCCATCCTGCAATGACATTTGCCCTCAAATGTCGTCGTTTCATTTTTCGCCTACTTAACAGTCTATATAACAATAATACACGTCTTTTCAAACATCGTTGCACAATCTTTACTATTTGTGGCACAAGCAAATACCTAACAGCTACCTTAATATAATATGAGAGTTTCACCATACTCTTAAAAATAATGTCCCCATAATATTTTACGTTTACATGTAGGACCTGGCATATCTTCCATCCAACTATTAACCCGTTCTGAGCGGCAACTTCTAAACTCATCAAATCCTTTACTACTTTTCGCTCTGAAGGAGCCAATTTCCGCGGTTGCGAAACTACAGGTTTGTCTGATTTTACAATTACGTTCGACCTTATGTTGACCTCACTTATTGCTATCGGCTTCTTACTTAAAACATCTTTAAACTGTGTTAAATCGATCTCTAAGCATACATCAATATCGTCTTTGTCATTAACTATGTCATTTACAGTACACACCTGTTTCTCATATAGCGGCGGCGCTTCTAACTTTTCATGCACACTCTTACATATTAAAGGCAGGTCACTAATTGTCTCTATTAAAGCTAAAACTTTAGAGTCTCTAACTTCCACTTTTTCCTCTTCAAATCGCGACTCTATACAAACGTCATTTGTCATCGACGGACTCTCTAAAACTGTGTCTTTAAATTTACTACACTCATAAGACTTTGTATCGTCTATTTTCTCAGAGCACACTGCACTCACACGATCTTTTATACAATGTTTCACGGTTTTCGTCGTAGTCGTCGTAGCGTCGATCTTCTTCTTCTGTTGACGTATGTTGCGTTCTGATTTGTCACCCTTTTCTTCAATTAATGGTTTATTTTGCTTCTTTTGTTGACTACGTTCTCGTTGCACTGGTTTACTTTCAATCTTTTTTCCAAATTCGTCTTTCAGCGCTCGTTTCAACATACCCCACGACTTTCTGCACCTCCCATATTCAACGAATTCAACAAATAGCTTCGCTGCTCCAATTAGTAGCGCTTTAGCGCAAATGACCATATGACCATCAGACCAACCGCAACGTAACGCCATGTCTTCAATCTCGTTAAGCCACTGTTGTACGTCAGAGTGATCCTCACCACTGAACTTCTTCATTGAGTCTTTTACTTCATAAAACGTCCACAATACACGCCGTGATTCACTACGTCTTCGAATTACGGTTGTATAGTTTTCGTCATCGTCGTCGTCGTCGTTATCGTCGTCTTCATCATCGTCGTCTGCTTCTTCTTCATCGTCAGAAACGTGCTCCCGTTCCAGTAGAAGTGCCATCTTTAGCCTCGCCAACAACTCAGGCCTACGACCTGTCACCCGGAGACGCCGTTGTCTAAGCTCCTCTTTGAGCTCAAACACACTCATTTGCGCAAGCTGGACGTCTTCCAGCTCCCCTACGCTTAAGTCTCCTGCAACCTTATCGCCTATACCTGCCATGGCCCTTACTAACTTGCGCACTTACTGAAACTTGGAAGGCAATGCACTGACACGTCTTTTCGTCGTTACGTCTTCATCACACCTTCTTCGTCTTTACGTCGTTATCGTCTTTAAGTATTCGCGTCTTCACGTCACCACGTCGTATACACTCATGATTTTCTTGCTCGCTGTGATCCCGGACGATGATCTTCTTCAATCGCGAACGATGATCTTCTTCGATCCCGGACGTTGATCTTCTTCAATCGCGAACGATTATCTTCTTCAATCCCGGACGATGATCTTCTTCAATCCAGGACGATAATCTGCTTCGATCCCGGACGTTGATCTTCTTCAATCCCGGACGATAATCTGCTTCGATCCCGGACGAGCCTCCAAAATATAGTATCGTAATAGTCGTTGGTGTCGTGGGTGGTAGTAATAATTAATGAAATCACAGGGCAAAGAAATATCACAAGTGTGTATGTGCTTCTTTTATTTGGTAGACAAGTGATTGTCTTATTTAAAGTTACTTCTTAAATCTACTTAACTATACGTCGTGTGCATCTACGACTGATGCTCGTCGTCAACTGATGTGCATCTTCGGCAGATGCTCGTCTTCAACTGATGACTTATAACTAAACTTACATTAAAACATCTGAGTGTTACTGACTACCTGGGCCTCTCACCCTACTTAACTATACCCTTACTTATACAACTTAAAACCCTAATAACACTTACGGATGCCATTAAATCACCATTGTCTGACATAGGCACCAAGAATTCTTTAGAAATCTCTTCTGCCTACATCTGGTATACATTACGACATCGTCATTACAAAAAACAAACCCTACATCTGGCATGCATAATAATCTTAAAAATTTAATACGACATAACACGGATACAAAAATGAACACTCTTAAATCTAAAATACCACATTTATATATTGTATACAGGAAGAAAGACCATTACGAGAGAGAGCGCCGCAACGAAGAGAAAGAAACTACGGCTGAACTTTCCACTGCCGTGTTCTGTGACCCCAATGTAAGTCTACGTAATGCGCATAGTGTTTATTATAGTGTAAGATATAATGTGAAGCTTACTAACAATTGTGTTTGTTACAGGACTCTAATGCGCATGTACTAGCTGCAGCCATCTCGCACATCCGCAGTAGAACATCCAAACAATAATCCGATAAAAGACTTATCGAGAATTAATAGCAACGTGAAATCTCAAAGTAAATATAATTTTCTATGTTTTTTTTTTCAATTTTAGAGAATAATTGGACTTTAATGAACGTTTTATTAATTAGGGTGTTTTTTGTTACAGTTGACAAGCTAAGTGAGCGTTTGGGGGTTAGTCCAGACAACGTGGAGCAACAAGAATAAGAAGAATTTGTAAGTTTAAGCGATAGTTGTTACCGTTCTGAATATTTGTAACCATTTAAATTCTAACAAATATCCAAATTGCTTCAATGATCAAGTTACAACATTTACTTTTTATTGTAACTTACATATATTTAGGCATTAAGTTAAGACATGTGTATATAGCTGCTTTACGTAATATCGGCCTTTACGTAATATCCTTTTTAAATACAACCTATGTACTAGCTGTAAGTTTTCATCTAATATATAAAATTCTCGTGTCACAGTTTTCGTTGCCATAACTCTCCGAAACGGCTTGACCGATTTTGATGAAATTTTTTGTGCTTATCCGGTATCTATGAGAATCGGCCAACATCTATTTTTCATTCCCCTAAGAGTTTGTTTGTTTGTTTAAACGCGATAATCTCAGGAACTACTGGGCCGCATTGAAAAAATATTTTATTGTTGGATAGCCCATTTATAGAGGCAAAATATAAGGCTATAGGATATAACATCTTCTAATATATAAATTATATATATACCTGAGTAGATATACCTGAGTGACCTACGAAAAATTGTAGCCCATCAAAAGGTATTTCGTGGAGAAGTGGGGAAGGGGCTAGGCGGGTCTGGGTCTTACTACATACATACCTACTATTATATACTATATATTTCGTAGCAGCTGTTACAACCGCTAGCCTAACCAGTATTCGAAATACAGTACAGTATACAACATCGTTTATAAAAATACACGTGCACGCTGAGTTTCTTGAAGATAATTGTGACAAGTTTACTTAAAAAAACAATAAAACTTTTCGAATCTGCATAGGAAGGTAAATACTATCTCTATTTTTATCTGTATCAATCAACTCAACCATAAAAATCGTAACTACTACTACAATTTACAATTTTTCGTAGGTCACTGAGGTATATCTACTCAGGTATATATATAATTTATCTCAAAATAGTTATAAATAAGCATCTACGCATATAATTTAAAGAAAATTAGACAACTTTCTCCAAATATTGTAGATGTCTTATTAAATATTAATTTAAATAACTTATTTGTTTGTTAATTATTGTAGTATATTTTTATTTGCAATTTTTTTGTTATCAACGTCACATGTAATCTAACGTTTTTCGAGTAATTAAAGTCTAAATTTTAATAAATAGCTCAAAATTATTTATAATAATTAAAAAAAATTTTTCGAATTCAAGTTTTTTTTGAATTTTTGCATTTTCTGAGAAGATTTACCATAGTAACATATATATATATATTTTTCACCATCGGAAAGTAGAGATTCCAACGAACAGAAACCACACCAACTTTTTGAAAAAAACTGATATTTTGACGGGTGAATTTTCGATTGAAAATTAGGGTGTTTTTTCGATATTAATTCAAAATAAGGTGAAAAAATAAATATTTTTAATCAAATAAATTACAGCGTATTTGGGATATAAAAAGGTGAGTTTTCACAAAATTTCGTTAAAAAAAAAAAAAATTGTAAAAGATAAAAATAAAAAACCAAAAACTTGGTTTTTTGAATTTTTCACATAAATTTTGAGGTTATGTGAAAAAAGTGTGAATACAAAAGTTTTAGATCTTTTTATTATCTACAACTTTTCCATTTAACTTTTTTCGATAGGACTTTTAGTTTTGCCGGAAATCGAGAAAAACCGTTTTTTACCCTTAAAAACTCACCCCCATCCCCTTCCCAACCTCAGATCGCCCGTAAATTATTTTTCCTTTCATTTTTATTATATTTCCCTCCTTTTCTAATGGGTTTCATCCTATTATGATTTTTTTTGGTTTTAAAAATTATCGACCCTGGACTAAAACCATAGTTTCGGATTCTATCTAAAATGGTGAACTCCAAGGTACTTTTACTTTCTCTTTATATTTCTATTTTTTTTCTGACATTATGTACTTAGGTATTTCTTTTATTCAGAAACAGAAGGCAAGCGATGTGCCAGACAGACGTCGAGGCCGACCAGCAGGGAGGAATCGTGTGCCTCTCTCACTCGTTAGTGTTTATTCATTTCGCTTTTACTAAATACTTACATTTGTATACTATGTTTGATACTTATGTACATGTATATATTGTATACAGGAGGAAAGACGAGCGCGTAATGCGCTTTACGAGAGAGAGCGCCGCAACGAAGCGGCAGACGCTATGGCTGAACTTTCCACTGCCGTGGGCTGTGATAGTAATGTAAGTCTACGTAATGCGCATAGTGCTTATTATAGTGTAAGATATAATGTGAAGCTTACTAACAATTGTGTTTGTTACAGGACTCTAATGTGAATGTACTGGCTGCAGCCATCTCGCACATCCGCACAAGAACATCGGAACAACCGATAGAGGCCTTATTGAGAATTAATAGCAACTTGGAATCTCAAAGTAAGTATAATTTTCTATGTTTTTTTCAATTTTAGAGAATAATTGGACTTTAATGAACGTTTTATTAATTAGGGTGTTTTTTGTTACCGTTGACAAGCTAAGTGAGCGTTTGGGGGTTAGTCCAGACAACGTGGAGCAACAAGAACAAGAGGAATTTGTAAGTTTAAGCAATAGTTGTTATCGTTCTGTATATTCGTAACCCTTTAAATTCTTAAAAATATCCAAATTGCTTCAATGATCAAGTTACAATATTTACTTTTTATTGTAACTTACATATATTTAGGTATTAAGTTAAGACAAGTGTATATAGCTGCTTTGTTTATGTCACAGGCGAAAAAACGTAACGTATTTGACAATCTGTACATAACCCAAAGGTTGAATGGTAGAGAATTCTTGTAGCATTAAGTCTGCCTCTGTACATTATTTGTGCATAAAGTCTTATTTTTTTTTATCAAGACGAAGTCGACAAGATCTGTTGACTCAGGAGTTGGGTCCACACAGAGTCGCACAGAGAGATCGTAGCGTTTCTGCAGATACTGATGTGGAGTTGACTTTGGAAGACATGAGTGAGTTTAATATGATTGTTATGTACTTTGCAATAAATATAATTAATATAAAATATTCTTCGAGTGCATATTAACCATGTTGTTTTTATATTTTTACAGCTGATACGGAAATGAATATAGAGTGGAATATCATACAAACAGAGTTCCCTGATTTCAATAATAATGACGTATCTAATGAGGTGAGAGACTTTTTAAATGTTATTGACCATCGTTTTTATTTTCTTATTTATTCAAAATATTAATGAATGCCATTTTATTTACAGATACAATAAAACGATCAAGACGACGGGGAATAAATAGGTTAAAAATATTATTGATGTATAATGTAAGTATATACTTACTATATGTTCTTTTAAATGGCTTAGCTGAGGCTTAATGTTCGTAGCATTTATTAAAGGAATGTCAGATTTTAAAGATTTTATTTGTTGTATTCACAGTTAAAGAAACACAAAAGCCAAATGAAAGACATCATCATAATCAATTTATTGGGCCGAGAATATGACACAGAGCCCGAAAGTAGAATGTCATCCAATGAAATTCGATGTACGATCGGGTTTGTGGTCGTCATTCGCGGATAGACTTGACATGTATTTCAAGGTGAATAAGGTCACGTAGGACATGTAGTTACCGACGTTGATAGCGAGCATGGGGGACGAGGCAGATGAGCTGCTCGTCAATCTCGCCAGTCCACAAAAGCCCTCGGATTTGCCGTACGAAAAAGTCGGGGAGTTAATGCGTCAGCATTTACAACCGGCGCCATCTTTGTTGGCGGAAAGATACCGTTTCCGCCAAAAGCGGCAAGGCGCGACGAAGGACATCGCGACCTATGTAGCGCAATTAAATAAATTATCTCACTATTGCAAGTTCGAGGCCAACCTGAGCTAGAATTTATGCGATCAAATTGTATGCGGTCTTAGGAGTGACGTGATGAGACAATGGTTATTTGCAGAAAAGGACTCATTACTTTTACGTGAGCGGTTAAGTTGGCGTGCTCCTTAGAGGCTGCGGAGAGATATGCAGCTTTAGTTGAGAGATCGGAGCCGAATAGTGTTTGTCCGGTGTATGCGTTAACTGGTGGCACAACGCGCGGTAGCGAGCGCGGTCATAAGACGAGCGGAGCGGGAACCAGAAGAGCGGCTTTTAGCGGGGTCTCGCGGTCAGCGGGAGCCAAATCACCAGGTTGTACAGCTTGTGGTTCCGAGAATTACAGCTTCGGGAAATGCAGATATCGGAAGTTCGTTTACAGGTGATGTCAAGGCGCCGGTCATTTGCGGCGAGTATGTCCGGAACGGGAGGGCCAAGCATCTCAGAAAACAATGGGCCGTTCGTCTAGGGGCACCGGGACGAGAATTTCATTTTGGTGATTGTGACGAAAACAGTGGCGAGGACTATTAAATCGAAGATTTATATCTAATGTCGTTAAACAAATATAAGTCAGTAAATTTACCTGTGTTAATTGATGACGTCATTATTAACATGGAAATGGACACGGGCACCGCTATTTCGTGCATAAATCAGGTAGCCTATGATACCTATTTTGATCATATACCCATTGAAAGGGAGAATACTATATATAAATTTTATGATGGGTCAAAAATAAGACCGTTAGGCATTATAAAGCCAACGGTACGGTATAAAAATGTAGAAAAACAATTAGAGTTGTTTGTTATGAAGCGCGGTATCACTTCGTTAATAGGAAGACAATGGTTAACCGAATTGGAAATAGATATTCCCAAATTCCGATGTAATTTTCTAACTAGTAACAAAAATATGACACGTGTAGATAAAGAAAAATATGAATTGCTTGACAGGTATAAAGAAGTATTCAGCGGCGGTTTAGGACGGTATACTGGAGGTCGGATGACATTGCTAGTTCCTCTGCATAAGTTGCTACGGAAGGGAGTTCCGTGGCACTGGGATGGCGCGAGCATTCGAGGAGGTTAAGAGAGCGTTAGTTAGTAGTGAGGTGTTGGGACACTATGACCCAAGGAAAGAGATTATCGTAACGTGTGACCCGGCGGCGTACTGGCACAACGCGATGCAAGTGGGGAGCGCTCCATAGCTTACGCGTCACGTACACTTACGGCCGCGGAAAGAAATTATTCTCAAATTCACCGCGAGGCCTTGGCGATCATATTTTGTATAAAAAAAAATCACCAATATTTATTACGGACGTAAGTTCATATTGCGTACCGACCATAAGCCGTTGGTGTCTATCCTAGGTTTTAAAATTGGAATACCAACTATGACCGCAAGCAGAATGCAATGCTGGGCGGTCATTTTATCAACTTATAATTATGATATAGAGTACATTAAAACGAACGAAAACTGCGCTGACGGGTTATCTAGGTTACTGATTAAAACCATCGAAGGGACCAATGACGTCATACCTGAACAAACTTATTTGCATTTTGCTCAGGATGCATTATTATTAGATCATACCCAAATTAAGAAACATACGTTAAAAGATCCTGTCTTAAGCCGGGTACTTACGTATATTCGCGACGGTTGGCCTGATAATTGCGACGTGCATTGAAGGGCTTGCAACCCTACTGTAATAGGAAATCGGAATTGTATGAAGAACTAGGCTGTGTAATGTGGGGTCATAGGGTGGTCATTCCGGAAACTTGTCGTTACAAAGTGTTATATCTAATTCATGAACCACACATAGGCATTAACAAATCGAAGGCGATAGCTCGAAGTTATGTGTGGTGGGCCGGCATCGACGAGGCGGTGGAGCGCGAGTGCCGCGCATGCGCCGCCTGCGCCGCCCCGCTCCTGGCCGTGGCCTACTCGCCCGTGGACCAGGTTATATGCGGATTTTATGGGCCCAGTAGGCGGGAGAACCAAATAGGTTATAGTCGATGCCATGTCGAAATGACTAGAAATATTTCCAGTACCAAGTACGGCCGCACGCAGTACTATTTCAAGGTTGCGAGAGCTATGCAGTAGGTTTGGAGTTCCTAGGCAGATATTCACCGATAATGGGCCACCATTTACTAGTGCTGATTTTTTTTTTTACGGCCCCATTTATTTTCATACGGCATTTAACGGGGCGGCAGACAATATGGTCAAAACGTTAAAGAAAGTTATAAAGAAAGCATTAACGAAAGGTAGGGATATCGAAAAATCCTTAAATATTTTTTTACTACACTATCGCAACACAGAACACTGTTCAACGGGAGAGAGACCAGCCATATTGTTAATGGGTAGGCGTTTGAGGACTAGGTTGGATACATTGAAACCAGACCGGGAAAAGAGGGTTAGGGACCTACAACACAAACAAATTGTAAATAAAGATGGGGTAGATAGGGAGGTTAAAGTAGGTGACGAAGTTTGGTATCGTCAATACCTAAAAGCGGAGAATTGGCAACCGGGGATCGTATCTAAATCTACGGAGTCTAGCGATTTTAAGATTTTGGACAGTAAGGGTAACGAGATTCATAGGCATGTTGATCAACTGACGCGTCGATTTAGCAGTTCGCTGGTAGTCCCCACAAATCCTGGAGAGTCTGATACAGAACCGTCAAGCACGGTCCAGTTGGAGCAGCCCAAAGTATTAGACTCGACGAGCGATTACTTCTCCGAACCACTTACCAGCCCCGAACAGACAGAAGTAGTGGTGGAGAGGTTTTCTACACCACCTGCGTCCACAGAGGACGCAGGTGGTGTAGACCACCCCAACCTCGCCCAATTCGTAAATGTAGACTAAGTAAGTTAAGTAAGCTACCATAAGTACTAGGTACCTACATAATATGTAATGTTACAATAACGTTGTTAGGTTATAGTTGTAGTATAAGGTATTTATTGATGGATGTATTTATTCGTAGATAGTATTGGGGTTGTCATTGTAAAATAAGTGGGGAGAAATGCAGTGTAGATATTAGGGAATTATATTGTATCTGCAAATAGTTAGTAATAAGTGGGTAACAGGAAAAACTGTCAATGGCCGTCAGTCGGCATAAAGCCAGATTGAATATACAACGTTGTCTTATTGTGCGCTCCTTACAAAACATTATGTATTTTCATAAAAATATAAAAAATAAAAAAAATAAAAAAGCCTTTTATTTCTTGCAAATTTAAAAAAAACAAAATTAGTAAAAATATTGATGTCAACACTAATAATAACATAGTTATTAAAAAAATCTATTACATGCATTATTATTAAATTTAATTAAATTGTTTAATTTACTGTGATTGATAATTTAATAGGTTTAAATGTCGTATATAAATAAATGAAAACAATTGACATAGGTAATTATTTTTTTTATAATAAAGTATTTACGTAATTCAATTAATATTATATTTCAATGTATTTCTATTAAATTTTTGTTTATTATTTTTAATTAATACATACAATAAAAAATATATAATGCAATATTTAGCTAGAACCCCTCATATGAGGGTGAAGGATTCCTCCAGGCTCATCCAATGGTCTCTGTCTTTTGCTTCTAGCATCCATTTCTTCCCTTTAATTTTAAGTACGTCGTCTTCCTATAGTGTTATGGGTCTTCCTCTCTTTCTAGCACCTGTTGGGCCAGACCACGATGTCAGTCGCTTTGTCAGCGGTCATCATTCATTCTGGCGACGTGCCCCGCCTACCGCCATTTTAATTTTAAGGAATAGTTGAGGGCGTCAATAACTTTTGTTGAGTTCCTTATTTTGGTATGAGGTATTTTTTGTATTTTCTTTTTATTCATAATACTCCTTTCCATACTTCGTTGGCAAACTTTTGTTTTTTTTACTGCACGAGTATATTTCCATGTCTGGCATGCGTACGTGATAGAAGGAAGCAAACATGAATCCATTACCTTTCTTTATATTGAACTTTTCATTATTTCCTTTAAGCTCCAAAATTTCCTCCATGCACCTGCAATTCTTCTCTCCACTTCTAATTCATTGTTTTGCTTTGCAAAGGAAATTTGTTTGCCCAGGTATATATAAGTATCTACGTATTCCAATGGTACACCATCAAGATTTATGGGGCACTTAACATAGTTTGACATAATTTTTGTTTTATTTAGATTTATTTCCAAACCTACGTCTCTACTTTCTTTTTGTAATGAAAATATCATTTGTTCCATTTCTTTGCCATTCTCTGAAAATAAAACAATATCGTCGGCAAATCTTAAGTGGCTTAAGTTTCTGCCATTTATATTTAGCCCAACTTTAGACCAGTTAAGCTTACTAATAACTGACTCCAACAGAGTAATAAAAATTCTAGGTGAAAGTGGATCTCCTTGTCTTACTACTCTCTTTATAGGGATTGGTAGACCTGTCTTTTCGAGTTTTACACGACTTGTACAATGACTGTAGAGATACTTCAAGACCTCTATATACCTATTCTCTACACCTTGTGACTTTAGAGCTTTCCATATTGAAGAGTGAGAAATTGTGTCGAAGGCTTTTTGATAGTCTATGAAAACTATGTATAATGATCTCTGAAACTCACGAAATTTTTCAACGACTTGCTCTATTGAGTGGATATGATTTCTTCTGTGATTCGAATGGTTGATGCTTTTCTAGTGTCACACTAATTCTCTTCTCTAAAAGTGATGAATGCAATTTATAGAGTGAAGTTAGCAAACTTATAGGGCGATAATGCCTTATATTTTGTGGATCTCCTTTTTTGTACAGCAATTTCATATCCGACTCTGACCATTGGCGCGGAGTAGTGCAACTATCCAATACCTTATTAAACAGGTGTGATAAAGGGCCGGCTAGCTGATATTTCGCGGCTTTTATCGCCTCGTTACTAATTTTATTGGGGCCGGGACATTTTTCAAACTTTAGTCTTTTTATTTCGGTAATAATTTCAGCCTCATTGACGATATTTGTCTCTCTGTTATCACACTGCAACTGTGAATTAAGAGTACTGTATCGTTCCTCGTCTTGTGTGTCGTATAAATCCTTATAAAAGTTTGTAGCAATGTTAATAATATCTGTCCTGTTGTGTGTTTCTTTATCCGAGTCTTTAAGTCCTTCAACCCATATCTTGCACAAGTCATATTCTTTATATGCTCTTTTTAAGCTGCTTGAGGTCATGGTCCTTCGAAAGCTCTGTGGTTGAGATAATCTTTTATAATATACTTGCTTATCAATTTATATAGTGCTTTTATCTCGTTTTTCGTCGAGCGTGTTTTCGGTTTTATTTAGTGTATATAATAATTGCATTTTTGAAAGATAGAAAAATTTGAATCCAGACTCAGGAATCGAACCCGAGACTTCCGTAGCCAAACCGGGGCCAGAAGCGAACCACCTATCTGAACTATGTTACTAGATATCAAATTCTTCTATCTCTTAATGCTTTTACGGGTTAGGCCCCCGTAGCGCCATCTAGTCGGAAGTTAAAGAACTATCTCGGCTTTTGTTATTGCTTCGTTACAGAGAGCATTTTAACAAATTATGATGACGCAGGCCGAATATTGAAGTAATTCTTATAGGCATTTCTTGCCAAAGACTTTACAAATACAATAATTGCATTTTTGAAAGATAGAAAAATTTGAATCCAGACTCAGGAATCGAACCCGAGACTTCCGTAGCCAAACCGGGGCCAGAAGCGAACCACCTATCTGGACTATGTTACTAGACATGAAATTCTTCTATCTCTTAATGCTTTTACGGGTTAGGCCCCCGTAGCGCCATCTAGTCGGAAGTTAAAGAACTATCACGGCTTTTGTTATTGCTTCGTTACAGAGAGCATTTTAACAAATTATGATGACGCAGGCCGAATATTGAAGTAATTCTTATAGGCATTTCTTGCCAAAGACTTTACAAATACAATAATTGCATTTTTGAAAGATAGAAAAATTTGAATCCAGACTCAGGAATCGAACCCGAGACATCCGTAGCCAAACCGGGGCCAGAAGCGAACCACCTATCTGGACTATGTTACTAGATATCAAATTCTTCTATCTCTTAATGCTTTTACGGGTTAGGCCCCCGTAAAAGTTATTTTGTGTAGTTCTTGTCGGCGATGTATCAGTTTTTTTGTATGATCCGAAATAATACAACTCTGATTTCTATACTATTTTGTCATAATAAACTTGAACCGTGCTATTGTTTTCAATATGCGTAAGATCTAAATTATTTAGGGCGTTTTGGTACCTAGTAATTTCATCCGCGGTTTTAAGAGAACTTTTTATATTGTGTGCATACTGTACTCGACTTTTCTTTAGTTCCTTTAATTGTATCGATACTCTTACAAGTCTATGATCTGTTGGAAAATTTAAGTTTATGATTTGCACGTTAAGAACATTTTTGTGGAGATTTGTTAAAATATAATCAAGTTCATTTTTTGTTTCACCATCTGGGGATTTCCAAGTCCATCGTTGCTTCTTTGGCTTTTTGAAGAATGTGTTTATAATACTTAACTTATATTCATTTGCAAAGGTAACTAGACGTTCGCCGCTTTTACATACCCATGTTTTTTCATAATTAAACATTCTTCAAATTTAGGCTGGCCAATTTTGGCGTTAAAATTGCCCATAACTATAATATTTTTGCCTGACATATTAATAGCTTTATCGATGGTTTTATAGAAGAGCTCCATCTCGTCATCGGTTGCGGCTTCGGTATAAGAGTAGACTTGTATGAGGTCAATGTTAAAACTGTTTATACTGAGTTTTAATAAAGCTACTCGTTTTGACAGATCAGTAAAGCTTACGATATTTTGATTTAAGTGTTTCATGATAATAAAACCGACACCATAAAGTCCTTGGGTTTCCCCTGTATAACAAAAGATAAAGTCTTCGAATTCTTGAATTGAAGTGCCAAGACGCCTTATTTAAGATAGACCAATTAGGTCATACTTAGTGTTTTTCAGTGATTCCATTAGCTCTAACAGGCGATGATTTGTTGAAAAAGTTCTTACGTTATATGTTGCCACATGAAATATGCAATCGTATTGTATATGTTTGTCTGGAAGGTTATAGTCTACTTCTCCCACGGTGACCGGCCGGATTGTGAGAGTTGGAGCTGGAGGGGGCGATTTTAGCTGCTATATATTTGGTTGGGGTGTAGCGATATCATTTTCTGGTTAAGGTTTGTCTTTGTTTGTAGGAAAATAGCTAGTTATATCTGCTTTGGTTTTTTTGGGTTGTCGCATATTTTTATTTATATTTGGTCTTACCGGAGACGGTGAAAAGTTTCTCTTCTTAGACTGTTTTTGATGTGATGTCTGACCATTTAAGATTACGATCTTATCATATTTAAGAATAGCTTCTTTTCCTTCGCTTTTAAGCTCTTCCACTTGGCTCTGTAGAGCTTTCCGTATTTCAAGTACTTTCTTTGGGAAATCCTCTTTAATGCTAACATAAACGATAAATTCAACGATTTTTTATTTTGTTGGGATTGCCGAGGTCGAAAAAAACTACTTTCAACTTCTATCAAAAATTATTACCATAATTACAAACAACATAAAGGCGATTGTTCAAGTGACTATGGAATCTAGTATCGCTATAAATTTTGTTGTGCCAAGATGAAAACTACTGATTTATGTAGACATTAATATATACTTTTAGAAAAACCAGCAATGATTTACCTAATTTGCCGGGTTTAATTGATATGGGTGGATGAACTTCGAAAATCGAAATATTTTTATACACTTTTTTTTAAAAATAGGACATAACTATGATATTGCGTATTAATTATGTATTACACATGATGTGTAACACTAGTTTATGGCTATGAATTCAGCTTTGCAGTGATATATAATCCGAATCTCTATCCCACAAACACTTCACAATTGTCACAATATTGGTACGAGTCTCTGTCTCACAAAATATTTCTGATTGTTACTATGTATATATGGAGTCTCTATCTCAAACTCACGTAATGTAACCACAATATCATACACAACACAAGAAATAACAAAAGCTATTTGTTATTAATACTTTAAACTGTTTTCTTAATGGACTGACGCCAAACAACAACAACAACAAGTGACATGACATTACATTTCAGTGTTGCCATAACTTTTGTCATATCCTACTACTCGATTTTTTTATTAAAATTTATTAGTATGTTCTTATTTTTAATCGAGCCGGGTCCTAATCTAAAGGTATCAAAGAATATGCTTATTAAAAAGTATAGTGTATAAATATTATCGTTCTTTACATTTAAACGGTGCAACAATTAATAAAGTATTTATATTCATTATTTAATAAAAATCGATAATAACCCTAATCGATATTACGATTTTATTTTTGTAATAGTGTTACCACCGTTAAAAATAACTTCATACGAAAAAAAAGGAAATAAATAAACTGAAAGACTAATATTTGCATCTCAATATTCCGGCAAATATGAGACTCCATATCATTATATAATAACGTTATAATTAGAAACAAGAATTATACATTTAATCAACTTGTGGTACAACGTAAATACTAGCGATACTGCTGGTGGGCATACCCCTTTACCATGCGAAAAATACGAGATAAAAAATGTAAGGCGTATCGGAAAAAAGGGAGACAAACCGAGACATATTCTAGTAACTTTTTCTACAATAGGAAAAAAAATAGAAATAGTGAAAAATAAAAAATGTATAAATTAATTTCCCGTGTTATATTTATTTGCATGTCCCTTATTTATTGTTTTTGTTGCATTTGTTCGTTTCGAATAGATTCCAACATACTTGTAATCTTATCCATGACTGTTGTTTCTACACGTCGCTAGATGTCGCTGTTAAGTTGCGAGTCAACCTCGGTTTACTAACTTAATTCAATATATGTAGTTCCTCTATTAAATAATAGACAACGTTGCTTTCGTAACGTTTTAAGTAATTTGAGCACTACTTACTTGTTTCTTCACTCGCAACTCTCCTAATAATGGCTCTTCTGTCACTTGACTATTTATTAACACAGATCACTCATATTTTTATTAAAGTGTCTAGTACCCACATATAAAATTTGTTTGTTGTTAACACAGTTTTAATCTTGTTTTTTCGTATCTATATAATGTTTTGCATGTTAGTTTATATCTAATGTCACTAGTAATATCGCATATATCGTATCGTGTGCACTTTTCACTTCACTTTCGCATTTTTGTATTTATGTTTAGCTGTCTCTGTATTTTTAGCATAGACAACGTACTGAAGTTTTCTTTTAGTTTTGCAGCTAATCATGAGGCCTTTTGTTAGCCATTTTGGAGCTATACTCATAGCCTTTATTTTAGTTTTTTTCACTGGAAAACATAATTTATATAACAAAGTAAACTGACAAGGAAAATTGTGATAAGCAGAATCTATGTCAACTTTATTATACACATCACTAAAACTTAATGTTTTAAAATATTTCCTAAATTGATTTAAGTTGTCTAGTCTATGGTCTCTTTTAAATATAAAGTAATTATTAATTTTATTGTTTTTTTATGAGACAGGAATGTTTAAAATTTGTGCTGTGTGATGATCAGATATATCAAACCTACATAATTCTCCTATGTCGATTTTCTTATTGGTAATTATATGATCAATACAGGTATGATTTCGTGGGGGCTCTGTAATATGAAAACACATATTGAAATTCTTAACTAAGTTCTACAGATTCTTTACTCTCTCTAAGTGTGTTTATATTAATATCCCCTGTTGAAACTATGTATTTTTTGGTATTATTTCTGTAATTGTATAATATCTCCGAAAGTTTTCTCAAAAATAATAGAAGATTGGAAGCAGGGGTACGATAAAAACATATAATTATCAAATTCTGAGTTGGAATTTCAATACAACAGCATTCCTTAATATTTTCAGTAGCATATTTTTCTAGAGAGCTAATTTTTTTGTAACTTATACATTTCTTTATCAAAATACATACACCTCCTCTCTTTTTTATCTTGCAGAAAGATGAGCCTAAAGTGTAATTGCGTACATTGACATTCTTTTCACTACCTTTGTTTACGAATGTTTCTGACAAACAAATTACGTCTGTTTCTTTCTGCTCGTCACGTAATTCACATAATATTGCCTCTTATAGATTTACTTTGCTGAATAGGCTAGCTATATTTTGATGCATAATTCGTAAGTACTGTACAGTTTTAGTTGCGAAAAAACTCACCGGTATTTTTAAATTGTGTGGTATAATTATTTGGGTTAATGCCTTTTTCTTTGTTTTGAATATCTACTTTCCTTATGGCTTTAAAATAATAAGGAATAGTACCCTTTCTTGCCAATAATTCTTTATTTTTATTCGGATTCCTTTCTTGCATATATTTCTTTGTTTGTATAAATTTATTTTTGTTGTATTGTAAAAACATGCTGTCATAGTCAAATTGGTCTAAGGTATTATTAATTATATTACACAATTCAGTATTTCTAACATTATATCTCATTGTAGAATAATTTACAGTCCAGTTTATAAAATTACAATTGATTGAGTTGTGACAAATAGTACTAAGTAAGTTATTTAACTTATGTTAATTTAAATAATAATATCTTGGGACAACACGGTCTTCTTTAGAAAATTTGTAGAGATTACACGATTTAAGGATCTCGCCAATTCTCGCTCCGGGCTTTATAAATGACAAAATTTTATAATTTTCTTTCATCCCTTTTTCTCTAATCTTTCTCAATAACTCTGATACGCCAACAATCTCCCTACCGCTGAATATATTTAAGTACTTCTCTTTCTGTTCTACTTTATTTTCTTTATTTGTCTCCCGCTCTGGCTGCTGTTTGCGGTTGGTATCAATTTTAAAAGAAATTACTGAGTTTAATTGCAATGAATTTTGCAATGGTACTTGTTGTGTTAGATTAAGCCTTGTGTTATCCATCATTTGCTGGCGTGTTTTTCTACTATTTAGGGCTTGAGTTTTTATATTATTAACAGGGCTCGTGCATATATTCTTTAATGAATTTATTTGTTGTTTTTATTGTGATATTGTATTTTTTAGATCACTATTTTCCTGTAGCAGGTTGTCGATTTCATTGTTCGCGCTCAATAGTTACTGTTTTAGGCTGTCAATTTCCGCTGTATACTTTTCAATGATTTCCATGCCCTATCGACAAGTCTCAGATTTTGACATGATCATCTACAATAGTTGAGTTAAGAGACATGTTTTTGATCGATTCTATCGACTTCGCTTTAAATAATCTTCTGGTTCGTAACGTTACATTAGCATTCTCGTTGTTATTCATTTTTATTTATTTAAAATTCATATAAGAACAATATGCGAAAGAAAAGAAGAAGCAATTTACAACCAAATAGTAGTTTCCCCTTTTTTGGGGGAATTTATTTGGTCAGGTAACACTACATTAGGTGGCTTTAGACACGTGTAAAGGGGGATTTTTTTGACGAATGCTAAACGTCTTCACAAGCGTAGTGTTGGGGTTTGGAACGCGCCCATTGAAAAAGCACTTGGTGGGCGGCCGTTTTAAAATTTTGTACACAAACGGTCAATAAATGACTTGCTAGTTTGTATTTCGTAGCTTTTGTAACATTTTATCACTTTTTAGGGTCCTTAGTGTTTATTTTAATGTTAAAGTTAATTCTGTTTAGATAAATTCAGTAAAGACGCGCTGTTTTTATACACTTCACAATTAATACACTAAACTAGTTGTAAGTGTTGTGTTTTTAAGAAGTACTTGCTTTATTTAAATCTATTTTTGCCTTTTCAGCCTCATATTTACATTTTTCTAATATTAAATCATACATTTTCTTCTTAAACTCTAACTCCTGGTCGTGTAGCTCTTGCTTATGTTTCATGTTTAGTTAATGTTCTTCCTTGGCATACTGGGATAACTCATTCTCTCGTAGCTGCTTTTGAGTCAAAAAATAATTCTTTCTTTCCGTATGCAAAATTATATGCTTCCGGGTCTCCAATGGAGTAAATGCTGTTTTTCTTTTCTTTTCTTTGAAAACTGAAACACAAAACAACATAATATAAGACAAATTGCTTTGTGTAAGTCTTTCTTTTTCTTTTCTTCGAAAGCTGATACACAAAACAGCATCATCTAAGTCTAATTGCTTTGTGTAAAGTAATAGATGTATTACACTCACTCAGCTCTTTTGATGCTGGTTTTCGCAGCATAGCCTTTGGTGTAGAGGAGTCAAATTCATTCAATTTTGATAGTCCTGTAACAAAATTAAAGTTGTATTTTAAAACTATTTTCTTGAACCAAATAATATGCATAAATCAAATAATGTTTACCAATATTGTTGGGTTCTATTTCCTTCAAGATGTCCTCGGACCCAGAAAACACAATGTCTTTGTCAACCTCTATACTTGTTTTAGGCATACCTGTAATTAATATAATAAAATGTTAGAATTTACTTTATCACAAGTTGCTATAGGCCATCATAAGCTAGTGAACTATGAGGAAAGTCTTATCTAATGCTGAGGTAATAGATGTGAGACAAGCCTATAATACTTACACTCTTTATTATCTAATACATCTGAACTAATATTCACGGTGGTATCAAAATTCTCTTGTTCCACATCTGCTAGTGTATTTTCTGTAATAAAAATCATTATTACAAACAGTTGGAAGAAAATATATGTTTTTTTTTTATTTTTTATTAAGTAGTATCCATACCCAAAGCATCACTGTCATATACTGATGTTAGACCAGATATGGACTCTCCCATAATGGAATTTAACCACTCAGTGGTTTCTGATGGTTGTGGAGGGGCTGGCCCCCCTCCAGTTTGCCGCCTTCTGTACTTCTCTGCTGCCATTTCCTGAATTGAAATAATAATTAAACTCGCAATACTCTGCTAATGCAAATAATTTGCATCAACCTATAAACGGAAATACAATTACTTGTTTAAATAGATACTTTTCTCGCAGTTTTTTTCATATTATTAAACTTTTGCTGCAACTGCTTTGTACTGCGATATTTTGTTGCATCAGAATTAAATTTCTCAGTCAGCAATCTCCAAGCAGCTTCTTTTTGTTGGTTGCTGGCCTGGTCAGTATGTTATTAATGGGTAATCCCTTAGCAGCAACATTAATTTATTTGTTTCATCTTTACAAAAATTAGAGCTGCGGTCCCTTGAAAGAATATTCTGTTTGTTATTTTATGAAAATACATACATAGATTAATAAGTATTTATTTGTATGGGTCATTCTTATTTTCTCAGGTAAAGATATTACTCTGTTCTTAAAATACCATAATTAACATATAATTGTGTCATTTTGACGTAATTTGTTTCCTATTCCAGAAGTATTTCGTATACACTATACTATCTATACCTATCACGATTTATTTTAAAACCTATAAAAAATGAGCGGTGTTGCGTTTTAAAATATAGGTAACTACCCTGAAAGTTGTGATCGTTTCTTCGTTGACGGTTCAAATTAGTCACATCCATACGAGCCACGACCATAGAATTTGTGTTGCCATTATCCATGGTTATAATATATCAATTCAGTTATAGTTCTTACATAATATCAGTCACTAAACGTCCACTACTGGATACTGGTTAAGTAAGTTGACCTTATAAACGTACATTAATATTATATATATTATTGCAATATTCACAACTGTGGAAAGCACTATTAAAAAACATCCTATTTCAGCTTGACGAAGCTGTTAAATAATATGAATGAAACGGAAGTCGTAATTACATTTTATTTAATTATTAGTTTCAGCTTAATCACACTAATATTATAAAGGCGAAAGTTTGTGAGTATGTGAGTGTGTATGTTTGTTATTTCTTCACGTCTAAACGGCTGGAGCGATTTTAATTAAATTTGGTATTGAATTAGCTGACACTCTGAATTAACACATAGGCTAATAAAACGCGGGTAACACCGCGGGGCACAGCTAGTGGTATAATAAAAGTTAAAATAAAATAAAAAATATTATATATATAAAATTATTTTATTATAAATATATTTTAAAGACATCTCAAGATATAATAATTACAGATAGTATAAAATATAATTTATTAAGTATCTAATATTTATTACACAATAGATACTTAATTTTTTTTATAAATGTATCTTGATGAAATAATTACATTAACAATAAACTAAAAAAAATGAATAAATTTCATGTGAACACGATGTTCCATTTAGCTTGATTATGTAGGTACCTGTAAATAAAAAACAGGACAATCAGTTAATAGTTTTCGTAAAGTATTCAATATTAAAAACTAAGATAGCAAAAAAATGCAATAAATATTAAATGAAAACCCACGATAAAGTAAATGTAACTTGATCATTGAAGCAATTTGGATGTTCGTTAGAATTGAAATGGTTACAAATATACAAAACGGTAACAACTATCACTTATAATTACAAATTCCTCTTGATCTTGTTGCTCCACGTTGTCTGGACTAACCCCCAAACGTTCACTTAGCATGTCAACTGTAACAAAAAACACCGTAATTAATAAAACGTTCAATAATGTCCAAGTATTCTCTAAAATTTTAAAAAAAAACTTAGAAATTATGTAGGTACCTGTAAATAAAAAAAACAGGAGAATCAGTTAATAGTTTTCGTAAAGTATTCAATAATAAAACTAAGATAACAAAAAAAAATGCAATAAATATTAAATGAGGTTTTCATTTAATATTTATTGCATTTTTTTTTATTCATTCATTTTTGGAAACTATCAATGGCAATGTCCAAACATTGGGTTTATGTTTCCATCCAATCACCTGTCCATGATGCCAGTACTTCCTGTAAAAAAAATGACAATTAATTAATAAAATCTAAAGCCCAAGAAGAATTTTAAAAATATTTAGTATCAACCTATATACAGTTTATCAACCTATATACACATTCACTTATCTGTAATATCCGGAGTTTGACATTCTACTTTCGTGCTCTGTGTCATATTCTCGGCCCAATGAATGGCCCGGATGTTTTTCATTTGGCAGGGGCTTTTGTGTTTCTTTAACTGTGAACACAACAAAACAAATCTTTAAATGCCGTAAATATATACTTACATTATACATAAATCATACTTTTACCCTATTTATTCCCTGTATCTGTAAATAAAATGGCATTCATGAATATTTTGAATAAATAAAAAAAATAAAAACGATGGTCAATAACATTTAAAAAGTCTCTCACCTAATTAGGGACGTCATTTTAGTTATAGTCGGGGAACTCTTTTTGTATGATATTCCACACTATATCCATTTCCGTATCAGCTGTAAGAAATATAAAAACAACATGGTTAATATGCACTCGAAGAATAGGATATTCATTGCAAAGTACATAACAATCATATTAAACTCACTCATGTCTGCCAAAGTCAACTCCACATCAGTATATGTAGAAACGCTCTGTGTGGACCCAACTCCTGAGTCAGTAGATGTTGTCGGCTTCGTCTTGATAAAAAAAAAATAAGAATTTATGCACAAATAATGTACATTCTCTACCATTCAACCTTTGCGTTATGTACAGATTGTCAAATACATTATTTCATGTTGACGATTTGTCGATGTAAGTATTTAACGTTTTTTTCGCCTGTGTCATAAAACAAGGCAGCTATATACACTTGTCTTAATTTAATACCTAAATATATGTAAGTTACAATAAAAAGTAAATGTTGTAACTTGATCATTGAAGCAATTTGGATATTTGTTAGAATATAAATGGTTACAAATATACAGAACGGTAACAACTATCACTTATACTTACAAATTCCTCTTGTGCTGGTTGCTCCACGTTGTTTGGACTAACCCCCAAACGCTCACTTAGCATGTCAACTGTAACAAAAAGCACCCTAATTAATAAAACGTTCATTAATGTCCAATTATTCTCTAAAATTGAAAAAAACATAGAAAATTATACTTACTTTGAGATTCCAAGTTGCTATTAATTCTCAATAAGGCCTCTATCGGTTGTTCCGATGTTCTTGTGCGGATGTGCGAGATGGCTGCAGCCAGTACATTCACATTAGAGTCCTGTAACAAACACAATTGTTAGTAAGCTTCACATTATATCTTACACTATAATAAGCACTAAGCGCATTACGTAGACTTACATTAGGGTCACAGCCCACGGCAGTGGAAAGTTCAGCCATAGCTTCTGCCGCTTCGTTGCGGCGCTCTCTCTCGTAAAGCGCATTACGCGCTCGTCTTTCCTCCTGTATACAATATATACATGTACATAAGTATCAAACATAGTATACAAATGTAAGTATTTAGTAAAAGCGAAATGAATAAACACTAACGAGTGAGAGAGGCACACGATTCCTCCCTGCTGGTCGGCCTCGACGTCTGTCTGACTTGTCTGGCACATCGCTTGCCTTCTGTTTCTGAAATAAAAGAAATACCTACACATCATGTCAGAAAAAAAATAGAAATATAAAGAGAAAGTAAAAGTACCTTGGAGTTCACCATTTTATATATATATATATATATATATATATATATAATAACTCGAGTTCCGCGGACAGCGATTCTGTAACTAGGAGCTCAGAAGTAATAATGATGAAAGTTTACCCTTATTTCGAGTTTATATACCTCTGCTTACCTGCGCATGGGCACAGGCAGGGATACTCTAAATGGGGCGGAGCTTATCTTACATAATGGTACTCTATTATTGGTCTCTGGTACACATTAATATGCTGGTAGCAAGTCTTCATTTCAGTAATTTTGCGTATTACTTTATTTAAATGTAATTATTTAACATCTACTTAAATGTATCAAAACATTTTTGATTGATTTTATTTAATATATATTATGCCATGCATAGAGTATGTAGCGAGACTGCTCAATGATGCTACGCCGTAATACGCGCTACGGCTTCCGTCCGTATCATGCAATTTATTGGACCTAGTTGTAAGCTTAATGTTTTAGAAAGAAATGAGTCTCTAAGAAAGAAAGGAAAAACAATGTTAAAATAAAAAAAATGCTTACCAATTCATGCAAAATACATTTTCAGTTGAAATATGTATATAGGTATGTAATACGTAGGTTTATAAATAAATATAATAAGCAAAGTAATATTACCGTGTCATATAAAAAATAAACAAATATTACCTTCTAGATATCGCCTGCGTCGCTTTTTTCCCGGGACAAACATGAGGAGATCATATCAAATTGCACATAAATCACTTTAGCAGTTTAAGTGTAAAAATATCACAGAAAGACATTTAAAATATAAGTTTGGATATTCTTGACTACGGCATTACAGGGGAACGAGAGAAACGACTACAGGGGATGTGAGTTGTGCGGGTGAATTTGATTAATCAGTCATCAATCAATCAATAATAAATTTGACAAAATGAAGACATAATTCTCTCCATAATGACGTCACGACACCCGGTCTCAGCATTAATTTTTCGGTCATCGGCACTAGGACTCTTTTTCCATTTCAGCGTGGTTAACCAACAAGCTATGTCGGTAACTTTGATTCTTTGTTGGATGGTAGGAGGACATGACACCTATAGTTCGTAAAATATAGCTTGATACCTGTGACTTTAGAGACTACGTTTAAAAGACTGCTACAATAAATTTGTTGTTGGAAAAGTTTTAATTTTTTAAATATTAATAAGACATTTGTATAGAAATCTAGAACACTTTTTTCAAATAGAACTTGTTATCAAGGAGATACTAGTATAAACAAAGGTAATTTAAAATATTTATTATATTTTATTATTTATATTTTTTTGTTAGCTTACTTCGTAAACTCTTTTCGCAGCCTGGTAGGGATGTGTAATCGACTGGCCAGCGAATATCGATAAAATAAATGTATGACAATTTCATTAATATAAATTGTATAAATGATTATATCTAATCGTTTTTTCACAACGAATTCGTATTTTTTAGTCTTGCAATACCTACTGCTTTCGCATGCAGCGATCAAGCGGGCGCCATCTTTTTTGAGTCAGTACGAGTGCCCACGCCTTGTATACGCTACCGCTACGTGATTAATATTGTTTTGTCGTTATTACTGTTGCTTTGTTAAGTTTTGTTGTTATTTCTAGTTATTTGTTTTTTTTTGCACCACAATGCCGAAAAGAACAAAAAAAACTGTTTTGAATAGCGAAAGTCGCGAGTTTGTGATTCGTTTGCGTGAGTATTTTGAGCGCGAGAATCAAAATGGCGGACCGCTACTACCGTTGGAGCAAGTGTGCAATAGAGTTGCTGACGCTCTTGGTATCGGACGAGCTACAGTGTCTCGAATTAGCAAAGAAAAGTATGGAGAATCGTCAAAGGAGATGGTGGCCGAAGATGAGGGAGGTAAAATATTATCGACTCCTAATAAAAAAAGGAAGAGAGTTTCGCCAGTCACCGAAATTGACGACTTTGATGCTGCCGCAATTCGAAATCATATATATGCGTATTACGCACGTGGTGAATTTCCCACGTTAAAAAAAGTATCCATTTCGCTTAAAGACGCGGATTTATTTAAAGGAAGTCCACCATCGTTGTCCAAAATATTGAAAAAAATCGGCTTTGCTTATAAGAAAAGCGATAAAAGAAAAATTTTAATGGAGCGAACAGACATTGCTTTGACCCGAATTGACTTTTTGCGCAAAGTCAAAAATATAACAGATTGGAATAAAGTGGTTTTTCTTGATGAAACATGGCTCAACGCAAACCACACTGTTTCAAGATCGTGGACAGACGATAAAGCGGAGTCTACCACCAAGGTGCCCGAAGGCAAAGGACAAAGATTAATAATTACTCATGCGGGGACATCGTCTGGTTTTGTGCCCAATTGTTTACTGGCGTTTAAATCAGTAAAAACAACAGAGTATCATGAAGAAATGGATTTTACAAAATTTAAGGAGTGGTTTCTAACTCTTCTAAATAATTTGAGTGAACCACATTTTATTCTGATGGACAACGCTCCGTATCATTCAGTACAAAAAGATAAGGCGCCTACGACAAGCAATCGTAAAATTGAAATTATTACTTGGCTGCAAAACAAAGGAGTAAAAGCCGACAACAGCATGCTCAAGAAAGAATTGCTAAGATTAGTAAGCATTCATAAGCCCCCCACTCCAAGATATATTATAGACGAAATTGCAAAGGAAATGGGCCACACCGTCATCCGTTTACCACCATATCATTGCCATTACAATGCAATAGAACTAATCTGGGCTCAAGTCAAAGGTTCGTATAATCTAAAAAAACATATATAAAAAGCTTACAAAGAATGTAGTAGGTTTTTTGTTTGATCGAATACCTTTTTTTTCTAGGTTACGCTGCCAGACATAATGTAGCACCGCCTTTCACAGCGAACAAAATGTTGACATTACTACATGAAGCTTGTGTACATGTAAATGCTGATGATTGGAAAAAGGTAGTTGAGAAGACAAAAAATGTGATTCAAAAAGATTGGGAGCGCGATATTCAATTTGACAACATATGCGATCAAGAATTAATTATTAATCTACAGGACTGCTCCAGTGATGAATCAGAATTCGACTTGGAAGTTGATCTCGGCTGTACACCATTTGACAATTAAACTTTTAAATTCCTTCAAATTCATCTTTCATTTCCTTTTTTCTTTCTTTCAATATCGTTAAAATGTATTTTTTTTAATAAACTCATTCCATATAAATATCGATGAAATACGAAAGACGTCCCATACCTATTACATGTCATTCTGACAAACGTCACAGGTATCAAGCTATATTTTACGAACTATAGTTATAGTTATTTTGTTTAGATGTGAAACAAAATAACTACAACGCGATTGTTCCTACTTAGGAACAATCGCGATTAGTTACCTGCGCAGTTTAGTGTAATCCTTTTAAGTTTTTCGTCAAATGCTCTTTGCCTTTTGTTACAATATGAATGCTATGTGAATCCTTTATGAACAGTTTTGGGGTAATCTTTTAGCTCATATTTTTTGTATTATTATTTTGCTGAAATACTCGTTATTTGATTATTATTGAAGCGGCGGTAGCCGAATGGCTAAGGTCTCACAATTATACTACCGACATGAATCCACTCCTAACATCTTGACACACCTTTGAGTTTAGCTGGAGGGGTTAACAAGATTGCTAGTAAAGTGGGACTCAATACCACATTGCAAGTTATCTTTTTAAAAAAAATAAGACTTTTTGTACAAATAATGTACAGAGGCAGACTTAACTCTACCATTCAACCTTTGGGTTATGTACAGATTGTCAAATACATAATTTTCCTTAGGCATATTTATTTGAGAAAATGTAGTTTGAGGTAATCCTCATAATACATTGCAAGGCAAGCCATTTTTAACCCTTGACACAAAAGAGGAGTGTATTTCTCTAACTCTCCCTGTGTGTGTTTCTGTATGTCTGTCTATTGCATGGCAGCTCCTAAACATTCCGGGTGAACATTGTTTTTTTTTAATTAGGTATAAGTCAATTTCCTTGCGGTGGGGTGGTACTTGAATAATTTTCTTATAATACGTTTCAATTATTTTAAAGATAATCAACGCGTGTATTTTAAAAGAGGTTAAAGCATCGTGAGGTTCAAATCCTACCCATTATAATACTGACGTGAACTCACTCCTAATACAAGTCCTGTTCACTGTTATCGTGATATTTTCCCAGTTTTACATTCGACAGTTCGTTGATTAACTGACCTAATTATTTGTGAAATATTTTGGTTGTTTGGCTATGCAGAAGATTGGAATGGCGGGAGTGGTTGTGTAGTTTTAGTAGTTTGAGGATTTATTTTCGTAATTCTTTTCTTAACAGTAGGAAAGGAGGCGCAGTATAGTCAGTCAGTGAGTCAGTAATAATATATACGTAATATTGTTTCTTAAAAGGCGACGGCAATTCAGTCCTTGGCGTTACCTACTCGTGCAATTTATTGAGTTGTGAGTGATAATTTTGTATATAATCTCTAGGTACTTATATCGGTAGGTGTGGCTCGGTTGATGCGACAATAGTCAGAGTATGAGAATGTAAGGCGCTGTTTCTGAGGTCTGCGACAGACGCGCGGTCGACTTCTGAAGCCACACTCCAGATTTGCGGAATTGACACGGAATTGTAATTTTCCGCGGGCGGCACCGAGCTCATACAATGGTAAAAGATTACTATAACTATATACTATGTAGCAAGCTAATAATGGTGATGCTACGTTATTACAGAGTAACTTTTTAAAGAAATTGTTAAAGCAAAAACAGCCAGTTATAAAAACTAACAAATATAAAAACTAATCAGGATCCGGGTGTTAGTCGGCTAATACAAAATTTAACTGAGAATAATAGAAGTATTATGTTTATGAGCCTCATAAAACAAATTCGCATTTTTTTTGAGTTGGTACATCTGTGTAATTAGAACAATATAGCTAATCCTAACTTTGTTACCTGCTGTGAAACTTTGCCTGATAACTCGAAGCTTATTCGTGGAACGTTGCGCTTTATTGTTTTGATTGTTTTCTAATCCGTTATAGTTGTAGTAAATCGTTTGTTTGATATTTTAGTTGAAATTGTCCACATTTCATAGAAGCGTTCTTTCTAATGCTTACGTTGGAAGTAATAATAAAATTGAATTTACGAATACGTGATGTGTCGCTAGAATTGTTATATGAAACCTTATTTATGTATCTAGCCTATGTTATTGGCATATAGATTTAGTCAGTAGGGACAGCTAATCTAATATGAAACTGTTGACTTATTTACAGGTAGAACAGACTTTTGGATTTTAGCGCCTCCATTTGTGTGTCTCAAAGGCAAAGATTCTGTCATGTTAAGAAAAACCATAGGTATACCTACGAGTATTGGATTATTTTCATCAATACAATGTAATGTAGAAAGCTAAACTAGATTAAAATCTGCGATCCTAAATCACGATACAGATTGTTAGTCTTATGACCATTGTCACGATTTTTTTGGAAATAATGATAGGTAGTGAAAAAATCGTAAATGGAGTTCCCATTCAAAATCGGATACTATTTCTTAATATAAAAAGCCCTGATTCATTAAATTTCTAATGCCCATTAGAAATTATTTCTTAAAATAAAAAGCTCTGATTTATTGAATTTCTAATGCTCATTATAAATGTATTAGAGAAGTAAACATTTCGTACAAATTCCTTTGAGAATTATTATTAACATAATATTATACACAATTATAATCTCTACATCACCCAAAGGTTGACTGGTAGAAAATATTTTTAGCATTAAGCCCCTCTCTGTAGGTACATTATTTGTGCATGAAGTCTCTAAATAAATAATAAAATAAAAAAATATGAGCTAAAAGATTAGCCCAAAATTGTTCATAAAGGATTCACGTAGCATTCATATTGTAACAAAAGACAAAGGGCATTTGTCAAACTGCGCAGGTAACTAATCGCGATTATTTCTAAGTAGAAACAATCGCTAACAATGTAGGTATTTTGTTTCACATCTACTTAGATGTGAAACAAAATACCTACAATTAGGTTCGTTCTTACAAGGTTAACAAAACTTTTTATGTCCTCCGACCATCCAACTAAAAATCAAAGTTACCGACATAGCTTGTTGGTTAACCACGCTGAAATGGAAAAAGACTGGGCATATCGCCGAAGGATTCATGATTCTGGACCCAACGAACCCTAGTGCCGATAGGCCTACTCTCTTTCTCTGAAACGAAATTCATCAGTTTTCAATTTTATAAATTTACGGGAACTATAGGACTATTTTAAGTAATTTTTGGATAAGCACAAGAAGTTCGAACCCATAGACGATTTTCGGGAACGAGTAGATTGAATTGATGTTGCTGACTCTGTATATCACCAACTTAGTTTTGATCAAAACTTCATTTTCATGGTATTAGAGTAGGCCTCCGGCTATGCTATTCCCAAAAAACAAAATTTCTAGGCTTTACGCCACGTCGAGTCGTCGTCGACACAGCTTTGGTAACGACGTTCCTCCCAGCGCTGTCAAAAATCGAATTCCCAAGTAGCCATGTGCTCGACGACGATCGCCCTTCCGTCGCTGTTTCGTAGACGAGTTAGGGATTGACACATTTTTTTTCACAACATAATCTATTAATCTCGATTATGAGTTTTAAAGGTTTTAAAAATATATTTAAAGTCTACAATTACTTATTTCTAAATACCTATAAAGTAAAATTGTAAACTTATTATCAATAAATTTAATAAAAAAAAATATTTAAATATTTATTTTCAAAGGCTAATTCCTCTTTACTCGTATTAACTAGTGAAAAGAAAAAACTGAATGTCACTATTTGACAATAAAATTAAATAATGTTATAGATAACACTGAAGGGCGAGTATTGTAATAAGATTTATCTTATTTGTTTCATTCCTTGTGTTTGTTTCAATAACAAATATTGTATGTATCACGATCGTCAAGAAGTTCTCTTCAGAAAGGTTCTGTCTAATCTGCACTACAAATCACAGAAGCCAATTTTATAGGGATGAGCTCAAATACCTATTGCAAGCTGTTGAGAACAGGAACTGCTTATCACAACAAACAAGTGTAATAGTGACTGTGTTAAGCGAAAGACTGCTGAATATAGGATCGCCACAACGACCGGACAAGATAAAACAACTTAATTAAATATGAATTATAATTAATATTTTATATGCAATTGTGTTTATATTTCCATGACATGGATATATGTATGTATAAATGAAAATCTTTATTTGAACTGTGAATTCAGGGTTTGAATATTTGATTTTTTAGGGTACCTACAACGTAGTAGCAATGTGTTGTGAAAATTGCGGCAAACTGACATATCGTTATTTTTACAGCTCCGCATTTAGGTGAAGTGTAATATATATTTATGGATTAAGTGATAGCTGTAGGTACAGAATGTGCGAGCCATTACCAATTTAAACGATCGGAGGAAAGAAAAAATAACAGTAGCAATATTCATATACAACAAGTAGGTTACATAAAAGCAAAACATTAAATCAACTCATTATGTGTGTTTACATATACCTAGTCACCTTGTTCCTAATCATTACATCACTATCACTATCACTTCACTATCACTACATAGTATAAATCAAAATCGCTTCTCGCTGTCTGTCCCTATGTATGCTTATATCTTTGCAACTAAGTAACGGATTTTGATGCAATGTCTTTTAATAGATAGAGGAAAAGAGGAAGATTTATATGTATGAAACATGCATAATATAGTAAAGAAACACTGATAATTTTAGAGGTTTCTAAACATACACATAAAATATATAAACATAAACACTTTTCGGGTTTACATTTATTTATTTATTTTTAACAACATTTACAATACCATTACAGGATTCCCAATGCGGTATCATAAGCTACATAGATTAAGTAGGTACATAATAATTATATCTAATTAAATATGTATATTTATATTTGACTTAATACACATTCGAGCAATTTCTGTGAATTTCAGCAGGTTACAGTGATAAATATCTACGTGGTTAGCAATTAAATTAATCAGTCGTATGGCTCGCGACAATGGGGCATATTGCAGCAAATTAGTTCTCGTGCAACTGGGGCGCTAAGCGTAAGAGGTCGTCGGCGCGCACCTACATAATTATCTGGGGCGCACAGCTTCAGTTCCGCGAGCACGGCCGGGTGATGCCGCTGTCCGATAAGCACCCGCCATACGTAGCTCGCTAGCGATACGTCGCGCCGTAGGCTCAACCGCGTGTATCTTACCATACCGAGGACAAACAATCTTGGGTACATCAGTGGGTACATAGGGTATACTCCGTATTGTTTCAAATATAAGAATCTAGTCAATTTCTTCTGATTTTTTTCTACCATGAAGCTATATTTAGCCTCATGAGGATTCCAAATAATGGCTGACGACTCGAGATGACTTCGAACTAGTGCATTATATAACATTTTAATTACTAATATGTTATTAAAATCCTTACAATTTCTTAAAATAAAACCTAAATTTCGAAAAGATTTGCCGCATATATCAATAATATGTTTACGAAATGTAAGTTCCGGTACCATTTTCACGCCTAAGTCCCGAGTATTATTAAAACGAGGAACCAAAGCAGCTTCTATTTTATAAAGATAATGCAGTGGAGCTCTAACACTACTATAACTCATTACTCCACACTTCGTAACGTTAAAATGTAGTTTATTAGTGTTGCTCCACTGCACCACCCGGTCAATGTCATCCTGCAACCGTGTCGTATCTGACGCTTCCTTTATTGAGATATATAACTTAAGGTCATCTGCAAAGAGTAGACACTCGGCATGTTTGACGACGGCTGGCAGGTCATTGATCATGAGATTAAATTCTAGGGGGCCCAAATTTGACCCCTGACTAATGCCTGAAAAAGTAAAATATGGTCGCGATTGGTAACCCGCATAACCCTGGATAAACCCTACAAGATAGATCAAAATAATAAACTATAGAACACCTTAGAAAGCTCTCCAAAAAAGTCCGCGATGGTATAATATGTCTATTTCATAAGGATAACCCACAATAACATTTTTTTACTTTTTTTTTTACGAGAAATAGGTAATGACTTTAGACAATACAGCATTAATCCTTATTATAGATCAATATGGCTCTTTACAGGTAATTTAAATATTTTCGAAAATATTACAGATTTAAGATGCAGGGACATAGCGGTTGCGGCGGCACCGACCAGGGGGCCGGAGGCGCGTGCCTATAGCGCATAAAGCACTTTATAATTAGCAGCGATCGCACGCGTTTATTGAAGGAAAATAACAATCTATACTAATATTATAAAGAGGAAAGATTATTTTGTATATAATGAAAAAACTCAAAAACTAATGGACCGATTTCAAAAATTCTTTCACAAAGCTGCATTATCGCGAAGTAACATAGACTATTTTTTTTATCCTTATGAAAACTGCGTTTATGTGGATAATGTTTAGTGGAGAAAAGTCCGTGGCGAAGCCGGAGCGGGCCGCTAATCTATCTATATAATTAAAAATCATGCAAGAGCATGTCGGACCTGGCTAAGTGTAGGGTTCCACAGCCTAGCACAATTGCATCAGCAGAAGAGTGTATGTTCATGGCAGTTACACCCTTTTGTTGAGAAACGGCAGTTTTTTGTCAATAACTCAATGACGGTATATCCGATGTTATGCCAAATAATTTTAGTTTAAAGTATTTATTAAAGTAGCGCTATCTTTGTAATTTATTTCATATTTTTTGGTTATACGGTGACATTATTTTATAGTATATAAACAAAGAAACATTGTAAAACATTGGCAATTTGAAAAGGGGATTTATTTCCAGTAGTTGCGTGGAAGAAGTTCCACGGCGGAACTAGTGGGATTTTAACCAATAGTTCCATTAACTGAACTTATGGGAAATCTGAATCGCATTAGTTCCGTTATTAACTACTAACTAAATTTTCCCTGTTTGTGCAACCTTTTTCATTGCTGCTCCACAGCAGCACGTAGTCGTAGCGTGATGTTATATAGCCTATAGCCCTTCTCGATATATCAAACGATAAAATATTTTTTCAATTCGAATCCATAGTTCCTGAGATACGATAATCTCAAGAATTACTGGTACGATGTGAAAAATTCAAACGAACAAATAAACAAACAAACTCTTTAGTTTTATAATATTAAAATAGATGTCTAAAACCTTTCCAAAATTTTTATCGGACTGACCCACTATGCGGCGTTGCCACGATGACAAAAAACAATTACGAGTATGTGTTCCGCTGTCAAACTAGCGCTCAAGGAGGCTCAAGGCTGGACGGGAGGACGCAGAACTACTCGACGTCGAGCTTGTTGTCATTTTTTACAGGTTTGTGTATTCTGAAAAAAAAATACAGCGTCGAGCTAGCTTACAGCCTAGCCTACAGCCTAGATTTTGACTGTCAAAATCAAAAGCTATATATTTAGCGCGGACCCGCTGTCAGTATAAGGAAATTACAATTACTGAAGATATTGTGCCTAAATTATAAGTACATAATGGCAATAGCGAAGCCGAAAAACGAATGAAATGTATTTGTTATTCATCATTATAAATTTGGGATAATATATTTTTTTTTATTAATAAGACGACTACGAGCAGTACAAGTCACGGACATAAAGTACACCCAGACTCGGAAAGGGTCAAGAGGTCGTGGGAATCGAACCCACGACCTCTTGCAGTTGGACTCACTGCCGCCGCGCCACAGAGGCAGTATTAATCCTGTACCTAACTAGCAAAATAATTATTTGTTTTGCGTGTCAATCACTACTGGTTATAAAAGTAACATAATGGTATACTAAAAGATTTAGGTTGTGGTGACCAATCTCAGCATACAACTAGCCAACTACGCAAAAAACACAAAAGTGTCTGTACAAGCTGTATCTGCACATCTGGGTCTTGCACTCTCTATGCCTTCAATCTCTTTGTTTGATGAAGTGGAAATCCGACACGTCTGAAGTGAGATAAATATGACCCTTTTACTTTTGAATCATGTGACCAAAAAATATTAAAAAAAAAATCACAAAAGTAGCGCTTAACAAATACTATAAACTTATTTCGGACATGATCGGATATACCGTCAGTGAGTTATAGCCGAAAAACTGCTTTTCTTCTCTTTTTTGATGCAATTAATAATAATAATAATAATAATAATTTTATTGAAATAAAACAACCTTTAACATTTTGCTTACAAACTAGATACATTTGTAGTATTGATGGTTAAGGTTACACGGATAAAATAAACTCTAACCTCCAAACTAGGTATTCCTGTGACTTGGAAGTTAGTGTTCTGCCGTCGCTGTGCTATTGGTACGTATTTGACATAGTAGTATTTGGTTCTACGTTTAACAATTTCAGTTAAGGTTGAAAAACAAAGTAAAAATAAAAGTTAAAAGTAAAAATAAAAGTTATGGGGAATTGTGTATATGTGTGTGAGTGAGTATGCGTGTGTGCGCGTTTGTTTGAGAGTGTGTGTGTGTGTACGGGCGTGTGTGTGTGTGAGTGTGTTAGGGTGTGTGTATGTGATTGTTTGGACCATGGTAAGCGTTATTGTTGGACCTGTAAAAGGTCCTCTGTTTGCAGATAATTTAAATTTTGTAACCATTTTTCCAATGCGCTTTTGGTCTTGTAATAGGTTAATGAAGTTATGGGCAAGTGTTTACAGATTTTCTTGTAGATAAGAGAGCTGAGGATGTAAAATTGGCGTCCGGCGAATGCTGTTCTATGTTTTTCAGCTTGACATATAATTCGTGCTTTGCGTTTAGTGTTATCTGGTGGAGGGATTTGGCTGTGTTTTCTGAGTGTGGCACGGAGTACAAATAATTGTCGAACAGTCAACACCTTACACTCAGCATAGAGTTGTGCAGTCGGAAATCGAAATGGTCTATTAAGCATCACCTTGAGCACCGCTCTCTGGGCACGCTCCACTTCAATGAGCCTGGTTTTCGCCACTCCTCCCCACACCGATATACAATATGCGATAACTGATTGACACAGCGCTAGGTAAACCATTTTCAAGGTGATTCCGTCGGCACAGTGTCTAAGGGATTTAAAAATGTAAATTAGTCTTCTGATTCGCGCGGTTGTGTTATTGATTTGGTTGTCCCATTTCAAGGAGCTGTCAATCACTACTCCTAGGTACCGGGTATTATCGACCCGGACAAGTGTATCACAGAGGCATGATGTTATGTCAGCACACGCATGTACCTTAATTGTAAAGTCTGATGTGGCTTTGTTTCTATGGTTCATGAAGAAGGGAATGAAATTAGTTTTTGACACATTTAGGGTTAACAGATTGAGGCGGAGCCAGAGAGCAATCGCGCTCAAGGATTCCTCAGCTATGGTTTTTGCTTCACTCCATGAATTACTGTGGATAATTATAGCAGTGTCATCAGCATAGGTGAAGATACTAGCTTTCCTTAGAGGCAGCAGACAAAGATCGTTAATATAAATTAAGAAAAGCGTTGGTCCAATGACGCTGCCCTGCGGCACTCCATATGTGACTGTTGCTTCGTCACTTACATGAGAATCTATCTTAACGATCATTGTTCTGTTCAGAAGATAGTTCCTGAAGAGTTCGAGGGGTTTGCCACGAATGCCGATAGACTCCAATTTATTTAGGAGGATAGGGACAGAGACTGTATCAAATGCCTTTTTTAGATCTAGGAAGATACCTAGGCATTTCTGCTGTGCATCCAGTTTTCTAGCTATATGTTGAGTTAAATCAATAACAGCACCTTCAGTCGAAACGCCCTTCCTGAATCCATACTGATTTTGAGCAATTATATTGAATCTATCAAGGTAGTTCACTAGTCTACTGTTAATTATTTTTTCCATGACTTTAGATAGGGCTGTAAGAACTGAAATTGGTCTATAATTGTTGATACAGTCTCTGTCGCCACCCTTATGAATAGGATGGATTAGTGCTTTCTTAAATGGTTCCGGGAAAACACCTTCATTAATGGATAAGTTAATAATGTGAGTTATTATAGGAACAAGAGTATTTTTACAATTTTTGAGGAGTATGGATGGTATTCCGTCCCAGCCCACTGCACAGTCCTGCCTAAGATTCAGAATGGTGGACTCAACCTCCGATTCATCTACTGGCAGGATTACGAAAGAGTTAGAGAAGTTGGATCGTGTGGGGGGGGGTTGTAAAGTTGTGGGTGGGATTTTAGAGGCTAAGTCCTCACCAATTGTGGCAAAATAATTGCATATGCTATTAATTGCCAGCTTCGGATCAGGTTTCTTATTTAGTAATTCTGCAGGAGGCGCACACATCTTTTTAGTGTTCGTGATGTCCTTAATTTTGTTCCAAAGTGCCTTAGGATTGTGTCTAGCTTTGTCTAGGTCCTGCTTGTCATGTTCTGTTTTAAGTTTTCTGAGTATGTCGTTGCAATAGTTTCGATAGCGTTTATATATAATTTGTGTTATTGGGTTATTAGGTGACTTACGGGCTTCCTGGTGTAGTTTATCACGGTGGCGAATGCATCTTAGCAAACCGGGGGTAATCCACTGTTTTAGGTTTCGTTTTCGTTTAGGAACTTGTATGAGTTTTGTGTTTGTGGTAAGAATGTTTTTTATTGCGGCTATAATAGAGTTAGAGGCTTTATTGGGGTCTTCAGATGTTAAAATTTCAGTAAAGTCAAAATGTTCTATATCTAATTTAATTCCAGCATAGTCTATAATAGGGATTCTGATAGCAGGTACTATTCGTTTACCAGGTATTGTTGCGTTCATCTCAACAAGCAGTGGGAGATGGTCAGTGATGTGTGAGTCCATGACAAGTACAGTCGATTTATTTTTAGTTTTTAAAATAACATGATCAATACAGGAGTCAATTCTAGTTGGTAGGGAATGAGCAGGCAATAGGCCATGAGTAGCGTTAAGTGTCAAATAACTAGCAGAGTGAACATTTGGGTGAGCGGAAGATATGTCTATGTTAGTATCACCTATAAGACAAATATTTTTGTATTCATCAACGGTTTTTATCACATGGTCTAAACTATTCAAAAAACACTCGAGAGCTTGGTTGGAATTATTAGACGGAGATCGGTAAACGGCTATAATTGCTAAATCATTGTTAATTTTGCAAGTAAGGCAGCTACCGTGCAGGAAAGCAGGTTCCTCCACCGTATATTGAATATGATTTTTAATATATATTACTACACCATCATTTTGATTTTTCAATTGCTTTGTACAGTGCGAGTTGTAGCCATCTAACACTGGAACGATTCCTGTTGTCTTATTTAACCAACACTCTGTTAGAGCAATAACGTCACATTCAATCTTCATTCTAGAGAGTAGTGTAAGTAGTTCGTTGAAATTCCTTCTAATGCTACGTATGTTGACGTGAAGAATAGTAGTTGACCCATGAGATTTGTTAAGAAGTTTACCACATTGTTCTGGAGTACAAGAATAAGCCTTCGCTACCTCTATATTGTCCAGATCATTGGCAATAATATTAATTAAATTAGCCATTTGTAGAGTAATGAATACCAGTAGTTGTAAGCTACAAGCGATAACAAAATAAATGCATTATTACAACCCTGTGGAATATTAGTAATTGTATGGTTAAGGAAGGATTCTATGGTATATGTGAGTGTGATTTTGTGTAATTTAGTTTTATGATATATAAATGGTGAGATGTGAGTATTTGTGTGATGGACGTATGTTTGCGAATGTTGTTTAATAGGTGTACATAATTTACGATTGTAAGTCGTTTCAGTATATGTTCGTTGTTGTTTAGTGTTGTATGTTTTTATTATATTTTGGTGCGAAGAATTGAAAAATAGATGAGTTTGCCTTGTAGTGTCAGTAATTTCCCCTAATACGGTAAAATAAAAATATAATTTATGATATGATATGATATACAATATAAGAATTAAATCTAGGTAGTTATGACAGTTAGAGGATTGACAGTATATATTACCAGGCTGTATCGACTTGAGTAGTTGTCATTTGTTATCTTGAAGTTCTTGTAAAGTCGTTTCCGACCTGATAAGTATTTGTTTGTCCCCTGGTTGCTTGCGAAGGAAAATGTTGCCGTTAGATGCCCAACAGAACTTGTAGTCTTGCTGTTTCGCGAACTGTCTTGTTAAGTAAAATAGTTTCCTCGCAGACATAAGTAGGAACTCGTCCACAAACACCGGTTGTTTTGGTCCTGTAAGTCCGATTAGGTTTGTGTTAAGCTTATTTTCCTTACTTGGTTGTTTGTTATTGAATCTGCGTATGCGGGAGACTAGGTCTGTTTTGCTCTGCACACTCGCGAGTTCAGCCACGATCGCCCTGGTGGGCGAGTTGCTGTTGCCTGGGACACGATAGATGTCTCGAATTATTGTTGACGGAAGCGGCAGGTCAACGATATTTCCGATGTTCGCTATAATTTTTGTTAGATCAGCAGAAGTCTCATTAGGCTGTAGAGGTACATTACGAACTTCAATCGTAGATGATCGGGATTTATAATGCAGGTCTCGTACAGTTTTTTCCAGGGCTTCCGAGTATTTCTTGTACTCCCGACATTCTAACTGCAATGATCTCACTTGGTTCTTCGTATCGTCATATAATTCACTGATAGTGATGACGGATTTTTCTATATCCTTATTTGATTTTTGAATATTCATGAATTGCTGCTTCAGCTCTGTTACGTCTGAGACTAATTTGCCAACTAATGACGTCTGTTCTGCCAACATCCTCGCAAAAGTGTCATCATGATCACGCTTCCATTCAGTCAGCATTTGTTTGATTTCCGCTTTGAAATCCTCCAACTGGTCTGAGGGAGGAACGTCAGTTCTAAGGCGTTTATTGCGTGTAGTTATGTTGTAAAATTCCGGGTCCATTGTAGCTTGCGCTATGTTTGGAACTGACTGCGATTGATCCATTGCCGATGTAGCAGATGGACTAAGGGTTTTTTTCGGCGAGCGCTGTACAAGCGCCATAATGTTGACGAACAAATATAAGGATTCTAGGTGTAACACTGGTGACTCGTTCCGTAGCCGATAGCGCGGGGCGCCGCGTAGGCGCAGCGCGTAGCAGGTGATGTATCTGCGCTCGTAGCGGAATAACGTCGCGCGTCGTAGCCGATACCGCTTCTTATGAGTTCGTCTATTTGGATGTGAAGCGCACTCCGTCACGATGGATGAGTGGGGGAGAGCACTGCGTCCCACGCCGGTGTCCGGCGGATCGAATCCCACCAATCACCAAAAAGTGTCACTTCAACAATTCACGCACGGAGCTCGGAAATGTATGCGTCCCCTTCTAAACACTCCCAAAAGGCGTTAGTAGTCCGTATAAACACTTAAAGTTAGACAGAGAATCAAAAATTTCACTATCAACCAATCAGGCACGAGCCAGGATAATGAACCGGGTACGCGACCACTCTCGACCACAGCTAATAGCAGAATCAAAATTATTTAAGACTGCGGAACCTTGGCTAAAGGCTTGCTCTTGCCCCGTTTTTTTTTATTAAATTGTCTATCCTTTAGTAAGTAGGAAATCAAGGAAAATGGTACTTTACGAGGAAATGCATTTTATCAATAATTATTTCTCATTTCTGTGGTTTTGTTGTGAGGAGATTAAATAAACGTTATGCTCTTTAAAAAATCTACCATTTTGGAGTCAAAGTTATGTAGAAATTTAATGTATTAACTTATAGAAATTTACTAGTTGATATTTTCCCTTCGGACCCACGATACCCCTGGCGATACCCCTGGTGGTATCGTGGGTCTTTTAAAATCAAACGATACCCCCAACTAATAGTGTTGTGTGACATTAATTAATAATAGCTTTGTCATCTAGTAAATTTTATATTTACAAAATACAAAAAGAATTATCAAATTGTAGTTTTATTATTCTTCCAGTTAAATTTCCTTTATACAATATTTAAAGTACTGTCCTTTAAACAATATGTAAAGTATGTACGCCGTACCAATTGAAATTTCTTTATTTACAAGTTCTAATTGCACGCTGGTAATGAAATCGTCATTAATGATTTGATCCTTTCTTCTCTTTTTTGGAACCATCTCCATCGTATGAATGTGCTCCAGAACTTTGAGTAATCTCATAATTGTCACAGTATTTTTGTTGATGCGCTTATTAATTTTGGAGTGAGAAACGCCTCGAGAACGTTGGTGGTTCTGTGACGTTCGCCAAATACGCTTATCATAGTGCAATGCATAGAGGACAAACGTTGATTTTTATTCATATACCTACCTAGATAGATTAGAAACGTGATTACTGATTACATACATATTAGTCACATAGGTTTCAATTTCATTTTTGTTTTATGTAGGTAGGTAACCTATCCTAGTTGTACCTTAAAAAGGTGATATAATCATATATTCAAATGAATTTACAGCTCAAATACAGAATTCCATGTTATGAATATATAAACACAATTGCATTTTTAAAATAATTTTTAATTCATATTTCATTAAGTTGTTTTTCCAACTTGTTCGATCGTTGTGACAATCCTTGGGGGAGGCCTTTATTCAGCAGTGGACGTCTTTCAGCTAAAACGAATGAACTAAAGTTATTTTTGTGTCGCTTAACACAGCCACTATTACACATGTTTGTTGTGATAAGTAGGGTGACTACCCTATACATCTTCGTAGAAGTATTTCGTATACACTATGCTATCTATACCTATCACGATTTATTTTAAAACCTATAAAAAATGAGCGGTGTTGCGTTTTAAAATATAGGTAACTACTCTGAAAGTTGTGATCGTTTTTTCGTTGACGGTTCAAATTAGTCACATCCATACGAGCCACGACCTTAGAATTTGTGTTGCCATTACCCATGGTAATAATATATCAATTCAGTTATAGTTCTTACATAATATCAGTCACTAAACGTCCACTACTGGATACTGGTTAAGTAAGTTGACCTTATAAACGTACATTAATATTATATATATTATTGCAATATTCACAACTGTGGAAAGCACTATTAAAAAACATCCTATTTAAGCTTGACGAAGCTGTTAAATAATATGAATGAAACGGAAGTCGTAATTACATTTTAATTAATTATTATTTTCAGCTTAATGGTATAATAAAAGTTAAAATAAAATAAAAAATATTATATATATAAAATTATTTTATTATAAATATATATTTTAAAGACAACTCAAGATATAACAATTACAGATAGTATAAAATATAATTTATTATCTAATATTTATTACACAATAGATACTTGATTTTTTTTATAAATGTATCTTCATGAAATAATTACATTAACAATAAACTAAAAAAACGAATAAATTCCATGTGAACACGATGTTCCATTTAGCTTGATTACGTAGGTACCTGTAAATAAAAAACAGGAAAATCAGTTAATAGTTTTCATAAAGTATTCAATATTAAAAACTAAGATAGCAAAGAAATGCAATAAATATTAAATGAAAACCGACGATAAAGTAAATGTAACTTGATCATTGAAGCAATTTGGATGTTCGTTAGAATTGAAATGGTTACAAATATACAAAACGGTAACAACTATCACTTATAATTACAAATTCCTCTTGATCTTGTTGCTCCACGTTGTCTGGACTAACCCCCAAACGTTCACTTAGCATGTCAACTGTAACAAAAAACACCGTAATTAATAAAACGTTCAATAATGTCCAAGTATTCTCTAAAATTTAAAAAAAAAAACTTAGAAATTATGTAGGTACCTGTAAATAAAAAAACAGGAGAATCAGTTAATAGTTTTCGTAAAGTATTCAATAATAAAACTAAGATAACAAAAAAAATGCAATAAATATTAAATGAAAACCCTCCTGATTCATTTTTGGAAACTATCAATGGCAATGTCCAAACATTGGGTTTATGTTTCCATCCAATCACCTGTCCAGGATGCCAGTACTTCCTGTAAAAAAAATGACAATTAATTAATAAAATCTAAAGCCCAAGAAAAATTTTAAAAATATTTAGTATCAACCTATATACAGTTTATCAACCTATATACACATTCACTTATCTGTAATATCCGGAGTTTGACATTCTACTATCGTGCTCTGTGTCATATTCTCGGCCCAATGAATGGCCCGGATGTTTTTCATTTGGCAGGGGCTTTTGTGTTTCTTTAACTGTGAACACAACAAAACAAATCTTTAAATGCCGTAAATATATACTTACATTATACATAAATCATACTTTTACCCTATTTATTCCCTGTATCTGTAAATAAAATGGCATTCATGAAATATTTTGAATAAATAAAAAAATAAAAACGATGGTCGATAACATTTAAAAAGTCTCTCACCTAATTAGGGACGTCATTTTAGTTGAAGTCGGGGAACTCTTTTTGTATGATATTCCACACTATATCCATTTCCGTATCAGCTGTAAGAAATATAAAAACAACATGGTTAATATGCACTCGAAGAATAGGATACTCATTGCAAAGTACATAACAATCATATTAAACTCACTCATGTCTGCCAAAGTCAACTCCACATCAGTATCTGTAGAAACGCTCTGTGTGGACCCAACTCCTGAGTCAGTAGATGTTGTCGGCTTCGTCTTGATAAAAAAAAAATAAGAATTTATGCACAAATAATGTACATTCTCTACCATTCAACCTTTGTGTTATGTACAGATTGTCAAATACATTATTTCATGTTGACGATTTGTCGATGTAAGTATTTAACGTTTTTTTCGCCTGTGTCATAAAACAAGGCAGCTATATACACTTGTCTTAATTTAATACCTAAATATATGTAAGTTACAATAAAAAGTAAATGTTGTAACTTGATCATTGAAGCAATTTGGATATTTGTTAGAATATAAATGGTTACAAATATACAGAACGGTAACAACTATCACTTATACTTACAAATTCCTCTTGTGCTGGTTGCTCCACGTTGTTTGGACTAACCCCCAAACGCTCACTTAGCATGTCAACTGTAACAAAAATACCCTAATTAATAAAACGTTCATTAATGTCCAATTATTCTCTAAAATTGAAAAAAACATAGAAAATTATACTTACTTTGAGATTCCAAGTTGCTATTAATTCTCAATAAGGCCTCTATCGGTTGTTCCGATGATCTTGTGCGGATGTGCGAGATGGCTGCAGCCAGTACATTCACATTAGAGCTCTGTAACAAACACAATTGTTAGTAAGCTTCACATTATATCTTACACTATAATAAGCACTATGCGCATTACGTAGACTTACATTACTATCACAGCCCACGGCAGTGGAAAGTTCAGCCATAGCTTCTGCCGCTTCGTTGCGGCGCTCTCTCTCGTAAAGCGCATTACGCGCTCGTCTTTGCTCCTGTATACAATATATACATGTACATAAGTATCAAACATAGTATACAAATGTAAGTATTTAGTAAAAGCGAAATGAATAAACACTAACGAGTGAGAGAGGCACACGATTCCTCCCTGCTGGTCGGCCTCGACGTCTGTCTGGCACATCGCTTGCCTTCTGTTTCTGAAATAAAAGAAATACCTACTTAAGTACATAATGTCAGAAAAAAAATAAAAATATAAAGAGAAAGTAAAAGTACCTTGGAGTTCACCATTTTATATATATATATATTATAACTCGAGTTCCGCGGACAGCGATTCTGTAACTAGGAGCTCAGAAGTAATAATGATGAAAGTTTACCCTTATTTCGAGTTTATATACTCTGCTTACCTGCGCATGGCCACGGGCAGGGATACTCTAAATGGGGCGGAGCTTATCTTACATAATGGTACTCTATTGGTCTCTGGTACACATTAATATGCTGGTAGCAAGTCTTCATTTCAGTAATTTTGCGTATTACTTTATTTAAATGTAATTATTTAACATCTACTTAAATGTATCAAAACATTTTTGATTGATTTTATTTAATATATATTATGCCATGCATAGAGTATGTAGCGAGACTGCTCAATGATGCTACGCCGTAATACGCGCTACGGCTTCCGTCCGTATCATGCAATTTATTGGACCTAGTTGTAAGCTTAATGTTTTAGAAAGAAATGAGTCTCTAAGAAAGAAAGGAAAAACAATGTTAAAATAAAAAAAATGCTTACCAATTCATGCAAAATACATTTTCAGTTGAAATATGTATATAGGTATGTAATACGTAGGTTTATAAATAAATATAATAAGCAAAGTAATATTACCGTGTCATATAAAAAATAAACAAATATTACCTTCTAGATATCGCCTGCGTCGCTTTTTTCCCGGGACAAACATGAGGAGATCATATCAAATTGCACATAAATCACTTTAGCAGTTTAAGCGTAAAAATATCACAGAAAGACATTTAAAATATAAGTTTGGATATTCTTGACTACGGCATTACAGGGGAACGAGAGAAACGACTACAGGGGATGTGAGTTGTGCGGGTGAATTTGATTAATCAGTCATCAATCAATCAATAATAAACTTGACAAAATGAAGACAAATTCTCTCCTTATTGACGTCACGACACCCGGTCTCAGCAACAATTTTTCGGTCATCGGCACTAGGACTCTTTTTCCATTTCAGCGTGGTTGTAATCCTTTTAAGTTTTTCGTCAAATGCTCTTTGCCTTTTGTTACAATATGAATGCTATGTGAATCCTTTATGAACAGTTTTGGGGTAATCTTTTAGCTCATATTTTTTGTATTATTATTTTGCTGAAATACTCGTTATTTGATTATTATTGAAGCGGCGGTAGCCGAATGGCTAAGGTCTCACAATTATACTACCGACATGAATCCACTCCTAACATCTTGACACACCTTTGAGTTTAGCTGGAGGGGTTAACAAGATTGCTAGTAAAGTGGGACTCAATACCACATTGCAAGTTATCTTTTTAAAAAAAATAAGACTTTTTGTACAAATAATGTACAGAGGCAGACTTAACTCTACCATTCAACCTTTGGGTTATGTACAGATTGTCAAATACATAATTTTCCTTAGGCATATTTATTTGAGAAAATGTAGTTTGAGGTAATCCTCATAATACATTGCAAGGCAAGCCATTTTTAACCCTTGACACAAAAGAGGAGTGTATTTCTCTAACTCTCCCTGTGTGTGTTTCTGTATGTCTGTCTATTGCATGGCAGCTCCTAAATATTCCGGGTGAACATTGTTTTTTTTTAATTAGATATAAGTCAATTTCCTTGCGGTGGGGTGGTACTTGAATAATTTTCTTATAATACGTTTCAATTATTTTAAAGATAATCAACGCGTGTATTTTAAAAGAGGTTAAGCATCGTGAGGTTCAAATCCTACCCATTATAATACTGACGTGAACTCACTCCTAATACAAGTCCTGTTCACTGTTATCGTGATATTTTCCCAGTTTTACATTCGACAGTTCGTTGATTAACTGACCTAATTATTTGTGAAATATTTTGGTTGTTTGGCTACGCAGAAGATTGGAATGGCGGGAGTGGTTGTGTAGTTTTAGTAGTTTGAGGATTTATTTTCGCAATTCTTTTCTTAACAGTAGGAAAGGAGGCGCAGTATAGTCAGTCAGTGAGTCAGTAATAATATATACGTAATATTGTTTCTTAAAAGGTGACGGCAATTCAGTCCTTGGCGTTACCTACTCGTGCAATTTATTGAGTTGTGAGTGATAATTTTGTATATAATCTCTAGGTACTTATATCGGTAGGTGTGGCTCGGTTGATGCGACAATAGTCAGAGTATGAGAATGTAAGGCGCTGTTTCTGAGGTCTGCGACAGACGCGCGGTCGACTTCTGAAGCCACACTCCAGATTTGCTGAATTGACACGGAATTGTAATTTTCCGCGGGCGGCACCGAGCTCATACAATGGTAAAAGATTACTATAACTATATACTATGTAGCAAGCTAATAATGGTGATGCTACGTTATTACAGAGTAACTTTTTAAAGAAATTGTTAAAGCAAAAACAGCCAGTTATAAAAACTAACAAATATAAAAACTAATCAGGATCCGGGTGTTAGTCGGCTAATACAAAATTTAACTGAGAATAATAGAAGTATTATGTTTATGAGCCTCATAAAACAAATTCGCATTTTTTTTGAGTTGGTACATCTGTGTAATTAGAACAATATAGCTAATCCTAACTTTGTTACCTGCTGTGAAACTTTGCCTGATAACTCGAAGCCTATTCGTGGAACGTTGCGCTTTATTGTTTTGATTGTTTTCTAATCCGTTATAGTTGTAGTAAATCGTTTGTTTCATATTTTAGTTCAAATTGTCCACATTTCATAGAAGCGTTCTTTGTAATGCTTACGTTGGAAGTAATAATAAAATTGAATTTACGAATACGTGATGTGTCGCTAGAATTGTTATATGAAACCTTATTTATGTATCTAGCCTATGTTATTGGCATATAGATTTAGACAATAGGGACAGCTAATCTAATATGAAACTGTTGACTTATTTACAGGTAGAACAGATGCCGGACTTTTGGATTTTAGCGCCTCCATTTGTGTGTCTCAAAGGCAAAGATTCTGTCATGTTAAGAAAAACCATAGGTATACCTACGAGTATTGGATTATTTTCATCAATACAATGTAATGTAGAAAGCTAAACTAGATTAAAATCTGCGATCCTAAATCACGATACAGATTGTTAGTCTTATGACCATTGTCACGATTTTTTTGGAAATAATGATAGGTAGGTAGTGAAAAAATCGTGAATGGAGATCCCATTCAAAATCGGATACTATTTCTTAATATAAAAAGCCCTGATTCATTAAATTTCTAATGCCCATTAGAAATTATTTCTTAAAATAAAAAGCTCTGATTTATTGAATTTCTAATGCCCATTATAAATGTATTAGAGAAGTAAACATTTCGTACCATTTCCTTTGAGAATTATTATTAACATAATATTATACACAATTATAATCTCTACATCACCCAAAGGTTGACTGGTAGAAAATGTTTTTAGCATTAAGCCCCTCTCTGTAGGTACATTATTTGTGCATGAAGTCTCTAAATAAATAATAAAATAAAAAAATATGAGCTAAAAGATTAGCCCAAAATTGTTCATAAAGGATTCACGTAGCATTCATATTGTAACAAAAGACAAAGGGCATTTGTCAAACTGCGCAGGTAACTAATCGCGATTATTTCTAAGTAGAAACAATCGCTAACAATGTAGGTATTTTGTTTCACATCTACTTAGATGTGAAACAAAATACCTACAATTAGGTTCGTTCTTACAAGGTTAACAAAACTTTTTATGTCCTCCGACCATCCAACTAAAAATCAAAGTTACCGACATAGCTTGTTGGTTAACCACGCTGAAATGGAAAAAGACTGGGCATATCGCCGAAGGATTCATGATTCTGGACCCAACGAACCCTAGTGCCGATAGGCCTACTCTCTTTCTCTGAAACGAAATTCATCAGTTTTCAATTTTATAAATTTACGGGAACTATAGGACTATTTTAAGTAATTTTTGGATAAGCACAAGAAGTTCGAACCCATAGACGATTTTCGGGAACGAGTAGATTGAATTGATGTTGCTGACTCTGTATATCACCAACTTAGTTTTGATCAAAACTTCGTTTTCATGGTATTAGAGTAGGCCTCCGGCTATGCTATTCCCAAAAAACAAAATTTCTAGGCTTTACGCCACGTCGAGTCGTCGTCGACACAGCTTTGGTAACGACGTTCCTCCCAGCGCTGTCAAAAATCGAATTCCCAAGTAGCCATGTGCTCGACGACGATCGCCCTTCCGTCGCTGTTTCGTAGACGAGTTAGGGATTGACACATTTTTTTTCACAACATAATCTATTAATCTCGATTATGAGTTTTAAAGGTTTTAAAAATATATTTAAAGTCTACAATGACTTATTTCTAAATACCTATAAAGTAAAATTGTAAACTTATTATCAATAAATTTAATAAAAAAAAACATTTAAATATTTATTTTCAAAGGCTAATTCCTCTTTACTCGTATTAACTAGTGAAAAGAAAAAACTGTATGTCACTATTTGACAATAAAATTAAATAATGTTATAGATAACACTGAAGGGCGAGTATTGTAATAAGATTTATCTTATTTGTTTCATTCCTTGCGTTTGTTTCAATAACAAATATTGTATGTATCACGATCGTCAAGAAGTTCTCTTCAGAAAGGTTCTGTCTAATCTGCACTACAAATCACAGAAGCCAATTTTATAGGGATGAGCTCAAATACCTATTGCAAGCTGTTGAGAACAGGAACTGCTTATCACAACAAACAAGTGTAATAGTGACTGTGTTAAGCGAAAGACTGCTGAATATAGGATCGCCACAACGACCGGACAAGATAAAACAACTTAATTAAATATGAATTATAATTAATATTTTATATGCAATTGTGTTTATATTTCCATGACATGGATATATGTATGTATAAATGAAAATCTTTATTTGAACTGTGAATTCAGGGTTTGAATATTTGATTTTTTAGGGTACCTACAACGTAGTAGCAATGTGTTGTGAAAATTGCGGCAAACTGACATATCGTTATTTTCACAGCTCCGCATTTAGGTAAAGTGTAATATATATTTATGGATTAAGTGATAGCTGTAGGTACAGAATGTGCGAGCCATTACCAATTTAAACGATCGGAGGAAAGAAAAAATAACAGTAGCAATATTCATATACAACAAGTAGGTTACATAAAAGCAAAACATTAAATCAACTAATTATGTGTGTTTACATATACCTAGTCACCTTGTTCCTAATCATTACATCACTATCACTATCACTTCACTATCACTACATAGTATAAATCAAAATCGCTTCTCGCTGTCTGTCCCTATGTATGCTAATATCTTTGAAACTAAGTAACGGATTTTGATGCAATGTCTTTTAATAGATAGAGGAAAAGAGGAAGATTTATATGTATAAAACATGCATAATATAGTTAAGAAACACTGATAATTTTAGAGGTTTCTAAACATACACATAAAATATATAAACATAAACACTTTTCGGGTTTACATTTATTTATTTATTTTTAACAACATTTACAATACCATTACAGGATTCCCAATGCGGTATCATAAGCTACATAGATTAAGTAGGTACATAATAATTATATCTAATTAAATATGTATATTTATATTTGACTCAATACACATTCGAGCAATTTCTGTGAATTTCAGCAGGTTACAGTGATAAATATGTACGTGGTTAGCAATTAAATTAATTAGTCGTATGGCTCGCGACAATGGGGCATATTGCAGCAAATTAGTTCTCGTGCAACTGGGGCGCTAAGCGTAAGAGGTCGTCGGCGCGCACCTACATAATTATCTGGGGCGCACAGCTTCAGTTCCGCGAGCACGGCCGGGTGATGCCGCTGTCCGATAAGCACCCGCCATACGTAGCTCGCTAGCGATACGTCGCGCCGTAGGCTCAACCGCGTGTATCTTACCATACCGAGGACAAACAATCTTGGGTACATCAGTGGGTACATAGGGTATACTCCGTATTGTTTCAAATATAAGAATCTAGTCAATTTCTTCTGATTTTTTTCTACCATGAAGCTATATTTAGCCTCATGAGGATTCCAAATAATAGCTGACGACTCGAGATGACTTCAAACTGGTGCATTATATAACATTTTAATTACTAATATGTTATTAAAATCCTTACAATTTCTTAAAATAAAACCTAAATTTCGAAAAGATTTTATGTTTACGAAATGTAAGTTCCGGTACCATTTTCACGCCTAAGTCCCGAGTATTATTAAAACGAGGAACCAAAGCAGCTTCTATTTTATAAGGATAATGCAGTGGAGCTCTAACCCTACTATAACTCATTACTCCACACTTCGTAACGTTAAAATGTAGTTTATTAGTGTTGCTCCACTGCACCACCCGGTCAATGTCATCCTGCAACCGTGTCGTATCTGACGCTTCCTTTATTGAGATATATAACTTAAGGTCATCTGCAAAGAGTAGACACTCGGCATGTTTGACGACGGCTGGCAGGTCATTGATCATGAGATTAAATTCTAGGGGGCCCAAATTTGACCCCTGACTAATGCCTGAAAAAGTAAAATATGGTCGCGATTGGTAACCCGCATAACCCTGGATAAACCCTACAAGATAGATCAAAATAATAAACTATAGAACACCTTAGAAAGCTCTCCAAAAAAGTCCGCGATGGTATAATATGTCTATTTCATAAGGATAACCCACAATAACATTTTTTTACTTTTTTTTTACGAGAAATAGGTAATGACTTTAGACAATACAGCATTAATCCTTATTATAGATCAATATGGCTCTTTACAGGTAATTTAAATATTTTCGAAAATATTACAGATTTAAGATGCACATAGCGGTTGCGGCGGCACCGACCAGGGGGCCGGAGGCGCGTGCCTATAGCGCATAAAGCACTTTATAATTAGCAGCGATCGCACGCGTTTATTGAAGGAAAATAACAATCTATACTAATATTATAAAGAGGAAAGATTATTTTGTATATAATGAAAAAACTCAAAAACTAATGGACCGATTTCAAAAATTCTTTCACAAAGCTGCATTATCGCGAAGTAACATAGACTATTTTTTTTATCCTTATGAAAACTGCGTTTATGTGGATAATGTTTAGTGGAGAAAAGTCCGTGGCGAAGCCGGAGCGGGCCGCTAATCTATCTATATAATTAAAAATCATGCAAGAGCATGTCGGACCGGGCTAAGTGTAGGGTTCCACAGCCTTGCACAATTGCATCAGCAGAAGAGTGTATGTTCATGGCAGTTACACCCTTTTGTTGAGAAACGGCAGTTTTTTGTCAATAACTCAATGACGGTATATCCGATGTTATGCCAAATAATTTTAGTTTAAAGTATTTATTAAAGTAGCGCTATCTTTGTAATTTAATTCATATTTTTTGGTTATACGGTGACATTATTTTATAGTATATAAACAAAGAAACATTGTAAAACATTGGCAATTTGAAAAGGGGATTTATTTCCAGTAGTTGCGTGGAAGAAGTTCCACAGCGGAACTAGTGGGATTTTAACCAATAGTTCCATTAACTGAACTTATGGGAAATCTGAATCCCATTAGTTCCGTTAATAAACTACTAACTAAATTTTCCCTGTTTGTGCAACCTTTTTCATTGCTGCTCCATAGCAGCACGTAGTCGTAGCGTGATGTTATATAGCCTATAGCCCTTCTCGATATATCAAACGATAAAATATTTTTTCAATTCGAATCCATAGTTCCTGAGATACGATAATCTCAAGAATTACTGGTACGATGTGAAAAATTCAAACGAACAAATAAACAAACAAACTCTTTAGTTTTATAATATTAGAATAGATGTCTAAAACCTTTCCAAAATTTTTATCGGACTGACCCACTATGCGGCGTTGCCACGATGACAAAAAACAATTACGAGTATGTGTTCCGCTGTCAAACTAGCGCTCAAGGAGGCTCAAGGCTGGCGGGGAGGACGCAGAACTACTCAACGTCGAGCTTGTTGTCATTTTTTACAGGTTTGTGTATTCTGAAAAAAAAATACAGCGTCGAGCTAGCTTACAGCCTAGCCTACAGCCTCGATTTTGACTGTCAAAATCAAAAGCTATATATTTAGCGCGGAACCGCTGTCAGTATAAGGAAATTACAATTACTGAAGATATTGTGCCTAAATTATAAGTACATAATGGCAATAGCGAAGCCGAAAAACGAATGAAATGTATTTGTTATTCATCATTATAAATTTGGGATAATATATTTTTTTATTTTTTTTATTAATAAGACGACTACGAGCAGTAGACAAGCCCTGTGTCGCGGGGGACTTTACAAACATACAAGTCACGGACATAAAGTACACCCAGACTCGGAAAGGGTCAAGAGGTCGTGGGAATCGAACCCACGACCTCTTGCAGTTGGACTCACTGCCGCCGCGCCACAGAGGCAGTATTAATCCTGTACCTAACTAGCAAAATAATTATTTGTTTTGCGTGTCAATCACTACTGGTTATAAAAGTAACATAATGGTATACTAAAAGATTTAGGTTGTGGTGACCAATCTCAGCATACAACTAGCCAACTACGCAAAAAACACAAAAGTGTCTGTACAAGCTGTATCTGCACATCTGGGTCTTGCACTCTCTATGCCTTCAATCTCTTTGTTTGATGAAGTGGAAATCCGACACGTCTGAAGTGAGATAAATATGACCCTTTTCTTTTGAATCATGTGACCAAAAAATATAAAAAAAATCACAAAAGTAGCGCTTAACAAATACTATAAACTTATTTCGGACATGATCGGATATACGGTCAGTGAGTTATAGCCGAAAAACTGCTTTTCTTCTCTTTTTTGATGCAATTATTTAAGACTGCGGAACCTTGGCTAAGGGCTTGCTCTTGTCCCGTTTTTTTTTATTAAATTGTCTATCCTTTAGTAAGTAGGAAATCAAGGAAAATGGTACTTTACGAGGAAATGCATTTTATCAATAATTATTTCTCATTTCTGTGGTTTTGTTGTGAGGAGATTAAATAAACGTTATGCTCTTTAAAAAAGAAAAAATCTACCATTTTGGAGTCAAAGTTATGTAGAAATTTAATGTATTAACTTATAGAAATTTACTAGTTGATATTTTCCCTACGGACCCACGATACCCCTGGCGATACCCCTGGTGGTATCGTGGGTCTTTTAAAATCAAACGATACCCCCAACTAATAGTGTTGTGTGACATTAATTAATAATAGCTTTGTCATCTAGTAAATTTTATATTTACAAAATACAAAAAGAATTATCAAATTGTAGTTTTAGTATTCTTCCAGTTAAATTTCCTTTATACAATATTTAAAGTACTGTCCTTTAAACAATATGTAAAGTATGTACGCCGTACCAATTGAAATTTCTTTATTTACAAGTTCTAATTGCACGCTGGTAATGAAATCGTCATTAATGATTTGATCCTTTCTTCTCTTTTTTGGAACTTTTTTGAGTAATCTCATAATTGTCACAGTATTTTTGTTGATGCGCTTATTAATTTTGGAGTGAGAAACGCCTCGAGAACGCCAAATACGCTTATCATAGTGCAATGCATAGAGGACAAACGTTGATTTTTATTCATATACCTAGATAGATTAGAAACGTGATTACTGATTACATACATATTAGTCACATAGGTTTCAATTTCATTTTTGTTTTATGTAGGTAGGTAACCTATCCTAGTTGTACCTTAAAAAGGTGATATAATCATATATTCAAATGAATTTACAGCTCAAATACAGAATTCCATGTTATGAATATATAAACACAATTGCATTTTTAAAATAATTTTTAATTCATATTTCATTAAGTTGTTTTTCCAACTTGTTCGATCGTTGTGACAATCCTTGGGGGAGGCCTTTATTCAGCAGTGGACGTCTTTCAGCTAAAACGAATGAACTAAAGTTATTTTTGTGTCGCTTAACACAGCCACTATTACACATGTTTGTTGTGATAAGTAGGGTGACTACCCTATACATCTTCGTAGAAGTATTTCGTATACACTATGCTATCTATACCTATCACGATTTATTTTAAAACCTATAAAAAATGAGCGGTGTTGCGTTTTAAAATATAGGTAACTACTCTGAAAGTTGTGATCGTTTTTTCGTTGACGGTTCAAATTAGTCACATCCATACGAGCCACGACCATAGAATTTGTGTTGCCATTACCCATGGTAATAATATATCAATTCAGTTATAGTTCTTACATAATATCAGTCACTAAACGTCCACTACTGGATACTGGTTAAGTAAGTTGACCTTATAAACGTACATTAATATTATATATATAATTGCAATATTCACAACTGTGGAAAGCACTATTAAAAAACATCCTATCTAAGCTTGACGAAGCTGTTAAATAATATGAATGAAACGGAAGTCGTAATTACATTTTAATTAATTATTATTTTCAGCTTAATGGTATAATAAAAGTTAAAATAAAATACAAAATATTAAATATATAAAATTATTTTATTATAAATATATATTTTAAAGACAACTCAAGATATAACAATTACAGATAGTATAAAATATAATTTATTATCTAATATTTATTACACAATAGATACTTGATTTTTTTTATAAATGTATCTTCATGAAATAATTACATTAACAATAAACTAAAAAAATGAATAAATTCCATGTGAACACGATGTTCCATTTAGCTTGATTATGTAGGTACCTGTAAATAAAAAACAGGAAAATCAGTTAATAGTTTTCGTAAAGTATTCAATATTAAAAACTAAGATAGCAAAAAAATGCAATAAATATTTAATGAAAACCGACGATAAAGTAAATGTAACTTGATCATTGAAGCAATTTGGATGTTCGTTAGAATTGAAATGGTTACAAATATACAAAACGGTAACAACTATCACTTATAATTACAAATTCCTCTTGATCTTGTTGCTCCACGTTGTCTGGACTAACCCCCAAACGTTCACTTAGCATGTCAACTGTAACAAAAAACACCGTAATTAATAAAACGTTCAATAATGTCCACTTAAGTATTCTCTAAAATTTAAAAAAAAAAACTTAGAAATTATGTAGGTACCTGTAAATAAAAAAACAGGAGAATCAGTTAATAGTTTTCGTAAAGTATTCAATAATAAAACTAAGATAACAAAAAAAATGCAATAAATATTAAATGAAAACCCTCCTGATTCATTTTTGGAAACTATCAATGGCAATGTCCAAACATTGGGTTTATGTTTCCATCCAATCACCTGTCCAGGATGCCAGTACTTCCTGTAAAAAAAATGACAATTAATTAATAAAATCTAAAGCCCAAGAAAAATTTTAAAAATATTTAGTATCAACCTATATACAGTTTATCAACCTATATACACATTCACTTATCTGTAATATCCGGAGTTTGACATTCTACTATCGTGCTCTGTGTCATATTCTCGGCCCAATGAATGGCCCGGATGTTTTTCATTTGGCAGGGGCTTTTGTGTTTCTTGAACTGTGAACACAACAAAACAAATCTTTAAATGCCGTAAATATATACTTACATTATACATAAATCATACTTTTACCCTATTTATTCCCTGTATCTGTAAATAAAATGGCATTCATGAATATTTTGAATAAATAAAAAAATAAAAACGATGGTCGATAACATTTAAAAAGTCTCTCACCTAATTAGGGACGTCATTTTAGTTGAAGTCGGGGAACTCTTTTTGTATGATATTCCACACTATATCCATTTCCGTATCAGCTGTAAGAAATATAAAAACAACATGGTTAATATGCACTCGAAGAATAGGATATTCATTGCAAAGTATATAACAATCATATTAAACTCACTCATGTCTGCCAAAGTCAACTCCACATCAGTATCTGTAGAAACGCTCTGTGTGGACCCAACTCCTGAGTCAGTAGATGTTGTCGGCTTCGTCTTGATAAAAAAAAAATAAGAATTTATGCACAAATAATGTACATTCTCTACCATTCAACCTTTGTGTTATGTACAGATTGTCAAATACATTATTTCATGTTGACGATTTGTCGATGTAAGTATTTAACGTTTTTTTCGCCTGTGTCATAAAACAAGGCAGCTATATACACTTGTCTTAATTTAATACCTAAATATATGTAAGTTACAATAAAAAGTAAATGTTGTAACTTGATCATTGAAGCAATTTGGATATTTGTTAGAATATAAATGGTTACAAATATACAGAACGGTAACAACTATCACTTATACTTACAAATTCCTCTTGATCTCGTTGCTCCACGTTGTCTGGACTAACCCCCAAACGCTCACTTAGCATGTCAACTGTAACAAAAATACCCTAATTAATAAAACGTTCATTAATGTCCAATTATTCTCTAAAATTGAAAAAAACATAGAAAATTATACTTACTTTGAGATTCCAAGTTGCTATTAATTTTCAATAAGGCCTCTATCGGTTGTTCCGATGATCTTGTGCGGATGTGCGAGATGGCTGCAGCCAGTACATTCACATTAGAGCTCTGTAACAAACACAATTGTTAGTAAGCTTCACATTATATCTTACACTATAATAAGCACTATGCGCATTACGTAGACTTACATTACTATCACAGCCCACGGCAGTGGAAAGTTCAGCCATAGCTTCTGCCGCTTCGTTGCGGCGCTCTCTCTCGTAAAGCGCATTACGCGCTCGTCTTTGCTCCTGTATACAATATATACATGTACATAAGTATCAAACATAGTATACAAATGTAAGTATTTAGTAAAAGCGAAATGAATAAACACTAACGAGTGAGAGAGGCACACGATTCCTCCCTGCTGGTCGGCCTCGACGTCTGTCTGGCACATCGCTTGCCTTCTGTTTCTGAAATAAAAGAAATACCTACTTAAGTACATAATGTCAGAAAAAAAATAAAAATATAAAGAGAAAGTAAAAGTACCTTGGAGTTCACCATTTTATATATATATATATTATAACTCGAGTTCCGCGGACAGCGATTCTGTAACTAGGAGCTCAGAAGTAATAATGATGAAAGTTTACCCTTATGTCGAGTTTATATACTCTGCTTACCTGCGCATGGCCACGGGCAGGGATACTCTAAATGGGGCGGAGCTTATCTTACATAATGGTACTCTATTGGTCTCTGGTACACATTAATATGCTGGTAGCAAGTCTTCATTTCAGTAATTTTGCGTATTACTTTATTTAAATGTAATTATTTAACATCTACTTAAATGTATCAAAACATTTTTGATTGATTTTATTTAATATTATATTATGCCATGCATAGAGTATGTAGCGAGACTGCTCAATGATGCTACGCCGTAATATGCGCTACGGCTTCCGTCCGTATCATGCAATTTATTGGACCTAGTTGTAAGCTTAATGTTTTAGAAAGAAATGAGTCTCTAAGAAAGAAAGGAAAAACAATGTTAAAATAAAAAAAATGCTTACCAATTCATGCAAAATACATTTTCAGTTGAAATATGTATATAGGTATGTAATACGTAGGTTTATAAATAAATATAATAAGCAAAGTAATATTACCGTGTCATATAAAAAATAAACAAATATTACCTTCTAGATATCGCCTGCGTCGCTTTTTTCCCGGGACAAACATGAGGAGATCATATCAAATTGCACATAAATCACTTTAGCAGTTTAAGCGTAAAAATATCACAGAAAGACATTTAAAATATAAGTTTGGATATTCTTGACTACGGCATTACAGGGGAACGAGAGAAACGACTACAGGGGATGTGAGTTGTGCGGGTGAATTTGATTAATCAGTCATCAATCAATCAATAATAAACTTGACAAAATGAAGACAAATTCTCTCCTTATTGACGTCACGACACCCGGTCTCAGCAACAATTTTTCGGTCATCGGCACTAGGACTCTTTTTCCATTTCAGCGTGGTTAACCAACAAGCTATGTCGGTAACTTTGATTCTTTGTTGGATGGTAGGAGGACATGACACCTAGTTATAGTTATTTTGTTTAGATGTGAAACAAAATAACTACAACGCGATTGTTCCTACTTAGGAACAATCGCGATTAGTTACCTGCGCAGTTTAGTGTAATCCTTTTAAGTTTTTCGTCAAATGCTCTTTGCCTTTTGTTACAATATGAATGCTATGTGAATCCTTTATGAACAGTTTTGGGGTAATCTTTTAGCTCATATTTTTTGTATTATTATTTTGCTGAAATACTCGTTATTTGATTATTATTGAAGCGGCGGTAGCCGAATGGCTAAGGTCTCACAATTATACTACCGACATGAATCCACTCCTAACATCTTGACACACCTTTGAGTTTAGCTGGAGGGGTTAACAAGATTGCTAGTAAAGTGGGACTCAATACCACATTGCAAGTTATCTTTTTAAAAAAAATAAGACTTTTTGTACAAATAATGTACAGAGGCAGACTTAACTCTACCATTCAACCTTTGGGTTATGTACAGATTGTCAAATACATAATTTTCCTTAGGCATATTTATTTAAGAAAATGTAGTTTGAGGTAATCCTCATAATACATTGCAAGGCAAGCCATTTTTAACCCTTGACACAAAAGAGGAGTGTATTTCTCTAACTCTCCCTGTGTGTGTTTCTGTATGTGTGTCTATTGCATGGCAGCTCCTAAACATTCCGGGTGAACATTGTTTTTTTTTAATTAGGTATAAGTCAATTTCCTTACGGTGGGGTGGTACTTGAATAATTTTCTTATAATACGTTTCAATTATTTTAAAGATAATCAACGCGTGTATTTTAAAAGAGGTTAAAGCATCGTGAGGTTCAAATCCTACCCATTATACTACTGACGTGAACTCACTCCTAATACAAGTCCTGTTCACTGTTATCGTGATATTTTCCCAGTTTTACATTCGACAGTTCGTTGATTAACTGACCTAATTATTTGTGAAATATTTTGGTTGTTTGGCTATGCAGAAGATTGGAATGGCGGGAGTGGTTGTGTAGTTTTAGTAGTTTGAGGATTTATTTTCGCAATTCTTTTCTTAACAGTAGGAAAGGAGGCGCAGTATAGTCAGTCAGTGAGTCAGTAATAATATATACGTAATATTGTTTCTTAAAAGGTGACGGCAATTCAGTCCTTGGCGTTACCTACTCGTGCAATTTATTGAGTTGTGAGTGATAATTTTGTATTTAATCTCTAGGTACTTATATCGGTAGGTGTGGCTCGGTTGATGCGACAATAGTCAGAGTATGAGAATGTAAGGCGCTGTTTCTGAGGTCTGCGACAGACGCGCGGTCGACTTCTGAAGCCACACTCCAGATTTGCGGAATTGACACGGAATTGTAATTTTCCGCGGGCGGCACCGAGCTCATACAATGGTAAAAGATTACTATAACTATATACTATGTAGCAAGCTAATAATGGTGATGCTACGTTATTACAGAGTAACTTTTTAAAGAAATTGTTAAAGCAAAAACAGCCAGTTATAAAAACTAACAAATATAAAAACTAATCAGGATCCGGGTGTTAGTCGGCTAATACAAAATTTAACTGAGAATAATAGAATTATTATGGTTATGAGCCTCATAAAACAAATTCGCATTTTTTTTGAGTTGGTACATCTGTGTAATTAGAACAATATAGCTAATCCTAACTTTGTTACCTGCTGTGAAACTTTGCCTGATAACTCGAAGCCTATTCGTGGAACGTTGCGCTTTATTGTTTTGATTGTTTTCTAATCCGTTATAGTTGTAGTAAATCGTTTGTTTCATATTTTAGTTGAAATTGTCCACATTTCATAGAAGCGTTCTTTCTAATGCTTACGTTGGAAGTAATAATAAAATTGAATTTACGAATACGTGATGTGTCGCTAGAATTGTTATATGAAACCTTATTTATGTATCTAGCCTATGTTATTGGCATATAGATTTAGTCAATAGGGACAGCTAATCTAATATGAAACTGTTGACTTATTTACAGGTAGAACAGATCCCGGACTTTTGGATTTAGCGCCTCCATTTGTGTGTCTCAAAGGCAAAGATTCTGTCATGTTAAGAAAAACCATAGGTATACCTACGAGTATTGGATTATTTTCATCAATACAATGTAATGTAGAAAGCTAAACTAGATTAAAATCTGCGATCCTAAATCACGATACAGATTGTTAGTCTTATGACCATTGTCACGATTTTTTTGGAATAAAATTCAATAAATATTAAAAGAAAACCCTCCTGATTCATTTTTGGAAACTATCAATGGCAATGTCCAAACTTTGGGTTTATGTTTCCATCCAATCACCTGTCCATGATGCCAGTACTTCCTGTAAAAAAAATGACAATTAATTAATAAAATCTAAAGCCCAAGAAAAATTTTAAAAATATTTAGTATCAACCTATATACAGTTTATCAACCTATATACACATTCACTTATCTGTAATATCCGGAGGTTGACATTCTACTTTCGTGCTCTGTGTCATATTCTCGGCCCAATGAATGGCCCGGATGTTTTTCATTTGGCAGGGGCTTTTGTGTTTCTTTAACTGTGAACACAACAAAACAAATCTTTAAATGCCGTAAATATATACTTACATTATACATAAATCATACTTTTACCCTATTTATTCCCTGTATCTGTAAATAAAATGGCATTCATGAATATTTTGAATAAATAAAAAAATAAAAACGATGGTCAATAACATTTAAAAAGTCTCTCACCTAATTAGGGACGTCATTTTAGTTGAAATCGGGGAACTCTTTTTGTATGATATTCCACACTATATCCATTTCCGTATCAGCTGTAAGAAATATAAAAACAACATGGTTAATATGCACTCGAAGAATAGGATATTCATTGCAAAGTACATAACAATCATATTAAACTTACTCATGTCTGCCAAAGTCAACTCCACATCAGTATCTGTAGAAACGCTCTGTGTGGACCCAACTCCTGAGTCAGTAGATGTTGTCGGCTTCGTCTTGATAAAAAAAAATAAGAATTTATGCACAAATAATGTACATTCTCTACCATTCAACCTTTGTGTTATGTACAGATTGTCAAATACATTATTTCATGTTGACGATTTGTCGATGTAAGTATTTAACGTTTTTTTCGCCTGTGCCATAAAACAAGGCAGCTATATACACTTGTCCTAATTTAATACCTAAATATATGTAAGTTACAATAAAAAGTAAATGTTGTAACTTGATCATTGAAGCAATTTGGATATTTGTTAGAATATAAATGGTTACAAATATACAGAACGGTAACAACTATCACTTAAACTTACAAATTCCTCTTGTGCTGGTTGCTCCACGTTGTTTGGACTAACCCCCAAACGCTCACTTAGCATGTCAACTGTAACAAAAAACACCCTAATTAATAAAACGTTCATTAATGTCCAATTATTCTCTAAAATTGAAAAAACATAGAAAATTATACTTACTTTGAGATTCCAAGTTGCTATTAATTCTCAATAAGGCCTCTATCGGTTGTTCCGATGTTCTTGTGCGGATGTGCGAGATGGCTGCAGCCAGTACATTCACATTAGAGTCCTGTAACAAACACAATTGTTAGTAAGCTTCACATTATATCTTACACTATAATAAGCACTATGCGCATTACGTAGACTTACATTACTATCACAGCCCACGGCAGTGGAAAGTTCAGCCATAGCTTCTGCCGCTTCGTTGCGGCGCTCTCTCTCGTAAAGCGCATTACGCGCTCGTCTTTCCTCCTGTATACAATATATACATGTACATAAGTATCAAACATAGTATACAAATGTAAGTATTTAGTAAAAGCGAAATGAATAAACACTAACGAGTGAGAGAGGCACACGATTCCTCCCTGCTGGTCGGCCTCGACGTCTGTCTCACTTGTCTGGCACACCGCTTGCCTTCTGTTTCTGAAATAAAAGAAATACCTACTTAACCCCTGGTCTGTGCGCCGCCATTTTGACAATATGGCGGCGCACAGACCGCCGATCGCCGAAAATCGGTTGCAACATAGATAGGGGTTTTTCGGCGGCGCGCGTTTGGTTTTAATTGAATTACTCTGATTCTAATTGATATATGTGTATTTTTTTTTCCTACTTATTGTTAATACAATCAGTTACATATTAATATATTTTTTTAATTTTTTTATTTGTAAAATTGTATTCAAAATACAAGTTTTAATGTGGGGGTACCTAAATTTTACTCTTATTTTTTGAATAGAAATGAAACAAGACAATATTTGCATTATAAGTTTTATATACAATAGAAACATTACATACTATAGTACATTTTTTTTACACAATACCTGTTTTTATAAAAACCGCGCCCACATGCGCGCGCCACTTGTGATCAAAAGTGAGCGGCGTTTGTAGTCGATATATAAAATAACTATTATTATTACAGACAAAGGTTTATTGAATTTAATAACTTTAGCTTATCAGCTACACGTAATAAAATCCACACATCTGTAAGTTGAATAGATTTTAAATACGAATGGAACAAAGAAGGTACTAAAATTTAGGTCATAAATCAGTGGGTCGGCTTTTAATTTTTTTCAGGTAGAAATATAGTTCCAGGTATAAAAACAATACAATTTTTAAGTTTTTTACAAAATTAGCTACCTATTACAACACAATAAACATGCATGTTCCTAAGAAATATTTGAAATACATTGCTGATAAAAACAGTGATAAACACCCCATTTTAGTTCCAGAGCTGCTAGAATAGTATGGATATGACTTTTAGTGTCTCTGTAATACTTTTACAAAATAATATTTTTCATCGCTTTTATTTCAAACAATGTTATATAAATCCTTATGGAATGCTTTTATTTAATAAAATAATTTAATAGCTTTTTAAAGTGTTTTATTCAAAAATGTAATTTTAGTGAAATATTATTCAGAAGTGTTATTCCGAATTATTCAAAAGTATGAAATGATCATCTTTTAAAACATGTTAAATCGCAAGGATTTCACTTTCAGCGACTAAATAAAAATCATTAATAATCGTTTCCCCGAATGTCTAATTCCCGGAATGTCTACTTTCAAAATTCTCTATTGTCAAAAAATGTGTACCCTGTAAAAGCCGCGTATCCAATTGGAGACGAAACATTTGTACCCTGTAAAAAGCCGCGTATCCAATTGGAGACGAAAAATTTGTACCCTGTAAAAGCCGCGTATCCAATTGGAGACGGTACGACCACAGTTGATTTTATGCTTTAATTCTATGAAATTACAATTTATATTAGCATAAATTGTATATGAATGAATTCGGTACGAAATGAGCTATTGAATGACATGACTACCAATAAAATCGCATAAAAAATAAAGCCGACCACTCTCTGCAACACCAACACGATATGCGCTTCTTGACTTTCAACATTTTCAGAATAATGACGATTGCAAACCCAAACGAATGACATAACCTAGAGTTCCTTGTATAATATGCCCCAAAACTTATACTGACTAATAAAATGATAAACTAAACTTATACAAGGGCCACACCATATGAACAGACAAAAACCATACCGACATTTGCAACCAATTTCGCAAACGGACAAAGGTCTAAAAATACAAAAAAAAACCCGACTTCTCTTGAATGTTAGTGTTTTAAATACCCAGTGAATGTAATAGTGTTGCTGTGTAGTATTATTTGTAGTGTAATTGTGTAGTGTTAAGGTGTTGTGTGACTATGTTATGTTACTATGGTGTTGTGTGACTATGTTTGTGGGTAGTGGTGTGGCTCAAAGCAGGTGAAGACGCATAAAGGCACGTCGCATCCCCTGCAATAAGCCGTGGTTCGCTTATTGCATATGATGCAACTACGTCGTAGGCGCTCCCGAGTTTTGCCGGCAGCAAAGTCATACTGTGCCGGCACATGCCTGACTGCCCCTTCAGCCTGCTGAGCCAAACCATAGGTGGGTGTTAATTGTTGTGAGTGCTTCTGTATCATTTCACTCACCAATGTTTTCCTAAAAAAACGGTGAGTGATAGGATTTTGTTCGCGGTGTAATATGTAAGCATTTAAAACACTTACATTCAAGAGCCGTCGGAATAATTTCTTATACCAGACCCTTGTCCGTTTCCGTTCCACGGGGTACAGCGCCAACATCTGGTCCTTTCTGTCGACGCCGCCCATACATACATTGTAGTCTGGGATAATGGACGGCTTTAAGGTGTGGCCACACTTCACAGTGGCGAGACCATGGTATGTCGAGATAAGAGCCACGCGGTTCTTATCTCGCCATACCACTAGGTCAACGTCCCCTGAAGTGCAGCCAATTACCTGTCCCAGACGCATGTTATTTTTTTTTAAATTTGTCAGTTCCGTGGGTACGAATTGTCGGTTGGTACGCAGTGTACCGACGCAGTCGAACCCACGGAATTTAAGTTCGCGGGCTAAGGCCGGCGAATTGTAATAGTTGTCCATCCATAAGGTATGGCCCTTGTTTTCAAGTCCTTGCACTAATTCTAATACTAACGAAGGTATAACGCCGGATATAGGTCCGTCTCCTTGCGGACCTTTGTTACCGGCGTGAATCACAAAGCGCCACAAATAGCCGCTTTGTGATTCACATACTTCGTATGATTTGATACCTATAGAAGCCGCTTTGTTTTGTATGTACTGGCTTATGTCCAACCACCCCTTCCACATTGTCAGACTTTCGTCTAAAGCTATGTTTTGAGACATATTATATAAGGTTTGGAACTTATTGTTAAGGTGGTCCAAAATGGGCTGCACCTTAAACAATTTAGCCTCAGATCGTGTCATCGATTCAGGATTACAATCGTCATTATTTCGAAAATGTAAACATCTAGACAACAACAAGAAACGGTCGTATCGCATGAAAGCAGTGAACCCCGGCGTGATAAAGACGTCCTTCGCAGACGACCAATACTCTTCCAGGCGAGTTTTAATTACCACCCCCATAGCGATAATCAATCCAAAGAATAATAATAATTCATTACTATTGGTATCGTGCCATCTGCGAATACGACTTCGTTCACGCAGGGTACCTGCTGCTTCCATGGCCGCTACTAGTTGTTGCGCATATCTGTTTGTTTCGGCAGCAATGTGCCCCAAAATTTCGTTATCCCATATAGCTGTAAAGGCTGAATATGGGGTTTCGAAATATTGAGTGGGGAGGGAAATATTGGAAGGGAGTATCGGAGAATCGTCCCTTCTCAAGTTAGGTGGAACCTGAGATTCCGGGAACGCTCTCCACCTAAAATCGAACCTTGCGTCGACGACTGGTTCGTCCTCCGGCAACACTGAGCAGGAGGTGGCCACTGTAGAGACAGCTCAGCATCTACTGGTGTGACCTCCTCCTCGTCCTCGCTCTCAGCGTGAAAAACAGACCCCACTCTGGGCATCCTAAACGGAATGTTTAAAAATTCTTCCCCATCATCGTCGGAGTCTTCTTCACTCCCTGTAAATATTAAGTACATAATGTCAGAAAAAAAATAGAAATATAAAGAGAAAGTAAAAGTACCTTGGAGTTCACCATTTTATATATATATATATTATAACTCGAGTTCCGCGGACAGCGATTCTGTAACTAGGAGCTCAGAAGTAAAAATGATGAAAGTTTACCCATAATTCGAGTTTATATACTCTGCTTACCTGCGCATGGGCACGGGCAGGGATACTCTAAATGGGGCGGAGCTTATCTTACATAATGGTACTCTATTGGTCTCTGGTACACATTAATATTTATTTATTTATTTATTTAAAACTTTATGCACAAAGTTGTACAAAGGTGGACTTAATGCTAAAAGCATTCTGTCCACCTTTGCTTAATATGCTGGTAGCAAGTCTTCATTTCAGTAATTTTGCGTATTACTTTATTTAAATGTAATTATTTAACATCTACTTAAATGTATCAAAACATTTTTGATTGATTTTATTTAATATTATATTATGCCATGCATAGAGTATGTAGCGAGACTGCTCAATGATGCTACGCCGTAATACGCGCTACGGCTTCCGTCCGTATCATGCAATTTATTGGACCTAGTTGTAAGCTTAATGCTTTAGAAAGAAATGAGTCTCTAAGAAAGAAAGGAAAAACAATGTTAAAATAAAAAAAATGCTTACCAATTCATGCAAAATACATTTTCAGTTGAAATATGTATATAGGTATGTAATACGTAGGTTTATAAATAAATATAATAAGCAAAGTAATATTACCGTGTCATATAAAAAATAAACAAATATTACCTTCTAGATATCGCCTGCGTCGCTTTTTTCCCGGGACAAACATGAGGAGATCATATCAAATTGCACATAAATCACTTTAGCAGTTTAAGCGTAAAAATATCACAGAAAGACATTTAAAATATAAGTTTGGATATTCTTGACTACGGCATTACAGGGGAACGAGAGAAACGACTACAGGGGATGTGAGTTGTGCGGGTGAATTTGATTAATCAGTCATCAATCAATCAATAATAAATTTGACAAAATGAAGACATAATTCTCTCCTTATTGACGTCACGACACCCGGTCTCAGCAACAATTTTTCGGTCATCGGCACTAGGACTCTTTTTCCATTTCAGCGTGGTTAACCAACAAGCTATGTCGGTAACTTTGAATCTTTGTTGGATGGTAGGAGGACATGACACCTAGTTATAGTTATTTTGTTTAGATGTGAAACAAAATAACTACAACGCGATTGTTCCTACTTAGGAACAATCGCGATTAGTTACCTGCGCAGTTTAGTGTAATCCTTTTAAGTTTTTCGTCAAATGCTCTTTGCCTTTTGTTACAATATGAATGCTATGTGAATCCTTTATGAACAGTTTTGGGGTAATCTTTTAGCTCATATTTTTTGTATTATTATTTTGCTGAAATACTCGATAATTGATTATTATTGAAGCGGCGGTAGCCGAATGGCTAAGGTCTCGCAATTATACTACCGACATGAACCCACTCCTAACATCTTGACACACCTTTGAGTTTAGCTGGAGGGGTTAACAAGATTGCTAGTAAAGTGGGACTCAATCCCACATTGCAAGTTATCTTTTAAAAAAAAATAAGACTTTTTGTACAAATAATGTACAGAGGCAGACTTAACTCTACCATTTAACCTTTGGGTTATGTACAGATTGTCAAATACATAATTTTCCTTAGGCATATTTATTTAAGAAAATGTAGTTTGAGGTAATCCTCATAATACATTGCAAGGCAAGCCATTTTTAACCCTTGACACAAAAGAGGAGTGTATTTCTCTGACTCTCCCTGTGTGTGTTTCTGTATGTCTGTCTATTGCATGGCAGCTCCTAAACGGGTGAACATTGTTTTTTTTTAATTAGGTATAAGTCAATTTCCTTGCGGTGGTACTTGAATAATTTTCTTATAATACGTTTCAATTATTTTAAAGATAATCAACGCGTGTATTTTAAAAGAGGTTAAAGCATCGTGAGGTTCAAATCCTACCCATTATACTACTGACGTGAACTCACTCCTAATACAAGTCCTGTTCACTGTTATTGTGATATTTTCCCAGTTTTACATTCGACAGTTCGTTGATTAACTGACCTAATTATTTGTGAAATATTTTGGTTGTTTGGCTATGCAGAAGATTGGAATGGCGGGAGTGGTTGTGTAGTTTTAGTAGTTTGAGGATTTATTTTCGCAATTCTTTTCTTAACAGTAGGAAAGGAGGCGCAGTATAGTCAGTCAGTGAGTCAGTAATAATATATACGTAATATTGTTTCTTAAAAGGTGACGGCAATTCAGTCCTTGGCGTTACCTACTCGTGCAATTTATTGAGTTGTGAGTGATAATTTTGTATATAATCTCTAGGTACTTATATCGGTAGGTGTGGCTCGGTTGATGCGACAATAGTCAGAGTATGAGAATGTAAGGCGCTGTTTCTTAGGTCTGCGACAGACGCGCGGTCGACTTCTGAAGCCACACTCCAGATGCGATACACGGAATTGTAATTTTCCGCGGGCGGCACCGAGCTCATACAATGGTAAAAGATTACTATAACTATATACTATGTAGCAAGCTAATAATGGTGATGCTACGTTATTACAGAGTAACTTTTTAAAGAAATTGTTAAAGCAAAAACAGCCAGTTATAAAAACTAACAAATATAAAAACTAATCAGGATCCGGGTGTTAGTCGGCTAATACAAAATTTAACTGAGAATAATAGAAGTATTATGTTTATGAGCCTCATAAAACAAATTCGCATTTTTTTTGAGTTGGTACATCTGTGTAATTAGAACAATATAGCTAATCCTAACTTTGTTACCTGCTGTGAAACTTTGCCTGATAACTCGAAGCCTATTCGTGGAACGTTGCGCTTTATTGTTTTGATTGTTTTCTAATCCGTTATAGTTGTAGTAAATCGTTTGTTTCATATTTTAGTTGAAATTGTCCACATTTCATAGAAGCGTTCTTTCTAATGCTTACGTTGGAAGTAATAATAAAATTGAATTTACGAATACGTGATGTGTCGCTAGAATTGTTATATGAAACCTTATTTATGTATCTAGCCTATGTTATTGGCATATAGATTTAGTCAATAGGGACAGCTAGTCTAATATGAAACTGTTGACTTATTTACAGGTAGAACAGATCCCGAACTTTTGGATTTTAGCGCCTCCATTTGTGTGTCTCAAAGACAAAGATTCTGTCATGTTAAGAAAAACCATAGGTATACCTACGAGTATTGGATTATTTTCATCAATACAATGTAATGTAGAAAGCTAAACTAGATTAAAATCTGCGATCCTAAATCACGATACAGATTGTTAGTCTTATGACCATTGTCACGATTTTTTTGGAAATAATGATAGGTAGTGAAAAAATCGTGAATGGAGATCCCATTCAAAATCGGATACTATTTCTTAATATAAAAAGCCCTGATTCATTAAATTTCTAATGCCCATTAGAAATTATTTCTTAAAATAAAAAGCTCTGATTTATTGAATTTCTAATGCCCATTATAAATGTATTAGAGAAGTAAACATTTCGTACCATTTCCTTTGAGAATTATTATTAACATAATATTATACACAATTATAATCTCTACATCACCCAAAGGTTGACTGGTAGAAAATGTTTTTAGCATTAAGCCCCTCTCTGTAGGTACATTATTTGTGCATGAAGTCTCTAAATAAATAATAAAATAAAAAAATATGAGCTAAAAGATTAGCCCAAAATTGTTCATAAAGGATTCACGTAGCATTCATATTGTAACAAAAGACAAAGGGCATTTGTCAAACTGCGCAGGTAACTAATCGCGATTATTTCTAAGTAGAAACAATCGCTAACAATGTAGGTATTTTGTTTCACATCTACTTAGATGTGAAACAAAATACCTACAATTAGGTTCGTTCTTACAAGGTTAACAAAACTTTTTATGTCCTCCGACCATCCAACTAAAAATCAAAGTTACCGACATAGCTTGTTGGTTAACCACGCTGAAATGGAAAAAGACTGGGCATATCGCCGAAGGATTCATGATTCTGGACCCAACGAACCATAGTGCCGATAGGCCTACTCTCTTTCTCTGAAACGAAATTCATCAGTTTTCAATTTTATAATATATTATATTAACGGGAACTATAGGACTATTTTAAGTAATTTTTGGATAAGCACAAGAAGTTCGAACCCATAGACGATTTTCGGGAACGAGTAGATTGAATTGATGTTGCTGACTCTGTATATCACCAACTTAGTTTTGATCAAAACTTCGTTTTCATGGTATTAGAGTAGGCCTCCGGCTATGCTATTCCCAAAAAACAAAATTTCTAGGCTGTACGCCACGTCGAGTCGTCGTCGACACAGCTTTGGTAACGACGTTCCTCCCAGCGCTGTCAAAAATCGAATTCCCAAGTAGCCATGTGCTCGACGACGATCGCCCTTCCGTCGCTGTTTCGCAGACGAGTTAGGGATTGACACATTTTTTTTCACAACATAATCTATTAATCTCGATTATGAATTTTAAAAGTTTTAAAAATATATTTAAAGTCTACAATAACTTATTTCTAAATACCTATAAAGTAAAATTGTAAACTTATTATCAATAAAGTTAATAAAAAAAAACATTTAATTTTTTATTTTCAAAGGCTAATTCCTCTTTACTCGTATTAACTAGTGAAAAGAAAAAACTGAATGTCACTATTTGACAATAAAATTAAATAATGTTATAGATAACACTGGAGGGCGAGTATTGTAATAAGATTTATCTTATTTGTTTCATTCCTTGCGTTTGTTTCAATAACAAATATTGTATGTATCACGATCGTCAAGAAGTTCTCTTCAGAAAGGTTCTGTCTAATCTGCACTACAAATCACAGAAGCCAATTTTATAGGGATGAGCTCAAATACCTATTGCAAGCTGTTGAGAACAGGAACTGCTTATCACAACAAACAAGTGTAATAGTGACTGTGTTAAGCGAAAGACTGCTGAATATAGGATCGCCACAACGACCGGACAAGATAAAACAACTTAATTAAATATGAATTATAATTAATATTTTATATGCAATTGTGTTTATATTTCCATGACATGGACATATGTATGTATAAATGAAAATCTTTATTTGAACTGTGAATTCAGGGTTTGAATATTTGATTTTTTAGGGTACCTACAACGTAGTAGCAATGTGTTGTGAAAATTGCGGCAAACTGACATATCGTTATTTTCACAGCTCCGCATTTAGGTAAAGTGTAATATATATTTATGGATTAAGTGATAGCTGTAGGTACAGAATGTGCGAGCCATTACCAATTTAAACGATCGGAGGAAAGAAAAAATAACAGTAGCAATATTCATATACAACAAGTAGGTTACATAAAAGCAAAACATTAAATCAACTAATTATGTGTGTATACATATACCTAGTCACCTTGTTCCTAATCATTACATCACTATCACTATCACTTCACTATCACTACATAGTATAAATCAAAATCGCTTCTCACTGTCTGTCCCTATGTATGCTTATATCTTTGAAACTAAGGAACGGATTTTGATGCAATGTCTTTTAATAGATAGAGGAAAAGAGGGAGATTTATATGTATAAAACATGCATAATATAGTAAAGAAACATTGATAATTTTAGAGGTTTCTAAACATACACATAAAATATATAAACATAAACACTTTTCGGGTTTACATTTATTTATTTATTTTTAACAACATTTACAATACCATTACAGGATTCCCAATGCGGTATCATAAGCTACATAGATTAAGTAGGTACATAATAATTATATCTAATTAAATATGTATATTTATATTTGACTCAATACACATTCGAGCAATTTCTGTGAATTTCAACAGGTTACAGTGATAAATATCTACGTGGTTAGCAATTAAATTAATTAGTCGTATGGCTCGCGACAATGGGGCATATTGCAGCAAATTAGTTCTCGTGCAACTGGGGCGCTAAGCGTAAGAGGTCGTCGGCGCGCATCTACATAATTATCTGGGGCGCACAGGGCAGCTTCAGTTCCGCGAGCACGGCCGGGTGATGCCGCTGTCCGATAAGCACCCGCCATACGTAGCTCGCTAGCGATACGTCGCGCCGTAGGCTCAACCGCGTGTATCTTACCATACCGAGGACAAACAATCTTGGGTACATCAGTGGGTACATAGGGTATACTCCGTATTGTTTCAAATATAAGAATCTAGTCAATTTCTTCTGATTTTTTTCTACCATGAAGCTATATTTAGCCTCATGAGGATTCCAAATAATAGCTGACGACTCGAGATGACTTCGAACTAGTGCATTATATAACATTTTAATTACTAATATGTTATTAAAATCCTTACAATTTCTTAAAATAAAACCTAAATTTCGAAAAGATTTGCCGCATATGTCAATAATATGTTTACGAAATGTAAGTTCCGGTACCATTTTCACGCCTAAGTCCCGAGTATTATTAAAACGAGGAACCAAAGCAGCTTCTATTTTATAAGGATAATGCAGTGGAGCTCTAACCCTACTATAACTCATTACTCCACACTTCGTAACGTTAAAATGTAGTTTATTAGTGTTGCTCCACTGCACCACCCGGTCAATGTCATCCTGCAACCGTGTCGTATCTGACGCTTCCTTTATTGAGATATATAACTTAAGGTCATCTGCAAAGAGTAGACACTCGGCATGTTTGACGACGGCTGGCAGGTCATTAATCATGAGATTAAATTCTAGGGGGCCCAAATTTGACCCCTGACTAATGCCTGAAAAAGTAAAATATGGTCGCGATTGGTAACCCGCATAACCCTGGATAAACCCTACAAGATAGATCAAAATAATAAACTATAGAACACCTTAAAAAGCTCTCCAAAAAAGTCCGCGATGGTATATGTCTATTTCATAAGGATAACCCACAATAACATTTTTTTACTTTTTTTTTTTACGAGAAGTAGGTAATGACTTTAGACAATACAGCATTAATCCTTATTATAGATCAATATGGCTCTTTACAGGTAATTTAAATATTTTCGAAAATATTACAGATTTAAGATGCAGGGACATAGCGGTTGCGGCGGCACCGACCAGGGGGCCGGAGGCGCGTGCCTATAGCGCATAAAGCACTTTATAATTAGCAGCAATCGCACGCGTTTATTGAAGGAAAATAACAATCTATACTAATATTATAAAGAGGAAAGATTATTTTGTATATAATGAAAAAACTCAAAAACTAATGGACCGATTTCAAAAATTCTTTCACAAAGCTGCATTATCGCGAAGTAACATAGACTATTTTTTTTATCCTTATGAAAACTGCGTTTATGTGGATAATGTTTAGTGGAGAAAAGTCCGTGGCGAAGCCGGAGCGGGCCGCTAATCTATCTATATAATTAAAAATCATGCAAGAGCATGTCGGACCGGGCTAAGTGTAGGGTTCCACAGCCTTGCACAATTGCATCAGCAGAAGAGTGTATGTTCATGGCAGTTACACCCTTTTGTTGAGAAACGGCAGTTTTTTGTCAATAACTCAATGACGGTATATCCGATGTTATGCCAAATAATTTTAGTTTAAAGTATTTATTAAAGTAGCGCTATCTTTGTAATTTAATTCATATTTTTTGGTTATACGGTGACATTATTTTATAGTATATAAACAAAGAAACATTGTAAAACATTGGCAATTTGAAAAGGGGATTTATTTCCAGTAGTTGCGTGGAAGAAGTTCCACGGCGGAACTAGTGGGATTTTAACCAATAGTTCCATTAACTGAACTTATGGGAAATCTGAATCCCATTAGTTCCGTTAATAAACTACTAACTAAATTTTCCCTGTTTGTGCAACCTTTTTCATTGCTGCTCCACAGCAGCACGTAGTCGTAGCGTGATGTTATATAGCCTATAGCCCTTCTCGATATATCAAACGATAAAATATTTTTTCAATTCGAATCCATAGTTCCTGAGATACGATAATCTCAAGAACTACTGGTACGATGTGAAAAATTCAAACGAACAAATAAACAAACAAACTCTTTAGTTTTATAATATTAGAATAGATGTCTAAAACCTTTCCAAAATTTTTATCGGACTGACCCACTATGCGGCGTTGCCACGATGACAAAAAACAATTACGAGTATGTGTTCCGCTGTCAAACTAGCGCTCAAGGAGGCTCAAGGCTGGACGGGAGGACGCAGAACTACTCAACGTCGAGCTTGTTGTCATTTTTTACAGGTTTGTGTATTCTGAAAAAAATACAGCCGTCGAGCTAGCTTACAGCCTAGCCTACAGCCTCGATTTTGACTGTCAAAATCAAAAGCTATATATTTAGCGCGGACCCGCTGTCAGTATAAGGAAATTACAATTAGGTACTGAAGATATTGTGCCTAAATTATAAGTACATAATGGCAATAGCGAAGCCGAAAAACTAATGAAATGTATTTGTTATTCATCATTATAAATTTGGAATAATATATTTTTTTATTTTTTTTATTAATAAGACGACTACGAGCAGTAGACAAGCCCTGTGTCGCGGGGGACTTTACAAACATACAAGTCACGGACATAAAGTACACCCAGACTCGGAAAGGGTCAAGAAGTCGTGGGAATCGAACCCACGACCTCTTGCAGTTGGACTCACTGCCGCCGCGCCACAGAGGCAGTATTAATCCTGTACCTAACTAGCAAAATAATTATTTGTTTTGCGTATCAATCACTACTGGTTATAAAAGTAACATAATGGTATACTAAAAGATTTAGGTTGTGGTGATCAATCTCAGCATACAACTAGCCAACTACGCAAAAAACACAAAAGTGTCTGTACAAGCTGTATCTGCACATCTGGGTCTTGCACTCTCTATGCCTTCAATCTCTTTGTTTGATGAAGTGGAAATCCGACACGTCTGAAGTGAGATAAATATGACCCGTTTACTTTTGAATCATGTGACCAAAAAATATAAAAAAAAATCACAAAAGTAGCGCTTAACAAATACTTTAAACTTATTTCGGACATGATCGGATATACCGTCATTGAGTTATAGCCGAAAAACTGCTTTTCTTCTCTTTTTTGATGCAATTGATATAATATAATACCTACTTTAATATAAACAGCATACTTTTACCTTTATTCGTACCTTTTTTCTTACATAAACGGCGAAAAAATAGTACTAGGCAAAGTGTTGCCTAGTACTATTTTTTCGCCGTTTATGTATATTAATAATAATAATTTATAATAATAATAATAATTTATTCATGAAAGTAAAAGGTACAATAAACTTAAATAAAGGTATAATAACAAATAGCACAGTTAAGTATTTGCCTGAACTAGGTTGAAACCTGTGTTTCAGGCTAGAAAGTAAAAAGTATTTTAATAAATACTTTCCGAAACTAAAACTATACTTAATAACTAAAAACAAGAACTGTTAAACTAGAAAACATAGACTAATAAATTAACATTTACAAAAAATAGGTAATTATAAGAGATGTTACAACAATTGGTCTTATTTATTTTAGTACAAGTAATAAGTCCTCCGTCTGTTCGTATGACATATCTTGTAATTGGGAACTTACAGCTTTTTTACAATTAAAATAATTTAGGTGGTATATTTTTACAATTCGATTTAATCTATTATACAAAAAAGGGCCTATGAAATTAAAAAATCGTTTTGAGAACATGTATCTTGAGGTGGAATCAGATGTGCAGACTATATCTTTTCGTCTCTTATTAGTTAAGTCAGTATTAAAAGTAAGTAGCTCGTGTTGTTTTAAAATTATATTTACTATAAAAAGCTGACGGACAGTCAATACCTTACAGCATTTATACAGGAGGAAGGTGGGAAAAAGGAAATGTCGAAAAGTAGCTACTTTTAGAACGGCTCTCTGTGCTCTTTCAAGTGGCAACATAACAGTTTTTAGTGCTCCTCCCCATGAAGTGATGCAATACTGAATGATGGACTGACACAGGGCCTTATATATTTGTATAATTAATTTCGAATCGGCAATAGAACGCAGTTTTTTAAAGACATATATTAGTTTTCGCACTCTAGTCACTAAAATTTCTATGTGTTTCTTGAATGACAGTGTGTTATCTATATTAATGCCGAGATATTTTATGTTGCTAGTGCTAAGTATAATAGGACATTTACACGTATTTTCTAATTTGTTATTACAATAGTGTGCAAATAAATGTGGGTCATCGTCGCTGTGGTATGACTGTCGCATAGAAAAGCGGATATATTTTGTCTTATCAGCGTTTAATGTTAGCAAATTATGACTAAGCCAATTATTTATGAAATTAAAACCTTGCTGAGCGTTTTCAAATAGGTCGTTCTTGGTTTTGGCCGTAAATATAATAGCTGTGTCATCAGCATAGGATATTATCTTACCATGATCGATATTCATATTGCAAAGGTCATTTATGTAAATAAGGAATAAAGTAGGGCCTAAAATACTGCCCTGAGGAATACCAAAACCGGAACATTTTTGATCTTCACTAGTAATGTTATCTATTTTGATACATTGGTATCTTTCATTTAAATAGTCTGCCAAAAGGTTTAGTGGTTTCCTCCTATGCCCAGAGACTCCAACTTGTTTAGCAGAATGGGAACAGAAATTGTGTCAAAAGCTTTAGCAAGGTCCAGGAAGATGCCCAGGACTTGGTTCCCTTTGCTGAGCTCTTGTGAAATATAATCAGTCAAAGTGTGAGTCGCGTCGGCTGTAGACAATTTAGCTCTAAAACCATATTGTGTAGGGGATAGAAACTGGTTGTTTTCTAGGTAATTAATTAATCTAATATTTATAATTTTTTCGAGTATTTTCGATATTGAGGGAAGTAAGGAGATCGGTCGGTAATTGGATACAAGTTCTTTATTTCCGGATTTATAGATAGGAATAACCACTGCCTTTTTTAGGCATTGAGGAAAAATCCCTCCAGAAAGGCAAAGTCGAAAAATATATGTTAGAGGAGGTACTAAAATATGTTTAAAAAGTTTAAGGATTTTATTGCTAATATTGTCCGAGCCAGTGGCGCAGCTATCCTTCAGGTCAGAAATAATTCGAGCTACCTCGTGTTCGTCAGTGTCTAGCATAACGAAAGATTTGAGACTCAAGTTGCGGACAAATTGGGGGGGTTGCGTACATCCAAGGCTATTATTTTGATTTTGAATACGCTCGGCAAGATTTTTGCCCACATTTATAAAATAGTTATTTACATGGTTAGCTGAATTTAGTGGTGATGAGTTAATATGCAGTAAACTCGAATTTGATTGATGATTTTTCGAGGAGTAAGTTATGCTTTTAACATGTCGCCAAATTTGCTTACTATTATTACCTGCCCTTTGTAAAACATCTCTGTCATAATTAATTTTTAACTTTTTGAGTAGGTTGTTACAGAATTTTTTGTATCTTTTATACGTAGTTAAAAGTATTAGGTTGTCAGGGTACCGTCTTGTTCGCTGATGGAGTCGATCTCTGTGTCTTATACAACGTATAAGACCAGGAGTAATCCAGGGCTTGATATTGTAAAATTTCTTATTTATTGTCGTTACTTTCGTGTTGCATAATAATGCTTGTTGGACATTTTTAATTAAATACGACAGAGACATATTAGGGTCGGCATTATTGTAAACTGGACAAAAATCGATATTGCATAAATCATGTTCGAGTTTGTGTATGTTTAATTTAGACCTTGTCTGTGGACGACTCTGCTTAGGTGGCGTTAAATTTACGGTTAGTAGGACAGCGTGGTGGTCAGTTACAGTAGAGTTAGTAACAAGAGTGATGTATGTCAAGCTGGTTTTAATCATTACATGATCGAGACAGGAACCGCTATGATGAGTAGATAATGTGTGAGCGGGCTGAAGACCATAGTATGAACATAAATTAAGGTAGTTAAGGGTTCCTGAATCGCAAGATCCTGAGCTAATGTTTAAATTCAAGTCACCTGTTAATATTATGTTTTAACATGAGGATAGTGATTTCAATGTTTCACCTAGAGATTTTTGAAAGAGGTCAGATTTTTTGAAGGAAGGAGATCTATATATAGGTATAGCAATAATCGCTGTATCTGAACCAATGTTAAGGATCAAACCATTGCAGTCTTGAAGAGTTGGCTCCTCGACTGTGACCTTTAATGTTTTTTTAGCATATACCACGACGCCATCATTTTGATTGTGATTTGTAGCGGTATAGTATACATTGTACCCCGGTATTATTGGGAGACGATCGTGCCAGTTTATTAACCAACACTCGGTTAGAATGATTATATCACAGTGAACATTAAGCCTATGTAGAAAAACATGTAAACTATCTATATTTTTATGAATACTGCGAATATTCTGTGTAAGTATGGTTAGTGATTTTTGGTATCCGATAAGATATTGTCTGCAATCTTCAACCTCACAAAATCTTGATTCCGATAGGAAACTATTATCTAATTGCGTAATTAAATTTAAATCCATTTATGTAACTTAAATCTACCCTTAGTTCTAAAATACACGCGAGTATGTGGCGCTCTTAGGCGCCTTCATAATCAATTATTGAGTTAATGTACCTGAGTTCAGCTGCTTTTTTGCAGGGCAGTCATTGTCACCCGTCTTGTGATTGTTCGGCTTTTTGAAACGCAAGCATGTTGCACATTTAGGCGCCTCTGATTTTGATTTGCACTCTTGAATAGAATGACCATCTTGACCGCAATGTGCACATGTAGAGTTAGGTGTTTTGCAAGTTTTGGCTGCATGTCCGTACTGCTGGCATTTGTAGCATCTAGTCACTAGTGTAAAATCTCGCACAGGACAGGACGTCCAATTGATAAAAACTCTTTCTTGAATTAGCAGGGCTTTACGTATGACTGCTGATACTTCCAGTATATAATTGCAGGTCACTGCGTCTTTCTTCCCAGATTTGTGGCTGAGTCTAATTGAGGTCAAAAATGAATCTTTAGTTAAAGAGGGCATTTTTTCTACCAGGTTTTGTTCGTATACACATTTAAAAACCTCATTATCGCTCATTTGTGTCGGGACTCCTACGATAGTAATGCGGGGTTTGCGTTTTTGTGTTTCGTCGACGGTAAGACCTGACTTGGCAAGTTGTACAGATTGTTTGAGTTTTTCTAGGTCATTTTTAGACTCTGTGCTGATAATGACGCCTCCGTCTTTCGTGTTTCTGACTCAACGGACTTTGAGTTTCATATCTTCAGGGCAGACGATTTTCTGGACCAAGGTTTTGGTTTCGTCGCTGGTTTTTGACCTGTCACTAGGGTAAATGGTCACGGAACTCAGGGGCGGAACCTTGGCTAAGGGCTTGCTCTTGCCCCGTTTTTTTTATTAAATTGTCTATCCTTTAGTAAGTAGGAAATCAAGGAAAATGGTACTTTACGAGGAAATGCATTTTATCAATAATTATTTCTCATTTCTGTGGTTTTGTTGTGAGGAGATTAAATAAACGTTATGCTCTTTAAAAAAGAAAAAAACTACCATTTTGGAGTCAAAGTTATGTAAAAATTTAATGTATTAACTTATAGAAATTTATTAGTTGATATTTTCCCTTCGGACCCACGATACCCCTGGCGATACCCCTGATGGTATCGTGGGTCTTTTAAAATCAAACGATACCCCCAACTAATAGTGTTGTGTGACATTAATTAATAATAGCTTTGTCATCTAGTAAATTTTATATTTACAAAATACAAAAAGAATTATCAAATTGTAGTTTTAGTATTCTTCCAGTTAAATTTCCTTTATACAATATTTAAAGTACTGTCCTTTAAACAATATGTAAAGTATGTACGCCGTACCAATTGAAATTTCTTTATTTACAAGTTCTAATTGCACGCTGGTAATGAAATCGTCATTAATGATTTGATCCTTTCTTCTCTTTTTTGGAACCATCTCCATCGTATGAATGTGCTCCAGAACTTTGAGTAATCTCATAATTGTCACAGTATTTTTGTTGATGCGCTTATTAATTTTGGAGTGAGAAACGCCTCGAGAACGCCAAATACGCTTATCATAGTGCAATGCATAGAGGACAAACGTTGATTTTTATTCATATACCTAGATAGATTAGAAACGTGATTACTGATAACATACATATTAGTCACATAGGTTTCAATTTCATTTTTGTTTTATGTAGGTAGGTAACCTATCCTAGTTGTACCTTAAAAAGGTGATATAATCATATATTCAAATGAATTTACAGCTCAAATACAGAATTCCATGTTATGAATATATAAACACAATTGCATTTTTAAAATAATTTTTAATTCATATTTCATTAAGTTGTTTTTCCAACTTGTTCGGTCGTTGTGACAATCCTTGGGGGAGGCCTTTATTCAGCAGTGGACGTCTTTCAGCTAAAACGAATGAACTAAAGTTATTTTTGTGTCGCTTAACACAGCCACTATTACACATGTTTGTTGTGATAAGTAGGGTGACTACCCTATACGTCTTCGTAGAAGTATTTCGTATACACTATGCTATCTATACCTATCACGATTTATTTTAAAACCTATAAAAAATGAGCTTTGTTGCGTTTTAAAATATAGGTAACTACTCTGAAAGTTGTGATCGTTTTTTTGTTGACGGTTCAAATTAGTCACATCCATACGAGCCACGACCATAGAATTTGTGTTGCCATTATCCATGGTAATAATATATCAATTCAGTTATAGTTCTTACATAATATCAGTCACTAAACGTCCACTACTGGATACTGGTTAAGTAAGTTGACCTTATAAACGTACATTAATATTATATATATTATTGCAATATTCACAACTGTGGAAAGCACTATTAAAAAACATCCTATTTAAGCTTGACGAAGCTGTTAAATAATTTGAATGAAACGGAAGTCGTAATTACATTTTAATTAATTATTATTTTCAGCTTAATGGTATAATAAAAGGTAAAATAAAATAAAAAATATTATATATATAAAATAATTTTATTATAAATATATATTTTAAAGACATCTCAAAATATAACAATTACAGATAGTATAAAATATAATTTATTATCTAATATTTATTACACAATAGATACTTAATTTTTTTTATAAATGTATCTTGATAAAATAATTACATTAACAATAAACAATTCACAACTTTACTGTGGAAAGCACTATTAAAAAACATCCTATTTAAGCTTGACGAAGCTGTTAAATAATATGAATGAAACGGAAGTCGTAATTACATTTTAATTAATTATTATTTTCAGCTTAATGGTATAATAAAAGTTAAAATAAAATAAAAAATATTATATATATAAAATTATTTTATTATAAATATATATTTTAAAGACATCTCAAGATATAACAATTACAGATAGTATAAAATATAATTTATTATCTAATATTTATTACACAATCGATACTTGATTTTTTTTATAAATGTATCTTGATGAAATAATTACATTAACAATAAACTAAAAAAATGAATAAATTCCATGTGAACACGATGTTACATTTAGCTTGATTATGAAGGTGCCTGTAAATAAAAAACAGGAAAATCAGTTAATAGTTTTCGTAAAGTATTCAATATTAAAAACTAAGATAGCAAAAAAATGCTATAAATATTAAATGAAAACCCACGATAAAGTAAATGTAACTTGATCATTGAAGCAATTTGGATGTTCGTTAAAATAGAAATGGTTACAAATATACAAAACGGTAACAACTATCACTTATAATTACAAATTCCTCTTGATCTTGTTGCTCCACGTTGTCTGGACTAACCCCCAAACGTTCACTTAGCATGTCAACTGTAACAAAAAACACCGTAATTAATAAAACGTTCAATAACGTCCAAGTATTCTCTAAAATTTAAAAAAAAAACATAGTCATTATGTAGGTACCTGTAAATAAAAAAACAGGAGAATCAGTTAATAGTTTTCGTAAAGTATTCAATAATAAAAATAAGATAACAAAAAAAAATGCAATAAATATTAAATGAAAACCCTCCTGATTCATTTTTGGAAACTATCAATGGCAATGTCCAAACATTGGGTTTATGTTTCCAGCCAATCACCTGTCCATGATGCCAGTACTTCCTGTAAAAAAAATGACAATTAATTAATAAAATCTAAAGCCCAAGAAGAATTTTAAAAATATTTAGTATCAACCTATATACAGTTTATCAACCTATGTACACATTCACTTATCTGTAATATCCGGAGTTTGACATTCTACTTTCGTGCTCTGTGTCATATTCTCGGCCCAATGAATGGCCCGGATGTTTTTCATTTGGCAGGGGCTTTTGTGTTTCTTTAACTGTGAACACAACAAAACAAATCTTTAAATGCCGTAAATATATACTTACATTATACATTAATCATACTTTTACCCTATTTATTCCCTGTATCTGTAAATAAAATGGCATTCATGAATATTTTGAATAAATAAAAAAATAAAAACGATGGTCAATAACATTTAAAAAGTCTCTCACCTAATTAGGGACGTCATTTTAGTTGAAATCGGGGAACTCTTTTTGTATGATATTCCACACTATATCCATTTCCGTATCAGCTGTAAGAAATATAAAAACAACATGGTTAATATGCACTCGAAGAATAGGATATTCATTGCAAAGTACATAACAATCATATTAAACTCACTCATGTCTGCCAAAGTCAACTCCACATCAGTATCTGTAGAAACGCTCTGTGTGGACCCAACTCCTGAGTCAGTAGATGTTGTCGGCTTCGTCTTGATAAAAAAAAAATAAGAATTTATGCACAAATAATGTACATTCTCTACCATTCAACCTTTGTGTTATGTACAGATTGTCAAATACATTATTTCATGTTGACGATTTGTCGATGTAAGTATTTAACGTTTTTTTCGCCTGTGTCATAAAACAAGGCAGCTATATACACTTGTCTTAATTTAATACCTAAATATATGTAAGTTACAATAAAAAGTAAATGTTGTAACTTGATCATTGAAGCAATTTGGATATTTGTTAGAATATAAATGGTTACAAATATACAGAACGGTAACAACTATCACTTAAACTTACAAATTCCTCTTGTGCTGGTTGCTCCACGTTGTTTGGACTAACCCCCAAACGCTCACTTAGCATGTCAACTGTAACAAAAAACACCCTAATTAATAAAACGTTCATTAATGTCCAATTATTCTCTAAAATTGAAAAAAACATAGAAAATTATACTTACTTTGAGATTCCAAGTTGCTATTAATTCTCAATAAGGCCTCTATCGGTTGTTCCGATGTTCTTGTGCGGATGTGCGAGATGGCTGCAGCCAGTACATTCACATTAGAGTCCTGTAACAAACACAATTGTTAGTAAGCTTCACATTATATCTTACACTATAATAAGCACTATGCGCATTACGTAGACTTACATTACTATCACAGCCCACGGCAGTGGAAAGTTCAGCCATAGCTTCTGCCGCTTCGTTGCGGCGCTCTCTCTCGTAAAGCGCATTACGCGCTCGTCTTTCCTCCTGTATACAATATATACATGTACATAAGTATCAAACATAGTATACAAATGTAAGTATTTAGTAAAAGCAAAATGAATAAACACTACTAACGAGTGAGAGAGGCACACGATTCCTCCCTGCTGGTCGGCCTCGACGTCTGTCTGACTTGTCTGGCACACCGCTTGCCTTCTGTTTCTGAAATAAAAGAAATACCTACTTAAGTACATAATGCCAGAAAAAAAATTGAAATATAAAGAGAAAGTAAAAGTACCTTGGAGTTCACCATTTTATATATATATATATATATATATATATATATATATATATATATATATATATATATATATTATAACTCGAGTTCCGCGGACAGCGATTCTGTAACTAGGAGCTCAGAAGTAATAATGATGAAGGTTTACCCTTATTTCGAGTTTATATACTCTGCTTACCTGCGCATGGGCACGGGCAGGGATACTCTAAATGGGGCGGAGCTTATCTTACATAATGGTACTCTATTGGTCTCTGGTACACATTAATATGCTGGTAGCAAGTCTTCACTTCAGTAATTTTGCGTATTACTTTATTTAAATGTAATTATTTAACATCTACTTAAATGGATCAAAACATTTTTGATTGATTTTATTTAATATATATTATGCCATGCATAGAGTATGTAGCGAGACTGCTCAATGATGCTACGCCGTAATACGCGCTACGGCTTCCGTCCGTATCATGCAATTTATTGGACCTAGTTGTAAGCTTAATGCTTTAGAAAGAAATGAGTCTCTAAGAAAGAAAGGAAAAATAATGTTAAAATAAAAAAAATGCTTACCAATTCATGCAAAATACATTTTCAGTTGAAATATGTATATAGGTATGTAATACGTAGGTTCATAAATAAATATAATAAGCAAAGTAATATTACCGTGTCATATAAAAAATAAACAAATATTACCTTCTAGATATCGCCTGCGTCGCTTTTTTCCCGGGACAAACATGAGGAGATCATATCAAATTGCACATAAATCACTTTAGCAGTTTAAGCGTAAAAATATCACAGAAAGACATTTAAAATATAAGTTTGGATATTCTTGACTACGGCATTACAGGGGAACGAGAGAAACGACTACAGGGGATGTGAGTTGTGCGGGTGAATTTGATTAATCAGTCATCAATCAATCAATAATAAATTTGACAAAATGAATACAAATTCTCTCCTTATTGACGTCACGACACCCGGTCTCAGCAACAATTTTTCGGTCATCGGCACTAGGACTCTTTTTCCATTTCAGCGTGGTTAACCAACAAGCTATGTCGGTAACTTTGATTCTTTGTTGGATGGTAGGAGGACATGACACCTAGTTATAGTTATTTTGTTTAGATGTGAAACAAAATAACTACAACGCGATTGTTCCTACTTAGGAACAATCGCGATTAGTTACCTGCGCAGTTTAGTGTAATCCTTTTAAGTTTTTCGTCAAATGCTCTTTGCCTTTTGTTACAATATGAATGCTATGTGAATCCTTTATGAACAGTTTAGAGGTAATCTTTTAGCTCATATTTTTTGTATTATTATTTTGCTGAAATACTCGTTATTTGATTATTATTGAAGCGGCGGTAGCCGAATGGCTAAGGTCTCGCAATTATACTACCGACATGAACCCACTCCTAACATCTTGACACACCTTTGAGTTTAGCTGGAGGGGTTAACAAGATTGCTAGTAAAGTAGGACTCAATCCCACATTGCAAGTTATCTTTTTAAAAAAAATAAGACTTTTTGTACAAATAATGTACAGAGGCAGACTTAACTCTACCATTCAACCTTTGGGTTATGTACAGATTGTCAAATACATAATTTTCCTTAGGCATATTTATTTAAGAAAATGTAGTTTGAGGTAATCCTCATAATACATTGCAAGGCAAGCCATTTTTAACCCTTGACACAAAAGAGGAGTGTATTTCTCTAACTCTCCCTGTGTGTGTTTCTGTATGTCTGTCTATTGCATGGCAGCTCCTAAACAGGTGAACATTGTTTTTTTTAAATTAGGTATAAGTCAATTTCCTTGCGGTGGTACTTGAATAATTTTCTTATAATACGTTTCAATTATTTTAAAGATAATCAACGCGTGTATTTTAAAAGAGGTTAAAGCATCGTGAGGTTCAAATCCTACCCATTATACTACTGACGTGAACTCACTCCTAATACAAGTCCTGTTCACTGTTATCGTGATATTTTCCCAGTTTTACATTCGACAGTTCGTTGATTAACTGACCTAATTATTTGTGAAATATTTTGGTTGTTTGGCTATGCAGAAGATTGGAATGTCGGGAGTGGTTGTGTAGTTTTAGTAGTTTGAGGATTTATTTTCGCAATATTCTTTTCTTAACAGTAGGAAAGGAGGCGCAGTATAGTCAGTCAGTGAGTCAGTAATAATATATACGTAATATTGTTTCTTAAAAGGTGACGGCAATTCAGTCCTTGGCGTTACCTACTCGTGCAATTTATTGAGTTGTGAGTGATAATTTTGTATATAATCTCTAGGTACTTATATCGGTAAGTGTGGCTCGGTTGATGCGACAATAGTCAGAGTATGAGAATGTAAGGCGCTGTTTCTGAGGTCTGCGACAGACGCGCGGTCGACTTCTGAAGCCACACTCCAGATTTGCGGAATTGACACGGAATTGTAATTTTTCGCGGGCGGCACCGAGCTCATACAATGGTAAAAGATTACTATAACCATATACTATGTAGCAAGCTAATAATGGTGATGCTACGTTATTACAGAGTAACTTTTTAAAGAAATTGTTAAAGCAAAAACAGCCAGTTATAAAAACTAACAAATATAAAAACTAATCAGGATCCGGGTGTTAGTCGGCTAATACAAAATTTAACTGAGAATAATAGAAGTATTATGTTTATGAGCCTCATAAAACAAATTCGCATTTTTTTTGAGTTGGTACATCTGTGTAATTAGAACAATATAGCTAATCCTAACTTTGTTACCTGCTGTGAAACTTTGCCTGATAACTCGAAGCCTATTCGTGGAACGTTGCGCTTTATTGTTTTGATTGTTTTCTAATCCGTTATAGTTGTAGTAAATCGTTTGTTTCATATTTTAGTTGAAATTGTCCACATTTCATAGAAGCGTTCTTTCTAATGCTTACGTTGGAAGTAATAATAAAATTGAATTTACGAATACGTGATGTGTCGCTAGAATTGTTATATGAAACCTTATTTATGTATCTAGCCTATGTTATTGGCATATAGATTTAGTCAATAGGGACAGCTAATCTAATATGAAACTGTTGACTTATTTACAGGTAGAACAGATCCCGGACTTTTGGATTTAGCGCCTCCATTTGTGTGTCTCAAAGGCAAAGATTCTGTCATGTTAAGAAAAACCATAGGTATACCTACGAGTATTGGATTATTTTCATCAATACAATGTAATGTAGAAAGCTAAACTAGATTAAAATCTGCGATCCTAAATCACGATACAGATTGTTAGTCTTATGACCATTGTCACGATTTTTTTGGAATAAAATTCAATAAATATTAAATGAAAACCCTCCTGATTCATTTTTGGAAACTATCAATGGCAATGTCCAAACTTTGGGTTTATGTTTCCATCCAATCACCTGTCCATGATGCCAGTACTTCCTGTAAAAAAAATGACAATTAATTAATAAAATCTAAAGCCCAAGAAAAATTTTAAAAATATTTAGTATCAACCTATATACAGTTTATCAACCTATATACACATTCACTTATCTGTAATATCCGGAGGTTGACATTCTACTTTCGTGCTCTGTGTCATATTCTCGGCCCAATGAATGGCCCGGATGTTTTTCATTTGGCAGGGGCTTTTGTGTTTCTTTAACTGTGAACACAACAAAACAAATCTTTAAATGCCGTAAATATATACTTACATTATACATAAATCATACTTTTACCCTATTTATTCCCTGTATCTGTAAATAAAATGGCATTCATGAATATTTTGAATAAATAAAAAAATAAAAACGATGGTCAATAACATTTAAAAAGTCTCTCACCTAATTAGGGACGTCATTTTAGTTGAAATCGGGGAACTCTTTTTGTATGATATTCCACACTATATCCATTTCCGTATCAGCTGTAAGAAATATAAAAACAACATGGTTAATATGCACTCGAAGAATAGGATATTCATTGCAAAGTACATAACAATCATATTAAACTCACTCATGTCTGCCAAAGTCAACTCCACATCAGTATCTGTAGAAACGCTCTGTGTGGACCCAACTCCTGAGTCAGTAGATGTTGTCGGCTTCGTCTTGATAAAAAAAAATAAGAATTTATGCACAAATAATGTACATTCTCTACCATTCAACCTTTGTGTTATGTACAGATTGTCAAATACATTATTTCATGTTGACGATTTGTCGATGTAAGTATTTAACGTTTTTTTCGCCTGTGCCATAAAACAAGGCAGCTATATACACTTGTCCTAATTTAATACCTAAATATATGTAAGTTACAATAAAAAGTAAATGTTGTAACTTGATCATTGAAGCAATTTGGATATTTGTTAGAATATAAATGGTTACAAATATACAGAACGGTAACAACTATCACTTAAACATACAAATTCCTCTTGTGCTGGTTGCTCCACGTTGTTTGGACTAACCCCCAAACGCTCACTTAGCATGTCAACTGTAACAAAAAACACCCTAATTAATAAAACGTTCATTAATGTCCAATTATTCTCTAAAATTGAAAAAACATAGAAAATTATACTTACTTTGAGATTCCAAGTTGCTATTAATTCTCAATAAGGCCTCTATCGGTTGTTCCGATGTTCTTGTGCGGATGTGCGAGATGGCTGCAGCCAGTACATTCACATTAGAGTCCTGTAACAAACACAATTGTTAGTAAGCTTCACATTATATCTTACACTATAATAAGCACTATGCGCATTACGTAGACTTACATTACTATCACAGCCCACGGCAGTGGAAAGTTCAGCCATAGCTTCTGCCGCTTCGTTGCGGCGCTCTCTCTCGTAAAGCGCATTACGCGCTCGTCTTTCCTCCTGTATACAATATATACATGTACATAAGTATCAAACATAGTATACAAATGTAAGTATTTAGTAAAAGCGAAATGAATAAACACTAACGAGTGAGAGAGGCACACGATTCCTCCCTGCTGGTCGGCCTCGACGTCTGTCTCACTTGTCTGGCACACCGCTTGCCTTCTGTTTCTGAAATAAAAGAAATACCTACTTAACCCCTGGTCTGTGCGCCGCCATTTTGACAATATGGCGGCGCACAGACCGCCGATCGCCGAAAATCGGTTGCAACATAGATAGGGGTTTTTCGGCGGCGCGCGTTTGGTTTTAATTGAATTACTCTGATTCTAATTGATATATGTGTATTTTTTTTTCCTACTTATTGTTAATACAATCAGTTACATATTAATATATTTTTTTTATTTTTTTATTTGTAAAATTGTATTCAAAATACAAGTTTTAATGTGGGGGTACCTAAATTTTACTCTTATTTTTTGAATAGAAATGAAACAAGACAATATTTGCATTATAAGTTTTATATACAATAGAAACATTACATACTATAGTACATTTTTTTTACACAATACCTGTTTTTATAAAAACCGCGCCCACATGCGCGCGCCACTTGTGATCAAAAGTGAGCGGCGTTTGTAGTCGATATATAAAATAACTATTATTATTACAGACAAAGGTTTATTGAATTTAATAACTTTAGCTTATCAGCTACACGTAATAAAATCCACACATCTGTAAGTTGAATAGATTTTAAATACGAATGGAACAAAGAAGGTACTAAAATTTAGGTCATAAATCAGTGGGTCGGCTTTTAATTTTTTTCAGGTAGAAATATAGTTCCAGGTATAAAAACAATACAATTTTTAAGTTTTTTACAAAATTAGCTACCTATTACAACACAATAAACATGCATGTTCCTAAGAAATATTTGAAATACATTGCTGATAAAAACAGTGATAAACACCCCATTTTAGTTCCAGAGCTGCTAGAATAGTATGGATATGACTTTTAGTGTCTCTGTAATACTTTTACAAAATAATATTTTTCATCGCTTTTATTTCAAACAATGTTATATAAATCCTTATGGAATGCTTTTATTTAATAAAATAATTTAATAGCTTTTTAAAGTGTTTTATTCAAAAATGTAATTTTAGTGAAATATTATTCAGAAGTGTTATTCCGAATTATTCAAAAGTATGAAATGATCATCTTTTAAAACATGTTAAATCGCAAGGATTTCACTTTCAGCGACTAAATAAAAATCATTAATAATCGTTTCCCCGAATGTCTAATTCCCGGAATGTCTACTTTCAAAATTCTCTATTGTCAAAAAATGTGTACCCTGTAAAAGCCGCGTATCCAATTGGAGACGAAACATTTGTACCCTGTAAAAAGCCGCGTATCCAATTGGAGACGAAAAATTTGTACCCTGTAAAAGCCGCGTATCCAATTGGAGACGGTACGACCACAGTTGATTTTATGCTTTAATTCTATGAAATTACAATTTATATTAGCATAAATTGTATATGAATGAATTCGGTACGAAATGAGCTATTGAATGACATGACTACCAATAAAATCGCATAAAAAATAAAGCCGACCACTCTCTGCAACACCAACACGATATGCGTTTCTTGACGTTCAACATCTTCAGAATAATGACGATTGCAAACCCAAACGAATGACATAACCTAGAGTTCCTTGTATAATATGCCCCAAAACTTATACTGACTAATAAAATGATAAACTAAACTTATACAAGGGCCACACCATATGAACAGACAAAAACCATACCGACATTTGCAACCAATTTCGCAAACGGACAAAGGTCTAAAAATACAAAAAAAAACCCGACTTCTCTTGAATGTTAGTGTTTTAAATACCCAGTGAATGTAATAGTGTTGCTGTGTAGTATTATTTGTAGTGTAATTGTGTAGTGTTAAGGTGTTGTGTGACTATGTTATGTTACTATGGTGTTGTGTGACTATGTTTGTGGGTAGTGGTGTGGCTCAAAGCAGGTGAAGACGCATAAAGGCACGTCGCATCCCCTGCAATAAGCCGTGGTTCGCTTATTGCATATGATGCAACTACGTCGTAGGCGCTCCCGAGTTTTGCCGGCAGCAAAGTCATACTGTGCCGGCACATGCCTGACTGCCCCTTCAGCCTGCTGAGCCAAACCATAGGTGGGTGTTAATTGTTGTGAGTGCTTCTGTATCATTTCACTCACCAATGTTTTCCTAAAAAAACGGTGAGTGATAGGATTTTGTTCGCGGTGTAATATGTAAGCATTTAAAACACTTACATTCAAGAGCCGTCGGAATAATTTCTTATACCAGACCCTTGTCCGTTTCCGTTCCACGGGGTACAGCGCCAACATCTGGTCCTTTCTGTCGACGCCGCCCATACATACATTGTAGTCTGGGATAATGGACGGCTTTAAGGTGTGGCCACACTTCACAGTGGCGAGACCATGGTATGTCGAGATAAGAGCCACGCGGTTCTTATCTCGCCATACCACTAGGTCAACGTCCCCTGAAGTGCAGCCAATTACCTGTCCCAGACGCATGTTATTTTTTTTTAAATTTGTCAGTTCCGTGGGTACGAATTGTCGGTTGGTACGCAGTGTACCGACGCAGTCGAACCCACGGAATTTAAGTTCGCGGGCTAAGGCCGGCGAATTGTAATAGTTGTCCATCCATAAGGTATGGCCCTTGTTTTCAAGTCCTTGCACTAATTCTAATACTAACGAAGGTATAACGCCGGATATAGGTCCGTCTCCTTGCGGACCTTTGTTACCGGCGTGAATCACAAAGCGCCACAAATAGCCGCTTTGTGATTCACATACTTCGTATGATTTGATACCTATAGAAGCCGCTTTGTTTTGTATGTACTGGCTTATGTCCAACCACCCCTTCCACATTGTCAGACTTTCGTCTAAAGCTATGTTTTGAGACATATTATATAAGGTTTGGAACTTATTGTTAAGGTGGTCCAAAATGGGCTGCACCTTAAACAATTTAGCCTCAGATCGTGTCATCGATTCAGGATTACAATCGTCATTATTTCGAAAATGTAAACATCTAGACAACAACAAGAAACGGTCGTATCGCATGAAAGCAGTGAACCCCGGCGTGATAAAGACGTCCTTCGCAGACGACCAATACTCTTCCAGGCGAGTTTTAATTACCACCCCCATAGCGATAATCAATCCAAAGAATAATAATAATTCATTACTATTGGTATCGTGCCATCTGCGAATACGACTTCGTTCACGCTGGGTACCTGCTGTTTCCATGGCCGCTACTTGTTGTTGCGCATATCTGTTTGTTTCGGCAGCAATGTGCCCCAAAATTTCGTTATCCCATATAGCTGTAAAGGCTGAATATGAGGTTTCGAAATATTGAGTGGGGCCACAATTAATGTCGGAGAATCGTTCCCTTCTCAAGTTAGGTGGAACCTGAGATTCCGGGAACGCTCTCCACCTAAAATCGAACCTTGCGTCGACGACTGGTTCGTCCTCCGGCAACACGGGCGAAGGCGTGGGAAGGCGCTGAGCAGGAGGTGGCCACTGTAGAGACAGCTCAGCATCTACTTGTGTGACCTCCTCCTCGTCCTCGCTCTCAGCGTGAAAAACAGACCCCACTCTGGGCATCCTAAACGGAATGTTTAAAAATTCTTCCCCATCATCGTCGGAGTCTTCTTCACTCCCTGTAAATATTAAGTACATAATGTCAGAAAAAAAATAGAAATATAAAGAGAAAGTAAAAGTACCTTGGAGTTCACCATTTTATATATATATATATTATAACTCGAGTTCCGCGGACAGCGATTCTGTAACTAGGAGCTCAGAAGTAATAATGATGAAAGTTTACCCTTATTTCGAGTTTATATACTCTGCTTACCTGCGCATGGCCACGGGCAGGGATACTCTAAATGGGGCGGAGCTTATCTTACATAATGGTACTCTATTGGTCTCTGGTACACATTAATATGCTGGTAGCAAGTCTTCATTTCAGTAATTTTGCGTATTACTTTATTTAAATGTAATTATTTAACATCTACTTAAATGTATCAAAACATTTTTGATTGATTTTATTTAATATATATTATGCCATGCATAGAGTATGTAGCGAGACTGCTCAATGATGCTACGCCGTAATACGCGCTACGGCTTCCGTCCGTATCATGCAATTTATTGGACCTAGTTGTAAGCTTAATGCTTTAGAAAGAAATGAGTCTCTAAGAAAGAAAGGAAAAACAATGTTAAAATAAAAAAAATGCTTACCAATTCATGCAAAATACATTTTCAGTTGAAATATGTATATAGGTATGTAATACGTAGGTTTATAAATAAATATAATAAGCAAAGTAATATTACCGTGTCATATAAAAAATAAACAAATATTACCTTCTAGATATCGCCTGCGTCGCTTTTTTCCCGGGACAAACATGAGGAGATCATATCAAATTGCACATAAATCACTTTAGCAGTTTAAGCGTAAAAATATCACAGAAAGACATTTAAAATATAAGTTTGGATATTCTTGACTACGGCATTACAGGGGAACGAGAGAAACGACTACAGGGGATGTGAGTTGTGCGGGTGAATTTGATTAATCAGTCATCAATCAATCAATAATAAATTTGACAAAATGAAGACATAATTCTCTCCTTATTGACGTCACGACACCCGGTCTCAGCAACAATTTTTCGGTCATCGGCACTAGGACTCTTTTTCCATTTCAGCGTGGTTAACCAACAAGCTATGTCGGTAACTTTGATTCTTTGTTGGATGGTAGGAGGACATGACACCTAGTTATAGTTATTTTGTTTAGATGTGAAACAAAATTCACAGTGCAAGTCGTCACGTCACAGTGCAAGTGATCGCACGCGCACGACGAGCGCTAAACGGCTAACGGGCGGTCATTGACCTTTGAGTGAAAATGTCAACAATAAAGTGCAATAGTTGTAACCTAGTGATAAACGAGTGTCTCGCGTTCATACAAAATAAAGCGGACATTATGGACGAGGATAGCATGAGCCGTCTTTGTATGACAGCCTTTACAGAGGACGAGATAGCAGTGGCCAAGAAGTTACTTTATGAGTCAGTGGATACATCGAGACGTCAAATTAGGCGGAGGAAGGAGGGTAAAGGTCGGCGAGATATCGAGGACATCATCACACTCATAAAAGAAACAGATCCCGAACAGGTACCAATTTTTGTAGCTAGAAATTATCATAAGTTGCCACCAGTAACATTCGATCATCTGGACGCCACTAAGATACTAAGGGATATTATCAAACTGCGAGATGATATAACTATTATAAAAAAACTTTTTAACAAAAAATATTACCGACTTCAAAAATAAATACAAGGCAACTAAAAAGCAAAAAATAATATACCTAGAATAACAAAAACAAATTAAACATTTTGAAGTTGGTGCCGAATAAAACATAAAGACTACTATTTCATGGCACCAACTTCAAAATGTTTAATTTGTTTTTGTTATTCTAGGTATATTATTTTTTGCTTTTTAGTTGCCTTGTATTTATTTTTGAAGTCGGTAATATTTTTTGTTAAAAAGTTTTTATTTCTCACTTTTTAGTGGGTTGGTTTATAATTCACTTAAGTTACAATAGGCTTATGTCATCTGCTCAAATCCTTTTACGAAATATTGCTTGCCCCGATGCAGGGCCGTTAATTGTTGAGGAGTTCACTATCAGCTTTATTACATTGTATAATAGTAGTATATCGAGATTAAAGTGCTACTCAATACCATATTAAAGTACTTAATTGAATCGCAAACTGTGAAATATTGAATAGGTCTGCTCGTAATTTTTGGTCTTCATCATCAGTTCCACTTCACCAATTGGTGTTTTTTAAGAGTAAATGCACGAATCACTATAAAATATACCTAAATCACTGTAGGTGTGCTTTTAATATTTTAAGAGTTCCCTCGATTTCTCCAGGATCCCATCATCAGATCGTGATCTGATGGCAATGGGACCAACTTGGAAGTATACCCTTTCAAACACAAAAACAATTTTTCAAATCGGTCCAGCCGTCTTTGCGTAATCGGTGAACAAACATACAAAAAAAAAAAAAAAAAAAAAAAAAAAAAAACCATACAGACAAATTGAGAACCTCCTCCTTTTTGAAGTCGGTTGAAAACAAATTATGTGACTACAGAACAACTTAGGGATATACAATTATCGAGTAATGGCGGGTATAGAAATATAAATGTTAATAGCCGTATAGGAACATGCCTTATGAACAATTTTGAGTACGAAAGCGGGCCGATAGGACTACTCACAAACGTACAAAGTAAATCAACAGCTGAGCCGAGTAACAGGTGTCCGAGCGAGAGGCAAAACGATACCTTGCTAAGTAATAGTGCGCTCTCGCCGGCGCATACGCAGGTAGATCATGACACAGCGATAGGCAAGCGGGACGACGAAGCTATACATGTGGAGGCCAATACCGCGGTTTCGTCAACGAGTGCAGCGGCAAGGGCGGTGCAACCAGCGCCGTTAGAGGGAGAAGCAAAGAGGCCAACTGCGATTTAGACAGCTAGTGCAACGATGAGTGCGGACGCTCCAAGGTCATCTACGCCGGAGCGCCTACCGTCTAAACAGCTGATATCCGACGTGTTGCGGCAAGGCGGTGAATGGAAAAAAGATTCGCCGAGCGACGAATGGACGACGGTGCAGCGCAAACGGTTGCAAAATCGTTTTATTGGGATGAAAGGAAAGGCGGAAACCCTTCCGAATAGTTCTTTTAAGGCAGCGAGTGTCAATATACCGTTTTATATCTATAACGTAGACAAAGATACGAAAATGGACGATATTGAGTTATATATTAAAAATAACACCGGTGTAGAAGTTAGTATTAACAAAATAAACATGAAAGTAAATAAGGGTTATGCGGCTTATAAATTTTTGATACCTCTAAGTAAAGTGAATGTGTTTATGAGTGAGTCACTGTGGCCGTCGGGGGTATCATTCCGTAAATTTGTAAATTATAGTAAATCGAGTGATAAGGTAATTAATACATAATTTTTTATTAATGAATAGTGTAAAATTTTATAATAATGTAATGATTCAATGTATTAGTTTTAATTGTAAGTCTTTAAAGAGATCATTTTCGTGTATACAACGTCTGTGTAAGTCGGTAGATGTGATTGCCTTACAGGAAACTTGGCTGTTGCCACATGAAATACCAATGTTAGGAAATATAGATACTAGTTTTAGTTATTTTGGCAAATCTGCCGTGGATACATCGGAGGGCGTATTACGGGGCAGACCGTATGGAGGTGTTGCTTTTATGTGGAGAAAATCGCTATTCACGACTGTGTCAGTAATTCAGTGCACTAGTAATCGTATAGCAGCTATTAAAGCGACGTCTGCCTCCCGCTCCATATTAATTGTAAATGTGTATATGCCAACCAACTCGACTGATAATTTTATTGAGTTTTGTGACTGTCTGAGTGAGATCGCGGCGATTGTCGAGAGTTCTAACTTAGAACATGTTTATATTCTTTGTGATTTTAATGCACATCCAGGTGAGTTATTTAGTCGAGAAATGCTAAGCTTTTGTACTGATCAGAAATGGCAATGTGCCGATTATATGAAGCTAGGATTGATCTCTGAGACTTACACTTTTATAAGTGAGATATGTGGAAGTAGACGTTGGCTTGATCATTGTCTTGTGACTGAAGCAGCGTGGAAATCACTTGAGAAAGTCGAAGTTTGTCATAACGTTTACTGGTCTGATCATTTTCCGTTGTTAATTCATGTCAATATGGGAATGATTAGGACAAGTGACATATCATACAAGCCGATGGTTGAGATGAATAAAGGGATTCTATGGGGTAACAGGAGCATAGATCAAATAGAACAGTACAGTAGGTTATGTGGAGAGAGGCTAAAGGATATTGACTTCCCGTCAGAATTAAGTAAATGTTGTGATCATTTCTGCACCAACAGTCAACACAGAAAGACCATCGATGATCTATATGAAAACATTGTGACATCGCTTAGGGACGCTGCTGAGATTAGCTCAAAATCAAAACACAGTAGGCGGCAGAGGGTTTCAGTAGTAGGGTGGAATAAGCACGTCAAGGACGCGCACGGGAACGCCAGGCAGGCTTATCTAAATTGGATAGGGCATGGGAAACCCCATGCGGGTCGGCTCTTTGTGGCGATGAATGAAACTAGGAAAGTGTTTAAACAAAAATTAAAATTCTGTCAGAACCACGAAGAGCAAATCCGAATGGATGTGTTGTCCGATGCGCGTAAAAATAAACAGTTTCAAAGGTTTTGGAAGTCGACACAGAGGTTGAACCCTAGGGCTGCCGTTCCCGTGAGCGTCAATGGTGTGACAGAGCCAGGGAAAATTGCTAACCTGTTTAGGAAACATTTTCAAGTGCATGCAGTGCTTCAAAATGCTGGGCAGGGAACAAAAACAGAGGTATTGACAGGAGAGCCTATTACAATAGCAGTCAAAGAAGTTCGTGACGTTATTAAATCGATGATAAGAGGTAAATCGCCGGGTTTTGATGGTCTTAGCATAGAACATCTTCAACATGCCGGTCTACATCTCCCAAGAGTTCTGGCTATGTTGTACAACATGTGTGTGAGACACTCGTATATGCCGGTTGACCTAATGAGAACGATTGTAGGGACAATATACCTACGTAAGTGCTTAGGTAAGGGATACTAGCGCTGTAGAGGCGGCTGCGCCCGCCACGTAAGTCAGTCGTGAATAAACGCAGCTAACGTGAACACGTACTTGGTTTGATTTACATACCCAAATAATAGTGACCTCCACCCAGTCATATACATATAACCTAAAGTGGTGACTTCCGACGTGAGTTGTGTGTGTAGTATTTTTTGGCGGTATATTGGGTTAGGACTATGGCTACCACGGGCGTAAATCAACCTTTGATTCAACCTACGATCCAACCTGCAATTCAACCTGCGAGTCAACCGGAAATATGTATTCCGGAGCCGAAACTAGAGCCACGTGCTGAAGACGTGTCAGCGCTGGCTAGTATATCAGTTTCGTCGCGCATACCAGATTTTTGGACGGACCAACCGCGACTGTGGTTCGTTCAATTCGAGGCTGTCGTGGCAAACCAAAGGCTAAGCGAGGCTTCGAAACAAAATTTAGTCATCACGAAGCTGAATAAAAGCGCAATCCAACAGGTCAGCGATTTACTTTTAGCGGCACCAGATACGCGTAAGTATGATACGCTGAAAGACAGATTGTTGCAAGTCTTCGAGGAATCGGAGACTCGCCAGTTCCAGAAGTTGCTAGGGGAGATGGAGCTCGGTAACCAAAAGCCGTCACAGCTCCTGAGAAAAATGAGAGATTTAGCACGAGCGAAGATACCAGACTCCACCTTGCAGATTATGTGGAATAGTCATCTGCCGGCGGCAGTCCAGGCTGTATTAGCGGTCACGGAGGTAAAGGAGTTAGACAATCTAGCCGTTGTAGCTGACAAGGTTATGGAGGCAACCCGTCCAGCGGAGATAGCGATGGTGATGCCTAGCCCCATTCCCAAGGACAGCAGCGCAACGTCCGATCTAGCTGCCATAGTAGAAAAGCTGAGCATCGAGGTTGCGGAGCTGCGTCGAGAGCGGCAACCACGACGCACAAGGGACGGGTATCGTCGGTCAAGGTCGCGCACGAGAGATGTAAGTAGAAATCGCAACGACCCCGAGTGGTTGTGTTATTATCATTATAATTTCCGGTCGAAAGCTACTAAGTGTGTAGAACCGTGTAATTGGAAAACGTCTAAGAACATTCACCCGACGGAAAACTAACGTCGATACAACCTGTGGCGGAGGTTTGTATCAACGCGTCAAATCGCCTATGTGTTTTAGACTTAAATAGTAGACTAAATTTTTTAATAGACACTGGTGCGAATGTGTCGGTAATTCCGGTTTCTAAATTGAATTTAAAAAAAAAACTCACGAGTGACGAATATAAACTTTACGCGGCGAACGGTACCGAGATAGAGACTTATGGTGTGCGAACTTTAACTTTAGATCTTAGTTTAAGAAGAGCTTTCCGATGGACATTTATTGTGGCGGCTGTTAAGCAACCTATAATAGGGGCAGATTTTTTAACCCATTATAAGTTGCTAGTTGACTTAAGCGCGCGTAGACTGGTAGATCAACTTACTCGTTTAAATGTTATCGCTTCAGTCGTGTGCCAGGGCGAGTGTGAGTCGTCGATTAGAACAGTATGTAATAATAATATGTGGCATGATATATTATGTAAATATCCGGATATTACCAGGCCGGTCTCCTATAAAGATATTCCGAAACATTCGGTGTGCCATCATATCGAAACTACGGGGCCACCAGTGTACGCGAAGGCGAGACCACTTCCGCCGGATAGATACAAAAAAGTAAAAGCTGAATTTCAAAATATGTTAGATTTAGGAATCTGTCGGCCATCCAAAAGTCCTTGGGCAAGCCCACTACATGTGGTTCCCAAGAAAAATGGTGAAATTCGTCCTTGTGGGGACTATAGACGGCTAAACGCAATAACAAAGCCGGATCGTTATCCCATCCCACGCATTAACGATTTCAAGTATTTAGTGGCAGGGAAAAAGACCATATTTAGTAAATTAGATCTAAATAGAGCATACCATTTCATACCCGTTGCACCAGATGATATAGAGAAAACCGCAATCATAACTTCTTTTGGGCTCTTTGAATTCCCACGTATGACTTTTGGGTTACGGAATGCAGCCCAATCGTTCCAGAGATTCATGGACACGATAGTGCTACGCGGTTTTGATTTTGTTTTTAACTATATTGATGACGTGTGCATAGCAAGTGATTCAGAAACATTACATAAAGAACATTTGAATGCGGTTTTCCAAAGGTTCAACGAGTACGGTGTCACAATTAATATCTCAAAATGTGTATTTGGGGTTTCAAAATTAGACTTTTTGGGTTTTGAGGTGTCAGCGGACGGCGTTCGCCCGCTAGATGATAAAGTAAAAGCAATTGTAAATTTTCCAAGACCTGAAAATATAGAACAACTGCGTCGTTTTCTCGGTATGGTTAATTTTTACCGTTCGCACATTCCGAGGGCAGTCGATTACCAATCGGTATTAAATGACTATTTGCATGATACCAAAAAGCGAGACAAAACTGTGATTGAGTGGACCGAAAAGGCCGTCGAGGCGTTTGAAAAATGTAAGGTGAGCTTAAAAAGCGCGGTTACATTGTCATATCCATTGCCCGATGCTAATTTATCTCTTATGTGTGACGCATCAAATACTAGCGTAGGGGCGGTCCTACAACAACAAGGTGATAACACTTGGAATCCGCTGGGATATTTTTCTAAGAAATTAACGCAAACAGAAATGAATTACTCTACTTACGACCGCGAATTGTTAGCGATATTTATGGCCATAAGATATTTTAAAAATTTAGTAGAAGGTCGAAAACTAACAATATTCACGGACCATAAGCCACTTATATATGCATTTAGTAAATTAAACAGCGATAAGGAAAGTCCCAGGCGAATACGCCAACTTTCTTATATAAGCGAGTTTAGTACTGACATTAGGTATGTAAACGGTAATCAAAACGTTGTAGCAGATGCCTTATCTCGGATAGAGACAATAAATTGTCCCACAGTTTTAGATTACGCAGCGTTAGCAGATAAACAATCCTGTGACGACTACTTACTGCAGGTGTTGCGAGCGTCAGATAGCAACTTGCAGTTGAAACAGTTTTGCTTACCGGACTGTGAGAAACAAGTTTATTGTGAGGTCTCATCTAAAAAAATTAGACCTTATTTAACCGAAGATTTCAGACTAATAGCTTTTCATGCAATACATGATCTCAGTCATCCTGGCATTAAATGTAGTAAACAGATGATTAAACAAAAGTTTTTTTGGCCAAATATGGATAGAGACGTCGCCAAATGGGCCAGAGCATGTCTTACGTGTCAAAAGGTTAAGGTTAGTAGACATACTGTTTCAGGTGTAGGCAATTTTGAACGGGCCGACCGTTTTCAACATCTACATATTGACATTGTCGGACCTTTGACGATATCATCTGAGGGCTATAAATATTGTGTGACTCTAATAGATCGCGCTACGGGTTGGCCAGAGGCCGTACCTGTCCAAAATATCACAGCGGAAACCGTAGCTGGGGTAGTATTTGAGCGTTGGATCTCTCGTTTTGGGTGCCCTTCGAAGCTTACAAGCGACCAGGGTAGACAATTCGAGAGCGATCTTTTTAGCAACCTCATGAAGTATTTAGGCATACACAAATTGAGAACGACCCCTTATCATCCACAAAGCAACGGCATGATAGAACGTTGGCATAGAGCACTAAAAGTGGCTCTTATGGCGCGTTTACAATGCAACAAATCATGGGTAGACGAGCTTCCGATTGTGCTATTAGGACTGCGTACAGCTATCAGAAGTGATAGCGGAGTAAGTGCAGCGGAATTGACCTACGGTAAACCGATTCGATTACCGGGCGATTTTTACGACGAGACCAAAGTAGATATGTCGGATTCGGAATATTTACAGTTGCTTAGGGATACCATTAACAAATTTAAACCCAGACCACCGAGCCATGGTAATTCACGGTCATTATTTGTGTCTAGCGATCTCAATACGTGCAAAAGTGTATTCATTAGGAACGATCTAATGAAAAAGTCACTTCAGCCACCATATGAAGGTCCATATAACGTTGTAAAAAGAGAAGGAAAGACTTTTATTATTAAGATAGATGGTAAGGAAAAATGTATTTCTATAGACAGGCTCAAACCTGCCTATACAATTGATATTGATAACTGTAGTGCTAATATTAGTCCTAAATTAGAAGTTAAAAATAATAGGTATGTGAGTTTTAATAACAACGAGGACACTTCTAGTAAAGCTTTAAATCATAAAACAACGCGAAGTGGCCGAGTTATCAAAACACCGCTACGTTTTGCATAATATGCAACATGAGTAGGGTGACGCAAATGTTACTTATAATTAATTGTATGCATTATTGCGACATAATGTAATGTAGAATTTTATGTAAATGTAGGTAATATAGTTAATTTTAGTTAATTGTATATTTTTTTTAGCACAAATATAATTTGCAACTAAACATGTTTGTATTGTACCAATGTGTCAATTATGCACCAATAGAAACCACATGTTGCGAAACATTTTTATTACTTCACGAGCTTTCATTATACACGTAACATCGTAGTTCAGCATTAGTCGAAATGGGTTCAACTCAAACCAAAGAGGAGCATAACTCTGGCAATAGCCTCATTGCCCAAACAGTTACAAACAACTTTAATCAGAAATTGGACAACGTAGTTTGTATTATCATTGCAATGGTAGTCATTTTATCCATTGCTATTGCATATATCGTGTGGCGGCGCTGCAAGTATACGGCAAAGTCTTGGGTGCGCAAGCAAGCTGCTAGCAACCCAAATATGGTCACCGTGCAAACGTTGCCACAGCAGCAGGCACCGGCAGCCAGCGCACATATGTAAGCTGTGCAGTGATTGTGTAACTTGAGTGATAAGATTGTGTTTCGTGACATGTGTTTTATATGTACTCTTAGTTATAACTTTCTTGTTTTCTTTTAAAAAGGGGGAATGGTGTAGGGACAATATACCTACGTAAGTGCTTAGGTAAGGGATACTAGCGCTGTAGAGGCGGCTGCGCCCGCCACGTAAGTCAGTCGTGAATAAACGCAGCTAACGTGAACACGTACTTGGTTTGATTTACATACCCAAATAATAGTGACCTCCACCCAGTCATATACATATAACCTAAAACGATAATCATTCCTATAGTCAAAAATAAGACGGGTGACAGTTCCGACATGGATAATTATAGGCCGATCTCTCTGGCGACCATTATGGCAAAAGTGCTTGACGGTGTGCTTGAGCGCCGTTTAGCTAGACAGATTAAAGTACATGATGCGCAATTTGGTTTCAGAGCTGGACTGTCTACGGAGGCTGCTATACTTGCGCTTAAGCACACTGTTAGGTACTACACAGACAGAAAGACGCCTGTTTATGCTGCCTTCTTAGACCTCTCCAAGGCGTTTGACCTGGTTGATTACGGTATCCTATGGGCAAAAATGCGCGAACAGGGCCTACCTGATGAGCTTGTACGGCTTTTTGAATTTTGGTACGATCACCAGATAAACCAGGTCAGATGGGACGGAGCCTTTTCTGAGGGCTACGGGTTGAGGTGTGGGGTGAGACAGGGCGGCCTGACCTCACCAGCACTCTTCAACTTATACGTAAATGAGTTGATCGAGGAGCTCAGTAGTACTGGGGTTGGATGCTCTATAGACTGCAAATGTATTAACAGTATAAGCTATGCGGATGACATGGTGCTGCTGGCCCCCTCGATCAATGCTCTCCGTCGACTCCTAGGCATATGCGAGAAATACGCGAAGACACATGGTCTCCGGTATAACGAAAAGAAAAGTGTGACAATGGTGTTTAAGGTAGGATCGAAAAAGCTAGATACTGTACCACCCGTTCACATTAATGGCGTTACCTTAAATAGGGTGTCAAATTTTAAATATCTAGGTCATATTGTACGGGAAGACCAGAAAGATGACGAGGATATGGAGAGAGAGCGGAGGGCGTTGGCAGTCCGATGTAATATGCTGGCTCGCAGGTTTGCACGATGTTCACAAGAAGTGAAAATCACACTGTTTACAGCGTATTGTCAAACACTTTATACTTGCAACCTGTGGGTCAGTTATACGCAGAGGGCTTACAACATTCTCCGCATACAATATAACAATGCCTTCAGGTTGCTGATGGGGCTTCCACGTTTCTGTAGCGCGTCAGGGATGTTTGCAGAGGCGAGTGTTGACAGTTTTCAAACAATACTCCGTAAGAGAACTGCATCCCTGATGCGCCGGTTGAGGGGGAGCTCTAACAGCATCCTGAAAACTATTGTGGATAGGCCTGACTGTCCGTTCATGTGGCATTGGACCTGTACGCATACATGTATACCTGGTAGGCAGAATGGCGGCAGGTATATGAATTGAAATAATTGATATAAAATAATGTTACTAACATAGTTTTTAAGTCTTATGTAATACTAACTATTATGGATGTAAAAATCTGAAATAAATGCAATTATTATTATTATTATTATTATTATTATATAACTACAACGCGATTGTTCCTACTTAGGAACAATCGCGATTAGTTACCTGCGCAGTTTAGTGTAATCCTTTTAAGTTTTTCGTCAAATGCTCTTTGCCTTTTGTTACAATATGAATGCTATGTGAATCCTATATGAACAGTTTTGGGGTAATCTTTTAGCTCATATTTTTTGTATTATTATTTTGCTGAAATACTCGTTAATTGATTATTATTGAAGCGGCGGTAGCCGAATGGCTAAGGTCTCGCAATTATACTACCGACATGAACCCACTCCTAACATCTTGACACACCTTTGAGTTTAGCTGGAGGGGTTAACAAGATTGCTAGTAAAGTGGGACTCAATCCCACATTGCAAGTTATCTTTTAAAAAAAAATAAGACTTTTTGTACAAATAATGTACAGAGGCAGACTTAACTCTACCATTCAACCTTTGGGTTATGTACAGATTGTCAAATACATAATTTTCCTTAGGCATATTTATTTAAGAAAATGTAGTTTGAGGTAATCCTCATAATACATAGCAAGGCAAGCCATTTTTAACCCTTGACACAAAAGAGGAGTGTATTTCTCTAACTCTCCCTGTGTGTGTTTCTGTATGTCTGTCTATTGCATGGCAGCTCCTAAACGGGTGAACATTGTTTTTTTTTAATTAGGTATAAGTCAATTTCCTTGCGGTGGTACTTGAATAATTTTCTTATAATACGTTTCAATTATTTTAAAGATAATCAACGCGTGTATTTTAAAAGAGGTTAAAGCATCGTGAGGTTCAAATCCTACCCATTATACTACTGACGTGAACTCACTCCTAATACAAGTCCTGTTCACTGTTATTGTGATATTTTCCCAGTTTTACATTCGACAGTTCGTTGATTAACTGACCTAATTATTTGTGAAATATTTTGGTTGTTTGGCTATGCAGAAGATTGGAATGGCGGGAGTGGTTGTGTAGTTTTAGTAGTTAGAGGATTTATTTTCGCAATTCTTTTCTTAACAGTAGGAAAGGAGGCGCAGTATAGTCAGTCAGTGAGTCAGTAATAATATATACGTAATATTGTTTCTTAAAATAATAATAATAATAATAATAATTTATTTATTTTCTTTAACAATATTTGTGTTGGTACATGGTTAGTTATTGAAGTATCCCTTTAGGCGGTATGTGCCTGTGTTAGGATACTTCGCTCATCCAAAGCTTAAAATGAAGGTACAAATAATGCTTAACTAATATTTACTTAGGTACTAATTAATACTTATTCTCTATTATGTGTGTAAATCTGAGTACTAGTGAGCGCATGTGGGTGTGTGTGTTTGTGTGTGTGTGTGTTTATGTGTGTTTTTGTGTCCATGTAAATTTGTATATGTGTGTGTGTGTGTAGCTATTTGTTTGAAGCGATAATTATCAAAGTATGTGCTGCAGTAAAGCCTCCGTGTCCTCGTATGTAAGGGATTTTATCCATGTAACGATAATACTTTTGCACTCGTGATGTTGTTTGTTATGTACATAAATCTTTTTATTTAATGTATTGTATAGTCGCGATGAACTTTTGTTGTATTGTTTATTACAGAATTTGGTTCTTGTTTGGGGAACTACGGCTATTCTATCTCGCCTTCTTTTATTAATGTCACCAGTATTATACTTCAGCTCTCTGTGTTTCTTTAAAACAGCTTGAACGATATAGAGCTTTCTTACTTAAAGTAGATCACTTATCTGATACAAACTTGTTGTCGAGAATCTCTTTTTTTTAAAGAGCATGATTTTTATAAGCGACCTTTGAGCACGCTCCAAATTTCTAAATTTTGACTTAGATGCTGCACCCCAGACGGGTATGCAGTATACTAGTACGGATTGCACTAAAGCTGTATATAGCTCTTTCAGTAGATTTCGGCTGGTTTTGGTATCTCCAGTACTGATGGTGTTATTAGGTACTATATATCTTAAAGTTTTAAAAATCCAACTCAACTTTCTAATTCTATTTGTAACATGCTCCAGATGGGGGTGCCAAGATAAATGTTGGTCAATAGTGACACCAAGGTATTTGGTATACGCAACCTTTTAGGTTTTGTCTACGTCATAGTCACATGAGTGAATTTTAATAGAGAAGTCCTGGTTTGGCTGAGTACGTTTGTTAATGCTGTAACATATATAATTAGTTTTTGAGGTGTTTAGTGTTAATAGATTATGACTGAGCCACTTAGCAACTTGAGCCAAGCCAGATGAAACACTTTTTTCAACCTCACTCCAAGTATTACCCGTAAAAACGACAGCTGTGTCATCGGCGTAAGAAAACACTCGAGCGTTATTAATTTTCATGTTGCATAGGTCATTTATATATGCCAAAAATAGGGTAGGGCCCAGAATGCTACCTTGTGGGACGCCGTACAACACTTCCACATTGTCACTAAAATATTGTCCCAGCCTAACACACTGCTGTCTGTTTGTTAGGTAATCTTTAATTAAATTAAGAGGAGTTCCTCTTATTCCCAACTTTTCAAGTTTAGTCACAAGTGATGGAACAGAGACGGTGTCAAACGCTTTTTTGAGATCCAGGAATACAGTGAGGCATTTTTTACCACTATCAAGCCTTTCAGCAATCAGTGAACTCAAAGCGATTACGGCATCTTCAGTAGATATGTGTTTTCTAAAGCCGAATTGCGACGGAGAAAGTAATTTAAATTCATCAAAATATACAATAAGCCTATTATTAATGATTTTTTCTATTATTTTGGATATAGCTGAATGGACCGATATTGGTCTGTAATTATTGACATCGTCTCTGTCCCCCCCCATGTGAACCGGGGTAATGATTGCCTTTTTTAGAGGAGCCGGGAAAACCCCGTCTCTAACCACTTGAACGTCAGCCTCGCGAGCCGCGGCGCGGGGTAACCGACAGAACGCAACCGCTCGCTGGCACAACTTAAACACCGCGCTACATTTCGTGATAAAAATGTTCACTGCGATAAAAGTATCGCATCAATTTGAAAAAAAAAAATATCGTCATTTACGTTAAAGTATGGAGAATAAACATAGATAATAAAAAATATATCCTCCATACATACATCTTTATACAATAAATAAAAAAAAAACCGGCCATTTTTTCTATACCAGCAGTCCTCGACATATTCCTTTATTGAATTTAGCAATTTTGAATACGAAACAGTATGATATTTATACACCATTTTAACGCACACATTGTCTAGAAAATTTTAATATATAACAATATTAGAAATAATAAATAAATCAAATGTCTTATCTACGGCGAGATTTTATGTACACACTCACTGATAACATGCAAACTTCAGATTGTCACCACGACCGCAGAGTATAAAAATGTTTACATTATTTGGTTTCATGGCCACGCTCACTTTACTCTTTGTACAAAATACTGCTAACATAAAATAAAGCCAAGGATACTTTATATATAGCATATTTTTGAACGCACCGTAAGTGGGCACGGTAGTTCCCATGACGTTTGTGTCAATATTTTTTTCAGGTACTACAGTGCCCATTGACGTTCAAGTGGCTAAAACAGATATTTATAAAATAAGGAATTACTGGAACTACTTCGTTGCTAATATATTTTAGGAATTTTGTAGTGATGTTATCCCACCCAGCTGCGCTATAAGATTTAAGGCTCATTAATACATTATATACTAAAAGGTGACGGCAATTCAGTCCTTGGCGTTACCTACTCGTGCAATTTATTGAGTTGTGAGTGATAATTTTGTATATAATCTCTAGGTACTTATATTGGTAGAAGTGGCTCGGTTGATGCGACAATAGTCAGAGTATGAGAATGTAAGGCGCTGTTTCTTAGGTCTGCGACAGACGCGCGGTCGACTTCTGAAGCCACACTCCAGATGCGATACACGGAATTGTAATTTTCCGCGGGCGGCACCGAGCTCATACAATGGTAAAATATTACTATAACTATATACTATGTAGCAAGCTAATAATGGTGATGCTACGTTATTACAGAGTAACTTTTTAAAGAAATTGTTAAAGCAAAAACAGCCAGTTATAAAAACTAACAAATATAAAAACTAATCAGGATCCGGGTGTTAGTCGGCTAATACAAAATTTAACTGAGAATAATAGAAGTATTATGTTTATGAGCCTCATAAAACAAATTCGCATTTTTTTTGAGTTGGTACATCTGTGTAATTAGAACAATATAGCTAATCCTAACTTTGTTACCTGCTGTGAAACTTTGCCTGATAACTCGAAGCCTATTCGTGGAACGTTGCGCTTTATTGTTTTGATTGTTTTCTAATCCGTTATAGTTGTAGTAAATCGTTTGTTTCATATTTTAGTTGAAATTGTCCACATTTCATAGAAGCGTTCTTTCTAATGCTTACGTTGGAAGTAATAATAAAATTGAATTTACGAATACGTGATGTGTCGCTAGAATTGTTATATGAAACCTTATTTATGTATCTAGCCTATGTTATTGGCATATAGATTTAGTCAATAGGGACAGCTAGTCTAATATGAAACTGTTGACTTATTTACAGGTAGAACAGATCCCGGACTTTTGGATTTTAGCGCCTCCATTTGTGTGTCTCAAAGGCAAAGATTCTGTCATGTTAAGAAAAACCATAGGTATACCTACGAGAATTGGATTATTTTCATCAATACAATGTAATGTAGAAAGCTAAACTAGATTAAAATCTGCGATCCTAAATCACGATACAGATTGTTAGTCTTATGACCATTGTCACGATTTTTTTGGAAATAATGATAGGTAGTGAAAAAATCGTAAATGGAGTTCCCATTCAAAATCGGATACTATTTCTTAATATAAAAAGCCCTGATTCATTAAATTTCTAATGCCCATTAGAAATTATTTCTTAAAATAAAAAGCTCTGATTCATTGAATTTCTAATGCCCATTATAAATGTATTAGAGAAGTAAACATTTCGTACAAATTCCTTTGAGAATTATTATTAACATAATGTTATACACAATTATAATCTCTACATCACCCAAAGGTTGACTGGTAGAAAATGTTTTTAGCATTAAGCCCCTCTCTGTAGGTACATTATTTGTGCATGAAGTCTCTAAATAAATAATAAAATAAAAAAATATGAGCTAAAAGATTAGCCCAAAATTGTTCATAAAGGATTCACGTAGCATTCATATTGTAACAAAAGACAAAGGGCATTTGTCAAACTGCGCAGGTAACTAATCGCGATTATTTCTAAGTAGAAACAATCGCTAACAATGTAGGTATTTTGTTTCACATCTACTTAGATGTGAAACAAAATACCTACAATTAGGTTCGTTCTTACAAGGTTAACAAAACTTTTTATGTCCTCCGACCATCCAACTAAAAATCAAAGTTACCGACATAGCTTGTTGGTTAACCACGCTGAAATGGAAAAAGACTGGGCATATCGCCGAAGGATTCATGATTCTGGACCCAACGAACCCTAGTGCCGATAGGCCTACTCTCTTTCTCTGAAACGAAATTCATCAGTTTTCAATTTTATAAATTTACGGGAACTATAGGACTATTTTAAGTAATTTTTGGATAAGCACAAGAAGTTCGAACCCATAGACGATTTTCGGGAACGAGTAGATTGAATTGATGTTGTTGACTCTGTATATCACCAACTTAGTTTTGATCAAAACTTCGTTTTCATGGTATTAGAGTAGGCCTCCGGCTATGCTATTCCCAAAAAACAAAATTTCTAGGCTGTACGCCACGTCGAGTCGTCGTCGACACAGCTTTGGTAACGACGTTCCTCCCAGCGCTGTCAAAAATCGAATTCCCAAGTAGCCATGTGCTCGACGACATTATCCATGGTAATAATATATCAATTCAGTTATAGTTCTTACATAATATCAGTCACTAAACGTCCACTACTGGATACTGGTTAAGTAAGTTGACCTTATAAACGTACATTAATATTATATATATTATTGCAATATTCACAACTGTGGAAAGCACTATTAAAAAACATCCTATTTAAGCTTGACGAAGCTGTTAAATATTATGAATGAAACGGAAGTCGTAATTACATTTTAATTAATTATTATTTTCAGCTTAATGGTATAATAAAAGTTAAAATAAAATAAAAAATATTATATATATAAAATTATTTTATTATAAATATATATTTTAAAGACATCTCAAGATATAACAATTACAGATAGTATAAAATATAATTTATTATCTAATATTTATTACACAATAGATACTTGATTTTTTTTATAAATGTATCTTGATGAAATAATTACAATAACAAGCATGTCAACTGTAACAAAAAACACCGTAATTAATAAAACGTTCAATAATGTCCACTTAAGTATTCTCTAAAATTTAAAAAAAAAAACTTAGAAATTATGTAGGTACCTGTAAATAAAAAAACAGGAGAATCAGTTAATAGTTTTCGTAAAGTATTCAATAATAAATCTAAGATAACAAAAAAAATGCAATAAATATTAAATGAAAACCCTCCTGATTCAGTTTTGGAAACTATCAATGGCAATGTCCAAACATTGGGTTTATGTTTCCATCCAATCACCTGTCCATGATGCCAGTACTTCCTGTAAAAAAAATGACAATTAATTAATAAAATCTAAAGCCCAAGAAAATTTTTAAAAATATTTAGTATCAACCTATATACAGTTTATCAACCTATATACACATTCACTTATCTGTAATATCCGGAGTTTGACATTCTACTTTCGTGCTCTGTGTCATATTCTCGGCCCAATGAATGGCCCGGATGTTTTTCATTTGGCAGGGGCTTTTGTGTTTCTTTAACTGTGAACACAACAAAACAAATCTTTAAATGCCGTAAATATATACTTACATTATACATAAATCATACTTTTACCCTATTTATTCCCTGTATCTGTAAATAAAATGGCATTCATGAATATTTTGAATAAATAAAAAAATAAAAACGATGGTCAATAACATTTAAAAAGTCTCTCACCTAATTAGGGACGTCATTTTAGTTGAAGTCGGGGAACTCTTTTTGTATGATATTCCACACTATATCCATTTCCATATCAGCTGTAAGAAATATAAAAACAACATGGTTAATATGCACTCGAAGAATAGGATATTCATTGCAAAGTACATAACAATCATATTAAACTCACTCATGTCTGCCAAAGTCAACTCCACATCAGTATCTGTAGAAACGCTCTGTGTGGACCCAACTCCTGAGTCAGTAGATGTTGTCGGCTTCGTCTTGATAAAAAAAAAAAGAATTTATGCACAAATAATGTACATTCTCTACCATTCAACCTTTGTGTTATGTACAGATTGTCAAATACATTATTTCATGTTGACGATTTGTCGATGTAAGTATTTAACGTTTTTTTCGCCTGTGTCATAAAACAAGGCAGCTATATACACTTGTCTTAATTTAATACCTAAATATATGTAAGTTACAATAAAAAGTAAATGTTGTAACTTGATCATTGAAGCAATTTGGATATTTGTTAGAATATAAATGGTTACAAATATACAGAACGGTAACAACTATCACTTATACTTACAAATTCCTCTTGTGCTGGTTGCTCCACGTTGTTTGGACTAACCCCCAAACGCTCACTTAGCATGTCAACTGTAACAAAAATACCCTAATTAATAAAACGTTCATTAATGTCCAATTATTCTCTAAAATTGAAAAAAACATAGAAAATTATACTTACTTTGAGATTCCAAGTTGCTATTAATTCTCAATAAGGCCTCTATCGGTTGTTCCGATGTTCTTGTGCGGATGTGCGAGATGGTTGCAGCCAGTACATTCACATTAGAGTCCTGTAACAAACACAATTGTTAGTAAGCTTCACATTATATCTTACACTATAATAAGCACTATGCGCATTACGTAGTTACACATTACTATCACAGCCCACGGCAGTGGAAAGTTCAGCCATAGCTTCTGCCGCTTCGTTGCGGCGCTCTCTCTCGTAAAACGCATTACGCGCTCGTCTTTCCTCCTGTATACAATATATACATGTACATAAGTATCAAACATAGTATACAGATATAAGTATTTAGTAAAAGCGAAATGAATAAACACTAACGAGTGAGAGAGGCACACGATTCCTCCCTGCTGGTCGGCCTCGACGTCTGTATGGCACATCGCTTGCCTTCTGTTTCTGAAATAAAAGAAATACCTACTTAAGTACATAATGTCAGAAAAAAAATAGAAATATAAAGAGAAAGTAAAAGTACCTTGGAGTTCACCAATTGGTCACCCTCGACGCGTCTATTGTTTTAAAAGATTAATATGCTGGTAGCAAGTCTTCGTTTCAGTAATTTTGCGTATTACTTTATTTAAATGTAATTATTTAACATCTACTTAAATGTATCAAAACATTTTTGATTTATTTTATTTAATATATATTATGCCATGCATAGAGTATGTAGCGAGACTGCTCAATGATGCTACGCCGTAATACGCGCTACGGCTTCCGTCCGTATCATGCAATTTATTGGACCTAGTTGTAAGCTTAATGTTTTAGAAAGAAATGAGTCTCTAAGAAAGAAAGGAAAAACAATGTTAAAATAAAAAAAATGCTTACCAATTCATGCAAAATACATTTTCAGTTGAAATATGTATATAGGTATGTAATACGTAGGTTTATAAATAAATATAATAAGCAAAGTAATATTACCGTGTCATATAAAAAATAAACAAATATTACCTTCTAGATATCGCCTGCGTCGCTTTTTTCCCGGGACAAACATGAGGAGATCATATCAAATTGCACATAAATCACTTTAGCAATTTAAGCGTAAAAATATCACAGAAAGACATTTAAAATATAAGTTTGGATATTCTTGACTACGACATTACAGGGGAACGAGAGAAACGACTACAGGGGATGTGAGTTGTGCGGGTGAATTTGATTAATCAGTCATCAATCAATCAATAATAAATTTGACAAAATGAAGACATAATTCTCTCCTTATTGACGTCACGACACCCGGTCTCAGCAAAATTTTTCGGTCATCGGCACTAGGACTCTTTTTCCATTTCAGCGTGGTTAACCAACAAGCTATGTCGGTAACTTTGATTCTTTGTTGGATGGTAGGAGGACATGACACCTAGTTATAGTTATTTTGTTTAGATGTGAAACAAAATAACTACAACGCGATTGTTCCTACTTAGGAACAATCGCGATTAGTTACCTGCGCAGTTTAGTGTAATCCTTTTAAGTTTTTCGTCAAATGCTCTTTGCCTTTTGTTACAATATGAATGCTATGTGAATCCTTTATGAATAGTTTTGGGGTAATCTTTTAGCTCATATTTTTTGTATTATTATTTTGCTGAAATACTCGTTATTTGATTATTATTGAAGCGGCGGTAGCCGAATGGCTAAGGTCTCGCAATTATACTACCGACATGAACCCACTCCTAACATCTTGACACACCTTTGAGTTTAGCTGGAGGGGTTAACAAGATTGCTAGTAAAGTGGGACTCAATCCCACATTGCAAGTTATCTTTTAAAAAAAAATAAGACTTTTTGTACAAATAATGTACAGAGGCAGACTTAACTCTACCATTCAACCTTTGGGTTATGTACAGATTGTCAAATACATAATTTTCCTAAGGCATATTTATTTAAGAAAATGTAGTTTGAGGTAATCCTCATAATACATTGCAAGGCAAGCCATTTTTAACCCTTGACACAAAAGAGGAGTGTATTTCTCTAACTCTCCCTGTGTGTGTTTCTGTATGTCTGTCTATTGCATGGCAGCTCCTAAACGGGTGAACATTGTTTTTTTTTAATTAGGTATATGTCAATTTCCTTGCGGTGGTACTTGAATAATTTTCTTATAATACGTTTCAATTATTTTAAAGATAATCAACGCGTGTATTTTAAAAGAGGTTAAAGCATCGTGAGGTTCAAATCCTACCCATTATACTACTGACGTGAACTCACTCCTAATACAAGTCCTGTTCACTGTTATCGTGATATTTTCCCAGTTTTACATTCGACAGTTCGTTGATTAACTGACCTAATTATTTGTGAAATATTTTGGTTGTTTGGCTATGCAGAAGATTGGAATGGCGGGAGTGGTTGTGTAGTTTTAGTAGTTTGAGGATTTATTTTCGCAATTCTTTTCTTAACAGTAGGAAAGGAGGCGCAGTATAGTCAGTCAGTGAGTCAGTAATAATATATACGTAATATTGTTTCTTAAAAGGTGACGGCAATTCAGTCCTTGGCGTTACCTACTCGTGCAATTTATTGAGTTGTGAGTGATAATTTTGTATATAATCTCTAGGTACTTATATCGGTAGGTGTGGCTCGGTTGATGCGACAATAGTCAGAGTATGAGAATGTAAGGCGCTGTTTCTTAGGTCTGCGACAGACGCGCGGTCGACTTCTGAAGCCACACTCCAGATGCGATACACGGAATTGTAATTTTCCGCGGGCGGCACCGAGCTCATACAATGGTAAAAGATTACTATAACTATGTACTATGTAGCAAGCTAATAATGGTGATGCTACGTTATTACAGAGTAACTTTTTAAATAAATTGTTAAAGCAAAAACAGCCAGTTATAAAAACTAACAAATATAAAAACTAATCAGGATCCGGGTGTTAGTCGGCTAATACAAAATTTAACTGAGAATAATAGAAGTATTATGTTTATGAGCCTCATAAAACAAATTCGCATTTTTTTTGAGTTGGTACATCTGTGTAATTAGAACAATATAGCTAATCCTAACTTTGTTACCTGCTGTGAAATTTGCCTGATAACTCGAAGCCTATTCGTGGAACGTTGCGCTTTATTGTTTTGATTGTTTTCTAATCCGTTATAGTTGTAGTAAATCGTTTGTTTCATATTTTAGTTGAAATTGTCCACATTTCATAGAAGCGTTCTTTCTAATGCTTACGTTGGAAGTAATAATAAAATTGAATTTACGAATACGTGATGTGTCGCTAGAATTGATAAATGAAACCTTATTTATGTATCTAGCCTATGTTATTGGCATATAGATTTAGTCAATAGGGACAGCTAGTCTAATATGAAACTGTTGACTTATTTACAGGTAGAACAGATCCCGGACTTTTGGATTTTAGCGCCTCTATTTGTGTGTCTCAAAGACAAAGATTCTGTCATGTTAAGAAAAACCATAGGTATACCTACGAGTATTGGATTATTTTCATCAATACAATGTAATGTAGAAAGCTAAACTAGATTAAAATCTGCGATCCTAAATCACGATACAGTTTGTCAGTCTTATGAACATTGTCACGATTTTTTTGGAAAAAATGATAGGTTGTGAAAAAATCGTAAATGGAGTTCCCATTCAAAATCAGATACTATTTCTTAATATAAAAAGCCCTGATTCATTAAATTTCTAATGCCCATTAGAAATTATTTCTTAAAATAAAAAGCTCTGATTCATTGAATTTCTAATGCCCATTATAAATGTATTAGAGAAGTAAACATTTCGTACAAATTCCTTTGAGAATTATTATTAACATAATATTATACACAATTATAATCTCTACATCACCCAAAGGTTGACTGGTAGAAAATGTTTTTAGCATTAAGCCCCTCTCTGTAGGTACATTATTTGTGCATAAAGTCTCTAAATAAATAATAAAATAAAAAAATATGAGCTAAAAGATTAGCCCAAAATTGTTCATAAAGGATTCACGTAGCATTCATATTGTAACAAAAGACAAAGGGCATTTGTCAAACTGCGCAGGTAACTAATCGCGATTATTTCTAAGTAGAAACAATCGCTAACAATGTAGGTATTTTGTTTCACATCTACTTAGATGTGAAACAAAATACCTACAATTAGGTTCGTTCTTACAAGGTTAACAAAACTTTTTATGTCCTCCGACCATCCAACTAAAAATCAAAGTTACCGACATAGCTTGTTGGTTAACCACGCTGAAATGGAAAAAGACTGGGCATATCGCCGAAGGATTCATGATTCTGGACCCAACGAACCCTAGTGCCGATAGGCCTACTCTCTTTCTCTGAAACGAAATTCATCAGTTTTCAATTTTATAAATTTACGGGAACTATAGGACTATTTTAAGTAATTTTTGGATAAGCACAAGAAGTTCGAACCCATAGACGATTTTCGGGAACGAGTAGATTGAATTGATGTTGCTGACTCTGTATATCACCAACTTAGTTTTGATCAAAACTTCGTTTTCATGGTATTAGAGTAGGCCTCCGGCTATGCTATTCCCAAAAAACAAAATTTCTAGGCTTTACGCCACGTCGAGTCGTCGTCGACACAGCTTTGGTAACGACGTTCCTCCCAGCGCTGTCAAAAATCGAATTCCCAAGTAGCCATGTGCTCGACGACGATCGCCCTTCCGTCGCTGTTTCGTAGACGAGTTAGGGATTGACACATTTTTTTTCACAACATAATCTATTAATCTCGATTATGAGTTTTAAAGGTTTTAAAAATATATTTAAAGTCTACAATTACTTATTTCTAAATACCTATAAAGTAAAATTGTAAACTTATTATCAATAAATTTAATAAAAAAAAACATTTAAATATTTATTTTCAAAGGCTAATTCCTCTTTACTCGTATTAACTAGTGAAAAGAAAAAACTGAATGTCACTATTTGACAATAAAATTAAATAATGTTATAGATAACACTGAAGGGCGAGTATTGTAATAAGATTTATCTTATTTGTTTCATTCCTTGCGTTTGTTTCAATAACAAATATTGTATGTATCACGATCGTCAAGAAGTTCTCTTCAGAAAGGTTCTGTCTAATCTGCACTACAAATCACAGAAGCCAATTTTATAGGGATGAGCTCAAATACCTATTGCAAGCTGTTGAGAACAGGAACTGCTTATCACAACAAACAAGTGTAATAGTGACTGTGTTAAGCGAAAGACTGCTGAATATAGGATCGCCACAACGACCGGACAAGATAAAACAACTTAATTAAATATGAATTATAATTAATATTTTATATGCAATTGTGTTTATATTTCCATGACATGGATATATGTATGTATAAATGAAAATCTTTATTTGAACTGTGAATTCAGGGTTTGAATATTTGATTTTTTAGGGTACCTACAACGTAGTAGCAATGTGTTGTGAAAATTGCGGCAAACTGACATATCGTTATTTTCACAGCTCCGCATTTAGGTAAAGTGTAATATATATTTATGGATTAAGTGATAGCTGTAGGTACAGAATGTGCGAGCCATTACCAATTTAAACGATCGGAGGAAAGAAAAAATAACAGTAGCAATATTCATATACAACAAGTAGGTTACATAAAAGCAAAACATTAAATCAACTAATTATGTGTGTTTACATATACCTAGTCACCTTGTTCCTAATCATTACATCACTATCACTATCACTTCACTATCACTACATAGTATAAATCAAAATCGCTTCTCGCTGGCTGTCCCTATGTATGCTTATATCTTTGAAACTAAGGAACGGATTTTGATGCAATGTCTTTTAATAGATAGAGGAAAAGAGGAAGATTTATATGTATAAAACATGCATAATATAGTAAAGAAACACTGATAATTTTAGAGGTTTCTAAACATACACATAAAATATATAAACATAAACACTTTTCGGGTTTACATTTATTTATTTATTTATTTATTTTTAACAACATTTACAATACCATTACAGGATTCCCAATGCGGTATCATAAGCTACATAGATTAAGTAGGTACATAATAATTATATCTAATTAAATATGTATATTTATATTTGACTCAATACACATTCGAGCAATTTCTGTGAATTTCAGCAGGTTACAGTGATAAATATCTACGTGGTTAGCAATTAAATTAATTAGTCGTATGGCTCGCGACAATGGGGCATATTGCAGCAAATTAGTTCTCGTGCAACTGGGGCGCTAAGCGTAAGAGGTCGTCGGCGCGCACCTACATAATTATCTGGGGCGCACAGCTTCAGTTCCGCGAGCACGGCCGGGTGATGCCGCTGTCCGATAAGCACCCGCCATACGTAGCTCGCTAGCGATACGTCGCGCCGTAGGCTCAACCGCGTGTATCTTACCATACCGAGGACAAACAATCTTGGGTACATAGGGTATACTCCGTATTGTTTCAAATATAAGAATCTAGTCAATTTCTTCTGATTTTTTTCTACCATGAAGCTATATTTAGCCTCATGAGGATTCCAAATAATAGCTGACGACTCGAGATGACTTCGAACTAGTGCATTATATAACATTTTAATTACTAATATGTTATTAAAATCCTTACAATTTCTTAAAATAAAACCTAAATTTCGAAAAGATTTGCCGCATATATCAATAATATGTTTACGAAATGTAAGTTCCGGTACCATTTTCACGCCTAAGTCCCGAGTATTATTAAAACGAGGAACCAAAGCAGCTTCTATTTTATAAGGATAATGCAGTGGAGCTCTAACCCTACTATAACTCATTACTCCACACTTCGTAACGTTAAAATGTAGTTTATTAGTGTTGCTCCACTGCACCACCCGGTCAATGTCATCCTGCAACCGTGTCGTATCTGACGCTTCCTTTATTGAGATATATAACTTAAGGTCATCTGCAAAGAGTAGACACTCGGCATGTTTGACGACGGCTGGCAGGTCATTAATCATGAGATTAAATTCTAGGGGGCCCAAATTTGACCCCTGACTAATGCCTGAAAAAGTAAAATATGGTCGCGATTGGTAAACCCTACAAGATAGATCAAAATAATAAACTATAGAACACCTTAGAAAGCTCTCCAAAAAAGTCCGCGATGGTATATGTCTATTTCATAAGGATAACCCACAATAACATTTTTTTACTTTTTTTTTTACGAGAAATAGGTAATTACTTTAGACAATACAGCGTTAATCCTTATCCAATTGAGTACCTTACATACATTATGAATTTAATATAGATCAATATGGCTCTTTACAGGTACTTTAAATATTTTCGAAAATATTACAGATTTAAGATGCAGGGACATAGCGGTTGCGGCGGCACCGACCAGGGGGCCGGAGGCGCGTGCCTATAGCGCATTAAGCACTTTATAATTAGCAGCGATCGCACGCGTTTATTGAAGGAAAATAACAATCTATACTAATATTATAAAGAGGAAAGATTATTTTGTATATAATGAAAAAACTCAAAAACTAATGGACCGATTTCAAAAATTCTTTCACAAAGCTGCATTATCGCGAAGTAACATAGACTATTTTTTTTATCCTTATGAAAACTGCGTTTATGTGGATAATGTTTAGTGGAGAAAAGTCCGTGGCGAAGCCGGAGCGGGCCGCTAATCTATCTATATAATTAAAAATCATGCAAGAGCATGTCGGACCTGGCTAAGTGTAGGGTTCCACAGCCTTGCACAATTGCATCAGCAGAAGAGTGTATGTTCATGGCAGTTACACCCTTTTGTTGAGAAACGGCAGTTTTTTGTCAATAACTCAATGACGGTATATCCGATGTTATGCCAAATAATTTTAGTTTAAAGTATTTATTAAAGTAGCGCTATCTTTGTAATTTATTTCATATTTTTTGGTTATACGGTGACATTATTTTATAGTATATAAACAAAGAAACATTGTAAAACATTGGCAATTTGAAAAGGGGATTTATTTCCAGTAGTTGCGTGGAAGAAGTTCCACGGCGGAACTAGTGGGATTTTAACCAATAGTTCCATTAACTGAACTTATGGGAAATCTGAATCGCATTAGTTCCGTTATTAACTACTAACTAAATTTTCCCTGTTTGTGCAACCTTTTTCATTGCTGCTCCACAGCAGCACGTAGTCGTAGCGTGATGTTATATAGCCTATAGCCCTTCTCGATATATCAAACGATAAAATATTTTTTCAATTCGAATCCATAGTTCCTGAGATACGATAATCTCAAGAATTACTGGTACGATGTGAAAAATTCAAACGAACAAATAAACAAACAAACTCTTTAGTTTTATAATATTAAAATAGATGTCTAAAACCTTTCCAAAATTTTTATCGGACTGACCCACTATGCGGCGTTGCCACGATGACAAAAAACAATTACGAGTATGTGTTCCGCTGTCAAACTAGCGCTCAAGGAGGCTCAAGGCTGGACGGGAGGACGCAGAACTACTCAACGTCGAGCTTGTTGTCATTTTTTACAGGTTTGTGTATTCTGAAAAAAAAATACAGCGTCGAGCTAGCTTACAGCCTAGCCTACAGCCTCGATTTTGACTGTCAAAATCAAAAGCTATATATTTAGCGCGGACCCGCTGTCAGTATAAGGAAATTACAATTACTGAAGATATTGTGCCTAAATTATAAGTACATAATGGCAATAGCGAAGCCGAAAAACGAATGAAATGTATTTGTTATTCATCATTATAAATTTGGGATAATATATTTTTTTATTTTTTTTATTAATAAGACGACTACGAGCAGTAGACAAGCCCTGTGTCGCGGGGGACTTTACAAACATACAAGTCACGGACATAAAGTACACCCAGACTCGGAAAGGGTCAAGAGGTCGTGGGAATCGAACCCACGACCTCTTGCAGTTGGACTCACTGCCGCCGCGCCACAGAGGCAGTATTAATCCTGTACCTAACTAGCAAAATAATTATTTGTTTTGCGTGTCAATCACTACTGGTTATAAAAGTAACATAATGGTATACTAAAAGATTTAGGTTGTGGTGACCAATCTCAGCATACAACTAGCCAACTACGCAAAAAACACAAAAGTGTCTGTACAAGCTGTATCTGCACATCTGGGTCTTGCACTCTCTATGCCTTCAATCTCTTTGTTTGATGAAGTGGAAATCCGACACGTCTGAAGTGAGATAAATATGACCCTTTTACTTTTGAATCATGTGACCAAAAAATATAAAAAAAATCATAAAAGTAGCGCTTAACAAATACTATAAACTTATTTCGGACATGATCGGATATACCGTCAGTGAGTTATAGCCGAAAAACTGCTTTTCTTCTCTTTTTTGATGCAATTATTTAAGACTGCGGAACCTTGGCTAAGGGCTTGCTCTTGCCCCATTTTTTTTTATTAAATTGTCTATCCTTTAGTAAGTAGGAAATCAAGGAAAATGGTACTTTACGAGGAAATGCATTTTATCAATAATTATTTCTCATTTCTGTGGTTTTGTTGTGAGGAGATTAAATAAGTTATGCTCTTTAAAAAAGAAAAAATCTACCATTTTGGAGTCAAAGTTATGTAGAAATTTAATGTATTAACTTATAGAAATTTATTAGTTGATATTTTCCCTTCGGACCCACGATACCCCTGGCGATACCCCTGGTGGTATCGTGGGTCTTTTAAAATCAAACGATACCCCCAACTAATAGTGTTGTGTGACATTAATTAATAATAGCTTTGTCATCTAGTAAATTTTATATTTACAAAATACAAAAAGAATTATCAAATTGTAGTTTTAGTATTCTTCCAGTTAAATTTCCTTTATACAATATTTAAAGTACTGTCCTTTAAACAATATGTAAAGTATGTACGCCGTACCAATTGAAATTTCTTTATTTACAAGTTCTAATTGCACGCTGGTAATGAAATCGTCATTAATGATTTGATCCTTTCTTCTCTTTTTTGGAACCATCTCCATCGTATGAATGTGCTCCAGAACTTTGAGTAATCTCATAATTGTCACAGTATTTTTGTTGATGCGCTTATTAATTTTGGAGTGAGAAACGCCTCGAGAACGTTGGTGGTTCTGTGACGTTCGCCAAATACGCTTATCATAGTGCAATGCATAGAGGACAAACGTTGATTTTTATTCATATACCTAGATAGATTAGAAACGTGATTACTGATTACATACATATTAGTCACATAGGTTTCAATTTCATTTTTGTTTTATGTAGGTAGGTAACCTATCCTAGTTGTACCTTAAAAAGGTGATATAATCATATATTCAAATGAATTTACAGCTCAAATACAGAATTCCATGTTATGAATATATAAACACAATTGCATTTTTAAAATAATTTTTAATTCATATTTCATTAAGTTGTTTTTCCAACTTGTTCGGTCGTTGTGACAATCCTTGGGGGAGGCCTTTATTCAGCAGTGGACGTCTTTCAGCTAAAACGAAAGAACTAAAGTTATTTTTGTGTCGCTTAACACAGCCACTATTACACATGTTTGTTGTGATAAGTAGGGTGACTACCCTATACGTCTTCGTAGAAGTATTTCGTATACACTATGCTATCTATACCTATCACGATTTATTTTAAAACCTATAAAAAATGAGCGGTGTTGCGTTTTAAAATATAGGTAACTACTCTGAAAGTTGTGATCGTTTTTTCGTTGACGGTTCAAATTAGTCACATCCATACGAGCCACGACCATAGAATTTGTGTTGCCATTACCCATGGTAATAATATATCAATTCAGTTATAGTTCTTACATAATATCAGTCACTAAACGTCCACTACTGGATACTGGTTAAGTAAGTTGACCTTATAAACGTACATTAATATTATATATATTATTGCAATATTCACAACTGTGGAAAGCACTATTAAAAAACATCCTATTTAAGCTTGACGAAGCTGTTAAATAATATGAATGAAACGGAAGTCGTAATTACATTTTAATTAATTATTATTTTCAGCTTAATGGTATAATAAAAGTTAAAATAAAATAAAAAATATTATATATATAAAATTATTTTATTATAAATATATATTTTAAAGACAACTCAAGATATAACAATTACAGATAGTATAAAATATAATTTATTATCTAATATTTATTACACAATAGATACTTGATTTTTTTTATAAATGTATCTTCATGAAATAATTACATTAACAATAAACTAAAAAAATGAATAAATTCCATGTGAACACGATGTTCCATTTAGCTTGATTATGTAGGTACCTGTAAATAAAAAACAGGAAAATCAGTTAATAGTTTTCGTAAAGTATTCAATATTAAAAACTAAGATAGCAAAAAAATGCAATAAATATTAAATGAAAACCGACGATAAAGTAAATGTAACTTGATCATTGAAGCAATTTGGATGTTCGTTAGAATTGAAATGGTTACAAATATACAAAACGGTAACAACTATCACTTATAATTACAAATTCCTCTTGATCTTGTTGCTCCACGTTGTCTGGACTAACCCCCAAACGTTCACTTAGCATGTCAACTGTAACAAAAAACACCGTAATTAATAAAACGTTCAATAATGTCCAAGTATTCTCTAAAATTAAAAAAAAAAAACTTAGAAATTATGTAGGTACCTGTAAATAAAAAAACAGGAGAATCAGTTAATAGTTTTCGTAAAGTATTCAATAATAAAACTAAGATAACAAAAAAAAATGCAATAAATATTAAATGAAAACCCTCCTGATTCATTTTTGGAAACTATCAATGGCAATGTCCAAACATTGGGTTTATGTTTCCATCCAATCACCTGTCCATGATGCCAGTACTTCCTGTAAAAAAAATGACAATTAATTAATAAAATCTAAAGCCCAAGAAAAATTTTAAAAATATTTAGTATCAACCTATATACAGTTTATCAACCTATATACACATTCACTTATCTGTAATATCCGGAGTTTGACATTCTACTTTCGTGCTCTGTGTCATATTCTCGGCCCAATGAATGGCCCGGAAGTTTTTCATTTGGCAGGGGCTTTTGTGTTTCTTTAACTGTGAACACAACAAAACAAATCTTTAAATGCCGTAAATATATACTTACATTATACATAAATCATACTTTTACCCTATTTATTCCCTGTATCTGTAAATAAAATGGCATTCATGAATATTTTGAATAAATAAAAAAATAAAAACGATGGTCAATAACATTTAAAAAGTCTCTCACCTAATTAGGGACGTCATTTTAGTTGAAGTCGGGGAACTCTTTTTGTATGATATTCCACACTATATCCATTTCCGTATCAGCTGTAAGAAATATAAAAACAACATGGTTAATATGCACTCGAAGAATAGGATATTCATTGCAAAGTACATAACAATCATATTAAACTCACTCATGTCTGCCAAAGTCAACTCCACATCAGTATCTGTAGAAACGCTCTGTGTGGACCCAACTCCTGAGTCGGTAGATGTTGTCGGCTTCGTCTTGATAAAAAAAAAATAAGAATTTATGCACAAATAATGTACATTCTCTACCATTCAACCTTTGTGTTATGTACAGATTGTCAAATACATTATTACATGTTGACGATTTGTCGATGTAAGTATTTAACGTTTTTTTCGCCTGTGTCATAAAACAAGGCAGCTATATACACTTGTTTTAATTTAATACCTAAATATATGTAAGTTACAATAAAAAGTAAATGTTGTAACTTGATCATTGAAGCAATTTGGATATTTGTTAGAATATAAATGGTTACAAATATACAGAACGGTAACAACTATCACTTATACTTACAAATTCCTCTTGTGCTGGTTGCTCCACGTTGTTTGGACTAACCCCCAAACGCTCACTTAGCATGTCAACTGTAACAAAAATACCCTAATTAATAAAACGTTCATTAATGTCCAATTATTCTCTAAAATTGAAAAAAACATAGAAAATTATACTTACTTTGAGATTCCAAATTGCTATTAATTCTCAATAAGGCCTCTATCGGTTGTTCCGATGATCTTGTGCGGATGTGCGAGATGGCTGCAGCCAGTACATTCACATTAGAGCTCTGTAACAAACACAATTGTTAGTAAGCTTCACATTATATCTTACACTATAATAAGCACTATGCGCATTACGTAGACTTACATTACTATCACAGCCCACGGCAGTGGAAAGTTCAGCCATAGCTTCTGCCGCTTCGTTGCGGCGTTCTCTCTCGTAAAGCGCATTACGCGCTCGTCTTTCCTCCTGTATACAATATATACATGTACATAAGTATCAAACATAGTATACAAATGTAAGTATTTAGTAAAAGCGAAATGAATAAACACTAACGAGTGAGAGAGGCACACGATTCCTCTCTGCTGGTCGGCCTCGACGTCTGTCTGGCACATCGCTTGCCTTCTGTTTCTGGAATAAAAGAAATACCTACTTAAGTACATAATGTCAGAAAAAAAATAAAAATATAAAGAGAAAGTAAAAGTACCTTGGAGTTCACCATTTTATATGTATATATATTATAACTCGAGTTCCGCGGACAGCGATTCTGTAACTAGGAGCTCAGAAGTAATAATGATGAAAGTTTACCCTTATTTCGAGTTTATATACTCTGCTTACCTGCGCATGGCCACGGGCAGGGATACTCTAAATGGGGCGGAGCTTATCTTACATAATGGTACTCTATTGGTCTCTGGTACACATTAATATGCTGGTAGCAAGTCTTCATTTCAGTAATTTTGCGTATTACTTTATTTAAATGTAATTATTTAACATCTACTTACATGTATCAAAACATTTTTGATGATTTTATTTAATATATATTATGCCATGCATAGAGTATGTAGCGAGACTGCTCAATGATGCTACGCCGTAATACGCGCTACGGCTTCCGTCCGTATCATGCAATTTATTGGACCTAGTTGTAAGCTTAATGTTTTAGAAAGAAATGAGTCTCTAAGAAACAAAGGAAAAACAATGTTAAAGTAAAAAAAATGCTTACCAATTCATGCAAAATACATTTTCAGTTGAAATATGTATATAGGTATGTAATACGTAGGTTTATAAATAAATATAATAAGCAAAGTAATATTACCGTGTCATATAAAAAATAAACAAATATTACCTTCTAGATATCGCCTGCGTCGCTTTTTTCCCGGGACAAACATGAGGAGATCATATCAAATTGCACATAAATCACTTTAGCAGTTTAAGCGTAAAAATATCACAGAAAGACATTTAAAATATAAGTTTGGATATTCTTGACTACGGCATTACAGGGGAACGAGAGAAACGACTACAGGGGATGTGAGTTGTGCGGGTGAATTTGATTAATCAGTCATCAATCAATCAATAATAAATTTGACAAAATGAAGACATAATTCTCTCCTTATTGACGTCACGACACCCGGTCTCAGCAACAATTTTTCGGTCATCGGCACTAGGACTCTTTTTCCATTTCAGCGTGGTTAACCAACAAGCTATGTCGGTAACTTTGATTCTTTGTTGGATGGTAGGAGGACATGACACCTAGTTATAGTTATTTTGTTTAGATGTGAAACAAAATAACTACAACGCGATTGTTCCTACTTAGGAACAATCGCGATTAGTTACCTGCGCAGTTTAGTGTAATCCTTTTAAGTTTTTCGTCAAATGCTATTTGCCTTTTGTTACAATATGAATGCTATGTGAATCCTTTATGAACAATTTTGGGGTAATCTTTTAGCTCATATTTTTTGTATTATTATTTTGCTGAAATACTCGTTATTTGATTATTATTGAAGCGGCGGCAGCCGAATGGCTAAGGTCTCGCAATTATATTACCGACATGAACCCACTCCTAACATCTTGACACACCTTTGAGTTTAGCTGGAGGGGTTAACAAGATTGCTAGTAAAGTGGGACTCAATCCCACATTGCAAGTTATCTTTTAAAAAAAAATAAGACTTTTTGTACAAATAATGTACAGAGGCAGACTTAACTCTACCATTCAACCTTTGGGTTATGTACAGATTGTCAAATACATAATTTTCCTTAGGCATATTTATTTAAGAAAATGTGGTTTGAGGTAATCCTCATAATACATTGCAAGGCAAGCCATTTTTAACCCTTGACACAAAAGAGGAGTGTATTTCTCTAACTCTCCCTGTGTGTGTTTCTGTATGTCTGTCTATTGCATGGCAGCTCCTAAACGGGTGAACATTGTTTTTTTTTAATTAGGTATAAGTCAATTTCCTTGCGGTGGTACTTGAATAATTTTCTTATAATACGTTTCAATTATTTTAAAGATAATCAACGCGTGTATTTTAAAAGAGGTTAAAGCATCGTGAGGTTCAAATCCTACCCATTATACTACTGACGTGAACTCACTCCTAATACAAGTCCTGTTCACTGTTATCGTGATATTTTCCCAGTTTTACATTCGACAGTTCGTTGATTAACTGACCTAATTATTTGTGAAATATTTTGGTTGTTTGGCTATGCAGAAGATTGGAATGGCGGGAGTGGTTGTGTAGTTTTAATAGTTTGAGGATTTATTTTCGCAATTCTTTTCTTAACAGTAGGAAAGGAGGCGCAGTATAGTCAGTCAGTGAGTCAGTAATAATATATACGTAATATTGTTTCTATTGTTTCTTGGCGTTACCTACTCGTGCAATTTATTGAGTTGTGAGTGATAATTTTGTATATAATCTCTAGGTACTTATATCGGTAGGTGTGGCTCGGTTGATGCGACAATAGTCAGAGTATGAGAATGTAAGGCGCTGTTTCTGAGGTCTGCGACAGACGCGCGGTCGACTTCTGAAGCCACACTCCAGATTTGCGGAATTGACACGGAATTGTAATTTTCCGCGGGCGGCACCGAGCTCATACAATGGTAAAAGATTACTATAACTATATACTATGTAGCAAGCTAATAATGGTGATGCTACGTTATTACAGAGTAACTTTTTAAAGAAATTGTTAAAGCAAAAACAGCCAGTTATAAAAACTAACAAATATAAAAACTAATCAGGATCCGGGTGTTAGTCGGCTAATACAAAATTTAACTGAGAATAATAGAAGTATTATGTTTATGAGCCTCATAAAACAAATTCGCATTTTTTTTGAGTTGGTACATCTGTGTAATTAGAACAATATAGCTAATCCTAACTTTGTTACCTGCTGTGAAACTTTGCCTGATAACTCGAAGCTTATTCGTGGAACGTTGCGCTTTATTGTTTTGATTGTTTTCTAATCCGTTATAGTTGTAGTAAATCGTTTGTTTCATATTTTAGGTGAAATTGTCCACATTTCATAGAAGCGTTCTTTCTAATGCTTACGTTGGAAGTAATAATAAAATTGAATTTACGAATACGTGATGTGTCGCTAGAATTGTTATATGAAACCTTATTTATGTATCTAGCCTATGTTATTGGCATATAGATTTAGTCAATAGGGACAGCTAATCTAATATGAAACTGTTGACTTATTTACAGGTAGAACAGATCCCGGACTTTTGGATTTTAGCGCCTCCATTTGTGTGTCTCAAAGGCAAAGATTCTGTCATGTTAAGAAAAACCATAGGTATACCTACGAGTATTGGATTATTTTCATCAATACAATGTAATGTAGAAAGCTAAACTAGATTAAAATCTGCGATCCTAAATCACGATACAGATTGTTAGTCTTATGACCATTGTCACGATTTTTTTGGAAATAATGATAGGTAGTGAAAAAATCGTAAATGGTTCCCATTCAAAATCGGATACTATTTCTTAATATAAAAAGCCCTGATTCATTAAATTTCTAATGCCCATTAGAAATTATTTCTTAAAATAAAAAGCTCTGATTTATTGAATTTCTAATGCCCATTATAAATGTATTAGAGAAGTAAACATTTCGTACATATTCCTTTGAGAATTATTATTAACATAATATTATACACAATTATAATCTCTACATCACCCAAAGGTTGACTGGTAGAAAATGTTTTTAGCATTAAGCCCCTCTCTGTAGGTACATTATTTGTGCATGAAGTCTCTAAATAAATAATAAAATAAAAAAATATGAGCTAAAAGATTAGCCCAAAATTGTTCATAAAGGATTCACGTAGCATTCATATTGTAACAAAAGACAAAGGGCATTTGTCAAACTGCGCAGGTAACTAATCGCGATTATTTCTAAGTAGAAACAATCGCTAACAATGTAGGTATTTTGTTTCACATCTACTTAGATGTGAAACAAAATACCTACAATTAGGTTCGTTCTTACAAGGTTAACAAAACTTTTTATGTCCTCCGACCATCCAACTAAAAATCAAAGTTACCGACATAGCTTGTTGGTTAACCACGCTGAAATGGAAAAAGACTGGGCATATCGCCGAAGGATTCATGATTCTGGACCCAACGAACCCTAGTGCCGATAGGCCTACTCTCTTTCTCTGAAACGAAATTCATCAGTTTTCAATTTTATAAATTTACGGGAACTATAGGACTATTTTAAGTAATTTTTGGATAAGCACAAGAAGTTCGAACCCATAGACGATTTTCGGGAACGAGTAGATTGAATTGATGTTGCTGACTCTGTATATCACCAACTTAGTTTTGATCAAAACTTCGTTTTCATGGTATTAGAGTAGGCCTCCGGCTATGCTATTCCCAAAAAACAAAATTTCTAGGCTGTACGCCACGTCGAGTCGTCGTCGACACAGCTTTGGTAACGACGTTCCTCCCAGCGCTGTCAAAAATCGAATTCCCAAGTAGCCATGTGCTCGACGACGATCGCCCTTCCGTCGCTGTTTCGTAGACGAGTTAGGGATTGACACATTTTTTTTCACAACATAATCTATTAATCTCGATTATGAGTTTTAAAGGTTTTAAAAATATATTTAAAGTCTACAATTACTTATTTCTAAATACCTATAAAGTAAAATTGTAAACTTATTATCAATAAATTTAATAAAAAAAAACATTTAAATATTTATTTTCAAAGGCTAATTCCTCTTTACTCGTATTAACTAGTGAAAAGAAAAAACTGAATGTCACTATTTGACAATAAAATTAAATAATGTTATAGATAACACTGAAGGGCGAGTATTGTAATAAGATTTATCTTATTTGTTTCATTCCTTGCGTTTGTTTCAATAACAAATATTGTATGTATCACGATCGTCAAGAAGTTCTCTTCAGAAAGGTTCTGTCTAATCTGCACTACAAATCACAGAAGCCAATTTTATAGGGATGAGCTCAAATACCTATTGCAAGCTGTTGAGAACAGGAACTGCTTATCACAACAAACAAGTGTAATAGTGACTGTGTTAAGCGAAAGACTGCTGAATATAGGATCGCCACAACGACCGGACAAGATAAAACAACTTAATTAAATATGAATTATAATTAATATTTTATATGCAATTGTGTTTATATTTCCATGACATGGATATATGTATGTATAAATGAAAATCTTTATTTGAACTGTGAATTCAGGGTTTGAATATTTGATTTTTTAGGGTACCTACAACGTAGTAGCAATGTGTTGTGAAAATTGCGGCAAACTGACATATCGTTATTTTCACAGCTCCGCATTTAGGTAAAGTGTAATATATATTTATGGATTAAGTGATAGCTGTAGGTACAGAATGTGCGAGCCATTACCAATTTAAACGATCGGAGGAAAGAAAAAATAACAGTAGCAATATTCATATACAACAAGTAGGTTACATAAAAGCAAAACATTAAATCAACTAATTATGTGTGTTTACATATACCTAGTCACCTTGTTCCTAATCATTACATCACTATCACTATCACTTCACTATCACTACATAGTATAAATCAAAATCGCTTCTCGCTGTCTGTCCCTATGTATGCTTATCTTTGAAACTAAGTAACGGATTTTGATGCAATGTCTTTTAATAGATAGAGGAAAAGAGGAAGATTTATATGTATAAAACATGCATAATATAGTAAAGAAACACTGATAATTTTAGAGGTTTCTAAACATACACATAAAATATATAAACATAAACACTTTTCGGGTTTACATTTATTTATTTATTTTTAACAACATTTACAATACCATTACAGGATTCCCAATGCGGTATCATAAGCTACATAGATTAAGTAGGTACATAATAATTATATCTAATTAAATATGTATATTTATATTTGACTCAATACACATTCGAGCAATTTCTGTGAATTTCAGCAGGTTACAGTGATAAATATCTACGTGGTTAGCAATTAAATTAATTAGTCGTATGGCTCGCGACAATGGGGCATATTGCAGCAAATTAGTTCTCGTGCAACTGGGGCGCTAAGCGTAAGAGGTCGTCGGCGCGCACCTACATAATTATCTGGGGCGCACAGCTTCAGTTCCGCGAGCACGGCCGGGTGATGCCGCTGTCCGATAAGCACCCGCCATACGTAGCTCGCTAGCGATACGTCGCGCCGTAGGCTCAACCGCGTGTATCTTACCATACCGAGGACAAACAATCTTGGGTACATCAGTGGGTACATAGGGTATACTCCGTATTGTTTCAAATATAAGAATCTAGTCAATTTCTTCTGATTTTTTTCTACCATGAAGCTATATTTAGCCTCTTGAGGATTCCAAATAATAGCTGACGACTCGAGATGACTTCGAACTAGTGCATTGTATAACATTTTAATTACTAATATGTTATTAAAATCCTTACAATTTCTTAAAATAAAACCTAAATTTCGAAAAGATTTGCCGCATATGTCAATAATATGTTTACGAAATGTAAGTTCCGGTACCATTTTCACGCCTAAGTCCCGAGTATTATTAAAACGAGGAACCAAAGCAGCTTCTATTTTATAAGGATAATGCAGTGGAGCTCTAACCCTACTATAACTCATTACTCCACACTTCGTAACGTTAAAATGTAGTTTATTAGTGTTGCTCCACTGCACCACCCGGTCAATGTCATCCTGCAACCGTGTCGTATCTGACGCTTCCTTTATTGAGATATATAACTTAAGGTCATCTGCAAAGAGTAGACACTCGGCATGTTTGACGACGGCTGGCAGGTCATTAATCATGAGATTAAATTCTAGGGGGCCCAAATTTGACCCCTGACTAATGCCTGAAAAAGTAAAATATGGTCGCGATTGGTAAACCCTACAAGATAGATCAAAATAATAAACTATAGAACACCTTAGAAAGCTCTCCAAAAAAGTCCGCGATGGTATATGTCTATTTCATAAGGATAACCCACAATAACATTTTTTTACTTTTTTTTTTACGAGAAATAGGTAATGACTTTAGACAATACAGCATTAATCCTTATCCAATTGAGTACCTTACATACATTGTGAATTTAATATAGATCAATATGGCTCTTTACAGGTAATTTAAATATTTTCGAAAATATTACAGATTTAAGATGCAGGGACATAGCGGTTGCGGCGGCACCGACCAGGGGGCCGGAGGCGCGTGCCTATAGCGCATAAAGCACTTTATAATTAGCAGCGATCGCACGCGTTTATTGAAGGAAAATAACAATCTATACTAATATTATAAAGAGGAAAGATTATTTTGTATATAATGAAAAAACTCAAAAACTAAAGGACCGATTTCAAAAATTCTTTCACAAAGCTGCATTATCGCGAAGTAACATAGACTATTTTTTTTATCCTTATGAAAACTGCGTTTATGTGGATAATGTTTAGTGGAGAAAAGTCCGTGGCGAAGCCGGAGCGGGCCGCTAATCTATCTATATAATTAAAAATCTTGCAAGAGCATGTCGGACCGGGCTAAGTGTAGGGTTCCACAGCCTTGCACAATTGCATCAGCAGAAGAGTGTATGTTCATGGCAGTTACACCCTTTTGTTGAGAAACGGCAGTTTTTTGTCAATAACTCAATGACGGTATATCCGATGTTATGCCAAATAATTTTAGTTTAAAGTATTTATTAAAGTAGCGCTATCTTTGTAATTTATTTCATATTTTTTGGTTATACGGTGACATTATTTTATAGTATATAAACAAAGAAACATTGTAAAACATTGGCAATTTGAAAAGGGGATTTATTTCCAGTAGTTGCGTGGAAGAAGTTCCACGGCGGAACTAGTGGGATTTTAACCAATAGTTCCATTAACTGAACTTATGGGAAATCTGAATCCCATTAGTTCCGTTATTAACTACTAACTAAATTTTCCCTGTTTGTGCAACCTTTTTCATTGCTGCTCCACAGCAGCACGTAGTCGTAGCGTGATGTTATATAGCCTATAGCCCTTCTCGATATATCAAACGATAAAATATTTTTTCAATTCGAATCCATAGTTCCTGAGATACGATAATCTCAAGAATTACTGGTACGATGTGAAAAATTCAAACGAACAAATAAACAAACAAACTCTTTAGTTTTATAATATTAGAATAGATGTCTAAAACCTTTCCAAAATTTTTATCGGACTGACCCACTATGCGGCGTTGCCACGATGACAAAAAACAATTACGAGTATGTGTTCCGCTGTCAAACTAGCGCTCAAGGAAGCTCAAGGCTGGACGGGAGGACGCAGAACTACTCAACGTCGAGCTTGTTGTCATTTTTTACAGGTTTGTGTATTCTGAAAAAAAAATACAGCGTCGAGCTAGCTTACAGCCTAGCCTACAGCCTCGATTTTGACTGTCAAAATCAAAAGCTATATATTTAGCGCGGACCCGCTGTCAGTATAAGGAAATTACAATTACTGAAGATATTGTGCCTAAATTATAAGTACATAATGGCAATAGCGAAGCCGAAAAACGAATGAAATGTATTTGTTATTCATCATTATAAATTTGGGATAATATATTTTTTTATTTTTTTTATTAATAAGACGACTACGAGCAGTAGACAAGCCCTGTGTCGCGGGGGACTTTACAAACATACAAGTCACGGACATAAAGTACACCCAGACTCGGAAAGGGTCAAGAGGTCGTGGGAATCGAACCCACGACCTCTTGCAGTTGGACTCACTGCCGCCGCGCCACAGAGGCAGTATTAATCCTGTACCTAACTAGCAAAATAATTATTTGTTTTGCGTGTCAATCACTACTGGTTATAAAAGTAACATAATGGTATACTAAAAGATTTAGGTTGTGGTGACCAATCTCAGCATACAACTAGCCAACTACGCAAAAAACACAAAAGTGTCTGTACAAGCTGTATCTGCACATCTGGGTCTTGCACTCTCTATGCCTTCAATCTCTTTGTTTGATGAAGTGGAAATCCGACACGTCTGAAGTGAGATAAATATGACCCTTTTACTTTTGAATCATGTGACCAAAAAATATAAAAAAAATCATAAAAGTAGCGCTTAACAAATACTATAAACTTATTTCGGACATGATCGGATATACCGTCAGTGAGTTATAGCCGAAAAACTGCTTTTCTTCTCTTTTTTGATGCAATTATTTAAGACTGCGGAACCTTGGCTAAGGGCTTGCTCTTGCCCCATTTTTTTTTATTAAATTGTCTATCCTTTAGTAAGTAGGAAATCAAGGAAAATGGTACTTTACGAGGAAATGCATTTTATCAATAATTATTTCTCATTTCTGTGGTTTTGTTGTGAGGAGATTAAATAAACGTTATGCTCTTTAAAAAAGAAAAAATCTACCATTTTGGAGTCAAAGTTATGTAGAAATTTAATGTATTAACTTAAGTAGAAATTTATTAGTTGATATTTTCCCTTCGGACCCACGATACCCCTGGCGATACCCCTGGTGGTATCGTGGGTCTTTTAAAATCAAACGATACCCCCAACTAATAGTGTTGTGTGACATTAATTAATAATAGCTTTGTCATCTAGTAAATTTTATATTTACAAAATACAAAAAGAATTATCAAATTGTAGTTTTAGTATTCTTCCAGTTAAATTTCCTTTATACAATATTTAAAGTACTGTCCTTTAAACAATATGTAAAGTATGTACGCCGTACCAATTGAAATTTCTTTATTTACAAGTTCTAATTGCACGCTGGTAATGACATCGTCATTAATGATTTGATCCTTTCTTCTCTTTTTTGGAACCATCTCCATCGTATGAATGTGCTCCAGAACTTTGAGTAATCTCATAATTGTCACAGTATTTTTGTTGATGCGCTTATTAATTTTGGAGTGAGAAACGCCTCGAAAACGTTGGTGGTTCTGTGACGTTCGCCAAATACGCTTATCATAGTGCAATGCATAGAGGACAAACGTTGATTTTTATTCATATACCTAGATAGATTAGAAACGTGATTACTGATTACATACATATTAGTCACATAGGTTTCAATTTCATTTTTGTTTTATGTAGGTAGGTAACCTATCCTAGTTGTACCTTAAAAAGGTGATATAATCATATATTCAAATGAATTTACAGCTCAAATACAGAATTCCATGTTATAAATATATATACACAATTGCATTTTTAAAATAATTTTTAATTCATATTTCATTAAGTTGTTTTTCCAACTTGTTCGGTCGTTGTGACAATCCTTGGGGGAGGCCTTTATTCAGCAGTGGACGTCTTTCAGCTAAAACGAATGAACTAAAGTTATTTTTGTGTCGCTTAACACAGCCACTATTACACATGTTTGTTGTGATAAGTAGGGTGACTACCCTATACGTCTTCGTAGAAGTATTTCGTATACACTATGCTATCTATACCTATCACGATTTATTTTAAAACCTATAAAAAATGAGCGGTGTTGCGTTTTAAAATATAGGTAACTACTCTGAAAGTTGTGATCGTTTTTTCGTTGACGGTTCAAATTAGTCACATCCATACGAGCCACGACCATAGAATTTGTGTTGCCATTACCCATGGTAATAATATATCAATTCAGTTATAGTTCTTACATAATATCAGTCACTAAACGTCCACTACTGGATACTGGTTAAGTAAGTTGACCTTATAAACGTACATTAATATTATATATATTATTGCAATATTCACAACTGTGGAAAGCACTATTAAAAAACATCCTATTTAAGCTTGACGAAGCTGTTAAATAATATGAATGAAACGGAAGTCGTAATTACATTTTAATTAATTATTATTTTCAGCTTAATGGTATAATAAAAGTTAAAATAAAATAAAAAATATTATATATATAAAATTATTTTATTATAAATATATATTTTAAAGACAACTCAAGATATAACAATTACAGATAGTATAAAATATAATTTATTATCTAATATTTATTACACAATAGATACTTGATTTTTTTATAAATGTATCTTCATGAAATAATTATATTAACAATAAACTAAAAAAATGAATAAATTCCATGTGAACACGATGTTCCATTTAGCTTGATTATGTAGGTACCTGTAAATAAAAAAACAGGAGAATCAGTTAATAGTTTTTGTAAAGTATTCAATAATAAAACTAAGATAACAAAAAAAATGCAATAAATATTAAATGAAAACCCTCCTGATTCATTTTTGAAAACTATCAATGGCAATGTCCAAACATTGGGTTTATGTTTCCATCCAATCACCTGTCCATGATGCGAGTACTTCCTGTAAAAAAAATGACAATTAATTAATAAAATCTAAAGCCCAAGAAAAATTTTAAAAGTATTTAGTATCAACCTATATACAGTTTATCAACCTATATACACATTCACTTATCTGTAATATCCGGAGTTTGACATTCTACTTTCGTGCTCTGTGTCATATTCTCGGCCCAATGAATGGCCCGGATGTTTTTCATTTGGCAGGGGCTTTTGTGTTTCTTTAACTGTGAACACAACAAAACAAATCTTTAAATGCCGTAAATATATACTTACATTATACATAAATCATACTTTTACCCTATTTATTCCCTGTATCTGTAAATAAAATGGCATTAATGAATATTTTGAATAAATAAAAAAATAAAAACGATGGTCAATAACATTTAAAAAGTCTCTCACCTAATTAGGGACGTCATTTTAGTTGAAGTCGGGGAACTCTTTTTGTATGATATTCCACACTATATCCATTTCCATATCAGCTGTAAGAAATATAAAAACAACATGGTTAATATGCACTCGAAGAATAGGATATTCATTGCAAAGTACATAACAATCATATTAAACTCACTCATGTCTGCCAAAGTCAACTCCACATCAGTATCTGTAGAAACGCTCTGTGTGGACCCAACTCCTGAGTCAGTAGATGTTGTCGGCTTCGTCTTGATAAAAAAAAAAAAGAATTTATGCACAAATAATGTACATTCTCTACCATTCAACCTTTGTGTTATGTACAGATTGTCAAATACATTATTTCATGTTGACGATTTGTCGATGTAAGTATTTAACGTTTTTTTCGCCTGTGTCATAAAACAAGGCAGCTATATACACTTGTCTTAATTTAATACCTAAATATATGTAAGTTACAATAAAAAGTAAATGTTGTAACTTGATCATTGAAGCAATTTGGATATTTGTTAGAATATAAATGGTTACAAATATACAGAACGGTAACAACTATCACTTATACTTACAAATTCCTCTTGTGCTGGTTGCTCCACGTTGTTTGGACTAACCCCCAAACGCTCACTTAGCATGTCAACTGTAACAAAAATACCCTAATTAATAAAACTTTCATTAATGTCCAATTATTCTCTAAAATTGAAAAAAACATAGAAAATTATACTTACTTTGAGATTCCAAGTTGCTATTAATTTTCAATAAGGCCTCTATCGGTTGTTCCGATGTTCTTGTGCGGATGTGCGAGATGGCTGCAGCCAGTACATTCACATTAGAGTCCTGTAACAAACACAATTGTTAGTAAGCTTCACATTATATCTTACACTATAATAAGCACTATGCGCATGACGTAGACTTACATTACTATCACAGCCCACGGCAGTGGAAAGTTCAGCCATAGCTTCTGCCGCTTCGTTGCGGCGCTCTCTCTCGTAAAGCGCATTACGCGCTCGTCTTTCCTCCTGTATACAATATATACATGTACATAAGTATCAAACATAGTATACAGATATAAGTATTTAGTAAAAGCGAAATGAATAAACACTAACGAGTGAGAGAGGCACACGATTCCTCCCTGCTGGTCGGCCTCGACGTCTGTATGGCACATCGCTTGCCTTCTGTTTCTGAAATAAAAGAAATACCTACTTAAGTACATAATATCAGAAAAAAAATAGAAATATAAAGAGAAAGTAAAAGTACCTTGGAGTTCACCAATTGGTCACCCTCGACGCGTCTATTGTTTTAAAAGATTAATATGCTGGTAGCAAGTCTTCGTTTTAGTAATTTTGCGTATTACTTTATTTAAATGTAATTATTTAACATCTACTTAAATGTATCAAAACATTTTTGATTGATTTTATTTAATATATATTATGCCATGCATAGAGTATGTAGCGAGACTGCTCAATGATGCTACGCCGTAATACGCGCTACGGCTTCCGTCCGTATCATGCAATTTATTGGACCTAGTTGTAAGCTTAATGCTTTAGAAAGAAATGAGTCTCTAAGAAAGAAAGGAAAAACAATGTTAAAATAAAAAAAATGCTTACCAATTCATGCAAAATACATTTTCAGTTGAAATATGTATATAGGTATGTAATACGTAGGTTTATAAATAAATATAATAAGCAAAGTAATATTACCGTGTCATATAAAAAATAAACAAATATTACCTTCTAGATATCGCCTGCGTCGCTTTTTTCCCGGGACAAACATGAGGAGATCATATCAAATTGCACATAAATCACTTTAGCAGTTTAAGCGTAAAAATATCACAGAAAGACATTTAAAATATAAGTTTGGATATTCTTGACTACGGCATTACAGGGGAACGAGAGAAACGACTACAGGGGATGTGAGTTGTGCGGGTGAATTTGATTAATCAGTCATCAATCAATCAATAATAAATTTGACAAAATGAAGACATAATTCTCTCCTTATTGACGTCACGACACCCGGTCTCAGCAACAATTTTTCGGTCATCGGCACTAGGACTCTTTTTCCATTTCAGCGTGGTTAACCAACAAGCTATGTCGGTAACTTTGATTCTTTGTTGGATGGTAGGAGGACATGACACCTAGTTATAGTTATTTTGTTTAGATGTGAAACAAAATAACTACAACGCGATTGTTCCTACTTAGGAACAATCGCGATTAGTTACCTGCGCAGTTTAGTGTAATCCTTTTAAGTTTTTCGTCAAATGCTCTTTGCCTTTTGTTACAATATGAATGCTATGTGAATCCTTTATGAACAGTTTTGGGGTAATCTTTTAGCTCATATTTTTTGTATTATTATTTTGCTGAAATACTCGTTATTTGATTATTATTGAAGCGGCGGTAGCCGAATGGCTAAGGTCTCGCAATTATACTACCGACATGAATCCACTCCTAACATCTTGACACACCTTTGAGTTTAGCTGGAGGGGTTAACAAGATTGCTAGTAAAGTGGGACTCAATCCCACATTGCAAGTTATCTTTTAAAAAAAAATAAGACTTTTTGTACAAATAATGTACAGAGGCAGACTTAACTCTACCATTCAACCTTTGGGTTATGTACAGATTGTCAAATACATAATTTTCCTTAGGCATATTTATTTAAGAAAATGTAGTTTGAGGTAATCCTCATAATACATTGCAAGGCAAGCCATTTTTAACCCTTGACACAAAAGAGGAGTGTATTTCTCTAACTCTCCCTGTGTGTGTTTCTGTATGTCTGTCTATTGCATGGCAGCTCCTAAACGGGTGAACATTGTTTTTTTTTAATTAGGTATAAGTCAATTTCCTTGCGGTGGTACTTGAATAATTTTCTTATAATACGTTTCAATTATTTTAAAGATAATCAACGCGTGTATTTTAAAAGAGGTTAAAGCATCGTGAGGTTCAAATCCTACCCATTATACTACTGACGTGAACTCACTCCTAATACAAGTCCTGTTCACTGTTATCGTGTGTATGAGTATGAGAATGTAAGGCGCTGTTTCTGAGGTCTGCGACAGACGCGCGGTCGACTTCTGAAGCCACACTCCAGATTTGCGGAATTGACACGGAATTGTAATTTTCCGCGGGCGGCACCGAGCTCATACAATGGTAAAAGATTACTATAACTATATACTATGTAACAAGCTAATAATGGTGATGCTACGTTATTACAGAGTAACTTTTTAAAGAAATTGTTAAAGCAAAAACAGCCAGTTATAAAAACTAACAAATATAAAAACTAATCAGGATCCGGGTGTTAGTCGGCTAATACAAAATTTAACTGAGAATAATAGAAGTATTATGTTTATGAGCCTCATAAAACAAATTCGCATTTTTTTTGAGTTGGTACATCTGTGTAATTAGAACAATATAGCTAATCCTAACTTTGTTACCTGCTGTGAAACTTTGCCTGATAACTCGAAGCCTATTCGTGGAACGTTGCGCTTTATTGTTTTGATTGTTTTCTAATCCGTTATAGTTGTAGTAAATCGTTTGTTTCATATTTTAGTTGAAATTGTCCACATTTCATAGAAGCGTTCTTTCTAATGCTTACGTTGGAAGTAATAATAAAATTGAATTTACGAATACGTGATGTGTCGCTAGAATTGTTATATGAAACCTTATTTATGTATCTAGCCTATGTTATTGGCATATAGATTTAGTCAATAGGGACAGCTAATCTAATATGAAACTGTTGACTTATTTACAGGTAGAACAGATCCCGGACTTTTGGATTTTAGCGCCTCCATTTGTGTGTCTCAAAGGCAAAGATTCTGTCATGTTAAGAAAAACCATACGTATACCTACGAGTATTGGATTATATTCATCAATACAATGTATTTATTTATTTATTTATTTTATAATTTATGTACACACTGTAAAAACAATTATAAATTACATAATACAATTGAGTACAAAGGTACTGCTTATTTCTAAAGAAATTTCTGCCAGCAGACCTGCGAAATGAAAAGTGTAGAAGAATAATGTAGACTAATTAAAAGAAGGTAATAAATATGCTAGCGTCTTAAACTAAGAAATATAACTATATATACATACAAATATCTAAATATATACTTATATAAATACATAATGCTTATGCATATAAATAAATACATATTAATACATAAATATTTAAAATGTACCCATTAAGAGGAAAGGTAATGCTCTTTTACACGTTTCTTAAAGAGAGAAATAGTTTTTAAGTCGCGTATGCTAGGCGGAAGTGAGTTCCACAATCTTACAGCATGAATAGAGAAGGAATAAGAATAATAGTCGGTTTTATGAGGAAGGAATTTAAGGAGGGATCTAAGATGCGACCTGCATGGTGCATCGTTAGTACGAGCGTAAGAAAACCGCTCTCGCAAGTAAGGAGGATAAGATGGGTTATGTAGGATGTTGAAAAGGAGACAGAGAATGCGAGTGTTCCTGCGAAGTCGGATTGGGAGCCACTTGAGTTCTTTGCGAAGGTGAGAGACATGATCATACTTTCGGAGACCAAAAACAAAACGAATACATAGGTTTTGCAAACGCTCAAGTTTATTTAATAGCTCCTCTGTGGCATCCAAATAGCAGGCATCAGCATAGTCTATAATCGGCTGAATAAGAGACTGGGCCAAACAAATTTTAGTCTTCAAAGGCAAGAAACTCTGAAGGCATCTTAATGTGTGCATAGAGAAATGTACCTTTCGACTGACCTCGCTGACATGAGTACTCCACGAAAGATTAGAGTCAATAATTACACCTAGATCTTTAGCAGTTTCGGTATAGTCGATGCGAATACCATCAAGGTATAATGGCGACAAAGATGTAACATTCACCGCATTACGAAGAAATCTGCTGCCTATGATCATGGCCTGTGACTTAGCAGGGTTTATTTGCAAACCAAATGACTTGGCCCAATTGCTCACACAAGCAAGGTCATGATTCATTGCAGCAATAGCCGAACTAGCATCAGCAACAGGGAAATGCCGGTAAAGCTGCAAGTCATCTGCGTAAAGATGGAAACTGGAAGAGATAACTTTAATAACAGAGTTAATGAATACTGAAAAAAGAATAGGAGAGAGAACGCTACCCTGAGGAACACCCTCGGTGAGGTTACACCAGTCAGAGTGAGACTCCTGAAGGCGAACACACTGAGAGCGTCCCCGAAGATATGAATTAAACCAGGTTAAAGCAGAAAAAGAGAAATTTATAGATTTAAGGATACCTAGTAGTATGTCGAAATCTACAGAGTTGAAGGCGCTACTAAAGTCAAGCAGTACAAGAACAGTAAGGGATCTATTCTCCATTGCCCAGCGGATATCATCCGTAACTTTAAGAAGTGCTGTTACTGTACTGTGACGAGCGCGAAACCCTGATTGGTATGAGGAAATGATTGAGTTCGATGTTAAGAAAATTGATAGTTGTTTGTGTACTATGTGCTCAAAGACTTTAGAAAGAAATGGAAGAATAGAAATAGGTCTAAAGTGAGTTAATAAGGTAGGATTATTAGTTTTTGGTAAAGGTATAATGTGTGCCTGTTTCCAAGCTGAAGGAAAGGAGCAAGAGGTAAATGAGTAATTGAAAATATGAGTGATAACAGGAAGTATTGAAGGAAGAATGAGAGTAATCATACGTGAGCACAACTTGTCATTGCCGACTGCTGAAGAAGTAATCGCCAGTACAGATTTCTTAACATCGTCCTCAGTAACATCACACAGGTTAAAAATAGAGTATTGTGGAACCGGCAGTCTAGAGAGACTATCCAGTGTCGAAGCCTTGACACCTGGATCAAGAGAAAAAGGGAGAAGAGAAAAATGCCTATTGAGATCATTTAGGTTCACGTCTTTACACTGGTTAACTGATGATTTACCGATACCCACAGATTTAAGGAATCTCCATATATCAGAAGAACTATGGTTATTAAGTGAGTCGTGGAAATAGCGTCTCCTAGCATCTTGACACCGATGATTGCAGCGATTACGCAGCGATTTGTAATAGGCGAGGTTAAGCTCCGAGGGTCTACGTATATACCTACTTTTAGCTTTGTCCCTGCCTCCCATAAGCTATTTAATCTGAGGCGATATCCATGGAGCAGGGTCATGCCTTACTTTAACTCGTCTGACAGGCGCGTGCTGGTCAAATAGATTAAGAATACAAGTATTAAAATACTCAATCTTGTCGTCGATGCTGTTGCTCTCGACCAGGGGAGACCAGTCAAGATCATCAGCATCACGCCGCAATGCCTCCAGGTCTATGCCTTTGTAGTTACGAAGAAGAAGAAACTGGGGCTTCCGCCGAGGAACACGTATGCGATAAGATAGATAAATGAGATCATGATATGAAAAAGGAGCTGCTAGTTGGCCATGGTAGGAAACATTATCAGGTGAAGAGACAATCATAAGGTCTAGAAGAGAAGGTGAGCAATTAGGAAAATTGTGAGTTGCAGAGAGAGGCAGAATATCAAGATTATAAGAAGACAAGAGTGAGTGGATATTAGATGAGCGAGAATCATTTTTAATCAAACATATATTGAAATCCCCCATTATAATTACATGTTCGTATACAGGACAAAGATTACTGAGGATGGAGTCAAAAGTTTCAAAGTAATCGATGTGGAGATTAGGGCTGTAGAACACTGCGAGCAAAATATTTGTATGATGGACAGTAATTTCAATAAATAAATATTCAGCCGACTCAGAGTACAGTGAAGGCGATGCACTAATCACCCTGTAGGGTAAATCAGCACGCAAGTACATGGCAACCCCACCCCCGCCCTTCCCAGTCCTATCGTTTCGGATCAACACAAATCCAGGGAGAGAAAATTGAGTAGAGAGAAGAGAAGGTTTCAAAAAGGATTCTGATATCAAAAGGACATCGAGGTGAGCGCTGCTAAAGGATGCCAGAAGATCAGAATAGTGGCTAGGAACACTCTGAGCGTTTATGTGAGCTATATGCAGATTCTTAGGGTCATTGGAAAAAAGAGAAAAGAGTTTATCATGCAAAGTAAGCGGTGGAGAAGGGTCACTGTCCTCACTAACAAAGTTATCAGAAGAAGAGCATGAGAAGAAGCTGTCGTTAAGATCAGCTACATCATCCATAATAAATAAGATAGTTTTAAAAATATAATTATAATAATACAAATAAAAAAAATATATATATATATATATTTATAAATATATATATAATATAAATATTAATGTTATACATTACAAATTTAAAGTTTATATATTAATTTTACGTAAGTAGGTTTCAAATTGAAAACCACCCCAACTCGCTGGTGTATTGGTAGAAATTTTAACAAAATATTACAGTATACAATTTAGGAGAAAAGGAAAACAATTACAAACACAGAAAAAGAACAAGACGATAATAATCGATTCATTAAATCGAATTGACAGTGAAACGGAACGCAATCGAAATCTCACAGCAACTGTCAAGTGTCACTGTCACATTTAAAAAAGTGTCAAAAATGTTATGACTGCGGACGACACAAAGTAAAAATCTTTATACCGGCAATATAATTATCGAAATAAAAAGGCAGTGAAGTGGGACAGATAATAAGTAATTACTAACTACCGGCTCAAGATAAAAGTAAAACATTGTGATCCTGCAACGCGGCCAAATTGAGAAGCGTACGCTAGTAGTACCTACAAAATCACAACAAATCGATTGTGTTACTTGCGTTGACGGGGCTTCCTCGATCTCTTGGCAGGAGTCGCCAACGTATTGCCTTTTGGGGATTCGGGATCTTCGGACTTCGTAGAATCGTCATTGTCAACAACTGTGCATAACGGGAACTTGGCAATCAAATCATGAAGTTCGCCCATAGTCTCAATCTTTCGGCGGGATTGGTCAGGACATAAAATGACTATCTTGCCCTCCATGGACCAGGAATTTGTCATACCGAAATGCTTACGTGCAGCTGTAAACGTCCGATGCCGAACCTGCGTCAAGAACTCAGTGATGGTGATTCCAGTGCCCTTGAGCGATTTTTTGCTATCCCACACGAGTTGCCGATGTTCCATCCTGAAGAATCGAACTAGTATAGGTCGAGCCTTTTGCTGTGAGAAACCAAGCCTATGACAGACATGGATGGAGGTTTTGTTTACCTCTGGCACTTTAATATGGTTGGTTAATATGCCATGGACCACATCATACAGTTTTTCACTGGCTTTCTCGGGCACACCATGAAGCAGCAGGACTTTTCTACGCATGATAGTTTCATGCCTATCGAACCCAGCAGCAAGCAGCTCAATCTGTGTCTTGAAATTGGACAGTGCTTGATAGACAAACTTCTTGAATATGGAGAACTCTTGAGCGATGGCTGCAATATCTGGTGAAGCAGTGTCACCACTAGTGGTGGCGTTTTGTAATTTCACCTCATGTTCTTGCATTCGGGAGCCGAAAATCTGCTCAAGTTCTTCCAGGCTAGCAGCAAGTTTTGTGTCCATATTTTTAATAAATAAGTGTTGCAGACTTGATAATAATAAATAGCGAGTGTGGGGAGGTTTAAAACAGAATTAAATTGTTTTATTTCATTAATGTTATTAAATAACTATGAATTTTAATATTTCTTTAAGAGCACACAAAAATGTATTGCACTTCTATGTCTACCCACAAAAAAAAAAAGGAAAAAAAAAAAAAAAAAAAAAAACTAGATTAAAATCTGCGATCCTAAATCACGATACAGATTGTTAGTCTTATGACCATTGTCACGATTTTTTTGGAAATAATGATAGGTAGTGAAAAAATCGTAAATGGAGTTCCCATTCAAAATCGGATACTATTTCTTAATATAAAAAGCCCTGATTCATTAAATTTCTAATGCCCATTAGAAATTATTTCTTAAAATAAAAAGCTCTGATTTATTGAATTTCTAATGCCCATTATAATCTTTCTTTCTTTCTTTCTTTTAAGTAAACATTTCGTACAAATTCCTTTGAGAATTATTATTAACATAATATTATACACAATTATAATCTCTACATCACCCAAAGGTTGACTGGTAGAAAATGTTTTTAGCATTAAGCCCCTCTCTGTAGGTACATTATTTGTGCATGAAGTCTCTAAATAAATAATAAAATAAAAAAATATGAGCTAAAAGATTAGCCCAAAATTGTTCATAAAGGATTCACGTAGCATTCATATTGTAACAAAAGACAAAGGGCATTTGTCAAACTGCGCAGGTAACTAATCGCGATTATTTCTAAGTAGAAACAATCGCTAACAATGTAGGTATTTTGTTTCACATCTACTTAGATGTGAAACAAAATACCTACAATTAGGTTCGTTCTTACAAGGTTAACAAAACTTTTTATGTCCTCCGACCATCCAACTAAAAATCAAAGTTACCGACATAGCTTGTTGGTTAACCACGCTGAAATGGAAAAAGACTGGGCATATCGCCGAAGGATTCATGATTCTGGACCCAACGAACCCTAGTGCCGATAGGCCTACTCTCTTTCTCTGAAACGAAATTCATCAGTTTTCAATTTTATAAATTTACGGGAACTATAGGACTATTTTAAGTAATTTTTGGATAAGCACAAGAAGTTCGAACCCATAGACGATTTTCGGGAACGAGTAGATTGAATTGATGTTGCCGACTCTGTATATCACCAACTTAGTTTTGATCAAAACTTCGTTTTCATGGTATTAGAGTAGGCCTCCGGCTATGCTATTCCCAAAAAACAAAATTTCTAGGCTGTACGCCACGTCGAGTCGTCGTCGACACAGCTTTGGTAACGACGTTCCTCCCAGCGCTGTCAAAAATCGAATTCCCAAGTAGCCATGTGCTCGACGACGATCGCCCTTCCGTCGCCGTTTCGTAGACGAGTTAGGGATTGACACATTTTTTTTCACAACATAATCTATTAATCTCGATTATGAGTTTTAAAGGTTTTAAAAATATATTTAAAGTCTACAATTACTTATTTCTAAATACCTATAAAGTAAAATTGTAAACTTATTATCAATAAATTTAATAAAAAAAAACATTTAAATATTTATTTTCAAAGGCTAATTCCTCTTTACTCGTATTAACTAGTGAAAAGAAAAAACTGAATGTCACTATTTGACAATAAAATTAAATAATGTTATAGATAACACTGAAGGGCGAGTATTGTAATAAGATTTATCTTATTCGTTTCATTCCTTGCGTTTGTTTTAATAAGAAATATTGTATGTATCACGATCGTCAAAAAGTTCTCTTCAGAAAGGTTCTGTCTAATCTGCACTACAAATCACAGAAGCCAATGTTATAGGGATGAGCTCAAATACATATTGCAAGCAGTTGAGAACAGGAACTGCTTATCACAACAAACAAGTGTAATAGTGACTGTGTTAAGCGAAATACTGCTGAATATAGGATCGCCACAACGACCGGACAAGATAAAACAACTTAATTAAATATGAATTATAATTAATATTTTATATGCAATTGTGTTTATATTTCCATGACATGGATATATGTATGTATAAATGAAAATCTTTATTTGAACTGTGAATTCAGGGTTTGAATATTTGATTTTTTAGGGTACCTACAACGTAGTAGCAATGTGTTGTGAAAATTGCGGCAAACTGACATATCGTTATTTTCACAGCTCCGCATTTAGGTAAAGTGTAATATATATTTATGGATTAAGTGATAGCTGTAGGTACAGAATGTGCGAGCCATTACCAATTTAAACGATCGGAGGAAAGAAAAAATAACAGTAGCAATATTCATATACAACAAGTAGGTTACATAAAAGCAAAACATTAAATCAACTAATTATGTGTGTTTACATATACCTAGTCACCTTGTTCCTAATCATTACATCACTATCACTATCACTTCACTATCACTACATAGTATAAATCAAAATCGCTTCTCGCTGTCTGTCCCTAGGTATGCTTATATCTTTGAAACTAAGTAACGGATTTTGATGCAATGTCTTTTAATAGATAGAAGAAAAGAGGAAGATTTATATGTATAAAACATGCATAATATAGTAAAGAAACACTGATAATTTTAGAGGTTTGTTATAGTGCATAGCAATAGGTTAACTGCAAGCTTGCATCGACACCGTTACACATGCATAGCGACAGCGCGCTTACACGTGGAGCGAAGAATCGCTGACTCGATGAGGCGATGTGCGTCACACAGAGTTGCAACACACCGGACGCCGCTTTACCTAATAATATTGTATTTCATTACTTTCCATTCTGTATCTAGCATCGATAGGAATCGTTCTAATTATTGTAACTTGTACTTTATTCCATAATTAAATCTAGTTAAAATCAAATTGGTTTTTTTTGGGTCCTCCGGCAGCGACTTACGTAATTGGCGCAGTCGGTAGGATAATCGAGGCATTTCGAGTTAGATATTTAGGGAAATCTCGCATCGAATACCCGCGCCTAACTCGCTACCGCCGCCGCGAGCGTTCGCGTTCGTCGATTATCCTGAAAGAACCTGAAGCGCTGTCCAGAGGAGAAATCCAGACATCGATCCCAGAGATACCGAAATGCAGTTAATGTAAGTACATTTGAAATCATTTCTGTGTGTTGCATTCAACTGTCCTTCCTTTTAGTTAGTTTAATAAGTTAGCAACCATTTTCCATCCTAGGCAAAATACCCCTAGAGGGCCTGAGCGCTCTAGAGAGGCACGTAGATTAGATTTAGATTTAAATAGAGATATTAGTAACCTTAGCCCGATAGAGGATAATAACCTTGAGAATTTATCTAGATCCCCAAGTTTCGAATCTGTTCCAATGTCGTCCGAGGCCGAACTAATTTATAAAACCTTGCGTTTAGTGCCGAATTTCGATGGAAATCCGCACATCTTGCCGAGATTTATACAACTTTGTGATACTATCGTATCTGAATTAGCCGAATCGAACCCTGATAATAATTTAGCAAGGCTATGTTTAGTAAACGGCATATTGAACAAAATTACGGGACAAGCCGCCCAGATTATTAACTCAAACGGTATTGCCGAGGATTGGGAAAGCATTAAAAAGGCGTTAATTAATAACTTCTCAGACCAACGCGATGAGACCACGCTATACAACGACCTTATGCTAGCCACGCAAGGAAATAGTTCCCCCCAAGAGTTTTATGACCGTTGTGTTAGTTTGTTCTGCACGATCATGACGTACGTAACCTTACACGAGGATATTGCCACCACTGTTGAGGCTAAGCGCACCCTTTATAAAAAATTAACAATGCAAGCCTTTGTTCGTGGTTTAAAGGAGCCATTAGGCTCTCGTATCCGCTGTATGCGTCCTGATAGTGTGGAAAAAGCCTTGGAGTTCGTGCAAGAAGAGCTGAACGTACTGTACCTTTAGAATCGCAGTGAATTTTCAACTGATAGAAAATCTCACAGTAATTTGCATAAACCTTTAACAAATTCGTCTGCAACTAATGTAGCTAATCCTAATCAAAGACAGTTCAGTTTTCTCTCACGACCGGGGCCTACCGCTATTACTTCTAGCTTTCAGCCACCTCAACAAGTATGGAAGCCGAATGTTTTTCAGCACAATGCGTCGCACTTTCAGAAGCCTTCCCATTATGCGAACGCAGTAGGTATGCCGTCGCGAACGCAACAAATGTTCCGCGCGCCGCCACCGTCGTATAATCGATTTAATAATAATTTCCAAGTGCCTCATAGAACATTTACCCCTCAGTCGAATACAGGTCCCAAGCCTATGAGTGGCGTTAGTCACTATGTCGCTAAAGACAAGCCCTCGTTCAGTCAGATACCTGGGCATGATTGGCGTAAAAATGGTAACCCACCGCCATACAACTATTTCAAAGCTAAGGAAATGAACGTCAACGAATGCTTAGAGTACGGTTATCCCGAATATTGCGACCCCATTTATAACCCGTATTACGAAACCGCGGAATATTATAATATAGACTCAGAACCAGTTCAATACGCGGTCGAGGAACCAATTCACAACTCTTATGGGGAATACCCACCATTTTCTATGGACAATCCACAAATGGGTCCATGTTCTGAAGAGGAACAGGATTTTCAGACACACGGGAAGTCAGACAAGTTAAAATAGAATTAAACCTTCAAACACAAAGACAGCTTCCATACATACAGACTTCGCAACCGCCCTTGAAATTATTAATCGATACCGGAGCAAATCAATCTTTTATCAGTCCGGAAGCTGTAAGTAAGTTTTACGGTAATTTCTCCCTAAATGTTGACCCTTTCGAGGTCACAAACGTTCACGCTACAACACGTAATAATTATTCGATTACTGTGCCCACTTTTGATGAGTTCTGCGAATCGGATTATATAAAATTATTTGTGTATAAGTTTCACGATTACTTTGACGGTCTTATAGGTCTAGATTTATTAGAAAACTGGGAAGCTAAGATTGATCTTAAGGATAAGTCACTTATTACTCGTAGTTCTATAAACCCTATTATTATGTATAACTCGCGAAATGTTAACCTGTACGAAGACGTGATTCCTGCAAATTCTTCGAAACTAATTAGAGTACCGATTAATCTACACGACGGAGATGCTTTTATTAATGAACAAACAATATCGAATTGTATTATTAAAGATTGTTTAACCACAGTTATAAATAATCGCGGACTTTTAGAAGTTAATAACCCTACCTCACATGATTTAATATTCTCAATGGACCGCGCCGTTCAAGCAGAAACTTACAATATTGAATGCGCGCTCTCCCAAAATTTCTCTCATAATTTAAATAAAAGTAATCTTAACGAGCAGTTATCTACACGCGCAAAAGATGTTATATCCCGGTTACGCACTGATCATCTTAATCATGAGGAGCGTATTAACTTAGAAAATTTATGTGGAAATTATGCAGACATATTTTATATAGAAGGTGAATCGTTAACGTTCACAAATAGAATTAAACACTGTATCCGAACCACAGATGAGATACCGGTTTACACAAAAAGCTATCGGTATCCGTATATTCACAGAACCGAAGTTAGGGACCAAATTGGGAAAATGTTAAGTCAAGGCATCATTAGACCTTCGGAATCGGCCTGGTGCTCTCCCATCTGGGTTGTTCCAAAGAAAAGCGATGCCTCGGGAAAAACTAAATGGCGTATCGTTGTAGATTTTAGGAAAGTTAACGAAAAAACTATCGATGACAAATATCCCATTCCGAACATCAATGACGTTTTAGACAAGTTAGGGAACAGTCAATATTTTACAACGTTAGACCTGGCCAGTGGCTTCCACCAGGTGGAAATGCAGCCTGACGACATTCCTAAGACCGCTTTTAATGTGGAGAATGGGCATTATGAATTTTTACGTATGCCCATGGGATTGAAAAATGCCCCTTCCACTTTCCAGCGTGTCATGGACAATCTCCTTAAAGACCTTCAGAATACCGTTTGCCTCGTTTATTTGGATGATATTGTAGTTTTTAGCACCAGCCTCCAGGAACACATCGTTAACCTTGAGAAAGTATTCAAAAAATTACGAGAATCTAACTTCAAAATTCAGTTAGACAAATCCGAATTTCTCAAGCTAGAAACGTCGTATCTAGGTCATGTCATCACTAGAGAGGGTATTAGACCCAACCCAGACAAAATTATTGCTATCCAGAAATATCCGATCCCAACTACTCCAAAAGAAATTAAACAATTCCTTGGACTAGTTGGTTACTATCGAAAATTTATACCAGATTTCGCTCGCATCACTAAACCGTTAACTCAGTGTTTCAAGAAGGGTAGAAAGGTATCCCTTACCGCTGAATATACCGAAAGTTTTGAGAAATGTAAAGCTCTCATTATTAACGATCCAATATTACAGTACCCCGATTTCTCAAAAGATTTTATTTTAACTACGGATGCGTCAAATGTAGCTTTAGGTGCCATTTTATCTCAGGGCACAGTAGGTGCAGACAGACCTGTATGCCTGTAACTTTAAACGAGAGCGAGGTCAATTATAGTACTATTGAGAAAGAACTACTCGCTATAGTTTGGGCTACCAAATATTTTCGGCCTTACCTTTTCGGTAGAAAATTCAAAATTATTACAGACCATAAGCCACTACAGTGGGTCATGAGTCTAAAAGAACCCAATTCCAGATTAACAAGATGGAAACTCAAACTATCCGAATATGACTTCACAGTCATCTATAAAAAAGGGTCAAGCAATACGAATGCCGACGCTCTCTCGCGTATTCAAATTCACAACGAGGAGACAAGCTCTATGGCTGGTAACGCATCTGAGCGTCCAGCATCCGTAGGTAATTCTTCAACAATATCTGCACACACCAGTCAGGAGAATCCGATTCTTGAAGTCCCCATAGTAGATGAACCATTAAATAAATTCCATAGGCAAATCTATATTACTGTAGTCGGTGATATTAAGAAACGTCCCACAGCCTCTAAACCATTTGATACGCACACTAGAACTTCAGTACAGGTATCCCAAACGAATTTAGAGGAAGACATTATAAATCTTGTCAAAGAATATGTCAACCCTAAAGTTAAAACTGCGTTACTAATAGATCCCCCATTGTCCATGTATGATATCATACCTATTATTCAAGAGAAATTCAGGAGTTCAGCGATGAACCTTGTCCTAGCCAAAATTGAACTTGAAAACGTTAAGGAATACTTGCGGCAACAGGAGATAATAAAACACTATCATGATGGAAAGACGAACCACCGTGGTATAAATGAATGCTACTTAGCCCTGTCGCGTCGTTATTATTGGCCAAAAATGAAAGATGAAATAACCAAATTTATTAATAATTGCACTATCTGTGGTCAAGCGAAGTATGATCGCCGCCCAATTAAACAGCAGTTTAATATAGTTCCTCCCGCTACCAAACCGTTCGAAACTGTTCATATAGATTTGCTAACCATACAAACCGAAAAATATTTAACTATAGTCGATGTGTTCTCGAAATACGCACAAGCCTACCATATCCGAGATGGTACAGCTGTTAGCATCTTACAATCTTTGATAAAATTCTGCACGCATCACGGTCTTCCTTTAACTATAATCTCAGATAACGGTACGGAATTCTCTAACCAGTTATTTAATGAATTTGTAAACCTACATAAGATAACTCACCATAGAACCCTGCCACATGCTCCCAACGACAATGGCATTGTGGAAAGGTTCCATTCAACCTTGTTAGAACACTTGCGCATTTTAAAGTTAACCCGTAAAGACGAGGATATCAGTAACCTCGTTCCCTATGCTATCCTAGCGTACAATAGTGCAATTCACAGTTTCACCAAATGCCGTCCTTTTGATATTATAACCGGACACTTTGACCCGCGAGACCCCTTCGATGTAGATCTAAGCAAACATGTCATGCAACAGTATACGCAGAATCATAGAGATCAGATGAGATTAATTTACGACGTAATAAATGAATCCTCTTTAGGAGAGCGCAGAAAGATAATCGAAAACCGTAACAAAGATCGCGAGCCTGAGGTCGAGTATCAGCCTCAACAACGCATCTACGTTAGTAACCCGTTAGCTAGTCGTCAGAAGACAGCCCCTAGATACACCCAAGATACCGTTTTAGCTGACTTGCCAATTCATATTTACACCTCAAAAAAACGAGGACCCGTCGCTAAAAGTCGATTAAAAAGGGTCCCTAAAAGTGCTACATTGTTGCAGGGCGCTACTGGTCCTGACTGCTCATTTGATAGCAGCCCAGGACACAAACCCGAAGATAACCCTAGAAAGCCTGGATGACGGCCCAGGATTACTACCATTCAGGCTTGGCGCAACTAAACTTACCACCCATTACCATACCTTTCTGCAATTCATTAAACTCGAATCCATTGATGAAAAAATTACTTTATTACAAAATCAATTAGACAAGTTTACAGAAAAGTTAGATAGTAACACTTTGACATTATACGAATTACAGATAGACTTCATCTCAACTAAACTGATGAAGGTAAAAGGTCATTTAGACACACTAAAACCAAATCGCGTAAAGCGAGGTCTAATTGACGGTTTAGGTTCCGTGATAAAAAGTATAACAGGTAACTTGGACTATTCAGACGCGGTTAAATACGATAATGCTATCAAAATCCTTCAGGAAAATAACTTTAAAATTCAGGAAGAGTTTAATAATCATGTTAGTTTCAGCAAGGAGTGGATGACACAGCATTCTGATGTTATCTCGCAGTTAATAGAAAACCAAGTTAGATTTAACGAAACTATTACATTACTGTTAGATAGGTATCACCACGGAGATCAAAACCTAATAAGATTCGCAAAGTTTGGTCAGTATTTAACTATACTAGCTGAAAATCTTGATGAAATCTTAAATGAGCTAATTAGGATAGAAAACATTCTAGCATTTATCCATAGTTCAAGCTCACATCATTCCATGATTAGCATTAGTAGTTTACGGTATATGGTTAAAAGATTAGTTAAGATATACGGTAAGGACAAGATACTAGATTTAGAACTTAGAGAATACTACGATGTAATTAAACCGGGCTATTATTATTCTGATAATCAAATAGTCATAGTATTCAAGATACCTATCTTTGCTGTAGATTATTATGACCTCTATAAGTTAGCAGTAGCTCCTAATAAATATAGACATACCCTTATCCCTCCTTACCCGTTGATTGCAACCAGCAGGAAAGGTTACGTGTACATAGAGGCAGAATGCCCGAAGTACAATGATTGGTATCTTTGTGAGAACAAAATGGACCATCAAGTTCTGCAGCAACCAGACTGTATCCAGAATCTCATTATAAATCAAGCCTTGGACAAGACCTGCAAAATTACAACCGTAACTCTATCAAGAATATCCATGGAAGAATTAGATGAAAAGCATTACATCATCTCGTTCCCCAATGAGACAAGAATACACACCATATGCGGACGAGAAGACTTCAAAACGCTATCTGGAACCTACCTAGCCACAGTACCCTTAAACTGTTTCCTGTACACCCCGGAATTCACCATTACCAACCTCAATGACCACGTAGAAGGACAACCAGTGAAAATTATGAAATTACATTTAAGCGAAGACACTCAACCGGATGCAACTGAAATTCATCTCAAGTCCATTGATCTTTCTAAACTACATCAAGCTCAATACAATGTCATGTCGCAGCCTCAGTTGGAACTGGAAGCAATCCCATCGGAATATCTATATCATACAACCATACCGTTGTACACCGTCTTATTAATCACTATAATACTCGCAATAGTCATCATCATGAAACGATATGGGATGTGCCGAACAGAAGATACGAAATTAACTATTCAAGATAAAGTCTACACAGAACCCGCAGAATCTGGAGCCCCTAAGTTAAAGTCAGCAATATTTCCTCACTTCAAAATTCAGAAATAATTGCTGATCTGTCGGTGGAGGTGTTATAGTGCATAGCAATAGGTTAACTGCAAGCTTGCATCGACACCGTTACACATGCATAGCGACAGCGCGCTTACACGTGGAGCGAAGAATCGCTGACTCGATGAGGCGATGTGCGTCACACAGAGTTGCAACACACCGGACGCCGCTTTACCTAATAATATTGTATTTCATTACTTTCCATTCTGTATCTAGCATCGATAGGAATCGTTCTAATTATTGTAACTTGTACTTTATTCCATAATTAAATCTAGTTAAAATCAAATTGGTTTTTTTTGGGTCCTCCGGCAGCGACTTACGTAATTGGTTTCTAAACATACACATAAAATATATAAACATAAACACTTTTCGGGTTTACATTTATTTATTTATTTATTTATTTTTAACAACATTTACAATACCATTACAGGATTCCCAATGCGGTATCATAAGCTACATAGATTAAGTAGGTACATAATAATTATATCTAATTAAATATGTATATTTATATTTGACTCAATACACATTCGAGCAATTTCTGTGAATTTCAGCAGGTTACAGTGATAAATATCTACGTGGTTAGCAATTAAATTAATTAGTCGTATGGCTCGCGACAATGGGGCATATTGCAGCAAATTAGTTCTCGTGCAACTGGGGCGCTAAGCGTAAGAGGTCGTCGGCGCGCACCTACATAATTATCTGGGGCGCACAGCTTCAGTTCCGCGAGCACGGCCGGGTGATGCCGCTGTCCGATAAGCACCCGCCATACGTAGCTCGCTAGCGATACGTCGCGCCGTAGGCTCAACCGCGTGTATCTTACCATACCGAGGACAAACAATCTTGGGTACATCAGTGGGTACATAGGGTATACTCCGTATTGTTTCAAATATAAGAATCTAGTCAATTTCTTCTGATTTTTTTCTACCATGAAGCTATATTTAGCCTCATGAGGATTCCAAATAATAGCTGACGACTCGAGATGACTTCGAACTAGTGCATTATATAACATTTTAATTACTAATATGTTATTAAAATCCTTACAATTTCTTAAAATAAAACCTAAATTTCGAAAAGATTTACCGCATATATCAATAATATGTTTACGAAATGTAAGTTCCGGTACCATTTTCACGCCTAAGTCCCGAGTATTATTAAAACGAGGAACCAAAGCAGCTTCTATTTTATAAGGATAATGCAGTGGAGCTCTAACCCTACTATAACTCATTACTCCACACTTCGTAACGTTAAAATGTAGTTTATTAGTGTTGCTCCACTGCACCACCCGGTCAATGTCATCCTGCAACCGTGTCGTATCTGACGCTTCCTTTATTGAGATATATAACTTAAGGTCATCTGCAAAGAGTAGACACTCGGCATGTTTGACGACGGCTGGCAGGTCATTAATCATGAGATTAAATTCTAGGGGGCCCAAATTTGACCCCTGACTAATGCCTGAAAAAGTAAAATATGGTCGCGATTGGTAAACCCTACAAGATAGATCAAAATAATAAACTATAGAACACCTTAGAAAGCTCTCCAAAAAAGTCCGCGATGGTATATGTCTATTTCATAAGGATAACCCACAATAACATTTTTTTACTTTTTTTTTTACGAGAAATAGGTAATGACTTTAGACAATACAGCATTAATCCTTATCCAATTGAGTACCTTACATACATTGTGAATTTAATATAGATCAATATGGCTCTTTACAGGTAATTTAAATATTTTCGAAAATATTACAGATTTAAGATGCAGGGACATAGCGGTTGCGGCGGCACCGACCAGGGGGCCGGAGGCGCGTGCCTATAGCGCATAAAGCACTTTATAATTAGCAGCGATCGCACGCGTTTATTGAAGGAAAATAACAATCTATACTAATATTATAAAGAGGAAAGATTATTTTGTATATAATGAAAAAACTCAAAAACTAATGGACCGATTTCAAAAATTCTTTCACAAAGCTGCATTATCGCGAAGTAACATAGACTATTTTTTTTATCCTTATGAAAACTGCGTTTATGTGGATAATGTTTAGTGGAGAAAAGTCCGTGGCGAAGCCGGAGCGGGCCGCTAATCTATCTATATAATTAAAAGTGTAGGGTTCCACAGCCTTGCACAATTGCATCAGCAGAAGAGTGTATGTTCATGGCAGTTACACCCTTTTGTTGAGAAACGGCAGTTTTTTGTCAATAACTCAATGACGGTATATCCGATGTTATGCCAAATAATTTTAGTTTAAAGTATTTATTAAAGTAGCGCTATCTTTGTAATTTATTTCATATTTTTTGGTTATACGGTGACATTATTTTATAGTATATAAACAAAGAAACATTGTAAAACATTGGCAATTTGAAAAGGGGATTTATTTCCAGTAGTTGCGTGGAAGAAGTTCCACGGCGGAACTAGTGGGATTTTAACCAATAGTTCCATTAACTGAACTTATGGGAAATCTGAATCCCATTAGTTCCGTTATTAACTACTAACTAAATTTTCCCTGTTTGTGCAACCTTTTTCATTGCTGCTCCACAGCAGCACGTAGTCGTAGCGTGATGTTATATAGCCTATAGCCCTTCTCGATATATCAAACGATAAAATATTTTTTCAATTCGAATCCATAGTTCCTGAGATACGATAATCTCAAGAATTACTGGTACGATGTGAAAAATTCAAACGAACAAATAAACAAACAAACTCTTTAGTTTTATAATATTAGAATAGATGTCTAAAACCTTTCCAAAATTTTTATCGGACTGACCCACTATGCGGCGTTGCCACGATGACAAAAAACAATTACGAGTATGTGTTCCGCTGTCAAACTAGCGCTCAAGGAAGCTCAAGGCTGGACGGGAGGACGCAGAACTACTCAACGTCGAGCTTGTTGTCATTTTTTACAGGTTTGTGTATTCTGAAAAAAAAATACAGCGTCGAGCTAGCTTACAGCCTAGCCTACAGCCTCGATTTTGACTGTCAAAATCAAAAGCTATATATTTAGCGCGGACCCGCTGTCAGTATAAGGAAATTACAATTACTGAAGATATTGTGCCTAAATTATAAGTACATAATGGCAATAGCGAAGCCGAAAAACGAATGAAATGTATTTGTTATTCATCATTATAAATTTGGGATAATATATTTTTTTATTTTTTTTATTAATAAGACGACTACGAGCAGTAGACAAGCCCTGTGTCGCGGGGGACTTTACAAACATACAAGTCACGGACTTAAAGTACACCCAGACTCGGAAAGGGTCAAGAGGTCGTAGGAATCGAACCCACGACCTCTTGCAGTTGGACTCACTGCCGCCGCGCCACAGAGGCAGTATTAATCCTGTACCTAACTAGCAAAATAATTATTTGTTTTGCGTGTCAATCACTACTGGTTATAAAAGTAACATAATGGTATACTAAAAGATTTAGGTTGTGGTGACCAATCTCAGCATACAACTAGCCAACTACGCAAAAAACACAAAAGTGTCTGTACAAGCTGTATCTGCACATCTGGGTCTTGCACTCTCTATGCCTTCAATCTCTTTGTTTGATGAAGTGGAAATCCGCCACGTCTGAAGTGAGATAAATATGACCCTTTTACTTTTGAATCATGTGACCAAAAAATATAAAAAAAATCACAAAAGTAGCGCTTAACAAATACTATAAACTTATTTCGGACATGATCGGATATACCGTCAGTGAGTTATAGCCGAAAAACTGCTTTTCTTCTCTTTTTTGATGCAATTATTTAAGACTGCGGAACCTTGGCTAAGGGCTTGCTCTTGCCCCGTTTTTTTTATTAAATTGTCTATCCTTTAGTAAGTAGGAAATCAAGGAAAATGGTACTTTACGAGGAAATGCATTTTATCAATAATTATTTCTCATTTCTGTGGTTTTGTTGTGAGGAGATTAAATAAACGTTATGCTCTTTAAAAAAGAAAAAATCTACCATTTTGGAGTCAAAGTTATGTAGAAATTTAATGTATTAACTTATAGAAATTTATTAGTTGATATTTTCCCTTCGGACCCACGATACCCCTGGCGATACGCCTGGTGATATCGTGGGTCTTTTAAAATCAAACGATACCCCCAACTAATAGTGTTGTGTGACATTAATTAATAATAGCTTTGTCATCTAGTAAATTTTATATTTACAAAATACAAAAAGAATTATCAAATTGTAGTTTTAGTATTCTTCCAGTTAAATTTCCTTTATACAATATTTAAAGTACTGTCCTTTAAACAATATGTAAAGTATGTACGCCGTACCAATTGAAATTTCTTTATTTACAAGTTCTAATTGCACGCTGGTAATGAAATCGTCATTAATGATTTGATCCTTTCTTCTCTTTTTTGGAACCATCTCCATCGTATGAATGTGCTCCAGAACTTTGAGTAATCTCATAATTGTCACAGTATTTTTGTTGATGCGCTTATTAATTTTGGAGTGAGAAACGCCTCGAGAACGTTGGTGGTTCTGTGACGTTCGCCAAATACGCTTATCATAGTGCAATGCATAGAGGACAAACGTTGATTTTTATTCATATACCTAGATAGATTAGAAACGTGATTACTGATTACGTACATATTAGTCACATAGGTTTCAATTTCATTTTTGTTTTATGTAGGTAGGTAACCTATCCTGGTTGTACCTTAAAAAGGTGATATAATCATATATTCAAATGAATTTACAGCTCAAATACAGAATTCCATGTTATGAATATATAAACACAATTGCATTTTTAAAATAATTTTTAATTCATATTTCATTAAGTTGTTTTTCCAACTTGTTCGGTCGTTGTGACAATCCTTGGGGGATGCCTTTATTCAGCAGTGGACGTCTTTCAGCTAAAACGAATGAACTAAAGTTATTTTTGTGTCGCTTAACACAGCCACTATTACACATGTTTGTTGTGATAAGTAGGGTGACTACCCTATACGTCTTCGTAGAAGTAGTTCGTATACACTATGATATCTATACCTATCACGATTTATTTTAAAACCTATAAAAAATGAGCGGTGTTGCGTTTTAAAATATAGGTAACTACTCTGAAAGTTGTGATCGTTTTTTCGTTGACGGTTCAAATTAGTCACATCCATACGAGCCACGACCATAGAATTTGTGTTGCCATTATCCATGGTAATAATATATCAATTCAGTTATAGTTCTTACATAATATCAGTCACTAAACGTCCACTACTGGATACTGGTTAAGTAAGTTGACCTTATAAACGTACATTAATATTATATATATTATTGCAATATTCACAACTGTGGAAAGCACTATTAAAAAACATCCTATTTAAGCTTGACGAAGCTGTTAAATAATATGAATGAAACGGAAGTCGTAATTACATTTTAATTAATTATTATTTTCCGCTTTTGTTTTTAACTTTCGCGATTTTTATACATATTAGTCATATTTCGGAATATAATCGCGTGAATTATTTAAAGGTACGAACCTTTTATTTACCCGACGTTTCGATCGAATTGCACCGATGACCGTGACCACGATCGGTGCAATTCGATCGAAACGTCGGGTAAATAAAAGGTTCGTACCTTTAAATAATTCACGCGATTAAGTCCCGAAATATAACTAATATTTTCAGCTTAATGGTATAATAAAAGTTAAAATAAAATAAAAAAATATTATATATATAAAATTATTTTATTATAAATATATATTTTAAAGACAACTCAAGATATAACAATTACAGATAGTATAAAATATAATTTATTATCTAATATTTATTACACAATAGATACTTGATTTTTTTTATAAATGTATCTTCATGAAATAATTACATTAACAATAAACTAAAAAAATGAATAAATTCCATGTGAACACGATGTTCCATTTAGCTTGATTATGTAGGCACCTGTAAATAAAAAACAGGAAAATCAGTTAATAGTTTTCGTAAAGTATTCAATATTAAAAACTAAGATAGCAAAAAAATGCAATAAATATTAAATGAAAACCGACGATAAAGTAAATGTAACTTGATCATTGGAGCAATTTGGATGTTCGTTAGAATTGAAATGGTTACAAATATACAAAACGGTAACAACTATCACTTATAATTACAAATTCCTCTTGATCTTGTTGCTCCACGTTGTCTGGACTAACCCCCAAACGTTCACTCAGCATGTCAACTGTAACAAAAAACACCGTAATTAATAAAACGTTCAATAATGTCCAAGTATTCTCTAAAATTTAAAAAAAAAACTTAGAAATTATGTAGGTACCTGTCAATAAAAAAACAGGAGAATCAGTTAATAGTTTTCGTAAAGTATTCAATAATAAAACTAAGATAACAAAAAAAAATGCAATAAATATTAAATGAAAACCCTCCTGATTCATTTTTGGAAACTATCAATGGCAATGTCCAAACATTGGGTTTATGTTTCCATCCAATCACCTGTCCATGATGCCAGTACTTCCTGTAAAAAAAATGACAATTAATTAATAAAATCTAAAGCCCAAGAAAAATTTTAAAAATATTTAGTATCAACCTATATACAGTTTATCAACCTATATACACATTCACTTATCTGTAATATCCGGAGTTTGACATTCTACTTTCGTGCTCTGTGTCATATTCTCGGCCCAATGAATGGCCCGGATGTTTTTCATTTGGCAGGGGCTTTTGTGTTTCTTTAACTGTGAACACAACAAAACAAATCTTTAAATGCCGTAAATATATACTTACATTATACATAAATCATACTTTTACCCTATTTATTCCCTGTATCTGTAAATAAAATGGCATTAATGAATATTTTGAATAAATAAAAAAATAAAAACGATGGTCAATAACATTTAAAAAGTCTCTCACCTAATTAGGGACGTCATTTTAGTTGAAGTCGGGGAACTCTTTTTGTATGATATTCCACACTATATCCATTTCCGTATCAGCTGTAAGAAATATAAAAACAACATGGTTAATATGCACTCGAAGAATAGGATATTCATTGCAAAGTACATAACAATCATATTAAACTCACTCATGTCTGCCAAAGTCAACTCCACATCAGTATCTGTAGAAACGCTCTGTGTGGACCCAACTCCTGAGTCAGTAGATGTTGTCGGCTTCGTCTTGATAAAAAAAAAATAAGAATTTATGCACAAATAATGTACATTCTCTACCATTCAACCTTTGTGTTATGTACAGATTGTCAAATACATTATTTCATGTTGACGATTTGTCGATGTAAGTATTTAACGTTTTTTTCGCCTGTGTCATAAAACAAGGCAGCTATATACACTTGTCTTAATTTAATACCTAAATATATGTAAGTTACAATAAAAAGTAAATGTTGTAACTTGATCATTGAAGCAATTTGGATATTTGTTAGAATATAAATGGTTACAAATATACAGAACGGTAACAACTATCATTTATACTTACAAATTCCTCTTGTGCTGGTTGCTCCACGTTGTTTGGACTAACCCCCAAACGCTCACTTAGCATGTCAACTGTAACAAAAATACCCTAATTAATAAAACGTTCATTAATGTCCAATTATTCTCTAAAATTGAAAAAAACATAGAAAATTATACTTACTTTGAGATTCCAAGTTGCTATTAATTCTCAATAAGGCCTCTATCGGTTGTTCCGATGATCTTGTGCGGATGTGCGAGATGGCTGCAGCCAGTACATTCACATTAGAGCTCTGTAACAAACACAATTGTTAGTAAGCTTCACATTATATCTTACACTATAATAAGCACTATGCGCATTACGTAGACTTACATTAGGGTCACAGCCCACGGCAGTGGAAAGTTCAGCCATAGCTTCTGCCGCTTCGTTGCGGCGCTCTCTCTCGTAAAGCGCATTACGCGCTCGTCTTTGCTCCTGTATACAATATATACATGTACATAAGTATCAAACATAGTATACAAATGTAAGTATTTAGTAAAAGCGAAATGAATAAACACTAACGAGTGAGAGAGGCACACGATTCCTCCCTGCTGGTCGGCCTCGACGTCTGTCTGGCACATCGCTTGCCTTCTGTTTCTGAAATAAAAGAAATACCTACTTAAGTACATAATGTCAGAAAAAAAATAAAAATATAAAGAGAAAGTAAAAGTACCTTGGAGTTCACCATTTTATATATATATATATATATTATAACTCGAGTTCCGCGGACAGCGATTCTGTAACTAGGAGCTCAGAAGTAATAATGATGAAAGTTTACCCTTATTTCGAGTTTATATACTCTGCTTACCTGCGCATGGCCACGGGCAGGGATACTCTAAATGGGGCGGAGCTTATCTTACATAATGGTACTCTATTGGTCTCTGGTACACATTAATATGCTGGTAGCAAGTCTTCATTTCAGTAATTTTGCGTATTACTTTATTTAAATGTAATTATTTAACATCTACTTAAATGTATCAAAACATTTTTGATTGATTTTATTTAATATATATTATGCCATGCATAGAGTATGTAGCGAGACTGCTCAATGATGCTACGCCGTAATACGCGCTACGGCTTCCGTCCGTATCATGCAATTTATTGGACCTAGTTGTAAGCCTAATGTTTTAGAAAGAAATGAGTCTCTAAGAAACAAAGAAAAACAATGTTAAAATAAAAAAAAATCCTTACCAATTCATGCAAAATACATTTTCAGTTGAAATATGTATATAGGTATGTAATACGTAGGTTTATAAATAAATATAATAAGCAAAGTAATATTACCGTGTCATATAAAAAATAAACAAATATTACCTTCTAGATATCGCCTGCGTCGCTTTTTTCCCGGGACAAACATGAGGAGATCATATCAAATTGCACATAAATCACTTTAGCAGTTTAAGCGTAAAAATATCACAGAAAGACATTTAAAATATAAGTTTGGATATTCTTGACTACGGCATTACAGGGGAACGAGAGAAACGCCTACAGGGGATGTGAGTTGTGCGGGTGAATTTGATTAATCAGTCATCAATCAATCAATAATAAATTTGACAAAATGAAGACATAATTCTCTCCTTATTGACGTCACGACACCCGGTCTCAGCAACAATTTTTCGGTCATCGGCACTAGGACTCTTTTTCCATTTCAGCGTGGTTAACCAACAAGCTATGTCGGTAACTTTGATTCTTTGTTGGATGGTAGGAGGACATGACACCTAGTTATAGTTATTTTGTTTAGATGTGAAACAAAATAACTACAACGCGATTGTTCCTACTTAGGAACAATCGCGATTAGTTACCTGCGCAGTTTAGTGTAATCCTTTTAAGTTTTTCGTCAAATGCTCTTTGCCTTTTGTTACAATATGAATGCTATGTGAATCCTTTATGAACAATTTTGGGGTAATCTTTTAGCTCATATTTTTTGTATTATTATTTTGCTGAAATACTCGTTATTTGATTATTATTGAAGCGGCGGCAGCCGAATGGCTAAGGTCTCGCAATTATATTACCGACATGAACCCACTCCTAACATCTTGACACACCTTTGAGTTTAGCTGGAGGGGTTAACAAGATTGCTAGTAAAGTGGGACTCAATCCCACATTGCAAGTTATCTTTTAAAAAAAATAAGACTTTTTGTACAAATAATGTACAGAGGCAGACTTAACTCTACCATTCAACCTTTGGGTTATGTACAGATTGTCAAATACATAATTTTCCTTAGGCATATTTATTTAAGAAAATGTGGTTTGAGGTAATCCTCATAATACATTGCAAGGCAAGCCATTTTTAACCCTTGACACAAAAGAGGAGTGTATTTCTCTAACTCTCCCTGTGTGTGTTTCTGTATGTCTGTCTATTGCATGGCAGCTCCTGAACGGGTGAACATTGTTTTTTTTTAATTAGGTATAAGTCAATTTCCTTGCGGTGGTACTTGAATAATTTTCTTATAATACGTTTCAATTATTTTAAAGATAATCAACGCGTGTATTTTAAAAGAGGTTAAAGCATCGTGAGGTTCAAATCCTACCCATTATACTACTGACGTGAACTCACTCCTAATACAAGTCCTGTTCACTGTTATCGTGATATTTTCCCAGTTTTACATTCGACAGTTCGTTGATTAACTGACCTAATTATTTGTGAAATATTTTGGTTGTTTGGCTATGCAGAAGATTGGAATGGCGGGAGTGGTTGTGTAGTTTTAGTAGTTTGAGGATTTATTTTCGCAATTCTTTTCTTAACAGTAGGAAAGGAGGCGCAGTATAGTCAGTCAGTGAGTCAGTAATAATATATACGTAATATTGTTTCTTAAAAGGTGACGGCAATTCAGTCCTTGGCGTTACCTACTCGTGCAGTTTATTGAGTTGTGAGTGATAATTTTGTATATAATCTCTAGGTACTTATATCGGTAGGTGTGGCTCGGTTGATGCGACAATAGTCAGAGTATGAGAATGTAAGGCGCTGTTTCTGAGGTCTGCGACAGACGCGCGGTCGACTTCTGAAGCCACACTCCAGATTTGCGGAATTGACACGGAATTGTAATTTTCCGCGGGCGGCACCGAGCTCATACAATGGTAAAAGATTACTATAACTATATACTATGTAGCAAGCTAATAATGGTGATGCTACGTTATTACAGAGTAACTTTTTAAAGAAATTGTTAAAGCAAAAACAGCCAGTTATAAAAACTAACAAATATAAAAACTAATCAGGATCCGGGTGTTAGTCGGCTAATACAAAATTTAACTGAGAATAATAGAAGTATTATGTTTATGAGCCTCATAAAACAAATTCGCATTTTTTTTGAGTTGGTACATCTGTGTAATTAGAACAATATAGCTAATCCTAACTTTGTTACCTGCTGTGAAACTTTGCCTGATAACTCGAAGCTTATTCGTGGAACGTTGCGCTTTATTGTTTTGATTGTTTTCTAATCCGTTATAGTTGTAGTAAATCGTTTGTTTCATATTTTAGGTGAAATTGTCCACATTTCATAGAAGCGTTCTTTCTAATGCTTACGTTGGAAGTAATAATAAAATTGAATTTACGAATACGTGATGTGTCGCTAGAATTGTTATATGAAACCTTATTTATGTATCTAGCCTATGTTATTGGCATATAGATTTAGTCAATAGGGACAGCTAATCTAATATGAAACTGTTGACTTATTTACAGGTAGAACAGATCCCGGACTTTTGGATTTTAGCGCCTCCATTTGTGTGTCTCAAAGGCAAAGATTCTGTCATGTTAAGAAAAACCATAGGTATACCTACGAGTATTGGATTATTTTCATCAATACAATGTAATGTAGAAAGCTAAACTAGATTAAAATCTGCGATCCTAAATCACGATACAGATTGTTAGTCTTATGACCATTGTCACGATTTTTTTGGAAATAATGATAGGTAGTGAAAAAATCGTAAATGGTTCCCATTCACAATCGGATACTATTTCTTAATATAAAAAGCCCTGATTCATTAAATTTCTAATGCCCATTAGAAATTATTTCTTAAAATAAAAAGCTCTGATTTATTGAATTTCTAATGCCCATTATAAATGTATTAGAGAAGTACACATTTCGTACATATTCCTTTGAGAATTATTATTAACATAATATTATACACAATTATAATCTCTACATCACCCAAAGGTTGACTGGTAGAAAATGTTTTTAGCATTAAGCCCCTCTCTGTAGGTACATTATTTGTGCATGAAGTCTCTAAATAAATAATAAAATAAAAAAATATGAGCTAAAAGATTAGCCCAAAATTGTTCATAAAGGATTCACGTAGCATTCATATTGTAACAAAAGACAAAGGGCATTTGTCAAACTGCGCAGGTAACTAATCGCGATTATTTCTAAGTAGAAACAATCGCTAACAATGTAGGTATTTTGTTTCACATCTACTTAGATGTGAAACAAAATACCTACAATTAGGTTCGTTCTTACAAGGTTAACAAAACTTTTTATGTCCTCCGACCATCCAACTAAAAATCAAAGTTACCGACATAGCTTGTTGGTTAACCACGCTGAAATGGAAAAAGACTGGGCATATCGCCGAAGGATTCATGATTCTGGACCCAACGAACCCTAGTGCCGATAGGCCTACTCTCTTTCTCTGAAACGAAATTCATCAGTTTTCAATTTTATAAATTTACGGGAACTATAGGACTATTTTAAGTAATTTTTGGATAAGCACAAGAAGTTCGAACCCATAGACGATTTTCGGGAACGAGTAGATTGAATTGATGTTGCTGACTCTGTATATCACCAACTTAGTTTTGATCAAAACTTCGTTTTCATGGTATTAGAGTAGGCCTCCGGCTATGCTATTCCCAAAAAACAAAATTTCTAGGCTGTACGCCACGTCGAGTCGTCGTCGACACAGCTTTGGTAACGACGTTCCTCCCAGCGCTGTCAAAAATCGAATTCCCAAGTAGCCATGTGCTCGACGACGATCGCCCTTCCGTCGCTGTTTCGTAGACGAGTTAGGGATTGACACATTTTTTTTCACAACATAATCTATTAATCTCGATTATGAGTTTTAAAGGTTTTAAAAATATATTTAAAGTCTACAATTACTTATTTCTAAATACCTATAAAGTAAAATTGTAAACTTATTATCAATAAATTTAATAAAAAAAAACATTTAAATATTTATTTTCAAAGGCTAATTCCTCTTTACTCGTATTAACTAGTGAAAAGAAAAAACTGAATGTCACTATTTGACAATAAAATTAAATAATGTTATAGATAACACTGAAGGGCGAGTATTGTAATAAGATTTATCTTATTTGTTTCATTCCTTGCGTTTGTTTCAATAACAAATATTGTATGTATCACGATCGTCAAGAAGTTCTCTTCAGAAAGGTTCTGTCTAATCTGCACTACAAATCACAGAAGCCAATTTTATAGGGATGAGCTCAAATACCTATTGCAAGCTGTTGAGAACAGGAACTGCTTATCACAACAAACAAGTGTAATAGTGACTGTGTTAAGCGAAAGACTGCTGAATATAGGATCGCCACAACGACCGGACAAGATAAAACAACTTAATTAAATATGAATTATAATTAATATTTTATATGCAATTGTGTTTATATTTCCATGACATGGATATATGTATGTATAAATGAAAATCTTTATTTGAACTGTGAATTCAGGGTTTGAATATTTGATTTTTTAGGGTACCTACAACGTAGTAGCAATGTGTTGTGAAAATTGCGGCAAACTGACATATCGTTATTTTCACAGCTCCGCATTTAGGTAAAGTGTAATATATATTTATGGATTAAGTGATAGCTGTAGGTACAGAATGTGCGAGCCATTACCAATTTAAACGATCGGAGGAAAGAAAAAATAACAGTAGCAATATTCATATACAACAAGTAGGTTACATAAAAGCAAAACATTAAATCAACTAATTATGTGTGTTTACATATACCTAGTCACCTTGTTCCTAATCATTACATCACTATCACTATCACTTCACTATCACTACATAGTATAAATCAAAATCGCTTCTCGCTGTCTGTCCCTATGTATGCTTATCTTTGAAACTAAGTAACGGATTTTGATGCAATGTCTTTTAATAGATAGAGGAAAAGAGGAAGATTTATATGTATAAAACATGCATAATATAGTAAAGAAACACTGATAATTTTAGAGGTTTCTAAACATACACTTAAAATATATAAACATAAACACTTTTCGGGTTTACATTTATTTATTTATTTTTAACAACATTTACAATACCATTACAGGATTCCCAATGCGGTATCATAAGCTACATAGATTAAGTAGGTACATAATAATTATATCTAATTAAATATGTATATTTATATTTGACTCAATACACATTCGAGCAATTTCTGTGAATTTCAGCAGGTTACAGTGATAAATATCTACGTGGTTAGCAATTAAATTAATTAGTCGTATGGCTCGCGACAATGGGGCATATTGCAGCAAATTAGTTCTCGTGCAACTGGGGCGCTAAGCGTAAGAGGTCGTCGGCGCGCACCTACATAATTATCTGGGGCGCACAGCTTCAGTTCCGCGAGCACGGCCGGGTGATGCCGCTGTCCGATAAGCACCCGCCATACGTAGCTCGCTAGCGATACGTCGCGCCGTAGGCTCAACCGCGTGTATCTTACCATACCGAGGACAAACAATCTTGGGTACATCAGTGGGTACATAGGGTATACTCCGTATTGTTTCAAATATAAGAATCTAGTCAATTTCTTCTGATTTTTTTCTACCATGAAGCTATATTTAGCCTCATGAGGATTCCAAATAATAGCTGACGACTCGAGATGACTTTGAACTAGTGCATTATATAACATTTTAATTACTAATATGTTATTAAAATCCTTACAATTTCTTAAAATAAAACCTAAATTTCGAAAAGATTTGCCGCATATATCAATAATATGTTTACGAAATGTAAGTTCCGGTACCATTTTCACGCCTAAGTCCCGAGTATTATTAAAACGAGGAACCAAAGCAGCTTCTATTTTATAAGGATAATGCAGTGGAGCTCTAACCCTACTATAACTCATTACTCCACACTTCGTAACGTTAAAATGTAGTTTATTAGTGTTGCTCCACTGCACCACCCGGTCAATGTCATCCTGCAACCGTGTCGTATCTGACGCTTCCTTTATTGAGATATATAACTTAAGGTCATCTGCAAAGAGTAGACACTCGGCATGTTTGACGACGGCTGGCAGGTCATTAATCATGAGATTAAATTCTAGGGGGCCCAAATTTGACCCCTGACTAATGCCTGAAAAAGTAAAATATGGTCGCGATTGGTAACCCGCATAACCCTGGATAAACCCTACAAGATAGATCAAAATAATAAACTATAGAACACCTTAGAAAGCTCTCCAAAAAAGTCCGCGATGGTATATGTCTGTTTCATAAGGATAACCCACAAAAACTTTTTTCCACTTTTTTTTTTTACGAGAAATAGGTAATGACTTTAGACAATACAGCATTAATCCTTATCCAATTGAGTACCTTACATATATTGTGAATTTAATATAGATCAATATGGCTCTTTACAGGTAATTTAAATATTTTCGAAAATATTACAGATTTAAGATGCAGGGACATAGCGGTTGCGGCGGCACCGACCAGGGGGCCGGAGGCGCGTGCCTATAGCGCATAAAGCACTTTATAATTAGCAGCGATCGCACGCGTTTATTGAAGGAAAATAACAATCTATACTAATATTATAAAGAGGAAAGATTATTTTGTATAAGTATAATGAAAAAACTCAAAAACTAATGGACCGATTTCAAAAATTCTTTCACAAAGCTGCATTATCGCGAAGTAACATAGACTATTTTTTTTATCCTTATGAAAACTGCGTTTATGTGGATAATGTTTAGTGGAGAAAAGTCCGTGGCGAAGCCGGAGCGGGCCGCTAATCTATCTATATAATTAAAAATCATGCAAGAGCATGTCGGACCGGGCTAAGTGTAGGGTTCCACAGCCTTGCACAATTGCATCAGCAGAAGAGTGTATGTTCATGGCAGTTACACCCTTTTGTTGAGAAACGGCAGTTTTTTGTCAATAACTCAATGACGGTATATCCGATGTTATGCCAAATAATTTTAGTTTAAAGTATTTATTAAAGTAGCGCGCTATCTTTGTAATTTATTTCATATTTTTTGGTTATACGGTGACATTATTTTATAGTATATAAACAAAGAAACATTGTAAAACATTGGCAATTTGAAAAGGGGATTTATTTCCAGTAGTTGCGTGGAAGAAGTTCCACGGCGGAACTAGTGGGATTTTAACCAATAGTTCCATTAACTGAACTTATGGGAAATCTGAATCCCATTAGTTCCGTTAATAAACTACTAACTAAATTTTCCCTGTTTGTGCAACCTTTTTCATTGCTGCTCCACAGCAGCACGTAGTCGTAGCGTGATGTTATATAGCCTATAGCCCTTCTCGATATATCAAACGATAAAATATTTTTTCAATTCGAATCCATAGTTCCTGAGATACGATAATCTCAAGAATTACTGGTACGATGTGAAAAATTCAAACGAACAAATAAACAAACAAACTCTTTAGTTTCATAATATTAGAATAGATGTCTAAAACCTTTCCAAAATTTTTATCGGACTGACCCACTATGCGGCGTTGCCACGATGACAAAAAACAATTACGAGTATGTGTTCCGCTGTCAAACTAGCGCTCAAGGAGGCTCAAGGCTGGACGGGAGGACGCAGAACTACTCAACGTCGAGCTTGATGTCATTTTTTACAGGTTTGTGTATTCTGAAAAAAAAATACAGCGTCGAGCTAGCTTACAGCCTATATAGCCTACAGCCTCGATTTTGACTGTCAAAATCAAAAGCTATATATTTAGCGCGGACCCGCTGTCAGTATAAGGAAATTACAATTACTGAAGATATTGTGCCTAAATTATAAGTACATAATGGCAATAGCGAAGCCGAAAAACGAATGAAATGTATTTGTTATTCATCATTATAAATTTGGGATAATATATTTTTTTATTTTTTTTATTAATAAGACGATTACGAGCAGTAGACAAGCCCTGTGTCGCGGGGGACTTTACAAACATACAAGTCACGGACATAAAGTACACCCAGACTCGGAAAGGGTCAAGAGGTCATGGGAATCGAACCCACGACCTCTTGCAGTTGGACTCACTGCCGCCGCGCCACAGAGGCAGTATTAATCCTGTACCTAACTAGCAAAATAATTATTTGTTTTGCGTGTCAATCACTACTGGTTATAAAAGTAACATAATGGTATACTAAAAGATTTAGGTTGTGGTGACCAATCTCAGCATACAACTAGCCAACTACGCAAAAAACACAAAAGTGTCTGTACAAGCTGTATCTGCACATCTGGGTCTTGCACTCTCTATGCCTTCAATCTCTTTGTTTGATGAAGTGGAAATCCGACACGTCTGAAGTGAGATAAATATGACCCTTTTACTTTTGAATCATGTGACCAAAAAATATAAAAAAAATCACAAAAGTAGCGCTTAACAAATACTATAAACTTATTTCGGACATGATCGAATATACCGTCAGTGAGTTATAGCCGAAAAACTGCTTTTCTTCTCTTTTTTGATGCAATTATTTAAGACTGCGGAACCTTGGCTAAGGGCTTGCTCTTGCCCCGTTTTTTTTTATTAAATTGTCTATTTTGCCAAACTTCTTGGCAGTATATGATTAGGTATAAATGAGACAAAAGATGTAGTATAGTCTGGTTATAATTATCCAAAGGTGCATCTTATATACTAACGACTTCGTGTTGATAACAGATAGTAGAAACATTTAATAGATACTGAACGTGCGATAAGGAACATAAGATTGTGATGTAGATTGTAGATACAGCACAAAGATATTGTACTGTAACAGTACACCCCCCTTTAAAAAAATTATGGTAATAGTGTTTACAATATAAATTTGACCTAGACCTTACTAGTTATTTGCTGATGTATATAAATAATAATGCTATTGTACGCGGTGGAATTTGATGACGCCTGTCATTAGTTATTTGCTGATGTATATAAATAATAATGCTATTGTACGCGGTGGAATTTGATGACGCCTGTTGTGGTGTGATTTGCTGACGTCTGTAATTTTGACTTAGCTGTTGCACGAGTGTTTATTATTTTTTTCCGTTAAACTCTTCATTCTTCTGTCCAGTGTTTTCATTATGCCGTAAATTAGGATCACGCCGATTGTTAAAATAATCTGTCCCATTGCAACATTTCTTGTCCACCGTAAGTCCTCCTGGATCAGGTTACGGAGTTGGTCCGCTTCGTTTTGATTGAGGCAATTGTCCGTATTGTATGTTATCTGGTCCTTAGAACTTTGATTTCCCATTTTAGATGTCTTGTTGTTACGAGTAGTTGTGAATTAATGGTATATGTTAAGATCTATGTTAATATATATACGAATAGCTTGCTTATATCAGCGATTTTTTATAGACGTACTACTGGCTTTACTTTACGTCCCGATCGTGTAGTGTACGTGTGTGAATGCCTGTCGCAATCCTTTGAATCTGGCACGTAGTTTGATTCGTCATTGATCATGAAAGCTGGTTTCAATCTATCAATTGATATCACTGTCTCTTTATCCCTAATTCTAATGCAAAATGTTTTATCTGTTTTACTAATTACTGGGTAGGGTCCTTCATACGGCGGTGTCAGGGCTTTCTTAATTCTATCACACCGAACAAATACGTGTGAGCATTCTTTGAGTTCGGGATGCACAAATATAGCTTGATTGTGTTTTTTTCTTTTCGGAATTGATGTCATTTGTGTGATGTCCTTTTGAATTTGTTTTACAAACTCTTCGTACGTTGATAACTGTGCTGCTGATGACTCAAAAAATCCTCCAGGGAGGCGTATTGGCGTTCCATATGTCATCTCTGCTGAACTATAACCTGTGTCTTCTCGCAAGCTACTCCGCAACCCGAGTAAAACTGTTGGAATTTCTTTTAACCAATTTTCGTTGGATTCTCTTGTCATTAACGCCGCCTTTAAAGTTCTATGAAATCTCTCTATCATTCCATTGGATTGTGGATGATAAGGTGTTGTCCTAATTTTATGTATTCCCAAAAATTGTGAGAGTGACTCAAATATTCTTGATTCAAACTGTCGGCCTTGATCCGTAGTAATGCGCAATGGACATCCAAAACGAGTAATCCATCCTTCGAAAAGTGTCTTGGCTACTTTTTCTGCAGTTATATCTTCTACCGGAAATATTTCGGGCCATGACGTACAACGATCTATGATTGTGATTAAATATCTCTTCCCTTGTGAAATCGGAAGTGGTCCGACGATGTCAATATGTAAATGTTCAAAACGTTGCGCTGTCATAAATGTACCAGGAGGTGATATCGTATGTCGTTGTATTTTTGATTTTTGGCAGGCTATACATGATCTACACCAATTATTGATATCTTTGTTCATATACGGCCATAAATACCTTTGGGTTATCATTTTTCTCGTAGTTCTTTTTCCTGGATGGCTCATACCATGAATGGTATCGAAAATTTGTTTGCGAAAACGCTTTGGTAAGTAGGGGCGGCTTTTTCCAGTAGACGTGTCGCAGGTGATGTTTATTGTGGAACCCGGAAGCGTAATGTTTTTGAATTTTAATCTTTTATTGTCATGTAATTTACTTAGTTCATTATCTGTTGATTGACATTTTTCCAATTCAGCGTAATCGATAGGTGATGGCACGTATATTTCCTCTATTCGAGATAAGGCATCGGCGGTAATATTGTCACGTCCGCTTATGTGTTGAATTTTGGTACTGTATTGTGAAATGAAATCTAACTGCCAGACCCGTCGCGGTGTATCGTTTGATGATGGTTTTTGGGAGAATGCGTATGTCAAAGGTCGGTGATCCGTAAATATTGTAAATTCTCTTCCCTCGATTAATCTGTGAAAATGTTTGACGGCCATGTATATTCCTAACAGCTCTCTGTCAAACGTAGAATATTTTTGTTGAGTTTCGCTCAATTTTTGTGAAAAAAATCCTAATGGTTCCCAATTGCGTCCGGATTTTTGTTGTAAAACTCCACCAACGCAAGTAGCACTAGCGTCGGTCATGAGCGCTAGTGATGCGTTGCGGGAAGGATGCGCTGTTAACACTGCGTTTTTCATGCTTTCCTTGCATTTTTCGTAAGCTTTGTCTGCTTCCGTTGTCCAAGGAACAGGTGAATTATCGTTCTTTTTTGAACCATGTAGATATTCGTTTAAAATTCTTTGATTTTCCGCTGCGCGTGGAATATTACTTCTGTAGAAATTGACCATGCCCAAAAATCTTCTTAATTCTTGAATTGTTTTCGGTTTGGGAAATTCCATGATTGCTTTGTAATTTTCTTCGGTAGGGTGTATTCCTTGGCTCGTTATATGATAACCTAAGAAATCTATTTCCCTTCTGAGAAATTCGCATTTTTCGAGATTAATGGTTATTCCATTCTCGTGTAAACGTTTGAAAACCGTTTCTAAATGCTGATAATGCAAATCTTCGTTGTCCGATGCGATGAGACAGTCGTCTACAAATATAAATACGAAGTTTAAATCTCTAAATAAGGAATCCATGAATCGTTGAAATGTTTGTGCCGCATTGCGTAATCCGAAAGGCATTCTTAAGTACTCAAAAAGTCCAAAAGGTGTGATGATGGCTGTTTTTTCTATATCTTTAACAGGAATACAATGGTATGCTTTACGTATATCTATCTTGCTTAGTATCTTCTTATTTTCTAATATGTATGTAAAGTCAGTTAATCTTGGTAGTGGGTATTTGTCCGGTACTGTCGTGCTATTGAGCATTCGATAGTCTCCGCACGGTCTCCATTCGCCATTTTTCTTTTTTACCATATGTAATGGGCTTGCCCATGGGCTATCTGACGGTCGGCAAATTCCGAGTTCTATCATATTTTGAAATTCCTTTTTGGCTATGTCGTATTTTTCTGGAGGTAATGGTCTTGCCCGAGCTGCGACGGGTGGTCCTGTAGTGATAATGTGATGTTCAATCTTATGTTTGGGCGCATTGCGGAGAGAGGACCCTTTCGTGATGTCTTCGTATTTGTTTAAAAGTTGCGTAATACGTGGATTCGTTCCCACTGCGATAGTACGAATTGTTTGTTGTGTCGCTTTTTCCGAAGTTACATGCGTTGTCAGCTCTGTAACTTTGTCGATAAGTTTGCGACCTGCTATGTCGACTAATAGTTTATAGTGCTCTAGAAAATCTGCTCCAATTATTGGTTGTGTAACATCGGCGATTACAAAATTCCATTTATAACATCGTTGTAGTCCTAAATTCAAGGTAAGCGTCTTCTCGCCGTAAGTCCTAATTTTAGTCCCATTTGCAGCGTATAGTGTGTATTGTTCATTTTGTAAAATTGAATGTCTCTGTTGCTTGCTAATGACTGAAATATTTGCGCCCGTGTCAATCAAAAACTTCATACCACTTTTTCGGTCGGTAATGGTGAGGCGATTGGATGGGTGGATTGCACAGAGTTTCGCCGTTGTCTGTGCTCTTATTCGTTTCCCTGGTTCCGTACGTAAGTCATTGGTTTCCAACCGCATGGTTTAATGCAGTTCTTTGCATATTTTCCGAATCTTTCGTGGTAGTAACAAAATCGATTTGCTCCTCTATAGTTTGTTCTCGGCCTCATAATCGGGAATTGTTGACGTTTCTTGAAATGATTGTGCGTGTTGGGTCGATAGCCATATTGACCTTGCTGAATTGCGTCAATATCTATCTGTAATTTTGCTAGCTGGGCTAAAATGCATGCTGTATTGTTGTCGTTTGAAGTGTCGTTGCTAACAGCTGATATTTCGGTTACTTTTGAATTCATTATTATTTTGTCTGCAATTTGGCTCAGTTTGTCAATTTCCATGTCTTCCGTAACTGCTAGAACCGTAGTAACTGATGTTGGTAAAAGCCTGAACCATAGTAGTTTAATTGTTTCGTCACTGATTTTTCCTCTCCCGAGGACTCGCATTTGACGTAATAACTGCGAAGGTTTTTGATCACCGAGTTCTGTCTCTGATATTAATTTTTGAAACTGTCGCTGTTCTGTTTCTTCGTAACAATCAATTAAACGTTCCTTGATGTTTTTGTATTTATCTGTAGTCGGTGGTGAAGTGATTAGGTCACTAACTTGTAGTATTTCTTCCTTGGATAACTTTGCTATTACTGTACAGTATTTGTATTCGTCTCCTTGCTTCTGTGGTGCTAATATGGCTTCTAGTTGCGTGAACCATAATCTTGGTTGGTCTTTCCAAAATTCCGGAATGCGGGATAAAACCGAGGTGCCAGCAGCTACTTCAAGTGTTCCTTGCTGATTTATGTTCGCCTTGCACGGTGATTGTGCCATGTTTCTTGCTGCGTATTCGTTCGTCGGGGTCACCAATTTGCCAAACTTCTTGGCAGTATATGATTAGGTATAAATGAGACAAAAGATGTAGTATAGTCTGGTTATAATTATCCAAAGGTGCATCTTATATACTAACGACTTCGTGTTGATAACAGATAGTAGAAACATTTAATAGATACTGAACGTGCGATAAGGAACATAAGATTGTGATGTAGATTGTAGATACAGCACAAAGATATTGTACTGTAACATCTATCCTTTAGTAAGTAGGAAATCAAGGAAAATGGTACTTTACGAGGAAATGCATTTTATCAATAATTATTTCTCATTTCTGTGGTTTGGTTGTGAGGAGATTAAATAAACGTTATGCTCTTTAAAAAAGAAAAAATCTACCATTTTGGAGTCAAAGTTATGTAGAAATTTAATGTATTAACTTATAGAAATTTATTAGTTGATATTTTCCCTTCGGACCCACGATACCCCTGGCGATACCCCTGGTGGTATCGTGGGTCTTTTAAAATCAAACGATACCCCCAACTAATAGTGTTGTGTGACATTAATTAATAATAGCTTTGTCATCTAGTAAATTTTATATTTACAAAATACAAAAAGAATTATCAAATTGTAGTTTTAGTATTCTTCCAGTTAAATTTCCTTTATACAATATTTAAAGTACTGTCCTTTAAACAATATGTAAAGTATGTACGCCGTACCTATTGAAATTTCTTTATTTACAAGTTCTAATTGCACGCTGGTAATGAAATCGTCATTAATGATTTGATCCTTTCTTCTCTTTTTTGGAACCATCTCCATCGTATGAATGTGCTCCAGAACTTTGAGTAATCTCATAATTGTCACAGTATTTTTGTTGATGCGCTTATTAATTTTGGAGTGAGAAACGCCTTGAGAACGTTGGTGGTTCTGTGACGTTCGCCAAATACGCTTATCATAGTGCAATGCATAGAGGACAAACGTTGATTTTTATTCATATACCTAGATAGATTAGAAACGTGATTACTGATTACATACATATTAGTCACATAGGTTTCAATTTCATTTTTGTTTTATGTAGGTAGGTAACCTATCCTAGTTGTACCTACCTTAAAAAGGTGATATAATCATATATTCAAATGAATTTACAGCTCAAATACAGAATTCCATGTTATGAATATATAAACACAATTGCATTTTTAAAATAATTTTTAATTCATATTTCATTAAGTTGTTTTTCCAACTTGTTCGGTCGTTGTGACAATCCTTGGGGGAGGCCTTTATTCAGCAGTGGACGTCTTTCAGCTAAAACGAATGAACTAAAGTTATTTTTGTGTCGCTTAACACAGCCACTATTACACATGTTTGTTGTGATAAGTAGGGTGACTACCCTATACGTCTTCGTAGAAGTATTTCGTATACACTATGCTATCTATACCTATCACGATTTATTTTAAAACCTATAAAAAATGAGCGGTGTTGCGTTTTTTAAAATATAGGTAACTACTCTGAAAGTTGTGATCGTTTTTTCGTTGACGGTTCAAATTAGTCACATCCATACGAGCCACGACCATAGAATTTGTGTTGCCATTACCCATGGTAATAATATATCAATTCAGTTATAGTTCTTACATAATATCAGTCACTAAACGTCCACTACTGGATACTGGTTAAGTAAATTGACCTTATAAACGTACATTAATATTATATATATTATTGCAATATTCACAACTGTGGAAAGCACTATTAAAAAACATCCTATTTAAGCTTGACGAAGCTGTTAAATAATATGAATGAAACGGAAGTCGTAATTACATTTTAATTAATTATTATTTTCAGCTTAATGGTATAATAAAAGTTAAAATAAAATAAAAAATATTATATATATAAAATTATTTTATTATAAATATATATTTTAAAGACATCTCAAGATATAACAATTACAGATAGTATAAAATATAATTTACTATCTAATATTTATTACACAATAGATACTTGATTTTTTTTATAAATGTATCTTCATGAAATAATTACATTAACAATAAACTAAAAAAATGAATAAATTCCATGTGAACACGATGTTCCATTTAGCTTGATTATGTAGGTACCTGTAAATAAAAAACAGGAAAATCAGTTAATAGTTTTCGTAAAGTATTCAATATTAAAAACTAAGATAGCAAAAAAATGCAATAAATATTAAATGAAAACCGACGATAAAGTAAATGTAACTTGATCATTGAAGCAATTTGGATGTTCGTTAGAATTGAAATGGTTACAAATATACAAAACGGTAACAACTATCACTTATAATTACAAATTCCTCTTGATCTTGTTGCTCCACGTTGTCTGGACTAACCCCCAAACGTTCACTTAGCATGTCAACTGTAACAAAAAACACCGTAATTAATAAAACGTTCAATAATGTCCAAGTATTCTCTAAAATTTAAAAAAAAAACTTAGAAATTATGTAGGTACCTGTAATTAAAAATACAGGAGAATCAGTTAATAGTTTTCGTAAAGTATTCAATAATAAAACTAAGATAACAAAAAAAAATGCAATAAATATTAAATGAAAACCCTCCTGATTCATTTTTGGAAACTATCAATGGCAATGTCCAAACATTGGGTTTATGTTTCCATCCAATCACCTGTCCATGATGCCAGTACTTCCTGTAAAAAAAATGACAATTAGTTAATAAAATCTAAAGCCCAAGAAAAATTTTAAAACCTAGGTATATACAGTTTATCAACCTATATACACATTCACTTATCTGTAATATCCGGAGTTTGACATTCTACTTTCGTGCTCTGTGTCATATTCTCGGCCCAATGAATGGCCCTTTTGAGTGGATTTTTCATTTGGCAGGGGCTTTTGTGTTTCTTTAACTGTGAACACAACAAAGAAATCTTTAAATGCCGTAAATATATACTTACATTATACATAAATCATACTTTTACCCTATTTATTCCCTGTATCTGTAAATAAAATGGCATTCATGAATATTTTGAATAAATAAAAAAATAAAAACGATGGTCAATAACATTTAAAAAGTCTCTCACCTAATTAGGGACGTCATTTTAGTTGAAGTCGGGGAACTCTTTTTGTATGATATTCCACACTATATCCATTTCCGTATCAGCTGTAAGAAATATAAAAACAACATGGTTAATATGCACTCGAAGAATAGGATATTCATTGCAAAGTACATAACAATCATATTAAACTCACTCATGTCTGACAAAGTCAACTCCACCTCAGTATCTGTAGAAACGCTCTGTGTGGACCCAACTCCTGAGTCAGTAGATGTTGTCGGCTTCGTCTTGATAAAAAAAAAATAAGAATTTATGCACAAATAATGTACATTCTCTACCATTCAACCTTTGTGTTATGTACAGATTGTCAAATACATTATTTCATGTTGACGATTTGTCGATGTAAGTATTTAACGTTTTTTTCGCCTGTGTCATAAAACAAGGCAGCTATATACACTTGTCTTAATTTAATACCTAAATATATGTAAGTTACAATAAAAAGTAAATGTTGTAACTTGATCATTGAAGCAATTTGGATATTTGTTAGAATATAAATGGTTACAAATATACAGAACGGTAACAACTATCACTTATACTTACAAATTCCTCTTGTGCTGGTTGCTCCACGTTGTTTGGACTAACCCCCAAACGCTCACTTAGCATGTCAACTGTAACAAAAATACCCTAATTAATAAAACGTTCATTTATGTCCAATTATTCTCTAAAATTGAAAAAAACATAGAAAATTATACTTACTTTGAGATTCCAAGTTGCTATTAATTCTCAATAAGGCCTCTATCGGTTGTTCCGATGATCTTTTGCGGATGTGCGAGATGGCTGCAGCCAGTACATTCACATTAGAGCTCTGTAACAAACACAATTGTTAGTAAGCTTCACATTATATCTTACACTATAATAAGCACTATGCGCATTACGTAGACTTACATTACTATCACAGCCCACGGCAGTGGAAAGTTCAGCCATAGCTTCTGCCGCTTCGTTGCGGCGCTCTCTCTCGTAAAGCGCATTACGCGCTCGTCTTTGCTCCTGTATACAATATATACATGTACATAAGTATCAAACATAGTATACAAATGTAAGTATTTAGTAAAAGCGAAATGAATAAACACTAACGAGTGAGAGAGGCACACGATTCCTCCCTGCTGGTCGGCCTCGACGTCTGTCTGGCACATCGCTTGCCTTCTGTTTCTGAAATAAAAGAAATACCTACTTAAGTACATAATGTCAGAAAAAAAATAAAAATATAAAGAGAAAGTAAAAGTACCTTGGAGTTCACCATTTTATATATATATATTATAACTCGAGTTCCGCGGACAGCGATTCTGTAACTAGGAGCTCAGAAGTAATAATGATGAAAGTTTACCCTTATTTCGAGTTTATATACTCTGCTTACCTGCGCATGGCCACGGGCAGGGATACTCTAAATGGGGCGGAGCTTATCTTACATAATGGTACTCTATTGGTCTCTGGTACACATTAATGTGCTGGTAGCAAGTCTTCATTTCAGTAATTTTGCGTATTACTTTATTTAAATGTAATTATTTAACATCTACTTAAATGTATCAAAACATTTTTGATTGATTTTATTTAATATATATTATGCCATGCATAGAGTATGTAGCGAGACTGCTCAATGATGCTACGCCGTAATACGCGCTACGGCTTCCGTCCGTATCATGCAATTTATTGGACCTAGTTGTAAGCTTAATGTTTTAGAAAGAAATGAGTCTCTAAGAAAGAAAGGAAAAACAATGTTAAAATAAAAAAAATGCTTACCAATTCATGCAAAATACATTTTCAGTTGAAATATGTATATAGGTATGTAATACGTAGGTTTATAAATAAATATAATAAGCAAAGTAATATTACCGTGTCATATAAAAAATAAACAAATATTACCTTCTAGATATCGCCTGCGTCGCTTTTTTCCCGGGACAAACATGAGGAGATCATATCAAATTGCACATAAATCACTTTAGCAGTTTAAGCGTAAAAATATCACAGAAAGACATTTAAAATATAAGTTTGGATATTCTTGACTACGGCATTACAGGGGAACGAGAGAAACGACTACAGGGGATGTGAGTTGTGCGGGTGAATTTGATTAATCAGTCATCAATCAATCAATAATAAATTTGACAAAATGAAGACATAATTCTCTCCTTATTGACGTCACGACACCCGGTCTCAGCAACAATTTTTCGGTCATCGGCACTAGGACTCTTTTTCCATTTCAGCGTGGTTAACCAACAAGCTATGTCGGTAACTTTGATTCTTTGTTGGATGGTAGGAGGACATGACACCTAGTTATAGTTATTTTGTTTAGATGTGAAACAAAATAACTACAACGCGATTGTTCCTACTTAGGAACAATCGCGATTAGTTACCTGCGCAGTTTAGTGTAATCCTTTTAAGTTTTTCGTCAAATGCTCTTTGCCTTTTGTTACAATATGAATGCTATGTGAATCCTTTATGAACAGTTTTGGGGTAATCTTTTAGCTCATATTTTTTGTATTATTATTTTGCTGAAATACTCGTTATTTGATTATTATTGAAGCGGCGGTAGCCTAATGGCTAAGGTCTCGCAATTATACTACCGACATGAATCCACTCCTAACATCTTGACACACCTTTGAGTTTAGCTGGAGGGGTTAACAAGATTGCTAGTAAAGTGGGACTCAATCCCACATTGCAAGTTATCTTTTAAAAAAAAATAAGACTTTTTGTACAAATAATGTACAGAGGCAGACTTAACTCTACCATTCAACCTTTGGGTTATGTACAGATTGTCAAATACATAATTTTCCTTAGGCATATTTATTTAAGAAAATGTAGTTTGAGGTAATCCTCATAATACATTGCAAGGCAAGCCATTTTTAACCCATGACACAAAAGAGGAGTGTATTTCTCTAACTCTCCCTGTGTGTGTTTCTGTATGTCTGTCTATTGCATGGCAGCTCCTAAACGGGTGAACATTGTTTTTTTTTAATTAGGTATAAGTCAATTTCCTTGCGGTGGTACTTGAATAATTTTCTTATAATACGTTTCAATTATTTTAAAGATAATCAACGCGTGTATTTTAAAAGAGGTTAAAGCATCGTGAGGTTCAAATCCTACCCATTATACTACTGACGTGAACTCACTCCTAATACAAGTCCTGTTCACTGTTATCGTGATATTTTCCCAGTTTTACATTCGACAGTTCGTTGATTAAATGACCTAATTAGTTGTGAAATATTTTGGTTGTTTGGCTATGCAGAAGATTGGAATGGCGGGAGTGGTTGTGTAGTTTTAGTAGTTTGAGGATTTATTTTCGCAATTCTTTTCTTAACAGTAGGAAAGGAGGCGCAGTATAGTCAGTCAGTGAGTCAGTAATAATATATACGTAATATTGTTTCTTAAAAGGTGACGGCAATTCAGTCCTTGGCGTTACCTACTCGTGCAATTTATTGAGTTGTGAGTGATAATTTTGTATATAATCTCTAGGTACTTATATCGGTAGGTGTGGCTCGGTTGATGCGACAATAGTCAGAGTATGAGAATGTAAGGCGCTGTTTCTGAGGTCTGCGACAGACGCGCGGTCGACTTCTGAAGCCACACTCCAGATTTGCGGAATTGACACGGAATTGTAATTTTCCGCGGGCGGCACCGAGCTCATACAATGGTAAAAGATTACTATAACTATATACTATGTAGCAAGCTAATAATGGTGATGCTACGTTATTACAGAGTAACTTTTTAAAGAAATTGTTAAAGCAAAAACAGCCAGTTATAAAAACTAACAAATATAAAAACTAATCAGGATCCGGGTGTTAGTCGGCTAATACAAAATTTAACTGAGAATAATAGAAGTATTATGTTTATGAGCCTCATAAAACAAATTCGCATTTTTTTTGAGTTGGTACATCTGTGTAATTAGAACAATATAGCTAATCCTAACTTTGTTACCTGCTGTGAAACTTTGCCTGATAACTCGAAGCCTATTCGTGGAACGTTGCGCTTTATTGTTTTGATTGTTTTCTAATCCGTTATAGTTGTAGTAAATCGTTTGTTTCATATTTTAGTTGAAATTGTCCACATTTCATAGAAGCGTTCTTTCTAATGCTTACGTTGGAAGTAATAATAAAATTGAATTTACGAATACGTGATGTGTCGCTAGAATTGTTATATGAAACCTTATTTATGTATCTAGCCTATGTTATTGGCATATAGATTTAGTCAATAGGGACAGCTAGTCTAATATGAAACTGTTGACTTATTTACAGGTAGAACAGATCCCGGACTTTTGGATTTTAGCGCCTCCATTTGTGTGTCTCAAAGGCAAAGATTCTGTCATGTTAAGAAAAACCATAGGTATACCTACGAGTATTGGATTATTTTCATCAATACAATGTAATGTAGAAAGCTAAACTAGATTAAAATCTGCGATCCTAAATCACGATACAGATTGTTAGTCTTATGACCATTGTCACGATTTTTTTGGAAATAATGATAGGTAGTGAAAAAATCGTAAATGGAGTTCCCATTCAAAATCGGATACTATTTCTTAATATAAAAAGCCCTGATTCATTAAATTTCTAATGCCCATTAGAAATTATTTCTTAAAATAAAAAGCTCTGATTTATTGAATTTCTAATGCCCATTATAAATGTATTAGAGAAGTAAAGTAGAGAATTATTACTAACATAATATTATACACAATTATAATCTCTACATCACCCAAAGGTTGACTGGTAGAAAATGTTTTTAGCATTAAGCCCCTCTCTGTAGGTACATTATTTGTGCATGAAGTCTCTAAATAAATAATAAAATAAAAAAATATGAGCTAAAAGATTAGCCCAAAATTGTTCATAAAGGATTCACGTAGCATTCATATTGTAACAAAAGACAAAGGGCATTTGTCAAACTGCGCAGGTAACTAATCGCGATTATTTCTAAGTAGAAACAATCGCTAACAATGTAGGTATTTTGTTTCACATCTACTTAGATGTGAAACAAAATACCTACAATTAGGTTCGTTCTTACAAGGTTAACAAAACTTTTTATGTCCTCCGACCATCCAACTAAAAATCAAAGTTACCGACATAGCTTGTTGGTTAACCACGCTGAAATGGAAAAAGACTGGGCATATCGCCGAAGGATTCATGATTCTGGACCCAACGAACCCTAGTGCCGATAGGCCTACTCTCTTTCTCTGAAACGAAATTCATCAGTTTTCAATTTTATAAATTTACTGGAACTATAGGACTATTTCAAGTAATTTTTGGATAAGCACAAGAAGTTCGAACCCATAGACGATTTTCGGGAACGAGTAGATTGAATTGATGTTGCTGACTCTGTATATCACCAACTTAGTTTTGATCAAAACTTCGTTTTCATGGTATTAGAGTAGGCCTCCGGCTATGCTATTCCCAAAAAACAAAATTTCTAGGCTGTACGCCACGTCGAGTCGTCGTCGACACAGCTTTGGTAACGACGTTCCTCCCAGCGCTGTCAAAAATCGAATTCCCAAGTAGCCATGTGCTCGACGACGATCGCCCTTCCGTCGCTGTTTCGTAGACGAGTTAGGGATTGACACATTTTTTTTCACAACAATCTATTAATCTCGATTATGAGTTTTAAAGGTTTTAAAAATATATTTAAAGTCTACAATTACTTATTTCTAAATACCTATAAAGTAAAATTGTAAACTTATTATCAATAAATTTAAAAAAAAAAAACATTTAAATATTTATTTTCAAAGGCTAATTCCTCTTTACTCGTATTAACTAGTGAAAAGAAAAAACTGAATGTCACTATTTGACAATAAAATTAAATAATGTTATAGATAACACTGAAGGGCGAGTATTGTAATAAGATTTATCTTATTTGTTTCATTCCTTGCGTTTGTTTCAATAACAAATATTGTATGTATCACGATCGTCAAGAAGTTCTCTTCAGAAAGGTTCTGTCTAATCTGCACTACAAATCACAGAAGCCAATTTTATAGGGATGAGCTCAAATACCTATTGCAAGCTGTTGAGAACAGGAACTGCTTATCACAACAAACAAGTGTAATAGTGACTGTGTTAAGCGAAAGACTGCTGAATATAGGATCGCCACAACGACCGGACAAGATAAAACAACTTAATTAAATATGAATTATAATTAATATTTTATATGCAATTGTGTTTATATTTCCATGACATGGATATATGTATGTATAAATGAAAATCTTTATTTGAACTGTGAATTCAGGGTTTGAATATTTGATTTTTTAGGGTACCTACAACGTAGTAGCAATGTGTTGTGAAAATTGCGGCAAACTGACATATCGTTATTTTTACAGCTCCGCATTTAGGTGAAGTGTAATATATATTTATGGATTAAGTGATAGCTGTAGGTACAGAATGTGCGAGCCATTACCAATTTAAACGATCGGAGGAAAGAAAAAATAACAGTAGCAATATTCATATACAACAAGTAGGTTACATAAAAGCAAAACATTAAATCAACTAATTATGTGTGTTTACATATACCTAGTCACCTTGTTCCTAATCATTACATCACTATCACTATCACTTCACTATCACTACATAGTATAAATCAAAATCGCTTCTCGCTGTCTGTCCCTATGTATGCTTATCTTTGAAACTAAGTAACGGATTTTGATGCAATGTCTTTTAATAGATAGAGGAAAAGAGGAAGATTTATATGTATAAAACATGCATAATATAGTAAAGAAACACTGATAATTTTAGAGGTTTCTAAACATACACATAAAATATATAAACATAAACACTTTTCGGGTTTACATTTATTTATTTATTTATTTTTAACAACATTTACAATACCATTACAGGATTCCCAATGCGGTATCATAAGCTACATAGATTAAGTAGGTACATAATAATTACATCTAATTAAATATGTATATTTATATTTGACTCAATACACATTCGAGCAATTTCTGTGAATTTCAGCAGGTTACAGTGATAAATATCTACGTGGTTAGCAATTAAATTAATTAGTCGTATGGCTCGCGACAATGGGGCATATTGCAGCAAATTAGTTCTCGTGCAACTGGGGCGCTAAGCGTAAGAGGTCGTCGGCGCGCACCTACATAATTATCTGGGGCGCACAGCTTCAGTTCCGCGAGCACGGCCGGGTGATGCCGCTGTCCGATAAGCACCCGCCATACGTAGCTCGCTAGCGATACGTCGCGCCGTAGGCTCAACCGCGTGTATCTTACCATACCGAGGACAAACAATCTTGGGTACATAGGGTATACTCCGTATTGTTTCAAATATAAGAATCTAGTCAATTTCTTCTGATTTTTTTCTACCATGAAGCTATATTTAGCCTCATGAGGATTCCAAATAATAGCTGACGACTCGAGATGACTTCGAACTAGTGCATTATATAACATTTTAATTACTAATATGTTATTAAAATCCTTACAATTTCTTAAAATAAAACCTAAATTTCGAAAAGATTTGCCGCATATATCAATAATATGTTTACGAAATGTAAGTTCCGGTACCATTTTCACGCCTAAGTCCCGAGTATTATTAAAACGAGGAACCAAAGCAGCTTCTATTTTATAAGGATAATGCAGTGGAGCTCTAACCCTACTATAACTCATTACTCCACACTTCGTAACGTTAAAATGTAGTTTATTAGTGTTGCTCCACTGCACCACCCGGTCAATGTCATCCTGCAACCGTGTCGTATCTGACGCTTCCTTTATTGAGATATATAACTTAAGGTCATCTGCAAAGAGTAGACACTCGGCATGTTTGACGACGGCTGGCAGGTCATTAATCATGAGATTAAATTCTAGGGGGCCCAAATTTGACCCCTGACTAATGCCTGAAAAAGTAAAATATGGTCGCGATTGGTAACCCGCATAACCCTGGATAAACCCTACAAGATAGATCAAAATAATAAACTATAGAACACCTTAGAAAGCTCTCCAAAAAAGTCCGCGATGGTATATGTCTATTTCATAAGGATAACCCACAATAACATGTTTTTACTTTTTTTTTTACGAGAAATAGGTAATGACTTTAGACAATACAGCATTAATCCTTATCCAATTGAGTACCTTACATACATTGTGAATTTAATATAGATCAATATGGCTCTTTACAGGTAATTTAAATATTTTCGAAAATATTACAGATTTAAGATGCAGGGACATAGCGGTTGCGGCGGCACCGACCAGGGGGCCGGAGGCGCGTGCCTATAGCGCATAAAGCACTTTATAATTAGCAGCGATCGCACGCGTTTATTGAAGGAAAATAACAATCTATACTAATATTATAAAGAGGAAAGATTATTTTGTATATAATGAAAAAACTCAAAAACTAATGGACCGATTTCAAAAATTCTTTCACAAAGCTGCATTATCGCGAAGTAACATAGACAATTTTTTTTATCCTTATGAAAACTGCGTTTATGTGGATAATGTTCAGTGGAGAAAAGTCCGTGGCGAAGCCGGAGCGGGCCGCTAATCTATCTATATAATTAAAAATCATGCAAGAGCATGTCGGACCGGGCTAAGTGTAGGGTTCCACAGCCTTGCACAATTGCATCAGCAGAAGAGTGTATGTTCATGGCAGTTACACCCTTTTGTTGAGAAACGGCAGTTTTTTGTCAATAACTCAATGACGGTATATCCGATGTTATGCCAAATAATTTTAGTTTAAAGTATTTATTAAAGTAGCGCGCTATCTTTGTAATTTATTTCATATTTTTTGGTTATACGGTGACATTATTTTATAGTATATAAACAAAGTAACATTGTAAAACATTGGCAATTTGAAAAGGGGATTTATTTCCAGTAGTTGCGTGGAAGAAGTTCCACGGCGGAACTAGTGGGATTTTAACCAATAGTTCCATTAACTGAACTTATGGGAAATCTGAATCCCATTAGTTCCGTTAATAAACTACTAACTAAATTTTCCCTGTTTGTGCAACCTTTTTCATTGCTGCTCCACAGCAGCACGTAGTCGTAGCGTGATGTTATATAGCCTATAGCCCTTCTCGATATATCAAACGATAAAATATTTTTTCAATTCGAATCCATAGTTCCTGAGATACGATAATCTCAAGAATTACTGGTACGATGTGAAAAATTCAAACGAACAAATAAACAAACAAACTCTTTAGTTTTATAATATTAGAATAGATGTCTAAAACCTTTCCAAAATTTTTATCGGACTGACCCACTATGCGGCGTTGCCACGATGACAAAAAACTATTACGAGTATGTGTTCCGCTGTCAAACTAGCGCTCAAGGAGGCTCAAGGCTGGACGGGAGGACGCAGAACTACTCAACGTCGAGCTTGTTGTCATTTTTTACAGGTTTGTGTATTCTGAAAAAAAAATACAGCGTCGAGCTAGCTTACAGCCTAGCCTACAGCCTCGATTTTGACTGTCAAAATCAAAAGCTATATATTTAGCGCGGACCCGCTGTCAGTATAAGGAAATTACAATTACTGAAGATATTGTGCCTAAATTATAAGTACATAATGGCAATAGCGAAGCCGAAAAACGAATGAAATGTATTTGTTATTCATCATTATAAATTTGGGATAATATATTTTTTTATTTTTTTTATTAATAAGACGACTACGAGCAGTAGACAAGCCCTGTGTCGCGGGGGACTTTACAAACATACAAGTCACGGACGTAAAGTACACCCAGACTCGGAAAGGGTCAAGAGGTCGTGGGAATCGAACCCACGACCTCTTGCAGTTGGACTCACTGCCGCCGCGCCACAGAGGCAGTATTAATCCTGTACCTAACTAGCAAAATAATTATTTGTTTTGCGTGTCAATCACTACTGGTTATAAAAGTAACATAATGGTATACTAAAAGATTTAGGTTGTGGTGACCAATCTCAGCATACCTACAACTAGCCAACTACGCAAAAACACAAAAGTGTCTGTACAAGCTGTATCTGCACATCTGGGTCTTGCACTCTCTATGCCTTCAATCTCTTTGTTTGATGAAGTGGAAATCCGACACGTCTGAAGTGAGATAAATATGACCCTATTACTTTTGAATCATGTGACCAAAAAATATAAAAAAAATCACAAAAGTAGCGCTTAACAAATACTATAAACTTATTTCGGACATGATCGGATATACCGTCAGTGAGTTATAGCCGAAAAACTGCTTTTCTTCTCTTTTTTGATGCAATTATTTAAGACTGCGGAACCTTGGCTAAGGGCTTGCTCTTGCCCCGTTTTTTTTTATTAAATTGTCTATCCTTTAGTAAGTAGGAAATCAAGGAAAATGGTACTTTACGAGGAAATGCATTTTATCAATAATTATTTCTCATTTCTGTGGTTTTGTTGTGAGGAGATTAAATAAACGTTATGCTCTTTAAAAAAGAAAAAATCTACCATTCTGGAGTCAAAGTTATGTAGAAATTTAATGTATTAACTTATAGAAATTTATTAGTTGATATTTTCCCTTCGGACCCACGATACCCCTGGCGATACCCCTGGTGGTATCGTGGGTCTTTTAAAATCAAACGATACCCCCAACTAATAGTGTTGTGTGACATTAATTAATAATAGTTTTGTCATCTAGTAAATTTTATATTTACAAAATACAAAAAGAATTATCAAATTGTAGTTTTAGTATTCTTCCAGTTAAATTTCCTTTATACAATATTTAAAGTACTGTCCTTTAAACTATGTAAAGTATGTACGCCGTACCAATTGAAATTTCTTTATTTACAAGTTCTAATTGCACGCTGGTAATGAAATCGTCATTAATGATTTGATCCTTTCTTCTCTTTTTTGGAACCATCTCCATCGTATGAATGTGCTCCAGAACTTTGAGTAATCTCATAATTGTCACAGTATTTTTGTTGATGCGCTTATTAATTTTGGAGTGAGAAACGCCTCGAGAACGCCAAATACGCTTATCATAGTGCAATGCATAGAGGACAAACGTTGATTTTTATTCATATACCTAGATAGATTAGAAACGTGATTACTGATTACATACATATTAGTCACATAGGTTTCAATTTCATTTTTGTTTTATGTAGGTAGGTAACCTATCCTAGTTGTACTTTAAAAAGGTGATATAATCCTATATTCAAATGAATTTACAGCTCAAATACAGAATTCCATGTTATGAATATATAAACACAATTGCATTTTTAAAATAATTTTTAATTCATATTTCATTAAGTTGTTTTTCCAACTTGTTCGGTCGTTGTGACAATCCTTGGGGGAGGCCTTTTTTCAGCAGTGGACGTCTTTCAGCTAAAACGAATGAACTAAAGTTATTTTTGTGTCGCTTAACACAGCCACTATTACACATGTTTGTTGTGATAAGTAGGGTGACTACCCTATACGTCTTCGTAGAAGTATTTCGTATACACTATGCTATCTATACCTATCACGATTTATTTTAAAACCTATAAAAAATGAGCGGTGTTGCGTTTTAAAATATAGGTAACTACTCTGAAAGTTGTGATCGTTTTTTCGTTGACGGTTCAAATTAGTCACATCCATACGAGCCACGACCATAGAATTTGTGTTGCCATTACCCATGGTAATAATATATCAATTCAGTTATAGTTCTTACATAATATCAGTCACTAAACGTCCACTACTGGATACTGGTTAAGTAAGTTGACCTTATAAACGTACATTAATATTATATATATTATTGCAATATTCACAACTGTGGAAAGCACTATTAAAAAACATCCTATTTAAGCTTGACGAAGCTGTTAAATAATATGAATGTAACGGAAGTCGTAATTACATTTTAATTAATTATTATTTTCAGCTTAATGGTATATTAAAGTTAAAATAAAATAATAAATATTATATATATAAAATTATTTTATTATAAATATATATTTTAAAGACAACTCAAGATATAACAATTACAGATAGTATAAAATATAATTTATTATCTAATATTTATTACACAATAGATACTTGATTTTTTTTATAAATGTATCTTCATGAAATAATTACATTAACAATAAACTAAAAAAATGAATAAATTCCATGTGAACACGATGTTCCATTTAGCTTGATTATGTAGGTACCTGTAAATAAAAAACAGGAAAATCAGTTGATAGTTTTCGTAAAGTATTCAATATTAAAAACTAAGATAGCAAAAAAATGCAATAAATATTAAATGAAAACCGACGATAAAGTAAATGTAACTTGATCATTGAAGCAATTTGGATGTTCGTTAGAATTGAAATGGTTACAAATATACAAAACGGTAACAACTATCACTTATAATTACAAATTCCTCTTGATCTTGTTGCTCCACGTTGTCTGGACTAACCCCCAAACGTTCACTTAGCATGTCAACTGTAACAAAAAACACCGTAATTAATAAAACGTTCAATAATGTCCAAGTATTCTCTAAAATTTAAAAAAAAAACTTAGAAATTATGTAGGTACCTGTAATTAAAAATACAGGAGAATCAGTTAATAGTTTTCGTAAAGTATTCAATAATAAAACTAAGATAACAAAAAAAAATGCAATAAATATTAAATGAAAACCCTCCTGATTCATTTTTGGAAACTATCAATGGCAATGTCCAAACATTGGGTTTATGTTTCCATCCAATCACCTGTCCATGATGCCAGTACTTCCTGTAAAAAAAATGACAATTAGTTAATAAAATCTAAAGCCCAAGAAAAATTTTAAAACCTAGGTATATACAGTTTATCAACCTATATACACATTCACTTATCTGTAATATCCGGAGTTTGACATTCTACTTTCGTGCTCTGTGTCATATTCTCGGCCCAATGAATGGCCCGGATGTTTTTCATTTGGCAGGGGCTTTTGTGTTTCTTTAACTGTGAACACAACAAAACAAATCTTTAAATGCCGTAAATATATACTTACATTATACATAAATCATACTTTTACCCTATTTATTCCCTGTATCTGTAAATAAAATGGCATTCATGAATATTTTGAATAAATAAAAAAATAAAAACGATGGTCAATAACATTTAAAAAGTCTCTCACCTAATTAGGGACGTCATTTTAGTTGAAGTCGGGGAACTCTTTTTGTATGATATTCCACACTATATCCATTTCCGTATCAGCTGTAAGAAATATAAAAACAACATGGTTAATATGCACTCGAAGAATAGGATATTCATTGCAAAGTACATAACAATCATATTAAACTCACTCATGTCTGCCAAAGTCAACTCCACATCAGTATCTGTAGAAACGCTCTGTGTGGACCCAACTCCTGAGTCAGTAGATGTTGTCGGCTTCGTCTTGATAAAAAAAAAATAAGAATTTATGCACAAATAATGTACATTCTCTATCATTCAACCTTTGTGTTATGTACAGATTGTCAAATACATTATTTCATGTTGACGATTTGTCGATGTAAGTATTTAACGTTTTTTTCGCCTGTGTCATAAAACAAGGCAGCTATATACACTTGTCTTAATTTAATACCTAAATATATGTAAGTTACAATAAAAAGTAAATGTTGTAACTTGATCATTGAAGCAATTTGGATATTTGTTAGAATATAAATGGTTACAAATATACAGAACGGTAACAACTATCACTTATACTTACAAATTCCTCTTGTGCTGGTTGCTCCACGTTGTTTGGACTAACCCCCAAACGCTCACTTAGCATGTCAACTGTAACAAAAATACCCTAATTAATAAAACGTTCATTAATGTCCAATTATTCTCTAAAATTGAAAAAAACATAGAAAATTATACTTACTTTGAGATTCCAAGTTGCTATTAATTCTCAATAAGGCCTCTATCGGTTGTTCCGATGATCTTGTGCGGATGTGCGAGATGGCTGCAGCCAGTACATTCACATTAGAGCTCTGTAACAAACACAATTGTTAGTAAGCTTCACATTATATCTTACACTATAATAAGCACTATGCGCATTACGTAGACTTACATTACTATCACAGCCCACGGCAGTGGCAAGTTCAGCCATAGCTTCTGCCGCTTCGTTGCGGCGCTCTCTCTCGTAAAGCGCATTACGCGCTCGTCTTTGCTCCTGTATACAATATATACATGTACATAAGTATCAAACATAGTATACAAATGTAAGTATTTAGTAAAAGCGAAATGAATAAACACTAACGAGTGAGAGAGGCACACGATTCCTCCCTGCTGGTCGGCCTCGACGTCTGTCTGGCACATCGCTTGCCTTCTGTTTCTGAAATAAAAGAAATACCTACTTAAGTACATAATGTCAGAAAAAAAATAAAAATATAAAGAGAAAGTAAAAGTACCTTGGAGTTCACCATTTTATATATATATATTATAACTCGAGTTCCGCGGACAGCGATTCTGTAACTAGGAGCTCAGAAGTAATAATGATGAAAGTTTACCCTTATTTCGAGTTTATATACTCTGCTTACCTGCGCATGGCCACGGGCAGGGATACTCTAAATGGGGCGGAGCTTATCTTACATAATGGTACTCTATTGGTCTCTGGTACACATTAATATGCTGGTAGCAAGTCTTCATTTCAGTAATTTTGCGTATTACTTTATTTAAATGTAATTATTTAACATCTTCTTAAATGTATCAAAACATTTTTGATTGATTTTATTTAATAAATATTATGCCATGCATAGAGTATGTAGCGAGACTGCTCAATGATGCTACGCCGTAATACGCGCTACGGCTTCCGTCCGTATCATGCAATTTATTGGACCTAGTTGTAAGCTTAATGTTTTAGAAAGAAATGAGTCTCTAAGAAAGAAAGGAAAAACAATGTTAAAATAAAAAAAATGCTTACCAATTCATGCAAAATACATTTTCAGTTGAAATATGTATATAGGTATGTAATACGTAGGTTTATAAATAAATATAATAAGCAAAGTAATATTACCGTGTCATATAAAAAATAAACAAATATTACCTTCTAGATATCGCCTGCGTCGCTTTTTTCCCGGGACAAACATGAGGAGATCATATCAAATTGCACATAAATCACTTTAGCAGTTTAAGCGTAAAAATATCACAGAAAGACATTTAAAATATAAGTTTGGATATTCTTGACTACGGCATTACAGGGGAACGAGAGAAACGACTACAGGGGATGTGAGTTGTGCGGGTGAATTTGATTAATCAGTCATCAATCAATCAATAATAAATTTGACAAAATGAAGACATAATTCTCTCCTTATTGACGTCACGACACCCGGTCTCAGCAACAATTTTTCGGTCATCGGCACTAGGACTCTTTTTCCATTTCAGCGTGGTTAACCAACAAGCTATGTCGGTAACTTTGATTCTTTGTTGGATGGTAGGAGGACATGACACCTAGTTATAGTTATTTTGTTTAGATGTGAAACAAAATAACTACAACGCGATTGTTCCTACTTAGGAACAATCGCGATTAGTTACCTGCGCAGTTTAGTGTAATCCTTTTAAGTTTTTCGTCAAATGCTCTTTGTCTTTTGTTACAATATGAATGCTATGTGAATCCTTTATGAACAGTTTTGGGGTAATCTTTTAGCTCATATTTTTTGTATTATTATTTTGCTGAAATACTCGTTATTTGATTATTATTGAAGCGGCGGTAGCCGAATGGCTAAGGTCTCGCAATTATACTACCGACATGAATCCACTCCTAACATCTTGACACACCTTTGAGTTTAGCTGGAGGGGTTAACAAGATTGCTAGTAAAGTGGGACTCAATCCCACATTGCAAGTTATCTTTTAAAAAAAAATAAGACTTTTTGTACAAATAATGTACAGAGGCAGACTTAACTCTACCATTCAACCTTTGGGTTATGTACAGATTGTCAAATACATAATTTTCCTTAGGCATATTTATTTAAGAAAATGTAGTTTGAGGTAATCCTCATAATACATTGCAAGGCAAGCCATTTTTAACCCTTGACACAAAAGAGGAGTGTATTTCTCTAACTCTCCCTGTGTGTGTTTCTGTATGTCTGTCTATTGCATGGCAGCTCCTGAACGGGTGAACATTGTTTTTTTTTAATTAGGTATAAGTCAATTTCCTTGCGGTGGTACTTGAATAATTTTCTTATAATACGTTTCAATTATTTTAAAGATAATCAACGCGTGTATTTTAAAAGAGGTTAAAGCATCGTGAGGTTCAAATCCTACCCATTATACTACTGACGTGAACTCACTCCTAATACAAGTCCTGTTCACTGTTATCGTGATATTTTCCCAGTTTTACATTCGACAGTTCGTTGATTAACTGACCTAATTATTTGTGAAATATTTTGGTTGTTTGGCTATGCAGAAGATTGGAATGGCGGGAGTGGTTGTGTAGTTTTAGTAGTTTGAGGATTTATTTTCGCAATTCTTTTCTTAACAGTAGGAAAGGAGGCGCAGTATAGTCAGTCAGTGAGTCAGTAATAATATATACGTAATATTGTTTCTTAGAAGGTGACGGCAATTCAGTCCTTGGCGTTACCTACTCGTGCAATTTATTGAGTTGTGAGTGATAATTTTGTATATAATCTCTAGGTACTTATATCGATAGGTGTGGCTCGGTTGATGCGACAATAGTCAGAGTATGAGAATGTAAGGCGCTGTTTCTGAGGTCTGCGACAGACGCGCGGTCGACTTCTGAAGCCACACTCCAGATTTGCGGAATTGACACGGAATTGTAATTTTCCGCGGGCGGCACCGAGCTCATACAATGGTAAAAGATTACTATAACTATATACTATGTAGCAAGCTAATAATGGTGATGCTACGTTATTACAGAGTAACTTTTTAAAGAAATTGTTAAAGCAAAAACAGCCAGTTATAAAAACTAACAAATATAAAAACTAATCAGGATCCGGGTGTTAGTCGGCTAATATAAAAATTTAACTGAGAATAATAGAAGTATTATGTTTATGAGCCTCATAAAACAAATTCGCATTTTTTTTGAGTTGGTACATCTGTGTAATTAGAACAATATAGCTAATCCTAACTTTGTTACCTGCTGTGAAACTTTGCCTGATAACTCGAAGCCTATTCGTGGAACGTTGCGCTTTATTGTTTTGATTGTTTTCTAATCCGTTATAGTTGTAGTAAATCGTTTGTTTCATATTTTAGTTGAAATTGTCCACATTTCATAGAAGCGTTCTTTCTAATGCTTACGTTGGAAGTAATAATAAAATTGAATTTACGAATACGTGATGTGTCGCTAGAATTGTTATATGAAACCTTATTTATGTATCTAGCCTATGTTATTGGCATATAGATTTAGTCAATAGGGACAGCTAGTCTAATATGAAACTGTTGACTTATTTACAGGTAGAACAGATCCCGGACTTTTGGATTTTAGCGCCTCCATTTGTGTGTCTCAAAGGCAAAGATTCTGTCATGTTAAGAAAAACCATAGGTATACCTACGAGTATTGGATTATTTTCATCAATACAATGTAATGTAGAAAGCTAAACTAGATTAAAATCTGCGATCCTAAATCACGATACAGATTGTTAGTCTTATGACCATTGTCACGATTTTTTTGGAAATAATGATAGGTAGTGAAAAAATCGTAAATGGAGTTCCCATTCAAAATCGGATACTATTTCTTAATATAAAAAGCCCTGATTCATTAAATTTCTAATGCCCATTAGAAATTATTTCTTAAAATAAAAAGCTCTGATTTATTGAATTTCTAATGCCCATTATAAATGTATTAGAGAAGTAAAGTAGAGAATTATTACTAACATAATATTATACACAATTATAATCTCTACATCACCCAAAGGTTGACTGGTAGAAAATGTTTTTAGCATTAAGCCCCTCTCTGTAGGTACATTATTTGTGCATGAAGTCTCTAAATAAATAATAAAATAAAAAAATATGAGCTAAAAGATTAGCCCAAAATTGTTCATAAAGGATTCACGTAGCATTCATATTGTAACAAAAGACAAAGGGCATTTGTCAAACTGCGCAGGTAACTAATCGCGATTATTTCTAAGTAGAAACAATCGCTAACAATGTAGGTATTTTGTTTCACATCTACTTAGATGTGAAACAAAATACCTACAATTAGGTTCGTTCTTACAAGGTTAACAAAACTTTTTATGTCCTCCGACCATCCAACTAAAAATCAAAGTTACCGACATAGCTTGTTGGTTAACCACGCTGAAATGGAAAAAGACTGGGCATATCGCCGAAGGATTCATGATTCTGGACCCAACGAACCCTAGTGCCGATAGGCCTACTCTCTTTCTCTGAAACGAAATTCATCAGTTTTCAATTTTATAAATTTACGGGAACTATAGGACTATTTCAAGTAATTTTTGGATAAGCACAAGAAGTTCGAACCCATAGACGATTTTCGGGAACGAGTAGATTGAATTGATGTTGCTGACTCTGTATATCACCAACTTAGTTTTGATCAAAACTTCGTTTTCATGGTATTAGAGTAGGCCTCCGGCTATGCTATTCCCAAAAAACAAAATTTCTAGGCTGTACGCCACGTCGAGTCGTCGTCGACACAGCTTTGGTAACGACGTTCCTCCCAGCGCTGTCAAAAATCGAATTCCCAAGTAGCCATGTGCTCGACGACGATCGCCCTTCCGTCGCTGTTTCGTAGACGAGTTAGGGATTGACACATTTTTTTTCACAACAATCTATTAATCTCGATTATGAGTTTTAAAGGTTTTAAAAATATATTTAAAGTCTACAATTACTTATTTCTAAATACCTATAAAGTAAAATTGTAAACTTATTATCAATAAATTTAAAAAAAAAAAACATTTAAATATTTATTTTCAAAGGCTAATTCCTCTTTACTCGTATTAACTAGTGAAAAGAAAAAACTGAATGTCACTATTTGACAATAAAATTAAATAATGTTATAGATAACACTGAAGGGCGAGTATTGTAATAAGATTTATCTTATTTGTTTCATTCCTTGCGTTTGTTTCAATAACAAATATTGTATGTATCACGATCGTCAAGAAGTTCTCTTCAGAAAGGTTCTGTCTAATCTGCACTACAAATCACAGAAGCCAATTTTATAGGGATGAGCTCAAATACCTATTGCAAGCTGTTGAGAACAGGAACTGCTTATCACAACAAACAAGTGTAATAGTGACTGTGTTAAGCGAAAGACTGCTGAATATAGGATCGCCACAACGACCGGACAAGATAAAACAACTTAATTAAATATGAATTATAATTAATATTTTATATGCAATTGTGTTTATATTTCCATGACATGGATATATGTATGTATAAATGAAAATCTTTATTTGAACTGTGAATTCAGGGTTTGAATATTTGATTTTTTAGGGTACCTACAACGTAGTAGCAATGTGTTGTGAAAATTGCGGCAAACTGACATATCGTTATTTTTACAGCTCCGCATTTAGGTGAAGTGTAATATATATTTATGGATTAAGTGATAGCTGTAGGTACAGAATGTGCGAGCCATTACCAATTTAAACGATCGGAGGAAAGAAAAAATAACAGTAGCAATATTCATATACAACAAGTAGGTTACATAAAAGCAAAACATTAAATCAACTAATTATGTGTGTTTACATATACCTAGTCACCTTGTTCCTAATCATTACATCACTATCACTATCACTTCACTATCACTACATAGTATAAATCAAAATCGCTTCTCGCTGTCTGTCCCTATGTATGCTTATCTTTGAAACTAAGTAACGGATTTTGATGCAATGTCTTTTAATAGATAGAGGAAAAGAGGAAGATTTATATGTATAAAACATGCATAATATAGTAAAGAAACACTGATAATTTTAGAGGTTTCTAAACATACACATAAAATATATAAACATAAACACTTTTCGGGTTTACATTTATTTATTTATTTATTTTTAACAACATTTACAATACCATTACAGGATTCCCAATGCGGTATCATAAGCTACATAGATTAAGTAGGTACATAATAATTACATCTAATTAAATATGTATATTTATATTTGACTCAATACACATTCGAGCAATTTCTGTGAATTTCAGCAGGTTACAGTGATAAATATCTACGTGGTTAGCAATTAAATTAATTAGTCGTATGGCTCGCGACAATGGGGCATATTGCAGCAAATTAGTTCTCGTGCAACTGGGGCGCTAAGCGTAAGAGGTCGTCGGCGCGCACCTACATAATTATCTGGGGCGCACAGCTTCAGTTCCGCGAGCACGGCCGGGTGATGCCGCTGTCCGATAAGCACCCGCCATACGTAGCTCGCTAGCGATACGTCGCGCCGTAGGCTCAACCGCGTGTATCTTACCATACCGAGGACAAACAATCTTGGGTACATAGGGTATACTCCGTATTGTTTCAAATATAAGAATCTAGTCAATTTCTTCTGATTTTTTTCTACCATGAAGCTATATTTAGCCTCATGAGGATTCCAAATAATAGCTGACGACTCGAGATGACTTCGAACTAGTGCATTATATAACATTTTAATTACTAATATGTTATTAAAATCCTTACAATTTCTTAAAATAAAACCTAAATTTCGAAAAGATTTGCCGCATATATCAATAATATGTTTACGAAATGTAAGTTCCGGTACCATTTTCACGCCTAAGTCCCGAGTATTATTAAAACGAGGAACCAAAGCAGCTTCTATTTTATAAGGATAATGCAGTGGAGCTCTAACCCTACTATAACTCATTACTCCACACTTCGTAACGTTAAAATGTAGTTTATTAGTGTTGCTCCACTGCACCACCCGGTCAATGTCATCCTGCAACCGTGTCGTATCTGACGCTTCCTTTATTGAGATATATAACTTAAGGTCATCTGCAAAGAGTAGACACTCGGCATGTTTGACGACGGCTGGCAGGTCATTAATCATGAGATTAAATTCTAGGGGGCCCAAATTTGACCCCTGACTAATGCCTGAAAAAGTAAAATATGGTCGCGATTGGTAACCCGCATAACCCTGGATAAACCCTACAAGATAGATCAAAATAATAAACTATAGAACACCTTAGAAAGCTCTCCAAAAAAGTCCGCGATGGTATATGTCTATTTCATAAGGATAACCCACAATAACATGTTTTTACTTTTTTTTTTACGAGAAATAGGTAATGACTTTAGACAATACAGCATTAATCCTTATCCAATTGAGTACCTTACATACATTGTGAATTTAATATAGATCAATATGGCTCTTTACAGGTAATTTAAATATTTTCGAAAATATTACAGATTTAAGATGCAGGGACATAGCGGTTGCGGCGGCACCGACCAGGGGGCCGGAGGCGCGTGCCTATAGCGCATAAAGCACTTTATAATTAGCAGCGATCGCACGCGTTTATTGAAGGAAAATAACAATCTATACTAATATTATAAAGAGGAAAGATTATTTTGTATATAATGAAAAAACTCAAAAACTAATGGACCGATTTCAAAAATTCTTTCACAAAGCTGCATTATCGCGAAGTAACATAGACAATTTTTTTTATCCTTATGAAAACTGCGTTTATGTGGATAATGTTCAGTGGAGAAAAGTCCGTGGCGAAGCCGGAGCGGGCCGCTAATCTATCTATATAATTAAAAATCATGCAAGAGCATGTCGGACCGGGCTAAGTGTAGGGTTCCACAGCCTTGCACAATTGCATCAGCAGAAGAGTGTATGTTCATGGCAGTTACACCCTTTTGTTGAGAAACGGCAGTTTTTTGTCAATAACTCAATGACGGTATATCCGATGTTATGCCAAATAATTTTAGTTTAAAGTATTTATTAAAGTAGCGCGCTATCTTTGTAATTTATTTCATATTTTTTGGTTATACGGTGACATTATTTTATAGTATATAAACAAAGTAACATTGTAAAACATTGGCAATTTGAAAAGGGGATTTATTTCCAGTAGTTGCGTGGAAGAAGTTCCACGGCGGAACTAGTGGGATTTTAACCAATAGTTCCATTAACTGAACTTATGGGAAATCTGAATCCCATTAGTTCCGTTAATAAACTACTAACTAAATTTTCCCTGTTTGTGCAACCTTTTTCATTGCTGCTCCACAGCAGCACGTAGTCGTAGCGTGATGTTATATAGCCTATAGCCCTTCTCGATATATCAAACGATAAAATATTTTTTCAATTCGAATCCATAGTTCCTGAGATACGATAATCTCAAGAATTACTGGTACGATGTGAAAAATTCAAACGAACAAATAAACAAACAAACTCTTTAGTTTTATAATATTAGAATAGATGTCTAAAACCTTTCCAAAATTTTTATCGGACTGACCCACTATGCGGCGTTGCCACGATGACAAAAAACTATTACGAGTATGTGTTCCGCTGTCAAACTAGCGCTCAAGGAGGCTCAAGGCTGGACGGGAGGACGCAGAACTACTCAACGTCGAGCTTGTTGTCATTTTTTACAGGTTTGTGTATTCTGAAAAAAAAATACAGCGTCGAGCTAGCTTACAGCCTAGCCTACAGCCTCGATTTTGACTGTCAAAATCAAAAGCTATATATTTAGCGCGGACCCGCTGTCAGTATAAGGAAATTACAATTACTGAAGATATTGTGCCTAAATTATAAGTACATAATGGCAATAGCGAAGCCGAAAAACGAATGAAATGTATTTGTTATTCATCATTATAAATTTGGGATAATATATTTTTTTATTTTTTTTATTAATAAGACGACTACGAGCAGTAGACAAGCCCTGTGTCGCGGGGGACTTTACAAACATACAAGTCACGGACGTAAAGTACACCCAGACTCGGAAAGGGTCAAGAGGTCGTGGGAATCGAACCCACGACCTCTTGCAGTTGGACTCACTGCCGCCGCGCCACAAAGGCAGTATTAATCCTGTACCTAACTAGCAAAATAATTATTTGTTTTGCGTGTCAATCACTACTGGTTATAAAAGTAACATAATGGTATACTAAAAGATTTAGGTTGTGGTGACCAATCTCAGCATACCTACAACTAGCCAACTACGCAAAAACACAAAAGTGTCTGTACAAGCTGTATCTGCACATCTGGGTCTTGCACTCTCTATGCCTTCAATCTCTTTGTTTGATGAAGTGGAAATCCGACACGTCTGAAGTGAGATAAATATGACCCTATTACTTTTGAATCATGTGACCAAAAAATATAAAAAAAATCACAAAAGTAGCGCTTAACAAATACTATAAACTTATTTCGGACATGATCGGATATACCGTCAGTGAGTTATAGCCGAAAAACTGCTTTTCTTCTCTTTTTTGATGCAATTATTTAAGACTGCGGAACCTTGGCTAAGGGCTTGCTCTTGCCCCGTTTTTTTTTATTAAATTGTCTATCCTTTAGTAAGTAGGAAATCAAGGAAAATGGTACTTTACGAGGAAATGCATTTTATCAATAATTATTTCTCATTTCTGTGGTTTTGTTGTGAGGAGATTAAATAAACGTTATGCTCTTTAAAAAAGAAAAAATCTACCATTCTGGAGTCAAAGTTATGTAGAAATTTAATGTATTAACTTATAGAAATTTATTAGTTGATATTTTCCCTTCGGACCCACGATACCCCTGGCGATACCCCTGGTGGTATCGTGGGTCTTTTAAAATCAAACGATACCCCCAACTAATAGTGTTGTGTGACATTAATTAATAATAGTTTTGTCATCTAGTAAATTTTATATTTACAAAATACAAAAAGAATTATCAAATTGTAGTTTTAGTATTCTTCCAGTTAAATTTCCTTTATACAATATTTAAAGTACTGTCCTTTAAACTATGTAAAGTATGTACGCCGTACCAATTGAAATTTCTTTATTTACAAGTTCTAATTGCACGCTGGTAATGAAATCGTCATTAATGATTTGATCCTTTCTTCTCTTTTTTGGAACCATCTCCATCGTATGAATGTGCTCCAGAACTTTGAGTAATCTCATAATTGTCACAGTATTTTTGTTGATGCGCTTATTAATTTTGGAGTGAGAAACGCCTCGAGAACGCCAAATACGCTTATCATAGTGCAATGCATAGAGGACAAACGTTGATTTTTATTCATATACCTAGATAGATTAGAAACGTGATTACTGATTACATACATATTAGTCACATAGGTTTCAATTTCATTTTTGTTTTATGTAGGTAGGTAACCTATCCTAGTTGTACTTTAAAAAGGTGATATAATCCTATATTCAAATGAATTTACAGCTCAAATACAGAATTCCATGTTATGAATATATAAACACAATTGCATTTTTAAAATAATTTTTAATTCATATTTCATTAAGTTGTTTTTCCAACTTGTTCGGTCGTTGTGACAATCCTTGGGGGAGGCCTTTTTTCAGCAGTGGACGTCTTTCAGCTAAAACGAATGAACTAAAGTTATTTTTGTGTCGCTTAACACAGCCACTATTACACATGTTTGTTGTGATAAGTAGGGTGACTACCCTATACGTCTTCGTAGAAGTATTTCGTATACACTATGCTATCTATACCTATCACGATTTATTTTAAAACCTATAAAAAATGAGCGGTGTTGCGTTTTAAAATATAGGTAACTACTCTGAAAGTTGTGATCGTTTTTTCGTTGACGGTTCAAATTAGTCACATCCATACGAGCCACGACCATAGAATTTGTGTTGCCATTACCCATGGTAATAATATATCAATTCAGTTATAGTTCTTACATAATATCAGTCACTAAACGTCCACTACTGGATACTGGTTAAGTAAGTTGACCTTATAAACGTACATTAATATTATATATATTATTGCAATATTCACAACTGTGGAAAGCACTATTAAAAAACATCCTATTTAAGCTTGACGAAGCTGTTAAATAATATGAATGTAACGGAAGTCGTAATTACATTTTAATTAATTATTATTTTCAGCTTAATGGTATAATAAAAGTTAAAATAAAATAATAAATATTATATATATAAAATTATTTTATTATAAATATATATTTTATAGACAACTCAAGATATAACAATTACAGATAGTATAAAATATAATTTATTATCTAATATTTATTACACAATAGATACTTGATTTTTTTTATAAATGTATCTTCATGAAATAATTACATTAACAATAAACTAAAAAAATGAATAAATTCCATGTGAACACGATGTTCCATTTAGCTTGATTATGTAGGTACCTGTAAATAAAAAACAGGAAAATCAGTTGATAGTTTTCGTAAAGTATTCAATATTAAAAACTAAGATAGCAAAAAAATGCAATAAATATTAAATGAAAACCGACGATAAAGTAAATGTAACTTGATCATTGAAGCAATTTGGATGTTCGTTAGAATTGAAATGGTTACAAATATACAAAACGGTAACAACTATCACTTATAATTACAAATTCCTCTTGATCTTGTTGCTCCACGTTGTCTGGACTAACCCCCAAACGTTCACTTAGCATGTCAACTGTAACAAAAAACACCGTAATTAATAAAACGTTCAATAATGTCCAAGTATTCTCTAAAATTTTAAAAAAAACTTAGAAATTATGTAGGTACCTGTAAATAAAAAAACAGGAGAATCAGTTAATAGTTTTCGTAAAGTATTCAATAATAAAACTAAGATAACAAAAAAAAAATGCAATAAATATTAAATGAAAACGCTCCTGATTCATTTTTGGAAACTATCAATGGCAATGTCCAAACATTGGGTTTATGTTTCCATCCAATCACCTGTCCATGATGCCAGTACTTCCTGTAAAAAAATGACAATTAATTAATAAAATCTAAAGCCCAAGAAAATTTTTAAAAATATTTAGTATCAACCTATATACAGTTTATCAACCTATATACACATTCACTTATCTGTAATATCCGGAGTTTGACATTCTACTTTCGTGCTCTGTGTCATATTCTCGGCCCAATGAATGGCCCGGATGTTTTTCATTTGGCAGGGGCTTTTGTGTTTCTTTAACTGTGAACACAACAAAACAAATCTTTAAATGCCGTAAATATATACTTACATTATACATAAATCATACTTTTACCCTATTTATTCCCTGTATCTGTAAATAAAATGGCATTCATGAATATTTTGAATAAATAAAAAAATAAAAACGATGGTCAATAACATTTAAAAAGTCTCTCACCTAATTAGGGACGTCATTTTAGTTGAAGTCGGGGAACTCTTTTTGTATGATATTCCACACTATATCCATTTCCGTATCAGCTGTAAGAAATATAAAAACAACATGGTTAATATGCACTCGAAGAATAGGATATTCATTGCAAAGTACATAACAATCATATTAAACTCACTCATGTCTGCCAAAGTCAACTCCACATCAGTATCTGTAGAAACGCTCTGTGTGGACCCAACTCCTGAGTCAGTAGATGTTGTCGGCTTCGTCTTGATAAAAAAAAAATAAGAATTTATGCACAAATAATGTACATTCTCTATCATTCAACCTTTGTGTTATGTACAGATTGTCAAATACATTATTTCATGTTGACGATTTGTCGATGTAAGTATTTAACGTTTTTTTCGCCTGTGTCATAAAACAAGGCAGCTATATACACTTGTCTTAATTTAATACCTAAATATATGTAAGTTACAATAAAAAGTAAATGTTGTAACTTGATCATTGAAGCAATTTGGATATTTGTTAGAATATAAATGGTTACAAATATACAGAACGGTAACAACTATCACTTATACTTACAAATTCCTCTTGTGCTGGTTGCTCCACGTTGTTTGGACTAACCCCCAAACGCTCACTTAGCATGTCAACTGTAACAAAAATACCCTAATTAATAAAACGTTCATTAATGTCCAATTATTCTCTAAAATTGAAAAAAACATAGAAAATTATACTTACTTTGAGATTCCAAGTTGCTATTAATTCTCAATAAGGCCTCTATCGGTTGTTCTGATGATCTTGTGCGGATGTGCGAGATGGCTGCAGCCAGTACATTCACATTAGAGCTCTGTAACAAACACAATTGTTAGTAAGCTTCACATTATATCTTACACTATAATAAGCACTATGCGCATTACGTAGACTTACATTACTATCACAGCCCACGGCAGTGGCAAGTTCAGCCATAGCTTCTGCCGCTTCGTTGCGGCGCTCTCTCTCGTAAAGCGCATTACGCGCTCGTCTTTGCTCCTGTATACAATATATACATGTACATAAGTATCAAACATAGTATACAAATGTAAGTATTTAGTAAAAGCGAAATGAATAAACACTAACGAGTGAGAGAGGCACACGATTCCTCCCTGCTGGTCGGCCTCGACGTCTGTCTGGCACATCGCTTGCCTTCTGTTTCTGAAATAAAAGAAATACCTACTTAAGTACATAATGTCAGAAAAAAAATAAAAATATAAAGAGAAAGTAAAAGTACCTTGGAGTTCACCATTTTATATATATATATTATAACTCGAGTTCCGCGGACAGCGATTCTGTAACTAGGAGCTCAGAAGTAATAATGATGAAAGTTTACCCTTATTTCGAGTTTATATACTCTGCTTACCTGCGCATGGCCACGGGCAGGGATACTCTAAATGGGGCGGAGCTTATCTTACATAATGGTACTCTATTGGTCTCTGGTACACATTAATATGCTGGTAGCAAGTCTTCATTTCAGTAATTTTGCGTATTACTTTATTTAAATGTAATTATTTAACATCTTCTTAAATGTATCAAAACATTTTTGATTGATTTTATTTAATAAATATTATGCCATGCATAGAGTATGTAGCGAGACTGCTCAATGATGCTACGCCGTAATACGCGCTACGGCTTCCGTCCGTATCATGCAATTTATTGGACCTAGTTGTAAGCTTAATGTTTTAGAAAGAAATGAGTCTCTAAGAAAGAAAGGAAAAACAATGTTAAAATAAAAAAAATGCTTACCAATTCATGCAAAATACATTTTCAGTTGAAATATGTATATAGGTATGTAATACGTAGGTTTATAAATAAATATAATAAGCAAAGTAATATTACCGTGTCATATAAAAAATAAACAAATATTACCTTCTAGATATCGCCTGCGTCGCTTTTTTCCCGGGACAAACATGAGGAGATCATATCAAATTGCACATAAATCACTTTAGCAGTTTAAGCGTAAAAATATCACAGAAAGACATTTAAAATATAAGTTTGGATATTCTTGACTACGGCATTACAGGGGAACGAGAGAAACGACTACAGGGGATGTGAGTTGTGCGGGTGAATTTGATTAATCAGTCATCAATCAATCAATAATAAATTTGACAAAATGAAGACATAATTCTCTCCTTATTGACGTCACGACACCCGGTCTCAGCAACAATTTTTCGGTCATCGGCACTAGGACTCTTTTTCCATTTCAGCGTGGTTAACCAACAAGCTATGTCGGTAACTTTGATTCTTTGTTGGATGGTAGGAGGACATGACACCTAGTTATAGTTATTTTGTTTAGATGTGAAACAAAATAACTACAACGCGATTGTTCCTACTTAGGAACAATCGCGATTAGTTACCTGCGCAGTTTAGTGTAATCCTTTTAAGTTTTTCGTCAAATGCTCTTTGTCTTTTGTTACAATATGAATGCTATGTGAATCCTTTATGAACAGTTTTGGGGTAATCTTTTAGCTCATATTTTTTGTATTATTATTTTGCTGAAATACTCGTTATTTGATTATTATTGAAGCGGCGGTAGCCGAATGGCTAAGGTCTCGCAATTATACTACCGACATGAATCCACTCCTAACATCTTGACACACCTTTGAGTTTAGCTGGAGGGGTTAACAAGATTGCTAGTAAAGTGGGACTCAATCCCACATTGCAAGTTATCTTTTAAAAAAAAATAAGACTTTTTGTACAAATAATGTACAGAGGCAGACTTAACTCTACCATTCAACCTTTGGGTTATGTACAGATTGTCAAATACATAATTTTCCTTAGGCATATTTATTTAAGAAAATGTAGTTTGAGGTAATCCTCATAATACATTGCAAGGCAAGCCATTTTTAACCCTTGACACAAAAGAGGAGTGTATTTCTCTAACTCTCCCTGTGTGTGTTTCTGTATGTCTGTCTATTGCATGGCAGCTCCTGAACGGGTGAACATTGTTTTTTTTTAATTAGGTATAAGTCAATTTCCTTGCGGTGGTACTTGAATAATTTTCTTATAATACGTTTCAATTATTTTAAAGATAATCAACGCGTGTATTTTAAAAGAGGTTAAAGCATCGTGAGGTTCAAATCCTACCCATTATACTACTGACGTGAACTCACTCCTAATACAAGTCCTGTTCACTGTTATCGTGATATTTTCCCAGTTTTACATTCGACAGTTCGTTGATTAACTGACCTAATTATTTGTGAAATATTTTGGTTGTTTGGCTATGCAGAAGATTGGAATGGCGGGAGTGGTTGTGTAGTTTTAGTAGTTTGAGGATTTATTTTCGCAATTCTTTTCTTAACAGTAGGAAAGGAGGCGCAGTATAGTCAGTCAGTGAGTCAGTAATAATATATACGTAATATTGTTTCTTAGAAGGTGACGGCAATTCAGTCCTTGGCGTTACCTACTCGTGCAATTTATTGAGTTGTGAGTGATAATTTTGTATATAATCTCTAGGTACTTATATCGATAGGTGTGGCTCGGTTGATGCGACAATAGTCAGAGTATGAGAATGTAAGGCGCTGTTTCTGAGGTCTGCGACAGACGCGCGGTCGACTTCTGAAGCCACACTCCAGATTTGCGGAATTGACACGGAATTGTAATTTTCCGCGGGCGGCACCGAGCTCATACAATGGTAAAAGATTACTATAACTATATACTATGTAGCAAGCTAATAATGGTGATGCTACGTTATTACAGAGTAACTTTTTAAAGAAATTGTTAAAGCAAAAACAGCCAGTTATAAAAACTAACAAATATAAAAACTAATCAGGATCCGGGTGTTAGTCGGCTAATACAAAATTTAACTGAGAATAATAGAAGTATTATGTTTATGAGCCTCATAAAACAAATTCGCATTTTTTTTGAGTTGGTACATCTGTGTAATTAGAACAATATAGCTAATCCTAACTTTGTTACCTGCTGTGAAACTTTGCCTGATAACTCGAAGCCTATTCGTGGAACGTTGCGCTTTATTGTTTTGATTGTTTTCTAATCCGTTATAGTTGTAGTAAATCGTTTGTTTCATATTTTAGTTGAAATTGTCCACATTTCATAGAAGCGTTCTTTCTAATGCTTAGGTACGTTGGAAGTAATAATAAAATTGAATTTACGAATACGTGATGTGTCGCTAGAATTGTTATATGAAACCTTATTTATGTATCTAGCCTATGTTATTGGCATATAGATTTAGTCAATAGGGACAGCTAATCTAATATGAAACTGTTGACTTATTTACAGGTAGAACAGATCCCGGACTTTTGGATTTTAGCGCCTCCATTTGTGTGTCTCAAAGGCAAAGATTCTGTCATGTTAAGAAAAACCATAGGTATACCTACGGGTATTGGATTATTTTCATCAATACAATGTAATGTAGAAAGCTAAACTAGATTAAAATCTGCGATCCTAAATCACGATACAGATTGTTAGTCTTATGACCATTGTCACGATTTTTTTGGAAATAATGATAGGTAGTGAAAAAATCGTAAATGGAGTTCCCATTCAAAATCGGACACTATTTCTTAATATAAAAAGCCCTGATTCATTAAATTTCTAATGCCCATTAGAAATTATTTCTTAAAATAAAAAGCTCTGATTTATTGAATTTCTAATGCCCATTATAAATGTATTAGAGAAGTAAACATTTCGTACAAATTCCTTTGAGAATTATTATTAACATAATATTATACACAATTATAATCTCTACATCACCCAAAGGTTGACTGGTAGAAAATGTTTTTAGCATTAAGCCCCTCTCTGTAGGTACATTATTTGTGCATGAAGTCTCTAAATAAATAATAAAATAAAAAAATATGAGCTAAAAGATTAGCCCAAAATTGTTCATAAAGTATTCACGTAGCATTCATATTGTAACAAAAGACAAAGGGCATTTGTCAAACTGCGCAGGTAACTAATCGCGATTATTTCTAAGTAGAAACAATCGCTAACAATGTAGGTATTTTGTTTCACATCTACTTAGATGTGAAACAAAATACCTACAATTAGGTTCGTTCTTACAAGGTTAACAAAACTTTTTATGTCCTCCGACCATCCAACTAAAAATCAAAGTTACCGACATAGCTTGTTGGTTAACCACGCTGAAATGGAAAAAGACTGGGCATATCGCCGAAGGATTCATAATTCTGGACCCAACGAACCATAGTGCCGATAGGCCTACTCTCTTTCTCTGAAACGAAATTCATCAGTTTTCAATTTTATAAATTTACGGGAACTATAGGACTATTTTAAGTAATTTTTGGATAAGCACAAGAAGTTCGAACCCATAGACGATTTTCGGGAACGAGTAGATTGAATTGATGTTGCTGACTCTGTATGTCACCAACTTAGTTTTGATCAAAACTTCGTTTTCATGGTATTAGAGTAGGCCTCCGGCTATGCTATTCCCAAAAAACAAAATTTCTAGGCTGTACGCCACGTCGAGTCGTCGTCGACACAGCTTTGGTAACGACGTTCCTCCCAGCGCTGTCAAAAATCGAATTCCCAAGTAGCCATGTGCTCGACGACGATCGCCCTTCCGTCGCTGTTTCGTAGACGAGTTAGGGATTGACACATTTTTTTTCACAACATAATCTATTAATCTCGATTATGAGTTTTAAAGGTTTTAAAAATATATTTAAAGTCTACAGTTACTTATTTCTAAATACCTATAAAGTAAAATTGTAAACTTATTATCAATAAATTTAATAAAAAAAAACATTTAAATATTTATTTTCAAAGGCTAATTCCTCTTTACTCGTATTAACTAGTGAAAAGAAAAAACTGAATGTCACTATTTGACAATAAAATTAAATAATGTTATAGATAACACTGAAGGGCGAGTATTGTAATAAGATTTATCTTATTTGTTTCATTCCTTGCGTTTGTTTCAATAACAAATATTGTATGTATCACGATCGTCAAGAAGTTCTCTTCAGAAAGGTTCTGTCTAATCTGCACTACAAATCACAGAAGCCAATTTTATAGGGATGAGCTCAAATACCTATTGCAAGCTGTTGAGAACAGGAACTGCTTATCACAACAAACAAGTGTAATAGTGACTGTGTTAAGCGAAAGACTGCTGAATATAGGATCGCCACAACGACCGGACAAGATAAAACAACTTAATTAAATATGAATTATAATTAATATTTTATATGCAATTGTGTTTATATTTCCATGACATGGATATATGTATGTATAAATGAAAATCTTTATTTGAACTGTGAATTCAGGGTTTGAATATTTGATTTTTTAGGGTACCTACAACGTAGTAGCAATGTGTTGTGAAAATTGCGGCAAACTGACATATCGTTATTTTTACAGCTCCGCATTTAGGTGAAGTGTAATATATATTTATGGATTAAGTGATAGCTGTAGGTACAGAATGTGCGAGCCATTACCAATTTAAACGATCGGAGGAAAGAAAAAATAACAGTAGCAATATTCATATACAACAAGTAGGTTACATAAAAGCAAAACATTAAATCAACTAATTATGTGTGTTTACATATACCTAGTCACCTTGTTCCTAATCATTACATCACTATCACTATCACTTCACTATCACTACATAGTATAAATCAAAATCGCTTCTCGCTGTCTGTCCCTATGTATGCTTATATCTTTGAAACTAAGTAACGGATTTTGATGCAATGTCTTTTAATAGATAGAGGAAAAGAGGAAGATTTATATGTATAAAACATGCATAATATAGTAAAGAAACACTGATAATTTTAGAGGTTTCTAAACAAATACATAAAATATATAAACATAAACACTTTTCGGGTTTACATTTATTTATTTATTTATTTATTTTTAACAACATTTACAATACCATTACAGGATTCCCAATGCGGTATCATAAGCTACATAGATTAAGTAGGTACATAATAATTATATCTAATTAAATATGTATATTTATATTTGACTCAATACACATTCGAGCAATTTCTGTGAATTTCAGCAGGTTACAGTGATAAATATCTACGTGGTTAGCAATTAAATTAATTAGTCGTATGGCTCGCGACAATGGGGCATATTGCAGCAAATTAGTTCTCGTGCAACTGGGGCGCTAAGCGTAAGAGGTCGTCGGCGCGCACCTACATAATTATCTGGGGCGCACAGCTTCAGTTCCGCGAGCACGGCCGGGTGATGCCGCTGTCCGATAAGCACCCGCCATACGTAGCTCGCTAGCGATACGTCGCGCCGTAGGCTCAACCGCGTGTATCTTACCATACCGAGGACAAACAATCTTGGGTACATCAGTGGGTACATAGGGTATACTCCGTATTGTTTCAAATATAAGAATCTAGTCAATTTCTTCTGATTTTTTTCTACCATGAAGCTATATTTAGCCTCATGAGGATTCCAAATAATAGCTGACGACTCGAGATGACTTCGAACTAGTGCATTATATAACATTTTAATTACTAATATGTTATTAAAATCCTTGCAATTTCTTAAAATAAAACCTAAATTTCGAAAAGATTTGCCGCATATGTCAATAATATGTTTACGAAATGTAAGTTCCGGTACCATTTTCACGCCTAAGTCCCGAGTATTATTAAAACGAGGAACCAAAGCAGCTTCTATTTTATAAGGATAATGCAGTGGAGCTCTAACCCTACTATAACTCATTACTCCACACTTCGTAACGTTAAAATGTAGTTTATTAGTGTTGCTCCACTGCACCACCCGGTCAATGTCATCCTGCAACCGTGTCGTATCTGACGCTTCCTTTATTGAGATATATAACTTAAGGTCATCTGCAAAGAGTAGACACTCGGCATGTTTGACGACGGCTGGCAGGTCATTAATCATGAGATTAAATTCTAGGGGGCCCAAATTTGACCCCTGACTAATGCCTGAAAAAGTAAAATATGGTCGCGATTGGTAACCCGCATAACCCTGGATAAACCCTACAAGATAGATCAAAATAATAAACTATAGAACACCTTAGAAAGCTCTCCAAAAAAGTCCGCGATGGTATATGTCTGTTTCATAAGGATAACCCACAATAACATTTTTTTACTTTTTTTTTTTTTACGAAAAGTAGGTAATGCCTTTAGACAATACAGCATTAATCCTTATCCATTTGAGTACCTTACATACATTGTGAATTTAATATAGATCAATATGGCTCTTTACAGGTAATTTAAATATTTTCGAAGATATTACAGATTTAAGATGCAGGGACATAGCGGTTGCGGCGGCACCGACCAGGGGGCCGGAGGCGCGTGCCTATAGCGCATAAAGCACTTTATAATTAGCAGCGATCGCACGCGTTTATTGAAGGAAAATAACAATCTATACTAATATTATAAAGAGGAAAGATTATTTTGTATATAATGAAAAAACTCAAAAACTAATGGACCGATTTCAAAAATTCTTTCACAAAGCTGCATTATCGCGAAGTAACATAGACTATTTTTTTTATCCTTATGAAAACTGCGTTTATGTGGATAATGTTTAGTGGAGAAAAGTCCGTGGCGAAGCCGGAGCGGGCCGCTAATCTATCTATATAATTAAAAATCATGCAAGAGCATGTCGGAAGTGTAAGTCGGCTAATTGTAGGGTTCCACAGCCTTGCACAATTGCATCAGCAGAAGAGTGTATGTTCATGGCAGTTACACCCTTTTGTTGAGAAACGGCAGTTTTTTGTCAATAACTCAATGACGGTATATCCGATGTTATGCCAAATAATTTTAGTTTAAAGTATTTATTAAAGTAGCGCTATCTTTGTAATTTATTTCATATTTTTTGGTTATACGGTGACATTATTTTATAGTATATAAACAAAGAAACATTGTAAAACATTGGCAATTTATTTCTAGTAGTTGCGTGGAAGAAGATCCACGGCGGAACTAGTGGGATTTTAACCAATAGTTCCATTAACTGAACTTATAGGAAATCTGAATCCCATTAGTTCCGTTAATAAACTACTAACTAAATTTTCCCTGTTTGTGCAACCTTTTTCATTGCTGCTCCACAGCAGCACGTAGTCGTAGCGTGATGTTATATAGCCTATAGCCCTTCTCGATATATCAAACGATAAAATATTTTTTCAATTCGAATCCATAGTTCCTGAGATACGATAATCTCAAGAACTACTGGTACGATGTGAAAAATTCAAACGAACAAATAAACAAACAAACTCTTTAGTTTTATAATATTAGAATAGATGTCTAAAACCTTTCCAAAATTTTTATCGGACTGACCCACTATGCGGCGTTGCCACGATGACAAAAATCAATTACGAGTATGTGTTCCGCTGTCAAACTAGCGCTCAAGGAGGCTCAAGGCTGGACGGGAGGACGCAGAACTACTCAACGTCGAGCTTGTTGTCATTTTTTACAGGTTTGTGTATTCTGAAAAAAAATACAGCCGTCGAGCTAGCTTACAGCCTAGCCTACAGCCTCGATTTTGACTGTCAAAATCAAAAGCTATATATTTAGCGCGGACCCGCTGTCAGTATAAGGAAATTACAATTACTGAAAATATTGTGCCTAAATTATAAGTACATAATGGCAATAGCGAAGCCGAAAAACTAATGAAATGTATTTGTTATTCATCATTATAAATTTGGGATAATATATTTTTTTATTTTTTTATTAATAAGACGACTACGAGCAGTAGACAAGCCCTGTGTCGCGGGGGACTTTACTAACATACAAGTCAAGGACATAAAGTACACCCAGACTCGGAAAGGGTCAAGAGGTCGTGGGAATCGAACCCACGACCTCTTGCAGTTGGACTCACTGCCACCGCGCCACAGAGGCAGTATTAATCCTGTACCTAACTAGCAAAATAATTATTTGTTTTGCGTGTCAATCACTACTGGTTATAAAAGTAACATAATGGTATACTAAAAGATTTAGTTTGTGGTGACCAATCTCAGCATACAACTAGCCAACTAATGCTGCAATTACTCATACTTATAAACTAGATAAAGTACAGAACCAGGCTTTAAGAATTATCGGCGGATTTATAAAAACTACTCCTATCCATGTGATGGAAAGTGAGTTATGCATACCTCCCCTAAACCTGAGAAGACGATTTTTGGCATCCAAATATTATTTGAGTTTAAAAAATAGAATCAATGACTTTACCAGGAATATTATAACAGACCTTGGTAAGATGGCTCAACACAGTTATTGGAATAGAAAAAGGAATCCTCTGTTAGTTACATCGCACCTCATGCTAAAGTGCGAGGAGATCTCTTCCTCCTACCCTATTGATATGTTTACTCTGGAAATATGGGTATCTAATATAAATGTCAATAATATTATAAGATCTACTTTAAATTGTGTAAACAGCCCAAAGTCACATTTCAATGTTAATATTTTGAAGTACAATGTCATAAACGAACTCCAAGAAAGATACAGTGACTGGCATTTTTTATATACAGACGGATCTAAGGCGCTTGACGGTGTCGGTGCAGCTTACTATGATCCAATGAATAAATCTAACAAAATATTAAAAATGAACAAACATCTGACTATCATGACAGCTGAGTTAGTTGCTCTCTATGAAGCACTTCAATATGCTACACACCTAAATATCAATAAAATACTAATCTGCACCGACAGTAAGAGCGCTTTACAGCATATATATCCAAATGTGTCTTCGGGTCAAAGGGGTTGGCGATAGCATATAAAATTTTAGAACTTATCCATTCACTAAGCAAAACGAATAAGTCTATAATTTTGCAATGGATACCATCTCACATAGGACTAGCAGGTAACGATGATGTAGGAATGTTTCATGGTGTTTTGGCGAATCCTATATCTAAGTCGGCGAAATTGTTATTTGCTGTTATGTTAGATAAGTAGGTTATTCTTAGTTAAGTAATTGTAAGGATATTTGTGTAAGCACGATGGGATTGACATAGTCGTACGGCGTACTAAAATCCCTAATAAACAAAAAAAAAAGATTAAAAAAAAAAAAAAAAACTAGCCAACTACGCAAAAAACACAAAAGTGTCTGTACAAGCTGTATCTGCACATCTGGGTCTTGCACTCTCTATGCCTTCATTCTCTTTGTTTGATGCAGTGGAAATCCGACACGTCTGAAGTGAGATAAATATGACCCGTTTACTTTTGAATCATGTGACCAAAAAATATAAAAAAATCACAAAAGTAGCACTTAACAAATACTTTAAACTTATTTCGGACATGATCGGATATACAGTCATTGAGTTATAGCCGAAAAACTGCTTTTCTTCTCTTTTTTGATGCAATTATTTAAGACTGCGGAACCTTGGCTAAGGGCTTGCTCTTGCCCCGTTTTTTTTATTAAATTGTCTATCCTTTAGTAAGTAGGAAATCAAGGAAAATGGTACTTTACGAGGAAATGCATTTTATCAATAATTATTTCTCATTTCTGTGGTTTTGTTGTGAGGAGATTAAATAAACGTTATGATCTTTAAAAAAGAAAAAATCTACCATTTTGGAGTCAAAGTTATGTAGAAATTTTATGTATTAACTTATAGAAATTTATTAGTTGATATTTTCCCTTCGGACCCACGATACCCCTGGCGATACCCCTGGTGGTATCGTGGGTCTTTTAAAATCAAACGATACCCCCAACTAATAGTGTTGTGTGACATTAATTAATAATAGCTTTGTCATCTAGTAAATTTTATATTTACAAAATACAAAAAGAATTATCAAATTGTAGTGTTAGTATTCTTCCAGTTAAATTTCCTTTATACAATATTTAAAGTACTGTCCTTTAAACAATATGTAAAGTATGTACGCCGTACCAATTGAAATTTCTTTATTTACAAGTTCTAATTGCACGCTGGTAATGAAATCGTCATTAATGATTTGATCCTTTCTTCTCTTTTTTGGAACCATCTCCATCGTATGAATGTGCTCCAGAACTTTGAGTAATCTCATAATTGTCACAGTATTTTTGTTGATGCGCTTATTAATTTTGGAGTGAGAAACGCCTCGAGAACGCCAAATACGCTTATCATAGTGCAATACATAGAGGACAAACGTTGATTTTTATTCATATACCTAGATAGAATAGAGACGTGATTACTGATAACATACATATTAGTCACATAGGTTTCAATTTCATTTTTGTTTTATGTAGGTAGGTAACCTATCCTAGTTGTACCTTAAAAAGGTGATATAATCATATATTCAAATGAATTTACAGCTCAAATACAGAATTCCATGTTATGAATATATAAACACAATTGCATATTTAAAATAATTTAAATTCATATTTCATTAAGTTGTTTTTCCAACTTGTTCGGTCGTTGTGACAATCCTTGGGGGAGGCCTTTATTCAGCAGTGGACGTCTTTCAGCTAAAACGAATGAACTAAAGTTATTTTTGTGTCGCTTAACACAGCCACTATTACACATGTTTGTTGTGATAAGTAGGGTGACTACCCTATACGTCTTCGTAGAAGTATTTCGTATACACTATGCTATCTATACCTATCACGATTTATTTTAAAACCTATAAAAAATGAGCGGTGTTGCGTTTTAAAATATAGGTAACTACTCTGAAAGTTGTGATCGTTTTTTCGTTGACGGTTCAAATTAGTCACATCCATACGAGCCACGACCATAGAATTTGTGTTGCCATTACCCATGGTAATAATATATCAATTCAGTTATAGTTCTTACATAATATCAGTCACTAAACGTCCACTACTGGATACTGGTTAAGTAAGTTGACCTTATAAACGTACATTAATATTACATATATTATTGCAATATTCACAACTGTGGAAAGCACTATTAAAAAACATCCTATTTAAGCTTGACGAAGCTGTTAAATAATATGAATGAAACGGAAGTCGTAATTACATTTTAATTAATTATTATTTTCAGCTTAATGGTATAATAAAAGTTAAAATAAAATAAAAAATATTATATATATAAAATTATTTTATTATAAATATATATTTTAAAGACATCTCAAGATATAACAATTACAGATAGTATAAAATATAATTTATTATCTAATATTTATTACACAATAGATACTTGATTTTTTTTATAAATGTATCTTGATGAAATAATTACATTAACAATAAACTAAAAAAATGAATAAATTCCATGTGAACACGATGTTCCATTTAGCTTGATTAAGTAGGTACCTGTAAATAAAAAACAGGAAAATCAGTTAATAGTTTTCGTAAAGTATTCAATATTAAAAACTAAGATAGCAAAAAAATGCAATAAATATTAAATGAAAACCCACGATAAAGTAAATGTAACTTGATCATTGAAGCAATTTGGATGTTCGTTAGAATTGAAATGGTTACAAATATACAAAACGGTAACAACTATCACTTATAATTACAAATTCCTCTTGATCTCGTTGCTCCACGTTGTCTGGACTAACCCCCAAACGTTCACTTAGCATGTCAACTGTAACAAAAAACACCGTAATTAATAAAACGTTCAATAACGTCCAAGTATTCTCTAAAATTTAAAAAAAAACATAGTAATTATGTAGGTACCTGTAAATTAAAAAACAGGAGAATCAGTTAATAGTTTTCGTAAAGTATTCAATAATAAAAATAAGATAACAAAAAAAAATGCAATAAATATTAAATGAAAACCCTCCTGATTCATTTTTGAAAACTATCAATGGCAATGTCCAAACATTGGGTTTATGTTTCCATCTAATCACCTGTCCATGATGCCAGTACTTCCTGTAAAAAAAATGACAATTAATTAATAAAATCTAAAGCCCAAGAAGAATTTTAAAAATATTTAGTATCAACCTATATACAGTTTATCAACCTATATACACATTCACTTATCTGTAATATCCGGAGTTTGACATTCTACTTTCGTGCTCTGTGTCATATTCTCGGCCCAATGAATGGCCCGGATGTTTTTCATTTGGCAGGGGCTTTTGTGTTTCTATAACTGTGAACACAACAAAACAAATCTTTAAATGCCGTAAATATATACTTACATTATACATAAATCATACTTTTACCCTATTTATTCCCTGTATCTGTAAATAAAATGGCATTCATGAATATTTTGAATAAATAAAAAAATAAAAACGATGGTCAATAACATTTAAAAAGTCTATTACCTAATTAGGGACGTCATTTTAGTTGAAATCGGGGAACTCTTTTTGTATGATATTCCACACTATATCCATTTCCGTATCAGCTGTAAGAAATATAAAAACAACATGGTTAATATGCACTCGAAGAATAGGATATTCATTGCAAAGTACATAACAATCATATTAAACTCACTCATGTCTGCCAAAGTCAACTCCACATCAGTATCTGTAGAAACGCTCTGTGTGGACCCAACTCCTGAGTCAGTAGATGTTGTCGGCTTCGTCTTGATAAAAAAAAAATAAGAATTTATGCACAAATAATGTACATTCTCTACCATTCAACCTTTGTGTTATGTACAGATTGTCAAATACATTATTTCATGTTGACGATTTGTCGATGTAAGTATTTAACGTTTTTTTCGCCTGTGTCATAAAACAAGGCAGCTATATACACTTGTCTTAATTTAATACCTAAATATATGTAAGTTACAATAAAAAGTAAATGTTGTAACTTGATCATTGAAGCAATTTGGATATTTGTTAGAATATAAATGGTTACAAATATACAGAACGGTAACAACTATCACTTAAACTTACAAATTCCTCTTGTGCTGGTTGCTCCACGTTGTTTGGACTAACCCCCAAACGCTCACTTAGCATGTCAACTGTAACAAAAATACCCTAATTAATAAAACGTTCATTAATGTCCAATTATTCTTTAAAATTGAAAAAAACATAGAAAATTATACTTACTTTGAGATTCCAAGTTGCTATTAATTCTCAATAAGGCCTCTATCGGTTGTTCCGATGTTCTTGTGCGGATGTGCGAGATGGCTGCAGCCAGTACATTCACATTAGAGTCCTGTAACAAACACAATTGTTAGTAAGCTTCACATTATATCTTACACTATAATAAGCACTATGCGCATTACGTAGACTTACATTACTATCACAGCCCACGGCAGTGGAAAGTTCAGCCATAGCTTCTGCCGCTTCGTTGCGGCGCTCTCTCTCGTAAAGCGCATTACGCGCTCGTCTTTGCTCCTGTATACAATATATACATGTACATAAGTATCAAACATAGTATACAAATGTAAGTATTTAGTAAAAGCGAAATGAATAAACACTAACGAGTGAGAGAGGCACACGATTCCTCCCTGCTGGTCGGCCTCGACGTCTGTCTGGCACATCGCCTGCCTTCTGTTTCTGAAATAAAAGAAATACCTACTTAAGTACATAATGTCAGAAAAAAAATAAAAATATAAAGAGAAAGTAAAAGTACCTTGGAGTTCACCATTTTATATATATATATATTATAACTCGAGTTCCGCGGACAGCGATTCTGTAACTAGGAGCTCAGAAGTAATAATGATGAAAGTTTACCCTTATTTCGAGTTTATATACTCTGCTTACCTGCGCATGGGCACGGGCAGGGATACTCTAAATGGGGCGGAGCTTATCTTACATAATGGTACTCTATTGGTCTCTGGTACACATTAACATGCTGGTAGCAAGTCTTCATTTCAGTAATTTTGCGTATTACTTTATTTAAATGTAATTATTTAACATCTACTTAAATGTATCAAAACATTTTTGATGATTTTATTTAATATATATTATGCCATGCATAGAGTATGTAGCGAGACTGCTCAATGATGCTACGCCGTAATACGCGCTACGGCTTCCGTCCGTATCATGCAATTTATTGGACCTAGTTGTAAGCTTAATGTTTTAGAAAGAAATGAGTCTCTAAGAAAGAAAGGAAAAACAATGTTAAAATAAAAAAAATGCTTACCAATTCATGCAAAATACATTTTCAGTTGAAATATGTATACCTAGTCTGGCCATAAATGCTGTTACAATTAAAAATAAGAAAGATATTACATTTGAATTTGGAATCTGTCATTTTTATACGATTGTTCATTGTATTTTCTAATTTTGGCGCCAATACATTGTACAATATTTTGCTATATTAAAATGGAGTGGGGTGATAAAGAAAACCGAATCGCTGTGATTGCATTACACAAAGTTGGTATGGAGCCGAATGTAATTTTTAAAACTCTCCATACGCTTGGTATTAGTCAAATGTTTGTGTACCGGGCTATTAATAGGTACAATGAGACCTTCTCTGTTTGTGACAGAAAAAGATCTGGCCGTCCACGTAGTGTTCGTACGAAAATGGTGGTCAAAGCAGTAAGGGAAAGAATTCGAAGAAATCCTGTCCGAAAGCAAAAGATTTTATCTCGGGAGATGAAGATAGCACCCAGAACCATGTCACGCATTTTAAAAGATGACTTAGGACTTGCAGCCTATAAGAGACGCACTGGTCATTTTTTAACTGATAATTTAAAAAAGAATAGGGTGGTAAAATCGAAGCAACTACTGAAGCGGTACGCAAAGGGAGGTCACAGAAAAATTTTGTTTACGGATGAGAAAATCTTTACAGTTGAGCAACATTTTAACAAACAAAATGACCGTATTTATGCTCAAAGCTCTAAGGAAGCTTCCCAATTAGTCGACAGAGTGCAACGTGGGCATTATCCGACTTCAGTGATGGTTTGGTGGGGTGTTTAGCTATGAAGGAGTGACTGAGCCATATTTTTGTGAAAAAGGTATCAAAACATCGGCACAAGTGTATCAAGATACCATTCTTGAGAAGGTAGTTAAACCCCTTAACAACACCATGTTCAATAACCAAGTATGGTCCTTCCAACAAGACTCAGCGCCGGGTCATAAAGCTCGGTCCACGCAGTCTTGGTTGGAAGTGAACGTTTCGGACTTCATCAGAGCTGAAGACTGGCCGTCGTCTAGTCCCGATCTTAATCCGCTGGATTATGATTTATGGTCAGTTTTAGAGAGTATGGCTTGCTCTAAACGCCATGATAATTTGGAGTCCCTAAAACAATCCATACGATTGGCAGTGAAGAATTTTCCCATGGAAAGAGTGCGTGCTTCTATTGATAACTGGCCTCAACGTTTAAAGGACTGTGTTGCAGCCAATGGAGACCACTTCGAATAAGCTTTTTATATTTTGAATTGTTTTTTATTTATGTATTAAACTAACACACTGTAAAAGTAATAAATATTATTTGCAATAAAAAAAAAATGTTTTTTCTTCGTAACAATATTTATGGCTAGACTAGGTATAGGTATGTAATACGTAGGTTTATAAATAAATATAATAAGCAAAGTAATATTACCGTGTCATATAAAAAATAAACAAATATTACCTTCTAGATATCGCCTGCGTCGCTTTTTTCCCGGGACAAACATGAGGAGATCATATCAAATTGCACATAAATCACTTTAGCAGTTTAAGCGTAAAAATATCACAGAAAGACATTTAAAATATAAGTTTGGATATTCTTGACTACGGCATTACAGGGGAACGAGAGAAACGACTACAGGGGATGTGAGTTGTGCGGGTGAATTTGATTAATCAGTCATCAATCAATCAATAATAAATTTGACAAAATGAAGACATAATTCTCTCCTTATTGACGTCACGACACCCGGTCTCAGCAACAATTTTTCGGTCATCGGCACTAGGACTCTTTTTCCATTTCAGCGTGGTTAACCAACAAGCTATGTCGGTAACTTTGATTCTTTGTTGGATGGTAGGAGGACATGACACCTAGTTATAGTTATTTTGTTTAGATGTGAAACAAAATAACTACAACGCGATTGTTCCTACTTAGGAACAATCGCGATTAGTTACCTGCGCAGTTTAGTGTAATCCTTTTAAGTTTTTCGTCAAATGCTCTTTGCCTTTTGTTACAATATGAATGCTATGTGAATCCTTTATGAACAGTTTTGGGGTAATCTTTTAGCTCATATTTTTTGTATTATTATTTTGCTGAAATACTCGTTATTTGATTATTATTGAAGCGGCGGTAGCCGAATGGCTAAGGTCTCGCAATTATACTACCGACATGAACCCACTCCTAACATCTTGACACACCTTTGAGTTTAGCTGGAGGGGTTAACAAGATTGCTAGTAAAGTGGGACTAAACCCACATTGCAAGTTATCTTTAAAAAAAAAATAAGACTTTTTGTACAAATAATGTACAGAGGCAGACTTAACTCTACCATTCAACCTTTGGGTTATGTACAGATTTTCAAATACATAATTTTCCTTAGGCATATTTATTTAAGAAAATGTAGTTTGAGGTAATCCTCATAATACATTGCAATGCAAGCCATTTTTAACCCTTGACACAAAAGAGGAGTGTATTTCTCTAACTCTCCCTGTGTGTGTTTCTGTATGTCTGTCTATTGCATGGCAGCTCCTAAACGGGTGAACATTGTTTTTTTTAATTAGGTATAAGTCAATTTCCTTGCGGTGGTAGGTACTTGAATAATTTTCTTATAATACGTTTCAATTGTTTTAAAGATAATCAACGCGTGTATTTTAAAAGAGGTTAAAGCATCGTGAGGTTTAAATCCTACTCATTATACTACTGACGTGAACTCACTCCTAATACAAGTCCTGTTCACTGTTATCGTGATATTTTCCCAGTTTTACATTCGACAGTTCGTTGATTAACTGACCTAATTATTTGTGAAATATTTTGGTTGTTTGGCTATGCAGAAGATTGGAATGGCGGGAGTGGTTGTGTAGTTTTAGTAGTTTGAGGATTTATTTTCGCAATTCTTTTCTTAACAGTAGGAAAGGAGGCGCAGTATAGTCAGTCAGTGAGTCAGTAATAATATATACGTAATATTGTTTCTTAAAAGGTGACGGCGATTTAGTCTTTGGCGTTACCTACTCGTGCAATTTATTGAGTTGTGAGTGATAATTTTGTATATAATCTCTAGGTACTTATATCGGTAGGTGTGGCTCGGTTGATGCGACAATAGTCAGAGTATGAGAATGTAAGGCGCTGTTTCTTAGGTCTGCGACAGACGCGCGGTCGACTTCTGAAGCCACACTCCAGATGCGATACACGGAATTGTAATTTTCCGCGGGCGGCACCGAGCTCATACAATCATATCAACCCTTATGATGGCCCACTGCTGGGCACGGGTCTCCCCAGTAGAACCTACTGGTATGTAGATCCTGGGGGTAATTGCCATAATCGCCACGCTTGGCGAGCGGGTTGGCGATCGCAGTAAGGCTTTAAGTACGCAGAGGACGCTGCTGCCCGTCCTCCGGTGTGAAATCCCTTAGTCGCCTTGACGACACCCACGGGAAGAGATGGGGTGGTACTATTCTTAAGCCGGTACCACACGGCACATACAATGGTAAAAGATTACCATAACTATATACTATGTAGCAAGCTAATAATGGTGATGCTACGTTATTACAGAGTAACTTCTTAAATAAATTGTTAAAGCAAAAACAGCCAGTTATAAAAACTAACAAATATAAAAACTAATCAGGATCTGGGTGTTAGTCGGCTAATACAAAATTTAACTGAGAATAATAGAAGTATTATGTTTATGAGCCTCATAAAACAAATTCGCATTTTTTTTGAGTTGGTACATCTGTGTAATTAGAACAATATAGCTAATCCTAACTTTGTTACCTGCTGTGAAACTTTGCCTGATAACTCGAAGCCTATTCGTGGAACGTTGCGCTTTATTGTTTTGATTGTTTTCTAATCCGTTATAGTTGTAGTAAATCGTTTGTTTCATATTTTAGTTGAAATTGTCCACATTTCATAGAAGCGTTCTTTCTAATGCTTACGTTGGAAGTAATAATAAAATTGAATTTACGAATACGTGATGTGTCGCTAGAATTGTTATATGAAACCTTATTTATGTATTACAATTAATTTGGTAACACTGGCAACACTGGTGACGTAAACATTGGCTCCTTATTTAAAAATAATAGAAAATAACAATAAATAGTTTATTTGACATACTGTATAATTCAATTGAGTGTAAACATTGTAGTATACAAGTGACATTGTTAGTGTGGTTCTAAAGTTAATAAAACAACAATATAATGGTGTGTGTAAAACAGTGACTAAAACCTACAAAATACTTAAATAATTACATAATATACTATTTTGTGAACAATATAATAAACTCCTAATCTTAAACTAAGTTCTGAACACAAGTTTGGTTGAAAATATTCGTATTCTACAGTGATAAAATATTTTTTCTTTCGTAAACCGTTATTTTATGGGAACTAATTCGAAAACTTCGTGTTTACCCTACTACTAACGCTGCGAGCGGTGAGTAGCGAAACAAATATTGACGTTGATTGACATTAATACTTGGGTTGCTGTTGCAAAAAAATAATAAATACTGCTTTCAACGCCATCTATTATCGAGAAGAGGAACGAAATTTGCTATTAATCTGACATTCGATACAGTGTTGCTACACCTAAAATACCTTTAAGGTGAACTTAGGGAGACCAGATTAATTATTTATTTCTAAATTGTGGGAAATAATATTATAATGGAGCATGAAAATGTTACACTTAGAAAAAAATCAAATGCGCTGACAAATAACTCGGACTCATCAATGTTTGAGACTACAGTAAAAAGCTTACCAAATGACTCAATAGAAGATGAACGAATCACTATACTAACAGAACAAATTGATAAGTTGACCTCCAAGTTACAAAGTGCAGACCAAGAAATCGACAATCTGATGTGCGAAAATACGAGCTTAAGATCAAATTTAGATAAAACAAAGAGAGTTATAGAACTTTATAAAAAAATCGAAAACGAAGGTATTAAAAATTCTACTTCAAAATCGAGGCGCAAATCTACACTATATGGTCAAACATCAACACCCATAAAGTTAAAATGTCTAAAAAATAGATCTGTACCTAACTCTCCCATTGAGTCAGGGTTGGGAAAACCATACTTGGCCACAATGTTGCACGAAAATCGGCCAACCACATCATTAGGTGATATTAAGTATAAGTGTTTCTTACCAATGACGAACGAAAAGCGTATCAATACGTCGACAAACCTCGATATGGGAACACTGGTTGACTGTGCTCCTATTAAACCGCTGATACCAGATTACAAATCGGATACAACGTCAAAGACTGACAAAGATACTGGCACACAAACGAAGACAAAACATCGAGTGTTTATTTTTTCTGACCAAACGGGATTTGGCATTAGACGGATACTACAAAACCTTCTAGGGAACAGCTTTATTGTTACGTCAATTACCTATTAAACCCTACGCTCCAATTAATGAAATATTGTGCTCATGTGCTTCGATGTGTAAGGATTTTACCTACTCTGACTACGTGTTAATAATGGGAGGCTCTCAAGACAATAACCCTTTAGACTTACAGTCAAATTTATATTATGTTTTAAGCCAAATGAAACACACAAACGTTTTAGTGGGTAAAGTCTACTCTAATAAATACCTTAATAGGCATATGGTTAATAATCTTATAAGGCAAATATGTCTTAGGTATGGAAATTCAGTTTTTTTGTCTCTTGATTTAGTTTTACATGATAATTGGAATCCTAAGCATATTAATAAACTCCATGCTAGTCGTATAATCCATAAAGAAATTTTACGCTTGAAATACGCTGCTAACTATAATAACTATATAAACGGCATGGTAACACATACAGGTTTCAACACAACAATTACAACTAAGAATGTTTATGTGCAAACTGATAGTATAACTTTAGGTAATAATGACATAAATAATATACAAATTAATTTATCTGGGACTAATCTAGACAAGGCTGGCAAAGATAATTCTGAAACTTTTTTTCGCTCCTAAATCTTTAGCAATATTACATCAAAACATAAATGGTCTTATTAGTAAATCGGAAATGTTATGTGTTCATCTAAACGAAATGAAAAAGTATATTGATGTAATGTGTATCACCGAACATAACATGAAAATGGGCGACGAACAATATTTAAATATACCAAATATGAATTTAGCGGCATCGTATATGAGAAAGTCGAGACATGGGGGATCATGTATTATTGTAAACAACGGTATTAGGTACCGAACTGTTCATGAAATGAACAAACTTTCAACTGAAAACAAGTTTGAGTGCTCTGTGATAGAACTAATCAGTTTTGGTATCTATGTTCTGGACTGCCTCTGTGGCGCGGTGGGAGTGTGTCCGACTGCTACGCAAGAGGTCGTGGGTTCGATTCCCACACGGGACACCACTTTGTGTGATCCACAAATTGTTGTTCCGAGTCTGGGTGTAATTTGTGTCCGTGACTTGTATGTTTGTAAAGTCCCCCGTGACACAGGGCTTGTACCCTACTGCGGGAGTTGTCTTTTTAAAAAAAGAAAAAAAAAAAAAGAAAAAGAAAAAGAATGTTGCCTGTATTTACAGACCGCCTAAACTCGACTCATCTTCTCTTGAATGTTTTTATGATAAAATGTACATTCTCTTGTCGTATCTGTGTAAAAATAAAAATAAGAAAGTTATATTATGTGGGGACTTCAACATAGATCTACGTCAAAAAAATAGAATTTCTTTAGAGTTTCAAAACATTATTTGGTCATTCAAATTGAAAGCAGAATTTCAGCATGCCACTCGATATATTAGTAACACATGCATTGACAATATACTACATAACTTACGGCAGTGTAAGAGTGAATCACTAGAACTCGCTATATCTGATCATTCTGCACAAATCATACGATGTCCTGTTAGCTCAAGCTCTCTGCTTGAACATTGGTTTTTACTTAAAAGGGATTTTTCGTCAGTAAATAGATGTAAATTCAAAAATTATATAAAACAATTGAGTTTCTCGCAAGTGTACGTGGAGACTGAAGCAAATGAGGCATTCAACTGTTTTCTTAACTTATTTAAGCTGCTGTATGACTTATGCTTTCCCGTAATTAAAATTAAAATGTCACTCAAAGCTAAGCCAAAATGGATATCTAAGGGTATAAAGGTATGCAGCCAAAAGAAACGTGAATTACTTTGGAAGTATAGGAAAAACCCAACCACGTGTAATAAAATACAGTTTAAAACCTATACTACCAGGCTCAAGAAGGTAGTCAAACTAACCCAGAAGTCACAGAATGATCATTATATAAAAAATTATGAAAACAAATCAAAAGCGACTTGGAGGATTATAAATGGAGTAAAAAACAAACAGCCTAATCTAAATTTTACTGAAATTAAATTTAATGACAAATTGATAAATAATCCCAAATTAATATGTAATGCTTTTAATGACTACTATGTTGACATTGTAAATAATGAGAGTAATCTGAAGTTTATGAAAACTTCACCTGGTCAAGTATGTAATTCAATTTTTATGAGTCCTATATCATCCTTTGACATTCTTAATATAATCATGGATTTGAAAAATACAAAAAGCGCCGGTATTGATGGAATAACAACGTCTATAGTCAAAGATGTCGGTAACTTGATAGCACCTGTTATATCCTATTTAATTAACTTAAGCCTTGAACAGGGTGTCTTCCCTCATGAACTAAAAAAATCCATAATTAAACCAATTCATAAGAAGGGCGACACTCTCAACATAGGTAATTACAGACCGGTAGCACTGTTCCCTATATTTGCTAAATTATACGAAAAAGTTATCTATAATTCTATATATACCTTTTTTGAAAAGGAATCTGTCCTGATACCTGAACAATATGGCTTTAGGAAAAATAAAAACATAAACATGGCTACCTATGATTTTCTACGATCTGTTACCTCTAATATGGACAGAAGACAGCCGGCAGTGGGTCTTTTTATGGATATGACGAAAGCTTTCGACTATGTTAGGCATGATACTTTACTAATTAAACTTTCTTCTTATGGAATAAGGGGTAATGCTCATAAATTGATCTCGTCTTACTTATCTGACAGGGAGCAGGTCACGCAAATAACTACAGTAAGCACAATAACAAAAATGGAGGAAACATGTCAATCTAGTGTCAGAAAGGTTAAATACGGTGTACCCCAGGGAAGTGTGCTGGGACCACTGCTTTTTATTATATATATAAATGACATTTCAATTAATATTAATGACAAAATTACATTATTTGCCGATGATTGTACAGTATTATTCTCCGACTCAAAATTGACAACACTACAATCTACTATTAATAACACACTGACATGTATTATCCATTGGTTGACATTAAATAATTTAAAAATTAATTTAGATAAAACTAAACTTATTAATTTCAAGCAAAGGCCTGTAGTAAATAGAAATGATGATAGAATTAATATTAGTTACCAGGGGACACAAATTAAAGAATGTTCAAGCACTAAATTTCTAGGGTTACATTTGGATCAGAAATTGAACTGGAAGACACACGTTGAACATGTATGCAAAAAGATCAGCCAGTTTACGTATGGGTTGTACCTGCTGAAATACATAACGAGTAGAGACGCGCTCATAACTGCCTACCATGGATACATTTCCTCGACATTGCGTTATGGTATCATTTTTTGGGGGAACTCTGCTGACTGGCTCCTTGTGTTTAGAGCGCAGAAACGCTGTATTAGAACAATGTTCAATTTAAAGCCAAGAGACTCGTGCCGCCCTTATTTTATTAAACATTGTCTACTAACTTTACCTTGCCTATACATTTACGAAAGCGCAATATTTGTGAAACAGAATATAAACCTATTCAGTAAAAGAGATCGACAACGTCACTTTGGTAAATTGTGTGTGGTACCGTGTAAAACAACGCTGATGCATAATAGCATATTTTGTAAAGCGCCACTAATATATAACAAACTTCCATCGTGCATTAAGAACATAGACAATAAGGTCAAATTTAAAAAGCAGCTTATTAATATGCTTACGGAAAAGTGTTACTACACCCTAAATGATTATTTTAATGATAGTATAGTTGACATGCCTTGATTTCGATAATTATATTGACTGTAAATCTGATTAATAATAATAATATTGTTTTGTAATTAATTTAAATCACTAACTATATACTAATTATTTGTGAACATTTGCACACCAAATAGGTTAAACATAGATTGCACTAATTATTGTAATTACTAACACCTTTTTGTACCTGTGTTTTTGCAAAATAAATATATTGAATTGAATTGTATCTAGCCTATGTTATTGGCATATAGATTTAGTCAAAAGGGACAGCTAGTCTAATATGAAACTGTTGACTTATTTACAGGTAGAACAGATCCCGGACTTTTGGATTTTAGCGCCTCCATTTGTGTGTCTCAAAGACAAAGATTCTGTCATGTTAAGAAAAACCATAGGTATACCTACGAGTATTGGATTATTTTCATCAATACAATGTAATGTAGAAAGCTAAACTAGATTAAAATCTGCGATCCTAAATCACGATACAGATTGTTAGTCTTATGACCATTGTCATGTTTGTAGTGAAAAAATCGTAAATGGAGTTCCCATTCAAAATCGGATACTATTTCTTAATATAAAAAGCCCTGATTCATTAAATTTCTAATGCCCATTAGAAATTATTTCTTAAAATAAAAAGCTCTGATTTATTGAATTTCTAATGCCCATTATAAATGTATTAGAGAAGTAAACATTTCGTACAAATTCCTTTGAGAATTATTATTAACTTAATATTATACACAATTATAATCTCTACATCACCCAAAGGTTGACTGGTAGAAAATGTTTTTAGCATTAAGCCCCTCTCTGTAGGTACATTATTTGTGCATGAAGTCTCTAAATAAATAATAAAATAAAAAAATATGACCTAAAAGATTAGCCCAAAATTGTTCATAAAGGATTCACGTAGCATTCATATTGTAACAAAAGACAAAGGGCATTTGTCAAACTGCGCAGGTAACTAATCGCGATTATTTCTAAGTAGAAACAATCGCTAACAATGTAGGTATTTTGTTTCACATCTACTTAGATGTGAAACAAAATACCTACAATTAGGTTCGTTCTTACAAGGTTAACAAAACTTTTTATGTCCTCCGACCATCCAACTAAAAATCAAAGTTACCGACATAGCTTGTTGGTTAACCACGCTGAAATGGAAAAAGACTGGGCATATCGCCGAAGGATTCATGATTCTGGACCCAACGAACCCTAGTGCCGATAGGCCTACTCTCTTTCTCTGAAACGAAATTCATCAGTTTTCAATTTTATAAATTTACGGGAACTATAGGACTATTTTAAGTAATTTTTGGATAAGCACAAGAAGTTCGAACCCATAGACGATTTTCGGGAACGAGTAGATTGAATTGATTTTGCTGACTCTGTATATCACCAACTTAGTTTTGATCAAAACTTCGTTTTCATGGTATTAGAGTAGGCCTCCGGCTATGCTATTCCCAAAAAACAAAATTTCTAGGCTGTACGCCACGTCGAGTCGTCGTCGACACAGCTTTGGTAACGACGTTCCTCCCAGCGCTGTCAAAAATCGAATTCCCAAGTAGCCATGTGCTCGACGACGATCGCCCTTCCGTCGCTGTTTCGTAGACGAGTTAGGGATTGACACATTTTTTTTCACAACATAATCTATTAATCTCGATTATGAGTTTTAAAGGTTTTAAAAATATATTTAAAGTCTACAATTACTTATTTCTAAATACCTATAAAGTAAAATTGTAAACTTATTATCAATAAAGTTAATAAAAAAAAACATTTAAATATTTATTTTCAAAGGCTAATTCCTCTTTACTCGTATTAACTAGTGAAAAGAAAAAACTGAATGTCACTATTTGACAATAAAATTAAATAATGTTATAGATAACACTGGAGGGCGAGTATTGTAATAAGATTTATCTTATTTGTTTCATTCCTTGCGTTTGTTTCAATAAAAAATATTGTATGTATCACGATCGTCAAGAAGTTCTCTTCAGAAAGGTTCTGTCTAATCTGCACTACAAATCACAGAAGCCAATTTTATAGGGATGAGCTCAAATACCTATTGCAAGCTGTTGAGAACAGGAACTGCTTATCACAACAAACAAGTGTTATAGTGACTGTGTTAAGCGAAAGACTGCTGAATATAGGATCGCCACAACGACCGGACAAGATAAAACAACTTTATTAAGATATATAACTTAAGGTCATCTGCAAAGAGTAGACACTCGGCATGTTTGACGACGGCTGGTAGGTCATTAATCATGAGATTAAATTCTAGGGGGCCCAAATTTGACCCCTGACTAATGCCTGAAAAAGTAAAATATGGTCGCGGTTGGTAACCCGCATAACCCTGGATAAACCCTACAAGATAGATCAAAATAATAAACTATAGAACACCTTAGAAAGCTCTCCAAAAAAGTCCGCGATGGTATATGTCTATTTCATAAGGTTAACCCACAATAACATTTTTTTACTTTTATTTTTTACGAGAAATAGGTAATGACTTTAGACAATACAGCATTTAATCCTTATCCATTTGAGTACCTTACATACATTGTGAATTTAATATAGATCAATATGGCTCTTTACAGGTAATTTAAATATTTTCGAAAATATTACAGATTTAAGATGCAGGGACATAGCGGTTGCGGCGGCACCGACCAGGGGGCCGGAGGCGCGTGCCTATAGCGCATAAAGCACTTTATAATTAGCAGCGATCGCACGCGTTTATTGAAGGAAAATAACAATCTATACTAATATTATAAAGAGGAAAGATTATTTTGTATATAATGAAAAAACTCAAAAACTAATGGACCGATTTCAAAAATTCTTTCACAAAGCTGCATTATCGCGAAGTAACATAGACTATTTTTTTTATCCTTATGAAAACTGCGTTTATGTGGATAATGTTTAGTGGAAAAAAGTCCGTGGCGAAGCCGGAGCGGGCCGCTAATCTATCTATATAATTAAAAATCATGCAAGAGCATGTCGGACCGTGCTAAGTGTAGGGTTCCACAGCCTTGCACAATTGCATCAGCAGAAGAGTGTATGTTCATGGCAGTTACACCCTTTTGTTGAGAAACGGCAGTTTTTTGTCAATAACTCAATGACGGTATATCCGATGTTATGCCAAATAATTTTAGTTTAAAGTATTTATTAAAGTAGCTTATAATTTATTTAATATCGTAATTATTTAATATTTTTTGTAATTTATTTAATATTTTTTGGTTATACGGTGACATTATTTTATAGTATATAAACAAAGAAACATTGTAAAACATTGACAATTTATTTCCAGTAGTTGCGTGGAAGAAGATCCACGGCGGAACTAGTGGGATTTTAACCAATAGTTCCATTAACTGAACTTATGGGAAATCTGAATCCCATTAGTTCCGTTAATAAACTACTAACTAAATTTTCCCTGTTTGTGCAACCTTTTTCATTGCTGCTCCACAGCAGCACGTAGTCGTAGCGTGATGTTATATAGCCTATAGCCCTTCTCGATATATCAAACGATAAAATATTTTTTCAATTCGAATCCATAGTTCCTGAGATACGATAATCTCAAGAACTACTGGTACGATGTGAAAAATTCAAACGAACAAATAAACAAACAAACTCTTTAGTTTTATAATATTAGAATAGATGTCTAAAACCTTTCCAAAATTTTTATCGGACTGACCCACTATGCGGCGTTGCCACGATGACAAAAAACAATTACGAGTATGTGTTCCGCTGTCAAACTAGCGCTCAAGGAGGCTCAAGGCTGGACGGGAGGACGCAGAACTACTCAACGTCGAGCTTGTTGTCATTTTTTACAGGTTTGTGTATTCTGAAAAAAAATACAGCCGTCGAGCTAGCTTACAGCCTAGCCTACAGCCTCGATTTTGACTGTCAAAATCAAAAGCTATATATTTAGCGCGGACCCGCTGTCAGTATAAGGAAATTACAATTACTGAAGATATTGTGCCTAAATTATAAGTACATAATGGCAATAGCGAAGCCGAAAAACTAATGAAATGTATTTGTTATTCATCATTATAAATTTGGGATAATATATTTTTTTATTTTTTTTTATTAATAAGACGACAACGAGCAGTAGACAAGCCCTTGGGGACTTTACAAACATACAAGTCACGGACATAAAGTACACCCAGACTCGGAAAGGGTCAAGAGGTCGTGGGAATCGAACCCACGACCTCTTGCAGTTGGACTCACTGCCACCGCGCCACAGAGGCAGTATTAATCCTGTACCTAACTAGCAAAATAATTATTTGTTTTGCGTGTCAATCACTACTGGTTATAAAAGTAACATAATGGTATACTAAAAGATTTAGTTTGTGGTGACCAATCTCAGCATACAACTAGCCAACTAATGCTGCAATTACTCATACTTATAAACTAGATAAAGTACAGAACCAGGCTTTAAGAATTATCGGCGGATTTATAAAAACTACTCCTATCCATGTGACGGAAAGTGAGTTATGCATACCTCCCCTAAACCTGAGAAGACGATTTTTGGCATCCAAATATTATTTGAGTTTAAAAAATAGAATCAATAACTTTACCAGGAATATTATAACAGACCTTGGTAAGATGGCTCAACACAGTTATTGGAATAGAAAAAGGAATCCTCTGTTAGTTACATCGCACCTCATGCTAAAGTCCGAGGAGATCTCTTCCTCCTACCCTATTGATATGTTTACTCTGGAAATATGGGTATCTAATATAAATGTCAATAATATTATAAGATCTAATTTAAATTGTGTAAACAGCCCAAAGTTACATTTCAATGTTAATATTTTGAAGTACAATATCATAAACGAACTCCAAGAAAGATACAGTGACTGGCATTTTTTATATACAGACGGATCTAAGGCGCTTGACGGTGTCGGTGCAGCTTACTATGATCCAATGAATAAATCTTACAAAATATTAAAAATGAACAAACATCTGACTATCATGACAGCTGAGTTAGTTGCTCTCTATGAAGCACTTCAATATGCTACACACCTAAATATCAATAAAATACTAATCTGCACCGAGAGTAAGAGCGCTTTACAGCATATATCCAAATGTGTCTTCGGGTCAAAGGGGTTGGCGATAGCATATAAAATTTTAGAACTTATCCATTCACTAAGCAAAACGAATAAGTCTATAATTTTGCAATGGATACCATATCACATAGGACACGCAGGTAACGAGGAGGTTGACCGATTAGCCAGGGAAGCTATATTATCAGGTACACAGATGCACTTACTACCAACATGCTCTGAGATTATAATTAAGTACAGAACGCAATGTCACAATCTCTGGAAAGAATATTACGATGAGAGATCGAAATCAAAAGGAATCTGGTACAAAAGCTTACAAAGTGAGCCTCCTCGTGTACCCTGGTTTGCTAATGCTACATTAAGTCGTCGCCAAATTATTGTAGCACATCGACTACGGTCGGGACACATTCCTTTAAACAAATTCGCGTTTTTAATGCGAAAATCTGAAACCCCTAATTGCGAGGTTTGTGGCACAATAGAGGATTTATTACATGTGTTAAAGGAATGTGTACAATACCATGATAAGAGGCAAATGCTTATACATGTTCTTAATCTCTCGCGACTTGATGTAGGAATGTTTCATGGTGTTTTGGCGAATCCTATATCTAAGTCGGCGAAATTGTTATTTGCTGTTATGTTAGATAAGTAGGTTATTCTTAGTTAAGTAATTGTAAGGATATTTGTGTAAGCACGATGGGATTGACATAGTCGTACTGCGTACTAAAATCCCTAATAAACAAAAAAAAAAAAAAGATTAAAAAAAAAAAAAAACTAGCCAACTACGCAAAAAACACAAAAGTGTCTGTACAAGCTGTATCTGCACATCTGGGTCTTGCACTCTCTATGCCTTCAATCTCTTTGTTTGATGAAGTGGAAATCCGACACGTCTGAAGTGAGATAAATATGACCCGTTTACTTTTGAATCATGTGACTAAAAAATATAAAAAAAATCACAAAAGTAGCACTTAACAAATACTTTAAACTTATTTCGGACATGATCGGATATACCGTCATTGAGTTATAGCCGAAAAACTGCTTTTCTTCTCTTTTTTGATGCAATTATTTAAGACTGCGGAACCTTGGCTAAGGGCTTGCTCTTGCCCCGTTTTTTTTATTAAATTGTCTATTCTTTAGTAAGTAGGAAATCAAGGAAAATGGTACTTTACGAGGAAATGCATTTTATCAATAATTATTTCTCATTTCTGTGGTTTTGTTGTGAGGAGATTAAATAAACGTTATGCTCTTTAAAAAAGAAAAAATCTACCATTTTGGAGTCAAAGTTATGTAGAAATTTAATGTATTAACTTATAGAAATTTATTAGTTGATATTTTCCCTTCGGACCCACGATACCCCTGGCGATACCCCTGGTGGTATCGTGGGTCTTTTAAAATCAAACGATACCCCCAACTAATAGTGTTGTGTGACATTAATTAATAATAGCTTTGTCATCTAGTAAATTTTACATTTACAAAATACAAAAAGAATTATCAAATTGTAGTTTTAGTATTCTTCCAGTTAAATTTCCTTTATACAATATTTAAAGTACTGTCCTTTAAACAATATGTAAAGTATGTACGCCGTACCAATTGAAATTTCTTTATTTACAAGTTCTAATTGCACGCTGGTAATGAAATCGACATTAATGATTTGATCCTTTCTTATCTTTTTTGGAACCATCTCCATCGTATGAATGTGCTCCAGAACTTTGAGTAATCTCATAATTGTCACAGTATTTTTGTTGATGCGCTTATTAATTTTGGAGTGAGAAACGCCTCGAGAACGCCAAATACGCTTATCATAGTGCAATGCATAGAGGACAAACGTTGATTTTTATTCATATACCTAGATAGATTAGAAACGTGATTACTGATAACATACATATTAGTCACATAGGTTTCAATTTCATTTTTGTTTTATGTAGGTAGGTAACCTATCCTAGTTGTACCTTAAAAAGGTGATATAATCATATATTCAAATGAATTTACAGCTCAAATACAGAATTCCATGTTATGAATATATAAACACAATTGCATTTTTAAAATAATTTTTAATTCATATTTCATTAAGTTGTTTTTCCAACTTGTTCGGTCGTTGTGACAATCCTTGGGGGAGGCCTTTATTCAGCAGTGGACGTCTTTCAGCTAAAACGAATGAACTAAAGTTATTTTTGTGTCGCTTAACACAGCCACTATTACACATGTTTGTTGTGATAAGTAGGGTGACTACCCTATACGTCTTCGTAGAAGTATTTCGTATACACTATGCTATCTATACCTATCACGATTTATTTTAAAACCTATAAAAAATGAGCGGTGTTGCGTTTTAAAATATAGGTAACTACTCTGAAAGTTGTGATCGTTTTTTCGTTGACGGTTCAAATTAGTCACATCCATACGAGCCACGACCATAGAATTTGTGTTGCCATTACCCATGGTAATAATATATCAATTCAGTTATAGTTCTTACATAATATCAGTCACTAAACGTCCACTACTGGATACTGGTTAAGTAAGTTGACCTTATAAACGTACATTAATATTATATATATTATTGCAATATTCACAACTGTGGAAAGCACTATTAAAAAACATCCTATTTAAGCTTGACGAAGCTGTTAAATAATATGAATGAAACGGAAGTCGTAATTACATTTTAATTAATTATTATTTTCAGCTTAATGGTATAATAAAAGTTAAAATAAAATAAAAAATATTATATATATAAAATTATTTTATTATAAATATATATTTTAAAGACATCTCAAGATATAACAATTACAGATAGTATAAAATATAATTTATTATCTAATATTTATTACACAATAGATACTTGATTTTTTTTATAAATGTATCTTCATGAAATAATTACATTAACAATAAACTAAAAAAGTGAATAAATTCCATGTGAACACGATGTTCCATTTAGCTTGATTATGAAGGTGCCTGTAAATAAAAAACAGGAAAATCAGTTAATAGTTTTCGTAAAGTATTCAATATTAAAAACTAAGATAGCAAAAAAATGCAATAAATATTAAATGAAAACCCACGATAAAGTAAATGTAACTTGATCATTGAAGCAATTTGAATGTTCGTTAGAATTGAAATGGTTACAAATATACAAAACGGTAACAACTATCACTTATAATTACAAATTCCTCTTGATCTTGTTGCTCCACGTTGTCTGGACTAACCCCCAAACGTTCACTTAGCATGTCAACTGTAACAAAAAACACCGTAATTAATAAAACGTTCAATAACGTCCAAGTATTCTCTAAAATTTAAAAAAAAACATAGTAATTATGTAGGTACCTGTAAATTAAAAAACAGGAGAATCAGTTAATAGTTTTCGTAAAGTATTCAATAATGAAAATAAGATAACAAAAAAAAAATGCAATAAATATTAAATGAAAACCCTCCTGATTCATTTTTGGAAACTATCAATGGCAATGTCCAAACATTGGGTTTATGTTTCCATCTAATCACCTGTCCATGATGCCAGTACTTCCTGTAAAAAAAATGACAATTAATTAATAAAATCTAAAGCCCAAGAAGAATTTTAAAAATATTTAGTATCAACCTATATACAGTTTATCAACCTATATACACATTCACTTATCTGTAATATCCGGAGTTTGACATTCTACTTTCGTGCTCTGTGTCATATTCTCGGCCCAATGAATGGCCCGGATGTTTTTCATTTGGCAGGGGCTTTTGTGTTTCTTTAACTGTGAACACAACAAAACAAATCTTTAAATGCCGTAAATATATACTTACATTATACATAAATCATACTTTTACCCTATTTATTCCCTGTATCTGTAAATAAAATGGCATTCATGAATATTTTGAATAAATAAAAAAATAAAAACGATGGTCAATAACATTTAAAATAACAACATGGTTAATATGCACTCGAAGAATAGGATATTCATTGCAAAGTACATAACAATCATATTAAACTCACTCATGTCTGCCAAAGTCAACTCCACATCAGTATCTGTAGAAACGCTCTGTGTGGACCCAACTCCTGAGTCAGTAGATGTTGTCGGCTTCGTCTTGATAAAAAAAAAATAAGAATTTATGCACAAATAATGTACATTTTCTACCATTCAACCTTTGTGTTATGTACAGATTGTCAAATACATTATTTCATGTTGACGATTTGTCGATGTAAGTATTTAACGTTTTTTTCGCCTGTGTCATAAAACAAGGCAGCTATATACACTTGTCTTAATTTAATACCTAAATATATGTAAGTTACAATAAAAAGTAAATGTTGTAACTTGATCATTGAAGCAATTTGGATATTTGTTAGAATATAAATGGTTACAAATATACAGAACGGTAACAACTGTCACTTAAACTTACAAATTCCTCTTGTGCTGATTGCTCCACGTTGTTTGGACTAACCCCCAAACGCTCACTTAGCATGTCAACTGTAACAAAAAACACCCTAATTAATAAAACGTTCATTAATGTCCAATTATTCTCTAAAATTGAAAAAAACATAGAAAATTATACTTACTTTGAGATTCCAAGTTGCTATTAATTCTCAATAAGGCCTCTATCGGTTGTTCCGATGTTCTTGTGCGGATGTGCGAGATGGCTGCAGCCAGTACATTCACATTAGAGTCCTGTAACAAACACAATTGTTAGTAAGCTTCACATTATATCTTACACTATAATAAGCACTATGCGCATTACGTAGACTTACATTACTATCACAGCCCACGGCAGTGGAAAGTTCAGCCATAGCTTCTGCCGCTTCGTTGCGGCGCTCTCTCTCGTAAAGCGCATTACGCGCTCGTCTTTGCTCCTGTATACAATATATACATGTACATAAGTATCAAACATAGTATGCAAATGTAAGTATTTAGTAAAAGCGAAATGAATAAACACTAACGAGTGAGAGAGGCACACGATTCCTCCCTGCTGGTCGGCCTCGACGTCTGTCTGACTTGTCTGGCACACCGCTTGCCTTCTGTTTCTGAAATAAAAGAAATACCTACTTAACCCCTGGTCTGTGCGCCGCCATTTTGACAATATGGCGGCGCACAGACCGCCTATCGCCGAAAATCGGTTGCAACACAGACAGGGGTTTTTCGGCGGCGCGCGTTTGGTTTTAATTGAATTACTCTGATTCTAATTGATATATGTGTATTTTTTTTTCCTACTTATTGTTAATACAATCAGTTACATATTAATATATTTTTTTTATTTTTTTATTTGTAAAATTGTATTCAAAATACGAGTTTTAATGTGGGGGTACCTAAATTTTACTCTTATTTTTTGAATAGAAATGAAACAAGACAATATTTGCATTATAAGTTTTATTTTATTTACACAAAAATGTATTTACAATAATATACAATAGAAACATTACATACTATAGTACATTTTTTTTACACAATACCTGTTTTTATAAAAACCGCGCCCACATGCGCGCGCCACTTGTGATCAAAAGTGAGCGGCGTTTGTAGTCGATATATAAAATAACTATTATTTTTACAGACAAAGGTTTATTGAATTTAATAATTTTAGCTTATCAGCTACACGTAATAATATCCACACATCTGTAAGTTGAATAGATTTTAAATACGAATGGAACAAGGAAGGTACTAAAATTTAGGTCATAAATCAGTGGGTCGGCTTTTAATTTTTTTCAGGTAGAAATATAGTTCCAGGTATAAAAACAATACAATTTTTAGGTTCTTTACAAAATTAGCTACCTATTACAACACAATAAACATGCATGTTCCTAAGAAATATTTGAAATACATTGCTGATAAAAACAGTGATAAACACCCCATTTTGGTTCCAGAGCTGCTAGAATAGTATGGATATTATGACTTTTAGTGTCTCTGTAATACTTTTACAAAATAATATTTTTCATCGCTTTTATTTCAAACAATGTTATATAAATCCTTATGGAATGCTTTTATTTAATAAAATAATTTAATAGCTTTTTAAAGTGTTTTATTCAAAAATGTAATTTTAGTGAAATATTATTCAGAAGTGTTATTCCGAATTATTCAAAAGTATGAAATGATCATCTTTTAAAACATGTTAAATCGCAAGGATTTCACTTTCAGCGACTAAATAAAAATCATTAAGTTCGTTTCCCCGAATGTCTAATTCCCGGAATGTCTACTTTCAAAATTCTCTATTGTCAAAAAATGTGTACCCTGTAAAAGCCGCGTATCCAATTGGAGACGAAACATTTGTACCCTGTAAAAAGCCGCGTATCCAATTGGAGACGAAACATTTGTACCCTGTAAAAAGCCGCGTATCCAATTGGAGACGAAAAATTTGTACCCTGTAAAAGCCGCGTATCCAATTGGAGACGGTACGACCACAGTTGATTTTATGCTTTAATTCTATGAAATTACAATTTATATTAGCATAAATTGTATATGAATGGATTCGGTACGAAATGAGCTATTGAATGACATGACTACCAATAAAATCGCATAAAAAATAAAGCCGACCACTCTCTGCAACACCAACACGATATGCGTTTCTTGACGTTCAACATCTTCAGAATAATGACGATTGCAAACCCAAACGAATGACATAACCTAGAGTTCCTTGTATAATATGCCCCAAAACTTATACTGACTAATAAAATGATAAACTAAACTTATACAAGGGCCACACCATATGAACAGACAAAAACCATACCGACATTTGCAACCAATTTCGCCAACGGACAAAGGTCTAAAAATACAAAAAAAAACCGACTTCTCTTGAATGTTAGTGTTTTAAATACCCAGTGAATGTAATAGTGTTGCTGTGTAGTATTATTTGTAGTGTAATTGTGTAGTGTTAAGGTGTTGTGTGACTATGTTATGTTACTATGGTGTTGTGTGACTATGTTTGTGGGTAGTGGTGTGGCTCAAAGCAGGTGAAGACGCATAAAGGCACGTCGCATCCCCTGCAATAAGCCGTGGTTCGCTTATTGCATATGATGCAACTACGTCGTAGGCGCTCCCGAGTTTTGCCGGCAGCAAAGTCATACTGTGCCGGCACATGCCTGACTGCCCCTTCAGCCTGCTGAGCCAAACCATAGGTGGGTGTTAATTGTTGTGAGTGCTTCTGTATCATTTCACTCACCAATGTTTTCCTAAAAAAACGGTGAGTGATAGGATTTTGTTCGCGGTGTAATATGTAAGCATTTAAAACACTTACATTCAAGAGCCGTCGGAATAATTTCTTATACCAGACCCTTGTCCGTTTCGGTTCCACGGGGTACAGCGCCAACATCTGGTCCTTTCTGTCGACGCCGCCCATACATACATTGTAGTCTGGGATAATGGACGGCTTTAAGGTGTGGCCACACTTCACAGTGGCGAGACCATGGTATGTCGAGATAAGAGCCACGCGGTTCTTATCTCGCCATACCACTAGGTCAACGTCCCCTGAAGTGCAGCCAATTACCTGTCCCAGACGCATGTTATTTTTTTTTAAATTTGTCAGTTCCGTGGGTACGAATTGTCGGTTGGTACGCAGTGTACCGACGCAGTCGAACCCACGGAATTTAAGTTCGCGGGCTAAGGCCGGCGAATTGTAATAGTTGTCCATCCATAAGGTTGGTAATGTTTTCAAGTCCTTGCACTAATTCTAATACTAACGAAGGTATAACGCCGGATATAGGTCCGTCTCCTTGCGGACCTTTGTTACCGGCGTGAATCACAAAGCGCCACAAATAGCCGCTTTGTGATTCACATACTTCGTATGATTTGATACCTATAGAAGCCGCTTTGTTTTGTATGTACTGGCTTATGTCCAACCACCCCTTCCACATTGTCAGACTTTCGTCTAAAGCTATGTTTTGAGACATATTATATAAGGTTTGGAACTTATTGTTAAGGTGGTCCAAAATGGGCTGCACCTTAAACAATTTAGCCTCAGATCGTGTCATCGATTCAGGATTACAATCGTCATTATTTCGAAAATGTAAACATCTAGACAACAACAAGAAACGGTCGTATCGCATGAAAGCAGTGAACCCCGGCGTGATAAAGACGTCCTTCGCAGACGACCAATACTCTTCCAGGCGAGTTTTAATTACCACCCCCATAGCGATAATCAATCCAAAGAATAATAATAATTCATTACTATTGGTATCGTGCCATCTGCGAATACGACTTCGTTCACGCAGGGTACCTGCTGCTTCCATGGCCGCTACTAGTTGTTGCGCATATCTGTTTGTTTCGGCAGCAATGTGCCCCAAAATTTCGTTATCCCATATAGCTGTAAAGGCTGAATATGGGGTTTCGAAATATTGAGTGGGGCCACAATTAATATCGGAGAATCGTCCCTTCTCAAGTTAGGTGGAACCTGAGATTCCGGGAACGCTCTCCACCTAAAATCGAACCTTGCGTCGACGACTGGTTCGTCCTCCGGCAACACGGGCGAAGGCGTGGGAAGGCGCTGAGCAGGAGGTGGCCACTGTAGAGACAGCTCAGCATCTACTGGTGTGACCTCCTCCTCGTCCTCGCTCTCAGCGTGAAAAACAGACCCTACTCTGGGCATCCTAAACGGAATGTTTAAAAATTCTTCCCCATCATCGTCGGAGTCTTCTTCACTCCCTGTAAATATTAAGTACATAATGTCAGAAAAAAAATAGAAATATATTTATTTTATTTTTTATTTTTTTTATTTTTCTTTAATGGGACATAAAACAGTTATACGTTACAGTACATTTCAGCAATAGGTACAATTTTAGCTTGGCAAACGTATAACCCACACCAATGTCCGCGGATTAATATTTATGGAGTAGGTCAAAAACACATGCGCCGTCCGGGACTCGGTTCACCAAATAGAAAATCAAAGATTAATGAGAACATTTCACCGCATTATTGTGACCTGAGTGCCTCTATTATTATTCTTTTAAAATTGTATTGTGATAATGCAAAGATGTCGAATTCTACAAAATGTGTGTTATACGTTTCTAAGATGCGGCGTAGAGGTGCCCGTGCTCCGGCGTTTGTTCTACACCTCACAGTGTGAAACAGCCGGGGCACGCGCACCTCGCGCCGTAATACAGTTCTAGGTACAACATAACATAATTGATTTGTGACATCTGTGCAATCAAACCTATTATTACATATGCCATGTAGCATCATAACCGACAGTAACTTGCGTCTGGACTCCAGGCTAAGAAGACTGTGCTCTTGTAATAAGTTGTTATATGGTAATTTTGAGCGATAGCATCTGTAGTGCATGGTTCTTAAGTATTTTTTTTGTACCATTTCAAGTCGTACTACATATTTATCATAAAAAGGATTCCAGATTTGGGCTGCGAACTCCAACTGGGAACGAACTAAAGTTTTATACAGACATATGTAGGTAGAAGGGCGCTTGAAATCAATGCAGGATCGCATAACAAAACCATACATAGAGTAAGCTTTGTTGATTATATTGTCTATGTGTTGATCTAGGTGCAGTTTTGAATCTAGTATGACTCCGAGATCGCGAATGCTGTCAACTTTCTTAAGAGATACGTCGTGTAAAGAGTAATTGAAGGTTATCGTGTTTCTATTCTTTGTATAGGATATTATGTTGCATTTTGGTAAACTAAGCTGAAGTTTGTTATTAATACAATAAAGACAAAGTCTGTCGAGATCTTCTTGTAAAAGCAAACAATCATTTGCACTATGGATTGGTTTAAAAATTTTGATGTCGTCGGCGTACATCAAAAAACGGGAGTGGAGGAAACAGTGTTTTATGTCGTTGATGTACAATATGAAGAGAAGCGGACCCAATATGGATCCTTGAGGAATTCCAGAAGTAACCGTGATGGAGTCCGATCTATAGCCGTGCACAACAACCCTCTGAGTTCGGTTGGTAATGTAAGCTGTGAGCCAACGTAGTAAGTTACCACGGATTCCGTTAAAGGCAATTTTGTCTAAGAGTAGTTTGTGATCCACCTTGTCGAAAGCCTTCCGGAAATCCGTGTACACAGCGTCTACTTGAACCTTTTCATCCAAATTCTCAAACAAATAGTTTGTGAATAGCATGAGGTTCGTGTTAGTTGAACGACGTTGTACGAATCCGTGCTGTTCAGGTACTATAAGGTTATGTATGTATGAATATAGTTCACCATGTACAAGGCCCTCAAAAAGCTTCGACAAGGTGGACAGTATTGAAATGGGACGATAATTTTGAATGTTATGTTTGTCACCGTTTTTGTGTATAGGCGTGATGAAAGCCCGCTTCCAGGTTGCAGGAAATATGCCTTCGCGTAGACATTTGTTGAAAATAATGTGGATCGGGATAAGAATATTGTCTGCTATATTTCTTATAAAACTTGGGGGTAATCCATCTGGTCCCGGTCCCTTGTTTACGTCTAGGCTTTTTAAAGCCTTGAGAATCGCCGTGGGAGTAAGATTTATGTCGGTAATACAAGTTGAAAAGTCTGTGTAGGTACTAGGTGGCTGCCAAGTCACGGGGTTTAAGAAAGAAGCTTCGTACACGGAGGCGAAAAAGGCCGAGAACATATTACATATATTGACTGGGTCGTTGGAAATAGAATAGTTGAAATACATGTTTTCTGGTATTTTAGCCTTATTTTTGCGATTAGAAATGTATACCCAGAAATTCTTAATGTGAGATGTAATACTGACCTCAACTGAGTTTACGTATCGTAGAAAACACTTATCAGACTCTGATTTAAATCTTTTACGATTCATAGAAAATATTTCGTAATGTGATGCGTTGCCATACTTTTTCCATTTAAGCCAAGCGTTTTCTTTTTTTTTAAAAAGGCGTATAAGTAAAGGTGAAAACCACAGCGGGAAGCGGGAGTTCCTTGGCTTAGTGAGGGGAACATGCTGTTTAATTAACCCATATAGAACATCGTAGAAAATATCAACGGACTTTTCAGCTGGTAGGTCAGAAAATAACTGATTCCAGTTTAATTGGTTAAGTTCGGTTCCGATCGCATCGTAATCCGCCTTAGAGTAATTGTGCCTGTAAGTTGAGTTATATTTCATAGTTACAAATTGAGCTTCTAAAGTCGTTAATACACAGAAAGGAGGGTGGTACGAATCGGGTGGCAATAAAGGTACGCATGTTTTGGTTTGACAATCTAAGTTTGATATAAACATGTCTAAAATACGGCCTACGTTGTTTCTATGCGTATTGTATTGGTAAGAATTTGTTGTAGAAATAAAGTTGCATAAGTAGGTACTGACTGTATTATAGGGCTGAGGAATAATATAATTACAGTCACGTTTGTCAATCCAGTCTATACCAGGTAGATTATAATCACCGACAATGAAGTAAGATTCGGTAGTAATGTCATTTATAATGTCGCGCAGCATGTCAAAATGTGTAATGTATAAATCGTCTTGTGACCGCGGAGGTATGTAAGCACAGCTAATAACATGCCGCGCGTTTTGACGCGACGCAGAGGCCGGTAGTTGCACCAAAACATGTTCAATGTTATCATGCGCGGGGCGCATCAATATCCTAGTGGGCCGCAATGTCCGTAGAACCGCTATAAGTACCCCACCGCCCTCCTGCTTGCCGGTAGCAATGCGATCGCGATCACATCGAAACACCAAATAACGATCGTCTAAGTATTCGCTATCCGCGATGTTAGGCGTAAGCCAGGTCTCGGTTAGTATAATTACGTCGTAAGAAAAAGACAGAATATTCATGAATAGTGTGTGTAATTTGGTTCGCAGCCCTCGGCAGTTTTGATAATATAAACTTAAGGTATGTTTATCCATTGCTCATATCGATGTAAACCACAGTGCCTGGAGTTTGCTGAATTCGAAAAAAACAAAATTAAAGTAATAATAAGTTTGAGCACGTATGTTGAAATATAGGCAAATTGTAATATTATATTATTTTGTTCGAAGGTACTTGTAAAACTTTTAGAATGACATGGGTGCATTGGAATATAAAAAGTTGTGAACACACAGAGTAATGTAATCATAAGAGAATTCAAGTTATTCAGAAACATATTATGGCCTATGCAATTATTTAAAAAAGTTCTTATATAGTATATTGTTAGCATGTTATAGGCAAGACTTAAAATCATGAAGTAGTTAGTGTCCAGGAGTAGCGTACGGTTTGATTTTCGATAGGTCGTCTTCGGAACGTATGGCGAAGGCCGGCTCAGGAACATCCGCTCGCACAAGTATTGTGCCGTGTTTGATCCATACGAATCGGTGGCCATTTTCTTTGGCAATTTCCCTAGTTTTGTGAAATAACTTCTTGTTCAGTAAGGTGAGATGCTCGTTTATATATACATTATGTATAGTGCCATTTATGTCCAGATCATCTGAAGTTAAACCTTTCTTGAGGCGAGCAGCTGCTACGAAATTATCACGCATTATTTGACTGTGGAACTTAACAATGACATTTTTGGGCCGAGCCGTTTTCGGGTTCATATGAGGAACCCGGTGGACTGCGATGATGTCATGAGACGAAATAGGCTGCTTTATGACGTTTGAAATGTTGACAACCAATGTGACTAGATTTTCTCCTCGTTTCTCAGGTAAGTTGCTGATCTCTATGTTACAGTTGCGAGATTTTTGTTCCATAGCCTCTAATTTCGCTTCCAATAAAGTGACGCGCTGGTCACTTGCTTGTGGAGAACTGACTTGGTGTTCGAGTTTCGAGATACGAGAAACGGCGGCTTGTGTTTTCTTTTCAAGATCATCATATTTTTCGCTCATAAATTGGATCGAAGTTCTAATACTTTCAAACTCACTGAGAAGCGTCACGAATTTTTCATTCTGATTGGAAAATCCGTGGTGGAGAGTAGACAGAATTTTGGCTTCGAAATCTTTGAATTCATCACGAAAGTTGTCCCGCTGGTCTGTATTGTTGACGCACGACATTCCTTTCCGAAATGTGATGTAGGGAGGTGGTGATTCTTTCTCTATTAAGGAACCCTCGGCACTCGTTTCACTCATCCTGTGTTCGGTGTCAGCGTCGCCAATATGATCAAAGGTACTATTAATAGTTGCCATGGTTTAGGTAAGTATTGAAAGTCTCTGAGGTCAACACTACTCTGTGTCCAGTACAAATATCGCACTCGGTGCCGTGTGGCTACAGATAACACCGACGTAGACTTACGCACACTCGCACAATTAGGAATGCACACAGATAATATTTCGCACGTAAACTCACGAACAACTGTCGAAGCAACCGGTCTGCTCGGAAGCGCACGGCGTAGTGATATAAAGAGAAAGTAAAAGTACCTTGGAGTTCACCATTTTATATACATATATATTATAACTCGAGTTCCGCGGACAGCGATTCTGTAACTAGGAGCTCAGAAGTAATAATGATGAAAGTTTACCCTTATTTCGAGTTTATATTCTCTGCTTACCTGCGCATGGGCACGGGCAGGGATACTCTAAATGGGGCGGAGCTTATCTTACATAATGGTACTCTATTGGTCTCTGGTACACATTAATATGCTGGTAGCAAGTCTTCATTAGAGTAATTTTGCGTATTACTTTATTTAAATGTAATTATTTAACATCTACTTAAATGTATCAAAACATTTTTGATTGATTTTATTTAATATATATTATGCCATGCATAGAGTATGTAGCGAGACTGCTCAATGATGCTACGCCGTAATACGCGCTACGGCTTCCGTCCGTATCATGCAATTTATTGGACCTAGTTGTAAGCTTAATGCTTTAGAAAGAAATGAGTCTCTAAGAAAGAAAGGAAAAACAATGTTAAAATAAAAAAAATGCTTACCAATTCAAGCAAAATACATTTTCAGTTGAAATATGTATATAGGTATGTAATACGTAGGTTTATAAATAAATATAATAAGCAAAGTAATATTACCGTGTCATATAAAAAATAAACAAATATTACCTTCTAGATATCGCCTGCGTCGCTTTTTTCCCGGGACAAACATGAGGAGATCATATCAAATTGCACATAAATCACTTTAGCAGTTTAAGCGTAAAGATATCACAGAAAGACATTTAAAATATAAGTTTGGATATTCTTGACTACAGCATTACAGGGGAACGAGAGAAACGACTACAGGGGATGTGAGTTGTGCGGGTGAATTTGATTAATCAGTCATCAATCAATCAATAATAAATTTGACAAAATGAAGACATAATTCTCTCCTTATTGACGTCACGACACCCGGTCTCAGCAACAATTTTTCGGTCATCGGCACTAGGACTCTTTTTCCATTTCAGCGTGGTTAACCAACAAGCTATGTCGGTAACTTTGATTCTTTGTTGGATGGTAGGAGGACATGACACCTAGTTATAGTTATTTTGTTTAGATGTGAAACAAAATAACTACAACGCGATTGTTCCTACTTAGGAACAATCGCGATTAGTTACCTGCGCAGTTTAGTGTAATCCTTTTAAGTTTTTACAATATGAATGCTATGTGAATCCTTTATGAACAGTTTTGGGGTAATCTTTTAGCTCATATTTTTTGTATTATTATTTTGCTGAAATACTCGATAATTAATTATTATTGAAGCAGCGATAGCCGAATGGCTAAGGTCTCGCAATTATACTACCGACATGAACCCACTCCTAACATCTTGACACACCTTTGAGTTTAGCTGGAGGGGTTAACAAGATTGCTAGTAAAGTGGGACTCAATCCCACATTGCAAGTTATCTTTTAAAAAAAAATAAGACTTTTTGTACAAATAATGTACAGAGGCAGACTTAACTCTACCATTCAACCTTTGGGTTATGTACAGATTGTCAAATACATAATTTTCCTTAGGCATATTTATTTAAGAAAATGTAGTTTGAGGTAATCCTCATAATACATAGCAAGGCAAGCCATTTTTAACCCTTGACACAAAAGAGGAGTGTATTTCTCTGACTCTCCCTGTGTGTGTTTCTGTATGTCTGTCTATTGCATGGCAGCTCCTAACATTGGTAAACATTGTTTTTTTTTAATTAGGTATAAGTCAATTTCCTTGCGGTGGTACTTGAATAATTTTCTTATAATACGTTTCAATTATTTTAAAGATAATCAACGCGTGTATTTTAAAAGAGGTTAAAGCATCGTGAGGTTCAAATCCTACCCATTATACTACTGACGTGAACTCACTCCTAATACAAGTCCTGTTCACTGTTATTGTGATATTTTCCCAGTTTTACATTCGACAGTTCGTTGATTAACTGACCTAATTATTTGTGAAATATTTTGGTTGTTTGGCTACGCAGAAGATTGGAATGGCGGGAGTGGTTGTGTAGTTTTAGTAGTTTGAGGATTTATTTTCGCAATTCTTTTCTTAACAGTAGGAAATGAGGCGCAGTATAGTCAGTCAGTGAGTCAGTAATAATATATACGTAATATTGTTTTTTAAAAGGTGACGGCAATTCAGTCCTTGGCGTTACCTACTCGTGCAATTTATTGAGTTGTGAGTGATAATTTTGTATATAATCTCTAGGTACTTATATCGGTAGGTGTGGCTCGGTTGATGCGACAATAGTCAGAGTATGAGAATGTAAGGCGCTGTTTCTTAGGTCTGCGACAGACGCGCGGTCGACTTCTGAAGCCACACTCCAGATGCGATACACGAAATTGTAATTTTCCGCGGGCGGCACCGAGCTCATACAATGGTAAAAGATTACTATAACTATATACTATGTAGCAAGCTAATAATGGTGGTGCTACGTTATTACAGAGTAACTTTTTAAATAAATTGTTAAAGCAAAAACAGCCAGTTATAAAAACTAACAAATATAAAAACTAATCAGGATCCGGGTGTTAGTCGGCTAATACAAAATTTAACTGAGAATAATAGAAGTATTATGTTTATGAGCCTCATAAAACAAATTCGCATTTTTTTTGAGTTGGTACATCTGTGTAATTAGAACAATATAGCTAATCCTAACTTTGTTACCTGCTGTGAAATTTGCCTGATAACTCGAAGCCTATTCGTGGAACGTTGCGCTTTATTGTTTTGATTGTTTTCTAATCCGTTATAGTTGTAGTAAATCGTTTGTTTCATATTTTAGTTGAAATTGTCCACATTTCATAGAAGCGTTCTTTCTAATGCTTACGTTGTAAGTAATAATAAAATTGAATTTACGAATACGTGATGTGTCGCTAGAATTGTTATATGAAACCTTATTTATGTATCTAGCCTATGTTATTGGCATATAGATTTAGTCAATAGGGACAGCTAGTCTAATATGAAACTGTTGACTTATTTACAGGTAGAACAGATCCCGGACTTTTGGATTTTAGCGCCTCCATTTGTGTGTCTCAAAGACAAAGATTCTGTCATGTTAAGAAAAACCATAGGTATACCTACGAGTATTGGATTATTTTCATCAATACAATGTAATGTAGAAAGCTAAACTAGATTAAAATCTGCGATCCTAAATCACGATACAGATTGTTAGTCTTATGACCATTGTCACGATTTTTTTGGAAATAATGATAGGTAGTGAAAAAATCGTGAATGGAGATCCCATTCAAAATCGGATACTATTTCTTAATATAAAAAGCCCTGATTCATTAAATGTCTAATGCCCATTAGAAATTATTGCTTAAAATAAAAAGCTCTGATTCATTGAATTTCTAATGCCCATTATAAATGTATTAGAGAAGTAAACATTTCGTACAAATTCCTTTGAGAATTATTATTAACATAATATTATACACAATTATAATCTCTACATCACCCAAAGGTTGACTGGTAGAAAATGTTTTTAGCATTAAGCCCCTCTCTGTAGGTACATTATTTGTGCATGAAGTCTCTAAATAAATAATAAAATAAAAAAATATGAGCTAAAAGATTAGCCCAAAATTGTTCATAAAGGATTCACGTAGCATTCATATTGTAACAAAAGACAAAGGGCATTTGTCAAACTGCGCAGGTAACTAATCGCGATTATTTCTAAGTAGAAACAATCGCTAACAATGTAGGTATTTTGTTTCACATCTACTTAGATGTGAAACAAAATACCTACAATTAGGTTCGTTCTTACAAGGTTAACAAAACTTTTTATGTCCTCCGACCATCCAACTAAAAATCAAAGTTACCGACATAGCTTGTTGGTTAACCACGCTGAAATGGAAAAAGACTGGGCATATCGCCGAAGGATTCATGATTCTGGACCCAACGAACCCTAGTGCCGATAGGCCTACTCTCTTTCTCTGAAACGAAATTCATCAGTTTTCAATTTTATAATATATTATATTTACGGGAACTATAGGACTATTTTAAGTAATTTTTGGATAAGCACAAGAAGTTCGAACCCATAGACGATTTTCGGGAACGAGTAGATTGAATTGATGTTGCTGACTCTGTATATCACCAACTTAGTTTTGATCAAAACTTCGTTTTCATGGTATTAGAGTAGGCCTCCGGCTATGCTATTCCCAAAAAACAAAATTTCTAGGCTGTACGCCACGTCGAGTCGTCGTCGACACAGCTTTGGTAACGACGTTTCTCCCAGCGCTGTCAAAAATCGAATTCCCAAGTAGCCATGTGCTCGACAACGATCGCCCTTCCGTCGCTGTTTCGCAGACGAGTTAGGGATTGACACATTTTTTTTCACAACATAATCTATTAATCTCGATTATGAATTTTAAAGGTTTTAAAAATATATTTAAAGTCTACAATAACTTATTTCTAAATACCTATAAAGTAAAATTGTAAACTTATTATCAATAAAGTTATTAAAAAAAAACATTTAATTTTTTATTTTCAAAGGCTAATTCTTCTTTACTCGTATTAACTAGTGAAAAGAAAAAACTGAATGTCACTATTTGACAATAAAATTAAATAATGTTATAGATAACACTGGAGGGCGAGTATTGTAATAAGATTTATCTTATTTGTTTCATTCCTTGCGTTTGTTTCAATAACAAATATTGTATGTATCACGATCGTCAAGAAGTTCTCTTCAGAAAGGTTCTGTCTAATCTGCACTACAAATCACAGAAGCCAATTTTATAGGGATGAGCTCAAATACCTATTGCAAGCTGTTGAGAACAGGAACTGCTTATCACAACAAACAAGTGTAATAGTGACTGTGTTAAGCGAAAGACTGCTGAATATAGGATCGCCACAACGACCGGACAAGAAAAAACAACTTAATTAAATATGAATTATAATTAATATTTTAAATGCAATTGTGTTTATATTTCCATGACATAGACATATGTATGTATAAATGAAAATCTTTATTTGAACTGTGAATTCAGGGTTTGAATATTTGATTTTTTAGGGTACCTACAACGTAGTAGCAATGTGTTGTGAAAATTGCGGCAAACTGACATATCGTTATTTTCACAGCTCCGCATTTAGGTAAAGTGTAATATATATTTATGGATTAAGTGATAGCTGTAGGTACAGAATGTGCGAGCCATTACCAATTTAAACGATCGGAGGAAAGAAAAAATAACAGTAGCAATATTCATATACAACAAGTAGGTTACATAAAAGCAAAACATTAAATCAACTAATTATGTGTGTTTACATATACCTAGTCACCTTGTTCCTAATCATTACATCACTATCACTATCACTTCACTATCACTACATAGTATAAATCAAAATCGCTTCTCGCTGTCTGTCCCTATGTATGCTTATATCTTTGAAACTAAGGAACGGATTTTGATGCAATGTCTTTTAATAGATAGAGGAAAAGAGGAAGATTTATATGTATAAAACATGCATAATATAGTAAAGAAACATTGATAATTTTAGAGGTTTCTAAACATACACATAAAATATATAAACATAAACACTTTTCGGGTTTACATTTATTTATTTATTTATTTATTTTTAACAACATTTACAATACCATTACAGGATTCCCAATGCGGTATCATAAGCTACATAGATTAAGTAGGTACATAATAATTATATCTAATTAAATATGTATATTTATATTTGACTCAATACACATTCGAGCAATTTCTGTGAATTTCAACAGGTTACAGTGATAAATAACTACGTGGTTAGCAATTAAATTAATTAGTCGTATGGCTCGCGACAATGGGGCATATTGCAGCAAATTAGTTCTCGTGCAACTGTCTAATTTTTTCGTCGTCGGCGCGCATCTACATAATTATCTGGGGCGCACAGGGCAGCTTCAGTTCCGCGAGCACGGCCGGGTGATGCCGCTGTCCGATAAGCACCCGCCATACGTAGCTCGCTAGCGATACGTCGCGCCGTAGACTCAACCGCGTGTATCTTACCATACCGAGGACAAACAATCTTGGGTACATCAGTGGGTACATAGGGTATACTCCGTATTGTTTCAAATATAAGAATCTAGTCAATTTCTTCTGATTTTTTTCTACCATGAAGCTATATTTAGCCTCATGAGGATTCCAAATAATAGCTGACGACTCGAGATGACTTCGAACTAGTGCATTATATAACATTTTAATTACTAATATGTTACTAAAATCCTTACAATTTCTTAAAATAAAACCTAAATTTCGAAAAGATTTGCCGCATATGTCAATAATATGTTTACGAAATGTAAGTTCCGGTACCATTTTCACGCCTAAGTCCCGAGTATTATTAAAACGAGGAACCAAAGCAGCTTCTATTTTATAAGGATAATGCAGTGGAGCTCTAACCCTACTATAACTCAATACTCCACACTTCGTAACGTTAAAATGTAGTTTATTAGTGTTGCTCCACTGCACCACCCGGTCAATGTCATCCTGCAACCGTGTCGTATCTGACGCTTCCTTTATTGAGATATATAACTTAAGGTCATCTGCAAAGAGTAGACACTCGGCATGTTTGACGACGGCTGGCAGGTCATTAATCATGAGATTAAATTCTAGGGGGCCCAAATTTGACCCCTGACTAATGCCTGAAAAAGTAAAATATGGTCGCGATTGGTAACCCGCATAACCCTGGATAAACCCTACAAGATAGATCAAAATAATAAACTATAGAACACCTTAAAAAGCTCTCCAAAAAAGTCCGCGATGGTATATGTCTATTTCATAAGGATAACCCACAATAACATTTTTTTACTTTTTTTTTTACGAGAAGTAGGTAATGACTTTAGACAATACAGCATTAATCCTTATCCATTTGAGTACCTTACATACATTGTGAATTTAATATAGATCAATATGGCTCTTTACAGGTAATTTAAATATTTTCGAAGATATTACAGATTTAAGATGCAGGGACATAGCGGTTGCGGCGGCACCGACCAGGGGGCCGGAGGCGCGTGCCTATAGCGCATAAAGCACTTTATAATTAGCAGCGATCGCACGCGTTTATTGTAGGAAAATAACAATCTATACTAATATTATAAAGAGGAAAGATTATTTTGTATATAATGAAAAAACTCAAAAACTAATGGACCGATTTCAAAAATTCTTTCACAAAGCTGCATTATCGCGAAGTAACATAGACTATTTTTTATCCTTATGAAAACTGCGTTTATGTGGATAATGTTTAGTGGAGAAAAGTCCGTGGCGAAGCCGGAGCGGGCCGCTAATCTATCTATATAATTAAAAATCATGCAAGAGCATGTCGGACCGGGCTAAGTGTAGGGTTCCACAGCCTTGCACAATTGCATCAGCAGAAGAGTGTATGTTCATGGCAGTTACACCCTTTTGTTGAGAAACGGCAGTTTTTTGTCAATAACTCAATGACGGTATATCCGATGTTATGCCAAATAATTTTAGTTTAAAGTATTTATTAAAGTAGCGCTATCTTTGTAATTTATTTCATATTTTTTGGTTATACGGTGACATTATTTTATAGTATATAAACAAAGAAACATTGTAAAACATTGGCAATTTATTTCTAGTATTTGCGTGGAAGAAGATCCACGGCGGAACTAGTGGGATTTTAACCAATAGTTCCATTAACTGAACTTATGGGAAATCTGAATCCCATTAGTTCCGTTAATAAACTACTAACTAAATTTTCCCTGTTTGTGCAACCTTTTTCATTGCTGCTCCACAGCAGCACGTAGTCGTAGCGTGATGTTATATAGCCTATAGCCCTTCTCGATATATCAAACGATAAAATATTTTTTCAATTCGAATCCATAGTTCCTGAGATACGATAATCTCAAGAACTACTGGTACGATGTGAAAAATTCAAACGAACAAATAAACAAACAAACTCTTTAGTTTTATAATATTAGAATAGATGTCTAAAACCTTTCCAAAATTTTCATCGGACTGACCCACTATGCGGCGTTGCCACGATGACAAAAAACAATTACGAGTATGTGTTCCGCTGTCAAACTAGCGCTCAAGGAGGCTCAAGGCTGGACGGGAGGACGCAGAACTACTCAACGTCGAGCTTGTTGTCATTTTTTACAGGTTTGTGTATTCTGAAAAAAATACAGCCGTCGAGCTAGCTTACAGCCTAGCCTACAGCCTCGATTTTGACTGTCAAAATCAAAAGCTATATATTTAGCGCGGACCCGCTGTCAGTATAAGGAAATTACAATTAGGTACTGAAGATATTGTGCCTAAATTATAAGTACATAATGGCAATAGCGAAGCCGAAAAACTAATGAAATGTATTTGTTATTCATCATTATAAATTTGGAATAATATATTTTTTTATTTTTTTTATTAATAAGACGACTACGAGCAGTAGACAAGCCCTGTGTCGCGGGGGACTTTACAAACATACAAGTCACGGACATAAAGTACACCCAGACTCGGAAAGGGTCAAGAGGTCGTGGGAATCGAACCCACGACCTCTTGCAGTTGGACTCACTGCCACCGCGCCACAGAGGCAGTATCAATCCTGTACCTAACTAGCAAAATAATTATTTGTTTTGCGTATCAATCACTACTGGTTATAAAAGTAACATAATGGTATACTAAAAGATTTAGGTTGTGGTGATCAATCTCAGCATACAACTAGCCAACTACGCAAAAAACACAAAAGTGTCTGTACAAGCTGTATCTGCACATCTGGGTCTTGCACTCTCTATGCCTTCAATCTCTTTGTTTGATGAAGTGGAAATCCGACACGTCTGAAGTGAGATAAATATGACCCGTTTACTTTTGAATCATGTGACCAAAAAATATAAAAAAAATCACAAAAGTAGCGCTTAACAAATACTTTAAACTTATTTCGGACATGATCGGATATACCGTCATTGAGTTATAGCCGAAAAACTGCTTTTCTTCTCTTTTTTGATGCAATTGATATAATATAATACCTACTTTAATATAAACAGCATACTTTTACCTTTATTCGTACCTTTTTTATTACATAAACGGCGAAAAAATAGTACTAGGCAAAGTGTTGCCTAGTACTATTTTTTCGCCGTTTATGTATATTAATAATAATAATTTATAATAATAATAACAATTTATTCATGAAAGTAAAAGGTACAATAAACTTAAATAAAGGTATAATAACAAATAGCACAGTTAAGTATTTGCCTGAACTAGGTTGAAACCTGTGTTTCAGGCTAGAAAGTAAAAAGTATTTTAATAAATACTTTCCGAAACTAAAACTATACTTAATAACTAAAAACAAGAACTGTTAAACTAGAAAACATAGACTAATAAATTAACATTTACAAAAAATAGGTAATTATAAGAGATGTTACAACAATTGGTCTTATTTATTTTAGTACAAGTAATAAGTCCTCCGTCTGTTCGTATGACATATCTTGTAATTGGGAACTTACAGCTTTTTTACAATTAAAATAATTTAGGTGGTATATATTTACAATTCGATTTAATCTATTATACAAAAAAGGGCCTATGAAATTAAAAAATCGGTTTGAGAACATATATCTTGAGGTGGAATCAGATGTGCAGACTATATCTTTTCGTCTCTTATTAGTTAAGTCAGTATTAAAAGTAAGTAGCTCGTGTTGTTTTAAAATTATATTTACTATAAAAAGCTGACGGACAGTCAATACCTTACAGCATTTATACAGGAGGAAGGTGGGAAAAAGGAAATGTCGAAAAGTAGCTACTTTTAGAACGGCTCTCTGTGCTCTTTCAAGTGGCAACATAACAGTTTTTAGTGCTCCTCCCCATGAAGTGATGCAATACTGAATGATGGACTGACACAGGGCCTTATATATTTGTATAATTAATTTCGAATCGGCAATAGAACGCAGTTTTTTAAAGACATATATTAGTTTTCGCACTCTAGTCACTAAAATTTCTATGTGTTTCTTGAATGACAGTGTGTTATCTATATTAATGCCGAGATATTTTATGTTGCTAGTGCTAAGTATAATAGGACAGTTACACGTATTTTCTAATGTGTTATTACAATAGTGTGCAAATAAATGTGGGTCATCGTCGCTGTGGTATGACTGTCGCATAGAAAAGCGGATATATTTTGTCTTATCAGCGTTTAATGTTAGCAAATTATGACTAAGCCAATTATTTATGAAATTAAAACCTTGCTGAGCGTTTTCAAATAGGTCGTTCTTGGTTTTGGCCGTAAATATAATAGCTGTGTCATCAGCATAGGATATTATCTTACCATGATCGATATTCATATTGCAAAGGTCATTTATGTAAATAAGGAATAAAGTAGGGCCTAAAATACTGCCCTGAGGAATACCAAAACCGGAACATTTTTGATCTTCACTAGTAATGTTATCTATTTTGATACATTGGTATCTTTCATTTAAATAGTCTGCCAAAAGGTTTAGTGGTTTCCTCCTATGCCCAGAGACTCCAACTTGTTTAGCAGAATGGGAACAGAAATTGTGTCAAAAGCTTTAGCAAGGTCCAGGAAGATGCCCAGGACTTGGTTCCCTTTGCTGAGCTCTTGTGAAATATAATCAGTCAAAGTGTGAGTCGCGTCGGCTGTAGACAATTTAGCTCTAAAACCATATTGTGTAGGGAATAGAAACTGGTTGTTTTCTAGGTAATTAATTAATCTAATATTTATAATTTTTTCGAGTATTTTCGATATTGAGGGAAGTAAGGAGATCGGTCGGTAATTGGATACAAGTTCTTTATTTCCGGATTTATAGATAGGAATAACCACTGCCTTTTTTAGGCATTGAGGAAAAATCCCTCCAGAAAGGCAAAGTCGAAAAATATATGTTAGAGGAGGTACTAAAATATGTTTAAAAAGTTTAAGGATTTTATTGCTAATATTGTCCGAGCCAGTGGCGCAGCTATCCTTCAGGTCAGAAATAATTCGAGCTACCTCGTGTTCGTCAGTGTCTAGCATAACGAAAGATTTGAGACTCAAGTTGCGGACAAATTGGGGGGGTTGCGTACATCCAAGGCTATTATTTTGATTTTGAATACGCTCGGCAAGATTTTTGCCCACATTTATAAAATAGTTATTTACATGGTTAGCTGAATTTAGTGGTGATGAGTTAATATGCAGTAAACTCGAATTTGATTGATGATTTTTCGAGGAGTAAGTTATGCTTTTAACATGTCGCCAAATTTGCTTACTATTATTACCTGCCCTTTGTAAAACATCTCTGTCATAATTATTTTTTAACTTTTTGAGTAGGTTGTTACAGAAATTTTTGTATCTTTTATACGTAGTTAAAAGTATTAGGTTGTCAGGGTACCGTCTTGTTCGCTGATGGAGTCGATCTCTGTGTCTTATACAACGTATAAGACCAGGAGTAATCCAGGGCTTGATATTGTAAAATTTCTTATTTATTGTCGTTACTTTCGTGTTGCATAATAATGCTTGTTGGACATTTTTAATTAAATACGACAGAGACATATTAGGGTCGGCATTATTGTAAACTGGACAAAAATCGATATTGCATAAATCATGTTCGAGTTTGTGTATGTTTAATTTAGACCTTGTCTGTGGACGACTCTGCTTAGGTGGCGTTAAATTTACGGTTAGTAGGACAGCGTGGTGGTCAGTTACAGTAGAGTTAGTAACAAGAGTGATGTATGTCAAGCTGGTTTTAATCATTACATGATCGAGACAGGAACCGCTATGATGAGTAGATAATGTGTGAGCGGGCTGAAGACCATAGTATGAACATAAATTAAGGTAGTTATGGGTTCCTGAATCGCAAGATCCTGAGCTAATGTTTAAATTCAAGTCACCTGTTAATATTATGTTTTTACATGAGGATAGTGATTTCAATGTTTCACCTAGAGATTTTTGAAAGAGGTCAGAGTTTCTGAAGGAAGGAGATCTATATATAGCAATAATCGCTGTATCTGAACCAATGTTAAGGATCAAACCATTGCAGTCTTGAAGAGTTGGCTCCTCGACTGTGACCTTTAATGTTTTTTTAGCATATACCACGACACCATCATTTTGATTGTGATTTGTAGCGGTATAGTATACATTGTACCCCGGTATTATTGGGAGGCGATCGTGCCAGTTTATTAACCAACACTCGGTTAGAATGATTATATCACAGTGAACATTAAGCCTATGTAGAAAAACATGTAAACTATCTATATTTTTATGAATACTGCGAATATTCTGTGTAAGTGTGGTTAGTGATTTTTGGTATCCGATAAGATATTGTCTGCAATCTTCAACCTCACAAAATCTTGATTCCGATAGGAAACTATTATCTAATTGCGTAATTAAATTTAAATCCATTTATGTAACTTAAATCTACCCTTAGTTCTAAAATACACGCGAGTATGTGGCGCTCTTAGGCGCCTTCATAATCAATTATTGAGTTAATGTACCTGAGTTCAGCTGCTTTTTTGCAGGGCAGTCATTGTCACCCGTCTTGTGATTGTTCGGCTTTTTGAAACGCAAGCATGTTGCACATTTAGGCGCCTCTGATTTTGATTTGCACTCTTGAATAGAATGACCATCTTGACCGCAATGTCCACATGTAGAGTTAGGTGTTTTGCAAGTTTTGGCTGCATGTCCGTACTGCTGGCATTTGTAGCATCTAGTCACTAGTGTAAAATCTCGCACAGGACAGGACGTCCAATTGATAAAAACTCTTTCTTGAATTAGCAGGGCTTTACGTATGACTGCTGATACTTCCAGTATATAATTGCAGGTCACTACGTCTTTCTTCCCAGATTTGTGGCTGAGTCTAATTGAGGTCAAAAATGAATCTTTAGTTAAAGAGGGCATTTTTTCTACCAGGTTTTGTTCGTATACACATTTAAAAACCTCATTATCGCTCATTTGTGTCGGGACTCCTACGATAGTAATGCGGGGTTTGCGTTTTTGTGTTTCGTCGACGGTAAGACCTGACTTGGCAAGTTGTACAGATTGTTTGAGTTTTTCTAGGTCATTTTTAGACTCTGTGCTGATAATGACGCCTCCGTTTTTCGTGTTTCTGACTCAACGGACTTTGAGTTTCATATCTTCAGGGCAGACGATTTTCTGGACCAAGGTTTTGGTTTCGTCGCTGGTTTTTGACCTGTCACTAGGGTAAATGGTCACGGAACTCAGGGGCGGAACCTTGGCTAAGGGCTTGCTCTTGCCCCGTTTTTTTTATTAAATTGTCTATCCTTTAGTAAGTAGGAAATCAAGGAAAATGGTACTTTACGAGGAAATGCATTTTATCAATAATTATTTCTCATTTCTGTGGTTTTGTTGTGAGGAGATTAAATAAACGTTATGCTCTTTAAAAAAGAAAAAAGTTATGTAGAAATTTAATGTATTAACTTATAGAAATTTATTAGTTGATATTTTCCCTTCGGACCCACGATACCCCTGGCGATACCCCTGGTGGTATCGTGGGTCTTTTAAAATCAAACGATACCCCCAACTAATAGTGTTGTGTGACATTAATTAATAATACTCGTAGCTTTGTCATCTAGTAAATTTTATATTTACAAAATACAAAAAGAATTATCAAATTGTAGTTTTAGTATTCTTCCAGTTAAATTTCCTTTATACAATATTTAAAGTACTGTCCTTTAAACAATATATAAAGTATGTACGCCGTACCAATTGAAATTTCTTTATTTACAAGTTCTAATTGCATTTTTAAAATAATTTTTAATTCATATTTCATTAAGTTGTTTTTCCAACTTGTTCGGTCGTTGTGACAATCCTTGGGGGAGGCCTTTATTCAGCAGTGGACGTCTTTCAGCTAAAACGAATGAACTAAAGTTATTTTTGTGTCGCTTAACACAGCCACTATTACACATGTTTGTTGTGATAAGTAGGGTGACTACCCTATACGTCTTCGTAGAAGTATTTCGTATACACTATGCTATCTATACCTATCACGATTTATTTTAAAACCTATAAAAAATGAGCTTTGTTGCGTTTTAAAATATAGGTAACTACTCTGAAAGTTGTGATCGTTTTTTCGTTGACGGTTAAAATTAGTCACATCCATACGAGCCACGACCATAGAATTTGTGTTGCCATTATCCATGGTAATAATATATCAATTCAGTTATAGTTCTTACATAATATCAGTCACTAAACGTCCACTACTGGATACTGGTTAAGTAAGTTGACCTTATAAACGTACATTAATATTATATATATTATTGCAATATTCACAACTGTGGAAAGCACTATTAAAAAACATCCTATTTAAGCTTGACGAAGCTGTTAAATAATATGAATGAAACGGAAGTCGTAATTACATTTTAATTAATTATTATTTTCAGCTTAATGGTATAATAAAAGTTAAAATAAAATAAAAAATATTATATATATAAAATTATTTTATTATAAATATATATTTTAAAGACATCTCAAGATATAACAATTACAGATAGTATAAAATATAATTTATTATCTAATATTTATTACACAATAGATACTTGATTTTTTTTATAAATGTATCTTGATGAAATAATTACATTAACAATAAACAATTCACAACTTTACTGTGGAAAGCACTATTAAAAAACATCCTATTTAAGCTTGACGAAGCTGTTAAATAATATGAATGAAACGGAAGTCGTAATTACATTTTAATTAATTATTATTTTCAGCTTAATGGTATAATAAAAGTTAAAATAAAATAAAAAATATTATATATATAAAATGATTTTATTATAAATATATATTTTAAAGACATCTCAAGATATAACAATTACAGATAGTATAAAATATAATTTATTATCTAATATTTATTACACAATAGATACTTGATTTTTTTTATAAATGTATCTTGATGAAATAATTACATTAACAATAAACTAAAAAAATTAATAAATTCCATGTGAACACGATGTTCCATTTAGCTTGATTATGAAGGTGCCTGTAAATAAAAAACAGGAAAATCAGTTAATAGTTTTCGTAAAGTATTCAATATTAAAAACTAAGATAGCAAAAAAATGCAATAAATATTAAATGAAAACCGACGATAAAGTAAATGTAACTTGATCATTGAAGCAATTTGGATGTTCGTTAGAATTGAAATGGTTACAAATATACAAAACGGTAACAACTATCACTTATAATTACAAATTCCTCTTGATCTTGTTGCTCCACGTTGTCTGGACTAACCCCCAAACGTTCACTTAGCATGTCAACTGTAACAAAAAACACCGTAATTAATAAAACGTTCAATAACGTCCAAGTATTCTCTAAAATTGAAAAAAACATAGAAAATTATACTTACTTTGAGATTCCAAGTTGCTATTAATTCTCAATAAGGCCTCTATCGGTTGTTCCGATGTTCTTGTGCGGATGTGCGAGATGGCTGCAGCCAGTACATTCACATTAGAGTCCTGTAACAAACACAATTGTTAGTAAGCTTCACATTATATCTTACACTATAATAAGCACTATGCGCATTACGTAGACTTACATTACTATCACAGCCCACGGCAGTGGAAAGTTCAGCCATAGCTTCTGCCGCTTCGTTGCGGCGCTCTCTCTCGTAAAGCGCATTACGCGCTCGTCTTTCCTCCTGTATACAATATATACATGTACATAAGTATCAAACATAGTATACAAATGTAAGTATTTAGTAAAAGCGAAATGAATAAACACTAACGAGTGAGAGAGGCACACGATTCCTCCCTGCTGGTCGGCCTCGACGTCTGTCTGGCACATCGCTTGCCTTCTGTTTCTGAAATAAAAGAAATACCTACTTAAGTACATAATGTCAGAAAAAAAATAAAAATATAAAGAGAAAGTAAAAGTACCTTGGAGTTCACCATTTTATATATATATATATTATAACTCGAGTTCCGCGGACAGCGATTCTGTAACTAGGAGCTCAGAAGTAATAATGATGAAAGTTTACCCTTATTTCGAGTTTATATACTCTGCTTACCTGCGCATGGGCACGGGCAGGGATACTCTAAATGGGGCGGAGCTTATCTTACATAATGGTACTCTATTGGTCTCTGGTACACATTAATATGCTGGTAGCAAGTCTTCACTTCAGTAATTTTGCGTATTACTTTATTTAAATGTAATTATTTAACATCTACTTAAATGGATCAAAACATTTTTGATTGATTTTATTTAATATATATTATGCCATGCATAGAGTATGTAGCGAGACTGCTCAATGATGCTACGCCGTAATACGTGCTACGGCTTCCGTCCGTATAATGCAATTTATTGGACCTAGTTGTAAGCTTAATGCTTTAGAAAGAAATGAGTCTCTAAGAAAGAAAGGAAAAATAATGTTAAAATAAAAAAAATGCTTACCAATTCATGCAAAATACATTTTCAGTTGAAATATGTATATAGGTATGTAATACGTAGGTTTATAAATAAATATACCTAATAAGCAAAGTAATATTACCGTGTCATATAAAAAATAAACAAATATTACCTTCTAGATATCGCCTGCGTCGCTTTTTTCCCGGGATAAACATGAGGAGATCCTATCAAATTGCACATAAATCACTTTAGCAGTTTAAGAGTAAAAATATCACAGAAAGACATATAAAATATAAGTTTGGATATTCTTGACTACGGCATTACAGGGGAACGAGAGAAACGACTACAGGGGATGTGAGTTGTGCGGGTGAATTTGATTAATCAGTCATCAATCAATCAATAATAAATTTGACAAAATGAAGACAAATTCTCTCCTTATTGACGTCACGACACCCGGTCTCAGCAACAATTTTTCGGTCATCGGCACTAGGACTCTTTTTCCATTTCAGCGTGGTTAACCAACAAGCTATGTCGGTAACTTTGATTCTTTGTTGGATGGTAGGAGGACATGACACCTAGTTATAGTTATTTTGTTTAGATGTGAAACAAAATAACTACAACGCGATTGTTCCTACTTAGGAACAATCGCGATTAGTTACCTGCGCAGTTTAGTGTAATCCTTTTAAGTTTTTCGTCAAATGCTCTTTGCCTTTTGTTACAATATGAATGCTATGTGAATCCTTTATGAACAGTTTAGGGGTAATCTTTTAGCTCATATTTTTTGTATTATTATTTTTTGTTTTGTTATTTGATTATTATTGAAGCGGCGGTAGCCGAATGGCTAAGGTCTCGCAATTATACTACCGACATGAACCCACTCCTAACATCTTGACACACCTTTGAGTTTAGCTGGAGGGGTTAACAAGATTGCTAGTAAAGTGGGACTCAATCCCACATTGCAAGTTATCTTTTAAAAAAAAATAAGACTTTTTGTACAAATAATGTACAGAGGCAGACTTAACTCTACCATTCAACCTTTGGGTTATGTACAGATTGTCAAATACATAATTTTCCTTAGGCATATTTATTTAAGAAAATGTAGTTTGAGGTAATCCTCATAATACATTGCAAGGCAAGCCATTTTTAACCCTTGACACAAAAGAGGAGTGTATTTCTCTAACTCTCCCTGTGTGTGTTTCTGTATGTCTGTCTATTGCATGGCAGCTCCTAAATAGGTGAACATTGTTTTTTTTTAATTAGGTATAAGTCAATTTCCTTGCGGTGGTACTTGAATAATTTTCTTATAATACGTTTCAATTATTTTAAAGATAATCAACGCGTGTATTTTAAAAAAGGTTAAAGCATCGTGAGGATCAAATCCTACCCATTATACTACTGACGTGAACTCACTCCTAATACAAGTCCTGTTCACTGTTATCGTGATATTTTCCCAGTTTTACATTCGACAGTTCGTTGATTAACTGACCTAATTATTTGTGAAATATTTTGGTTGTTTGGCTATGCAGAAGATTGGAATGGCGGGAGTGGTTGTGTAGTTTTAGTAGTTTGAGGATTTATTTTCGCAATTCTTTTCTTAACAGTAGGAAAGGAGGCGCAGTATAGTCAGTCAGTAATAATATATACGTAATATTGTTTCTTAAAAGGTGGCAATTCAGTCCTTGGCGTTACCTACTCGTGCAATTTATTGAGTTGTGAGTGATAATATTGTATATAATCTCTAGGTACTTATATCGGTAAGTGTGGCTCGGTTGATGCGACAATAGTCAGAGTATGAGAATGTAAGGCTCTGTTTCTGAGGTCTGCGACAGACGCGCGGTCGACTTCTGAAGCCACACTCCAGATTTGCGGAATTGACACGGAATTGTAATTTTTCGCGGGCGGCACCGAGCTCATACAATGGTAAAAGATTACTATAACCATATACTATGTAGCAAGCTAATAATAGTGATGCTACGTTATTACAGAGTAACTTTTTAAAGAAATTGTTAAAGCAAAAACAGCCAGTTATAAAAACTAACAAATATAAAAACTAATCAGGATCCGGGTGTTAGTTGGCTAATACAAAATTTAACTGAGAATAATAGAAGTATTATGTTTATGAGCCTCATAAAACAAATTCGCATTTTTTTTGAGTTGGTACATCAATATAGCTAATCCTAACTTTGTTACCTGCTGTGAAACTTTGCCTGATAACTCGAAGCCTATTCGTGGAACGTTGCGCTTCATTGTTTTGATTGTTTTCTAATCCGTTATAGTTGTAGTAAATCGTTTGTTTCATATTTTAGTTGAAATTGTCCACATTTCATAGAAGCGTTCTTTGTAATGCTTACGTTGGAAGTAATAATAAAATTGAATTTACGAATACGTGATGTGTCGCTAGAATTGTTATATGAAACCTTATTTATGTATCTAGCCTATGTTATTGGCATATAGATTTAGTCAATAGGGACAGCTAATCTAATATGAAACTGTTGACTTATTTACAGGTAGAACAGATCCCGGACTTTTGGATTTTAGCGCCTCCATTTGTGTGTCTCAAAGGCAAAGATTCTGTCATGTTAAGAAAAACCATAGGTATACCTACGAGTATTGGATTATTTTCATCAATACAATGTAATGTAGAAAGCTAAACTAGATTAAAATCTGCGATCCTAAATCACGATACAGATTGTTATTCTTATGACCATTGTCACGATTTTTTCGGAAATAATGATAGGTAGTGAAAAAATCGTAAATGGAGTTCCCATTCAAAATCGGATACTATTTCTTAATATAAAAAGCCCTGATTCATTAAATGTCTAATGCCCATTAGAAATTATTTCTTAAAATAAAAAGCTCTGATTTATTGAATTTCTAATGCCCATTATAAATGTATTAGAGAAGTAAACATTTCGTACAAATTCCTTTGAGAATTATTATTAACATAATATTATACACAATTATAATCTCTACATCACCCAAAGGTTGACTGGTAGAAAATGTTTTTAGCATTAAGCCCCTCTCTGTAGGTACATTATTAGTGCATGAAGTCTCTAAATAAATAATAAAATAAAAAAAAATGAGCTAAAAGATTAGCCCAAAATTGTTCATAAAGGATTCACGTAGCATTCATATTGTAACAAAAGACAAAGGGCATTTGTCAAACTGCGCAGGTAACTAATCGCGATTATTTCTAAGTAGAAACAATCGCTAACAATGTAGGTATTTTGTTTCACATCTACTTAGATGTGAAACAAAATACCTACAATTAGGTTCGTTCTTACAAGGTTAACAAAACTTTTTATGTCCTCCGACCATCCAACTAAAAATCAAAGTTACCGACATAGCTTGTTGGTTAACCACGCTGAAATGGAAAAAGACTGGGCATATCGCCGAAGGATTCATGATTCTGGACCCAACGAACCCTAGTGCCGATAGGCCTACTCTCTTTCTCTGAAACGAAATTCATCAGTTTTCAGTTTTATAAATTTACGGGAACTATAGGACTATTTTAAGTAATTTTTGGATAAGCACAAGAAGTTCGAACCCATAGACGATTTTCGGGAACGAGTAGATTGAATTGATGTTGCTGACTCTGTATATCACCAACTTAGTTTTGATCAAAACTTCGTTTTCATGGTATTAGAGTAGGCCTCCGGCAATGCTATTCCCAAAAAACAAAATTTCTAGGCTGTACGCCACGTCGAGTCGTCGTCGACACAGCTTTGGTAACGACGTTCCTCCCAGCGCTGTCAAAAATCGAATTCCCAAGTAGCCATGTGCTCGACGACGATCGCCCTTCCGTCGCTGTTTCGTAGACGAGTTAGGGATTGACACATTTTTTTTCACAACATAATCTATTAATCTCGATTATGAGTTTTAAAGGTTTTAAAAATATATTTAAAGTCTACAATTACTTATTTCTAAATACCTATAAAGTAAAATTGTAAACTTATTATCAATAAATTTAATAAAAAAAAACATTTAAAAATTTATTTTCAAAGGCTAATTCCTCTTTACTCGTATTAACTAGTGAAAAGAAAAAACTGAATGTCACTATTTGACAATAAAATTAAATAATGATATAGATAACACTGGAGGGCGAGTATTGTAATAAGATTTATCTTATTTGTTTCATTCCTTGCGTTTGTTTCAATAACAAATATTGTATGTATCACGATCGTCAAGAAGTTCTCTTCAGAAAGGTTCTGTCTAATCTGCACTACAAATCACAGAAGCCAATTTTATAGGGATGAGCTCAAATACCTATTGCAAGCTGTTGAGAACAGGAACTGCTTATCACAACAAACAAGTGTAATAGTGACTGTGTTAAGCGAAAGACTGCTGAATATAGGATCGCCACAACGACCGGACAAGATAAAACAACTTAATTAAATATGAATTATAATTAATATTTTATATGCAATTGTGTTTATATTTCCATGACATGGACATATGGATGTATAAATGAAAATTTTTATTTGAACTGTGAATTCAGGGTTTGAATATTTGATTTTTTAGGGTACCTACAACGTAGTAGCAATGTGTTGTGAAAATTGCGGCAAACTGACATATCGTTATTTTCACAGCTCCGCATTTAGGTAAAGTGTAATATATATTTATGGATTAAGTGATAGCTGTAGGTACAGAATGTGCGAGCCATTACCAATTTAAACGATCGGAGGAAAGAAAAAATAACAGTAGCAATATTCATATACAACAAGTAGGTTACATAAAAGCAAAACATTAAATCAACTAATTATGTGTGTTTACATATACCTAGTCACCTTGTTCCTAATCATTACATCACTATCACTATCACTTCACTATCACTACATAGTATAAATCAAAATCGCTTCTCGTTGTCTGTCCCTATGTATGCTTATATCTTTGAAACTAAGTAACGGATTTTGATGCAATGTCTTTTAATAGATAGAGGAAAAGAGGAAGATTTATATGTATAAAACATGCATAATATAGTAAAGAAACACTGATAATTTTAGAGGTTTCTAAACATACACATAAAATATATAAACATAAACACTTTTCGGGTTTACATTTATTTATTTATTTATTTATTTTTAACAACATTTACAATACCATTACAGGATTCCCAATGCGGTATCATAAGCTACATAGATTAAGTAGGTACATAATAATTATATCTAATTAAATATGTATATTTATATTTGACTCAATACACATTCGAGCAATTTCTGTGAATTTCAACAGGTTACAGTGATAAATATCTACGTGGTTAGCAATTAAATTAATTAGTCGTATGGCTCGCGACAATGGGGCATATTGCACCAAATTAGTTCTCGTGCAACTGGGGCGCTAAGCGTAAGAGGTCGTCGGCGCGCACCTACATAATTATCTGGGGCGCACAGCTTCAGTTCCGCGAGCAAGGCCGGGTGATGCCGCTGTCCGATAAGCACCCGCCATACGTAGCTCGCAAGCGATACGTCGCGCCGTAGGCTCAACCGCGTGTATCTTACCATACCGAGGACAAACAATCTTGGGTACATCAGTGGGTACATAGGGTATACTCCGTATTGTTTCAAATATAAGAATCTAGTCAATTTCTTCTGATTTTTTTCTACCATGAAGCTATATTTAGCCTCATGAGGATTCCAAATAATAGCTGACGACTCGAGATGACTTCGAACTAGTGCATTATATAACATTTTAATTACTGATATGTTATTAAAATCCTTACAATTTCTTAAAATAAAACCTAAATTTCGAAAAGATTGGCCGCATATATCAATAATATGTTTACGAAATGTAAGTTCCGGTACCATTTTCACGCCTAAGTCCCGAGTATTATTAAAACGAGGAACCAAAGCAGCTTCTATTTTATAAGGACAATGCAGTGGAGCTCTAACCCTACTATAACTCATTACTCCACACTTCGTAACGTTAAAATGTAGTTTATTAGTGTTGCTCCACTGCACCACCCGGTCAATGTCATCCTGCAACCGTGTCGTATCTGACGCTTCCTTTATTGAGATATATAACTTAAGGTCATCTGCAAAGAGTAGACACTCGGCATGTTTGACGACGGCTGGCAGGTCATTAATCATGAGATTAAATTCTAGGGGGCCCAAATTTGACCCCTGACTAATGCCTGAAAAAGTAAAATATGGTCGCGATTGGTAACCCGCATAACCCTGGATAAACCCTACAAGATAGATCAAAATAATAAACTATAGAACACCTTAGAAAGCTCTCCAAAAAAGTCCGCGATGGTATATGTCTATTTCATAAGGATAACCCACAATAACATTTTTTTACTTTTTTTTTTACGAGAAATAGGTAATGACTTTAGACAATACAGCATTAATCCTTATCCAATTGAGTACCTTACATACATTGCGAATTACACACATCAAAAGTGTCTAGGGATCAACATATATTTTTGCAATAACTTTTCTCCTGATTGATTTTTTTTTTTTTATTTCTTTAAGGATTCATCAAATAAAGTGTTTTCGTTTGTCACAGTAACGATAAACCAAGTCACCTTTGCATTAATAAAGAAATTTGCCATTTTCCTAATAAAGGGATTTTTGACATTTGAACCACTAACATTAAAGTTCGAAAAAAAGACTGAAATAACAGTTTTCTTTAAAATTTTATTGGGTAACTTAAACAATTAATAATCCGTGTTTCTACCGCGAACACTAACAACACAAGAACATCGGTTTGGCATACTCAAAATGAGTTCATCCAAATCACGCTGTGGAATGGCCGCCCATGTTCGTTGCAACAACAAAAAAAGGTCTTCTTGCGACTGGATACCCTCCATATTCGGCAGAGCTCTTCTCTGTAGCATATCCCATGCATGCTCAATCGGGTTCAAGTCTGGCGACTGAGCAGGCCAGGGCAGGACATTGATGTTAGCTGCGGCGAGAGTCTGTCTTACAACTCTTGCGGTGTGCGGTCGTGCATTATCATGCATTAACTGAAATAAGGGACCGATTTGCACTTGTAGAGGAACGATGACGTCTGATACAATCGTCTCAGCATAAATTTGAGCGTTGAGGTTGCCTCTGATCCAAATCAACTCAGTTCTTCCGCCGATCCAAATACCCGCCCATACCATGATGGTTCCACCACTATAAGGATGGACTTCCTGGCAGGATTTTAATCGCTGTTGGCGTCCAGGGGTTCTCCAGTGTCGTATACGTCTTGTATCCGGTCTCATACCAAAACGAGACTCATCAGAAAAGCACACGAAACGCCATTGTTCTTCTGCCCAATTTCTGTGTTCAAGAGCCCATTGATATCGAATCCTACGATTGTGCATTGCTATAGGTGGTACCCGTAGCGGTCTTCGGGAATGAAGGTTCACTTCATGCAAGCGGTTTCTGACTGTTTGGTCGCTAATTAAGTTCCCTGAAGAGTGATGAAGCCTCACGGCTAACATCATGGCGGTTATTGTTGGACCTCTTCGAGTTAAGATTTGAATGTATCGGTCTTGTCTCCGTGTGGTGCAGCGATACCGTCCTCCATGGCGCTCAGCCACGGTACCAGTGCTTCGGTAACGTGTCCAAAGTCGACTGATAACACTCTGACTTGTATTCAGAGCTAAAGCCACAGTACGTTGCCGGGAACCAGCTTCTATCATTCCCACGGCTCTGAGCATTTCTTCCCTGCTTAAATGACGTCGCCGCTCCATAATAACGTTGGTTTTAATCAGTAGTAGGGAAACAGTAGCACTAATAATGTCTTCAATGCGTTGTATGTTTTTATAGGGAAAATATTGACAGCTGATTTTCATCTTTTACTCGAATTTGATTCACAGTTCCTGATTCAAATTATGAAATGCACCAAAAAGGATCCATATAAATTTATAAAATCATAAATTTATTACAAAGCCACATCTCAATCTCAAGAAATCCGCATAAAAATGCTTGATCCCTAGACACTTTTGATGTGTGTAGTTTGAGGAAATCCTCATAATACATTGCAAGGCAAGCCATTTTTAACCCTTGACACAAAAGAGGAGTGTATTTCTCTAACTCTCCCTGTGTGTGTTTCTGTATGTCTGTCTATTGCATGGCAGCTCCTAAACAGGTGAACATTGTTTTTTTAAATTAGGTATAAGTCAATTTCCTTGCGGTGGTACTTGAATAATTTTCTTATAATACGTTTCAATTATTTTAAAGATAATCAACGCGTGTATTTTAAAAGAGGTTAAAGCATCGTGAGGTTCAAATCCTACCCATCATACTACTGACGTGAACTCACTCCTAATACAAGTCCTGTTCACTGTTATCGTGATATTTTCCCAGTTTTACATTCGACAGTTCGTTGATTAACTGACCTAACTATTTGTGAAATATTTTGGTTGTTTGGCTATGCAGAAGATTGGAATGGCGGGAGTGGTTGTGTAGTTTTAGTAGTTTGAGGATTTATTTTCGCAATTCTTTTCTTAACAGTAGGAAAGGAGGCGCAGTATAGTCAGTCAGTGAGTCAGTAATAATATATACGTAATATTGTTTCTTAAAAGGTGACGGCAATTCAGTCCTTGGCGTTACCTACTCGTGCAATTTATTGAGTTGTGAGTGATAATTTTGTATATAATCTCTAGGTACTTATATCGGTAGGTGTGGCTCGGTTGATGCGACAATAGTCAGAGTATGAGAATGTAAGGCGCTGTTTCTGAGGTCTGCGACAGACGCGCGGTCGACTTCTGAAGCCACACTCCAGATTTGCGGAATTGACACGGAATTGTAATTTTCCGCGGGCGGCACCGAGCTCATACAATGGTAAAAGATTACTATAACTATTTACTATGTAGCAAGCTAATAATGGTGATGCTACGTTATTACAGAGTAACTTTTTAAAGAAATTGTTAAAGCAAAAACAGCCAGTTATAAAAACTAACAAATATAAAAACTAATCAGGATCCGGGTGTTAGTCGGCTAATACAAAATTTAACTGAGAATAATAGAAGTATTATGTTTATGAGCCTCATAAAACAAATTCGCATTTTTTTTGAGTTGGTACATCTGTGTAATTAGAACAATATAGCTAATCCTAACTTTGTTACCTGCTGTGAAACTTTGCCTGATAACTCGAAGCCTATTCGTGGAACGTTGCGCTTTATTGTTTTGATTGTTTTCTAATCCGTTATAGTTGTAGTAAATCGTTTGTTTCATATTTTAGTTGAAATTGTCCACATTTCATAGAAGCGTTCTTTCTAATGCTTACGTTGGAAGTAATAATAAAATTGAATTTACGAATACGTGATGTGTCGCTAGAATTGTTATATGAAACCTTATTTATGTATCTAGCCTATGTTATTGGCATATAGATTGAGTCAATAGGGACAGCTAATCTAATATGAAACTGTTGACTTATTTACAGGTAGAACAGATCCCGGACTTTTGGATTTAGCGCCTCCATTTGTGTGTCTCAAAGGCAAAGATTCTGTCATGTTAAGAAAAACCATAGGTATACCTACGAGTATTGGATTATTTTCATCAATACAATGTAATGTAGAAAGCTAAACTAGATTAAAATCTGCGATCCTAAATCACGATACAGATTGTTAGTCTTATGACCATTGTCACGATTTTTTTGGAAATAATGATAGGTAGTGAAAAAATCGTAAATGGAGTTCCCATTCAAAATCGGATACTATTTCTTAATATAAAAAGCCCTGATTCATTAAATTTCTAATGACCATTAGAAATTATTTCTTAAAATAAAAAGCTCTGATTTATTGAATTTCTAATGCCCATTATAAATGTATTAGAGAAGTAAACATTTCGTACAAATTCCTTTGAGAATTATTATTAACATAATATTATACACAATTATAATCTCTACATCACCCAAAGGTTGACTGGTAGAATATGTTTCTAGCATTGTTTTTAGCCTCTCTAAATAAATAATAAAATAAAAAAATATGAGCTAAAAGATTAGCCCAAAATTGTTCATAAAGGATTCACGTAGCATTCATATTGTAACAAAAGACAAAGGGCATTTGTCAAACTGCGCAGGTAACTAATCGCGATTATTTCTAAGTAGAAACAATCGCTAACAATGTAGGTATTTTGTTTCACATCTACTTAGATGTGAAACAAAATACCTACAATTAGGTTCGTTCTTACAAGGTTAACAAAACTTTTTATGTCCTCCGACCATCCAACTAAAAATCAAAGTTACCGACATAGCTTGTTGGTTAACAACGCTGAAATGGAAAAAGACTGGGCATATCGCCGAAGGATTCATGATTCTGGACCCAACGAACCCTAGTGCCGATAGGCCTACTCTCTTTCTCTGAAACGAAATTCATCAGTTTTCAGTTTTATAAATTTACGGGAACTATAGGACTATTTTAAGTAATTTTTGGATAAGCACAAGAAGTTCGAACCCATAGACGATTTTCGGGAACGAGTAGATTGAATTGATGTTGCTGACTCTGTATATCACCAACTTAGTTTTGATCAAAATAAAAAATAAAATAGGTATTAGAGTAGGCCTCCGGCAATGCTATTCCCAAAAAACAAAATTTCTAGGCTTTACGCCACGTCGAGTCGTCGTCGACACAGCTTTGGTAACGACGTTCCTCCCAGCGCTGTCAAAAATCGAATTCCCAAGTAGCCATGTGCTCGACGACGATCGCCCTTCCGTCGCTGTTTCGTAGACGAGTTAGGGATTGACACATTTTTTTTCACAACATAATCTATTAATCTCGATTATGAGTTTTAAAAGTTTTAAAAATATATTTAAAGTCTACAATTACTTATTTCTAAATACCTATAAAGTAAAATTGTAAACTTATTATCAATAAATTTAATAAAAAAAAACATTTAAATATTTATTTTCAAAGGCTAATTCCTCTTTACTCGTATTAACTAGTGAAAAGAAAAAACTGAATGTCACTATTTGACAATAAAATTTAATAATGTTATAGATAACACTGAAGGGCGAGTATTGTAATAAGATTTATCTTATTTGTTTCATTCCTTGCGTTTGTTTCAATAACAAATATTGTATGTATCACGATCGTCAAGAAGTTCTCTTCAGAAAGGTTCTGTCTAATCTGCACTACAAATCACAGAAGCCTATAGGGATGAGCTCAAATACCTATTGCAAGCTGTTGAGAACAGGAACTGCTTATCACAACAAACAAGTGTAATAGTGACTGTGTTAAGCGAAAGACTGCTGAATATAGGATTGCCACAACGACCGGACAAGATAAAACAACTTAATTAAATATGAATTATAATTAATATTTTATATGCAATTGTGTTTATATTTCCATGACATGGATATATGTATGTATAAATGAAAATCTTTATTTGAACTGTGAATTCAGGGTTTGAATATTTGATTTTTTAGGGTACCTACAACGTAGTAGCAATGTGTTGTGAAAATTGCGGCAAACTGACATATCGTTATTTTCACAGCTCCGCATTTAGGTAAAGTGTAATATATATTTATGGATTAAGTGATAGCTGTAGGTACAGAATGTGCGAGCCATTACCAATTTAAACGATCGGAGGAAAGAAAAAATAACAGTAGCAATATTCATATACAACAAGTAGGTTACATAAAAGCAAAACATTAAATCAACTAATTATGTGTGTTTACATATACCTAGTCACCTTGTTCCTAATCATTACATCACTATCACTATCACTTCACTATCACTACATAGTATAAATCAAAATCGCTTCTCGCTGTCTGTCCCTATGTATGCTTATATCTTTGAAACTAAGTAACGGATTTTGATGCAATGTCTTTTAATAGATAGAGGAAAAGAGGAAGATTTATATGTATAAAACATGCATAATATAGTAAAGAAACACTTATAATTTTAGAGGTTTCTAAACATACACATAAAATATATAAACATAAACACTTTTCGGGTTTACATTTATTTATTTATTTATTTATTTTTAACAACATTTACAATACCATTACAGGATTCCCAATGCGGTATCATAAGCTACATAGATTAAGTAGGTACATAATAATTATATCTAATTAAATATTTATATTTATATTTGACTCAATACACATTCGAGCAATTTCTGTGAATTTCAGCAGGTTACAGTGATAAATATCTACGTGGTTAGCAATTAAATTAATTAGTCGTATGGCTCGCGACAATGGGGCATATTGCAGCAAATTAGTTCTCGTGCAACTGGGGCGCTAAGCGTAAGAGGTCGTCGGCGCGCACCTACATAATTATCTGGGGCGCACAGCTTCAGTTCCGCGAGCACGGCCGGGTGATGCCGCTGTCCGATAAGCACCCGCCATACGTAGCTCGCTAGCGATACGTCGCGCCGTAGGCTCAACCGCGTGTATCTTACCATACCGAGGACAAACAATCTTGGGTACATCAGTGGGTACATAGGGTATACTCCGTATTGTTTCAAATATAAGAATCTAGTCAATTTCTTCTGATTTTTTTCTACCATGAAGCTATATTTAGCCTCATGAGGATTCCAAATAATAGCTGACGACTCGAGATGACTTCGAACTAGTGCATTATATAACATTTTAATTACTAATATGTTATTAAAATCCTTACAATTTCTTAAAATAAAACCTAAATTTCGAAAAGATTTGCCGCATATATCAATAATATGTTTACGAAATGTAAGTTCCGGTACCATTTTCACGCCTAAGTCCCGAGTATTATTAAAACGAGGAACCAAAGCAGCTTCTATTTTATAAGGATAATGCAGTGGAGCTCTAACCCTACTATAACTCATTACTCCACACTTCGTAACGTTAAAATGTAGTTTATTAGTGTTGCTCCACTGCACCACCCGGTCAATGTCATCCTGCAACCGTGTCGTATCTGACGCTTCCTTTATTGAGATATATAACTTAAGGCCATCTGCAAAGAGTAGACACTCGGCATGTTTGACGACGGCTGGCAGGTCATTGATCATGAGATTAAATTCTAGGGGGCCCAAATTTGACCCCTGACTAATGCCTGAAAAAGTAAAATATGGTCGCGATTGGTAACCCGCATAACCCTGAATAAACCCTACAAGATAGATCAAAATAATAAACTATAGAACACCTTAGAAAGCTCTCCAAAAAAGTCCGCGATGGTATATGTCTATTTCATAAGGATAACCCAAAATAACATTTTTTTACTTTTTTTTTTACGAGAAATAGGTAATGACTTTAGACAATACAGCATTAATCCTTATCCAATTGAGTACCTTACATACATTGTGAATTTAATATAGATCAATATGGCTCTTTACAGGTAATTTAAATATTTTCGAAAATATTACAGATTTAAGATGCACGGACATAGCGGTTGCGGCGGCACCGACCAGGGGGCCGGAGGCGCGTGCATATAGCGCATAAAGCACTTTATAATTAGCAGCGATCGCACGCGTTTATTAAAGGAAAATAACAATCTATACTAATATTATAAAGAGGAAAGATTATTTTGTATATAATGAAAAAACTCAAAAACTAATGGACCGATTTCAAAAATTCTTTCACAAAGCTGCATTATCGCGAAGTAACATAGACTATTTTTTTTATCCTTATGAAAACTGCGTTTATGTGGATAATGTTTAGTGGAGAAAAGTCCGTGGCGAAGCCGGAGCGGGCCGCTAATCTATCTATATAATTAAAAATGTCGGACCGGGCTAAGTGTAGGGTTCCACAGCCTTGCACAATTGCATCAGCAGAAGAGTGTATGTTCATGGCAGTTACACCCTTTTGTTGAGAAACGGCAGTTTTTTGTCAATAACTCAATGACGGTATATCCGATGTTATGCCAAATCATTTTAGTTTAAAGTATTTATTAAAGTAGCGCGCTATCTTTGTAATTTATTTCATATTTTTTGGTTATACGGTGACATTATTTTATAGTATATAAACAAAGAAACATTGTAAAACATTGGCAATTTGAAAAGGGGATTTATTTCCAGTAGTTGCGTGGAAGAAGTTCCACGGCGGAACTAGTGGGATTTTAACCAATAGTTCCATTAACTGAACTTATGGGAAATCTGAATCCCATTAGTTCCGTTAATAAACTACTAACTAAATTTTCCCTGTTTGTGTAACCTTTTTCATTGCGGCTCCACAGCAGCACGTAGTCGTAGCGTGATGTTATATAGCCTATAGCCCTTCTCGATATATCAAACGATAAAATATTTTTTCAATTCGAATCCATAGTTCCTGAGATACGATAATCTCAAGAATTACTGGTACGATGTGAAAAATTCAAACGAACAAATAAACAAACAAACTCTTTAGTTTTATAATATTAGAATAGATGTCTAAAACCTTTCCAAAAATTTTATCGGACTGACCCACTATGCGGCGTTGCCACGATGACAAAAAACAATTACGAGTATGTGTTCCGCTGTCAAACTAGCGCTCAAGGAGGCTCAAGGCTGGACGGGAGGACGCAGAACTACTCAACGTCGAGCTTGTTGTCATTTTTTACAGGTTTGTGTATTCTGAAAAAAAAAATACAGCGTCGAGCTAGCTTAGAGCCTAGCCTACAGCCTCGATTTTGACTGTCAAAATCAAAAGCTATATATTTAGCGCGGACCCGCTGTCAGTATAAGGAAATTACAATTACTGAAGATATTGTGCCTAAATTATAAGTACATAATGGCAATAGCGAAGCCGAAAAACGAATGAAATGTATTTGTTATTCATCATTATAAATTTGGGATAGTATATTTTTTTATTTTTTTTATTAATAAGACGACTACGAGCAGTAGACAAGCCCTGTGTCGCGGGGGACTTTACAAACATACAAGTCACGGACATAAAGTACACCCAGACTCGGAAAGGGTCAAGAGGTCGTGGGAATCGAACCCACGACCTCTTGCAGTTGGACTCACTGCCGCCGCGCCACAGAGGCAGTATTAATCCTGTACCTAACTAGCAAAATAATTATTTGTTTTGCGTGTCAATCACTACTGGTTATAAAAGTAACATAATGGTATACTAAAAGATTTAGGTTGTGGTGACCAATCTCAGCATACAACTAGCCAACTACGCAAAAAACACAAAAGTGTCTGTACAAGCTGTATCTGCACATCTGGGTCTTGCACTCTCTATGCCTTCAATCTCTTTGTTTGATGAAGTGGAAATCCGACACGTCTGAAGTGAGATAAATATGACCCTTTTACTTTTGAATCATGTGACCAAAAAATATAAAAAAAATCACAAAAGTAGCGCTTAACAAATACTATAAACTTATTTCGGACATGATCGGATATACCGTCAGTGAGTTATAGCCGAAAAACTGCTTTTCTTCTCTTTTTTGATGCAATTATTTAAGACTGCGGAACCTTGGCTAAGGGCTTGCTCTTGCCCCGTTTTTTTTTATTAAATTGTCTATCCTTTAGTAAGTAGGAAATCAAGGAAAATGGTACTTTACGAGGAAATGCATTTTATCAATAATTATTTCTCATTTCTGTGGTTTTGTTGTGAGGAGATTAAATAAACGTTATGCTCTTTAAAAAAGAAAAAATCTACCATTTTGGAGTCAAAGTTATGTAGAAATTTAATGTATTAACTTATAGAAATTTATTAGTTGATATTTTCCCTTCGGACCCACGATACCCCTGGCGATACCCCTGGTGGTATCGTGGGTCTTTTAAAATCAAACGATACCCCCAACTAATAGTGTTGTGTGACATTAATTAATAATACTCGTAGCTTTGTCATCTAGTAAATTTTATATTTACAAAATACAAAAATAATTATCAAATTGTAGTTTTAGTATTCTTCCAGTTAAATTTCCTTTATACAATATTTAAAGTACTGTCCTTTAAACAATATGTAAAGTATGTACGCCGTACCAATTGAAATTTCTTTATTTACAAGTTCTAATTGCACGCTGGTAATGAAATCGTCATTAATGATTTGATCCTTTCTTCTCTTTTTTGGAACCATCTCCATCGTATGAATGTGCTCCAGAACTTTGAGTAATCTCATAATTGTCACAGTATTTTTGTTGATGCGCTTATTAATTTTGGAGTGAGAAACGCCTCGAGAACGCCAAATACGCTTATCATAGTGCAATGCATAGAGGACAAACGTTGATTTTTATTCATATACCTAGATAGATTAGAAACGTGAAAACTGATAACATACATATTAGTCACATAGGTTTCAATTTCATTTTTGTTTTATGTAGGTAGGTAACCTATCCTAGTTGTACCTTAAAAAGGTGATATAATCATATATTCAAATGAATTTACAGCTCAAATACAGAATTCCATGTCATGAATATATAAACACAATTGCATTTTTAAAATAATTTTTAATTCATATTTCATTAAGTTGTTTTTCCAACTTGTTCGGTCGTTGTGACAATCCTTGGGGGAGGCCTTTATTCAGCAGTGGACGTCTTTCAGCTAAAACGAATGAACTAAAGTTATTTTTGTGTCGCTTAACACAGCCACTATTACACATGTTTGTTGTGATAAGTAGGGTGACTACCCTATACGTCTTCGTAGAAGTATTTCGTATACACTATGCTATCTATACCTATCACGATTTATTTTAAAACCTATAAAAAATGAGCGGTGTTGCGTTTTAAAATATAGGTAACTACTCTGAAAGTTGTGATCGTTTTTTCGTTGACGGTTCAAATTAGTCACATCCATACGAGCCACGACCATAGAATTTGTGTTGCCATTACCCATGGTAATAATATATCAATTCAGTTATAGTTCTTACATAATATCAGTCACTAAACGTCCACTACTGGATACTGGTTAAGTAAGTTGACCTTATAAACGTACATTAATATTATATATATTATTGCAATATTCACAACTGTGGAAAGCACTATTAAAAAACATCCTATTTAAGCTTGACGAAGCTGTTAAATAATATGAATGAAACGGAAGTCGTAATTACATTTTAATTAATTATTATTTTCAGCTTAATGGTATAATAAAAGTTAAAATAAAATAAAAAATATTATATATATAAAATTATTTTATTATAAATATATATTTTAAAGACATCTCAAGATATAACAATTACAGATAGTATAAAATATAATTTATTATCTAATATTTATTACACAATAGGTACTTGATTTTTTTTATAAATGTATCTTCATGAAATAATTACATTAACAATAAACTAAAAAAATGAATAAATTCCATGTGAACACGATGTTCCATTTAGCTTGATTATGTAGGTACCTGTAAATAAAAAACAGGAAAATCAGTTAATAGTTTTCGTAAAGTATTCAATATTAAAAACTAAGATAACAAAAAAATGCAATAAATGTAACTTGATCATTGAAGCAATTTGGATGTTCGTTAGAATTGAAATGGTTACAAATATACAAAACGGTAACAACTATCACTTATAATTACAAATTCCTCTTGATCTTGTTGCTCCACGTTGTCTGGACTAACCCCCAAACGTTCACTTAGCATGTCAACTGTAACAAAAAACACCGTAATTAATAAAACGTTCAATAACGTCCAAGTATTCTCTAAAATTTAAAAAAAAACATAGTAATTATGTAGGTACCTGTAAATTAAAAAACAGGAGAATCAGTTAATAGTTTTCGTAAAGTATTCAATATTAAAAACTAAGATAACAAAAAAATGCAATAAATGTAACTTGATCATTGAAGCAATTTGGATGTTCGTTAGAATTGAAATGGTTACAAATATACAAAACGGTAACAACTATCACTTATAATTACAAATTCCTCTTGATCTTGTTGCTCCACGTTGTCTGGACTAACCCCCAAACGTTCACTTAGCATGTCAACTGTAACAAAAAACACCGTAATTAATAAAACGTTCAATAACGTCCAAGTATTCTCTAAAATTTAAAAAAAAACATAGTAATTATGTAGGTACCTGTAAATAAAAAACAGGAAAATCAGTTAATAGTTTTCGTAAAGTATTCAATATTAAAAACTAAGATAACAAAAAAATGCAATAAATGTAACTTGATCATTGAAGCAATTTGGATGTTCGTTAGAATTGAAATGGTTACAAATATACAAAACGGTAACAACTATCACTTATAATTACAAATTCCTCTTGATCTTGTTGCTCCACGTTGTCTGGACTAACCCCCAAACGTTCACTTAGCATGTCAACTGTAACAAAAAACACCGTAATTAATAAAACGTTCAATAACGTCCAAGTATTCTCTAAAATTTAAAAAAAAAACTTAGAAATTATGTAGGTTGAGGTAGGAGAATCAGTTAATAGTTTTCGTAAAGTATTCAATAATAAAACTAAGATAACAAAAAAAGATGCAATAAATATTAAATGAAAACCCTCCTGATTCATTTTTGGAAACTATCAATGGCAATGTCCAAACATTGGGTTTATGTTTCCATCCAATCACCTGTCCATGATGCCAGTACTTCCTGTAAAAAAAATGACAATTAATTAATAAAATCTAAAGCCCAAGAAAAATTTTAAAAATATTTAGTATCAACCTATATACAGTTTATCAACCTATATACACATTCACTTATCTGTAATATCCGGAGTTTGACATTCTACTTTCGTGCTCTGTGTCATATTCTCGGCCCAATGAATGGCCCGGATGTTTTTCATTTGTCAGGGGCTTTTGTGTTTCTTTAACTGTGAACACAACAAAACAAATCTTTAAATGCCGTAAATATATACTTACATTATACATAAATCATACTTTTACCCTATTTATTCCCTGTATCTGTAAATAAAATGGCATTCATGAATATTTTGAATAAATAAAAAAATAAAAACGATGGTCAATAACATTTAAAAAGTCTCTCACCTAATTAGGGACGTCATTTTAGTTGAAGTCGGGGAACTCTTTTTGTATGATATTCCACACTATATCCATTTCCGTATCAGCTGTAAGAAATATAAAAACAACATGGTTAATATGCACTCGAAGAATAGGATATTCATTGCAAAGTACATAACAATCATATTAAACTCACTCATGTCTGCCAAAGTCAACTCCACATCAGTATCTGTAGAAACGCTCTGTGTGGACCCAACTCCTGAGTCAGTAGATGTTGTCGGCTTCGTCTTGATAAAAAAAAAATAAGAATTTATGCACAAATAATGTACATTCTCTACCATTCAACCTTTGTGTTATGTACAGATTGTCAAATACAGTATTTCATGTTGACGATTTGTCGATGTAAGTATTTAACGTTTTTTTCGCCTGTGTCATAAAACAAGGCAGCTATATACACTTGTCTTAATTTAATACCTAAATATATGTAAGTTACAATAAAAAGTAAATGTTGTAACTTGATCATTGAAGCAATTTGGATATTTGTTAGAATATAAATGGTTACAAATATACAGAACGGTAACAACTATCACTTAAACTTACAAATTCCTCTTGTGCTGGTTGCTCCACGTTGTTTGGACTAACCCCCAAACGCTCACTTAGCATGTCAACTGTAACAAAAAACACCGTAATTAATAAAACGTTCATTAATGTCCAATTATTCTCTAAAATTGAAAAAAACATAGAAAATTATACTTACTTTGAGATTCCAAGTTGCTATTAATTCTCAATAAGGCCTCTATCGGTTGTTCCGATGATCTTGTGCGGATGTGCGAGATGGCTGCAGCCAGTACATTCACATTAGAGCTCTGTAACAAACACAATTGTTAGTAAGCTTCACATTATATCTTACACTATAATAAGCACTATGCGCATTACGTAGACTTACATTACTATCACAGCCCACGGCAGTGGAAAGTTCAGCCATAGCTTCTGCCGCTTCGTTGCGGCGCTCTCTCTCGTAAAGCGCATTACGCGCTCGTCTTTCCTCCTGTATACAATATATACATGTACATAAGTATCAAACATAGTATACAAATGTAAGTATTTAGTAAAAGCGAAATGAATAAACACTAACGAGTGAGAGAGGCACACGATTCCTCCCTGCTGGTCGGCCTCGACGTCTGTCTGGCACATCGCTTGCCTTCTGTTTCTGAAATAAAAGAAATACCTACTTAAGTACATAATGTCAGAAAACAAATAGAAATATAAAGAGAAAGTAAAAGTACCTTGGAGTTCACCATTTTAAATATATATATATGTATATTATAACTCGAGTTCCGCGGACAGCGATTCTGTAACTAGGAGCTCAGAAGTAATAATGATGAAAGTTTACCCTTATTTCGAGTTTATATACTCTGCTTACCTGCGCATGGCCACGGGCAGGGATACTCTAAATGGGGCGGAGCTTATCTTACATAATGGTACTCTATTGGTCTCTGGTACACATTAATATGCTGGTAGCAAGTCTTCATTTCAGTAATTTTGCGTATTACTTTATTTAAATGTAATTATTTAACATCTACTTAAATGTATCAAAACATTTTTGATTGATTTTATTTAATATATATTATGTTATGCATAGAGTATGTAGCGAGACTGCTCAATGATGCTACGCCGTAATACGCGCTACGGCTTCCGTCCGTATCATGCAATTTATTGGACCTAGTTGTAAGCTTAATGTTTTAGAAAGAAATGAGCCTCTAAGAAAGAAAGGAAAAACAATGTTAAAATAAAAAAAATGCTTACCAATTCATGCAAAATACATTTTCAGTTGAAATATGTATATAGGTATGTAATACGTAGGTTTATAAATAAATATAATAAGCAAAGTAATATTACCGTGTCATATAAAAAATAAACAAATATTACGTTCTAGAGCCTGCGTCGCTTTTTTCCCGGGACAAACATGAGGAGATCATATCAAATTGCACATAAATCACTTTAGCAGTTTAAGCGTAAAAATATCACAGAAAGACATTTAAAATATAAGTTTGGATATTCTTGACTACGGCATTACAGGGGAACGAGAGAAACGACTACAGGGGATGTGAGTTGTGCGGGTGAATTTGATTAATCAGTCATCAATCAATCTATCTATCTATACATATAATAAAACTGTAAATTTCACGTGTCTGTACATGGCCGAACTTAGTGAAAAAAAATATTAGGAAATGTTCGAAAAGAGTATTCAAACACTTTGCTGCATTTTTAGAAATGTCTGTCTGTCTGTCTGTCTGTCTGTCTGTCTGTCTGTCTGTCTGTCTGTTTGTTTGAACACGCATCACGCAAAAACTACCGTACAGATTCGGTTGAAATTTTGCACGTGCAATCTAATAGATGCAGATTAACATTTAGGCTATAAATTATCACGCTTTTTCTCATCGGAGCTAAGCAGTAAGGGATAATGTCTGTAGCTATTTTTCGTTATAAAACAGTAACTACTAGACGGATCTTCATGAAAATTTGCGGTTTTATAGTAAATACTATAGGACATTATTTACACTATGAATCATTACGCTAACGTCTATGGGGAACGAGTAGCAACGTATTTTTTGTCGCACCATAATGGTTTATCACAAAATTATCCACAATTAGACATTATCTATAATTGTAACCCATGGAATACATAACTTCACGCTAAAACTAAAAGGAGCTAAACACAACATTGTTAAGTTTCATAAGAACAGTTATTTTGACGTGGCAAGTAGCGAACAGTATAGCCTCGAAGCTATGCTAGCGGACTTTGACGACGAAGTCCCGGGCTCGAATCCGATATCTGATTATGTTCTTTTTGTATTTTTTTAAATTGTGTTTATCCTTTTTTAATATTTTTCTCAATGTTTTAGTTATTTTTTCGACCGTAAGTAACTTATTTACTTTGGTTATTATTTTTTTATATTAAAAATCAAGTAAATTATGCACGTAGGTAAAATAATTATAGGTATTGCATGCACTGCTGAGAGTAATTAATTAATCGTAGTAGAAATGAAAAACAATATTACATTATAAAAAGACATTACACACGTAAAAAAAAAACATGTAGCGCCATCTATGAAATTAAATTGTTAACCGTGATCAAATAATTCCTTATTTGTGAAAACATTTATTAGGTTATAGGTGCTTGAGATGCTGAGTGGCAACATTCTTGAAAGTAGTTGGCGTTGTATTCAATAAAGTTCCATACTTAGTAAAAGAAGTTTTAAAAGAAACACATTGCTATGATTTTTAGAAATGTTTGTCTGTCTGTCCGTTTGTTTGACCACGCATCACACAGGTGCATCATGTTTTGGGGTTATGGTTGGAGATTACGTGTTCATCAATTCAACGATAATGAATGGCTCAACATCGGTCAAGTGTGAGTAGTTCGGGTGACGGGAGGAGGGGGGTCGTTGTTTGTCAACCGTACCTTTAGGGATATCTGACATTTTCGCGGGCATGACACACATGACACGCTCTGTGTTTGTTTACTAAAGTGTTACAGCAGTTTTATTATTAGTATTGCGTTGTAACACTATATGAAATACACCCCATTTTTAGCCAAAATGGCAAAACAGAACCCTTATAGTTCCCTTATGTCCGTCCGTCCGCAGCTTAGCTCAGAGACTGTTAGTGCTAGAAGGTTGCAACTTTTGCATGAATAAATTACTAACGCCGATAAAGTGAAAGAACAAAATCTTGAAAATCATTATTTTTTTAAGGGTACCTCTCTTATATGTAAAGTGGGGATGTGATTTTTTTCTCACCTACCTACCCCATCGTGTGTGGTATCATTAGATAGGTCTTTTAAAAAGCGTTTAGGGTTTGTGAAGACTATTTTTAGATTTAAGGATTCCTTTGTGTATAATATTAGGCTTTATAGTGAACATTTTTGTTAGAGTCAAGTGTCCCCCTGTCAGCTAAATGGTTGATGTTGGGTATGTGAAAAAAATCAGGGTAGTAGTATAAACACTAAAATTATAAAGAAAACTATCACAGTTAAGTACTTAGGCTTTACAAGTTTACGATCACATGAGAAGTAACAACATTTTCCTACAAATTCTATTAAAAATTATTAGGTAATAAGTAGGTATAACGTTGAAAGAATAAAACAAAAACAACAGAAAACCCACTTCTTAAGCCGCACACCAAACTAACTATCTAAAAGAATAGAACAGATCGATTTTTATTTAGTAAGTATTTAGTCAACAGGACTGTTTCCAACATATTTACACAGAAGTTATTTCGTTACCTAAACTACCTTAATTTAAACCCGACTTTCACGCAAACGAAGTCGCGGGCACAGCTATTATGAATATATATATATCTTACGGGTCTTAATCGCGTGAATAATTTTAGGTTAAATACCTTGCTTACCTACGTTTAATATGCATGATAGTTTAAGTATAATTTAATTTAAAGTCATCAAGTATTAAAATAAACTTATCCAGTTTTGAAAATAGATGGCGTTTAAATACAAATGAAACAGAATCAGGTAAATTGATTTAAAAAATAAATCTGAAATTCTTACGTAGAGGGATATGAATTTATGATGATCTTAATTAACGACAGGTTCATCATCATCATCATCATCAGCCTATCGCAGTCCACTGCTGGACATAGGCCTCTCTAATTGCACGCCACTTTGTTCTATCCTCGGCTACGACAGGTTGACACACCTATTTTTTAATTCACCAATGTAGACATTATAAAGAAATAAGTTTAGTATTTAAACTAAACGTTTCTAAAAGATATACTAATTCAGTATATCTTTTAGAAACGTTTGAATATTGTCTGTTTGTTTGAACACGCATCACAGTACCGCGGGAATGCAATGTTTTAAAAACAGGATATTTTTTTAAAAACTTATCTCACACTAGCCCTATTTCGCGCGAGTACTTGGGCGGTTTCGGGCTTCATTTAAACCGAAACCAATAATAGTAATATTTAATGTGATGCAAATCATTTTGGTAAAATACTATTATAATTTGTCTTCTAACCGTCTGGCGCCATATACTTTGTCGCCCTTCATTTTGCTGCACTGGGCATTTGCTTGGCTTGCCTTGCCATAGGTCGGGCCCTGATTAGAGCTAGGCCCTAATATCCATAGATGCCACAGAGCATTGTGGAGCATGTTTCCAATATGTTTTACACAGAAGTTAAATTGTAACATAAACTACCTTAATATAAACCCAACTTCCACGCGAACGAAGTCGCGGGCACAGCTAGTCAATAATAAATTTGACAAAATGAAGACATAATTTTCTCCTTATTGACGTCACGACACCCGGTCTCAGCAACAATTTTTCGGTCATCGGCACTAGGACTCTTTTTCCATTTCAGCGTGGATAACCAACAAGCTATGTCGGTAACTTTGATTCTTTGTTGGATGGTAGGAGGACATGACACCTAGTTATAGTTATTTTGTTTAGATGTGAAACAAAATAACTACAACGCGATTGTTCCTACTTAGGAACAATCGCGATTAGTTACCTGCGCAGTTTAGTGTAATCCTTTTAAGTTTTTCGTCAAATGCTCTTTGCCTTTTGTTACAATATGAATGCTATGTGAATCCTTTATGAACAGTTTTGGGGTAATCTTTTAGCTCATATTTTTTGTATTATTATTTTGCTGAAATACTCGTTATTTGATTATTATTGAAGCGGCGGTAGCCGAATGGCTAAGGTCTCACAATTATACTACCGACATGAATCCACTCCTAACATCTTGACACACCTTTGAGTTTAGCTGGAGGGGTTAACAAGATTGCTAGTAAAGTGGGACTCAATACCACATTGCAAGTTATCTTTTTAAAAAAAATAAGACTTTTTGTACAAATAATGTACAGAGGCAGACTTAACTCTACCATTCAACCTTTGGGTTATGTACAGATTGTCAAATACATAATTTTCCTTAGGCATATTTATTTAAGAAAATGTACATAGTTTGAGGTAATCCTCATAATACATTGCAAGGCAAGCCATTTTTAACCCTTGACACAAAAGAGGAGTGTATTTCTCTAACTCTCCCTGTGTGTGTTTCTGTATGTCTGTCTATTGCATGGCAGCTCCTAAACATTCCGGGTGAACATTGTTTTTTTTTAATTAGGTATAAGTCAATTTCCTTGCGGTGGGGTGGTACTTGAATAATTTTCTTATAATACGTTTCAATTATTTTAAAGGTAATCAACGCGTGTATTTTAAAAGAGGTTAAAGCATCGTGAGGTTTAAATCCTACCCATTATACTACTGACGTGAACTCACTCCTAATACAAGTCCTGTTCACTGTTATCGTGATATTTTCCCAGTTTTACATTCGACAGTTCGTTGATTAACTGACCTAATTATTTGTGAAATATTTTGGTTGTTTGGCTATGCAGAAGATTGGAATGGCGGGAGTGGTTGTGTAGTTTTAGTAGTTTGAGGATTTATTTTCGCAATTCTTTTCTTAACAGTAGGAAAGGAGGCGCAGTATAGTCAGTCAGTGAGTCAGTAATAATATATACGTAATATTGTTTCTTAAAAGGTGACGGCAATTCAGTCCTTGGCGTTACCTACTCGTGCAATTTATTGAGTTGTGAGTGATAATTTTGTATATAATCTCTAGGTACTTATATCGGTAGGTGTGGCTCGGTTGATGCGACAATAGTCAGAGTATGAGAATGTAAGGCGCTGTTTCTGAGGTCTGCGACAGACGCGCGGTCGACTTCTGAAGCCACACTCCAGATTTGCGGAATTGACACGGAATTGTAATTTTCCGCGGGCGGCACCGAGCTCATACAATGGTAAAAGATTACTATAACTATATACTATGTAGCAAGCTAATAATGGTGATGCTACGTTATTACAGAGTAACTTTTTAAAGAAATTGTTAAAGCAAAAACAGCCAGTTATAAAAACTAACAAATATAAAAACTAATCAGGATCCGGGTGTTAGTCGGCTAATACAAAATTTAACTGAGAATAATAGAAGTATTATGTTTATGAGCCTCATAAATTAACAAATTCGCATTTTTTTTGAGTTGGTACATCTGTGTAATTAGAACAATATAGCTAATCCTAACTTTGTTACCTGCTGTGAAACTTTGCCTGATAACTCGAAGCCTATTCGTGGAACGTTGCGCTTTATTGTTTTGATTGTTTTCTAATCCGTTATAGTTGTAGTAAATCGTTTGTTTCATATTTTAGTTGAAATTGTCCACATTTCATAGAAGCGTTCTTTCTAATGCTTACGTTGGAAGTAATAATAAAATTGAATTTACGAATACGTGATGTGTCGCTAGAATTGTTATATGAAACCTTATTTATGTATCTAGCCTATGTTATTGGCATATAGATTTAGTCAATAGGGACAGCTAATCTAATATGAAACTGTTGACTTATTTACAGGTAGAACAGATCCCGGACTTTTGGATTTAGCGCCTCCATTTGTGTGTCTCAAAGGCAAAGATTCTGTCATGTTAAGAAAAACCATAGGTATACCTACGAGTATTGGATTATTTTCATCAATACAATGTAATGTAGAAAGCTAAACTAGATTAAAATCTGCGATCCTAAATCACGATACAGATTGTTAGTCTTATGACCATTGTCACGATTTTTTTGGAAATAATGATAGGTAGTGAAAAAATCGTAAATGGAGTTCCCATTCAAAATCGGATACTATTTCTTAATATAAAAAGCCCTGATTCATTAAATTTCTAATGCCCATTAGAAATTATTTCTTAAAATAAAAAGCTCTGATTTATTGAATTTCTAATGCCCATTATAAATGTATTAGAGAAGTAAACATTTCGTACAAATTCCTTTGAGAATTATTATTAACATAATATTATACACAATTATAATCTCTACATCACCCAAAGGTTGACTGGTAGAATATGTTTTTAGCATTGTTTTTAGCCTCTCTAAATAAATAATAAAATAAAAAAATATGAGCTAAAAGATTAGCCCAAAATTGTTCATAAAGGATTCACGTAGCATTCATATTGTAACAAAAGACAAAGGGCATTTGTCAAACTGCGCAGGTAACTAATCGCGATTATTTCTAAGTAGAAACAATCGCTAACAATGTAGGTATTTTGTTTCACATCTACTTAGATGTGAAACAAAATACCTACAATTAGGTTCGTTCTTACAAGGTTAACAAAACTTTTTATGTCCTCCGACCATCCAACTAAAAATCAAAGTTACCGACATAGCTTGTTGGTTAACCACGCTGAAATGGAAAAAGACTGGGCATATCGCCGAAGGATTCATGATTCTGGACCCAACGAACCCTAGTGCCGATAGGCCTACTCTCTTTCTCTGAAACGAAATTCATCAGTTTTCAATTTTATAAATTTACGGGAACCTTAGGATTATTTTAAGTAATTTTTGGATAAGCACAAGAAGTTCGAACCCATAGACGATTTTCGGGAACGAGTAGATTGAATTGATGTTGCTGACTCTGTATATCACCAACTTAGTTTTGATCAAAACTTCGTTTTCATGGTATTAGAGTAGGCCTCCGGCTATGCTATTCCCAAAAAACAAAATTTCTAGGCTGTACGCCACGTCGAGTCGTCGTCGACACAGCTTTGGTAACGACCCAGCGCTGGCAAAAATCGAATTCCCAAGTAGCCATGTGCTCGACGACGATCGCCCTTCCGTCGCTGTTTCGTAGACGAGTTAGGGATTGACACATTTTTTTTCACAACATAATCTATTAATCTCGATTATGAGTTTTAAAGGTTTTAAAAATATATTTAAAGTCTACAATTACTTATTTCTAAATACCTATAAAGTAAAATTGTAAACTTATTATCAATAAATTTAATAAAAAAAAACATTTAAATATTTATTTTCAAAGGCTAATTCCTCTTTACTCGTATTAACTAGTGAAAAGAAAAAACTGAATGTCACTATTTGACAATAAAATTAAATAATGTTATAGATAACACTGAAGGGCGAGTATTGTAATAAGATTTATAGTATTTGTTTCATTCCTTGCGTTTGTTTCAATAACAAATATTGTATGTATCACGATCGTCAAGAAGTTCTCTTCAGAAAGGTTCTGTCTAATCTGCACTACAAATCACAGAAGCCAATTTTATAGGGATGAGCTCAAATACCTATTGCAAGCTGTTGAGAACAGGAACTGCTTATCACAACAAACAAGTGTAATAGTGACTGTGTTAAGCGAAAGACTGCTGAATATAGGATCGCCACAACGACCGGACAAGATAAAACAACTTAATTAAATATGAATTATAATTAATATTTTATATGCAATTGTGTTTATATTTCCATGACATGGATATATGTATGTATAAATGAAAATCTTTATTTGAACTGTGAATTCAGGGTTTGAATATTTGATTTTTTAGGGTACCTACAACGTAGTAGCAATGTGTTGTGAAAATTGCGGCAAACTGACATATCGTTATTTTCACAGCTCCGCATTTAGGTAAAGTGTAATATATATTTATGGATTAAGTGATAGCTGTAGGTACAGAATGTGCGAGCCATTACCAATTTAAACGATCGGAGGAAAGAAAAAATAACAGTAGCAATATTCATATACAACAAGTAGGTTACATAAAAGCAAAACATTAAATCAACTAATTATGTGTGTTTACATATACCTAGTCACCATTTTCACGCCTAAGTCCCGAGTATTATTAAAACAAGGAACCAAAGCAGCTTCTATTTTATAAGGATAATGTAGTGGAGCTCTAACCCTACTATAACTCATTACTCCACACTTCGTAACGTTAAAATGTAGTTTATTAGTGTTGCTCCACTGCACCACCCGGTCAATGTCATCCTGCAACCGTGTCGTATCTGACGCTTCCTTTATTGAGATATATAACTTAGGGTCATCTGCAAAGAGTAGACACTCGGCATGTTTGACGACGGCTGGCAGGTCATTAATCATGAGATTAAATTCTAGGGGGCCCAAATTTGACCCCTGTCTAATGCCTGAAAAAGTAAAATATGGTCGCGATTGGTAACCCGCATAACCCTGCATAAGCCCTACAAGATAGATCAAAATAATAAACTATAGAACACCTTAGAAAGCTCTCCAAAAAAGTCCGCGATGGTATATGTCTATTTCATAAGGATAACCCACAATAACATTTTTTTACTTTTTTTTTTACGAGAAATAGGTAATGACTTTAGACAATACAGCATTAGTCCTTATCCAATTGAGTACCTTACATACATTGTGAATTTAATATAGATCAATATGGCTCTTTACAGGTAATTTAAATATTTTCGAAAATATTACAGATTTAAGATGCAGGGACATAGCGGTTGCGGCGGCACCGACCAGGGGGCCGGAGGCGCGTGCCTATAGCGCATAAAGCACTTTATACTCGTAATTAGCAGCGATCGCACGCGTTTATTGAAGGAAAATAACAATCTATACTAATATTATAAAGAGGAAAGATTATTTTGTATATAATGAAAAAACTCAAAAACTAATGGACCGATTTCAAAAATTCTTTCACAAAGCTGCATTATCGCGAAGTAACATAGACTATTTTTTTTATCCTTATGAAAACTGCGTTTATGTGGATAATGTTTAGTGGAGAAAAGTCCGTGGCGAAGCCGGAGCGGGCCGCTAATCTATCTATATAATTAAAAATCATGCAAGAGCATGTCGGACCGGGCTAAGTGTCCCTACACTTAGCCCGGTCCGACATGCTCTTGCATGATTTTTCACAGCCTTGCACAATTGCATCAGCAGAAGAGTGTATGTTCATGGCAGTTACACCCTTTTGTTGAGAAACTGCAGTTTTTTGTCAATAACTCAATGACAGTATTTCCTATGTTATGCCAAATAATTTTAGTTTAAAGTATTTATTATAGTAGCGCTATCTTTGTAATTTATTTCATATTTTTTGGTTATACGGTGACATTATTTTATAGTATATAAACAAAGAAACATTGTAAAACATTGGCAATTTGAAAAGGGGATTTATTTCCAGTAGTTGCGTGGAAGAAGTTCCACGGCGGAACTAGTGGGATTTTAACCAATAGTTCCATTAACTGAACTTATGGGAAATCTGAATCCCATTAGTTCCGTTAATAAACTACTAACTAAATTTTCCCTGTTTGTGCAACCTTTTTCATTGCTGCTTCACAGCAGCACGTAGTCGTAGCGTGATGTTATATAGCCTATAGCCCTTCTCGATATATCAAACGATAAAATATTTTTTCAATTTGAATCCATAGTTCCTGAGATACGATAATCTCAAGAACTACTGGTACGATGTGAAAAATTCAAACGAACAAATAAACAAACAAACTCTTTAGTTTTATAATATTAGAATAGATGTCTAAAACCTTTCCAAAATTTTTATCGGACTGACCCACTATGCGGCGTTGCCACGATGACAAAAAACAATTACGAGTATGTGTTCTGCTGTCAAACTAGCGCTCAAGGAGGCTCAAGGCTGGACGGGAGGACGCAGAACTACTCAACGTCGAGCTTGTTGTCATTTTTTACAGGTTTGTGTATTCTGAAAAAAAAATACAGCGTCGAGCTAGCTTACAGCCTAGCCTACACCCTCGATTTTGACTGTCAAAATCAAAAGCTATATATTTAGCGCGGACCCGCTGTCAGTATAAGGAAATTACAATTACTGAAGATATTGTGCCTAAATTATAAGTACATAATGGCAATAGCGAAGCCGAAAAACGAATGAAATGTATTTGTTATTCATCATTATAAATTTGGGATAATATATTTTTTTATTTTTTTTATTAATAAGACGACTACGAGCAGTAGACAAGCCCTGTGTCGCGGGGGACTTTACAAACATACAAGTCACGGACATAAAGTACACCCAGACTCGGAAAGGGTCAAGAGGTCGTGGGAATCGAACCCACGACCTCTTGCAGTTGGACTCACTGCCACCGCGCCACAGAGGCAGTATTAATCCTGTACCTAACTAGCAAAATAATTATTTGTTTTGCGTGTCAATCACTACGGTTTGTGGTGACCAATCTCAGCATACAACTAGCCAACTACGCAAAAAACACAAAAGTGTCTGTACAAGCTGTATCTGCACATCTGGGTCTTGCACTCTCTATGCCTTCAATCTCTTTGTTTGATGAAGTGGAAATCCGACACGTCTGAAGTGAGATAAATATGACCCTTTTACTTTTGAATCATGTGACCAAAAAAATATAAAAAAAATCACAAAAGTAGCGCTTAACAAATACTTATTTACATATACAACAAATACATATTTACAAATACTTATCAATAATTATTTCTCATTTCTGTGGTTTTGTTGTGAGGAGTTTAAATAAACGTTATGCTCTTTAAAAAAGAAAAAATCTACCATTTTGGAGTCAAAGTTATGTAGAAAATTAATGTATTAACTTATAGAAATTTATTAGTTGATATTTTCCCTTCGGACCCACGATACCCCTGGCGATACCCCTGGTGGTATCGTGGGTCTTTTAAAATCAAACGATACCCCCAACTAATAGTGTTGTGTGACATTAATTAATAATAGCTTTGTCATCTAGTAAATTTTATATTTACAAAATACAAAAAGAATTATCAAATTGTAGTTTTAGTATTCTTCCAGTTAAATTTCCTTTATACAATATTTAAAGTACTGTCCTTTAAACAATATGTAAAGTATGTACGCCGTACCAATTGAAATTTCTTTATTTACAAGTTCTAATTGCACGCTGGTAATGAAATCGTCATTAATGATTTGATCCTTTCTTCTCTTTTTTGGAACCATCTCCATCGTATGAACGTGCTCCAGAACTTTGAGTAATCTCATAATTGTCACAGAACGTTGGTGGTTCTGTGACGTTCGCCAAATACGCTTATCATAGTGCAATGCATAGAGGACAAACGTTGATTTTTATTCATATACCTAGATAGATTAGAAACGTGATTACTGATTACATACATATTAGTCACATAGGTTTCAATTTCATTTTTGTTTTATGTAGGTAGGTAACCTATCCTAGTTGTACCTTAAAAAGGTGATATAATCATATATTCAAATGAATTTACAGCTCAAATACAGAATTCCATGTTATGAATATATAAACACAATTGCATTTTTAAAATAATTTTTAATTCATATTTCATTAAGTTGTTTTTCCAACTTGTTCGGTCGTTGTGACAATTCTTGGGGGAGGCCTTTATTCAGCAGTGGACGTCTTTCAGCTAAAACGAATGAACTAAAGTTATTTTTGTGTCGCTTAACACAGCCACTATTACACATGTTTGTTGTGATAAGTAGGGTGACTACCCTATACGTCTTCGTAGAAGTATTTCGTATACACTATGCTATCTATACCTATCACGATTTATTTTAAAACCTATAAAAAATGAGCAGTGTTGCGTTTTAAAATATAGGTAACTACTCTGAAAGTTGTGATCGTTTTTTCGTTGACGGTTCAAATTAGTCACATCCATACGAGCCACGACCATAGAATTTGTGTTGCCATTACCCATGGTTATAATATATCAATTCAGTTATAGTTCTTACATAATATCAGTCACTAAACGTCCACTACTGGATACTGGTTAAGTAAGTTGACCTTATAAACGTACATTAATATTATATATATTATTGCAATATTCACAACTGTGGAAAGCACTATTAAAAAACATCCTATTTAAGCTTGACGAAGCTGTTAAATAATATGAATGAAACGGAAGTCGTAATTACATTTTAATTAATTATTATTTTCAGCTTAATGGTATAATAAAAGTTAAAATAAAGTAAAAAATATTATATATATAAAATTATTTTATTATAAATATATATTTTAAAGACAACTCAAGATATAACAATTACAGATAGTATAAAATATAATTTATTATCTAATATTTATTACACAATAGATACTTTGATTTTTTTTATAAATGTATCTTCATGAAATAATTACATTAACAATAAACTAAAAAAATGAATAAATTTCATGTGAACACGATGTTCCATTTAGCTTGATTACGTAGGTACCTGTAAATAAAAAACAGGAAAATCAGTTAATAGTTTTCATAAAGTATTCAATATTAAAAACTAAGATAGCAAAGAAATGCAATAAATATTAAATGAAAACCGACGATAAAGTAAATGTAACTTGATCATTGAAGCAATTTGGATGTTCGTTAGAATTGAAATGGTTACAAATATACAAAACGGTAACAACTATCACTTATAATTACAAATTCCTCTTGATCTTGTTGCTCCACGTTGTCTGGACTAACCCCCAAACGTTCACTTAGCATGTCAACTGTAACAAAAAACACCGTAATTAATAAAACGTTTAATAACGTCCAAGTATTCTCTAAAATTTAAAAAAAAACATAGTAATTATGTAGGTACCTGTAAATTAAAAAACAGGAGAATCAGTTAATAGTTTTCGTAAAGTATTCAATAATAAAAATAAGATAACAAAAAAAAATGCAATAAATATTAAATGAAAACCCTCCTGATTCATTTTTGGAAACTATGAATGGCAATGTCCAAACATTGGGTTTATGTTTCCATCTAATCACCTGTCCATGATGCCAGTACTTCCTGTAAAAAAAATGAAAATTAATTAATAAAATCTAAAGCCCAAGAAGAATTTTAAAAATATTTAGTATCAACCTATATACAGTTTATCAACCTATATACACATTCACTTATCTGTAATATCCGGAGTTTGACATTCTACTTTCGTGCTCTGTGTCATATTCTCGGCCCAATGAATGGCCCGGATGTTTTTCATTTGGCAGGGGCTTTTGTGTTTCTTTAACTGTGAACACAACAAAACAAATCTTTAAATGCCGTAAATATATACTTACATTATACATAAACCATACTTTTACCCTATTTATTCCCTGTATCTGTAAATAAAATGGCATTCATGAATATTTTGAATAAATAAAAAAATAAAAACGTCAATAACATTTAAAAAGTCTCTCACCTAATTAGGGACGTCATTTTAGTTGAAATCGGGGAACTCTTTTTGTATGATATTCCACACTATATCCATTTCCGTATCAGCTGTAAGAAATATAAAAACAACATGGTTAATATGCACTCGAAGAATAGGATATTCATTGCAAAGTACATAACAATCATATTAAACTCACTCATGTCTGCCAAAGTCAACTCCACATCAGTATCTGTAGAAACGCTCTGTGTGGACCCAACTCCTGAGTCAGTAGATGTTGTCGGCTTCGTCTTGATAAAAAAAAAATAAGAATTTATGCACAAATAATGTACATTCTCTACCATTCAACCTTTGTGTTATGTACAGATTGTCAAATACATTATTTCATGTTGACGATTTGTCGATGTAAGTATTTAACGTTTTTTTCGCCTGTGCCATAAAACACGGCAGCTATATACACTTGTCTTAATTTAATACCTAAATATATGTAAGTTACAATAAAAAGTAAATGTTGTAACTTGATCATTGAAGCAATTTGGATATTTGTTAGAATATAAATGGTTACAAATATACAGAACGGTAACAACTATCACTTATACTTACAAATTCCTCTTGTGCTGGTTGCTCCACGTTGTTTGGACTAACCCCCAAACGCTCACTTAGCATGTCAACTGTAACAAAAATACCCTAATTAATAAAACGTTCATTAATGTCCAATTATTCTCTAAAATTGAAAAAAACATAGAAAATTATACTTACTTTGAGATTCCAAGTTGCTATTAATTCTCAATAAGGCCTCTATCGGTTGTTCCGATGTTCTTGTGCGGATGTGCGAGATGGCTGCAGCCAGTACATTCACATTAGAGTCCTGTAACAAACACAATTGTTAGTAAGCTTCACATTATATCTTACACTATAATAAGCACTATGCGCATTACGTAGACTTACATTACTATCACAGCCCACGGCAGTGGAAAGTTCAGCCATAGCTTCTGCCGCTTCGTTGCGGCGCTCTCTCTCGTAAAGCGCATTACGCGCTTGTTAGATTTTACATAGGGGTCGTAGCAATTTGTAATAAAATACTAAAGCTTTTATTGTAGAACTACGTAGAAGTCCTACGACTCCTTCTTGTAGAAGACCTACGACTCATCGTAGTAGTACTACGACTCATTGTAAACCACTACGACTCATCGTAGAACTACACTTACTACTGTGTCAGGATATTTGGATCATATACCCAATCAGTTGCAATCTAACCTTATCAATCAGTATAGTATCACTAGGAAATAGAATAAATTAGGGAGGTAAATAATACAAAGGAATAAATGACACGTATCATATATTTTCAACCTTGTTTGGTCTAGTTGTATCAAAGGTTTCATAATAGCCAGTCTCATAATAAACATTTGCCATACTACATTTCATACATTCTAAATACAATATACCACAGATACTTTCTAACATAACCAATTCACAACATTATTGCAATGTACGACCATATCGCTGTAGAACAGCTGATAAGTATCACACCAAGCAATAATCATCAAATCATATCACATTGCAATATATTGTTATTAGTCAATATCTATACATAATACACAATAATAGGATATCAGCACAAAAGAACCAGCAATAAGTATAATCTGAATCGGATCGTACCTGTATCCACAAATGTTGCAATCAGACTGAGCCTCGATCACAATCTGTCAGTCCTTTTATAGAACAAATACACTGAATATTAAAGAACATGTGGGTACTTCGCAAATATTCCTAATTATTATACTTTAACCCATAAAATAATTTAATACACAGAATTATGTTATTTAAATAAAGGAATAATAATAAAACTATTACACAGATAAAACACAGATAAAACACACATAAAAGAAGTGAAATATCACAACAACAATATTTGACGTTTCAAGCAGTACCTACATTTGTGACCAGTGGATATTTATTGTTTTAATTCATTTATAATACTGTGTGGTGCTTTTATAATGTGTTATAATCATCTTAAGTAATTTAGGTACATGTTAATTACAACATAAACTGTAAGTACTTGTACTTTGTCATAACCTATTCCGTGATACAAATCATTGTTCAGGTTACTAAAAATACAATTGACATAAAGACATGGCTACTTGCATATCCATGGCTATTGTTATAATATAAACAACCTGTAGCTACTTCTATAATGTCAATTTACTCTGCCATAACGTATTCTGTTATTCTAATGTACAAATACTGTCACATATTCTACAGTTAACAACATTACAGTGATATTTAGGATTCCTTATTAAAGTGGTCATTATGTCTACGATTTATTGACAGGCTAAACAAATTCATCAAATATATTCATCCCTTAGTACACAGGTATAATATTTACCTGAATTTATTTATTACGATTGATATTTATCTATGTAAATAGCCATTAATATATCCCTTATCTATCACGCTTTACACAAAAATGTATTTACAATAATATACAATAGAAACATTACATACTATAGTACATTTTTTTTACACAATATTTATAAAAACCTATGTTTTTATAAAAACCGCGCCCACATGCGCGCGCCACTTGTGATCAAAAGTGAGCGGCGTTTGTAGTCGATATATAAAATAACTATTATTATTACAGACAAAGGTTTATTGAATTTAATAACTTTAGCTTATCAGCTACACGTAATAAAATCCACACATCTGTAAGTTGAATAGATTTTAAATACGAATGGAACAAAGAAGGTACTAAAATTTAGGTCATAAATCAGTGGGTCGGCTTTTAATTTTTTTCAGTTAGAAATATAGTTCCAGGTATAAAAACAATACAATTTTTAGGTTCTTTACAAAATTAGCTACCTATTACAACACAATAAACATGCATGTTCCTAAGAAATATTTGAAATACATTGCTGATAAAAACAGTGATAAACACCCCATTTTGGTTCCAGAGCTGCTAGAATAGTATGGATATGACTTTTAGTGTCTCTGTAATACTTTTACAAAATAATATTTTTCATCGCTTTTAATTCAAACAATGTTATATAAATCCTTATGGAATGCTTTTATTTAATAAAATAATTTAATAGCTTTTTAAAGTGTTTTATTCAAAAATGTAATTTTAGTGAAATATTATTCAGAAGTGTTATTCCGAATTATTCAAAAGTATGAAATGATCATCTTTTAAAACATGTTAAATCGCAAGGATTTCACTTTCAGCGACTAAATAAAAATCATTAAGTTCGTTTCCCCGAATGTCTAATTCCCGGAATGTCTACTTTCAAAATTCTCTATTGTCAAAAAATGTGTACCCTGTAAAAGCCGCGTATCCAATTGGAGACGAAACATTTGTACCCTGTAAAAAGCCGCGTATCCAATTGGAGACGAAAAATTTGTACCCTGTAAAAGCCGCGTATCCAATTGGAGACGGTACGACCACAGTTGATTTTATGCTTTAATTCTATGAAATTACAATTTATATTAGCATAAATTGTATATGAATGAATTCGGTACGAAATGAGCTATTGAATGACATGACTACCAATAAAATCGCATAAAAAATAAAGCCGACCACTCTCTGCAACACCAACACGATATGCGTTTCTTGACGTTCAACATCTTCAGAATAATGACGATTGCAAACCCAAACGAATGACATAACCTAGAGTTCCTTGTATAATATGCCCCAAAACTTATACTGACTAATAAAATGATAAACTAAACTTATACAAGGGCCACACCATATGAACAGACAAAAACCATACCGACATTTGCAACCAATTTCGCAAACGGACAAAGGTCTAAAAATACAAAAAAAAACCCGACTTCTCTTGAATGTTAGTGTTTTAAATACCCAGTGAATGTAATAGTGTTGCTGTGTAGTATTATTTGTAGTGTAATTGTGTAGTGTTAAGGTGTTGTGTGACTATGTTATGTTACTATGGTGTTGTGTGACTATGTTTGTGGGTAGTGGTGTGGCTCAAAGCAGGTGAAGACGCATAAAGGCACGTCGCATCCCCTGCAATAAGCCGTGGTTCGCTTATTGCACATGATGCAACTACGTCGTAGGCGCTCCCGAGTTTTGCCGGCAGCAAAGTCATACTGTGCCGGCACATGCCTGACTGCCCCTTCAGCCTGCTGAGCCAAACCATAGGTGGGTGTTAATTGTTGTGAGTGCTTCTGTATCATTTCACTCACCAATGTTTTCCTAAAGAAACGGTGAGTGATAGGATTTTGTTCGCGGTGTAATATGTAAGCATTTAAAACACTTACATTCAAGAGCCGTCGGAATAATTTCTTATACCAGACCCTTGTCCGTTTCCGTTCCACGGGGTACAGCGCCAACATCTGGTCCTTTCTGTCGACGCCGCCCATACATACATTGTAGTCTGGGATAATGGACGGCTTTAAGGTGTGGCCACACTTCACAGTGGCGAGACCATGGTATGTCGAGATAAGAGCCACGCGGTTCTTATCTCGCCATACCACTAGGTCAACGTCCCCTGAAGTGCAGCCAATTACCTGTCCCAGACGCATGTTATTTTTTTTTAAATTTGTCAGTTCCGTGGGTACGAATTGTCGGTTGGTACGCAGTGTACCGACGCAGTCGAACCCACGGAATTTAAGTTCGCGGGCTAAGGCCGGCGAATTGTAATAGTTGTCCATCCATAAGGTATGGCCCTTGTTTTCAAGTCCTTGCACTAATTCTAATACTAACGAAGGTATAACGCCGGATATAGGTCCGTCTCCTTGCGGATCTTTGTTACCGGCGTGAATCACAAAGCGCCACAAATAGCCGCTTTGTGATTCACATACTTCGTATGATTTGATACCTATAGAAGCCGCTTTGTTTTGTATGTACTGGCTTATGTCCAACCACCCCTTCCACATTGTCAGACTTTCGTCTAAAGCTATGTTTTGAGACATATTATATAAGGTTTGGAACTTATTGTTAAGGTGGTCCAAAATGGGCTGCACCTTAAACAATTTAGCCTCAGATCGTGTCATCGATTCAGGATTACAATCGTCATTATTTCGAAAATGTAAACATCTAGACAACAACAAGAAACCGTCGTATCGCATGAAAGCAGTGAACCCCGGCGTGATAAAGACGTCCTTCGCAGACGACCAATTCTCTTCCAGGCGAGTTTTAATTACCACCCCCATAGCGATAATCAATCCAAAGAATAATAATAATTCATTACTATTGGTATCGTGCCATCTGCGAATACGACTTCGTTCACGCAGGGTACCTGCTGCTTCCATGGCCGCTACTAGTTGTTGCGCATATCTGTTTGTTTCGGCAGCAATGTGACCCAAAATTTCGTTATCCCATATAGCTGTAAAGGCTGAATATGGGGTTTCGAAATATTGAGTGGGGCCACAAATTAATATCGGAGAATCGTTCCCTTCTCAAGTTAGGTGGAACCTGAGATTCCGGGAACGCTCTCCACCTAAAATCGAACCTTGCGTCGACGACTGGTTCGTCCTCCGGCAACACGGGCGAAGGCGTGGGAAGGCGCTGAGCAGGAGGTGGCCACTGTAGAGACAGCTCAGCATCTACTGGTGTGACCTCCTCCTCGTCCTCGCTCTCAGCGTGAAAAACAGACCCCACTCTGGGCATCCTAAACGGAATGTTTAAAAATTCTTCCCCATCATCGTCGGAGTCTTCTTCACTCCCTGTAAATATTAAGTACATAATGTCAGAAAAAAAATAGAAATATAAAGAGAAAGTAAAAGTACCTTGGAGTTCACCATTTTATATATATATATATATATATATATATATTATAACTCGAGTTCCGCGGACAGCGATTCTGTAACTAGGAGCTCAGAAGTAATAATGATGAAAGTTTACCCTTATTTCGAGTTTATATACTCTGCTTACCTGCGCATGGCCACGGGCAGGGATACTCTAAATGGGGCGGAGCTTATCTTACATAATGGTACTCTATTGGTCTCTGGTACACATTAATATGCTGGTAGCAAGTCTTCATTTCAGTAATTTTGCGTATTACTTTATTTAAATGTAATAATTTAACATCTACTTAAATGTATCAAAACATTTTTGATTGATTTTATTTAATATATATTATGCCATGCATAGAGTATGTAGCGAGACTGCTCAATGATGCTACGCCGTAATACGCGCTACGGCTTCCGTCCGTATCATGCAATTTATTGGACCTAGTTGTAAGCTTAATGCTTTAGAAAGAAATGAGTCTCTAAGAAAGAAAGGAAAAACAATGTTAAAATAAAAAAAATGCTTACCAATTCATGCAAAATACATTTTCAGTTGAAATATGTATATAGGTATGTAATACGTAGGTTTATAAATAAATATAATAAGCAAAGTAATATTACCGTGTCATATAAAAAATAAACAAATATTACCTTCTAAATATCGCCTGCGTCGCTTTTTTCCCGGGACAAACATGAGGAGATCATATCAAATTGCACATAAATCACTTTAGCAGTTTAAGCGTAAAAATATCACAGAAAGACATTTAAAATATAAGTTTGGATATTCTTGACTACGGCATTACAGGGGAACGAGAGAAACGACTACAGGGGATGTGAGTTGTGCGGGTGAATTTGATTAATTTATTTACCCTTATTTCGAGTTTATATACTCTGCTTACCTGCGCATGGCCACGGGCAGGGATACTCTAAATGGGGCGGAGCTGATCTTACATAATGGTACTCTATTGGTCTCTGGTACACATTAATATGCTGGTAGCAAGTCTTCATTTCAGTAATTTTGCGTATTACTTTATTTAAATGTAATTATTTAACATCTACTTAAATGTATCAAAACATTTTTGATTGATTTTATTTAATATATATTATGCCATGCATAGAGTATGTAGCGAGACTGCTCAATGATGCTACGCCGTAATACGCGCTACGGCTCACTAGTATCACTTTAGCAGTTTAAGCGTAAAAATATCACAGTTGTTCCTACTTAGGAACAATCGCGATTAGTTACCTGCGCAGTTTAGTGTAATCCTTTTAAGTTTTTCGTCAAATGCTCTTTGCCTTTTGTTACAATATGAATGCTATGTGAATCCTTTATGAACAGTTTTGGGGTAATCTTTTAGCTCATATTTTTTGTATTATTATTTTGCTGAAATACTCGTTATTTGATTATTATTGAAGCGGCGGTAGCCGAATGGCTAAGGTCTCGCAATTATACTACCGACATGAATCCACTCCTAACATCTTGACACACGTTTGAGTTTAGCTGGAGGGGTTAACAAGATTGCTAGTAAAGTAGGACTCAATCCCACATTGCAAGTTATCTTTTAAAAAAAAATAAGACTTTTTGTACAAATAATGTACAGAGGCAGACCTAACTCTACCATTCAACCTTTGGGTTATGTACAGATTGTCAAATACATAATTTTCCTTAGGCATATTTATTTAAGAAAATGTAGTTTGAGGTAATCCTCATAATACATTGCAAGGCAAGCCATTTTTAACCCTTGACACAAAAGAGGAGTGTATTTCTCTAACTCTCCCTGTGTGTGTTTCTGTATGTCTGTCTATTGCATGGCAGCTCCTAAACGGGTGAACATTGTTTTTTTTTAATTAGACCGGTATAAGTCAATTTCCTTGCGGTGGTACTTGAATAATTTTCTTATAATACGTTTCAATTATTTTAAAGATAATCAACGCGTGTATTTTAAAAGAGGTTAAAGCATCGTATACTACTGACGTGAACTCACTCCTAATACAAGTCCTGTTCACTGTTATCGTGATATTTTCCCAGTTTTACATTCGACAGTTCGTTGATTAACTGACCTAATTATTTGTGAAATATTTTGGTTGTTTGGCTATGCAGAAGATTGGAATGGCGGGAGTGGTTGTGTAGTTTTAGTAGTTTGAGGATTTATTTTCGCAATTCTTTTCTTAACAGTAGGAAAGGAGGCGCAGTATAGTCAGTCAATGAGTCAGTAATAATATATACGTAATATCGTTTCTTAAAAGGTGACGGCAATTCAGTCCTTGGCGTTACCTACTCGTGCAATTTATTGAGTTGTGAGTGATAATTTTGTATATAATCTCTAGGTACTTATATCGGTAGGTGTGGCTCGGTTGATGCGACAATAGTCAGAGTATGAGAATGTAAGGCGCTGTTTCTTAGGTCTGCGACAGACGCGCGGTCGACTTCTGAAGCCACACTCCAGATTTGCGGAATTGACACGGAATTGTAATTTTCCGCGGGCGGCACCGAGCTCATACAATGGTAAAAGATTACTATAACTATGTACTATGTAGCAAGCTAATAATGGTGATGCTACGTTATTACAGAGTAACTTTTTAAAGAAATTGTTAAAGCAAAAACAGCCAGTTATAAAAACTAACAAATATAAAAACTAATCAGGATCCGGGTGTTAGTCGGCTAATACAAAATTTAACTGAGAATAATAGAAGTATTATGTTTATGAGCCTCATAAAACAAATTCGCATTTTTTTTGAGTTGGTACATCTGTGTAATTAGAACAATATAGCTAATCCTAACTTTGTTACCTGCTGTGAAACTTTGCCTGATAACTCGAAGCCTATTCGTGGAACGTTGCGCTTTATTGTTTTGATTGTTTTCTAATCCGTTATAGTTGTAGTAAATCGTTTGTTTCATATTTTAGTTGAAATTGTCCACATTTCATAGAAGCGTTCTTTCTAATGCTTACGTTGGAAGTAATAATAAAATTGAATTTACGAATACGTGATGTGTCGCTAGAATTGTTATATGAAACCTTATTTATGTATCTAGCCTATGTTATTGGTATATAGATTTAGTCAATAGGGACAGCTAATCTAATATGAAACTGTTGACTTATTTACAGGTAGAACAGATCCCGGACTTTTGGATTTTAGCGCCTCCATTTGTGTGTCTCAAAGGCAAAGATTCTGTCATGTTAAGAAAAACCATAGGTATACCTACGAGTATTGGATTATTTTCATCAATACAATGTAATGTAGAAAGCTAAACTAGATTAAAATCTGCGATCCTAAATCACGATACAGATTGTTAGTCTTATGACCATTGTCACGATTTTTTTGGAAATAATGATAGGTAGTGAAAAAATCGTAAATGGAGTTCCCATTCAAAATCGGATACTATTTCTTAATATAAAAAGCCCTGATTCATTAAATTTCTAATGCCCATTAGAAATTATTTCTTAAAATAAAAAGCTCTGATTTATTGAATTTCTAATGCCCATTATAAATGTATTAGAGAAGTAAACATTTCGTACAAATTCCTTTGAGAATTATTATTAACATAATATTATACACAATTATAATCTCTACATCACCCAAAGGTTGACTGGTAGAAAATGTTTTTAGCATTAAGCCCCTCTCTGTAGGTACATTATTTGTGCATGAAGTCTCTAAATAAATAATAAAATAAAAAAATATGAGCTAAAAGATTAGCCCAAAATTGTTCATAAAGGATTCACGTAGCATTCATATTGTAACAAAAGACAAAGGGCATTTGTCAAACTGCGCAGGTAACTAATCGCGATTATTTCTAAGTAGAAACAATCGCTAACAATGTAGGTATTTTGTTTCACATCTACTTAGATGTGAAACAAAATACCTACAATTAGGTTCGTTCTTACAAGGTTAACAAAACTTTTTATGTCCTCCGACCATCCAACTAAAAATCAAAGTTACCGACATAGCTTGTTGGTTAACCACGCTGAAATGGAAAAAGACTGGGCATATCGCCGAAGGATTCATGATTCTGGACCCAACGAACCCTAGTGCCGATAGGCCTACTCTCTTTCTCTGAAACGAAATTCATCAGTTTTCAATTTTATAAATTTACGGGAACCTTAGGATTATTTTAAGTAATTTTTGGATAAGCACAAGAAGTTCGAACCCATAGACGATTTTCGGGAACGAGTAGATTGAATTGATGTTGCTGACTCTGTATATCACCAACTTAGTTTTGATCAAAACTTCGTTTTCATGGTATTAGAGTAGGCCTCCGGCTATGCTATTCCCAAAAAACAAAATTTCTAGGCTGTACGCCACGTCGAGTCGTCGTCGACACAGCTTTGGTAACGACGTTCCTCCCAGCGCTGGCAAAAATCGAATTCCCAAGTAGCCATGTGCTCGACGACGATCGCCCTTCCGTCGCTGTTTCGTAGACGAGTTAGGGATTGACACATTTTTTTTCACAACATAATCTATTAATCTCGATTATGAGTTTTAAAGGTTTTAAAAATATATTTAAAGTCTACAATTACTTATTTCTAAATACCTATAAAGTAAAATTGTAAACTTATTATCAATAAATTTAATAAAAAAAAACATTTAAATATTTATTTTCAAAGGCTAATTCCTCTTTACTCGTATTAACTAGTGAAAAGAAAAAACTGAATGTCACTATTTGACAATAAAATTAAATAATGTTATAGATAACACTGAAGGGCGAGTATTGTAATAAGATTTATAGTATTTGTTTCATTCCTTGCGTTTGTTTCAATAACAAATATTGTATGTATCACGATCGTCAAGAAGTTCTCTTCAGAAAGGTTCTGTCTAATCTGCACTACAAATCACAGAAGCCAATTTTATAGGGATGAGCTCAAATACCTATTGCAAGCTGTTGAGAACAGGAACTGCTTATCACAACAAACAAGTGTAATAGTGACTGTGTTAAGCGAAAGACTGCTGAATATAGGATCGCCACAACGACCGGACAAGATAAAACAACTTAATTAAATATGAATTATAATTAATATTTTATATGCAATTGTGTTTATATTTCCATGACATGGATATATGTATGTATAAATGAAAATCTTTATTTGAACTGTGAATTCAGGGTTTGAATATTTGATTTTTTAGAGTACCTACAACGTAGTAGCAATGTGTTGTGAAAATTGCGGCAAACTGACATATCGTTATTTTCACAGCTCCGCATTTAGGTAAAGTGTAATATATATTTATGGATTAAGTGATAGCTGTAGGTACAGAATGTGCGAGCCATTACCAATTTAAACGATCGGAGGAAAGAAAAAATAACAGTAGCAATATTCATATACAACAAGTAGGTTACATAAAAGCAAAACATTAAATCAACTAATTATGTGTGTTTACATATACCTAGTCACCATTTTCACGCCTAAGTCCCGAGTATTATTAAAACAAGGAACCAAAGCAGCTTCTATTTTATAAGGATAATGTAGTGGAGCTCTAACCCTACTATAACTCATTACTCCACACTTCGTAACGTTAAAATGTAGTTTATTAGTGTTGCTCCACTGCACCACCCGGTCAATGTCATCCTGCAACCGTGTCGTATCTGACGCTTCCTTTATTGAGATATATAACTTAGGGTCATCTGCAAAGAGTAGACACTCGGCATGTTTGACGACGGCTGGCAGGTCATTAATCATGAGATTAAATTCTAGGGGGCCCAAATTTGACCCCTGTCTAATGCCTGAAAAAGTAAAATATGGTCGCGATTGGTAACCCGCATAACCCTGCATAAGCCCTACAAGATAGATCAAAATAATAAACTATAGAACACCTTAGAAAGCTCTCCAAAAAAGTCCGCGATGGTATATGTCTATTTCATAAGGATAACCCACAATAACATTTTTTTACTTTTTTTTTTACGAGAAATAGGTAATGACTTTAGACAATACAGCATTAGTCCTTATCCAATTGAGTACCTTACATACATTGTGAATTTAATATAGATCAATATGGCTCTTTACAGGTAATTTAAATATTTTCGAAAATATTACAGATTTAAGATGCAGGGACATAGCGGTTGCGGCGGCACCGACCAGGGGGCCGGAGGCGCGTGCCTATAGCGCATAAAGCACTTTATACTCGTAATTAGCAGCGATCGCACGCGTTTATTGAAGGAAAATAACAATCTATACTAATATTATAAAGAGGAAAGATTATTTTGTATATAATGAAAAAACTCAAAAACTAATGGACCGATTTCAAAAATTCTTTCACAAAGCTGCATTATCGCGAAGTAACATAGACTATTTTTTTTATCCTTATGAAAACTGCGTTTATGTGGATAATGTTTAGTGGAGAAAAGTCCGTGGCGAAGCCGGAGCGGGCCGCTAATCTATCTATATAATTAAAAATCATGCAAGAGCATGTCGGACCGGGCTAAGTGTCCCTACACTTAGCCCGGTCCGACATGCTCTTGCATGATTTTTCACAGCCTTGCACAATTGCATCAGCAGAAGAGTGTATGTTCATGGCAGTTACACCCTTTTGTTGAGAAACTGCAGTTTTTTGTCAATAACTCAATGACAGTATTTCCTATGTTATGCCAAATAATTTTAGTTTAAAGTATTTATTATAGTAGCGCTATCTTTGTAATTTATTTCATATTTTTTGGTTATACGGTGACATTATTTTATAGTATATAAACAAAGAAACATTGTAAAACATTGGCAATTTGAAAAGGGGATTTATTTCCAGTAGTTGCGTGGAAGAAGTTCCACGGCGGAACTAGTGGGATTTTAACCAATAGTTCCATTAACTGAACTTATGGGAAATCTGAATCCCATTAGTTCCGTTAATAAACTACTAACTAAATTTTCCCTGTTTGTGCAACCTTTTTCATTGCTGCTTCACAGCAGCACGTAGTCGTAGCGTGATGTTATATAGCCTATAGCCCTTCTCGATATATCAAACGATAAAATATTTTTTCAATTTGAATCCATAGTTCCTGAGATACGATAATCTCAAGAACTACTGGTACGATGTGAAAAATTCAAACGAACAAATAAACAAACAAACTCTTTAGTTTTATAATATTAGAATAGATGTCTAAAACCTTTCCAAAATTTTTATCGGACTGACCCACTATGCGGCGTTGCCACGATGACAAAAAACAATTACGAGTATGTGTTCTGCTGTCAAACTAGCGCTCAAGGAGGCTCAAGGCTGGACGGGAGGACGCAGAACTACTCAACGTCGAGCTTGTTGTCATTTTTTACAGGTTTGTGTATTCTGAAAAAAAAATACAGCGTCGAGCTAGCTTACAGCCTAGCCTACACCCTCGATTTTGACTGTCAAAATCAAAAGCTATATATTTAGCGCGGACCCGCTGTCAGTATAAGGAAATTACAATTACTGAAGATATTGTGCCTAAATTATAAGTACATAATGGCAATAGCGAAGCCGAAAAACGAATGAAATGTATTTGTTATTCATCATTATAAATTTGGGATAATATATTTTTTTATTTTTTTTATTAATAAGACGACTACGAGCAGTAGACAAGCCCTGTGTCGCGGGGGACTTTACAAACATACAAGTCACGGACATAAAGTACACCCAGACTCGGAAAGGGTCAAGAGGTCGTGGGAATCGAACCCACGACCTCTTGCAGTTGGACTCACTGCCACCGCGCCACAGAGGCAGTATTAATCCTGTACCTAACTAGCAAAATAATTATTTGTTTTGCGTGTCAATCACTACGGTTTGTGGTGACCAATCTCAGCATACAACTAGCCAACTACGCAAAAAACACAAAAGTGTCTGTACAAGCTGTATCTGCACATCTGGGTCTTGCACTCTCTATGCCTTCAATCTCTTTGTTTGATGAAGTGGAAATCCGACACGTCTGAAGTGAGATAAATATGACCCTTTTACTTTTGAATCATGTGACCAAAAAAATATAAAAAAAATCACAAAAGTAGCGCTTAACAAATACTTATTTACATATACCTACAACAAATACATATTTACAAATACTTATCAATAATTATTTCTCATTTCTGTGGTTTTGTTGTGAGGAGTTTAAATAAACGTTATGCTCTTTAAAAAAGAAAAAATCTACCATTTTGGAGTCAAAGTTATGTAGAAAATTAATGTATTAACTTATAGAAATTTATTAGTTGATATTTTCCCTTCGGACCCACGATACCCCTGGCGATACCCCTGGTGGTATCGTGGGTCTTTTAAAATCAAACGATACCCCCAACTAATAGTGTTGTGTGACATTAATTAATAATAGCTTTGTCATCTAGTAAATTTTATATTTACAAAATACAAAAAGAATTATCAAATTGTAGTTTTAGTATTCTTCCAGTTAAATTTCCTTTATACAATATTTAAAGTACTGTCCTTTAAACAATATGTAAAGTATGTACGCCGTACCAATTGAAATTTCTTTATTTACAAGTTCTAATTGCACGCTGGTAATGAAATCGTCATTAATGATTTGATCCTTTCTTCTCTTTTTTGGAACCATCTCCATCGTATGAACGTGCTCCAGAACTTTGAGTAATCTCATAATTGTCACAGAACGTTGGTGGTTCTGTGACGTTCGCCAAATACGCTTATCATAGTGCAATGCATAGAGGACAAACGTTGATTTTTATTCATATACCTAGATAGATTAGAAACGTGATTACTGATTACATACATATTAGTCACATAGGTTTCAATTTCATTTTTGTTTTATGTAGGTAGGTAACCTATCCTAGTTGTACCTTAAAAAGGTGATATAATCATATATTCAAATGAATTTACAGCTCAAATACAGAATTCCATGTTATGAATATATAAACACAATTGCATTTTTAAAATAATTTTTAATTCATATTTCATTAAGTTGTTTTTCCAACTTGTTCGGTCGTTGTGACAATTCTTGGGGGAGGCCTTTATTCAGCAGTGGACGTCTTTCAGCTAAAACGAATGAACTAAAGTTATTTTTGTGTCGCTTAACACAGCCACTATTACACATGTTTGTTGTGATAAGTAGGGTGACTACCCTATACGTCTTCGTAGAAGTATTTCGTATACACTATGCTATCTATACCTATCACGATTTATTTTAAAACCTATAAAAAATGAGCAGTGTTGCGTTTTAAAATATAGGTAACTACTCTGAAAGTTGTGATCGTTTTTTCGTTGACGGTTCAAATTAGTCACATCCATACGAGCCACGACCATAGAATTTGTGTTGCCATTACCCATGGTTATAATATATCAATTCAGTTATAGTTCTTACATAATATCAGTCACTAAACGTCCACTACTGGATACTGGTTAAGTAAGTTGACCTTATAAACGTACATTAATATTATATATATTATTGCAATATTCACAACTGTGGAAAGCACTATTAAAAAACATCCTATTTAAGCTTGACGAAGCTGTTAAATAATATGAATGAAACGGAAGTCGTAATTACATTTTAATTAATTATTATTTTCAGCTTAATGGTATAATAAAAGTTAAAATAAAGTAAAAAATATTATATATATAAAATTATTTTATTATAAATATATATTTTAAAGACAACTCAAGATATAACAATTACAGATAGTATAAAATATAATTTATTATCTAATATTTATTACACAATAGATACTTGATTTTTTTTATAAATGTATCTTCATGAAATAATTACATTAACAATAAACTAAAAAAATGAATAAATTTCATGTGAACACGATGTTCCATTTAGCTTGATTACGTAGGTACCTGTAAATAAAAAACAGGAAAATCAGTTAATAGTTTTCATAAAGTATTCAATATTAAAAACTAAGATAGCAAAGAAATGCAATAAATATTAAATGAAAACCGACGATAAAGTAAATGTAACTTGATCATTGAAGCAATTTGGATGTTCGTTAGAATTGAAATGGTTACAAATATACAAAACGGTAACAACTATCACTTATAATTACAAATTCCTCTTGATCTTGTTGCTCCACGTTGTCTGGACTAACCCCCAAACGTTCACTTAGCATGTCAACTGTAACAAAAAACACCGTAATTAATAAAACGTTCAATAATGTCCACTTAAGTATTCTCTAAAATTTAAAAAAAAAAACTTAGAAATTATGTAGGTACCTGTAAATAAAAAAACAGGAGAATCAGTTAATAGTTTTCGTAAAGTATTCAATAATAAAACTAAGATAACAAAAAAAATGCAATAAATATTAAATGAAAACCCTCCTGATTCATTTTTGGAAACTATCAATGGCAATGTCCAAACATTGGGTTTATGTTTCCATCCAATCACCTGTCCAGGATGCCAGTACTTCCTGTAAAAAAAATGACAATTAATTAATAAAATCTAAAGCCCAAGAAAAATTTTAAAAATATTTAGTATCAACCTATATACAGTTTATCAACCAATATACACATTCACTTATCTGTAATATCCGGAGTTTGACATTCTACTATCGTGCTCTGTGTCATATTCTCGGCCCAATGAATGGCCCGGATGTTTTTCATTTGGCAGGGGCTTTTGTGTTTCTTTAACTGTGAACACAACAAAACAAATCTTTAAATGCCGTAAATATATACTTACATTATACATAAATCATACTTTTACCCTATTTATTCCCTGTATCTGTAAATAAAATGGCATTCATGAAATATTTTGAATAAATAAAAAAATAAAAACGATGGTCGATAACATTTAAAAAGTCTCTCACCTAATTAGGGACGTCATTTTAGTTGAAGTCGGGGAACTCTTTTTGTATGATATTCCACACTATATCCATTTCCGTATCAGCTGTAAGAAATATAAAAACAACATGGTTAATATGCACTCGAAGAATAGGATATTCATTGCAAAGTACATAACAATCATATTAAACTCACTCATGTCTGCCAAAGTCAACTCCACATCAGTATCTGTAGAAACGCTCTGTGTGGACCCAACTCCTGAGTCAGTAGATGTTGTCGGCTTCGTCTTGATAAAAAAAAAATAAGAATTTATGCACAAATAATGTACATTCTCTACCATTCAACCTTTGTGTTATGTACAGATTGTCAAATACATTATTTCATGTTGACGATTTGTCGATGTAAGTATTTAACGTTTTTTTCGCCTGTGTCATAAAACAAGGCAGCTATATACACTTGTCTTAATTTAATACCTAAATATATGTAAGTTACAATAAAAAGTAAATGTTGTAACTTGATCATTGAAGCAATTTGGATATTTGTTAGAATATAAATGGTTACAAATATACAGAACGGTAACAACTATCACTTATACTTACAAATTCCTCTTGTGCTGGTTGCTCCACGTTGTTTGGACTAACCCCCAAACGCTCACTTAGCATGTCAACTGTAACAAAAATACCCTAATTAATAAAACGTTCATTAATGTCCAATTATTCTCTAAAATTGAAAAAAACATAGAAAATTATACTTACTTTGAGATTCCAAGTTGCTATTAATTCTCAATAAGGCCTCTATCGGTTGTTCCGATGATCTTGTGCGGATGTGCGAGATGGCTGCAGCCAGTACATTCACATTAGAGCTCTGTAACAAACACAATTGTTAGTAAGCTTCACATTATATCTTACACTATAATAAGCACTATGCGCATTACGTAGACTTACATTACTATCACAGCCCACGGCAGTGGAAAGTTCAGCCATAGCTTCTGCCGCTTCGTTGCGGCGCTCTCTCTCGTAAAGCGCATTACGCGCTCGTCTTTGCTCCTGTATACAATATATACATGTACATAAGTATCAAACATAGTATACAAATGTAAGTATTTAGTAAAAGCGAAATGAATAAACACTAACGAGTGAGAGAGGCACACGATTCCTCCCTGCTGGTCGGCCTCGACGTCTGTCTGGCACATCGCTTGCCTTCTGTTTCTGAAATAAAAGAAATACCTACTTAAGTACATAATGTCAGAAAAAAAATAGAAATATAAAGAGAAAGTAAAAGTACCTTGGAGTTCACCATTTTATATATATATATATATTATAACTCGAGTTCCGCGGACAGCGATTCTGTAACTAGGAGCTCAGAAGTAATAATGATGAAAGTTTACCCTTATTTCGAGTTTATATACTCTGCTTACCTGCGCATGGCCACGGGCAGGGATACTCTAAATGGGGCGGAGCTTATCTTACATAATGGTACTCTATTGGTCTCTGGTACACATTAATATGCTGGTAGCAAGTCTTCATTTCAGTAATTTTGCGTATTACTTTATTTAAATGTAATTATTTAACATTTACTTAAATGTATCAAAACATTTTTGATTGATTTTATTTAATATATATTATGCCATGCATAGAGTATGTAGCGAGACTGCTCAATGATGCTACGCCGTAATACGCGCTACGGCTTCCGTCCGTATCATGCAATTTATTGGACCTAGTTGTAAGCTTAATGTTTTAGAAAGAAATGAGTCTCTAAGAAAGAAAGGAAAAACAATGTTAAAATAAAAAAAATCCTTACCAATTCATGCAAAATACATTTTCAGTTGAAATATGTATATAGGTATGTAATACGTAGGTTTATAAATAAATATAATAAGCAAAGTAATATTACCGTGTCATATAAAAAATAAACAAATATTACCTTCTAGATATCGCCTGCGTCGCTTTTTTCCCGGGACAAACATGAGGAGATCATATCAAATTGCACATAAATCACTTTAGCAGTTTAAGCGTAAAAATATCACAGAAAGACATTTAAAATATAAGTTTGGATATTCTTGACTACGGCATTACAGGGGAACGAGAGAAACGACTACAGGGGATGTGAGTTGTGCGGGTGAATTTGATTAATCAGTCATCAATCAATCAATAATAAATTTGACAAAATGAAGACATAATTCTCTCCTTATTGACGTCACGACACCCGGTCTCAGCAACAATTTTTCGGTCATCGGCACTAAGACTCTTTTTCCATTTCAGCGTGGTTAACCAACAAGCTATGTCGGTAACTTTGATTCTTTGTTGGATGGTAGGAGGACATGACACCTAGTTATAGTTATTTTGTTTAGATGTGAAACAAAATAACTACAACGCGATTGTTCCTACTTAGGAACAATCGCGATTAGTTACCTGCGCAGTTTAGTGTAATCCTTTTAAGTTTTTCGTCAAATGCTCTTTGCCTTTTGTTACAATATGAATGCTATGTGAATCCTTTATGAACAGTTTTGGGGTAATCTTTTAGCTCATATTTTTTGTATTATTATTTTGCTGAAATACTCGTTATTTGATTATTATTGAAGCGGCGGTAGCCGAATGGCTAAGGTCTCGCAATTATACTACCGACATGAATCCACTCCTAACATCTTGACACACCTTTGAGTTTAGCTGGAGGGGTTAACAAGATTGCTAGTAAAGTGGGACTCAATCCCACATTGCAAGTTATCTTTTAAAAAAAAAATAAGACTTTTTGTACAAATAATGTACAGAGGCAGACTTAACTCTACCATTCAACCTTTGGGTTATGTACAGATTGTCAAATACATAATTTTCCTTAGGCATATTTATTTAAGAAAATGTAGTTTGAGGTAATCCTCATAATACATTGCAAGGCAAGCCATTTTTAACCCTTGACACAAAAGAGGAGTGTATTTCTCTAACTCTCCCTGTGTGTGTTTCTGTATGTCTGTCTATTGCATGGCAGCTCCTAAACGGGTGAACATTGTTTTTTTTTAATTAGGTATAAGTCAATTTCCTTGCGGTGGTACTTGAATAATTTTCTTATAATACGTTTCAATTATTTTAAAGATAATCAACGCGTGTATTTTAAAAGAGGTTAAAGCATCGTGAGGTTCAAATCCTACCCATTATACTACTGACGTGAACTCACTCCTAATACAAGTCCTGTTCACTGTTATCGTGATATTTTCCCAGTTTTACATTCGACAGTTCGTTGATTAACTGACCTAATTATTTGTGAAATATTTTGGTTGTTTGGCTATGCAGAAGATTGGAATGGCGGGAGTGGTTGTGTAGTTTTAGTAGTTTGAGGATTTATTTTCGCAATTCTTTTCTTAACAGTAGGAAAGGAGGCGCAGTATAGTCAGTCAGTGAGTCAGTAATAATATATACGTAATATTGTTTCTTAAAAGGTGACGGCAATTCAGTCCCTGGCGTTACCTGCTCGTGCAATTTATTGAGTTGTGAGTGATAATTTTGTATATAATCTCTAGGTACTTATATCGGTAGGTGTGGCTCGGTTGATGCGACAATAGTCAGAGTATGAGAATGTAAGGCGCTGTTTCTGAGGTCTGCGACAGACGCGCGGTCGACTTTTGAAGCCACACTCCAGATTTGCGGAATTGACACGGAATTGTAATTTTCCGCGGGCGGCACCGAGCTCATACAATGGTAAAAGATTACTATAACTATATACTATGTAGCAAGCTAATAATGGTGATGCTACGTTATTACAGAGTAACTTTTTAAAGAAATTGTTAAAGCAAAAACAGCCAGTTATAAAAACTAACAAATATAAAAACTAATCAGGATCCGGGTGTTAGTCGGCTAATACAAAATTTAACTGAGAATAATAGAAGTATTATGTTTATGAGCCTCATAAAACAAATTCGCATTTTTTTTGAGTTGGTACATCTGTGTAATTAGAACAATATAGCTAATCCTAACTTTGTTACCTGCTGTGAAACTTTGCCTGATAACTCGAAGCCTATTCGTGGAACGTTGCGCTTTATTGTTTTGATTGTTTTCTAATCCGTTATAGTTGTAGTAAATCGTTTGTTTCATATTTTAGTTGAAATTGTCCACATTTCATAGAAGCGTTCTTTCTAATGCTTACGTTGGAAGTAATAATAAAATTGAATTTACGAATACGTGATGTGTCGCTAGAATTGTTATATGAAACCTTATTTATGTATCTAGCCTATGTTATTGGCATATAGATTTAGTCAATAGGGACAGCTAGTCTAATATGAAACTGTTGACTTATTTACAGGTAGAACAGATCCCGGACTTTTGGATTGTACTGGTAGCTGATTGCTCAGGTAACTAATCGCGATTATTTCTAAGTAGAAACAATCGCTAACAATGTAGGTATTTTGTTTCACATCTACTTAGATGTGAAACAAAATACCTACAATTAGGTTCGTTCTTACAAGGTTAACAAAACTTTTTATGTCCTCCGACCATCCAACTAAAAATCAAAGTTACCGACATAGCTTGTTGGTTAACCACGCTGAAATGGAAAAAGACTGGGCATATCGCCGAAGGATTCATGATTCTGGACCCAACGAACCCTAGTGCCGATAGGCCTACTCTCTTTCTCTGAAACGAAATTCATCAGTTTTCAATTTTATAAATTTACGGGAACTATAGGACTATTTTAAGTAATTTTTGGATAAGCACAAGAAGTTCGAACCCATAGACGATTTTCGGGAACGAGTAGATTGAATTGATGTTGCTGACTCTGTATATCACCAACTTAGTTTTGATCAAAACTTCGTTTTCATGGTATTAGAGTAGGCCTCCGGCTATGCTATTCCCAAAAAACAAAATTTCTAGGCTGTACGCCACGTCGAGTCGTCGTCGACACAGCTTTGGTAACGACGTTCCTCCCAGCGCTGTCAAAAATCGAATTCCCAAGTAGCCATGTGCTCGACGACGATCGCCCTTCCGTCGCTGTTTCGTAGACGAGTTAGGGATTGACACATTTTTTTTCACTACAATCTATTAATCTCGATTATGAGTTTTAAAGGTTTTAAAAATATATTTAAAGTCTACAATTACTTATTTCTAAATACCTATAAAGTAAAATTGTAAACTTATTATCAATAAATTTAAAAAAAAAAACATTTAAATATTTATTTTCAAAGGCTAATTCCTCTTTACTCGTATTAACTAGTGAAAAGAAAAAACTGAATGTCACTATTTGACAATAAAATTAAATAATGTTATAGATAACACTGGAGGGCGAGTATTGTAATAAGATTTATCTTATTTGTTTCATTCCTTGCGTTTGTTTCAATAACAAATATTGTATGTATCACGATCGTCAAGAAGTTCTCTTCAGAAAGGTTCTGTCTAATCTGCACTACAAATCACAGAAGCCAATTTTATAGGGATGAGCTCAAATACCTATTGCAAGCTGTTGAGAACAGGAACTGCTTATCACAACAAACAAGTGTAATAGTGACTGTGTTAAGCGAAAGACTGCTGAATATAGGATCGCCACAACGACCGGACAAGATAAAACAACTTAATTAAATATGAATTATAATTAATATTTTATATGCAATTGTGTTTATATTTCCATGACATGGATATATGTATGTATAAATGAAAATCTTTATTTGAACTGTGAATTCAGGGTTTGAATATTTGATTTTTTAGGGTACCTACAACGTAGTAGCAATGTGTTGTGAAAATTGCGGCAAACTGACATATCGTTATTTTCACAGCTCCGCATTTAGGTAAAGTGTAATATATATTTATGGATTAAGTGATAGCTGTAGGTACAGAATGTGCGAGCCATTACCAATTTAAACGATCGGAGGAAAGAAAAAATAACAGTAGCAATATTCATATACAACAAGTAGGTTACATACTCGTTAAAGCAAAACATTAAATCAACTAATTATGTGTGTTTACATATACCTAGTCACCTTGTTCCTAATCATTACATCACTATCACTATCACTTCACTATCACTACATAGTATAAATCAAAATCGCTTCTCGCTGTCTCTCCCTATGTATGCTTATCTTTGAAACTAAGTAACGGATTTTGATGCAATGTCTTTTAATAGATAGAGGAAAAGAGGAAGATTTATATGTATAAAACATGCATAATATAGTAAAGAAACACTGATAATTTTAGAGGTTTCTAAACATACACATAAAATATATAAACATAAACACTTTTCGGGTTTACATTTATTTATTTATTTATTTTTAACAACATTTACAATACCATTACAGGATTCCCAATGCGGTATCATAAGCTACATAGATTAAGTAGGTACATAATAATTACATCTAATTAAATATGTATATTTATATTTGACTCAATACACATTCGAGCAATTTCTGTGAATTTCAGCAGGTTACAGTGATAAATATCTACGTGGTTAGCAATTAAATTAATTAGTCGTATGGCTCGCGACAATGGGGCATATTGCAGCAAATTAGTTCTCGTGCAACTGGGGCGCTAAGCGTAAGAGGTCGTCGGCGCGCACCTACATAATTATCTGGGGCGCACAGCTTCAGTTCCGCGAGCACGGCCGGGTGATGCCGCTGTCCGATAAGCACCCGCCATACGTAGCTCGCTAGCGATACGTCGCGCCGTAGGCTCAACCGCGTGTATCTTACCATACCGAGGACAAACAATCTTGGGTACATAGGGTATACTCCGTATTGTTTCAAATATAAGAATCTAGTCAATTTCTCCTGATTTTTTTCTACCATGAAGCTATATTTAGCCTCATGAGGATTCCAAATAATAGCTGACGACTCGAGATGACTTCGAACTAGTGCATTATATAACATTTTAATTACTAATATGTTATTAAAATCCTTACAATTTCTTAAAATAAAACCTAAATTTCGAAAAGATTTGCCGCATATATCAATAATATGTTTACGAAATGTAAGTTCCGGTACCATTTTCACGCCTAAGTCCCGAGTATTATTAAAACGAGGAACCAAAGCAGCTTCTATTTTATAAGGATAATGCAGTGGAGCTCTAACCCTACTATAACTCATTACTCCACACTTCGTAACGTTAAAATGTAGTTTATTAGTGTTGCTCCACTGCACCACCCGGTCAATGTCATCCTGCAACCGTGTCGTATCTGACGCTTCCTTTATTGAGATATATAACTTAAGGTCATCTGCAAAGAGTAGACACTCGGCATGTTTGACGACGGCTGGCAGGTCATTAATCATGAGATTAAATTCTAGGGGGCCCAAATTTGACCCCTGACTAATGCCTGAAAAAGTAAAATATGGTCACGATTGGTAACCCGCATAACCCTGGATAAACCCTACAAGATAGATCAAAATAATAAACTATAGAACACCTTAGAAAGCTCTCCAAAAAAGTCCGCGATGGTATATGTCTATTTCATAAGGATAACCCACAATAACATGTTTTTATTTTATTTTTTACGAGAAATAGGTAATGACTTTAGACAATACAGCATTAATCCTTATCCAATTGAGTACCTTACATACATTGTGAATTTAATATAGATCAATATGGCTCTTTACAGGTAATTTAAATATTTTCGAAAATATTACAGATTTAAGATGCAGGGACATAGCGGTTGCGGCGGCACCGACCAGGGGGCCGGAGGCGCGTGCCTATAGCGCATAAAGCACTTTATAATTAGCAGCGATCGCACGCGTTTATTGAAGGAAAATAACAATCTATACTAATATTATAAAGAGGAAAGATTATTTTGTATATAATGAAAAAACTCAAAAACTAATGGACCGATTTCAAAAATTCTTTCACAAAGCTGCATTATCGCGAAGTAACATAGACTATTTTTTTTATCCTTATGAAAACTGCGTTTATGTGGATAATGTTCAGTGGAGAAAAGTCCGTGGCGAAGCCGGAGCGGGCCGCTAATCTATCTATATAATTAAAAATGTCGGACCGGGCTAAGTGTAGGGTTCCACAGCCTTGCACAATTGCATCAGCAGAAGAGTGTATGTTCATGGCAGTTACACCCTTTTGTTGAGAAACGGCAGTTTTTTGTCAATAACTCAATGACGGTATATCCGATGTTATGCCAAATAATTTTAGTTTAAAGTATTTATTAAAGTAGCGCTATCTTTGTAATTTATTTCATATTTTTTGGTTATACGGTGACATTATTTTATAGTATATAAACAAAGAAACATTGTAAAACATTGGCAATTTGAAAAGGGGATTTATTTCCAGTAGTTGCGTGGAAGAAGTTCCACGGCGGAACTAGTGGGATTTTAACCAATAGTTCCATTAACTGAACTTATGGGAAATCTGAATCCCATTAGTTCCGTTAATAAACTACTAACTAAATTTTCCCTGTTTGTGCAACCTTTTTCATTGCTGCTCCACAGCAGCACGTAGTCGTAGCGTGATGTTATATAGCCTATAGCCCTTCTCGATATATCAAACGATAAAATATTTTTTCAATTCGAATCCATAGTTCCTGAGATACGATAATCTCAAGAATTACTGGTACGATGTGAAAAATTCAAACGAACAAATAAACAAACAAACTCTTTAGTTTCATAATATTAGAATAGATGTCTAAAACCTTTCCAAAATTTTTATCGGACTGACCCACTATGCGGCGTTGCCACGATGACAAAAAACAATTACGAGTATGTGTTCCGCTGTCAAACTAGCGCTCAAGGAGGCTCAAGGCTGGACGGGAGGACGCAGAACTACTCAACGTCGAGCTTGTTGTCATTTTTTACAGGTTTGTGTATTCTGAAAAAAAAATACAGCGTCGAGCTAGCTTACAGCCTATATAGCCTACAGCCTCGATTTTGACTGTCAAAATCAAAAGCTATATATTTAGCGCGGACCCGCTGTCAGTATAAGGAAATTACAATTACTGAAGATATTGTGCCTAAATTATAAGTACATAATGGCAATAGCGAAGCCGAAAAACGAATGAAATGTATTTGTTATTCATCATTATAAATTTGGGATAATATATTTTTTTTATTAATAAGACGACTACGAGCAGTAGACAAGCCCTGTGTCGCGGGGGACTTTACAAACATACAAGTCACGGACATAAAGTACACCCAGACTCGGAAAGGGTCAAGAGGTCGTGGGAATCGAACCCACGACCTCTTGCAGTTGGACTCACTGCCGCCGCGCCACAGAGGCAGTATTAATCCTGTACCTAACTAGCAAAATAATTATTTGTTTTGCGTGTCAATCACTACTGGTTATAAAAGTAACATAATGGTATACTAAAAGATTTAGGTTGTGGTGACCAATCTCAGCATACAACTAGCCAACTACGCAAAAAACACAAAAGTGTCTGTACAAGCTGTATCAGCACATCTGGGTCTTGCACTCTCTATGCCTTCAATCTCTTTGTTTGATGAAGTGGAAATCCGACACGTCTGAAGTGAGATAAATATGACCCTTTTACTTTTGAATCATGTGACCAAAAAATATAAAAAAAATCACAAAAGTAGCGCATAACAAATACTATAAACTTATTTCGGACATGATCGAATATACCGTCAGTGAGTTATAGCCGAAAAACTGCTTTTCTTCTCTTTTTTGATGCAATTATTTAAGACTGCGGAACCTTGGCTAAGGGCTTGCTCTTGCCCCGTTTTTTTTTATTAAATTGTCTATCCTTTAGTAAGTAGGAAATCAAGGAAAATGGTACTTTACGAGGAAATGCATTTTATCAATAATTATTTCTCATTTCTGTGGTTTGGTTGTGAGGAGATTAAATAAACGTTATGCTCTTTAAAAAAGAAAAAATCTACCATTTTGGAGTCAAAGTTATGTAGAAATTTAATGTATTAACTTATAGAAATTTATTAGTTGATATTTTCCCTTCGGACCCACGATACCCCTGGCGATACCCCTGGTGGTATCGTGGGTCTTTTAAAATCAAACGATACCCCCAACTAATAGTGTTGTGTGACATTAATTAATAATAGCTTTGTCATCTAGTAAATTTTATATTTACAAAATACAAAAAGAATTATCAAATTGTAGTTTTAGTATTCTTCCAGTTAAATTTCCTTTATACAATATTTAAAGTACTGTCCTTTAAACAATATGTAAAGTATGTACGCCGTACCTATTGAAATTTCTTTATTTACAAGTTCTAATTGCACGCTGGTAATGAAATCGTCATTAATGATTTGATCCTTTCTTCTCTTTTTTGGAACCATCTCCATCGTATGAATGTGCTCCAGAACTTTGAGTAATCTCATAATTGTCACAGTATTTTTGTTGATGCGCTTATTAATTTTGGAGTGAGAAACGCCTCGAGAACGCCAAATACGCTTATCATAGTGCAATGTATAGAGGACAAACGTTGATTTTTATTCATATACCTAGATAGATTAGAAACGTGATTACTGATTACATACATATTAGTCACATAGGTTTCAATTTCATTTTTGTTTTATGTAGGTAGGTAACCTATCCTAGTTGTACCTTAAAAAGGTGATATAATCATATAATCAAATGAATTTACAGCTCAAATACAGAATTCCATGTTATGAATATATAAACACAATTGCATTTTTAAAATAATTTTTAATTCATATTTCATTAAGTTGTTTTTCCAACTTGATGAAATATGAATAAAAACATACTTAAAAATTGACAGCTAACGTCATAACAGCTTAAATAGTGCTCCGTATAAAATTTGCAAAAAAGTATTTAGAAGTAGTTAGTTTAATGCCAAAGTGATTGATATAAGTGTAAAAACTCTTGATGGATCTGTGCTATTGTTATTCAGATTATTACTAAATGTATAAGCAAACAACGGAACAAAGTGAATGTGAACTTCTGGCTTTGAGGTTAATTTAAGACCAAAATATCTTCCCAGATGGAATCTCTACACGAACTATGAACACTGTGCTTTGTGAGGTAACACCGATTATTATAATTTCGAACATTATAATCTTCTCTGAATAGTAATTACATAATATCATAATTGTGAATTAATAAACAGTGAATCACCAAACTGTCGGAAAGATTTAAAATTGACTTGACAATTGGTAGTAAGTTGACTTAATCAACAAAACAACCATAGACAATCTCATGGTATTGGCTAGGGATGTGGTGCAACTAAGATTACTAATGAATGAATGACTGAATGATACAGTATTGCCATATGTAAAACAGTGTTGTCATGCGCAAAGAAGTGTTTGCCTCATTTAAACAATTTGTGTACTGCACCAATGACTTTATTGTTTGCAAGGAGTGTAAAACTTAATAATTAATGATGTCAACTAAACAGTGCGCTGGTTGTATGAACATTATAAAATGTAAAGAATATTTACAATGCTCCACATGCCATCTTTACTATGATTTGCTTTGTGCTAACTTACCTGATAGGCGCTTTAAGTCGATGAGTTTAGATAACAAAAATAACTGGAAATGTCCTGGATGTCGGAATAAACAGCCAAAGGGGGACAACACAAACACGCCTGTACATCCAGCTCGTTCAATTAGCTCAACAAATGCTTCTCAGCACTCACCTCCTTTTAGCGAACCAAATGTCACCTTTCGTAAAAAAGACACCTTGAATTTAGAAACCAACAAAGTTCAAGAGGACCTTGGCTTAGTATTGTCACAGAGCGAGTTGAGAAATATAATCAGGTCCGAAATAGAATGCGCACTGAAGAAGGTAGTGGAGGAGCAGTTCAAAAAGACCCAGGAGCTTATCACAGATTTTCAGCAGTCACTATCATTTTTTAACGAGCAGTATGAAATAATGAAAACGAGCCTAAGCGAAAAATCTGCCAAACTTAATCACCTGGAAAAGGAAAACCAAACTCTGCAGGAGTCTGTCAAGCAATTGTCCACACGTTTAAATTTGATAGAACAGCACTCGAGATCCAGTAACGTAGAACTACAGTGTGTACCTGAAATTAGAGCTGAAAAACTAGTCAGAACCGTAATGCAACTTAGTCAATCCATCAATTGCAAACTTCAAGACACAGAGATCTTACACTGTACAAGGATCGCGAAAAAGGACACGCAAAGCAAAAGACCAAGATCAATACTTGTCAAATTCAACAGTCAACGAACACGTGACAGCTTCCTTGCGGCTGCATTTAAATACAATAAGTCTAACCCTAAGAACAAACTAAACACCACTCATCTCGGAATAGCTAAAGATACACCCGAACCTATATACGTGGTAGAACATCTTTCACCAAATGTTAAGGCCTTACACGCCGCTGCTCGCACTCGCGCAAAGGAATTAGGTTACAAGTCTGTCTGGGTTCGCAGTGGGCGAATCTTCATGAGGAAATATGATACAACGGAGAGCGTTATAGTTAACAACTTGGAGACGTTGAAGTCCTTAATCTAAACTAAGTACCAATATTTTACTTTGTTTTTTATATTTTATACACAATTACTTTGAAAGATTATTTCGCTTAACTCATTAACATTCAATCGATCACTTTTAATATATTACCAAAATGTACGTGGATTAAGGACTAAAACGTCTGAATTTTACCATAATTTGTCGATCTGTAATTATGACGTTGTGGTGCTTACAGAGACCTGGTTACACAGTGGCGTGTACGATGCGGAGTTGTTTGACGACAGATACGTAGTTTATAGACGGGACAGAGAGACTACTATAAATAATTCTCGTAAACTTGGAGGCGGCGTTCTAGTGGCTGTTTTAAAATCATTAAAGTCGTGTCGATTAGCCAAATATGAAAGCGATCTTGAAGATATTTGGATCAGTATAAACGTTAGCACTTCAAACAAGAGCAGTAACTGTGTTAACCTCTGCGCAGTCTATCTACCACCTCCACTGCACACAGATACGCTTAACACATTCATCACCGCGGCCCAAAGAGTGATCGGAACCGATGAAAACACTATTATTATTGGTGACTTTAACCTTACCAATATCTCATGGAAGCCGAGTCAGAATTCGCCGTGTATGAGTCCAGACATCACAAACTCAGATATTAATTTAAAATTCCTAGAATTTGTTACTGTAAATAATTTAGACCAATACAACAATTGTCTCAATAATAGTTCTAAAATTCTTGACTTAATTTTAACCAATGTTACTGTCATGAACGTAAACAGGTGTGACTACTCGCTCTCAGTGGAAGACGCTATCCACCCACCATTTACATTTAGCATCCCTCTATCTACTACCACTTATCTACATAATAACAATCACCCTAAACCTAATTTTCATAAAGCAGATTATGAGAAAATTTCTAACTCACTTATGCTGGTTACATGGGATCTGGAATTTAAACAGTCCCATTCAGTCAATAACATGGTAGAGGTATTTTACAGAGTTATAAGAGAAATTGTAAAGAAACATGTTCCCTTAAACAAAACATCACGTCAAAAATACCCGAATTGGTACCCTCGAGAGCTTATTAGTCTTTTTAAGGAAAAATACAAATACCACGTTAAAATTAAAAAATATAATAATCCTTTGGACCGTGTGCGCTTTGAATCGCTCCGCAAAAAATGTAATGCTTTAAGATTGTCAAGCTACAAAAAATACATTAGCACCATCGAATGCGCCATCTCAAAAAACTCGAGGGCATTTTGGTCATTTATCAAAAACAAAAGAAAGGGCAGTACCACTTACCCATCGCTGATGGAATTAAACGGTAAAACCGCAACAAAAGGGGATGACATATGCAACCTCTTTGCTGAAAAATTTAAACAAGATTTTAGCCCAAGCTCATTCACAAATTGTAACTCTTTTACATCTTCACTCACGCCACTTGCACTCTGCTCATTATCCTTCTCAGAACTGGAAGTCTACCAAGTTCTTAAAGGTCTCAACGAGAGGAAGGGAGCTGGTAGTGATAATATCCCACCGTTATTCATCAAACGCTGTGCCCAAGCCTTAGTACCACCTCTTTTAAGGATCTTCAACAAATCCTTAGAGGAAGGCTCTTTTCCCGATCTCTGGAAAGAAGCTTTAGTAATACCCATCCATAAATCCGGTTCAAAAGAAATGATATCTAACTACAGACCTATATCAATACTAACTGTCTTCGGTAAAATTCTAGAAAAATTAGTCACTAAACATCTAACATGGCACCTAAGTCAGCATATTACCGATTACCAACATGGCTTTGTGAGGTCTCGCTCCACTGCAACAAACCTTCTGAGCCTTGTATCTTCCTTAACAGACCACCTGGAGAAACGCACTCCTGTTGACGCTATTTACACCGACTTCAGCAAAGCATTCGATAAAGTTGATCATTTTCTTCTTATTAGGAAACTTGCTGTCTTTGGAATTGACGGAACTCTTATCAAGTGGTTTGAATCGTACTTAACCAACAGACGCTCTTCGGTTGTGATCAATGGCTACTCTTCTGCAAAATACACTTCTACCTCAGGAGTACCACAGGGATCGCACCTAGGTCCGATCTTGTTTAATGTGTTCATTAATGATATTTATAAATGTTTTCATAATTCAAGTTTCTCCCTTTTTGCCGATGACTTGAAATTTTTTAAGCCCATCGAAAACACCCAAGACCCCGTTTTGCTACAAGAAGACTTGAATAGGTTGACGCACTGGTGTCAAAAAAACAACATGGTTTTAAATATCAATAAATGTCAATACATACAATTCACCCGTAATAAAACCGCTATCTCAAATACTTACCACATTGACGGCGTTCGTCTCATAAACGTGAGCAAACTACGTGACTTGGGAGTTCTCTTAGACAGCCAACTAAAATTTGACGCACATATTCTGGACACTACCATTAGAGCATTTAAAATGCTAGGATTTGTTTTGCGTAACTGTAAAGAATTTAAAAAAACATCAACCAAAATATTATTATACAGCACACTGGTCCGCCCAATCCTAGAATACAACTCTGTAGTATGGAGCCCTCACTACGATATTCACATAAAAAATCTAGAGCGAGTCCAAAAGCGGTTTCTCTACCATCTAGCTTACCGGGATCATTCACTGCATAAAGACACAAATTATGAGGACCGTCTGAAGCATTTCCGCATGAATACCCTATCTAATCGCCGTAAAATATCTGACGTAATTTTTCTACACAAGTTACTAAATGGAATAACTGACTGCAAACCTCTATTAAATCGATTCACAATTAATATTCCGACTCGCATTCCAAGACCTAAGAAATACAAGCTCTTTCATACTCCTAGCTCAAGAACAAATCTCGGACACTACACAGCTACGTCCAGGCTCTGTAGGCAATACAATGCACTCTCTGTTGACACCGACCTAGACATAAGTAACAATTTAACACACTTCAAAAAATGTCTTCACAAATTGTTATCCTAGTATTTTAATTTTAGCATTCTTAATAATCACTTATTTTATATAATTTTATTCTAATTTTAGCTATTATCATTTCACTCAGTTTATGTTTATGTTTTCAATACTTAATATTTTATTCTAAAGCTGTTGTCTAATAATGTTGCATGTTGTGGTTTCCTATAAGTTAAGGACTATACACGCTTATGACATAATGTTTATTTGTAATGTAAGACACTGTATATTCTTTTGTTGGAAATCCTTAAATAAATAAATAAATAAACAAATAAACTTGTTCGGTCGTTGTAACAATCCTTGGGGGAGGCCTTTATTCAGCAGTGGACGTCTTTCAGCTAAAACGAATGAACTAAAGTTATTTTTGTGTCGCTTAACACAGCCACTATTACACATGTTTGTTGTGATAAGTAGGGTGACTACCCTATACGTCTTCGTAGAAGTATTTCGTATACACTATGCTATCTATACCTATCACGATTTATTTTAAAACCTATAAAAAATGAGCGGTGTTGCGTTTTAAAATATAGGTAACTACTCTGAAAGTTGTGATCGTTTTTCCATCCATACGAGCCACGACCATAGAATTTGTGTTGCCATTACCCATGGTAATAATATATCAATTCAGTTATAGTTCTTACATAATATCAGTCACTAAACGTCCACTACTGGATACTGGTTAAGTAAGTTGACCTTATAAACGTACATTAATATTATATATATTATTGCAATATTCACAACTGTGGAAAGCACTATTAAAAAACATCCTATTTAAGCTTGACGAAGCTGTTAAATAATATGAATGAAACGGAAGTCGTAATTACATTTTAATTAATTATTATTTTCAGCTTAATGGTATAATAAAAGTTAAAATAAAATAAAAAATATTATATATATAAAATTATTTTATTATAAATATATATTTTAAAGACAACTCAAGTTATAACAATTACAGATAGTATAAAATATAATTTATTATCTAATATTTATAACACAATAGATACTTGATTTTTTTTATAAATGTATCTTCATGAAATAATATTACATTAACAATAAACTAAAAAAATGAATAAATTCCATGTGAACACGATGTTCCATTTAGCATGATTATGTAGGTACCTGTAAATAAAAAACAGGAAAATCAGTTAATAGTTTTCGTAAAGTATTCAATATTAAAAACTAAGATAGCAAAAAAATGCGATAAATATTAAATGAAAACCGACGATAAAGTAAATGTAACTTGATCATTGAAGCAATTTGGATGTTCGTTAGAATTGAAATGGTTACAAATATACAAAACGGTAACAACTATCACTTATAATTACAAATTCCTCTTGATCTTGTTGCTCCACGTTGTCTGGACTAACCCCCAAACGTTCACTTAGCATGTCAACTGTAACAAAAAACACCGTAATTAATAAAACGTTCAATAATGTCCAAGTATTCTCTAAAATTTTAAAAAAAAACTTAGAAATTATGTAGGTACCTGTAAATAAAAAAACAGGAGAATCAGTTAATAGTTTTCGTAAAGTATTCAATAATAAAACTAAGATAACAAAAAAAAATGCAATAAATATTAAATGAAAACCCTCCTGATTCATTTTTGGAAACTATCAATGGCAATGTCCAAACATTGGGTTTATGTTTCCATCCAATCACCTGTCCATGATGCCAGTACTTCCTGTAAAAAAAATGACAATTAATTAATAAAATCTAAAGCCCAAGAAAAATTTTAAAAATATTTAGTATCAACCTATATACAGTTTATCAACCTATATACACATTCACTTATCTGTAATATCCGGAGTTTGACATTCTACTTTCGTGCTCTGTGTCATATTCTCGGCCCAATGAACGGCCCGGATGTTTTTCATTTGGCAGGGGCTTTTGTGTTTCTTTAACTGTGAACACAACAAAACAAATCTTTAAATGCCGTAAATATATACTTACATTATACATAAATCATACTTTTACCCTATTTATTCCCTGTATCTGTAAATAAAATGGCATTCATGAATATTTTGAATAAATAAAAAAATAAAAACGATGGTCAATAACATTTAAAAAGTCTCTCACCTAATTAGGGACGTCATTTTAGTTGAAGTCGGGGAACTCTTTTTGTATGATATTCCACACTATATCCATTTCTGTATCAGCTGTAAGAAATATAAAAACAACATGGTTAATATGCACTCGAAGAATAGGATATTCATTGCAAAGTACATAACAATCATATTAAACTCACTCATGTCTGCCAAAGCCAACTCCACATCAGTATCTGTAGAAACGCTCTGTGTGGACCCAACTCCTGAGTCAGTAGATGTTGTCGGCTTCGTCTTGATAAAAAAAAAATAAGAATTTATGCACAAATAATGTACATTCTCTACCATTCAACCTTTGTGTTATGTACAGATTGTCAAATACATTATTTCATGTTGACGATTTGTCGATGTAAGTATTTAACGTTTTTTTCGCCTGTGTCATAAAACAAGGCAGCTATATACACTTGTCTTAATTTAATACCTAAATATATGTAAGTTACAATAAAAAGTAAATGTTGTAACTTGATCATTGAAGCAATTTGGATATTTGTTAGAATATAAATGGTTACAAATATACAGAACGGTAACAACTATCACTTATACTTACAAATTCCTCTTGTGCTGGTTGCTCCACGTTGTTTGGACTAACCCCCAAACGCTCACTTAGCATGTCAACTGTAACAAAAATACCCTAATTAATAAAACGTTCATTAATGTCCAATTATTCTCTAAAATTGAAAAAACCATAGAAAATTATACTTACTTTGAGATTCCAAGTTGCTATTAATTCTCAATAAGGCCTCTATCGGTTGTTCCGATGATCTTGTGCGGATGTGCGAGATGGCTGCAGCCAGTACATTCACATTAGAGCTCTGTAACAAACACAATTGTTAGTAAGCTTCACATTATATCTTACACTATAATAAGCACTATGCGCATTACGTAGACTTACATTAGGGTCACAGCCCACGGCAGTGGAAAGTTCAGCCATAGCTTCTGCCGCTTCGTTGCGGCGCTCTCTCTCGTAAAGCGCATTACGCGCTCGTCTTTGCTCCTGTATACAATATATACATGTACATAAGTATCAAACATAGTATACAAATGTAAGTATTTAGTAAAAGCGAAATGAATAAACACTAACGAGTGAGAGAGGCACACGATTCCTCCCTGCTGGTCGGCCTCGACTTCTGTCTGGCACATCGCTTGCCTTCTGTTTCTGAAATAAAAGAAATACCTACTTAAGTACATAATGTCAGAAAAAAAATAAAAATATAAAGAGAAAGTAAAAATACCTTGGAGTTCACCATTTTATATATATATATTATAACTCGAGTTCCGCGGACAGCGATTCTGTAACTAGGAGCTCAGAAGTAATAATGATGAAAGTTTACCCTTATTTCGAGTTTATATACTCTGCTTACCTGCGCATGGCCACGGGCAGGGATACTCTAAATGGGGCGGAGCTTATCTTACATAATGGTACTCTATTGGTCTCTGGTACACATTAATATGCTGGTAGCAAGTCTTCACTTCAGTAATTTTGCGTATTACTTTATTTAAATGTAATTATTTAACATCTACTTAAATGTATCAAAACATTTTTGATGATTTTATTTAATATATGTATATTATGCCATGCATAGAGTATGTAGCGAGACTGCTCAATGATGCTACGCCGTAATACGCGCTACGGCTTCCGTCCGTATCATGCAATTTATTGGACCTAGTTGTAAGCTTAATGTTTTAGAAAGAAATGAGTCTCTAAGAAAGAAAGGAAAAACAATGTTAAAATAAAAAAAATGCTTACCAATTCATGCAAAATACATTTTCAGTTGAAATATGTATATAGGTATGTAATACGTAGGTTTATAAATAAATATAATAAGCAAAGTAATATTACCGTGTCATATAAAAAATAAACAAATATTACCTTCTAGATATCGCATGCGTCGTTTTTTTCCCGGGACAAACATGAGGAGATCATATCAAATTGCACATAAATCACTTTAGCAGTTTAAGCGTAAAAATATCACAGAAAGACATTTAAAATATAAGTTTGGATATTCTTGACTACGGCATTACAGGGGAACGAGAGAAACGACTACAGGGGATGTGAGTTGTGCGGGTGAATTTGATTAATCAGTCATCAATCAATCAATAATAAATTTGACAAAATGAAGACATAATTCTCTCCTTATTGACGTCACGACACCCGGTCTCAGCAACAATTTTTCGGTCATCGGCACTAGGACTCTTTTTCCATTTCAGCGTGGTTAACCAACAAGCTATGTCGGTAACTTTGATTCTTTGTTGGATGGTAGGAGGACATGACACCTAGTTATAGTTATTTTGTTTAGATGTGAAACAAAATAACTACAACGCGATTGTTCCTATTTAGGAACAATCGCGATTAGTTACCTGCGCAGTTTAGTGTAATCCTTTTAAGTTTTTCGTCAAATGCTCTTTGCCTTTTGTTACAATATGAATGCTATGTGAATCCTTTATGAACAGTTTTGGGGTAATCTTTTAGCTCATATTTTTTGTATTATTATTTTGCTGAAATACTCGTTATTTGATTATTATTGAAGCGGCGGTAGCCGAATGGCTAAGGTCTCGCAATTATACTACCGACATGAATCCACTCCTAACATCTTGACACACCTTTGAGTTTAGCTGGAGGGGTTAACAAGATTGCTAGTAAAGTGGGACTCAATCCCACATTGCAAGTTATCTTTTAAAAAAAAAATAAGACTTTTTGTACAAATAATGTACAGAGGCAGACTTAACTCTACCATTCAACCTTTGGGTTATGTACAGATTGTCAAATACATAATTTTCCTTAGGCATATTTATTTAAGAAAATGTAGTTTGAGGTAATCCTCATAATACATTGCAAGGCAAGCCATTTTTAACCCTTGACACAAAAGAGGAGTGTATTTCTCTAACTCTCCCTGTGTGTGTTTCTGTATGTCTGTCTATTGCATGGCAGCTCCTAAACGGGTGAACATTGTTTTTTTTTAATTAGGTATAAGTCAATTTCCTTGCGGTGGTACTTGAATAATTTTCTTATAATACGTTTCAATTATTTTAAAGATAATCAACGCGTGTATTTTAAAAGAGGTTAAAGCATCGTGAGGTTCAAATCCTACCCATTATACTACTGACGTGAACTCACTCCTAATACAAGTCCTGTTCACTGTTATCGTGATATTTTCCCAGTTTTACATTCGACAGTTCGTTGATTAACTGACCTAATTATTTGTGAAATATTTTGGTTGTTTGGCTATGCAGAAGATTGGAATGGCGGGAGTGGTTGTGTAGTTTTAGTAGTTTGAGGATTTATTTTCGCAATTCTTTTCTTAACAGTAGGAAAGGAGGCGCAGTATAGTCAGTCAGTGAGTCAGTAATAATATATACGTAATATTGTTTCTTAAAAGGTGACGGCAATTCAGTCCCTGGCGTTACCTGCTCGTGCAATTTATTGAGTTGTGAGTGATAATTTTGTATATAATCTCTAGGTACTTATATCGGTAGGTGTGGCTCGGTTGATGCGACAATAGTCAGAGTATGAGAATGTAAGGCGCTGTTTCTGAGGTCTGCGACAGACGCGCGGTCGACTTTTGAAGCCACACTCCAGATTTGCGGAATTGACACGGAATTGTAATTTTCCGCGGGCGGCACCGAGCTCATACAATGGTAAAAGATTACTATAACTATATACTATGTAGCAAGCTAATAATGGTGATGCTACGTTATTACAGAGTAACTTTTTAAAGAAATTGTTAAAGCAAAAACAGCCAGTTATAAAAACTAACAAATATAAAAACTAATCAGGATCCGGGTGTTAGTCGGCTAATACAAAATTTAACTGAGAATAATAGAAGTATTATGTTTATGAGCCTCATAAAACAAATTCGCATTTTTTTTGAGTTGGTACATCTGTGTAATTAGAACAATATAGCTAATCCTAACTTTGTTACCTGCTGTGAAACTTTGCCTGATAACTCGAAGCCTATTCGTGGAACGTTGCGCTTTATTGTTTTGATTGTTTTCTAATCCGTTATAGTTGTAGTAAATCGTTTGTTTCATATTTTAGTTGAAATTGTCCACATTTCATAGAAGCGTTCTTTCTAATGCTTACGTTGGAAGTAATAATAAAATTGAATTTACGAATACGTGATGTGTCGCTAGAATTGTTATATGAAACCTTATTTATGTATCTAGCCTATGTTATTGGCATATAGATTTAGTCAATAGGGACAGCTAGTCTAATATGAAACTGTTGACTTATTTACAGGTAGAACAGATCCCGGACTTTTGGATTGTACTGGTAGCTGATTGCTCAGGTAACTAATCGCGATTATTTCTAAGTAGAAACAATCGCTAACAATGTAGGTATTTTGTTTCACATCTACTTAGATGTGAAACAAAATACCTACAATTAGGTTCGTTCTTACAAGGTTAACAAAACTTTTTATGTCCTCCGACCATCCAACTAAAAATCAAAGTTACCGACATAGCTTGTTGGTTAACCACGCTGAAATGGAAAAAGACTGGGCATATCGCCGAAGGATTCATGATTCTGGACCCAACGAACCCTAGTGCCGATAGGCCTACTCTCTTTCTCTGAAACGAAATTCATCAGTTTTCAATTTTATAAATTTACGGGAACTATAGGACTATTTTAAGTAATTTTTGGATAAGCACAAGAAGTTCGAACCCATAGACGATTTTCGGGAACGAGTAGATTGAATTGATGTTGCTGACTCTGTATATCACCAACTTAGTTTTGATCAAAACTTCGTTTTCATGGTATTAGAGTAGGCCTCCGGCTATGCTATTCCCAAAAAACAAAATTTCTAGGCTGTACGCCACGTCGAGTCGTCGTCGACACAGCTTTGGTAACGACGTTCCTCCCAGCGCTGTCAAAAATCGAATTCCCAAGTAGCCATGTGCTCGACGACGATCGCCCTTCCGTCGCTGTTTCGTAGACGAGTTAGGGATTGACACATTTTTTTTCACAACATAATCTATTAATCTCGATTATGAGTTTTAAAGGTTTTAAAAATATATTTAAAGTCTACAATTACTTATTTCTAAATACCTATAAAGTAAAATTGTAAACTTATTATCAATAAATTTAATAAAAAAAAACATTTAAATATTTATTTTCAAAGGCTAATTCCTCTTTACTCGTATTAACTAGTGAAAAGAAAAAACTGAATGTCACTATTTGACAATAAAATTAAATAATGTTATAGATAACACTGAAGGGCGAGTATTGTAATAAGATTTATCTTATTTGTTTCATTCCTTGCGTTTGTTTCAATAACAAATATTGTATGTATCACGATCGTCAAGAAGTTCTCTTCAGAAAGGTTCTGTCTAATCTGCACTACAAATCACAGAAGCCAATTTTATAGGGATGAGCTCAAATACCTATTGCAAGCTGTTGAGAACAGGAACTGCTTATCACAACAAACAAGTGTAATAGTGACCGTGTTAAGCGAAAGACTGCTGAATATAGGATCGCCACAACGACCGGACAAGATAAAACAACTTAATTAAATATGAATTATAATTAATATTTTATATGCAATTGTGTTTATATTTCCATGACATGGATATATGTATGTATAAATGAAAATCTTTATTTGAACTGTGAATTCAGGGTTTGAATATTTGATTTTTTAGGGTACCTACAACGTAGTAGCAATGTGTTGTGAAAATTGCGGCAAACTGACATATCGTTATTTTCACAGCTCCGCATTTAGGTAAAGTGTAATATATATTTATGGATTAAGTGATAGCTGTAGGTACAGAATGTGCGAGCCATTACCAATTTAAACGATCGGAGGAAAGAAAAAATAACAGTAGCAATATTCATATACAACAAGTAGGTTACATAAAAGCAAAACATTAAATCAACTAATTATGTGTGTTTACATATACCTAGTCACCTTGTTCCTAATCATTACATCACTATCACTATCACTTCACTATCACTACATAGTATAAATCAAAATCGCTTCTCGCTGTCTGTCCCTATGTATGCTTATATCTTTGAAACTAAGGAACGGATTTTGATGCAATGTCTTTTAATAGATAGAGGAAAAGAGGAAGATTTATATGTATAAAACATGCATAATATAGTAAAGAAACACTGATAATTTTAGAGGTTTCTAAACATACACATAAAATATATAAACATAAACACTTTTCGGGTTTACATTTATTTATTTATTTTTAACAACATTTACAATACCATTACAGGATTCCCAATGCGGTATCATAAGCTACATAGATTAAGCAGGTACATAATAATTATATCTAATTAAATATGTATATTTATATTTGACTCAATACACATTCGAGCAATTTCTGTGAATTTCAGCAGGTTACAGTGATAAATATCTACGTGGTTAGCAATTAAATTAATTAGTCGTATGGCTCGCGACAATCGGGCATATTGCAGCAAATTAGTTCTCGTGCAACTGGGGCGCTAAGCGTAAGAGGTCGTCGGCGCGCACCTACATAATTATCTGGGGCGCACAGCTTCAGTTCCGCGAGCACGGCCGGGTGATGCCGCTGTCTGATAAGCACCCGCCATACATAGCTCGCTAGCGATACGTCGCGCCGTAGGCTCAACCGCGTGTATCTTACCATACCGAGGACAAACAATCTTGGGTACATAGGGTATACTCCGTATTGTTTCAAATATAAGAATCTAGTCAATTTCTTCTGATTTTTTTCTACCATGAAGCTATATTTAGCCTCATGAGGATTCCAAATAATAGCTGACGACTCGAGATGACTTCGAACTAGTGCATTATATAACATTTTAATTACTAATATGTTATTAAAATCCTTACAATTTCTTAAAATAAAACCTAAATTTCGAAAAGATTTGCCGCATATATCAATAATATGTTTACGAAATGTAAGTTCCGGTACCATTTTCACGCCTAAGTCCCGAGTATTATTAAAACGAGGAACCAAAGCAGCTTCTATTTTATAAGGATAATGCAGTGGAGCTCTAACCCTACTATAACTCATTACTCCACACTTCGTAACGTTAAAATGTAGGTAGTTTATTAGTGTTGCTCCACTGCACCACCCGGTCAATGTCATCCTGCAACCGTGTCGTATCTGACGCTTCCTTTATTGAGATATATAACTTAAGGTCATCTGCAAAGAGTAGACACTCGGCATGTTTGACGACGGCTGGCAGGTCATTAATCATGAGATTAAATTCAAGGGGGCCCAAATTTGACCCCTGACTAATGCCTGAAAAAGTAAAATATGGTCGCGATTGGTAACCCGCATAACCCTGGATAAACCCTACAAGATAGATCAAAATAATAAACTATAGAACACCTTAGAAAGCTCTCCAAAAAAGTCCGCGATGGTATATATCTATTTCATAAGGATAACCCACAATAACATGTTTTTACTTTTTTTTTTACGAGAAATAGGTAATGACTTTAGACAATACAGCATTAATCCTTATCCAATTGAGTACCTTACATACATTGTGAATTTAATATAGATCAATATGGCTCTTTACAGGTAATTTAAATATTTTCGAAAATATTACAGATTTAAGATGCAGGGACATAGCGGTTGCGGCGGCACCGACCAGGGGGCCGGAGGCGCGTGCCTATAGCGCATAAAGCACTTTATAATTAGCAGCGATCGCACGCGTTTATTGAAGGAAAATAACAATCTATACTAATATTATAAAGAGGAAAGATTTTTTTGTATATAATGAAAAAACTCAAAAACTAATGGACCGATTTCAAAAATTTTTTCACAAAGCTGCATTATCGCGAAGTAACATAGACTATTTTTTTTATCCTTATGAAAACTGCGTTTATGTGGATAATGTTCAGTGGAGAAAAGTCCGTGGCGAAGCCGGAGCGGGCCGCTAATCTATCTATATAATTAAAAATGTCGGACCGGGCTAAGTGTAGGGTTCCACAGCCTTGCACAATTGCATCAGCAGAAGAGTGTATGTTCATGGCAGTTACACCCTTTTGTTGAGAAACGGCAGTTTTTTGTCAATAACTCAATGACGGTATATCCGATGTTATGCCAAATAATTTTAGTTTAAAGTATTTATTAAAGTAGCGCTATCTTTGTAATTTATTTCATATTTTTTTGGTAATACGGTGACATTATTTTATAGTATATAAACAAAGAAACATTGTAAAACATTGGCAATTTGAAAAGGGGATTTATTTCCAGTAGTTGCGTGGAAGAAGTTCCACGGCGGAACTAGTGGGATTTTAACCAATAGTTCCATTAACTGAACTTATGGGAAATCTGGATCCCATTAGTTCCGTTAATAAACTACTAACTAAATTTTCCCTGTTTGTGCAACCTTTTTCATTGCTGCTCCACAGCAGCACGTAGTCGTAGCGTGATGTTATATAGCCTATAGCCCTTCTCGATATATCAAACGATAAAATATTTTTTCAATTCGAATCCATAGTTCCTGAGATACGATAATCTCAAGAATTACTGGTACGATGTGAAAAATTCAAACGAACAAATAAACAAACAAACTCTTTAGTTTTATAATATTAGAATAGATGTCTAAAACCTTTCCAAAATTTTTATCGGACTGACCCACTATGCGGCGTTGCCACGATGACAAAAACCAATTACGAGTATGTGTTCCGCTGTCAAACTAGCGCTCAAGGAGGCTCAAGGCTGGAGGGGAGGACGCAGAACTACTCAACGTCGAGCTTGTTGTCATTTTTTACAGGTTTGTGTATTCTGAAAAAAAAATACAGCGTCGAGCTAGCTTACAGCCTAGCCTACAGCCTCGATTTTGACTGTCAAAATCAAAAGCTATATATTTAGCGCGGACCCGCTGTCAGTATAAGGAAATTACAATTACTGAAGATATTGTGCCTAAATTATAAGTACATAATGGCAATAGCGAAGCCGAAAAACGAATGAAATGTATTTGTTATTCATCATTATAAATTTGGGATAATATATTTTTTTTATTAATAAGACGACTACGAGCAGTAGACAAGCCCTGTGTCGCGGGGGACTTTACAAACATACAAGTCACGGACATAAAGTACACCCAGACTCGGAAAGGGTCAAGAGGTCGTGGGAATCGAACCCACGACCTCTTGCAGTTGGACTCACTGCCGCCGCGCCACAGAGGCAGTATTAATCCTGTACCTAACTAGCAAAATAATTATTTGTTTTGCGTGTCAATCACTACTGGTTATAAAAGTAACATAATGGTATACTAAAAGATTTAGGTTGTGGTGACCAATCTCAGCATACAACTAGCCAACTACGCAAAAAACACAAAAGTGTCTGTACAAGCTGTATCTGCACATCTGGGTCTTGCACTCTCTATGCCTTCAATCTCTTTGTTTGATGAAGTGGAAATCCGACACGTCTGAAGTGAGATAAATATGACCCTTTTACTTTTGAATCATGTGACCAAAAAATATAAAAAAAATCACAAAAGTAGCGCATAACAAATACTATAAACTTATTTCGGACATGATCGGATATACCGTCAGTGAGTTATAGCCGAAAAACTGCTTTTCTTCTCTTTTTTGATGCAATTATTTAAGACTGCGGAACCTTGGCTAAGGGCTTGCTCTTGCCCCGTTTTTTTTTTATTAAATTGTCTATCCTTTAGTAAGTAGGAAATCAAGGAAAATGGTACTTTACGAGGAAATGCATTTTATCAATAATTATTTCTCATTTCTGTGGTTTTGTTGTGAGGAGATTAAATAAACGTTATGCTCTTTAAAAAAGAAAAAATCTACCATTCTGGAGCCAAAGTTATGTAGAAATTTATTGTATTAACTTATAGAAATTTATTAGTTGATATTTTCCCTTCGGACCCACGATACCCCTGGCGATACCCCTGGTGGTATCGTGGGTCTTTTAAAATCAAACGATACCCCCAACTAATAGTGTTGTGTGACATTAATTAATAATAGCTTTGTCATCTAGTAAATTTTATATTTACAAAATACAAAAAGAATTATCAAATTGTAGTTTTAGTATTCTTCCAGTTAAATTTCCTTTATACAATATTTAAAGTACTGTCCTTTAAACAATATGTAAAGTATGTACGCCGTACCAATTGAAATTTCTTTATTTACAAGTTCTAATTGCACGCTGGTAATGAAATCGTCATTAATGATTTGATCCTTTCTTCTCTTTTTTGGAACCATCTCCATCGTATGAATGTGCTCCAGAACTTTGAGTAATCTCATAATTGTCACAGTATTTTTGTTGATGCGCTTATTAATTTTGGAGTGAGAAACGCCTCGAGAACGTTGGTGGTTCTGTGACGTTCGCCAAATACGCTTATCATAGTGCAATGCATAGAGGACAAACGTTGATTTTTATTCATATACCTAGATAGATTAGAAACGTGATTACTGATTACATACATATTAGTCACATAGGTTTCAATTTCATTTTTTTTTTATGTAGGTAGGTAACCTATCCTAGTTGATGGTGAATAATCATATATTCAAATGAATTTACAGCTCAAATACAGAATTCCATGTTATGAATATATAAACACAATTGCATTTTTAAAATAATTTTTAATTCATATTTCATTAAGTTGTTTTTCCAACTTGTTCGGTCGTTGTGACAATCCTTGGGGGAGGCCTTTATTCAACAGTGGACGTCTTTCAGCTAAAACGAATGAACTAAAGTTATTTTTGTGTCGCTTAACACAGCCACTATTACACATGTTTGTTGTGATAAGTAGGGTGACTACCCTATACGTCTTCGTAGAAGTATTTCGTATACACTATGCTATCTATACCTATCACGATTTATTTTAAAACCTATAAAAAATGAGCGGTGTTGCGTTTTAAAATATAGGTAACTACTCTGAAAGTTGTGATCGTTTTTTCGTTGACGGTTCAAATTAGTCACATCCATACGAGCCACGACCATAGAATTTGTGTTGCCATTACCCATGGTAATAATATATCAATTCAGTTATAGTTCTTACATAATATCAGTCACTAAACGTCCACTACTGGATACTGGTTAAGTAAGTTGACCTTATAAACGTACATTAATATTATATATATTATTGCAATATTCACAACTGTGGAAAGCACTATTAAAAAACATCCTATTTAAGCTTGACGAAGCTGTTAAATAATATGAATGTAACGGAAGTCGTAATTACATTTTAATTAATTATTATTTTCAGCTTAATGGTATAATAAAAGTTAAAATAAAATAAAAAATATTATATATATAAAATTATTTTATTATAAATATATATTTTAAAGACAACTCAAGATATAACAATTACAGATAGTATAAAATATAATTTATTATCTAATATTTATAACACAATAGATACTTGATTTTTTTTATAAATGTATCTTCATGAAATAATATTACATTAACAATAAACTAAAAAAATGAATAAATTCCATGTGAACACGATGTTCCATTTAGCATGATTATTAGGTACCTGTAAATAAAAAACAGGAAAATCAGTTAATAGTTTTCGTAAAGTATTCAATATTAAAAACTAAGATAGCAAAAAAATGCAATAAATATTAAATGAAAACCGACGATTAAGTAAATGTAACTTGATCATTGAAGCAATTTGGATGTTCGTTAGAATTGAAATGGTTACAAATATACAAAACGGTAACAACTATCACTTATAATTACAAATTCCTCTTGATCTTGTTGCTCCACGTTGTCTGGACTAACCCCCAAACGTACACTTAGCATGTCAACTGTAACAAAAAACACCGTAATTAATAAAACGTTCAATAATGTCCAAGTATTCTCTAAAATTTTAAAAAAAACTTAGAAATTATGTAGGTACCTGTAAATAAAAAAACAGGAGAATCAGTTAATAGTTTTCGTAAAGTATTCAATAATAAAACTAAGATACCAAAAAAAAATGCAATAAATATTAAATGAAAACCCTCCTGATTCATTTTTGGAAACTATCAATGGCAATGTCCAAACATTGGGTTTATGTTTCCATCCAATCACCTGTCCATGATGCCAGTACTTCCTGTAAAAAAAATGACAATTAATTAATAAAATCTAAAGCCCAAGAAAAATTTTAAAAATATTTAGTATCAACCTATATACAGTTTATCAACCTATATACACATTCACTTATCTGTAATATCCGGAGTTTGACATTCTACTTTCGTGCTCTGTGTCATATTCTCGGCCCAATGAACGGCCCGGATGTTTTTCATTTGGCAGGGGCTTTTGTGTTTCTTTAACTGTGAACACAACAAAACAAATCTTTAAATGCCGTAAATATATACTTACATTATACATAAATCATACTTTTACCCTATTTATTCCCTGTATCTGTAAATAAAATGGCATTCATGAATATTTTGAATAAATAAAAAAATAAAAACAATGGTCAATAACATTTAAAAAGTCTCTCACCTAATTAGGGACGTCATTTTAGTTGAAATCGGGGAACTCTTTTTGTATGATATTCCACACTATATCCATTTCTGTATCAGCTGTAAGAAATATAAAAACAACATGGTTAATATGCACTCGAAGAATATGATATTCATTGCAAAGTACATAACAATCATATTAAACTCACTCATGTCTGCCAAAGCCAACTCCACATCAGTATCTGTAGAAACGCTCTGTGTGGACCCAACTCCTGAGTCAGTAGATGTTGTCGGCTTCGTCTTGATAAAAAAAAAATAAGAATTTATGCACAAATAATGTACATTCTCTACCATTCAACCTTTGTGTTATGTACAGATTGTCAAATACATTATTTCATGTTGACGATTTGTCGATGTAAGTATTTAACGTTTTTTTCGCCTGTGTCATAAAACAAGGCAGCTATATACACTTGTCTTAATTTAATACCTAAATATATGTAAGTTACAATAAAAAGTAAATGTTGTAACTTGATCATTGAAGCAATTTGGATATTTGTTAGAATATAAATGGTTACAAATATACAGAACGGTAACAACTATCACTTATACTTACAAATTCCTCTTGTGCTGGTTGCTCCACGTTGTTTGGACTAACCCCCAAACGCTCACTTAGCATGTCAACTGTAACAAAAATACCCTAATTAATAAAACGTTCATTAATGTCCAATTATTCTCTAAAATTGAAAAAAACATAGAAAATTATACTTACTTTGAGATTCCAAGTTGCTATTAATTCTCAATAAGGCCTCTATCGGTTGTTCCGATAATCTTGTGCGGATGTGCGAGATGGCTGCAGCCAGTACATTCACATTAGAGCTCTGTAACAAACACAATTGTTAGTAAGCTTCACATTATATCTTACACTATAATAAGCACTATGCGCATTACGTAGACTTACATTAGGGTCACAGCCCACGGCAGTGGAAAGTTCAGCCATAGCTTCTGCCGCTTCGTTGCGGCGCTCTCGCTCGTAAAGCGCATTACGCGCTCGTCTTCGCTCCTGTATACAATATATACATGTACATAAGTATCAAACATAGTATACAAATGTAAGTATTTAGTAAAAGCGAAATGAATAAACACTAACGAGTGAGAGAGGCACACGATTCCTCCCTGCTGGTCGGCCTCGACGTCTGTCTGGCACATCGCTTGCCTTCTGTTTCTGAAATAAAAGAAATACCTACTTAAGTACATAATGTCAGAAAAAAAATAAAAATATAAAGAGAAAGTAAAAGTACCTTGGAGTTCACCATTTTATATATATATATTATAACTCGAGTTCCGCGGACAGCGATTCTGTAACTAGGAGCTCAGAAGTAATAATGATGAAAGTTTACCCTTATTTCGAGTTTATATACTCTGCTTACCTGCGCATGGCCACGGGCAGGGATACTCTAAATGGGGCGGAGCTTATATTACATAATGGTACTCTATTGGTCTCTGGTACACATTAATATGCTGGTAGCAAGTCTTCATTTCAGTAATTTTGCGTATTACTTTATTTAAATGTAATTATTTAACATCTACTTAAATGTATCAAAACATTTTTGATGATTTTATTTAATATATATTATGCCATGCATAGAGTATGTAGCGAGACTGCTCAATGATGCTACGCCGTAATACGCGCTACGGCTTCCGTCCGTATCATGCAATTTATTGGACCTAGTTGTAAGCTTAATGTTTTAGAAAGAAATGAGTCTCTAAGAAAGAAAGGAAAAACAATGTTAAAATAAAAAAAATGCTCACCAATTCATGCAAAATACATTTTCAGTTGAAATATGTATATAGGTATGTAATACGTAGGTTTATAAATAAATATAATAAGCAAAGTAATATTACCGTGTCATATAAAAAATAAACAAATATTACCTTCTAGATATCGCCTGCGTCGCTTTTTTCCCGGGACAAACATGAGGAGATCATATCAAATTGCACATAAATCACTTTAGCAGTTTAAGCGTAAAAATAATATCACAGAAAGACATTTAAAATATAAGTTTGGATATTCTTGACTACGGCATTACAGGGGAACGAGAGAAACGACTACAGGGGATGTGAGTTGTGCGGGTGAATTTGATTAATCAGTCATCAATCAATCAATAATAAATTTGACAAAATGAAGACATAATTCTCTCCTTATTGACGTCACGACACCCGGTCTCAGCAACAATTTTTCGGTCATCGGCACTAGGACTCTTTTTCCATTTCAGCGTGGTTAACCAACAAGCTATGTCGGTAACTTTGATTCTTTGTTGGATGGTAGGAGGACATGACACCTAGTTATAGTTATTTTGTTTAGATGTGAAACAAAATAACTACAACGCGATTGTTCCTACTTAGGAACAATCGCGATTAGTTACCTGCGCAGTTTAGTGTAATCCTTTTAAGTTTTTCGTCAAATGCTCTTTGCCTTTTGTTACAATATGAATGCTATGTGAATCCTTTATGAACAGTTTTGGGGTAATCTTTTAGCTCATATTTTTTGTATTATTATTTTGCTGAAATACTCGTTATTTGATTATTATTGAAGCGGCGGTAGCCGAATGGCTAAGGTCTCGCAATTATACTACCGACATGAACCCACTCCTAACATCTTGACACACCTTTGAGTTTAGCTGGAGGGGTTAACAAGATTGCTAGTAAAGTGGGACTCAATCCCACATTGCAAGTTATCTTTAAAAAAAAAATAAACTTTTTGTACAAATAATGTACAGAGGCAGACTTAACTCTACCATTCAACCTTTGGGTTATGTACAGATTGTCAAATACATAATTTTCCTTAGGCATATTTATTTAAGAAAATGTAGTTTGAGGTAATCCTCATAATACATTGCAAGGCAAGCCATTTTTAACCCTTGACACAAAAGAGGAGTGTATTTCTCTAACTCTCCCTGTGTGTTTCTGTATGTCTGTCTATTGCATGGCAGCTCCTAAACGGGTGAACATTGTTTTTTTTTTAATTAGGTATAAGTCAATTTCCTTGCGGTGGTACTTGAATAATTTTCTTATAATACGTTTCAATTATTTTAAAGATAATCAACGCGTGTATTTTAAAAGAGGTTAAAGCATCGTGAGGTTCAAATCCTACCCATTATACTACTGACGTGAACTCACTCCTAATACAAGTCCTGTTCACTGTTATCGTGATATTTTCCCAGTTTTACATTCGACAGTTCGTTGATTAACTGACCTAATTATTTGTGAAATATTTTGGTTGTTTTGCTATGCAGAAGATTGGAATGGCGGGAGTGGTTGTGTAGTTTTAGTAGTTTGAGGATTTATTTTCGCAATTCTTTTCTTAACAGTAGGAAATGAGGCGCAGTATAGTCAGTCAGTGAGTCAGTAATAATATATACGTAATATTGTTTCTTAAAAGGTGACGGCAATTCAGTCCTTGGCGTTACCTACTCGTGCAATTTATTGAGTTGTGAGTGATAATTTTGTATATAATCTCTAGGTACTTATATCGGTAGGTGTGGCTCGGTTGATGCGACAATAGTCAGAGTATGAGAATGTAAGGCGCTGTTTCTGAGGTCTGCGACAGACGCGCGGTCGACTTCTGAAGCCACACTCCAGATTTGCGGAATTGACACGGAATTGTAATTTTCCGCGGGCGGCACCGAGCTCATACAATGGTAAAAGATTACTATAACTATATACTATGTAGCAAGCTAATAATGGTGATGCTACGTTATTACAGAGTAACTTTTTAAAGAAATTGTTAAAGCAAAAACAGCCAGTTATAAAAACTAACAAATATAAAAACTAATCAGGATCCGGGTGTTAGTCGGCTAATACAAAATTTAACTGAGAATAATAGAAGTATTATGTTTATGAGCCTCATAAAACAAATTCGCATTTTTTTTGAGTTGGTACATCTGTGTAATTAGAACAATATAGCTAATCCTAACTTTGTTACCTGCTGTGAAACTTTGCCTGATAACTCGAAGCCTATTCGTGGAACGTTGCGCTTTATTGTTTTGATTGTTTTCTAATCCGTTATAGTTGTAGTAAATCGTTTGTTTCATATTTTAGTTGAAATTGTCCACATTTCATAGAAGCGTTCTTTCTAATGCTTACGTTGGAAGTAATAATAAAATTGAATTTACGAATACGTGATGTGTCGCTAGAATTGTTATATGAAACCTTATTTATGTATCTAGCCTATGTTATTGGCATATAGATTTAGTCAATAGGGACAGCTAATCTAATATGAAACTGTTGACTTATTTACAGGTAGAACAGATCCCGGAATTTTGGATTTTAGCGCCTCCATTTGTGTGTCTCAAAGGCAAAGATTCTGTCATGTTAAGTAAAACCATAGGTGGTATACCTATGGTTTTTCTTAACACGACGAGTATTGGATTATTTTCATCAATACAATGTAATGTAGAAAGCTAAACTAGATTAAAATCTGCGATCCTAAATCACGATACAGATTGTTAGTCTTATGACCATTGTCACGATTTTTTTAGAAATAATGATAGGTAGTGAAAAAATCGTAAATGGAGTTCCCATTCAAAATCGGATACTATTTCTTAATATAAAAAGCCCTGATTCATTAAATTTCTAATGCCCATTAGAAATTATTTCTTAAAATAAAAAGCTCTGATTTATTGAATTTCTAATGCCCATTATAAATGTATTAGAGAAGTAAACATTTCGTACAAATTCCTTTGAGAATTATTATTAACATAATATTATACACAATTATAATCTCTACATCACCGAAAGGTTGACTGGTAGAAAATGTTTTTAGCATTAAGCCCCTCTCTGTAGGTACATTATTTGTGCATGAAGTCTCTAAATAAATAATAAAATAAAAAAATATGAGCTAAAAGATTAGCCCAAAATTGTTCATAAAGGATTCACGTAGCATTCATATTGTAACAAAAGACAAAGGGCATTTGTCAAACTGCGCAGGTAACTAATCGCGATTATTTCTAAGTAGAAACAATCGCTAACAATGTAGGTATTTTGTTTCACATCTACTTAGATGTGAAACAAAATACCTACAATTAGGTTCGTTCTTACAAGGTTAACAAAACTTTTTATGTCCTCCGACCATCCAACTAAAAATCAAAGTTACCGACATAGCTTGTTGGTTAACCACGCTGAAATGGAAAAAGACTGGGCATATCGCCGAAGGATTCATGATTCTGGACCCAACGAACCATAGTGCCGATAGGCCTACTCTCTTTCTCTGAAACGAAATTCATCAGTTTTCAATTTTATAATATATTATATTTACGGGAACTATAGGACTATTTTAAGTAATTTTTGGATAAGCACAAGAAGTTCGAACCCATAGACGATTTTCGGGAACGTGTAGATTGAATTGATGTTGCTGACTCTGTATATCACCAACTTAGTTTTGACCAAAACTTCGTTTTCATGGTATTAGAGTAGGCCTCCGGCTATGCTACTCCCAAAAAACAAAATTTCTAGGCTGTACGCCACGTCGAGTCGTCGTCGACACAGCTTTGGTAACGACGTTCCTCCCAGCGCTGTCAAAAATCGAATTCCCAAGTAGCCATGTCCTCGACAACGATCGCCCTTCCGTCGCTGTTTCGCAGACGAGTTAGGGATTGACACATTTTTTTTCACAACATAATCTATTAATCTCGATTATGAATTTTAAAGGTTTTAAAAATATATTTAAAGTCTACAATTACTTATTTCTAAATACCTATAAAGTAAAATTGTAAACTTATTATCAATAAAGTTAATAAAAAAAAACATTTAAATATTTATTTTCAAATGCTAATTCCTCTTTACTCGTATTAACTAGTGAAAAGAAAAAACTGAATGTCACTATTTGACAATAAAATTAAATAATGTTATAGATAACACTGGAGGGCGAGTATTGTAATAAGATTTATCTTATTTGTTTCATTCCTTGCGTTTGTTTCAATAACAAATATTGTATGTATCACGATCGTCAAGAAGTTCTCTTCAGAAAGGTTCTGTCTAATCTGCACTACAAATCACAGAAGCCAATTTTATAGGGATGAGCTCAAATACCTATTGCAAGCTGTTGAGAACAGGAACTGCTTATCACAACAAACAAGTGTAATAGTGACTGTGTTAAGCGAAAGACTGCTGAATATAGGATCGCCACAACGACCGGACAAGATAAAACAACTTAATTAAATATGAATTATAATTAATATTTTATATGCAATTGTGTTTATATTTCCATGACATGGACATATGTATGTATAAATGAAAATCTTTATTTGAACTGTGAATTCAGGGTTTGAATATTTGATTTTTTAGGGTACCTACAACGTAGTAGCAATGTGTTGTGAAAATTGCGGCAAACTGACATATCGTTATTTTCACAGCTCCGCATTTAGGTAAAGTGTAATATATATTTATGGATTAAGTGATAGCTGTAGGTACAGAATGTGCGAGCCATTACCAATTTAAACGATCGGAGGAAAGAAAAAATAACAGTAGCAATATTCATATACAACAAGTAGGTTACATAAAAGCAAAACATTAAATCAACTAATTATGTGTGTTTACATATACCTAGTCACCTTGTTCCTAATCATTACATCACTATCACTATCACTTCACTATCACTACATAGTATAAATCAAAATCGCTTCTCGCTGTCTGTCCCTATGTATGCTTATATCTTTGAAACTAAGGAACGGATTTTGATGCAATGTCTTTTAATAGATAGAGGAAAAGAGGAAGATTTATATGTATAAAACATGCATAATATAGTAAAGAAACACTGATAATTTTAGAGGTTTCTAAACATACACATAAAATATATAAACATAAACACTTTTCGGGTTTACATTTATTTATTTATTTTTAACAACATTTACAATACCATTACAGGATTCCCAATGCGGTATCATAAGCTACATAGATTAAGTAGGTACATAATAATTATATCTAATTAAATATGTATATTTATATTTGACTCAATACACATTCGAGCAAATTCTGTGAATTTCAGCAGGTTACAGTGATAAATATCTACGTGGTTAGCAATTAAATTAATTAGTCGTATGGCTCGCGACAATGGGGCATATTGCAGCAAATTAGTTCTCGTGCAACTGGGGCGCTAAGCGTAAGAGGTCGTCGGCGCGCACCTACATAATTATCTGGGGCGCACAGCTTCAGTTCCGCGAGCACGGCCGGGTGATGCCGCTGTCCGATAAGCACCCGCCATACGTAGCTCGCTAGCGATACGTCGCGCCGTAGGCTCAACCGCGTGTATCTTACCATACCGAGGACAAACAATCTTGGGTACATAGGGTATACTCCGTATTGTTTCAAATATAAGAATCTAGTCAATTTCTTCTGATTTTTTTCTACCATGAAGCTATATTTAGCCTCATGAGGATTCCAAATAATAGCTGACGACTCGAGATGACTTCGAACTAGTGCATTATATAACATTTTAATTACTAATATGTTATTAAAATCCTTACAATTTCTTAAAATAAAACCTAAATTTCGAAAAGATTTGCCGCATATGTCAATAATATGTTTACGAAATGTAAGTTCCGGTACCATTTTCACGCCTAAGTCCCGAGTATTATTAAAACGAGGAACCAAAGCAGCTTCTATTTTATAAGGATAATGCAGTGGAGCTCTAACCCTACTATAACTCATTACTCCACACTTCGTAACGTTAAAATGTAGTTTATTAGTGTTGCTCCACTGCACCACCCGGTCAATGTCATCCTGCAACCGTGTCGTATCTGACGCTTCCTTTATTGAGATATATAACTTAAGGTCATCTGCAAAGAGTAGACACTCGGCATGTATGACGACGGCTGGCAGGTCATTAATCATGAGATTAAATTCTAGGGGGCCCAAATTTGACCCCTGACTAATGCCTGAAAAAGTAAAATATGGTCGCGATTGGTAACCCGCATAACCCTGGATAAACCCTACAAGATAGATCAAAATAATAAACTATAGAACACCTTAGAAAGCTCTCCAAAAAAGTCCGCGATGGTATATGTCTATTTCATAAGGATAACCCACAATAACATTTTTTTACTTTTTTTTTTTACGAGAAGTAGGTAATGACTTTAGACAATACAGCATTAATCCTTATCCATTTGAGTACCTTACATACATTGTGAATTTAATATAGATCAATATGGCTCTTTACAGGTAATTTAAATATTTTCGAAGATATTACAGATTTAAGATGCAGGGACATAGCGGTTGCGGCGGCACCGACCAGGGGGCCGCCGGAGGCGCGTGCCTATAGCGCATAAAGCACTTTATAATTAGCAGCGATCGCACGCGTTTATTGAAGGAAAATAACAATCTATACTAATATTATAAAGAGGAAAGATTATTTTGTATATAATGAAAAAACTCAAAAACTAATGGACCGATTTCAAAAATTCTTTCACAAAGCTGCATTATCGCGAAGTAACATAGACTATTTTTTTTATCCTTATGAAAACTGCGTTTATGTGGATAATGTTTAGTGGAGAAAAGTCCGTGGCGAAGCCGGAGCGGGCCGCTAATCTATCTATATAATTAAAAATCATGCAAGAGCATGTCGGAAGTGTAGGTCGGTTAAGTGTAGGGTTCCACAGCCTTGCACAATTGCATCAGCAGAAGAGTGTATGTTCATGGCAGTTACACCCTTTTGTTGAGAAACGGCAGTTTTTTGTCAATAACTCAATGACGGTATATCCGATGTTATGCCAAATAATTTTAGTTTAAAGTATTTATTAAAGTAGCGCTATCTTTGTAATTTATTTAATATTTTTTGGTTATACGGTGACATTATTTTATAGTATATAAACAAAGAAACATTGTAAAACATTGGCAATTTATTTCTAGTAGTTGCGTGGAAGAAGATCCACGGCGGAACTAGTGGGATTTTAACGAATAGTTCCATTAACTAAACTTATGGGAAATCTGAATCCCATTAGTTCCGTTAATAAACTACTAACTAAATTTTCCCTGTTTGTGCAACCTTTTTCATTGCTGCTCCACAGCAGCACGTAGTCGTAGCGTAATGTTATATAGCCTATAGCCCTTCTCGATATATCAAACGATAAAATATTTTTTCAATTCGAATCCATAGTTCCTGAGATACGATAATCTCAAGAACTACTGGTACGATGTGAAAAATTCAAACGAACAAATAAACAAACAAACTCTTTAGTTTTATAATATTAGAATAGATGTCTAAAACCTTTCCAAAATTTTTATCGGACTGACCCACTATGCGGCGTTGCCACGATGACAAAAAACAATTACGAGTATGTGTTCCGCTGTCAAACTAGCGCTCAAGAATGCTCAAGGCTGGACGGGAGGACGCAGAACTACTCAACGTCGAGCTTGTTGTTATTTTTTACAGGTTTGTGTATTCTGAAAAAAAATACAGCGTCGAGCTAGCTTACAGCCTAGCCTACAGCCTCGATTTTGAATGTCAAAATCAAAAGCTATATATTTAGCGCGGACCCGCTGTCAGTATAAGGAAATTACAATTACTGAAGATATTGTGCCTAAATTATAAGTACATAATGGCAATAGCGAAGCCGAAAAACTAATGAAATGTATTTGTTATTCATCATTATAAATTTGGGATAATATATTTTTTATTTTTTTTTATTAATAAGACGACTACGAGCAGTAGACAAGCCCTGTGTCGCGGGGGACTTTACAAACATACAAGTCACGGACATAAAGTACACCCAGACTCGGAAAGGGTCAAGAGGTCGTGGGAATCGAACCCACGACCTCTTGCAGTTGGACTCACTGCCACCGCGCCACAGAGGCAGTATTAATCCTGTACCTAACTAGCAAAATAATTATTTGTTTTGCGTGTCAATCACTACTGGTTATAAAAGTAACATAATGGTATACTAAAAGATTTAGTTTGTGGTGACCAATCTCAGCATACAACTAGCCAACTAATGCTGCAATTACTTATACTTATAAACTAGATAAAGTACAGAACCAGGCTTTAAGAATTATCGGCGGATTTATAAAAACTACTACTATCCATGTGATGGAAAGTGAGTTATGCATACCTCCCCTAAACCTGAGAAGACGATTTTTGGCATCCAAATATTATTTGAGTTTAAAAAATAGAATCAATGACTTTACCAGGAATATTATAACAGACCTTGGTAAGATGGCTCAACACAGTTATTGGAATAGAAAAAGGAATCCTCTGTTAGTTACATCGCACCTCATGCTAAAGTCCGAGGAGATCTCTTCCTCCTACCCTATTGATATGTTTACTCTGGAAATATGGGTATCTAATATAAATGTCAATAATATTATAAGATCTAATTTAAATTGTGTAAACAGCCCAAAGTCACATTTTAATGTTAATATTTTGAAGTACAATGTCATAAACGAACTCCAAGAAAGATACAGTGACTGGCATTTTTTTATATACAGACGGATCTAAGGCGCTTGACGGTGTCGGTGCAGCTTACTATGATCCAATGAATAAATCTTACAAAATATTAAAAATGAACAAACATCTGACTATCATGACAGCTGAGTTAGTTGCTCTCTATGAAGCACTTCAATATGCTACACACCTAAATATCAATAAAATACTAATCTGCACCGACAGTAAGAGCGCTTTACAGCATATATCCAAATGTGTCTTCGGGTCAAAGGGGTTGGCGATAGCATATAAAATTTTAGAACTTATCCATTCACTAAGCAAAACGAATAAGTCTATAATTTTGCAATGGATACCATCTCACATAGGACTAGCAGGTAACGAGGAGGTTGACCGATTAGCCAGGGAAGCTATATTATCAGGTACACAGATGCACTTACTACCAACATGCTCTGAGATTATAATTAAGTACAGAACGCAATGTCACAATCTCTGGAAAGAATATTACGATGAGAGATCGAAATCAAAAGGAATCTGGTACAAAAGCTTACAAAGTGAGCCTCCTCGTGTACCCTGGTTTGCTAATGCTACATTAAGTCGTCGCCAAATTATTGTAGCACATCGACTACGGTCGGGACACATTCCTTTATACAAATTCGCGTTTTTAATGCGAAAATTTGAAACCCCTAATTGCGAGGTTTGTGGCACAATAGAGGATGTATTACATGTGTTAGAGGAATGTGTACGATACCATGATAAGAGGCAAATGCTTATACATGTTCTTAATCTCTCGCGACTTGATGTAGGAATGTTTCATGGTGTTTTGGCGAATCCTATATCTAAGTCGGCGAAATTGTTATTTGCTGTTATGTTAGATAAGTAGGTTATTCTTAGTTAAGTAATTGTAAGGATATTTGTGTAAGCACGATGGGATTGACATAGTCGTACTGCGTACTAAAATCCCTAATAAACAAAAAAAAAAAGATAAAAAAAAACTAAAAAAAAAAAACTAGCCAACTACGCAAAAAACACAAAAGTGTCTGTACAAGCTGTATCTGCACATCTGGGTCTTGCACTCTCTATGCCTTCAATCTCTTTGTTTGATGAAGTGGAAATCCGACACGTCTGAAGTGAGATAAATATGACCCGTTTACTTTTGAATCATGTGACCAAAAAATATAAAAAAATCACAAAAGTAGCACTTAACAAATACTTTAAACTTATTTCGGACATGATCGGATATACCGTCATTGAGTTATAGCCGAAAAACTGCTTTTCTTCTCTTTTTTGATGCAATTATTTAAGACTGCGGAACCTTGGCTAAGGGCTTGCTCTTGCCCCGTTTTTTTTATTAAATTGTCTATCCTTTAGTAAGTAGGAAATCAAGGAAAATGGTACTTTACGAGGAAATGCATTTTATCAATAATTATTTCTCATTTCTGTGGTTTTGTTGTGAGGAGATTAAATAAACGTTATGCTCTTTAAAAAAGAAAAAATCTACCATTTTGGAGTCAAAGTTATGTAGAAATTTAATGTATTAACTTATAGAAATTTATTAGTTGATATTTTCCCTTCGGACCCACGATACCCCTGGCGATACCCCTGGTGGTATCGTGGGTCTTTTAAAATCAAACGATACCCCCAACTAATAGTGTTGTGTGACATTAATTAATAATAGCTTTGTCATCTAGTAAATTTTATATTTACAAAATACAAAAAGAATTATCAAATTGTAGTTTTAGTATTCTTCCAGTTAAATTTCCTTTATACAATATTTAAAGTACTGTCCTTTAAACAATATGTAAAGTATGTACGCCGTACCAATTGAAATTTCTTTATTTACAAGTTCTAATTGCACGCTGGTAATGAAATCGTCATTAATGATTTGATCCTTTCTTCTCTTTTTTGGAACCATCTCCATCGTATGAATGTGCTCCAGAACTTTGAGTAATCTCATAATTGTCACAGTATTTTTGTTGATGCGCTTATTAATTTTGGAGTGAGAAACGCCTCGAGAACGCCAAATACGCTTATCATAGTGCAATGCATAGAGGACAAACGTTGATTTTTATTCATATACCTAGATAGATTAGAAACGTCATTACTGATTACATACATATTAGTCACATAGGTTTCAATTTCATTTTTGTTTTATGTAGGTAGGTAACCTATCCTAGTTGTACTTTAAAAAGGTGATATAATCATATATTCAAATGAATTTACAGCTCAAATACAGAATTCCATGTTATGAATATATAAACACAATTGCATTTTTAAAATAATTTTTAATTCATATTTCATTAAGTTGTTTTTCCAACTTGTTCGGTCGTTGTGACAATCCTTGGGGGAGGCCTTTATTCAGCAGTGGACGTCTTTCAGCTAAAACGAATGAACTAAAGTTATTTTTGTGTCGCTTAACACAGCCACTATTACACATGTTTGTTGTGATAAGTGGGGTGACTACCCTATACGTCTTCGTAGAAGTATTTCGTATACACTATGCTATCTATACCTATCACGATTTATTTTAAAACCTATAAAAAATGATCTTTGTTGCGTTTTAAAATATAGGTAACTACTCTGAAAGTTGTGATCGTTTTTTCGTTGACGGTTCAAATTAGTCACATCCATACGAGCCACGACCATAGAATTTGTGTTGCCATTATCCATGGTAATAATATATCAATTCAGTTATAGTTCTTACATAATATTAGTCACTAAACGTCCACTACTGGATACTGGTTAAGTAAGTTGACCTTATAAACGTACATTAATATTATATATATTATTGCAATATTCACAACTGTGGAAAGCACTATTAAAAAACATCCTATTTAAGCTTGACGAAGCTGTTAAATAATATGAATGAAACGGAAGTCGTAATTACATTTTAATTAATTATTATTTTCAGCTTAATGGTATAATAAAAGTTAAAATAAAATAAAAAATATTATATATATAAAATTATTTTATTATAAATATATATTTTAAAGACATCTCAAGATATAACAATTACAGATAGTATAAAATATAATTTATTATCTAATATTTATTACACAATAGATACTTGATTTTTTTTATAAATGTATCTTGATGAAATAATTACATTAACAATAAACTAAAAAAATGAATAAATTCCATGTGAACACGATGTTCCATTTAGCTTGATTATGAAGGTGCCTGTAAATAAAAAACAGGAAAATCAGTTAATAGTTTTCGTAAAGTATTCAATATTAAAAACTAAGATAGCAAAAAAATGCAATAAATATTAAATGAAAACCCACGATAAAGTAAATGTAACTTGATCATTGAAGCAATTTGGATGTTCGTTAGAATAGAAATGGTTACAAATATACAAAACGGTAACAACTATCACTTATAATTACAAATTCCTCTTGATCTTGTTGCTCCACGTTGTCTGGACTAACCCCCAAACGTTCACTTAGCATGTCATCTGTAACAAAAAACACCGTAATTAATAAAACGTTCAATAACGTCCAAGTATTCTCTAAAATTTAAAAAAAAACATAGAAATTATGTAGGTACCTGTAAATAAAAAAACAGGAGAATCAGTTAATAGTTTTCGTAAAGTATTCAATAATAAATCTAAGATAACAAAAAAAAAATGCAATAAATATTAAATGAAAACCCTCCTGATTCAGTTTTGGAAACTATCAATGGCAATCTCCAAACATTGGGTTTATGTTTCCATCCAATCACCTGTCCATGATGCCAGTACTTCCTGTAAAAAAAATGACAATTAATTAATAAAATCTAAAGCCCAAGAAAAATTTTAAAAATATTTAGTATCAACCTATATACAGTTTATCAACCTATATACACATTCACTTATCTGTAATATCCGGAGTTTGACATTCTACTTTCGTGCTCTGTGTCATATTCAAAGTTCATAAGTCCCAATGAATGGCCCGGATGTTTTTCATTTGGCAGGGGCTTTTGTGTTTCTTTAACTGTGAACACAACAAAACAAATCTTTAAATGCCGTAAATATATACTTACATTATACATAAATCATACTTTTACCCTATTTATTCCCTGTATCTGTAAATAAAATGGCATTCATGAATATTTTGAATAAATAAAAAAATAAAAACGATGGTCAATAACATTTAAAAAGTCTCTCACCTAATTAGGGACGTCATTTTAGATGAAATCGGGGAACTCTTTTTGTATGATATTCCACACTATATCCATTTCCGTATCAGCTGTAAGAAATATAAAAACAACATGGTTAATATGCACTCGAAGAATAGGATATTCATTGCAAAGTACATAACAATCATATTAAACTCACTCATGTCTGCCAAAGTCAACTCCCCATCAGTATCTGTAGAAACGCTCTGTGTGGACCCAACTCCTGAGTCAGTAGATGTTGTCGGCTTCGTCTTGATAAAAAAATAAGAATTTATGCACAAATAATGTACATTCTCTACCATTCAACCTTTGTGTTATGTACAGATTGTCAAATACATTATTTCATGTTGACGATTTGTCGATGTAAGTATTTAACGTTTTTTTCGCCTGTGTCATAAAACAAGGCAGCTATATACACTTGTCTTAATTTAATACCTAAATATATGTAAGTTACAATAAAAAGTAAATGTTGTAACTTGATCATTGAAGCAATTTGGATATTTGTTAGAATATAAATGGTTACAAATATACAGAACGGTAACAACTATCACCTAAACTTACAAATTCCTCTTGTGCTGGTTGCTCCACGTTGTTTGGACTAACCCCCAAACGCTCACTTAGCATGTCAACTGTAACAAAAAACACCCTAATTAATAAAACGTTCATTAATGTCCAATTATTCTCTAAAATTGAAAAAAACATAGAAAATTATACTTACTTTGAGATTCCAAGTTGCTATTAATTCTCAATAAGGCCTCTATCGGTTGTTCCGATGTTCTTGTGAGGATGTGCGAGATGGCTGCAGCCAGTACATTCACACTAGAGTCCTGTAACAAACACAATTGTTAGTAAGCTTCACATTATATCTTACACTATAATAAGCACTATGCGCATTACGTAGACTTACATTACTATCACAGCCCACGGCAGTGGAAAGTTCAGCCATAGCTTCTGCCGCTTAGTTGCGGCGCTCTCTCTCGTAAAGCGCATTACGCGCTCGTCTTTCCTCCTGTATACAATATATACATGTACATAAGTATCAAACATAGTATACAAATGTAAGTATTTAGTAAAAGCGAAATGAATAAACACTAACGAGTGAGAGAGGCACACGATTCCTCCCTGCTGGTCGGCCTCGACGTCTGTCTGACTTGTCTGGCACACCGCTTGCCTTCTGTTTCTGAAATAAAAGAAATACCTACTTAAGTACATAATGTCAGAAAAAAAATAGAAATATAAAGAGAAAGTAAAAGTACCTTGGAGTTCACCATTTTATATATATATATATATATATTATAACTCGAGTTCCGCGGACAGCGATTCTGTAACTAGGAGCTCGGAAGTAATAATGATGAAAGTTTACCCTTATTTCGAGTTTATATACTCTGCTTACCTGCGCATGGGCACGGGCAGGGATACTCTAAATGGGGCGGAGCTTATCTTACATAATGGTACTCTATTGGTCTCTGGTACACATTAATATGCTGGTAGCAAGTCTTCATTTCAGTAATTTTGCGTATTACTTTATTTAAATGTAATTATTTAACATCTACTTAAAAGAATCAAAACATTTTTGATTGATTTTATTTAATATATATTATGCCATGCATAGAGTATGTAGCGAGACTGCTCAATGATGCTACGCCGTAATACGCGCTACGGCTTCCGTCCGTATCATGCAATTTATTGGACCTAGTTGTAAGCTTAATGTTTTAGAAAGAAATGAGTCTCTAAGAAAGAAAGGAAAAACAATGTTAAAATAAAAAAAATGCTTACCAATTCATGCAAAATACATTTTCAGTTGAAATATGTATATAGGTATGTAATACGTAGGTTTATAAATAAATATAATAAGCAAAGTAATATTACCGTGTCATATAAAAAATAAACAAATATTACCTTCTAGATATCGCCTGCGTCGCTTTTTTCCCGGGACAAACATGAGGAGATGATATCAAATTGCACATAAATCACTTTAGCAGTTTAAGCGTAAAAATATCACAGAAAGACATTTAAAATATAAGTTTGGATATTCTTGACTACGGCATTACAGGGGAACGAGAGAAACGACTACAGGGGATGTGAGTTGTGCGGGTGAATTTGATTAATCAGTCATCAATCAATCAATAATAAATTTGACAAAATGAAGACATAATTCTCTCCTTATTGACGTCACGACACCCGGTCTCAGCAACAATTTTTCGGTCATCGGCACTAGGACTCTTTTTCCATTTCAGCGTGGTTAACCAACAAGCTATGTCGGTAACTTTGATTCTTTGTTGGATGGTAGGAGGACATGACACCTAGTTATAGTTATTTTGTTTAGATGTGAAACAAAATAACTACAACGCGATTGTTCCTACTTAGGAACAATCGCGATTAGTTACCTGCGCAGTTTAGTGTAATCCTTTTAAGTTTTTCGTCAAATGCTCTTTGCCTTTTGTTACAATATGAATGCTATGTGAATCCTTTATGAACAGTTTTGGGGTAATCTTTTAGCTCATATTTTTTGTATTATTATTTTGCTGAAATACTCGTTATTTGATTATTATTGAAGCGGCGGTAGCCGAATGGCTAAGGTCTCGCAATTATACTACCGCCATGAACCCACTCCTAACATCTTGACACACCTTTGAGTTTAGCTGGAGGGGTTAACAAGATTGCTAGTAAAGTGGGACTCAATCCCACATTGCAAGTTATCTTTTAAAAAAAAATAAGACTTTTTGTACAAATAATGTACAGAGGCAGACTTAACTCTACCATTCAACCTTTGGGTTATGTACAGATTGTCAAATACATAATTTTCCTTAGGCATATTTATTTAAGAAAATGTAGTTTGAGGTAATCCTCATAATACATAGCAAGGCAAGCCATTTTTAACCCTTGACACAAAAGAGGAGTGTATTTCTCTAACTCTCCCTGTGTGTGATTCTGTATGTCTGTCTATTGCATGGCAGCTCCTAAACGGGTGAACATTGTTTTTTTTTAATTAGGTATAAGTCAATTTCCTTGCGGTGGTACTTGAATAATTTTCTCATAATACGTTTCAATTATTTTAAAGATAATCAACGCGTGTATTTTAAAAGACGTTAAAGCATCGTGAGGTTCAAATCCTACCCATTATACTACTGACGTGAACTCACTCCTAATACAAGTCCTGTTCACTGTTATTGTGATATTTTCCCAGTTTTACATTCGACAGTTCGTTGATTAACTGACCTAATTATTTGTGAAATATTTTGGTTGTTTGGCTATGCAGAAGATTGGAATGGCGGGAGTGGTTGTGTAGTTTTAGTAGTTTGAGGATTTATTTTCGCAATTCTTTTCTTAACAGTAGGAAAGGAGGCGCAGTATAGTCAGTCAGTGAGTCAGTAATAATATATACGTAATATTGTTTCTTAAAAGGTGACGGCAATTCAGTCCTTGGCGTTACCTACTCGTGCAATTTATTGAGTTGTGAGTGATAATTTTGTATATAATCTCTAGGTACTTATATCGGTAGGTGTGGCTCGGTTGATGCGACAATAGTCAGAGTATGAGAATGTAAGGCGCTGTTTCTTAGGTCTGCGACAGACGCGCGGTCGACTTCTGAAGCCACACTCCAGATGCGATACACGGAATTGTAATTTTCCGCGGGCGGCACCGAGCTCATACAATGGTAAAAGATTACTATAACTATATACTATGTAGCAAGCTAATAATGGTGATGCTACGTTATTACAGAGTAACTTTTTAAATAAATTGTTAAAGCAGAAACAGCCAGTTATAAAAACTAACAAATATAAAAACTAATCAGGATCCGGGTGTTAGTCGGCTAATACAAAATTTAACTGAGAATAATAGAAGCATTATGTTTATGAGCCTCATAAAACAAATTCGCATTTTTTTTTTTTTTGAGTTGGTACATCTGTGTAATTAGAACAATATAGCTAATCCTAACTTTGTTACCTGCTGTGAAACTTTGCCTGATAACTCGAAGCCTATTCGTGGAACGTTGCGCTTTATTGTTTTGATTGTTTTCTAATCCGTTATAGTTGTAGTAAATCGTTTGTTTCATATTTTAGTTGAAATTGTCCACATTTCATAGAAGCGTTCTTTCTAATGCTTACGTTGGAAGTAATAATAAAATTGAATTTACGAATACGTGATGTGTCGCTAGAATTGTTATATGAAACCTTATTTATGTATCTAGCCTATGTTATTGGCATATAGATTTAGTCAATAGGGACAGCTAATCTAATATGAAACTGTTGACTTATTTACAGGTAGAACAGATCCCGGACTTTTGGATTTTAGCGCCTCCATTTGTGTGTCTCAAAGACAAAGATTCTGTCATGTTAAGAAAAACCATAGGTATACCTACGAGTATTGGATTATTTTCATCAATACAATGTAATGTAGAAAGCTAAACTAGATTAAAATCTGCGATCCTAAATCACGATACAGATTGTTAGTCTTATGACCATTGTCACGATTTTTTTTTTTTTGGAAAAAATGATAGGTAGTGAAAAAATCGTAAATGGAGTTCCCATTCAAAATCGGATACTATTTCTTAATATAAAAGCCCTGATTCATTGAATTTCTAATGCCCATTATAAATGTATTAGAGAAGTAAACATTTCGTACAAATTCCTTTGAGAATTATTATTAACATAATATTATACACAATTATAATCTCTACATCACCCAAAGGTTGACTGGTAGAAAATATTTTTAGCATTAAGCCCCTCTCTATAGGTACATTATTTTCAGTGACTATCGTGCCGTCGAGTCGAACGCACACGTTTGGCCGCTTACGATTATCGCGATTTTTATTTTCCTACCTACGTAATAATTATGTTAATTTCAAATGGATGAAATACAAGATAGTTTACACTTGGATGACTCAAGTGGCTGTGCAATAATGGAGCAGGAACCAGTACAAAGAGGTGATCAACAACAAAATCTTTCTGTAACCGAAAATAATATGGAATATAACGAGGAGAGTGAGCAACGACCTGCAGAGAAGAGAGGACGACAAGATGATCAAGAAATAGTGGAAGAAGATGGATTTGAAACAGTAGTAAGGGGACATAAGCGAGTAAATAGGAATAATTCAACCAATGATGATATGTTAAATGTGGGTAGTTTTAACTCGGAAGTTGAAAAATATAGTATTGTTTGTGTGACTGGGAAGGAAACTTTACCTAAGCAATTTGGTATGGCAAAGCTTTTACGTTCATTAAACATTGAAAATATAGTAAAGATGAGCTATAAAAGTGCTTTTAGAGTCCTGATTTACTTTAAAAACAATGAAAGTGCAACTAAATTATTAAACTGTGAGGGGTTCACCTGTTTGGGATATAGAGTACAAAGGACAGACGAAACTAACTTATCCTATGGAATTGTCAGGCAAATAGATTTATCAGTGGGAGAAAAAGAAATACTTGAAAATATTTCGTGCCAGTACGAAGTATTATCAATAAAAAGACTTAGACGCATGTCTGATAAGGGAGAATGGATAGATTCGGAGACTATAAGAATATGTTTTAAGGGTAATACTTTGCCGCCATATATATACGGATATGGTTGCAGGTTCAAAGTGGATCCCTATACGTTTCCAGTTTCCCAATGCTCCAACTGCTGGAAATTTGGACATCTTTCAAGGTCATGCCCAATTAAAAACAAAATATGTCCTAAATGTGGCGACAATCACCCTTCTTGTGATACTACCAAATATATATGTGTTAACTGCAAAGGATCTCATATGGCTTTATTTAAAAAATGTCCGGTGTTCCTAAAAGAAAAAAGAATCAGAGAGATTATGACGAAACAAAATTGTACCTATCGAAAAGCGCTGGAAATATTTATAAAAGACAAAGACACGCAAACAAATAATATTATTACAAATATCGAACGAGATAGGAACCTAACCGATTCTCAGCTTGGGATTTCTAAGAATACTCAGAAAAAATCATATAGAGACATAGTGGTGACAGAAGCAATAGTCCATGCCGGTAAGGAGAAGAGTTCACAACAAAATCAACATGGGATGGAAGCAAATAAAAAGAATACAAGAATTAGCAAAGGAGACAGATATAGGCAGTCGGAAGAAAACTATGGCAGTGATGATGAGCTAGATATTACACATACGACTACCGAAACAGACGTGGATTCTACAAAAGATAAGTCAAAACTTAACTTAAATTTTTTCAATATCCTGCAAAAAGTAAAAGATATATATTATTCCCATAGTGACTGGTATACTAAACTACAACAAATAGGCAAACTGTTAGTAGAAATATGTGGTCAATTGATGATGAAAGTTTTGAAAAGAGATGATATTTTCACAACAATAATGTCCTTGTTTAGTAATGGCTAATAATGTTACAAATAGATGTTTACTACGTATAGTGCAGTGGAATGCACGAAGCTTGCGGCCTAAACGTAACGAATTAGAAATTTTATTGGCACAAGAAAAGATACATATTGCATTAATTTCGGAAACTTGGCTAGAACCCGATTCACATTTTAATATAAGCGGATATAATATTTTGAGGAAAGATAGGACAGATGGCTATGGTGGCGTAGCTATTTTAATATGTAATTCAATAAAATCACAACGATGCTATATAAATAATAAAAATCCCGGCATAGAAATTGTTTCCGTTAAACTATTTAACTGCAATCTGATCAGAAATATAATATTGGTATACTGTCCATCATCTGTTCGCACTAGCCTGTCCGATTGGGAACAAATTTTTGCATCTTTCCCCAATAGATGTATTATAGCGGGAGATTTTAACGGCCACCATACAACCTGGTCATCCAAATCAGATGTAAGGGGAGCACAAATGTATGATGCAGCATTAGATTCAGGATACACATCCCTTAATGATGGCAATAATACCAGAATAAGTTTAGTCGATGGCACTGTTCAGAAGACATCACCCGATGTTACATTTATCTCTACTGATTTATTTGTTTCACTGAATTGGAACGTTATGAACGAAAGCTTAGGAAGCGATCACTTATTTATTAAAATTTGTTATAGATATAATCGCAGCCAAAATACACTTTTAAAAACCACAAAACGTAACTTTAAACTTGCAAAATGGTTAGATTATAGAAAATCTTTAGAAACTTATTTAGTGCAACCTATAGACGGTGTCAATGTGCAATGCCTGTATGACAACTTTATTAAACAGGTTAATAGAGCGGCAGATGAACACATTCCTCTAATTAAGCCCTGTAATTACCAAAACAATGGTTTCCGACCAAAGCCATACTGGAATGCAACACTTTCTCATCTGGTAGCACAACGTAGGTTGGCCTTGAAGAATTTTAGAAAAAATCCTACTCCAAGTAATCTTACTATACTAGAATTAAAAACTAAAGCTGCAAAAAATGCTATTACAAAAGCGAAAGTAAAAGATTGGCAAAATTACTGTAGCAACATTAATGAACAAACTTCCAGCTCTGATATGTGGAAGCGCATGGGTTGGCTTAAGGGATACACTTCGTCAAGGTCTTATGTGTCAAACAAACAAAAGCTCAATCTTCTTTGCAATCTCGCGCCTGATTATGTCTCACTAAAACCCCAGTATTTTAAATCACAACATTCAGCATTGGAATCTAGTTTTACTTATCAAGAAATGTGCAATTGCTTTAAACGAAAAGACACAGCACCCGGTTGTGACGGGATAACATATTCACTTATATATAATTTATCATTAATCAGCAGACATTATTTATTAGATCTATATAATATTATCTTTAATACTGGGATTATTCCGACGCAATGGCGTAATATATTGATCACCCCAATACCAAAAACCACAAATAGTACTGATATTAAACTACGACCGATTTCTTTAATTTCTTGCGTATGCAAGATTTTTCACGCAATGTTAACAAAAAGATTGGAGTGGTATATCGAGAAAAATAAACTACTGTCTCCATACACCTCTGGCTTCAGAAGAGGACAATCATGTCAGGATTGTCTAGTAAAATTAATAAACCAAATTTACTTAGGGTTTTCCTATAAAATACCAACTATAGCTTGTTTTCTGGACATAACGAATGCGTATAACAACATATTAGTCGATGTGTTAATACAAACTCTAGATGAGATAGGGGTAGGTAAGACGATTTGTCAATATCTGTATAATTTTCTTAATGAAAGACACCTTATGGTGAGCGATGAAACAGACCGAAATAAATATTTCATAAGATATACAAATCGAGGTCTAGCTCAGGGTGACCCAATCTCACCTATTCTTTTTAATATAATAACTATACAATGTTTTCAAGAAATTAAAAACTTATCCATGTGCCAATACGCAGATGACTTTGTATTGTATTCTTCATCTAGAAATTTAAGAGAAAGCCAAACTGAATTTCAAATAGTGCTAAATACATTTTGTGATATATTGAGTGGAATGGGGCTAGAATTATCGGGTGCAAAGTCTAAGATCTGCATTTTCACCAGGGGATTTAGGCCATTGCAAATTGAACTCAAGCTACACAATCATAATTTGGAAGTAGTGGATCACGTGAAATATTTGGGAGTTTGGTTGGACAAGTCGCTGCGTTGGAGCAAACATATTAATATGACTGTAGAAAAGGTGCAAAAGACTCTCAATCTACTCAAGGTGTTGGCTGGGACTACATGGGGATTGCATCCTAAACACTTAAAACATATATATGTAACACTAATTAGAAGCCGCATCGACTACAGCTGTTATTTATACGACTGTAGTGCAAAATGTCATTTGGATAAATTAAATAAAATTCAAAATCAGGCTCTTAGAATTATTGGAGGCTTTATCAAAACTACTCCAATACATGTTATGGAGAGTGAGCTTGGTGTCATTCCACTGCATCTAAGACGCAAATATTTAGCTTATAAATACTGTCTAAAAACAAAATCTGTAGAAAATAATGTAAGTCAACAACAGCTAAATGACCTCTACACTCTCCGACAAAATTGTTATTGGAAAAACAAGACTATGCCTTTACTAGTAGATGTAAATAACGACATGAAAAATATTCAAATAGCGTCATCTTCTCCTTTATTAATGTTTAAGATGCGAACTTGGGTGACTAATATTAATATAACTGAAACAATTTTATTGGAATTAGAAAGCATCAAATATTCTAAAAGGTGTTACAATAGTCACATTTTAAAATATGAAGTAACTAGAGAGTTGCATATAAAGTATAATGGTTGGTTCTGCATATTTACAGATGGCTCAAAGAGTGTGGATGGTCATGGAGCAGCGTTTTATGTACCTAGCGTAAATTTAAATAGCCAAATGAACTGTATAAAACTTAAGGAACAGGCATCCATTATGATGTTGGAGCTCATTGCGGTCTCAGAGGCATTGTCATATGCTATATATAGCGGTAAAAACAAAAACATTGTAATCTTTACAGACAGTAAAAGCTCGTTACAACATATTGCTCGATGCGCCTCTGGCCACAGAGGTGCATCGATAGCTTATGATATTTTATCTAAAATTGATACAATTACTTTAGCAGGCATACAACTGAGGCTGCAATGGGTTCCATCGCATATTGGATTGCAAGGCAATGAAAAGGCAGACATGTTGGCGAAATATGCAAGTACTAATGGAAAAGAAACCAATATTTTATTAGATTATGTTGAATTTTTACCACAGTTTAAAAACACATGCTATTCTCTTTGGAGAGAATACTTTGATAAACGCTCACTAGACATAGGGATATGGTACAAGACCATACAATGCCAGCCTCTTCGTGTGCCATGGTTCATGAATAGTCTACTCAATAGAAAATTGGTTGTTACCGCGCATAGACTCAGATCTGGACACATCCCATGCAAAAAGTTTGCTTTCATGATGAGGAAAACCACCTCACCTAATTGTGAAGAGTGTGGTGTCGTGGAAGACTTACACCACTTATTGATGGAATGTGTTCGATATGAGCCTAATAGAAATAATTTAGTATCGACCCTGAACCTGAACAGAACTGATGTAGGCACTTTCCACCAAGTTTTGTCTCAACCAAATAGCGTTGCTGCAGAAGCCCTGTTCAGGTTCATGGCTACTTTAATGTAATTAAGATTTATGGTGAATTGCATATGCTTAGGGTACGATGGGACTGACATACGCTTTGCGGTTTAAAAGTCCCTAAATAAAACAGAATAAAAAAAAAAAAAAAAAAAAAAAAAGGTACATTATTTGTGCATGAAGTCTCTAAATAAATAATAAAATAAAAAAATATGAGCTAAAAGATTAGCCCAAAATTGTTCATAAAGGATTCACGTAGCATTCATATTGTAACAAAAGACAAAGGGCATTTGTCAAACTGCGCAGGTAACTAATCGCGATTATTTCTAAGTAGAAACAATCGCTAACAATGTAGGTATTTTGTTTCACATCTACTTAGATGTGAAACAAAATACCTACAATTAGGTTCGTTCTTACAAGGTTAACAAAACTTTTTATGTCCTCCGACCATCCAACTAAAAATCAAAGTTACCGACATAGCTTGTTGGTTAACCACGCTGAAATGGAAAAAGACTGGGCATATCGCCGAAGGATTCATAATTCTGGACCCAACGAACCCTAGTGCCGATAGGCCTACTCTCTTTCTCTGAAACGAAATTCATCAGTTTTCAATTTTATAAATTTACGGGAACTATAGGACTATTTTAAGTAATTTTTGGATAAGCACAAGAAGTTCGAACCCATAGACGATTTTCGGGAACGAGTAGATTGAATTGATGTTGCTGACTCTGTATATCACCAACTTAGTTTTGATCAAAACTTCGTTTTCATGGTATTAGAGTAGGCCTCCGGCTATGCTATTCCCAAAAAACAAAATTTCTAGGCTGTACGCCACGTCGAGTCGTCGTCGACACAGCTTTGGTAACGACGTTCCTCCCAGCGCTGTCAAAAATCGAATTCCCAAGTAGCCATGTGCTCGACAACGATCGCCCTTCCGTCGCTGTTTCGCAGACGAGTTAGGGATTGACACATTTTTTTTCACAACATAATCTATTAATCTCGATTATGAATTTTAAAGGTTTTAAAAATATATTTAAAGTCTACAATTACTTATTTCTAAATACCTATAAAATAAAATTGTAAACTTATTATCAATAAATTTAATAAAAAAAAAACATTTAAATATTTATTTTCAAAGGCTAATTCCTCTTTACTCGTATAAATACTAGTGAAAAGAAAAAACTGAATGTCACTATTTGACAATAAAATTAAATAATGTTATAGATAACACTGAAGGGCGAGTATTGTAATAAGATTTATCTTATTTGTTTCATTCCTTGCGTTTGTTTCAATAACAAATATTGTATGTATCACGATTGTCAAGAAGTTCTCTTCAGAAAGGTTCTGTCTAATCTGCACTACAAATCACAGAAGCCAATTTTATAGGGATGAGCTCAAATACCTATTGCAAGCTGTTGAGAACAGGAACTGCTTATCACAACAAACAAGTGTAATAGTGACTGTGTTAAGCGAAAGACTGCTGAATATAGGATCGCCACAACGACCGGACAAGATAAAACAACTTAATTAAATATGAATTATAATTAATATTTTATATGCAATTGTGTTTATATTTCCATGACATGGACATATGTATGTATAAATGAAAATCTTTATTTGAACTGTGAATTCAGGGTTTGAATATTTGATTTTTTAGGGTACCTACAACGTAGTAGCAATGTGTTGTGAAAATTGCGGCAAACTGACATATCGTTATTTTCACAGCTCCGCATTTAGGTAAAGTGTAATATATATTTATGGATTAAGTGATAGCTGTAGGTACAGAATGTGCGAGCCATTACCAATTTAAACGATCGGAGGAAAGAAAAAATAACAGTAGCAATATTCATATACAACAAGTAGGTTACATAAAAGCAAAACATTAAATCAACTAATTATGTGTGTTTACATATACCTAGTCACCTTGTTCCTAATCATTACATCACTATCACTATCACTTCACTATCACTACATAGTATAAATCAAAATCGCTTCTCGCTGTCTGTCCCTATGTATGCTTATATCTTTGAAACTAAGGAACGGATTTTGATGCAATGTCTTTTAATAGATAGAGGAAAAGAGGAAGATTTATATGTATAAAACATGCATAATATAGTAAAGAAACACTGATAATTTTAGAGGTTTCTAAATATACACATAAAATATATAAACATAAACACTTTTCGGGTTTACATTTATTTATTTATTTTTAACAACATTTACAATACCATTACAGGATTCCCAATGCGGTATCATAAGCTACATAGATTAAGTAGGTACATAATAATTATATCTAATTAAATATGTATATTTATATTTGACTCAATACACATTCGAGCAATTTCTGTGAATTTCAACAGGTTACAGTGATAAATATCTACGTGGTTAGCAATTAAATTAATTAGTCGTATGGCTCGCGACAATGGGGCATATTGCAGCAAATTAGTTCTCGTGCAACTGGGGCGCTAAGCGTAAGAGGTCGTCGGCGCGCACCTACATAATTATCTGGGGCGCACAGGGCAGCTTCAGTTCCGCGAGCACGGCCGGGTGATGCCGCTGTCCGATAAGCACCCGCCATACGTAGCTCGCTAGCGATACGTCGCGCCGTAGGCTCAACCGCGTGTAACTTACCATACCGAGGACAAACAATCTTGGGTACATAGGGTATACTCCGTATTGTTTCAAATATAAGAATCTAGTCAATTTCTTCTGATTTTTTTCTACCATGAAGCTATATTTAGCCTCATGAGGATTCCAAATAATAGCTGACGACTCGAGATGACTTCGAACTAGTGCATTGTATAACATTTTAATTACTAATATGTTATTAAAATCCTTACAATTTCTTAAAATAAAACCTAAATTTCGAAAAGATTTGCCGCATATGTCAATAATATGTTTACGAAATGTAAGTTCCGGTACCATTTTCACGCCTAAGTCCCGAGTATTATTAAAACGAGGAACCAAAGCAGCTTCTATTTTATAAGGATAATGCAGTGGAGCTCTAACCCTACTATAACTCATTACTCCACACTTCGTAACGTTAAAATGTAGTTTATTAGTGTTGCTCCACTGCACCACCCGGTCAATGTCATCCTGCAACCGTGTCGTATCTGACGCTTCCTTTATTGAGATATATAACTTAAGGTCATCTGCAAAGAGTAGACACTCGGCATGTTTGACGACGGCTGGCAGGTCATTAATCATGAGATTAAATTCTAGGGGGCCCAAATTTGACCCCTGACTAATGCCTGAAAAAGTAAAATATGGTCGCGATTGGTAACCCGCATAACCCTGGATAAACCCTACAAGATAGATCAAAATAATAAACTATAGAACACCTTAGAAAGCTCTCCAAAAAAGTCCGCGATGGTATATGTCTATTTCATAAGGATAACCCACAATAACATTTTTTTACTTTTTTTTTTACGAGAAGTAGGTAATGACTTTAGACAATACAGCATTAATCCTTATCCATTTGAGTACCTTACATACATTGTGAATTTAATATAGATCAATATGGCTCTTTACAGGTAATTTAAATATTTTCAAAAATATTACAGATTTAAGATGCAGGGACATAGCGGTTGCGGCGGCACCGACCAGGGGGCCGGAGGCGCGTGCCTATAGCGCATAAAGCACTTTATAATTAGCAGCGATCGCACGCGTTTATTGAAGGAAAATAACAATCTATACTAATATTATAAAGAGGAAAGATTATTTTGTATATAATGAAAAAACTCAAAAACTAATGGACCGATTTCAAAAATTCTTTCACAAAGCTGCATTATCGCGAAGTAACATAGACTATTTTTTTTATCCTTATGAAAACTGCGTTTATGTGGATAATGTTTAGTGGAGAAAAGTCCGTGGCGAAGCCGGAGCGGGCCGCTAATCTATCTATATAATTAAAAATCATGCAAGAGCATGTCGGACCGTGCTAAGTGTAGGGTTCCACAGCCTTGCACAATTGCATCAGCAGAAGAGTGTATGTTCATGGCAGTTACACCCTTTTGTTGAGAAACGGCAGTTTTTTGTAAATTAAATAACTCAATGACGGTATATCCGATGTTATGCCAAATAATTTTAGTTTAAAGTATTTATTAAAGTAGCGCTATCTTTGTAATTTATTTCATATTTTTTGGTTATACGGTGACATTATTTTATAGTATATAAACAAAGAAACATTGTAAAACATTGGCAATTTGAAAAGGGGATTTATTTCCAGTAGTTGCGTGGAAGAAGTTCCACGGCGGAACTAGTGGGATTTTAACCAATAGTTCCATTAACTGAACTTATGGGAAATCTGAATCCCATTAGTTCCGTTAATAAACTACTAACTAAATTTTCCCTGTTTGTGCAACCTTTTTCATTGCTGCTCCACAGCAGCACGTAGTCGTAGCGTGATGTTATATAGCCTATAGCCCTTCTCGATATATCAAACGATAAAATATTTTTTCAATTCAAATCCATAGTTCCTGAGATACGATAATCTCAAGAACTACTGGTACGATGTGAAAAATTCAAACGAACAAATAAACAAACAAACTCTTTAGTTTTATAATATTAGAATAGATGTCTAAAACCTTTCCAAAATTTTTATCGGACTGACCCACTATGCGGCGTTGCCACGATGACAGAAAACAATTACGAGTATGTGTTGTTGTCTCAAGGAGGCTCAAGGCTGGACGGGAGGACGCAGAACTACTAACGTCGAGCTTGTTGTCATTTTTTACAGGTTTGTGTATTCTGAAAAAAAAATACAGCGTCGAGTTAGCTTACAGCCTAGCCTACAGCCTCGATTTTGACTGTCAAAATCAAAAGCTATATATTTAGCGCGGACCCGCTGTCAGTATAAGGAAATTACAATTACTGAAGATATTGTGCCTAAATTATAAGTACATAATGGCAATAGCGAAGCCGAAAAACTAATGAAATGTATTTGTTATTCATCATTATAAATTTGGAATAATATATTTTTTTATTTTTTTTATTAATAAGACGACTACGAGCTACTGCTCGTAGTCGTGTCAGACAAGCCCTGTGTCGCGGGGGACTTTACAAACATACAAGTCACGGACATAAAGTACACCCAGACTCGGAAAGGGTCAAGAGGTCGTGGGAATCGAACCCACGACCTCTTGCAGTTGGACTCACTGCCACCGCGCCACAGAGGCAGTATTAATCCTGTACCTAACTAGCAAAATAATTATTTGTTTTGCGTGTCAATCACTACTGGTTATAAAAGTAACATAATGGTATACTAAAAGATTTAGGTTGTGGTGACCAATCTCAGCATACAACTAGCCAACTACGCAAAAAACACAAAAGTGTCTGTACAAGCTGTATCTGCACATCTGGGTCTTGCACTCTCTATGCCTTCAATCTCTTTGTTTGATGAAGTGGAAATCCGACACGTCTGAAGTGAGATAAATATGACCCGTTTACTTTTGAATCATGTGACTAAAAAGTATAAAAAAAATCACAAAAGTAGCGCTTAACAAATACTATAAACTTATTTCGGACATGATCGGATATACCGTCATTGAGTTATAGCCGAAAAACTGCTTTTCTTCTCTTTTTTGATGCAATTATTTAAGACTGCGGAACCTTGGCTAAGGGCTTGCTCTTGCCCCGTTTTTTTTATTAAATTGTCTATTCTTTAGTAAGTAGGAAATCAAGGAAAATGGTACTTTACGAGGAAATGCATTTTATCAATAATTATTTCTCATTTCTGTGGATTTGTTGTGAGGAGATTAAATAAACGTTATGCTCTTTAAAAAAGAAAAAATCTACCATTTTGGAGTCAAAGTTATGTAGAAATTTAATGTATTAACTTATAGAAATTTATTAGTTGATATTTTCCCTTCGGACCCACGATACCCCTGGCGATACCCCTGGTGGTATCGTGGGTCTTTTAAAATCAAACGATACCCCCAACTAATAGTGTTGTGTGACATTAATTAATAATACTCGTAGCTTTGTCATCTAGTAAATTTTATATTTACAAAATACAAAAATAATTATCAAATTGTAGTTTTAGTATTCTTCCAGTTAAATTTCCTTTATACTCGTACAATATTTAAAGTACTGTCCTTTAAACAATATGTAAAGTATGTACGCCGTACCAATTAAAATTTCTTTATTTACAAGTTCTAACTGCACGCTGGTAATGAAATCGTCATTAATGATTTGATCCTTTCTTCTCTTTTTTGGAACCATCTCCATCGTATAAATGTGCTCCAGAACTTTGAGTAATCTCATAATTGTCACAGTATTTTTGTTGATGCGCTTATTAATTTTGGAGTGAGAAACGCCTCGAGAACGCCAAATACGCTTATCATAGTGCAATGCATAGAGGACAAACGTTGATTTTTATTCATATACCTAGATAGATTAGAAACGTGATTACTGATAACATATATATTAGTCACATAGGTTTCAATTTCATTTTTGTTTTATGTAGGTAGGTAACCTATCCTAGTTGTACCTTAAAAAGGTGATATAATCATATATTCAAATGAATTTACAGCTCAAATACAGAATTCCATGTTATGAATATATAAACACAATTGCATATTTAAAATAATTTTTAATTCATATTTCATTAAGTTGGTTTTCCAACTTGTTCGGTCGTTGTGACAATCCTTGGGGGAGGCCTTTATTCAGCAGTGGACGTCTTTCAGCTAAAACGAATGAACTAAAGTTATTTTTGTGTCGCTTAACACAGCCACTATTACACATGTTTGTTGTGATAAGTGGGGTGACTACCCTATACGTCTTCGTAGAAGTATTTCGTATACACTATGCTATCTATACCTATCACGATTTATTTTAAAACCTATAAAAAATGAGCTTTGTTGAGTTTTAAAATATAGGTAACTACTCTGAAAGTTGTGATCGTTTTTTCGTTGACGGTTCAAATTAGTCACATCCATACGAGCCACGACCATAGCATTTGTGTTGCCATTATCCATGGTAATAATTTATCAATTCAGTTATAGTTCTTACATAATATCAGTCACTAAACGTCCACTACTGGATACTGGTTAAGTAAGTTGACCTTATAAACGTACGGTTAATATTATACATATTATTGCAATATTCACAACTGTGGAAAGCACTATTAAAAAACATCCTATTTATGCTTGACGAAGCTGTTAAATAATATGAATGAAACGGAAGTCGTAATTACATTTTAATTAATTATTATTTTCAGCTTAATGGTATAAAAATAAAAAATATTATATATATAAAATTATTTTATTATAAATAAATATTTTAAAGACAACTCAAGATATAACAATTACAGATAGTATAAAATATAATTTATTATCTAATATTTATTACACAATAGATACTTGATTTTTTTTATAAATGTATCTTGATGAAATAATTACATTAACAATAAACTAAAAAAATGAATAAATTCCATGTGAACACGATGTTCCATTTAGCTTGATTATGTAGGTACCTGTAAATAAAAAACAGGAAAATCAGTTAATAGTTTTCGTAAAGTATTCAATATTAAAAACTAAGATAGCAAAAAAATGCAATAAATATTAAATGAAAACCCACGATAAAGTAAATGTAACTTAATCATTGAAGCAATTTGGATGTTCGTTAGAATTGAAATGGTTACAAATATACAAAACGGTAACAACTATCACTTATAATTACAAATTCCTCTTGATCTTGTTGCTCCACGTTGTCTGGACTAACCCCCAAACGCTCACTTAGCATGTCAACTGTAACAAAAAACACCGTAATTAATAAAACGTTCATTAATGTCCAATTATTCTCTAAAATTGAAAAAAAACATAGAAAATTATACTTACTTTGAGATTCCAAGTTGCTATTAATTCTCAATAAGGCCTCTATCGGTTGTTCCGATGTTCTTGTGAGGATGTGCGAGATGGCTGCAGCCAGTACATTCACATTAGAGTCCTGTAACAAACACAATTGTTAGTAAGCTTCACATTATATCTTACACTATAATAAGCACTATGCGCATTACGTAGACTTACATTACTATCACAGCCCACGGCAGTGGAAAGTTCAGCCATAGCTTCTGCCGCTTCGTTGCGGCGCTCTCTCTCGTAAAGCGCATTACGCGCTCGTCTTTCCTCCTGTATACAATATATACATGTACATAAGTATCTAACATAGTATACAAATGTAAGTATTTAGTAAAAGCGAAATGAATAAACACTAACGAGTGAGAGAGGCACACGATTCCTCCCTGCTGGTCGGCCTCGACGTCTGTCTGACTTGTCTGGCACACCGCTTGCCTTCTGTTTCTGAAATAAAAGAAATACCTACTTAACCCCTGGTCTGTGCGCCGCCATTTTGACAATATGGCGGCGCACAGACCGCCGATCGCCGAAAATCGGTTGCAACACAGACAGGGGTTTTTCGGCGGCGCGCGTTTGGTTTTAATTGAATTACTCGGATTCTAATTGATATATGTGTATTTTTTTTTCGTACTTATTGTTAATACAATCAGTTACATATTAATATATTTTTTAAATTTTTTTATTTGTAAAATTGTATTCAAAATACGAGTTTTAATGTGGGCGTACCTAAATTATACTCTTATTTTTTGAATAGAAATGAAACAAGACAATATTTGCATTATAAGTTTTATTTTATTTACACAAAAATGTATTTACAATAATATACAAAAGAAACATTACATACTATAGTACATTTTTTTTACACAATACCTGTTTTTATAAAAACCGCGCCCACATGCGCGCGCCACTTGTGATCAAAAGTGAGCGGCGTTTGTAGTCGATATATAAAATAACTATTATTATTACAGACAAAGGTTTATTGAATTTAATAACTTTAGCTTATCAGCTACACGTAATAAAATCCACACATCTGTAAGTTGAATAGATTTTAAATACGAATGGAACAAAGAAGGTACTAAAATTTAGGTCATAAATCAGTGGGTCGGCTTTTAATTTTTTTCAGGTAGAAATATAGTTCCAGGTATAAAAACAATACAATTTTTAGGTTCTTTACAAAATTAGCTACCTATTACAACACAAAAAACATGCATGTTCCTAAGAAATATTTGAAATACATTGCTGATAAAAACAGTGATAAACACCCCATTTTGGTTCCAGAGCTGCTAGAATAGTATGGATATGACTTTTAGTGTCTCTGTAATACTTTTACAAAATAATATTTTTCATCGCTTTTATTTCAAACAATGTTATATAAATCCTTATGGAATGCTTTTATTTAATAAAATAATTTAATAGCTTTTTAAAGTGTTTTATTCAAAAATGTAATTTTAGTGAAATATTATTCAGAAGTGTTATTCCGAATTATTCAAAAGTATGAAATGATCATCTTTTAAAACATGTTAAATCGCAAGGATTTCACTTTCAGCGACTAAATAAAAATCATTAAGTTCGTTTCCCCGAATGTCTAATTCCCGGAATGTCTACTTTCAAAATTCTCTATTGTCAAAAAATGTGTACCCTGTAAAAGCCGCGTATCCAATTGGAGACGAAACATTTGTACCCTGTAAAAAGCCGCGTATCAAATTGGAGACGAAAAATTTGTACCCTGTAAAAGCCGCGTATCCAATTGGAGACGGTACGACCACAGTTGATTTTATGCTTTAATTCTATGAAATTACAATTTATATTAGCATAAATTGTATATGAATGAATTCGGTACGAAATGAGCTATTGAATGACATGACTACCAATAAAATCGCATAAAAAATAAAGCCGACCACTCTCTGCAACACCAACACGATATGCGTTTCTTGACGTTCAACATCTTCAGAATAATGACGATTGCAAACCCAAACGAATGACATAACCTAGAGTTCCTTGTATAATATGCCCCAAAACTTATACTGACTAATAAAATGATAAACTAAACTTATACAAGGGCCACACCATATGAACAGACAAAAACCATACCGACATTTGCAACCAATTTCGCAAACGGACAAAGGTCTAAAAATACAAAAAAAAACCCGACTTCTCTGGAATGTTAGTGTTTTAAATACCCAGTGAATGTAATAGTGTTGCTGTGTAGTATTATTTGTAGTGTAATTGTGTAGTGTTAAGGTGTTGTGTGACTATGTTATGTTACTATGGTGTTGTGTGACTATGTTTGTGGGAAGTGGTGTGGCTCAAAGCAGGTGAAGACGCATAAAGGCACGTCGCATCCCCTGCAATAAGCCGTGGTTCGCTTATTGCATATGATGCAACTACGTCGTAGGCGCTCCCGAGTTTTGCCGGCAGCAAAGTCATACTGTGCCGGCACATGCCTGACTGCCCCTTCAGCCTGCTGAGCCAAACCATAGGTGGGTGTTAATTGTTGTGAGTGCTTCTGTATCATTTCACTCACCAATGTTTTCCTAAAAAAACGGTGAGTGATAGGATTTTGTTCGCGGTGTAATATGTAAGCATTTAAAACACTTACATTCAAGAGCCGTCGGAATAATTTCTTATAGCAGACCCTTGTCCGTTTCCGTTCCACGGGGTACAGCGCCAACATCTGGTCCTTTCTGTCGACGCCGCCCATACATACATTGTAGTCTGGGATAATGGACGGCTTTAAGGTGTGGCCACACTTCACAGTGGCGAGACCATGGTATGTCGAGATAAGAGCCACGCGGTTCTTATCTCGCCATACCACTAGGTCAACGTCCCCTGAAGTGCAGCCAATTACCTGTCCCAGACGCATGTTATTTTTTTTTAAATTTGTCAGTTCCGTGGGTATGAATTGTCGGTTGGTAGGCAGTGTACCGACGCAGTCGAACCCACGGAATTTAAGTTCGCGGGCTAAGGCCGGCGAATTGTAATAGTTGTCCATCCATAAGGTATGGCCCTTGTTTTCAAGTCCTTGCACTAATTCTAATACTAACGAAGGTATAACGCCGGATATAGGTCCGTCTCCTTGCGGACCTTTGTTACCGGCGTGAATCACAAAGCGCCACAAATAGCCGCTTTGTGATTCACATACTTCGTATGATTTGATACCTATAGAAGCCGCTTTGTTTTGTATGTACTGGCTTATGTCCAACCACCCCTTCCACATTGTCAGACTTTCGTCTAAAGCTATGTTTTGAGACATATTATATAAGGTTTGGAACTTATTGTTAAGGTGGTCCAAAATGGGCTGCACCTTAAACAATTTAGCCTCAGATTGTGTCATCGATTCAGGATTACAATCGTCATTATTTCGAAAATGTAAACATCTAGACAACAACAAGAAACGGTCGTATCGCATGAAAGCAGTGAACCCCGGCGTAATAAAGACGTCCTTCGCAGACGACCAATACTCTTCCAGGCGAGTTTTAATTACCACCCCCATAGCGATAATCAATCCAAAGAATAATAATAATTCATTACTATTGGTATCGTGCCATCTGCGAATACGACTTCGTTCACGCAGGGTACCTGCTGCTTCCATGGCCGCTACTAGTTGTTGCGCATATCTGTTTGTTTCGGCAGCAATGTGCCCCATAATTTCGTTATCCCATATAGCTGTAAAGGCTGAATATGGGGTTTCGAAATATTGAGTGGGGCCACAATTAATATCGGAGAATCGTTCCCTTCTCAAGTTAGGTGGAACCTGAGATTCCGGGAACGCTCTCCACCTAAAATCGAACCTTGCGTCGACGACTGGTTCGTCCTCCGGCAACACGGGCGAAGGCGTGGGAAGGCGCTGAGCAGGAGGTGGCCACTGTAGAGACAGCTCAGCATCTACTGGTGTGACCTCCTCCTCGTCCTCGCTCTCAGCGTGAAAAACAGACCCCACTCTGGGCATCCTAAACGGAATGTTTAAAAATTCTTCCCCATCATCGTCGGAGTCTTCTTCACTCCCTGTAAATATTAAGTACATAATGTCAGAAAAAAAATAGAAATATAAAGAGAAAGTAAAAGTACCTTGGAGTTCACCATTTTATATATATATATATATATATATATATATATATATATATATATATATATATATTATAACTCGAGTTCCGCGGACAGCGATTCTGTAACTAGGAGCTCAGAAGTAATAATGATGAAAGTTTACCCTTATTTCGAGTTTATATACTCTGCTTACCTGCGCATGGGCACGGGCAGGGATACTCTAAATGGGGCGGAGCTTATCTTACATAATGGTACTCTATTGGTCTCTGGTACACATTAATATGCTGGTAGCAAGTCTTCATTTCAGTAATTTTGCGTATTACTTTATTTAAATGTAATTATTTAACATCTACTTAAATGTATCAAAACATTTTTGATGATTTTATTTAATATATGTATATTATGCCATGCATAGAGTATGTAGCGAGACTGCTCAATGATGCTACGCCGTAATACGCGCTACGGCTTCCGTCCGTATCATGCAATTTATTGGACCTAGTTGTAAGCTTAATGTTTTAAAAAGAAATGAGTCTCTAAGAAAGAAAGGAAAAACAATGTTAAAATAAAAAAAATGCTTACCAATTCATGCAAAATACATTTTCAGTTGAAATATGTATATAGGTATGTAATACGTAGGTTTATAAATAAATATAATAAGCAAAGTAATATTACCGTGTCATATAAAAAATAAACAAATATTACCTTCTAGATATCACCTGCGTCGCTTTTTTCCCGGGACAAACATGAGGAGATCATATCAAATTGCACATAAATCACTTTAGCAGTTTAAGCGTAAAAATATCACAGAAAGACATTTAAAATATAAGTTTGGATATTCTTGACTACGGCATTACAGGGGAACGAGAGAAACGACTACAGGGGATGTGAGTTGTGCGGGTGAATGTGATTAATCAGTCATCAATCAATCAATAATAAATTTGACAAAATGAAGACATAATTCTCTCCTTATTGACGTCACGACACCCGGTCTCAGCAACAATTTTTCGGTCATCGGCACTAGGACTCTTTTTCCATTTCAGCGTGGTTAACCAACAAGCTATGTCGGTAACTTTGATTCTTTGTTGGATGGTAGGAGGACATGACACCTAGTTATAGTTATTTTGTTTAGATGTGAAACAAAATAACTACAACGCGATTGTTCCTACTTAGGAACAATCGCGATTAGTTACCTGCGCAGTTTAGTGTAATCCTTTTAAGTTTTTCGTCAAATGCTCTTTGCCTTTTGTTACAATATGAATGCTATGTGAATCCTTTATGAACAGTTTTGGGGTAATCTTTTAGCTCATATTTTTTGTATTATTATTTTGCTGAAATACTCGGTATTTGATTATTATTGAAGCGGCGGTAGCCGAATGGCTAAGGTCTCGCAATTATACTACCGACATGAACCCACTCCTAACATCTTGACACACCTTTGAGTTTAGCTGGAGGGGTTAACAAGATTGCTAGTAAAGTGGGACTCAATCCCACATTGCAAGTTATCTTTTAAAAAAAAATAAGACTTTTTGTACAAATAATGTACAGAGGCAGACTTAACTCTACCATTCAACCTTTGGGTTATGTACAGATTGTCAAATACATAATTTTCCTTAGGCATATTTATTTAAGAAAATGTAGTTTGAGGTAATCCTCATAATACATTGCAAGGCAAGCCATTTTTAACCCTTGACACAAAAGAGGGAGTGTATTTCTCTAACTCTCCCTGTGTGTGTTTCTGTATGTCTGTCTATTGCATGGCAGCTCCTAAACGGGTGAACATTGTTTTTTTTTAATTAGGTATAAGTCAATTTCCTTGCGTTTCGTTTTCGTACGTTTCAATTATTTTAAAGATAATCATGCGTGTATTTTAAAAGAGGTTAAAGCATCGTGAGGTTCAAATCCTACCCATTATACTACTGACGTGAACTCACTCCTAATACAAGTCCTGTTCACAGTTATTGTGATATTTTCCCAGTTTTACATTCGACAGTTCGTTGATTAACTGACCTAATTATTTGTGAAATATTTTGGTTGTTTGGCTATGCAGAAGATTGGAATGGCGGGAGTGGTTGTGTAGTTTTAGTACTTTGAGGATTTATTTTCGCAATTCTTTTCTTAACAGTAGGAAAGGAGGCGCAGTATAGTCAGTCAGTGAGTCAGTAATAATATATACGTAATATTGTTTCTTAAAAGGTGACGGCAATTCAGTCCTTGGCGTTACCTACTCGTGCAATTTATTGAGTTGTGAGTGATAATTTTGTATATAATCTCTAGGTACTTATATCGGTAGGTGTGGCTCGGTTGATGCGACAATAGTCAGAGTATGAGAATGTAAGGCGCTGTTTCTGAGGTCTGCGACAGACGCGCGGTCGACTTCTGAAGCCACACTCCAGATTTGCGGAATTGACACGGAATTGTAATTTTCCGCGGGCGGCACCGAGCTCATACAATGGTAAAAGATTACTATAACTATATACTATGTAGCAAGCTAATAATGGTGATGCTACGTTATTACAGAGTAACTTTTTAAAGAAATTGTTAAAGCAAAAACAGCCAGTTATAAAAACTAACATATATAAAAACTAATCAGGATCCGGGTGTTAGTCGGCTAATACAAAATTTAACTGAGAATAATAGAAGTATTATGTTTATGAGCCTCATAAAACAAATTCGCATTTTTTTTGAGTTGGTACATCTGTGTAATTAGAACAATATAGCCAATCCTAACTTTGTTACCTGCTGTGAAACTTTGCCTGATAACTCGAAGCCTATTCGTGGAACGTTGCGCTTTATTGTTTTGATTGTTTTCTAATCCGTTATAGTTGTAGTAAATCGTTTGTTTCATATTTTAGTTGAAATTGTCCACATTTCATAGAAGCGTTCTTTCTAATGCTTACGTTGGAAGTAATAATAAAATTGAATTTACGAATACGTGATGTGTCGCTAGAATTGTTATATGAAACCTTATTTATGTATCTAGCCTATGTTATTGGCATAAAGATTTAGTCAATAGGGACAGCTAATCTAATATGAAACTGTTGACTTATTTACAGGTAGAACAGATCCCGGACTTTTGGATTTTAGCGCCTCCATTTGTGTGTCTCAAAGGCAAAGATTCTGTCATGTTAAGAAAAACCATAGCTATACCTACGAGTATTGGATTATTTTCATCAATACAATGTAATGTAGAAAGCTAAACTAGATTAAAATCTGCGATCCTAAATCACGATACAGATTGTTAGTCTTATGACCATTGTCACGATTTTTTTGGAAATAATGATAGGTAGTGAAAAAATCGTAAATGGAGTTCCCATTCAAAATCGGATACTATTTCTTAATATAAAAAGCCCTGATTCATTAAATTTCTAATGCCCATTAGAAATTATTTCTTAAAATAAAAAGCTCTGATTTATTGAATTTCTAATGCCCATTATAAATGTATTAGAGAAGTAAACATTTCGTACAAATTCCTTTGAGAATTATTATTAACATAATATTATACACAATTATAATCTCTACATCACCGAAAGGTTGACTGGTAGAAAATGTTTTTAGCATTAAGCCCCTCTCTGTAGGTACATTATTTGTGCATGAAGTCTCTAAATAAATAATAAAATAAAAAAATATGAGCTAAAAGATTAGCCCAAAATTGTTCATAAAGGATTCACGTAGCATTCATATTGTAACAAAAGACAAAGGGCATTTGTCAAACTGCGCAGGTAACTAATCGCGATTATTTCTAAGTAGAAACAATCGCTAACAATGTAGGTATTTTGTTTCACATCTACTTAGATGTGAAACAAAATACCTACAATTAGGTTCGTTCTTACAAGGTTAACAAAACTTTTTATGTCCTCCGACCATCCAACTAAAAATCAAAGTTACCGACATAGCTTGTTGGTTAACCACGCTGAAATGGAAAAAGACTGGGCATATCGCCGAAGGATTCATGATTCTGGACCCAACGAACCCTAGTGCCGATAGGCCTACTCTCTTTCTCTGAAACGAAATTCATCAGTTTTCAATTTTATAAATTTACGGGAACTATAGGACTAATATAAGTAATTTTTGGATAAGCACAAGAAGTTCGAACCCATAGACGATTTTCGGGAACGAGTAGATTGAATTGATGTTGCTGACTCTGTATATCACCAACTTAGTTTTGATCAAAACTTCGTTTTCATGGTATTAGAGTAGGCCTCCGGCTATGCTATTCCCAAAAAACAAAATTTCTAGGCTGTACGCCACGTCGAGTCGTCGTCGACACAGCTTTGGTATTTTAATTACTAATATGTTATTAAAATCCTTACAATTTCTTTAAATAAAACCTAAATTTCGAAAAGATTTGCCGCATATATCAATAATATGTTTACGAAATGTAAGTTCCGGTACCATTTTCAGGCCTAAGTCCCGAGTATTATTAAAACGAGGAACCAAAGCAGCTTCTATTTTATAAGGATAATGCGGTGGAGCTCTAACCCTTTTTTTTTTTTTTTTTTTTTTTTTTTTTTTTTTTTTTTCTTTTGGCGGGAAAAATTCCTGACGAACACCCCCACCGTCCGGGGAAGACGGTGAAGGTAGTGTGGGGTTTGCACCCACTAAAAAACCCGCCGTGTATCGCTCGCCACCTTCGCGAACGGGCCGCCGGAATGTGTTATACCGTCGGCGGCCCGCCCAGTGGCAATGCCCGGACGCGATGTTGTTGCGTTCCGGGCATTTCACACCTACGCGGCCCCTGGATACACACAGGGCGCCGCGCCTCCACGGAAGGCCGCGGGCGGGGCAATTTACCCCGTACGCCCGCCCGCAGCCCCACCTAAGAATGGAGCTCTAACCCTACTTTAACTCATTACTCCACACTTCGTAACGTTAAAATGTAGTTTATTAGTGTTGCTCCACTGCACCATCCGGTCAATGTCATCCTGCAACCGTGTCGTATCTGATGCTTCCTTTATTGAGATATATAACTTAAGGTCATCTGCAAAGAGTAGACACTCGGCATGTTTGACGACGGCTGGCAGGTCATTAATCATGAGATTAAATTCTAGGGGGCCCAAATTTAACCCCTGACTAATGCCTGAAAAAGTAAAATATGGTCGCGATTGGTAACCCGCATAACCCTGGATAAACCCTACAAGATAGATCAAAATAATAAACTATAGAACACCTTAGAAAGCTCTCCAAAAAAGTCCGCGATGGTATATGTCTATTTCATAAGGATAACCCACAATAACATTTTTTTACTTTTTTTTTTACGAGAAATAGGTAATGACTTTAGACAATACAGCATTAATCCTTATCCAATTGAGTACCTTACATACATTGTGAATTTAATATAGATCAATATGGCTCTTTACAGGTAATTTAAATATTTTCGAAAATATTACAGATTTAAGATGCAGGGACATAGCGGTTGCGGCGGCACCGACCAGGGGGCCGGAGGCGCGTGCCTATAGCGCATAAAGCACTTTATAATTAGCAGCGATCGCACGCGTTTATTGAAGGAAAATAACAATCTATACTAATATTATAAAGAGGAAAGATTATTTTGTATATAATGAAAAAACTCAAAAACTAATGGACCGATTTCAAAAATTCTTTCACAAAGCTGCATTATCGCGAAGTAACATAGACTATTTTTTTTATCCTTATGAAAACTGCGTTTATGTGGATAATGTTTAGTGGAGAAAAGTCCGTGGCGAAGCCGGAGCGGGCCGCTAATCTATCTATATAATTAAAAATCATGCAAGAGCATGTCAGACCGGGCTAAGTGTAGGGTTCCACAGCCTTGCACAATTGCATCAGCAGAAGAGTGTACTCGTATGTTCATGGCAGTTACACCCTTTTGTTGAGAAACGGCAGTTTTTTGTCAATAACTCAATGACGGTATATCCGATGTTATGCCAAATAATTTTAGTTTAAAGTATTTATTAAAGTAGCGCTATCTTTGTAATTTATTTCATATTTTTTGGTTATACGGTGACATTATTTTATAGTATATAAACAAAGAAACATTGTAAAACATTGGCAATTTGAAAAGGGGATTTATTTCCAGTAGTTGCGTGGAAGAAGTTCCACGGCGGAACTAGTGGGATTTTAACCAATAGTTCCATTAACTGAACTTATGGGAAATCTGAATCCCATTAGTTCCGTTAATAAACTACTAACTAAATTTTCCCTGTTTGTGCAACCTTTTTCATTGCTGCTCCACAGCAGCACGTAGTCGTAGCGTGATGTTATATAGCCTATAGCCCTTCTCGATATATCAAACGATAAAATATTTTTTCAATTCGAATCCATAGTTCCTGAGATACGATAATCTCAAGAATTACTGGTACGATGTGAAAAATTCAAACCAACAAATAAACAAACAAACTCTTTAGTTTTATAATATTAGAATAGATGTCTAAAATCTTTCCAAAATTTTTATCGGACTGACCCACTATGCGGCGTTGCCACGATGACAAAAAACAATTACGAGTATGTGTTCCGCTGTCAAACTAGCGCTTAGTACTTCGCTAGGTCATACGTGGGCGAACCAATTTGACTGACTATGGGTCTCAGCGGCACGTTGGGCTTATGTATTTTAGGCAGTCCGTATAGTTTCGGTGGTTGAGTTGACTTCGGCTTATATAATTTCTCGAACTCATCTTCCGTGAATAGGTCCTGGTTGTCCTGGATAAGAGATCGTATTTTTCGCGTTACTCTGGCCGTGGGGTTATATGACACCGGTTTATATACAACTTTATCATGTAACAGTTCTTGTACTTTCTGTTGATAATCAGATGTATTCATTACTATCGTGGCGTTTCCCTTGTCGGCCTTAAGCACTAAAATATCCCGGTTTTCCCGAATCTGTTTTAGTTAGTGGTCGAAAAGGCTCGAGCCTTTTAGCCCTAAATTTAAAGCTTGCGAGTCTTTTTTAAAGGCGGACTCACAAATAGCGATCGAAAAGGCTCGAGCCTTTTAGCCCTATTTAAAGCTTACGAGTCTTTTTTAAAGGCGGTGTCACAAATAGCGGTCGAAAAGGCTCAAGCCTTTTAGCCCTATTTAAAGCTTGCGAGTCTTTTTTAAAGGCGGACTCACAAAACAGTAGTTCTAAAATTCGTCATTAGAGTTTTATCATTTTAGCGGTCAAAAAGGCTCCTTTTAGCCTTTTTTTAAGACTCACCGCTTTATAGCGATGGCTACAATATTAATTATAATAATAAATCGTCGTCTCAGCCGATGGACGTCCACTGCTGGACATAGGCTAATAATAAATAAATAATAATAAATATGTCACTACATTCACATAACGCCATATGGGTACTAGACAACCGATAAACATACATATATAAACATATTTAACTTATTTTAAATATAAGACTGTATTTTATTATTTTTGTACGTGAATATTATTTTTTATCAATCTTCAAAATAACATCGATTCCTATTTCGCCATTATTGTCTTGGAAATGACAAAGAAAAATATTTATTTCGGTGGTGTTTAATATTTTAATGTGAGGGTAGGTAGGCATATTTATTCTTATGCGTTGCTGGTTGTCCGGTTTAATTTACGTCATTCATTCGTTTTAATATCGTTCTATTCGAATTGTTGTTCGTATCATTACCAGGAAATGTGTTAAGTTAAATATCTGTTAGTATATTGTGTTGTGGTTAATATCGTAAATAAATACCGGTTCATCAATTGAACTGAAACATTGGGTTGGAATTATATTTTAACGTGTTGGTTACTATTACTCGTTATCTTTCAAAATGGAAAATGATGGATTTGATGGTGATTTGGATGTGTCTACTGATGTCACATTTACGAGTTCTAGAGAAAATGTGAGTATTGCATCTTCTCCGAATCCTAAAAAAAAATATAAAAAGCTGAGGAATACACATTACACGAAGAATGACAGTGGGCTTGAATGTAATATATGTAAAAAACCATTTTCGATAAAATCGTCACATTCTACGCTAAAAAATCATTTGCTAAGTCATGAAGGCCCCTCAACCTCAACCAGCAATACTACTGCATTGACATTGAGCAAACATAAAAAGTCACTGTATGACCGATTAGTGCTTAATTTTATAATTCACGGCAACCATCCGTTTCAACTTGTAGAAGAAGAACATTTTAAAAAATTAATGGCTGAGATAAATCCTAATTACTCGCCATTAAGTTCAACGTCACTTAAATCAAACATTCACAAACTATTTAAACAGAAACAACCTGAAGTTATAGAGAAAATCAAAATAATTACAAATAAAATTTCTTTGACTTTTGACTTTTGGACCTCCGTCACGAATAAACCATACGTAGTTGTTACTGCGCACTTAATAAATAATGGTGCATTACAGTCATTTATCCTGGACTTCGATTTGATACCGTATCCACATAAAGCTGAACAAATATTACATAAAATCGTAGAAATCTTGAATTTATATGCTTTACATAAAAGAGTTATGTCCATTACTACAGATAACGAGAAAGTAAATGCGAAATGTTTACAATTACTGACTTTATTTTATGATGATTATGATGATGTGATTCACACTAGATGTTTGGCACACATTTTAAATTTGGTAGTAAAGAAAGGTCTAAAAGAAGTTGAAGAGCCTATTTCAGCTGTGAGTAAACTTGTTAACTTAATAAATTTTTCCACTAAAAAAAAGCAGACCTATTTTGAAAAGTGTGTAGAATTAGATATGCCGCAATTAGCTTTACTAAGAGAAATTAACATAAGGTGGAATTCGACCTACCTTATGCTTGAGCGTGCATATAAAATGAAAGCAGTTCTCAATTATCTTTGTCAGAATGATAGGGAATTTCGAAATTCCAATATTGAAGAAGTCATGTGGGCTGATGTTAAATTGTTGATTGACTTGCTAAAGCCGTTTTACGATGCTACACTTTTACTATCAAAGTCAAAATACCCAAGTATTTACTATGTAGTACCTATAGTAGACGTCCTAATGAATCGACTTTCTAATGCCGAGGAGATGGATAATGAACTTAAGAAAAAAATTTCTGGAGCCATGCTCAACAAATTGCAAGAATATTTTCCTTTGCTACGCACTGAGTATGCTATGTTTTCTATTATACTGGATCCAAGATTAAAAAATGATTATTACTCTGAAAATTACAATGGTACTGAAGATCCCCTCACTTCTATGACATTACTTTTTAATACCAGATACAATCTTGGAAATCAAGCAGCTGAACAGCAATCCGATCTATCGGCGTCTTCCGGTGCATCTGGACTCCAGATGACTCCAGATCCTGGAGTCAATAACAATATTTTTTCTTCAATTTATAAAAAAAGGAGACTTGATAATAATGAGCTGGAAAAATATTTATCCCTGCCGATTGAACCCGAAGACACTGATGTAATAGACTGGTGGAAAAACCAACAATTAAACTTACCACGCTTACAAAAGATGGCTTTTGATATTTTATGTATACCAGCTACAAGCGTTCCCAGTGAACAGTCATTTTCCAAAGCTGGAAATTTAATCAATAAGAAAAGGAATCGTTTGAGTAATAAAAGCATACAATCCTCAATGTGCCTTTCATCCTGGCTAAACGTTTTTGGTGATTAATGTTCGCGTACCTAACGATGTTTTACCTATGCTTTTTTTATTTCATTAATTGATTTAAAATATATTAAACTGTAAAAACATAACAAAACTTCATAATAAAAAATATCCATAAAGTTGTGGGTAGGTCATCATTTAACCTACCCACAACTTTTTGAATATATTTACTATTTTGTAATCTGTTAATCATTAGCAATTGTGATTTCTTGACCAGTTAAGTTAATACATTTCATTTTTATTATATAATTTTCTTATTATATAATAAAAATGTCTAGTGATGACGGGTCTCCTCCGTGTTCTCCGAGTATTTTACCTGGTTTATCTCGCGAGAAGAAGAGGAAGTTATCTTTCAATGAAGAAAAGTTAAAACCAGAATCATCATCAAAAAAACAATTGGACAAAGGAGTACAGGTACGACAAGAAGATATTATGGATTGTGCCATATATAAAAGAAATCGGTGGGACTCATCCGATGTGCGAGCACAATTGAATGTGGTAGACCATATCCATTTGTGCTCAGAGCAGCAACCGAATGATCAAAGAAACAAAGAGTTTGCAAAATTGTTAGCTTTTGAGCTCGACCGTGTTCCTCCAGAAAAACGCACGATGACGTATTCAAAGATTCTGGATTTCATTAGAAAAATACGCCAAGAAGACAGTTTGGGTAATATCAGTTTGCCAAGTTTTGATGATTCCGACAATGAAGATGAGTAGATAAATCCAAGTTGGTGTCATTGGTTGTGTACGTTTAATTTCATTTATATATTTTTTAAATATGATACTGTCATTTTATTAACACATCCTTTATTTATTTTCAATTTCATTTCATTGCCATACCTAAGGAAATTCGGCTGTTTTTCTTTTTGGAACAATGACTATTTTAAGTTGGCCTCTTATGACTTAGTAAATCTTTCTAACCAAGTGTCAACGTATACTGGATTTATATTTTAGCATTAAATGTACCAAAAATACATGTAATTATTTATGTTTTTGCTATATTTAGACCAATCATCTATAGATACCACCTTTAGACCTAACTAATAGTGTCAAATAATATTGTCCGACTAGATCGGCCTTTTGTTACATAGTGCGACGCCAGTCTTCTAAAAAGGCTTTAAAAAAGCCTAGGCCTAAAAAGCCTCAAGCCCTTTTTTAAAGACTCGCAAGCTTTAAATTTAAGGCTACAAGGCTCGAGCCTTTTTGACCGCTAGCAAAAGCCATAAATACAATAAGCCTCGAGGGCTTAAGAGCTATTTAGCCTTTTAGCCTTCTAGCCTTCGCTATAAAGCGGCGAGTCTTAAAAAAAGGCTAAAAGGCTCGAGGTTTTTCGACCACTAGTTTTAGTGCTTGACGCTCTGCGGTAGTGATGTTACTAGCCGGAGGTTTCGATTTGCGTAATATGATCGCAACGTCCTGTCTCAGGGTGTCGGCATCGCCGGGCGGTACTTTATTACGCGCTATCGTTTCCTCAATGCTACTGATTACATTTTCGTACGGCACTCGTTTCGGTGTTAAAGCATAGTTCATGCCCTTGGCCAAGATGTTAATCGTAGTCTCATCTAAACTCACGGTTGATAGGTTTACGACGGTATCCTTCGACCTGTCTGGTGCCACAGAAGACGTTATGTTCTCTGCATACCGTCGTTTATACTCCTTTGTGAATTTTCGATCGTGGGTTTCACTGCACAGCTCGAATGTACGACTCGCTTGAAGGAATGTTACGCGGTCACACAATTCGTAATCATCGCGAGATAGAATAAAACTACATCGTAAATGTAACGCATACAACTCACTCTGTATGTTATTTAGCGCACTGTGTTTATTACGTATTAATTGTCTCAGGAGACGCTTACTCGCGTTCATTAGAATTCTACGAGAAAATGCAATATCACTACGCGGTTTTATACGCACACACGTAGGTAGTAAGTTCCACTCGCAACACTTCACTAAAAACATCAACGAGGTTTGCACTCGCGCACGTTTTTTACGCAGAAATTCTAGATGACGCACTAATTTTGTTGTTTCCGACCCGTAGCGGTTCGCAATTATAACTTTTAAACTTACGCGTTGCATTATAAATACAATTTGACACGGGAATAAACGCGTTTAATCTAGGTAAAGTTATTTACCTTATGCTTGACGTTTCGATCGGGTTACACCGACCGTGGTCACAAGCTGACTGGGGGGGCAGGGCGGGCGTCACGACTCCGTGTGTGAGGCGGACGTTTCTTCATCCACCCTCACATTTTCTTGTTTCTTCCAAGTACCCGCGCACACAACACTAACCGTGTCCCTATTCTGTAAGTCGACCGACGGGTGCCTATTCTGATAACTACACGATTGCGAACGTACGTTGGTGACATTTATAGCATTGTCAAGGGCGGCAAGCCGGAAGTGGATCAATATGTGAAGTGTGAAGATACACGTGAGATCAAATGGGTCCTTATCACACTGTGTTTACCGCAAACCCACGCATACGGACAGATACCTACACGCCACGTCACATCATCATCCTCGACACTTGCAATCCGTTATGGTTTCACTGACGAACAGAGCCTACGACCTGTGTGACCCTGAGCATCTAAAGCAAGAGCTTGAACATGTTCAGGAGGTGCTGAAATACAACGGATACCAGGTGGATCGACGCCTAAAGCGACCGACAAAGAAATGTAGACATCCGGAAGTAAGTAGACAGCCAGCCTACCTTCCATTTGTTAAAGGCGTGACGGACAAGATCGGCGCGGTATTGCGCAAGTACTGCATACCGACTGTCCTTGCGCCGGGAACAAAAATTACCACCATCGTGGGCACACCGAAGGATGTCTTGGCATTACAAACACCAGGGGTCTACAAAATAAATTGCAGCTGCGGGAGTTCATACATAGGCCAAACGAAGCGGTCCATTGCTGAACGGGTCAAAGAACATATTGCAGCTGTTAAGAACAGACAAACTAACAAGTCCGCGATTGCCGAACATATATTACAAACGGACACTAATCACTGGATCGAATTTCACCGCACGGAAGTCCTCTCCACCGATCGCCACTTTTACTCCAGAGTAGTGCGAGAAGCGATTGAAATTAAAAAATACAAAAATTTCAATCGAGAAGATGGATTTAAACTATCTCCGACGTGGAATCCAGTGATTAAATTAACACCACCTCGTTTTAGTTCGCAATCGTGTAGTTATCAGAATAGGCACCCGTCGGTCGACTTACAGAATAGGGACACGGTTAGTGTTGTGTGCGCGGGTACTTGGAAGAAACAAGAAAATGTGAGGGTGGATGAAGAAACGTCCGCCTCACACACGGAGTCGTGACGCCCGCCCTGCCCCCCCAGTCAGCTTGTGACCACGGTCGGTGTAACCCGATCGAAACGTCAAGCATAAGGTAAATAACTTTACCTAGATTAAACGCGTTTATTCCCGTGTCAAACTGTATTTATAATGCAACGCGTAAGTTTAAAAGTTATAATTAATTAAATATGAATTACAATTAATATTTTATATGCAATTGTGTTTATATTTCCATGACATGGACATATGTATGTATAAATGAAAATCTTTATTTGAACTGTGAATTCAGGGTTTGAATATTTGATTTTTTAGGGTACCTACAACGTAGTAGCAATGTGTTGTGAAAATTGCGGCAAACTGACATATCGTTATTTTCACAGCTCCGCATTTAGGTAAAGTGTAATATATATTTATGGATTAAGTGATAGCTGTAGGTACAGAATGTGCGAGCCATTACCAATTTAAACGATCGGAGGAAAGAAAAAATAACAGTAGCAATATTCATATACAACAAGTAGGTTACATAAAAGCAAAACATTAAATCAACTAATTATGTGTGTTTACATATACCTAGTCACCTTGTTCCTAATCATTACATCACTATCACTATCACTTCACTATCACTACATAGTATAAATCAAAATCGCTTCTCGCTGTCTGTCCCTATGTATGCTTATATCTTTGAAACTAAGAAACGGATTTTGATGCAATGTCTTTTAATAGATAGAGGAAAAGAGGAAGATTTATATGTATAAAACATGCATAATATAGTAAAGAAACACTGATAATTTTAGAGGTTTCTAAACATACACATAAAATATATAAACATAAACACTTTTCGGGTTTACATTTATTTATTTATTTTTAACAACATAACAATACCATTACAGGATTCCCAATGCGGTATCATAAGCTACATAGATTAAGTAGGTACATAATAATTATATCTAATTAAATATGTATATTTATATTTGACTCAATACACATTCGAGCAATTTCTGTGAATTTCAACAGGTTACAGTGATAAATATCTACGTGGTTAGCAATTAAATTAATTAGTCGTATGGCTCGCGACAATCGGGCATATTGCAGCAAATTATTTCTCGTGCAACTGGAGCGCTAAGCGTAAGAGGTCGTCGGCGCGCACCTACATAATTATCTGGGGCGCACAGCTTCAGTTCCGCGAGCACGGCCGGGTGATGCCGCTGTCCGATAAGCACCCGCCATAAGTAGCTCGCTAGCGATACGTCGCGCCATAGGCTCAACCGCGTGTATCTTACCATACCGAGGACAAACAATCTTGGGTACATCAGTGGGTACATAGGGTATACTCCGTATTGTTTCAAATATAAGAATCTAGTCAATTTCTTCTGATTTTTTTCTACCATGAAGCTATATTTAGCCTCATGAGGATTCCGAATAATAGCTGACGACTCGAGATGACTTCGAACTAGTGCATTATATAACATTTTAATTACTAATATGTTATTAAAATCCTTACAATTTCTTAAAATAAAACCTAAATTTCGAAAAGATTTGCCGCATAGGTATATCAATAATATGTTTACGAAATGTAAGTTCCGGTACCATTTTTACGCCTAAGTCCCGAGTATTATTAAAACGAGGAACCAAAGCAGCTTCTATTTTATAAGGATAATGCAGTGGAGCTCTAACCCTACTATAACTCATTACTCTACACTTCGTAACGTTAAAATGTAGTTTATTAGTGTTGCTCCACTGCACCACCCGGTCAATGTCATCCTGCAACCGTGTCGTATCTGACGCTTCCTTTATTGAGATATATAACTTAAGGTCATCTGCAAAGAGTAGACACTCGGCATGCTTGACGACGGCTGGCAGGTCATTAATCATGAGATTAAATTCTAGGGGGCCCAAATTTGACCTCTGACTAATGCCTGAAAAAGTAAAATATGGTCGCGATTGGTAACCCGCATAACCCTGGATAAACCCTACAAGATAGATCAAAATAATAAACTATAGAACACCTTAGAAAGCTCTCCAAAAACGTCCGCGATGGTATATGTCTATTTCATAAGGATAACCCACAATAACATTTTTTTACTTTTTTTTTTTACGAGAAATAGGTAATGACTTTAGACAATACAGCATTAATCCTTATCCATTTGAGTACCTTACATACATTGTGAATTTAATATAGATCAATATGGCTCACAGTCTACAGGTAATTTAAATATTTTCGAAGATATTACTGATTTAAGATGCAGGGACATAGCGGTTGCGGCGGCACCGACCAGGGGGCCGGAGGCGCGTGCCTATAGCGCATAAAGCACTTTATAATTAGCAGCGATCGCACGCGTTTATTGAAGGAAAATAACAATCTATACTAATATTATAAAGAGGAAAGATTATTTTGTATATAATGAAAAAACTCAAAAACTAATGGACCGATTTCAAAAATTCTTTCACAAAGCTGCATTATCGCGAAGTAACATAGACTATTTTTTTTATCCTTATGAAAACTGCGTTTATGTGGATAATGTTTAGTGGAGAAAAGTCCGTGGCGAAGCCGGAGCGGGCCGCTAATCTATCTATATAATTAAAAATCATGCAAGAGCATGTCAGACCGGGCTAAGTGTAGGGTTCCACAGCCTTGCACAATTGCATCAGCAGAAGAGTGTACTCGTATGTTCATGGCAGTTACACCCTTTTGTTGAGAAACGGCAGTTTTTTGTCAATAACTCAATGACGGTATATCCGATGTTATGCCAAATAATTTTAGTTTAAAGTATTTATTAAAGTAGCGCTATCTTTGTAATTTATTTCATATTTTTTGGTTATACGGTGACATTATTTTATAGTATATAAACAAAGAAACATTGTAAAACATTGGCAATTTGAAAAGGGGATTTATTTCCAGTAGTTGCGTGGAAGAAGTTCCACGGCGGAACTAGTGGGATTTTAACCAATAGTTCCATTAACTGAACTTATGGGAAATCTGAATCCCATTAGTTCCGTTAATAAACTACTAACTAAATTTTCCCTGTTTGTGCAACCTTTTTCATTGCTGCTCCACAGCAGCACGTAGTCGTAGCGTGATGTTATATAGCCTATAGCCCTTCTCGATATATCAAACGATAAAATATTTTTTCAATTCGAATCCATAGTTCCTGAGATACGATAATCTCAAGAATTACTGGTACGATGTGAAAAATTCAAACCAACAAATAAACAAACAAACTCTTTAGTTTTATAATATTAGAATAGATGTCTAAAACCTTTCCAAAATTTTTATAGGACTGACCCACTATGCGGCGTTGCCACGATGACAAAAAACAATTACGAGTATGTGTTCCGCTGTCAAACTAGCGCTCAAGGAGGCTCAAGGCTGGACGGGAGGACGCAGAACTACTCAACGTCGAGCTTGTTGTCATTTTTTACAGGTTTGTGTATTCTGAAAAAAAAATACAGCGTCGAGCTAGCTTACAGCCTAGCCTACAGCCTCGATTTTGACTGTCAAAATCAAAAGCTATATATTTAGCGCGGACCCGCTGTCAGTATAAGGAAATTACAATTAGGTACTGAAGATATTGTGCCTAAATTATAAGTACATAATGGCAATAGCGAAGCCGAAAAACTAATGAAATGTATTTGTTATTCATCATTATAAATTTGGAATAATATATTTTTTTATTTTTTTTATTAATAAGACGACTACGAGCTACTGCTCGTAGTCGTGTCAGACAAGCCCTGTGTCGCGGGGGACTTTACAAACATACAAGTCACGGACATAAAGTACACCCAGACTCGGAAAGGGTCAAGAGGTCGTGGGAATCGAACCCACGACCTCTTGCAGTTGGACTCACTGCCACCGCGCCACAGAGGCAGTATTAATCCTGTACCTAACTAGCAAAATAATTATTTGTTTTGCGTGTCAATCACTACTGGTTATAAAAGTAACATAATGGTATACTAAAAGATTTAGGTTGTGGTGACCAATCTCAGCATACAACTAGCCAACTACGCAAAAAACACAAAAGTGTCTGTACAAGCTGTATCTGCACATCTGGGTCTTGCACTCTCTATGCCTTCAATCTCTTTGTTTGATGAAGTGGAAATCCGACACGTCTGAAGTGAGATAAATATGACCCGTTTACTTTTGAATCATGTGACTAAAAAATATAAAAAAAATCACAAAAGTAGCGCTTAACAAATACTTTAAACTTATTTCGGACATGATCGGATATACCGTCATTGAGTTATAGCCGAAAAACTGCTTTTCTTCTCTTTTTTGATGCAATTATTCAAGACTGCGGAACCTTGGCTAAGGGCTTGCTCTTGCCCCGTTTTTTTTATTAAATTGTCTATTCTTTAGTAAGTAGGAAATCAAGGAAAATGGTACTTTACGAGGAAATGCATTTTATCAATAATTATTTCTCATTTCTGTGGTTTTGTTGTGAGGAGATTAAATAAACGTTATGCTCTTTAAAAAAGAAAAAATCTACCATTTTGGAGTCAAAGTTATGTAGAAATTTAATGTATTAACTTATAGAAATTTATTAGTTGATATTTTCCCTTCGGACCCACGATACCCCTGGCGATACCCCTGGTGGTATCGTGGGTCTTTTAAAATCAAACGATACCCCCAACTAATAGTGTTGTGTGACATTAATTAATAATAGCTTTGTCATCTAGTAAATTTTATATTTACAAAATACAAAAAGAATTATCAAATTGTAGTTTTAGTATTCTTCCAGTTAAATTTCCTTTATACAATATTTAAAGTACTGTCCTTTAAACAATATGTAAAGTATGTACGCCGTACCAATTGAAATTTCTTTATTTACAAGTTCTAATTGCACGCTGGTAATGAAATCGTCATTAATGATTTGATCCTTTCTTCTCTTTTTTGGAACCATCTCCATCGTATGAATGTGCTCCAGAACTTTGAGTAATCTCATAATTGTCACAGTATTTTTGTTGATGCGCTTATTAATTTTGGAGTGAGAAACGCCTCGAGAACGCCAAATACGCTTATCATAGTGCAATGCATAGAGGACAAACGTTGATTTTTATTCATATACCTAGATAGATTAGAAACGTGATTACTGATAACATACATATTAGTCACATAGGTTTCAATTTCATTTTTGTTTTATGTAGGTAGGTAACCTATCCTAGTTGTACCTTAAAAAGGTGATATAATCATATATTCAAATGAATTTACAGCTCAAATACAGAATTCCATGTTATGAATATATAAACACAATTGCATATTTAAAATAATTTTTAATTCATATTTCATTAAGTTGTTTTTCCAACTTGTTCGGTCGTTGTGACAATCCTTGGGGGAGGCCTTTATTCAGCAGTGGACGTCTTTCAGCTAAAACGAATGAACTAAAGTTATTTTTGTGTCGCTTAACACAGCCACTATTACACATGTTTGTTGTGATAAGTAGGGTGACTACCCTATACGTCTTCGTAGAAGTATTTCGTATACACTATGCTATCTATACCTATCACGATTTATTTTAAAACCTATAAAAAATGAGCTTTGTTGAGATTTAAAATATAGGTAACTACTCTGAAAGTTGTGATCGTTTTTTCGTTGACGGTTCAAATTAGTCACATCCATACGAGCCACGACCATAGAATTTGTGTTGCCATTATCCATGGTAATAATATATCAATTCAGTTATAGTTCTTACATAATATCAGTCACTAAACGTCCACTACTGGATACTGGTTAAGTAAGTTGACCTTATAAACGTACATTAATATTATATATATTATTGCAATATTCACAACTGTGGAAAGCACTATTAAAAAACATTCTATTTATGCTTGACGAAGCTGTTAAATAATATGAATGAAACGGAAGTCGTAATTACATTTTAATTAATTATTATTTTCATCTTAATGGTATAATAAAAGTTAAAATAAAATAAAAAATATTATATATATAAAATTATTTTATTATAAATAAATATTTTAAAGACAACTCAAGATATAACAATTACAGATAGTATAAAATATAATTTATTATCTAATATTTATTACACAATAGATACTTGATTTTTTTTATAAATGTATCTTCATGAAATAATTACATTAACAATAAACTAAAAAAATGAATAAATTCCATGTGAACACGATGTTCCATTTAGCTTGATTATGAAGGTGCCTGTAAATAAAAAACAGGAAAATCAGTTAATAGTTTTCGTAAAGTATTCAATATTAAAAACTAAGATAGCAAAAAAATGCAATAAATATTAAATGAAAACCGACGATAAAGTAAATGTAACTTGATCATTGAAGCAATTTGGATGTTCGTTAGAATAGAAATGGTTACAAATATACAAAACGGTAACAACTATCACTTATAATTACAAATTCCTCTTGATCTTGTTGCTCCACGTTGTCTGGACTAACCCCCAAACGTTCACTTAGCATGTCAACTGTAACAAAAAACACCGTAATTAATAAAACGTTCAATAATGTCCAAGTATTCTCTAAAATTTTAAAAAAAAACATAGAAATTATGTAGGTACCTGTAAATAAAAAAACAGGAGAATCAGTTAATAGTTTTCGTAAAGTATTCAATAATAAAACTAAGATAACAAAAAAAACAGGCAATAAATATTAAATGAAAACCCTCCTGATTCATTTTTGGAAACTATCAATGGCAATGTCCAAACATTGGGTTTATGTTTCCATCCAATCACCTGTCCATGATGCCAGTACTTCCTGTAAAAAAAATGACAATTAATTAATAAAATCTAAAGCCCAAGAAGAATTTTAAAAATATTTAGTATCAACCTATATACAGTTTATCAACCTATATACACATTCACTTAGCTGTAATATCCGGAGTTTGACATTCTACTTTTGTGCTCTGTGTCATATTCTCGGCCCAATGAATGGCCCGGATGTTTTTCATTTGGCAGGGGCTTTTGTGTTTCTTTAACTGTGAACACAACAAAACAAATCTTTAAATGCCGTAAATATATACTTACATTATACATAAATCATACTTTTACCCTATTTATTCCCTGTATCTGTAAATAAAATGGCATTCATGAATATTTTGAATAAATAAAAAAATAAAAACGATGGTCAATAACATTTAAAAAGTCTCTCACCTAATTAGGGACGTCATTTTAGTTGAAATCGGGGAACTCTTTTTGTATGATATTCCACACTATATCCATTTCCGTATCAGCTGTAAGAAATATAAAAACAACATGGTTAATATGCACTCGAAGAATAGGATATTCATTGCAAAGTACATAACAATCATATTAAACTCACTCATGTCTGCCAAAGTCAACTCCACATCAGTATCTGTAGAAACGCTCTGTGTGGACCCAACTCCTGAGTCAGTAGATGTTGTCGGCTTCGTCTTGATAAAAAAAAATAAGAATTTATGCACAAATAATGTACATTCTCTACCATTCAACCTTTGTGTTATGTACAGATTGTCAAATACATTATTTCATGTTGACGATTTGTCGATGTAAGTATTTAACGTTTTTTTCGCCTGTGTCATAAAACAAGGCAGCTATATACACTTGTCTTAATTTAATACCTAAATATATGTAAGTTACAATAAAAAGTAAATGTTGTAACTTGATCATTGAAGCAATTTGGATATTTGTTAGAATATAAATGGTTACAAATATACAGAACGGTAACAACTATCACTTAAACTTACAAATTCCTCTTGTGCTGGTTGCTCCACGTTGTTTATACTAACCCCCAAACGCTCACTTAGCATGTCAACTGTAACAAAAAACACCCTAATTAATAAAACGTTCATTAATGTCCAATTATTCTCTAAAATTGAAAAAAACATAGAAAATTATACTTACTTTGAGATTCCAAGTTGCTATTAATTCTCAATAAGGCCTCTATCGGTTGTTCCGATGTTCTTGTGCGGATGTGCGAGATGGCTGCAGCCAGTACATTCACATTAGAGTCCTGTAACAAACACAATTGTTAGTAAGCTTTACATTATATCTTACACTATAATAAGCACTATGCGCATTACGTAGACTTACATTACTATCACAGCCCACGGCAGTGGAAAGTTCAGCCATAGCTTCTGCCGCTTCGTTGCGGCGCTCTCTCTCGTAAAGCGCATTACGCGCTCGTCTTTCCTCCTGTATACAATATATACATGTACATAAGTATCAAACATGTATACAAATGTAAGTATTTAGTAAAAGCGAAATGAATAAACACTAACGAGTGAGAGAGGCACACGATTCCTCCCTGCTGGTCGGCCTCGACGTCTGTCTGACTTGTCTGGCACACCGCTTGCCTTCTGTTTCTGAAATAAAAGAAATACCTACTTAACCCCTGGTCTGTGCGCCGCCATTTTGACAATATGGCGGCGCACAGACCGCCGATCGCCGAAAATCGGTTGCAACACAGACAGGGGTTTTTCGGCGGCGCGCGTTTGGTTTTAATTGAATTACTCTGATTCTAATTGATATATGTGTATTTTTTTTTTCGTACTTATTGTTAATACAATCAGTTACATATTAATATATTTTTTTAATTTTTTTATTTGTAAAATTGTATTCAAAATACGAGTTTTAATGTGGGGGTACCTAAATTTTACTCTTATTTTTTGAATAGAAATGAAACAAGACAATTCTTGCATTATAAGTTTTATTTTATTTACACAAAAATGTATTTACAATAATATACAATAGAAACATTACATACTATAGTACATTTTTTTTACACAATATCTGTTTTTATAAAAGCCGCGCCCACATGTGCGCGCCACTTGTGATCAAAAGTGAGCGGCGTTTGTAGTCGATATATAAAATAACTATTATTATTACAGACAAAGGTTTATTGAATTTAATAACTTTAGCTTATCAGCTACACGTAATAAAATCCACACATCTGTAAATTGAATAGATTTTAAATACGAATGGAACAAAGAAGGTACTAAAATTTAGGTCATAAATCAGTGGGTCGGCTTTTAATTTTTTTCAGGTAGAAATATAGTTTCAGGTATAAAAACAATACAATTTTTAGGTTCTTTACAAAATTAGCTACCTATTACAACACAATAAACATGCATGTTCCTAAGAAATATTTGAAATACATTGCTGATAAAAACAGTGATAAACACCCCATTTTGGTTCCAGAGCTGCTAGAATAGTATGGATATGACTTTTAGTGTCTCTGTAATACTTTTACAAAATAATATTTTTCATCGCTTTTATTTCAAACAATGTTATATAAATCCTTATGGAATGCTTTTATTTAATAAAATAATTTAATAGCTTTTTAAAGTGTTTTATTCAAAAATGTAATTTTAGTGAAATATTATTCAGAAGTGTTATTCCGAATTATTCAAAAGTATGAAATGATCATCTTTTAAAACATGTTAAATCGCAAGGATTTCACTTTCAGCGACTAAATAAAAATCATTAAGTTCGTTTCCCCGAATGTCTAATTCCCGGAATGTCTACTTTCAAAATTCTCTATTGTCAAAAAATGTGTACCCTGTAAAAGCCGCGTATCCAATTGGAGACGAAACATTTGTACCCTGTAAAAAGCCGCGTATCCAATTGGAGACGAAAAATTTGTACCCTGTAAAAGCCGCGTATCCAATTGGAGACGGTACGACCACAGTTGATTTTATGCTTTAATTCTATGAAATTACAATTTATATTAGCATAAATTGTATATGAATGAATTCGGTACGAAATGAGCTATTGAATGACATGACTACCAATAAAATCGCATAAAAAATAAAGCCGACCACTCTCTGCAACACCAACACGATATGCGTTTCTTGACGTTCAACATCTTCAGAATAATGACGATTGCAAACCCAAACGAATGACATAACGTAGAGTTCCTTGTATAATATGCCCCAAAACTTATACTGACTAATAAAATGATAAACTAAACATAAACAAGGGCCAACACCATCTGAACAGACAAAAACCATACCGACATTTGCAACCAATTTCGCAAACGGACAAAGGTCTAAAAATACAAAAAAAAACCCGACTTCTCTTGAATGTTAGTGTTTTAAATACCCAGTGAATGTAATAGTGTTGCTGTGTAGTATTATTTGTAGTGTAATTGTGTAGTGTTAAGGTGTTGTGTGACTATGTTATGTTACTATGAGTAGATAGAAATTGGGGTTTCTGGATCAGAGGAGATCCAGAAACACCCAATTTCAATCATTCTAATATTTCAATCATCCATTGGGGTTTCTGAATCAGAGGAGATCCGGAAACCTGCAACTTCAACCATTCAGTCATTCAAATATTTCAATCATCCATTGGGGTTTCTGTATCAGAGGAGATCCAGAAACACCCAATTTCAATCATTCTAATATTTCAATCATCCATTGGGGTTTCTGAATCAGAGGAGATCCGGAAACCTGCAACTTCAACCATTCAGTCATTCAAATATTTCAATCATCCATTGGGGTTTCTGTATCAGAGGAGATCCAGAAACCCGCAATTTCAACCATTCAAACATTCTAGTATTCTAATATTTTAATCATTCTATCATTTCAATCATCTATTAAAAGCTCAAAGTATAATTTTTCCGCTGTTCAGTCAACACATTGATCAATCATCTTTATTTTAGAACTGATAAACATGAGATGTAACTGTAACATCAACTCCTTGTAGAGAACTGAAATTAATTATCAGTTTGTAACTGATAATTATCAAATGCATAAAGTAAAAATATCAGCTGCTTTTTTCTTATCTTGATTTTTTGGAACTGAAGAATCTGGATGTTGTATTATGAAGTTTCATTGCCTTTTCAACTAATTTATAAATATTGAGTGGTAGGAAAGTAAGTATAAGAAAAAACATTTTATTTATTTAAAAAAGTTTATTAACAAAACACCATTTTTTTAAACACAGTACATTTTTTAAAGCACAAATTGATTCGTGATAAATACAACTATACAAACTAGAAGACGCATATCGATCATATAGACTTAACAAATTAGGACAACCTTTATCCTCTAAATTAATAACACTATTATTATTATTATTTAAAATTTTTTTCAACCATAAGACTTTTTCAGAACCTTTAGTGTAAATACATTTATTTTTTAGAACATCTAAAACTAAATGTTGATAATTTGAATACGGTATAAATCCTTCACCCCAATATACTTTTCGGTTACGTTCTATCCATGCAACTTGCCGCCTTTCCTGTTTAGTTAAATTGTAAAAAGGAAATGGTGGCTTAATTAAAAGCACCTGCAGTTTTCCATCACACCATATAGCAATTTCTTTCAGTATAAATTCGTTTGCCTCTGTTTTAAAGCCTTGAACGTCTACTATGGCAATCATGACAACCTGCGCACTATGTTACTTAGAGGTTTGTATTCTACTAATCGATCGTTTATGATCAAACAATATGCAGCAGTGTTATCCGGTATTGATTCTGAACATTCAATTTCTAGCCGTACGTCTACCGGACCTGTTTTTAGGCTATCGTTTTGCCTTGAACAATCTATTATAAACAAGGGAGCCTTTTCTTTAAATGCCTTCAGGTCGAGCAAGGGATCCGCCGAACTGTTGTAATACGACTGACGAAATTTTGCATACATTTCATATAATATACTGTATTTGTTGTCAGAAAATTTTAGACCTAAAGGTTCATATGGATAATATTGCGAATTTAAAAAAAGTGTTACGTTCGTCACTTCACAGTGATCGAATAGTGTTGAATCTTTTAATTTATTATTTTTCCTATTCGTTTGTAAACCGAAAATAACATATCTAGGTTTTTCCAATTGTGAAGCAGTTTTAACTGACCATGAATGCTTTGTCGTTTTTGGTAGTAAAGGGTACTCATACAAATCCCAATTTCTGAACGCTATTTGAATAGGTTTATCTTTTTCTAAATGTTTTAAAAGTGTCAGTCGTTCTCGATCTGACACTTTTATGTGAGGTACCCTCCATTGCACCCTTTCTATATTCATTTGAAAATGTCCTATATCATCAGTGAGTATAACGCTGTTTATATTAGAGTTACTTCTATTCAATATAAGTTCGTGTTTACAATTTATCACAATTTTATTGTAATCTTCCGCAAAACCTAAAATTTTATTTAGCGGTATTACAGCACTAAAACAACCATCACTTTTAAATCCGTTTAAGTTCCAACCCCACAAGGTAGCCATTTTATTTTCCGCTTCGTTTAGCGACACATATGATTTTATTGTTGCCGTAATTCCAGAATTTTTGATACGATCTATTTCAATACCATTTATTTCGTACCTGATGTCTTGAAACAAGAACATAATAGGGTTATTACTGAACTTAACAGGCTTCTCAATCTGTTTTCCGTCTTTGCCGAAGAGCTTTGCTTGACCCTCAATGTAAATTGAACTGGCTGATGGGAGCACGTATATGTCTTGCTGGTGTATGGGGATTCTGATTTCATCATTTTCTCGAAAGCAGTTATTGTAGGGATTATAAGAATGAACTTCATAACTTTCAATTGAAGTATCGAAGTGTGGTAAATCATTAATTTGTAGTAGATTCATACTTTAAAACCTAAAGCTTTAAGGAAATCTATATTTGCTTTAGTCAACTTCTTCACTTTTTTTCTACGTCTATGCACCTTAGCGGTTGTAGAAGCAATAAGGCGTTTTATATTGACTGGAGGATTTATATTATATAATATCATATTGTTTTTCTTAAATGAAGACGTAGTTGAATATTTTCTATAGGGTTAACGCAATAACCAAACTGGTCAACAATCTTGACGAATATAGAAGATATTGTATTTTTGTTCACTGGAAAATAAATTACGCTTTGCGGTATTTCTATGTATTGATGCCCTGTGGTAGTGTTACATACAAATTCATGAATAATATGTGTTGGTAATCCGTCAGAGTAGGATCCGTATATTAAATCACACTAAATTTTTATTACCCGCGGAGTGTCATTATTTTTGTTATAATGTACTTTTGTTATTGAGTTTATTATTGAAACATATAGCAACCCGCATTCATATTGCCCAGACAATATTAGAGGTGGTTGAAAATACGATTCTAATTCTGATGTTTTTCCAGAGATGGTCACTGTTACAGACATGCTTATATACTGACCACTTTGGATTGTGCCGTTTTATTTTATTCGATATCTATACCAAAACTGTCTTAAGAAGTTTAAACAAAGATGTCCGCAATTGTAAGGATGATCACCTTGAAGATTTTCATAATTATAGTTTATTTTAGTACCTAAATATTTTATAAATTCTTTTGGGGGCTTAAGATTGCCATAACTGTCAAAATATTCAATAAAGTCATTGTATTTTGCATAGGCTACCCAATGCGAGCCCGGATTTTCAGAGCTATCTAAATTAATAATTCCACATTCTTTTTTTAAAGGGTAATTAGGGAGCTCATCTCTCATAAAAACACCTCTAAAATAAGGAATCATTTGTCCATATTTTAAAATGTCTAAGTTATTCAAGGCTCGTTTGGGTAGCCGATAGTTTAGTTTTTTGCTTTTGATATGTAAATACCAAGTCCATCCTTATGAGGTTTAAGATGTAGCCCCTTTCCAATACATAGAGCCTCCATTTTTTCATTGTGTCTCCTCGATTCCTCATACAACTTTTTAGCCATCTTGAATTCGTTGATCGTTTTTGCAATACCGGCTGCCCCGCCTGCTAAAGCTCCTGCCGCCGATAATCCCGCGAATATAGGAATCAAAGGTAATACTCCACCAGTTTTCGGTATAGGAATAACGCGAGGGAGTTGAATGGATGAATCATTTGCTAAATTTCTGACAGCAGCCATTGCTAATTCTATCGCTGCTTTCTTGCATCTTGGTTTTAACTTTTTCATATGTTTTTTCGTAACAGTAATGAGATTTTTAAATTTTTTCTTAAGCAGTTTTCCAGAATTGTTGCTTTTTGAAGGGTTGTGGCTACGAGGTTTTAAACCAGCACCAGTTTTAATTTTTGCTAACATAGCATTGCTCACTAGATGAGCAGCTATTTTTTCTCCTTCACTAGCATCAGAGGCAACTATACGTTTTTTCGCCATTTTGAACAAAACGATATCTGCCTTGTGTCGATCCTTCAGGTTTGATGACTTGTTATATGCAATATCGTGTTCTTTACAATATTCGTCTAATTTATTTACACCTTTATCTCCACGAGCTAGTCGTTTAATTAATTTTGTACCAGGTCCACAGTATTGGTATCCAGGTAAATGTAATTCAAATGGTAAATGATTTATAAGCCAATTGAGAAGACTGTTCTCTCCAACACACATAATAAGAATGAATAATTAATGATTAAATACTTAATAAATATACATGAGAATCAATTTTAATCATTAACTGTTAATTTTTCTCTTACAAAACGTTTGACTTTTCTATCCAGCTATTTTCAACAGAAGATAATCCCAACCACTTGACGAAAACTTTATTTCCTTTTCTTTTAAGAACTTTCTCAACTAAATATATATTGGGATGCTTTGTTTTTTGTAGTTCTTGTTCATAAAATGCTCCTAAAATAGGTTGACCTCTGAGAGTATCTTCAATTAAGTAGGTGACAGGAGATGTATTTCGTTTGAATCGGATTTTAAATATTTCTGTTGACCAATTGGGAGTGTATCCTTTTTCAAATGTACCTTTGTATTTACTTATACGAACATAATCACCCATTTTGAACTTGCTTTTAACTGTATTTTTTTTTATCAACCTGTCGTATCTTTCCAGTATTCTTTTTTTATTTACATCATCCACATTGGCAGGGATTTCATCAATTGTACGATGGTGAGTATGGTTATAACTATAGGTTACATCGTTTAGGGTGTTATTTATCCAATTATAACTACCTTTTAAACTAAACTCTTTGTACAATTTAGATTTTATTGTTCTAATGAATCTCTCAACTATTGATGCTTTTTTCGATGAAAATGTTGAATAATGATTAATATTATAAACTTGCATAAGATTTTGAAATGCATTATTATAAAACTCTGTCCCATTGTCAGTTTGTAAGTTCTTAGGAATACGGTCACTATTTAGCAAAATTTTAAAAGCTTTGTATACATCTTCTTTGTTTTTACTTTTTAAAGGAAATGTCCAAGCATATTTCGAAAATGTATCAATAACAGCGAGAATAAATCTATACTTTTTATTTTCCTTTGAAATAGATTGCATATCAATTAAGTCTGCTTGCCATAGGTCATCGATATCTTTCATAATAACGCTTCGTCTCGGAAAGTTCACTCTCGCATTTTTATGTATTTCATTCACTACATCGACTTTGCTCATGCTTAGAATTTTTCTGTCCCTATATTCCAATTATTATCTTTTTTGAGTTTAAATTTTTTACGACTGTTTTATTCGTAACTTTTATTTTTAACTGAAGTAGGCATTCAATTACAAAATTAAAATTATTACATATACCAAATTTCACAATATTCATGCAGAATGTATCTGTGATACTGAATCAAAGGCTTTATGTTGTCAGTATTTATTTCTTAATTATATCAGCTTCTCTTAATTCTTCTATTATCGATAAAATTTCATTATCATGATTTGTATTACCTGCATCTCTTGAAGCTACTAATAGTTTTAATCTCTCAACCAATTCATTGGGATCGTCCCAATATACCAAGTCAGTGTTCACTCTATATTTTTTAAGCTTCGGTAATGCGCCCCCAATTTTGTTCTCATTATTTTCTGTTGCGGTCAAAGAAAATAATGGTTTGATTATTTCTCGATATTTAACTCCTTTGTCGCCTCTTATTTGACCCCCTACATTAAAATCTCTTTTATGTGCGTTTGTGCAAAGTAAGATATCTTTATATAAAAATTTATCTATGTTTGTTATTAACTTTAAATCAGGTTTCTTTCGAAGTAACAGTTCTTGAAGTCCTGGAGTAAAGTCATAAGTTTTGCCTCCAATCGTAATCTTAACTAAACCTGCATTATTATCAGAACTCTCAATTTTAGAAAAAGATACTTCAGAGTTACCCATCATTAAAGTTTTGTTTTCGGTTCTTATTCCAAATGGTACATTTACACCATCGTACATACCATAAATATCTGCTTTTTCTAATGAGATTTCTAAAACATTTTTCTCTTCACTTTTAGGAGAGCTCACTGCATTTATATCAGCATCGTAAAAATCGTCACACCTTGTAGAAGAGCCTGCAATACTTTCGTCTGACTCTATTCCCGCAGAACTTAGTGATAAGTCTTTTTCATGATTAATGTTTTCTAAAAATCTATTCGTATTCACAAGAGTTTTGAGGGGGTCCGAAACAGGTTTAAGCATTTTATCAAGAGATAAGTTAATTTCGTGCTCCTGATTTTTCATTTGTTTTAATTTACGTTTTATAGAGTCAACGGACTTCATTAATTCCATTTTAATATTTTGCTCCATGTTATTTTATAACACTGAAACCATCTGAGGTAGTAGTAATACTGAATTTAATTTATGAATGCCAACAATTTATAACTTTATTCAAAATGAAAAAAATATATCCAGATTTTTTCTGTATCTTCCATTGTTTAATGGTGAATCCTTGCTAATACTAATAAAATTATGTGGCTCACTCCAAACTGTATTACAAATATTTTTGAATTGATTCCATGACATGTCAGAACTCACATGTTCTTCGTAAATATGCTTCAAGTTTACATCATCTTGTTTAAATATTATTAGAAAATTAGCATTGTCACGTATCAATTGTTTCGGAATTTTCGAATAAGTTTGTGATAAATAAAAGCAATCGATTTGCTTATGTCTACCCATGCAAAAATAATTGCGAATATTTATTTGATTCTCACAAGCAACGTCATCAAAAATAAATACGGAATTGCTTAAAGCTTCACTTGGTGCAATTACATCTTTATCATGACTAAACTCATAAAACTTAATCATAGGGACTCTTCTTATTATTTCACGTAAGAAACAATATTTTGGTTGAAAATTAGTTTTTGAATAAAGGTAGAGATTTTGAAATTTAAGCCCATTTTCATGTAATAGCAAACTTATCATAACATTAGTTTTGCCACAGTTTGATGGACCACATATTATACAGCGAATTGTATTTGGCAATAATAGGCTGTGTCTGACCTGGCGAATAGAGTCATGGAAATGTATGTTATTGATATTTAATTTTATAGGCTGTTTGATCAGCTTCATTTCACTTATACTTATAGTTTTATTTAATCTTCACATGTATTTTATATAGTTTGTGGGTCGGCACTCAATCCACACTAGAATATTGTTACCATGAATATTTCAAATACAGTGTATTGTCTTTGGTCAGTTTTCCCTATAACGATACTTCTTACTTATCCAAGTTTGTGTTTACATCTATCGTGAAATGATATTCGTTGGGGTATTTATATGATTTATAAACATAACAGACAATTGGAAAGACAGACATAAGAAGTAAAATATATATTTATTAGTTTATTAAATACATTTCATGGGTATACAAATTTTACGACAAAACTTATCATACTACAATTTACAAATTGTACCATAGCGATATACATTATAAAATACAATTGTTTTAACAAATGAAATCACAATGACCCCAAGGTGTGGTGTCTATTTGATTTGGTTGAACTAGTCTTTTGTCGTCTATTCTATTTAAAATAACTTTATTGATTTCTTGCGAATATAGTACATGTTTGCTTGATTTTATCATATGCATCTTTGATTTTAAAGTAATGTTTTTAAACAAAACTTTCTTATAGTCAGATATTCTCAAGTTTTTTGTAATAGGCTTTGACACACCTTTGGCTTTGTTAATCTGTGCTTTTACTGACTTAATACAATACAATTTTGCCCTCAAGCCAATAAATTCGGTTATCACATCACCACCTAATTCATCTTTAAACAAACCAGGAATTTTAGCATTTAATTTAGGTAAACAATAAGGATTATTAATATCAAAATTACTGCTATCGAATTTCAGTATATTATCTTTCATATCTTTATAAAAGTTTTGTGTGTATAAAAGGTATAACAAACTGTCAGTATCGGTATAACACAATTTAGCTTTTTCACCATATTTATTTTTTATAAAGTCATAGTGAAAATTATATACATGTTGTTTAGCATATTCCAATACGGCAAATCCTATATAAATAGGTCTATCTAAAACAAGTTTTTCAGGATTCAATGTAACAGCAATAAAATCTTCACTAAAAACACAAATACTTTTTAAATTTGGTTTTGTAATCAGTTTCTCTGCACCTATTTTTTTATTTGTTCTATTATTGTTATCACTCCACTTAGTCACCAATTTCACATCAACCTGCTTTCGTTTATTTTCGATAGTTTTTCCAAATATCGAATTATTTAAAAGTTTAAAGAAGTCTCTTTCAAATGATGTTATGGCTGATTGTCTTAATTGAGTATTTAAGTCTACATACTTCTTCAAAAAGCTTTCTTGTTTAAATTGGAGTATACGATGAATTTTTTTCAAAACAAGTCCATTTTTTATACATTCTTTCAAATATACATAATGGATAACATAGTTATACTTGTCATACAAATTTGCAATCAATTTTTCTGTCTTTCCTCCTATGGGTACGAACTTTTCTGGAGCGAAAGGCAAATCACTATGTATGTTATGTAAATGATCAGGGTATGCGATATCTACATCTAAAATGTAGCCATACTCAGCATCATCAGAAATATTAGATAGACAAAAATTTTCTATCTCGGAATTTGTCATGAATTTAAAATCTGATATAGGTAACTTTTTCGTCATTGCATATCCATAAAGATTATTACAATCAAGATATACTAAAAATGTTGACGGTTTAGAATCATCAAAATGAGGTGTATAAATATTATTGGCTTTAGCATATCGGTGAGAGCACTGTGCTAAGCCACCGCGTATTCCTTTTTCTATCATATTATACATTTCTAAATCGTGAATCAATTCTAACTGAACACCTGTGTAAAGCAGCATAGCATCCCAACTTAACCCAGGTGAACTTACATAGTATGCAGGATCCAGATTATAATGCTGAAGACATATTTTTCTAAAATTTTCAAATATATCGCATAATAATAATACATCACACTTTAAGTATAAATCAGTATATTCGCCAAGACTACTAATGTTAAAGTTATTCCAAATATTTTGGGCATGTTCATATTCACTATCAGTGATATGTTTCATTTGCAAGCTGTTGTAAAAATAATGTTTCGGAGGTAGTTGTGGTTCATCATATTTCTGCCATGAATCTATATATTCATATGGATATATTCCTTTTCGCTGCATTAATTCGAACTTTTTGCTATCAGGAAAATGTATTCTTAAATTTAAAAAATCACGATCTATTAAACTTTTACTTAGATTATCGAGACTGGTGCTAAGAAATTGAAATGAATCTATGAATTTAATTTGTAAAGGCTTATATTTATCAGTTTTAAGGATTTTTGTAATGGATAAATATTTTTCTTTTGTTTTTGGAATTATTTTTATTTCACCATCATATTTTGATAATTCTTTGATAAATATGTGGGAATCATAACCTGATAAATTATGAAATATCACAGGTATGAATGAACAAACTTTATAAATTAAATTACACTGTGAATGAGCAGCACCTCTATATTCTGATGTGATATGATCATGATCACATACTTTGTCATCAAATAATAGATTTTTACAAATGTGACATCTGTCAGCATTATGGTAATTACTAATTTGTTCTGGAGTCAGGGGTTTCATAGCATTTTCAGTTATTAAAATGTTATGTATTAACTTTGTTTCTTCAATTAATTTCTTAACAAATACTTGTACACAGTCGGCTCCTCGATAACTTACAAATTTATTTAGGCTGTTATCATGTGAACAACAAATATAAAATGCAAAACATGAAGGTTGGTGCAATTTATTTCTTACAGTATTTTTATTGGTATTTGTTTCATTAAAATTGTGCAATATACTTTCAAAATCAGCGTATATAACAAAATTGATTTTTTGCTGTCTCTCAAAATGTTTAAATTGTAACGTGCTGTATTTATCTGGTAATAATGTTATAATTTTCGAGCATGTATGAGAGTTGTACTTCATTTGACTAGTAAAAAATTGCAAACATGTTTCACACAAATGCATTCGACCTTTATGGCTGGAAACTTGACGTCTCACTAAACGTAAAAGGTCTTTTATAAAACAATAGTGAGCTCTATTATCTTTCTCGAAATATAATAAATTAATATGTTTATTTTTCTTAAAACTTGTTACATAAAGAGGACCAGTTACTTTATGATATTTATTCAATCCATAAATATTAATACTCAAATGATTATTATTATTTTCAAACAATTTAACGTCTTTTATGGTTGGTGGGAATGACATACCTTTTATATTAAATACTGAACTAAAATGCGGATAAGAGCTTGTCCTACAGACATTATTTTTTGCAGGAAATAATGCTGCTAAGATGCTCCATAAAAAACAATATTCATCATTATTATTAATATTTATACAGCTCTTAGTATTTGTAATAACAGCAGGTAAATCTATATAAGACCCACCTCTCATCGGAGAATATTTATTTATATTTATTTCTAAATGACTTAGTGATGTGAATGACCATCCAGATTCACAATGCTCAAATTCAGTTAATTTCATCTTAAAAATCTCTTTTAAATTTAGGTAAATGTTATTCAAATCAGTACTTTCATATATAACTTCGTATTTTGTATTAAAGGACTTCAACTGCTGCTCACCCGATTTAGGTAAAACAAAGTAAGCAAACAGCTCAAAGTTCATTTTAATACATGTATGTTTCAATAGCGATAACTCAATTATTTTATAAACATCGTCTCGCTTACCATCTAAGAACGCCTCTGGAAGGAGGTACTCGACTTCTTTGGATGGGTTTAAGCGATAAGTCATTATTCTGTTTTTAAATGCTGTAGCTATTATGTCAATATGTTCAAACTCAGACTTTATCAAACAATTCGATTTATGGATATTAGTTCGTTTATGATATCTGTATTCATGTATAGGTATCTCAATTTTACATTTATCACAATTGATATAACTTGGTGGTGACTCAGTAGAGGGGGATAAAACTGAAAAGAGAAAAAATTATACATGGTATAATATATCCATTTAATTAAACAAAATTACATTTAAAATACATAGGTAGTTATTATAGTTTATAGTAGCCTTATGGTAAGAGTTAGATATAGTTTCATGATTAATATACGGATTATACATAGCAGTTATCTCTAGATCTACTTATATAACCACTTTACTGGTATGAGCTTATAAAAGTGGGTGTACAATTATTAAATTCATTCCCGGTCTCCTTGACAAATTCGCTTAAATGCTTCCAGGACTTGGACTCTGTATTACTTTTATTTTTAATAGTAATTATTGAATGTCGCCATCGATTGATCGGTAGAACCCGCTCGATTTCCTCGCTTTCATAAATTTTTAGTTCTATGTAATAATTTCCTGATTTTACTTCGTCTATTTGACGTGAAAACCCATTAGCTAGCCTACGCGTCATGTATGAGTAGATAGGTGCAGGTTTTTTACCAGCGCTGCAAATAGGTTGACCATCATTGCTATCCGCACCAAACAGGTCACAGACCGTCGCTCTCGACTTCAGTTTCTTGGTTCCCGTTGGCTGAGTGTCCGAAGGCTGACTGGTTGATGCCTTCTCTGCCATCTTTCGCTTATTTTTGCTAATCTTGACTGGGACGTTAACTTCCGACTCATCTGAAGACGGGAACAACTGATCAGCCATTTGCTTGGACCTGAAAATAGAGACAACTTTATAAATAAACGGTAAAAAAAGGACGAATAGTTTAAGTTTCGCTTTGTTACTTTATAGAGATTATTTGTTAATCATTGAGTAGCAAAATCATTGAAATGATTGAATAGTTGAATTATTGTAATAATAATATCTTGGGACACCTCATACAACGTCATCTGATTTTAAGAGTTGAATCACTGAATAGTGGAATGATTGAATAGTATTCATATTAAGTTTTTACATATAAAATGACATACATAAATTAAAGTCACTTACATTTTTATATAGAAGATCTGGTAGGTACGTAAACTTGTAAACACTGGTAAGCTCGTTAGCCCGTGATGACTGGTACTCTGGGTTGATTGTTTTGTGGCGAAACTTTGGTGGGCAGGCTCTTAAATAGTGATAAATCTACGTCATAGTATCCCGAATATGGAATAGGGGCACGTGGCGGTAAAATCCTGTGTCAGATCACTGCACCCAAATATGATTTGCTTATAATCAATATTATATTACTTACCTACATAGCACTTTTATAAGGATTGGTACTCACTATGGCAATCTGAGCGCAACAGTTCAGATACGAACAATATATCAGTACAAAAGAACGACTTATGCATTGTTACATTACAAGTAACTGCTGTCAGTCTGTGCTCACCCTAATATTTAACCGACCATTTAAAGAATGGCAAATTATATGTAGCATTTATTAAACTGTAATATTCATGTTCGTTTTTTGTTTTATACGTAAAGTATTAAAAAATGTTGGGTACACTTACGTGAAGTTATTATACATATTTAGGCCATAATATACATAGACTATACATAGTTAATTTATAATTATTATGTGATAACCGCACCTTGAATTCGATGCTGATGGATATACTTAGTACCTGCTTAATATAAACATATTGTTTATGCCCATATAAGGCACTAAGTATACATCCCTGACAAACCGATGGAGAGAACCGAAAAGTGATGTTGATGATGAATGTTTCTGTTAGTACCTTCCATTGCTAAAGTTCAACACAAATAATACATTATAATAATAAAAGCAGGTGAATCTAAATGTATTAGTAGTATGCGAATACTATGATGGTTTGATACTTAAATATCGCGAGATCAGCGTTTCTTCAATCACTTTTAAAGCATTTTTGTTGTTGTTACACGTGTGACATACAACTAATATGATATGACTATGCTTGTTAAATCATTTCGATGGATTGTATGAAAAAAAATCAATGAACAAACACATAGTAGTATTTATTATAGTCATGCATATTTTTAGTAAACAATGAAGTGTTGGGTGACATGAAGTCATGCGGTTTCAATTGCATCTACCATTTATGGTGGAAATCGGGAGATGAAATAAAAGCGTTCTATTTTGAACCTTATTACAAACAAAACTAAAAATATCAATTAAGTATAAATAGATAAAATTATAATTTTTCTCTTCAATTCGAATATTTGCACCTGACCTGTAGAGCGTTCACACCAAAATGTCGGTAAGTAATAATTTATTTAATTTATTTATCAATTATTTAAATACTAGAATATTACCACATTTATATTATGCATTTGATTATTTATTGTGTGATTGTGTGTAGTAAAAGAAACTTATGTTTAACCTATAATTTAATTGTACAGCGAAGCTTAGGATCCGAACGTTGGTTATTAAATTAAATATCTATGCCAAATTTTGTATCAAATAGCTATTGAATAGTAAATAATTTAAGCACGATTTTTTTCAGGACAATGAAGATCTCTTCAATTTTATTCCCGAGAATCAACCAACTATTCAAAAATCTGGGCAGAAAACACTGGGTCTTGCTCGAAAGAGAGCAAATACTGAACAATTTTATCAATTTATAAAGAAACCGGTCACCCGAGGAACGAAAATAATTAAAATAGAAATTTACGATGCGGACAGTTTCCCGAAATCAAGAGAGTTGTTATGTGATTGTGAAGCTGAAATATGTGCTCAGCATGTTGTAAAAACTATATTATTTGATGACATTTATACTAGTACTAGAGAACTGATAACTAAAATACAGGATGATATGGAAACAAAGCTATAATAATTATTATTATTTACTGAATATATTATATGTACCTAATAACTAATAAGTAATGAAATTGTTTAATTTATATCAATAATAAACGAATTTAAATAAATCGTCTTTTTCTTTCTATCAATAGGTATAAGACAAACCCATATTGTAGCTAATTAAGGTAGCAGAGTACAATACGCAATTTTAGCATTAAGCAGGCACGTGTAAATGCGAAACCCTTAGTTGTCATTTATGTACGAGGTATAATACGTACCCGATACAAAGTAGTGTCAATCATTTAGGTTTACATTGAATACGACCATTTTAAATATTACAGGGTATTATTTCACTGTTGGTTTATAAGCCAAGACATATTGGTTAGCAATCATTACTGTCTCGTGCTGATATAATATATGGCTTACTACCATTGCCCAGCTTCTGGTTTTCAGCTAAAATCGAGATAGTAATTAATAATAAACCATTTATTTCAGGCATCAAAGATACCAAGAAATACCTTACAGAAATACATAAAATAAAACAACTTAAAAAACTACTTGTGAAGTTATGAGTCTGCACACAGTATCTTATAGTTCAGGTGTCCTCGAGCCAATCTGGTCACGGTAATGGGTATATGTGTTAACGTAATGCCTAAGTACGTGGAGAGACATGAGACAATCTGTCCTGAACTTTAGATTACTGATTAAAATTAAAATTTAGATGTCCTCGAACCAACCTGGTCACAAAAAAAATTGTGGAGAGACATGAAACAATCTGGTTTAAATTTTTTGTTTAATGTATGCAGTATCTTATGACTTAGCGTAATTAAAAAAAAAGGTTCTTTTTAGGACCACCATACGAATTATAATCGCAAAGTATAATTTATAGATTACTGATTTAAATTAAAATTTAGATGTCCTCGAACCAACCTGGTCACAGAAAAAATTGTGGAGAGACATGAAACAATCTGTTCTAAATGTTAGTTTAATGTATGCAGTATCTTATGACTTAGCGTGATTTAAAAAAAGGTCCTTTTTAGGACCACCATACGAATCATAGTCGCAAAGTACAATTTATAGATTACTGTTTTAAATTAAAATTTAGATGTCCTCGAACCAACCTGGTCACAGAAAAAATTGTGGAGAGACATGAAACAATCTGTTCTAAATTTTAGTTTAATGTATGCAGTATCTTATGACCTAGCGTGATTTAAAAAAAGGTTCTTTTTAGGACCACCATACGAATCATAGTCGCAAAGTACAATTTATAGATTACTGTTTTAAATTAAAATTTAGATGTCCTCGAACCAACCTGGTCACAGAAAAAATTGTGGAGAGACATGAAACAATCTGTTCTAAATTTTAGTTTAATGTATGCAGTATCTTATGACTTAGCGAGACATAAAAAAAGGTTCTTTTTAGGACCACCATACGAATCATAGTCGCAAAGTATAATTTATTATACTTAATGTAACGACTGTTTCTTTAAAACAACTATGAAGTCTTATTTTCGTGTTTCGTTTTCGCGAACGAGTGTTCACAACAAGCCCGTCTATTCAAACATCCGGTAATCAATGTCAGATTTTTATATTAGATATTGGGCATTCAAGAACAGTTTTACACGACAGCGAACGTAGTGAGTAAATATTAGAATTATTAAATTATTGGAATACTAGAATGATTGAATGGATGATTGAAATATTAAAATACAAGAATAATTGAATGGATGATTGAAATATTAGAGTACTAAAATGATTGAATGGATGATTGAAATATTAGAATACTAGAATGATTGAATGAATGATTGAAATATTAGAATACTAGAATTATTGAATGGATGAATGAAATATTAGAATGATTGAATGGTTGAAATTGGGTGTTTCTGGATCTCCTCTGATCCAGAAACCCCAATTTCTATCTACTACTATGGTGTTGTGTGACTATGTTTGTGGGTAGTGGTGTGGCTCAAAGCAGGTGAAGACGCATAAAGGCACGTCGCATCCCCTGCAATAAGCCGTGGTTCGCTTATTGCATATGATGCAACTACGTCGTAGGCGCTCCCGAGTTTTGCCGGCAGCAAAGTCATACTGTGCCGGCACATGCCTGACTGCCCCTTCAGCCTGCTGAGCCAAACCATAGGTGGGTGTTAATTGTTGTGAGTGATTCTGTATCATTTCACTCACCAATGTTTTCCTAAAAAAACGGTGAGTGATAGGATTTTGTTCGCGGTGTAATATGTAAGCATTTAAAACACTTACATTCAAGAGCCGTCGGAATAATTTCTTATACCAGACCCTTGTCCGTTTCCGTTCCACGGGGTAGAGCGCCAACATCTGGTCCTTTCTGTCGACGCCGCCCATACATACATTGTAGTCTGGGATAATGGACGGCTTTAAGGTGTGGCCACACTTCACAGTGGCGAGACCATGGTATGTCGAGATAAGAGCCACGCGGTTCTTATCTCGCCATACCACTAGGTCAACGTCCCCTGAAGTGCAGCCAATTACCTGTCCCAGACGCATGTTATTTTTTTTTAAATTTGTCAGTTCCGTGGGTACGAATTGTCGGTTGGTACGCAGTGTACCGACGCAGTCGAACCCACGGAATTTAAGTTCGCGGGCTAAGGCCGGCGAATTGTAATAGTTGTCCATCCATAAGGTATGGCCCTTGTTTTCAAGTCCTTGCACTAATTCTAATACTAACGAAGGTATAACGCCGGATATAGGTCCGTCTCCTTGCTGACCTTTGTTACCGGCGTGAATCACAAAGCGCCACAAATAGCCGCTTTGTGATTCACATACTTCGTATGATTTGATACCTATAGAAGCCGCTTTGTTTTGTATGTACTGGCTTATGTCCAACCACCCCTTCCACATTGTCAGATATGGCAGTCGCCATAGTATATTCCTATACCAAATAATGAAACACCAGTACGTGTTTAGATTGCACTTTCTAATTGTCTATTTTATTATTTATAAATTACGCAATCTACACGTACTGCTAAGAGGCGCTGAATAAACAAATCGCCCTCCTATTATAATATTACTTCCTATATTTTTACGTGTATAAATACTTAGGTTTAAGATTTATTAAGCTAGTCAATTAAGTCAAGTCAATATAATCTACAACCCTTCATCTCGCTTCTCATTGACTCACAATAAATATAGCAAAACGCTATAATTGGTGACCCCGACGTGATCCATTGCTAGCTAGTGCTGATATAATTCCGAGTCGATCGGTACCCAATTTGGTTTTCAGCAGCGAATCTAGCGAAACATTAGATTACCAGAATAGGCATAGGATCGGTCAATTTAGTGTAGTACGTTTTCGGCACATTTTTGTTGGCTTCCCACAAGCGGGTCTCACCAGCTAAAATTTCAAGAGGCCAGTATTACGCGGAATAACAAAAATTTACCATGGTCCCACCAGCTTCTCCTATCAAGGGCGACGCTAGCGCTGAGACGATAGCAGCGATATCCGTCTCAGAAAAATTACCACAGTTTTGGACCGACTCACCAAGACTATGGTTCGCCCAGTTCGAGGCAATTATGGCACCTCAAAAACAGGGGGAAGAGTACAAATATAACATGGTAATAGCAAAATTACCAAAAGAAGTCATACACCAGGTTAGTGATATACTGACAAGCCCTCCAGCGGAAAAACAATATACCACTATCAAGGACCGACTGATAAGCTGTTACGAAGAAAGCGAGCATCGACGATTTCACAAACTCCTCTCAGAAATGGACCTCGGAGATCAGAATCCGTCTCAATTGTTAAGACAAATGAAGGAAGCAGGCTGCGGCAAGATCAATGAAGATACAATTCGCCTACTGTGGTTTCGACAACTCCCAGCAGAAATTACGTCAATCATAGCAGTATCCGAAGAGTTAGGATTAGATAAAATGCGACCTCGCCGATAAAATCCACGAAAACATGCGATATAATAGAAGTACGTCACGATCGGCGACCGCAGAAATTAATTTAATAACAAGCCTGACGTCACAGATTGCAGCTATGCGAATTGAAATTGATGAGTTGCAAAACGGTCGCTCACGCCGACCTTTGCAACGCGGCAGATTCCATTCACGTAACAATTCGCATACACGGTCAAGGTCTAAAAATAGAATGGCGAGTAATGGACTTTGTTTTTATCACAGACGTTTCAAACAAAAAGCGTATAAATGTACGCAACCATGTTCATGGAACAACAAAAACAACCAGCATTCGGAAAACTAGAACTAGCACAGAATGCGACGGGTCTCTGTGCAATTCACCCATCAAACCGTCTAACTATAACTGACTCTAACAGTGGTTATAGATTCTTAGTCGATACGGGTGCTAACATATCTGTTATAAACCGCACAGACAAGAATAGCGGAGCCTGCGAATACAAATTGTTCGCTGTCAATGGGAGCTCTATCAACACATATGGTGAACGCACCTTAATGCTGAACCTAGGACTACGTCGAAGTTTTAAATGGACATTTACCATTGCCGACGTTAACATGCCAATTTTGGGAGCTGATTTTCTTGAACATTATCAATTATTAGTCGATATACACGGACAAAAATTAATTGATAAAAACACAGGCCTTAAGACGCCCGCAAGATTATTGAAAGCAAATATTGCAACAATCCGATCGATAAACTCTTCTCTACCAGAACCGATAAAGTGCTTGTTAGAGAAATATGAAGGTATCACTAAGCCTAGATCGATGAACCAACCTCCCAAACATCAGGTGCAGCATCAAATCATTACAAAGGGTTTTCCAGTAGCTACGCGAGCTCGTCCGCTACCTCCTGACAAATACAGGATTGCTAAACAGGAATTCCAAAACATGATGGATATGGGAATTTGCAGACCGTCAAGCAGCCAATGGGCATCGCCACTTCATCTGGTCAAGAAAAAGAATGGCGAATGGAGAGCGTGCGGAGATTACCGAGCACTGAACAAAATAACAGTACCGGATAGGTACCCTTTACCCAGACTACTCGACTTTACATACATAGCAAGCGGAAAAGCGATATTCAGTAAAATTGATATAAAAAAAGCATTTCACGCGCTGAACGTAGCTGAACCCGAAAAAACGGCAATTATAACCCCGTTCGGACTCTTTGAGTTCACAAGAATGCCATTCGGACTACGAAACGCTGCACAGTCCTTCCAGAAATTTATGGACTCCATATTTCGTGACTTAGATTACGTATATATTTACGTGGACGATATTTTTGTGGCAGATTGTAAAAATAATATTAAATTACATTACGAACACTTAGAAGAAGTATTCAAGCGCTTACACGAAAACGGCATAACAATAAACACAGATAAATGCGAATTTGCCAAAGCAGAGATTGATTTCCTTGGTTATCATGTAACGAGCCAAGGATTGACGCCTACTACGGACAAAATTCAAGCAATACTACCAGCGTTGGACACCTTGCTTCTGAAACTGAATCCGACGTGGGCCAATTATCGGATAGCTCGAACAACGTGTCTACTAGAAGAAATAAGCGAAGAGCGGTCGGCTCACCCCAGGGAGACAAATCAAACCAGAACATGGACACGTTTATGTCCGAGATGCGCACTTTATTTAAAAGTCTAGCACAACAACAGGAAAAGCGCTTTGAAGACCTGAAAGTTGCTATTGAGGAACAGACGTCAGATATAAAAGAAAGCATAAGTTTTTTGTCAACGAAATATGATACCATCGTGACTGAGTTAGACAATTTGAAAGAACAAGGCAAAGAAGATAAAAAACACATAGAGGAGCTGGAGAGGAAAGTCGAACTACTGGAAAAACGTATGCGCTCCACCAGCTTGGAGATAAGAAACATACCATTTTTCGAAGGAGAGTCAAAATCAGATCTACTAAAAATGTTTGTAAATGTGACTGAGACATTGAAAGTGCCTATTCAGCAAAACGAATTAAAGGATATCTTTAGAATTAATACCAAAAAGTCGGGAAGAGTGATTATTGCGGAACTAACTACCGTTATATCTAAGGACAAAGTAATTGACGGTTTTAAAACTTACAATAGAGGACAAAATAAGCTCAAAACAACATCTTTAAATCTAACTGGTCCTGAAACTCCAATTTATTTATCAGAGAGCCTCACTACGCACACAAATAAGCTCTTTTTCGCAGCCAGGAAATTTAAAACAGAATATAATTACAAGTTTTGCTGGGCTCACCATGGACAAATATTTTTACGCAAAGAAGAAGGATCTCCAAAAATACACATTAACGATGAAAAAGATCTTTTATCGCTTGCTCAAAAAGAGTGACTAGCAGTAGTGAAATTCACTCTTATTCATTATTTTTCTTACTTTGTTATTTTTACCTTGTACTGTATAGCCGTAGTAGAAACTAATCACGTGTCGTACTTACCCATGTCAGTTGATATGTATAACACTACCACTACACTCAGAACCAAATGTAACATAAGTCATACTAAAATTAAGCACTCACAAACACTCATACACTCATCCATATACACAATCAAACCAACACACTGCACTTCACATAATAAAGCGCTCATCACATATTTACCTATTACACTTACCAATACTTTTCGTATATCCTTCAAAATTAATATAGCTTTCATTGTTTCTCATTTACTCAGGATTATCACTATACACATAATTAACATTCGATAACATAGACAATATAAATACTGATCTAGACAACATCTTGGTTTCGAATGCTAGTAATTGCTTCATAGAGGACTGTGAGTCATTATCAAAAAAACATCCTCAAGCATTATCCATGTTGAACCAAAACATTAGGAGCATATCCCGCAATTTCCCCAATCTTCTTACTCTATTACATCGCGCGAGTACTGCATGGGATGTTATTGTTTTAACAGAATGCTGGCTGCTAAGTTCCCCTCTCATTCCGGTTCTAGACGGATACAAATCTTCTTATACTACTAAACACTTAACACAGAATGAAGGGATAGTCATTTATTATCGCGAAAACAAGAAAATCACTATTATTGAATCAGACCTGAGTGACGCAAACTGTCTTATCCTAATCTTAAACCCTGATACAGTTATTATTGCGATATAACGACCTCCTGCAATCTACAACGTGACTAACTTTCTACACTCTCTATCTCAGCTTCTCAAATTCTATTCATGCTATAAAAACTTAATAGTTACAGGCGATCTAAACATCGACATTAAGGTTAATAGCACAGATCCTCGTACACAAGAATACCTAACATTAGCCGCGTTCTACGGAATGCTGCCAGCACATACACTGCCCACCAGAAGCCGAAATTGCCTTGATCATGTTCTTTTAAAAACAAATAATACCGCACATTGTTATGTCGCCCATTCCTCACTTACAGACCATGACGCCGTAATATTTTTTCTGAGTTCTACCTGTAATGCACCTAAAATTAAACAAAATAAAATTATAAAACAATTGGACTATACTAAAGCCGAAATGTACCTTAGGAAGCTTGATTTTAATACAATATATAACATAAAGTGTGTGAACGCAGCCACTAACTATTTCATTGATTCTCTTAACCGTTGTCTTGTTGCTAATTACATTCTTAAACCTGTGTCAAATAGAAAACGAATTACAAAACCCTGGATAACTCCCGGACTTCTAAAATGCATGAAAAACCGAGACCTCTTACACATTAAACACAAAAAAATCCTAAAAGTGAGATCATTACAGTTACATATAAAAGGTATAGAAACTTCTGCTCGAAAATTCTTAAAAAAGCAAAACAAACATATGAAAAATCTTTAATAAAATCAGCAGAAAAAGACCCTAAAAAGCTTTGGAAAGCCGTTAAAACCATCACGCACACTAAAAAACAAAACACATCACCAACTGATCTTTTATCCCCGGCTGACCCCTCCTCATCTGTCAATGATGCAAACATGTTTTTTGTCAACGTTGGGAAAACGCTATCAGAGGCTATAATTACCCGTAACATACAAGATACACCACATTCTTATACATGTAACGCACCACACACAACTAATACCTTTTTCCTCGCACCAACTGATGAATCTGAAATTGAAACAATAATAATGGGGTTGCGGTCGGACTGCGCTGCAGGTGCAGATGGTATTTCTGGAACATTCTTGAAAACATTTAAAAATATCTTAATTCCTCCCATTGCATTCCTCTGTAATCTATCCTTTGAAACTGGAGTTTTCCTTGATGCGTTTAAAATAGCCGTCATTCACCCTATTCACAAGAATGGGGACAGAAACCGTGTAACCAACTATAGGCCAATTTCAATACTACCAACTTTATCAAAAATATTGGAAAAATTATTAAATAAAAGACTAGTTAACTTTATAAACTCACATGGTTTATTGTCGCACAATCAATATGGCTTTCGAGCAGGTACTTCTACAAACAATGCGGTCCTGGATCTAACCAATAAAATAGTTACAAAATTAGATAAAAAAAATAAAGTATTAGGAATATTCATAGACTTGGCTAAGGCGTTCGACACGGTTTCGGTCCCCATTCTACTAACTAAGCTGGAATGTCTTGGTATCCGAGGCACTCAGCTTATCCTCTTCAAAAGCTACCTAACGGGTCGGAGACAGTGTGTTAGGATCGATGATTGGGTCAGTAATGAGCTCCCCATTACGTACGGCGTTCCTCAGGGCAGTATCGTTGGTCCAACATTATTTTTGATATATATTAATGATCTCTGCAAATTATCTCTTCAAAATTGTGATATTTTCACTTATGCCGACGATACTGCTCTCATTTTTCACGGAGAATCTTGGTCTGACACCTTCCATTATGCACAGTTAGGTTTTGATGCTGTCTCTAAATGGCTACTCAATAACTTGTTAACCTTAAACGTAGAAAAAACAAAATACATTACCTTCTCCTTATCGAAGTCTGGTCAACCACCTTCAGGTTCTTTCACTGTAAGAGCTCACAATTGCAAAGACCAGAAATCATCATGCCACTGTCCTAGTCAGGGATGCACTGACTCCATTAAATATCTCGGTGTAATAATTGATGATAGACTAAAATTCCACCTTCACATTGACTCACTTTCATCCAGAATGCGTAAACTCGTCTTCATCTTTAAAAACCTACGTCATATTGCAGACAAATCAATCATAAAACTAGTATACCAGGCCCTTTGCCAATCAATAACTTCTTATTGCATCATATCTTGGGGTGGTGCAACTAAATCTGCACTTTTAAAACTCGAACGAACCCAACGGTTTATACTGAAAGTAGGGTGGCATTTGCCATTTATTTATCCTACCACGCAACTATATTCAATTTGTAAGGTACTGACAATACGTCAACAGTTTATTTTAAATGTTACATTAAAAACCCATTCGCTCACCACATATACTGAATGTAACGACACGACGAAAGCCTAATGTTTGTCCTACTGTTTCCTTTAATTCTCAATTAGCACGCAGTAGTTTTTACTATCTTGGTGGTCTGGTTTACAATAAACTAAACAAACTCCTAAATATATATCCGAAATCCAGAACAGAATGTAAATCTATAGTTACCAATTGGCTCCTTGAGCAAGATTACGAAAGCACCGAAAATATTATTGCTAAAGCTCTTACATAAAGTCACACACAAACAATAAATACACACTCACGCACACACAAATCACAACTCACGCACAAACACACACACACACACACACACAAATAATTATATTGAAAAAACATTTAAAATGTTGTCTTCTCTCTTTTGTAGTATGCACATGTTACCCTTAAATTAAAATTAACATAATTTTGTATTTTCCCGTGGTCTCTGAGGGCCTGGTGATCTGTAATACAGGTTTCGCATGAAACCCAGCACAGACACCAGCTCTCACAAAGGCTTAATGTTCAACTATTAGCTGTAAGCAAAACTGTAACTACCTTTGTGGAGAAACAATAAATTTTATTATTATTATTATTATTAATAAACGATTACCCTAAACCACAAACGGTGATGGAATTACGACGTTTTTTGGGTATGATTAACTTCTACCGAAGTAGTATGCCTCTCGCAGCGAAACATCAGGCGCCATTAAATAAATACTTGCATAATTCCAAGAAAAAAGACAAGACTGTTATACAATGGAATACTGAAGCTAACCACGCGTTTGAATGCTGCAAACAGGACATTCGTCAAATAACTACATTGGCATATCCTGATAGCAACGCCCAAATCGCTGTAATGACTGATGCCAGTCTGAAATGCGTAGGCGCTGTACTACAGCAGCGAAGAAACGCAAAATGGGAACCAATAGCGTTCTTTTCAAAATCACTAAGTGAAGCCCAAACGAAATACTCTACATACGATAGAGAGTTACTCGGTATCTACATGGCTATAAAACATTTCAGAAGATTAATTGAGGGACGAGAATTTACTGTCTACACGGATCATAAGCCATTGATTCATGCTTTCGTTAAGAAGCCATCATTGGATGACACCCCTAGACGAATAAGATATTTGGATTATATATCACAGTTTTGTACAGATATTCAACACATAAGCGGCCACATGAATGTTGTAGCTGACGCTTTATCCCGAGTTATCGAAGCGATATCCCTACCTTCTGCAATTGATTGGCACGAGGTAGGACAATGGCAACGCAAGGATAACGAGCTGGAACGTTTGCAAGCCAATAAATCGTTAAATATCAAATTGATTCATTTCCGAGATAAGAATATCAAGATTTTCTGTGATACATCAACAGGAAAGCAACGCCCATTTATACCCCTCAAATTTAGGAAAACTATTTTCGAGAGTTTTCACAACTTAAGCCATCCTGGAAAGAACACTACAAGAAAACTAATTTCAGCAAACTACATATGGGAAAATATGAACAAAGATATCAATGAGATGACAGAGAAATGTTTACAATGTCAACGAGCGAAGATACATCGTCATACAATATCACCTCTAGGTAAATTCATGCCGACAGGAAGATTTGTTCATCTCCATATCGATTTAGTAGGACCTTTACCTACGTCGCAAAATAAGCGTTATCTATTAACAATGATAGATCGCTGTACTTCATGGCCAGAGGCTTTTCCCATAGCCGATATAACTGCAGAAACTATATCTAGGATGGTATATGAAGGATGGATAGCCCGATTTGGATGCCCTGAATACATTACCACAGACCAGGGACGCCAGTTTGAATCTGAAATATTCAAAAGTTTGGCTAAACTCATGGGTATCACGAAAATTCGAACCACACCATACCATCCACAGTCAAACTCAAAGGTAAAACGACTGCACAGGACTTTGAAAACAGCATTAATAGCAAGAGGAAATACAACGAATTGGACAAAAGAACTTGCAACTGTTTTACTCGGTATCCGTACCAGTCTACGGCAAGATACCGGATACTCTGCAGCTGAACTAGTCCTCGGTACAACAATAAGACTACCTGGAGCATTTTTCGGAACAAGCGATCACTCGACATACGCCGATTTTGTGAAAGAAATTAAAGAAAACATAAAAAAAGCAACCTCCGTTTCACATAGGCAGAGTACGAACGATAAGATATTTGTGCATCCACACTTATCAGTATGCACACATGTTTTCTTACGTTGCGATCGTTTACGGCCAAGTCTTACACCTCCGTATGATGGACCTTATCTCGTTATTAGTCGTAATGATAAGGTTTTCACGATCTGGATAAACGGACGACAGAGCTCCGTGTCAATCGATCGTCTCAAACCAGCTTTTATGATAAACGACAACGAGATAAGAGATCAAAATTGCACGATTAGAAATAACATAGAAGATAAAAAATTAGAAGATAAGAACTGCCCGAATAAAACACGTTCCGGACGAATCTCCCGACCAACGGTGAGATTCCAATCGTAGTATATAAAGACATGCAAAACCACAGTCATTCATTCGAGTTACAAGACTTCCAACTACAATGGGTTCTACAAGCAGTCACGAGAAAGAGCAGGTGAATATGGTGCAGAACAACGCCGCGATCCCAGAGGAGATTACAAAACTCCATTCAAAGCTATCTGGGGACCTACAAGACCTCCGCACGTGGATCATGGTGGCCATATTCACCGCAGTTGTAATAATACTAATACTCAGTATATACTTTATCTACCGAGCAATCGGAGCAAAAATAGAGAAGAACCTGTTGCGAATCGTCAGGGACTCGAATGCTGCTTAAGACTGTCGGAAATAGATATAATTAATAAGATATTTCAATTTTTTTTGTATAATTTTCAACTTATAATTTTTACAATTTTTAAATGTATAATTTTTACAAATGTATAATTTTTTTACAAAAGGGGGAATATCTATGGCAGTCGCCATAGTATATTCCTATACCAAATAATGAAACACCAGTACGTGTTTAGATTGCACTTCCTAATTGTCTATTTTATTATTTATAAATTACGCAATCTACACGTACTGCTAAGAGGCGCTGAATAAACAAATCGCCCTCCTATTATAATATTACTTCCTATATTTTTACGTGTATAAATACTTAGGTTTAAGATTTATTAAGCTAGTCAATTAAGTCAAGTCAATATAATCTACAACCCTTCATCTCGCTTCTCATTGACTCACAATAAATATAGCAATACGCTATATCAGACTTTCGTCTAAAGCTATGTTTTGAGACATAGTTATATAAGGTTTGGAACTTATTGTTAAGGTGGTCCAAAATGGGCTGCACCTTAAACAATTTAGCCTCAGATCGTGTCATCGATTCAGGATTACAATCGTCATTATTTCGAAAATGTAAACATCTAGACAACAACAAGAAACGGTCGTATCGCATGAAAGCAGTGAACCCCGGCGTGATAAAGACGTCCTTCGCAGACGACCAATACTCTTCCAGGCGAGTTTTAATTACCACCCCCATAGCGATAATCAATCCAAAGAATAATAATAATTCATTACTATTGGTATCGTGCCATCTGCGAATACGACTTCGTTCACGCAGGGTACCTGCTGCTTCCATGGCCGCTACTAGTTGTTGCGCATATCTGTTTGTTTCGGCAGCAATGTGCCCCAAAATTTCGTTATCCCATATAGCTGTAAAGGCTGAATATGGGGTTTCGAAATATTGAGTGGGGCCACAATTAATGTCGGAGAATCGTTCCCTTCTCAAGTTAGGTGGAACCTGAGATTCCGGGAACGCTCTCCACCTAAAATCGAACCTTGCGTCGACGACTGGTTCGTCCTCCGGCAACACGGGCGAAGGCGTGGGAAGGCGCTGAGCAGGAGGTGGCCACTGTAGAGACAGCTCAGCATCTACTGGTGTGACCTCCTCCTTGTCCTCGCTCTCAGCGTGAAAAACAGACCCCACTCTGGGCATCCTAAACGGAATGTTTAAAAATTCTTCCCCATCATCGTCGGAGTCTTCTTCACACCCTGTAAATATTAAGTACATATTGTCAGAAAAAAAATAGAAATATAAAGAGAAAGTAAAAGTACCTTGGAGTTCACCATTTTATATATATATATATATATATTATAACTCGAGTTCCGCGGACAGCGATTCTGTAACTAGGAGCTCAGAAGTAATAATGATGAAAGTTTACCCTTATTTCGAGTTTATATACTCTGCTTACCTGCGCATGGGCACGTGCAGGGATACTCTAAATGGGGCGGAGCTTATCTTACATAATGGTACTCTATTGGTCTCTGGTACACATTAATATGCTGGTAGCAAGTCTTCATTTCAGTAATTTTGCGTATTACTTTATTTAAATGTAATTATTTAACATCTACTTAAATGTATCAAAACATTTTTGATTGATTTTATTTAATATATATTATGCCATGCATAGAGTATGTAGCGAGACTGCTCAATGATGCTACGCCGTAATACGCGCTACGGCTTCCGTCCGTATCATGCAATTTATTGGACCTAGTTGTAAGCTTAATGTTTTAAAAAGAAATGAGTCTCTAAGAAAGAAAGGAAAAACAATGTTAAAATAAAAAAAATGCTTACCAATTCATGCAAAATACATTTTCAGTTGAAATATGTATATAGGTATGTAATACGTAGGTTTATAAATAAATATAATAAGCAAAGTAATATTACCGTGTCATATAAAAAATAAACAAATATTACCTTCTAGATATCGCCTGCGTCGCTTTTTTCCCGGGACAAACATGAGGAGATCATATCAAATTGCACATAAATCACTTTAGCAGTTTAAGCGTAAAAATATCACAGAAAGACATTTAAAATATAAGTTTGGATATTCTTGACTACGGCATTACAGGGGAACGAGAGAAACGACTACAGGGGATGTGAGTTGTGCGGGTGAATTTGATTAATCAGTCATCAATCAATCAATAATAAATTTGACAAAATGAAGACATAATTCTCTCCTTATTGACGTCACGACACCCGGTCTCAGCAACAATTTTTCGGTCATCGGCACTAGGACTCTTTTTCCATTTCAGCGTGGTTAACCAACAAGCTATGTCGGTAACTTTGATTCTTTGTTGGATGGTAGGAGGACATGACACCTAGTTATAGTTATTTTGTTTAGATGTGAAACAAAATAACTACAACGCGATTGTTCCTACTTAGGAACAATCGCGATTAGTTACCTACGCAGTTTAGTGTAATCCTTTTAAGTTTTTACAATATGAATGCTATGTGAATCCTTTATGAACAGTTTTAGGGTAATCTTTTAGCTCATATTTTTTGTATTATTATTTTGCTGAAATACTCGTTAATTGATTATTATTGAAGCGGCGGTAGCCGAATGGCTAAGGTCTCGCAATTATACTACCGACATGAACCCACTCCTAACATCTTGACACACCTTTGAGTTTAGCTGGAGGGGTTAACAAGATTGCTAGTAAAGTGGGACTCAATCCCACATTGCAAGTTATCTTTTAAAAAAAAATAAGACTTTTTGTACAAATAATGTACAGAGGCAGGCTTAACTCTACCATTCAACCTTTGGGTTATGTACAGATTGTCAAATACATAATTTTCCTTAGGCATATTTATTTAAGAAAATGTAGTTTGAGGTAATCCTCATAATACATAGCAAGGCAAGCCATTTTTAACCCTTGACACAAAAGAGGAGTGTATTTCTCTAACTCTCCCGGTGTGTGTTTCTGTATGTCTGTCTATTGCATGGCAGCTCCTAAACGGGTGAACATTGTTTTTTTTAATTAGGTATAAGTCAATTTTCTTGCGGTGGTACTTGAATAATTTTCTTATAATACGTTTCAATTATTTTAAAGATAATCAACGCGTGTATTTTAAAAGAGGTTAAAGCATCGTGAGGTTCAAATCCTACCCATTATACTACTGACGTGAACTCACTCCTAATACAAGTCCTGTTCACTGTTATTGTGATATTTTCCCAGTTTTACATTCGACAGTTCGTTGATTAACTGACCTAATTATTTGTGAAATATTTTGGTTGTTTGGCTATGCAGAAGATTGGAATGGCGGGAGTGGTTGTGTAGTTTTAGTAGTTTGAGGATTTATTTTCGCAATTCTTTTCTTAACAGTAGGAAAGGAGGCGCAGTATAGTCAGTCAGTGAGTCAGTAATAATATATACGTAATATTGTTTCTTAAAAGGTGACGGCAATTCAGTCCTTGGCGTTACCTACTCGTGCAATTTATTGAGTTGTGAGTGATAATTTTGTATATAATCTCTAGGTACTTATATCGGTAGGTGTGGCTCGGTTGATGCGACAATAGTCAGAGTATGAGAATGTAAGGCGCTGTTTCTTAGGTCTGCGACAGACGCGCGGTCGACTTCTGAAGCCACACTCCAGATTTGCGGAATTGACACGGAATTGTAATTTTCCGCGGGCGGCACCGAGCTCATACAATGGTAAAAGATTACTATAACTATATACTATGTAGCAAGCTAATAATGGTGATGCTACGTTATTACAGAGTAACTTTTTAAATAAATTGTTAAAGCAAAAACAGCCAGTTATAAAAACTAACAAATATAAAAACTAATCAGGATCCGGGTGTTAGTCGGCTAATACAAAATTTAACTGAGAATAATAGAAGTATTATGTTTATGAGCCTCATAAAACAAATTCGCATTTTTTTTGAGTTGGTACATCTGTGTAATTAGAACAATATAGCTAATCCTAACTTTGTTACCTGCTGTGAAATTTGCCTGATAACTCGAAGCCTATTCGTGGAACGTTGCGCTTTATTGTTTTGATTGTTTTCTAATCCGTTATAGTTGTAGTAAATCGTTTGTTTCATATTTTAGTTGAAATTGTCCACATTTCATAGAAGCGTTCTTTCTAATGCTTACGTTGGAAGTAATAATAAAATTGAATTTACGAATACGTGATGTGTCGCTAGAATTGTTATATGAAACCTTATTTATGTATCTAGCCTATGTTATTGGCATTAGATTTAGTCAATAGGGACAGCTAGTCTAATATGAAACTGTTGACTTATTTACAGGTAGAACAGATCCCGGACTTTTGGATTTTAGCGCCTCCATTTGTGTGTCTCAAAGACAAAGATTCTGTCATGTTAAGAAAAACCATAGGTATACCTACGAGTATTGGATTATTTTCATCAATACAATGTAATGTAGAAAGCTAAACTAGATTAAAATCTGCGATCCTAAATCACGATACAGATTGTTAGTCTTATGACCATTGTCACGATTTTTTTAGAAATAATGATAGGTAGTGAAAAAATCGTAAATGGAGTTCCCATTCAAAATCGGATACTATTTCTTAATATAAAAAGCCCTGATTCATTAAATTTCTAATGCCCATTAGAAATTATTTCTTAAAATAAAAAGCTCTGATTTATTGAATTTCTAATGCCCATTATAAATGTATTAGAGAAGTAAACATTTCGTACAAATTCCTTTGAGAATTATTATTAACATAATATTATACACAATTATAATCTCTACATCACCCAAAGGTTGACTGGTAGAAAATGTTTTTAGCATTAAGCCCCTCTCTGTAGGTACATTATTTGTGCATGAAGTCTCTAAATAAATAATAAAATAAAAAAATATGAGCTAAAAGATTAGCCCAAAATTGTTCATAAAGGATTCACGTAGCATTCATATTGTAACAAAAGACAAAGGGCATTTGTCAAACTGCGCAGGTAACTAATCGCGATTATTTCTAAGTAGAAACAATCGCTAACAATGTAGGTATTTTGTTTCACATCTACTTAGATGTGAAACAAAATACCTACAATTAGGTTCGTTCTTACAAGGTTAACAAAACTTTTTATGTCCTCCGACCATCCAACTAAAAATCAAAGTTACCGACATAGCTTGTTGGTTAACCACGCTGAAATGGAAAAAGACTGGGCATATCGCCGAAGGATTCATAATTCTGGACCCAACGAACCCTAGTGCCGATAGGCCTACTCTCTTTCTCTGAAACGAAATTCATCAGTTTTCAATTTTATAAATTTACGGGAACTATAGGACTATTTTAAGTAATTTTTGGATAAGCACAAGAAGTTCGAACCCATAGACGATTTTCGGGAACGAGTAGATTGAATTGATGTTGCTGACTCTGTATATCACCAACTTAGTTTTGACCAAAACTTCGTTTTCATGGTATTAGAGTAGGCCTCCGGCTATGCTATTCCCAAAAAACAAAATTTCTAGGCTGTACGCCACGTCGAGTCGTCGTCGACACAGCTTTGGTAACGACGTTCCTCCCAGCGCTGTCAAAAATCGAATTCCCAAGTAGCCATGTGCTCGACAACGATCGCCCTTCCGTCGCTGTTTCGCAGACGAGTTAGGGATTGACACATTTTTTTTCACAACATAATCTATTAATCTCGATTATGAATTTTAAAGGTTTTAAAAATATATTTAAAGTCTACAATTACTTATTTCTAAATACCTATAAAGTAAAATTGTAAACTTATTATCAATAAAGTTAATAAAAAAAAACATTTAAATATTTATTTTCAAATGCTAATTCCTCTTTACTCGTATTAACTAGTGAAAAGAAAAAACTGAATGTCACTATTTGACAATAAAATTAAATAATGTTATAGATAACACTGGAGGGCGAGTATTGTAATAAGATTTATCTTATTTGTTTCATTCCTTGCGTTTGTTTCAATAACAAATATTGTATGTATCACGATCGTCAAGAAGTTCTCTTCAGAAAGGTTCTGTCTAATCTGCACTACAAATCACAGAAGCCAATTTTATAGGGATGAGCTCAAATACCTATTGTAAGCTGTTGAGAACAGGAACTGCTTATCACAACAAACAAGTGTAATAGTGACTGTGTTAAGCGAAAGTATGCTGAATATAGGATCGCCACAACGACCGGACAAGATAAAACAACTTAATTAAATATGAATTATAATTAATATTTTATATGCAATTGTGTTTATATTTCCATGACATGGACATATGTATGTGTAAATGAAAATCTTTATTTGAACTGTGAATTCAGGGTTTGAATATTTGATTTTTTAGGGTACCTACAACGTAGTAGCAATGTGTTGTGAAAATTGCGGCAAACTGACATATCGTTATTTTCACAGCTCCGCATTTAGGTAAAGTGTAATATATATTTATGGATTAAGTGATAGCTGTAGGTACAGAATGTGCGAGCCATTACCAATTTAAACGATCGGAGGAAAGAAAAAATAACAGTAGCAATATTCATATACAACAAGTAGGTTACATAAAAGCAAAACATTAAATCAACTAATTATGTGTGTTTACATATACCTAGTCACCTTGTTCCTAATCATTACATCACTATCACTATCACTTCACTATCACTACATAGTATAAATCAAAATCGCTTCTCGCTGTCTGTCCCTATGTATGCTTATATCTTTGAAACTAAGGAACGGATTTTGATGCAATGTCTTTTAATAGATAGAGGAAAAGAGGAAGATTTATATGTATAAAACATGCATAATATAGTAAAGAAACACTGATAATTTTAGAGGTTTCTAAACATACACATAAAATATATAAACATAAACACTTTTCGGGTTTACATTTATTTATTTATTTTTAACAACATTTACAATACCATTACAAGATTCCCAATGCGGTATCATAAGCTACATAGATTAAGTAGGTACATAATAATTATATCTAATTAAATATGTATATTTATATTTGACTCAATACACATTCGAGCAATTTCTGTGAATTTCAACAGGTTACAGTGATAAATATCTACGTGGTTAGCAATTAAATTAATTAGTCGTATGGCTCGCGACAATGGGGCATATTGCAGCAAATTAGTTCTCGTGCAACTGGAGCGCTAAGCGTAAGAGGTCGTCGGCGCGCACCTACATAATTATCTGGGGCGCACAGCTTCAGTTCCGCGAGCACGGCCGGGTGATGCCGCTGTCCGATAAGCACCCGCCATACGTAGCTCGCTAGCGATACGTCGCGCCGTAGGCTCAACCGCGTGTATCTTACCATACCGAGGACAAACAATCTTGGGTACATCAGTGGGTACATAGGGTATACTCCGTATTGTTTCAAATATAAGCATCTAGTCAATTTCTTCTGATTTTTTTCCACCATGAAGCTATATTTAGCCTCATGAGGATTCCAAATAATAGCTGACGACTCGAGATGACTTCGAACTAGTGCATTATATAACATTTTAATTACTGATATGTTATTAAAATCCTTACAATTTCTTAAAATAAAACCTAAATTTCGAAAAGATTGGCCGCATATATCAATAATATGTTTACGAAATGTAAGTTCCGGTACCATTTTCACGCCTAAGTCCCGAGTATTATTAAAACGAGGAACCAAAGCAGCTTCTATTTTATAAGGACAATGCAGTGGAGCTCTAACCCTACTATAACTCATTACTCCACACTTCGTAACGTTAAAATGTAGTTTATTAGTGTTGCTCCACTGCACCACCCGGTCAATGTCATCCTGCAACCGTGTCGTATCTGACGCTTCCTTTATTGAGATATATAACTTAAGGTCATCTGCAAAGAGTAGACACTCGGCATGTTTGACGACGGCTGGCAGGTCATTAATCATGAGATTAAATTCTAGGGGGCCCAAATTTGACCCCTGACTAATGCCTGAAAAAGTAAAATATGGTCGCGATTGGTAACCCGCATAACCCTGGATAAACCCTACAAGATAGATCAAAATAATAAACTATAGAACACCTTAGAAAGCTCTCCAAAAAAGTCCGCGATGGTATATGTCTATTTCATAAGGATAACCCACAATAACATTTTTTTACTTTTTTTTTTTACGAAAAGTAGGTAATGACTTTAGACAATACAGAATTAATCCTTATCCATTTGAGTACCTTACATACATTGTGAATTTAATATAGATCAATATGGCTCTTTACAGGTAATTTAAATATTTTCGAAGATATTACAGATTTAAGATGCAGGGACATAGCGGTTGCGGCGGCACCGACCAGGGGGCCGCCGGAGGCGCGTGCCTATAGCGCATAAAGCACTTTATAATTAGCAGCGATCGCACGCGTTTATTGAAGGAAAATAACAATCTATACTAATATTATAAAGAGGAAAGATTATTTTGTATATAATGAAAAAACTCAAAAACTAATGGACCGATTTCAAAAATTCTTTCACAAAGCTGCATTATCGCGAAGTAACATAGACTATTTTTTTTATCCTTATGAAAACTGCGTTTATGTGGATAATGTTTAGTGGAGAAAAGTCCGTGGCGAAGCCGGAGCGGGCCGCTAATCTATCTATATAATTAAAAATCATGCAAGAGCATGTCGGACCGTGCTAAGTGTAGGGTTCCACAGCCTTGCACAATTGCATCAGCAGAAGAGTGTATGTTCATGGCAGTTACACCCTTTTGTTGAGAAACGGCAGTTTTTTGTCAATAACTCAATGACGGTATATCCGATGTTATGCCAAATAATTTTAGTTTAAAGTATTTATTATAGTAGCGCTATCTTTGTAATTTATTTCATATTTTTTGGTTATACGGTGACATTATTTTATAGTATATAAACAAAGAAACATTGTAAAACATTGGCAATTTGAAAAGGGGATTTATTTCCAGTAGTTGCGTGGAAGAAGTTCCACGGCGGAACTAGTGGGATTTTAACCAATAGTTCCATTAACTGAACTTATGGGAAATCTGAATCCCATTAGTTCCGTTAATAAACTACTAACTAAATTTTCCCTGTTTGTGCAACCTTTTTCATTGCTGCTCCACAGCAGCACGTAGTCGTAGCGTGATGTTATATAGCCTATAGCCCTTCTCGATATATCAAACGATAAAATATTTTTTCAATTCGAATCCATAGTTCCTGAGATACGATAATCTCAAGAATTACTGGTACGATGTGAAAAATTCAAACCAACAAATAAACAAACAAACTCTTTAGTTTTATAATATTAGAATAGATGTCTAAAACCTTTCCAAAATTTTTATCGGACTGACCCACTATGCGGCGTTGCCACGATGACAAAAAACAATTACGAGTATGTGTTCCGCTGTCAAACTAGCGCTCAAGGAGGCTCAAGGCTGGACGGGAGGACGCAGAACTACTCAACGTCGAGCTTGTTGTCATTTTTTACAGGTTTGTGTATTCTGAAAAAAAAATACAGCGTCGAGCTAGCTTACAGCCTAGCCTACAGCCTCGATTTTGACTGTCAAAATCAAAAGCTATATATTTAGCGCGGACCCGCTGTCAGTATAAGGAAATTACAATTAGGTACTGAAGATATTGTGCCTAAATTATAAGTACATAATGGCAATAGCGAAGCCTAAAAACTAATGAAATGTATTTGTTATTCATCATTATAAATTTGGAATAATATATTTTTTTATTTTTTTTATTAATAAGACGACTACGAGCAGTAGACAAGCCCTGTGTCGCGGGGGACTTTACAAACATACAAGTCACGGACATAAAGTACACCCAGACTCGGAAAGGGTCAAGAGGTCGTGGGAATCGAACCCACGACCTCTTGCAGTTGGACTCACTGCCACCGCGCCACAGAGGCAGTATTAATCCTGTACCTAACTAGCAAAATAATTATTTGTTTTGCGTGTCAATCACTACTGGTTATAAAAGTAACATAATGGTATACTAAAAGATTTAGGTTGTGGTGACCAATCTCAGCATACAACTAGCCAACTACGCAAAAAACACAAAAGTGTCTGTACAAGCTGTATCTGCACATCTGGGTCTTGCACTCTCTATGCCTTCAATCTCTTTGTTTGATGAAGTGGAAATCCGACACGTCTGAAGTGAGATAAATATGACCCGTTTACTTTTGAATCATGTGACTAAAAAATACTAAAAAAATCACAAAAGTAGCGCTTAACAAATACTTTAAACTTATTTCGGACATGATCGGATATACCGTCATTGAGTTATAGCCGAAAAACTGCTTTTCTTCTCTTTTTTGATGCAATTATTCAAGACTGCGGAACCTTGGCTAAGGGCTTGCTCTTGCCCCGTTTTTTTTATTAAATTGTCTATTCTTTAGTAAGTAGGAAATCAAGGAAAATGGTACTTTACGAGGAAATGCATTTTATCAATAATTATTTCTCATTTCTGTGGTTTTGTTGTGAGGAGATTAAATAAACGTTATGCTCTTTAAAAAAGAAAAAATCTACCATTTTGGAGTCAAAGTTATGTAGAAATTTAATGTATTAACTTATAGAAATTTATTAGTTGATATTTTCCCTTCGGACCCACGATACCCCTGGCGATACCCCTGGTGGTATCGTGGGTCTTTTAAAATCAAACGATACCCCCAACTAATAGTGTTGTGTGACATTAATTAATAATAGCTTTGTCATCTAGTAAATTTTATATTTACAAAATACAAAAAGAATTATCAAATTGTAGTTTTAGTATTCTTCCAGTTAAATTTCCTTTATACTCGTACAATATTTAAAGTACTGTCCTTTAAACAATATGTAAAGTATGTACGCCGTACCAATTGAAATTTCTTTATTTACAAGTTCTAATTGCACGCTGGTAATGAAATCGTCATTAATGATTTGATCCTTTCTTCTCTTTTTTGGAACCATCTCCATCGTATGAATGTGCTCCAGAACTTTGAGTAATCTCATAATTGTCACAGTATTTTTGTTGATGCGCTTATTAATTTTGGAGTGAGAAACGCCCCGAGAACGCCAAATACGCTTATCATAGTGCAATGCATAGAGGACAAACGTTGATTTTTATTCATATACCTAGATAGATTAGAAACGTGATTACTGATAACATACATATTAGTCACATAGGTTTCAATTTCATTTTTGTTTTATGTAGGTAGGTAACCTATCCTAGTTGTACCTTAAAAAGGTGATATAATCATATATTCAAATGAATTTACAGCTCAAATACAGAATTCCATGTTATGAATATATAAACACAATTGCATATTTAAAATAATTTTTAATTCATATTTCATTAAGTTGTTTTTCCAACTTGTTCGGTCGTTGTGACAATCCTTGGGGGAGGCCTTTATTCAGCAGTGGACGTCTTTCAGCTAAAACGAATGAACTAAAGTTATTTTTGTGTCGCTTAACACAGCCACTATTACACATGTTTGTTGTGATAAGTGGGGTGACTACCCTATACGTCTTCGTAGAAGTATTTCGTATACACTATGCTATCTATACCTATCACGATTTATTTTAAAACCTATAAAAAATGAGCTTTGTTGAGTTTTAAAATATAGGTAACTACTCTGAAAGTTGTGATCGTTTTTTCATTGACGGTTCAAATTAGTCACATCCATACGAGCCACGACCATAGAATTTGTGTTGCCATTATCCATGGTAATAATATATCAATTCAGTTATAGTTCTTACATAATATCAGTCACTAAACGTCCACTACTGGATACTGGTTAAGTAAGTTGACCTTATAAACGTACATTAATATTATATATATTATTGCAATATTCACAACTGTGGAAAGCACTATTAAAAAACATCCTATTTATGCTTGACGAAGCTGTTAAATAATATGAATGAAACGGAAGTCGTAATTACATTTTAATTAATTATTATTTTCAGCTTAATGGTATAATAAAAGTTAAAATTAAATAAAAAATATTATATATATAAAATTATTTTATTATAAATATATATTTTAAAGACAACTCAAGATATAACAATTACAGATAGTATAAAATATAATTTATTATCTAATATTTATTACACAATAGATACTTGATTTTTTTTATAAATGTATCTTGATGAAATAATTACATTAACAATAAACTAAAAAAATGAATAAATTCCATGTGAACACGATGTTCCATTTAGCTTGATTATGTAGGTACCTGTAAATAAAAAACAGGAAAATCAGTTATTAGTTTTCGTAAAGTATTCAATATTAAAAACTAAGATAGCAAAAAAATGCAATAAATATTAAATGAAAACCCACGATAAAGTAAATGTAACTTGATCATTGAAGCAATTTGGATGTTCGTTAGAATTGAAATGGTTACAAATATACAAAACGGTAACAACTATCACTTATAATTACAAATTCCTCTTGATCTTGTTGCTCCACGTTGTCTGGACTAACCCCCAAACGTTCACTTAGCATGTCAACTGTAACAAAAAACACCGTAATTAATAAAACGTTCAATAACGTCCAAGTATTCTCTAAAATTTAGAAACAAAACATAGTCATTATGTAAGTACCTGTAAATAAAAAAACAGGAGAATCAGTTAATAGTTTTCGTAAAGTATTCAATAATAAAACTAAGATAACAAAAAAAACAGGCAATAAATATTAAATTAAAACCCTCCTGATTCATTTTTGGAAACTATCAATGGCAATGTCCAAACATTGGGTTTATGTTTCCATCCAATCACCTGTCCATGATGCCAGTACTTCCTGTAAAAAAAATGACAATTAATTAATAAAATCTAAAGCCCAAGAAGAATTTTAAAAATATTTAGTATCAACCTATATACAGTTTATCAACCTATATACACATTCACTTATCTGTAATATCCGGAGTTTGACATTCTACTTTCGTGCTCTGTGTCATATTCTCGGCCCAATGAATGGCCCGGATGTTTTTCATTTGGCAGGGGCTTTTGTGTTTCTTTAACTGTGAACACAACAAAACAAATCTTTAAATGCCGTAAATATATACTTACATTATACATAAATCATACTTTTACCCTATTTATTCCCTGTATCTGTAAATAAAATGGCATTCATGAATATTTTGAATAAATAAAAAAATAAAAACGATGGTCAATAACATTTAAAAAGTCTCTCACCTAATTAGGGACGTCATTTTAGTTGAAATCGGGGAACTCTTTTTGTATGATATTCCACACTATATCCATTTCCGTATCAGCTGTAAGAAATATAAAAACAACATGGTTAATATGCACTCGAAGAATATGATATTCATTGCAAAGTACATAACAATCATATTAAACTCACTCATGTCTGCCAAAGTCAACTCCACATCAGTATCTGTAGAAACGCTCTGTGTGGACCCAACTCCTGAGTCAGTAGATGTTGTCGGCTTCGTCTTGATAAAAAAAAATAAGAATTTATGCACAAATAATGTACATTCTCTACCATTCAACCTTTGTGTTATGTACAGATTGTCAAATACATTATTTCATGTTGACGATTTGTCGATGTAAGTATTTAACGTTTTTTTCGCCTGTGCCATAAAACAAGGCAGCTATATACACTTGTCTTAATTTAATACCTAAATATATGTAAGTTACAATAAAAAGTAAATGTTGTAACTTGATCATTGAAGCAATTTGGATATTTGTTAGAATATAAATGGTTACAAATATACAGAACGGTAACAACTATCACTGAAACTTACAAATTCCTCTTGTGCTGGTTGCTCCACGTTGTTTGGACTAACCCCCAAACGCTCACTTAGCATGTCAACTGTAACAAAAAACACCCTAATTAATAAAACGTTCATTAATGTCCAATTATTCTCTAAAATTGAAAAAAACATAGAAAATTATACTTACTTTGAGATTCCAAGTTGCTATTAATTCTCAATAAGGCCTCTATCGGTTGTTCCGATGTTCTTGTGCGGATGTGCGAGATGGCTGCAGCCAGTACATTCACATTAGAGTCCTGTAACAAACACAATTGTTAGTAAGCTTCACATTATATCTTACACTATAATAAGCACTATGCGCATTACGTAGACTTACATTACTATCACAGCCCACGGCAGTGGAAAGTTCAGCCATAGCTTCTGCCGCTTCGTTGCGGCGCTCTCTCTCGTAAAGCGCATTACGCGCTCGTCTTTCCTCCTTTAAACAATATATACATGTACATAAGTATCAAACATAGTATACAAATGTAAGTATTTAGTAAAAGCGAAATGAATAAACACTAACGAGTGAGAGAGGCACACGATTCCTCCCTGCTGGTCGGCCTCGACGTCTGTCTGACTTGTCTGGCACACCGCTTGCCTTCTGTTTCTGAAATAAAAGAAATACCTACTTAAGTACATAATGTCAGAAAAAAAATAGAAATATAAAGAGAAAGTAAAAGTACCTTGGAGTTCACCATTTTATATATATATATATATATATTATAACTCGAGTTCCGCGGACAGCGATTCTGTAACTAGGAGCTCAGAAGTAATAATGATGAAAGTTTACCCTTATTTCGAGTTTATATACTCTGCTTACCTGCGCATGGGCACGGGCAGGGATACTCTAAATGGGGCGGAGCTTATCTTACATAATGGTACTCTATTGGTCTCTGGTACACATTAATATGCTGGTAGCAAGTCTTCATTTCAGTAATTTTGCGTATTACTTTATTTAAATGTAATTATTTAACATCTACTTAAATGTATCAAAACATTTTTGATTGATTTTATTTAATATATATTATGCCATGCATAGAGTATGTAGCGAGACTGCTCAATGATGCTACGCCGTAATACGCGCTACGGCTTCCGTCCGTATCATGCAATTTATTGGACCTAGTTGTAAGCTTAATGCTTTAGAAAGAAATGAGTCTCTAAGAAAGAAAGGAAAAACAATGTTAAAATAAAAAAAATGCTTACCAATTCATGCAAAATACATTTTCAGTTGAAATATGTATATAGGTATGTAATACGTAGGTTTATAAATAAATATAATAAGCAAAGTAATATTACCGTGTCATATAAAAAATAAACAAATATTACCTTCTAGATATCGCCTGCGTCGCTTTTTTCCCGGGACAAACATGAGGAGATCATATCAAATTGCACATAAATCACTTTAGCAGTTTAAGCGTAAAAATATCACAGAAAGACATTTAAAATATAAGTTTGGATATTCTTGACTACGGCATTACAGGGGAACGAGAGAAACGACTACAGGGGATGTGAGTTGTGCGGGTGAATTTGATTAATCAGTCATCAATCAATCAATAATAAATTTGACAAAATGAAGACATAATTCTCTCCTTATTGACGTCACGACACCCGGTCTCAGCAACAATTTTTCGGTCATCGGCACTAGGACTCTTTTTCCATTTCAGCGTGGTTAACCAACAAGCTATGTCGGTAACTTTGATTCTTTGTTGGATGGTAGGAGGACATGACACCTAGTTATAGTTATTTTGTTTAGATGTGAAACAAAATAACTACAACGCGATTGTTCCTACTTAGGAACAATCGCGATTAGTTACCTGCGCAGTTTAGTGTAATCCTTTTAAGTTTTTCGTCAAATGCTCTTTGCCTTTTGTTACAATATGAATGCTATGTGAATCCTTTATGAACAGTTTTGGGGTAATCTTTTAGCTCATATTTTTTGTATTATTATTTTGCTGAAATACTCGTTAATTGATTATTATTGAAGCGGCGGTAGCCGAATGGCTAAGGTCTCGCAATTATACTACCGCCATGAACCCACTCCTAACATCTTGACACACCTTTGAGTTTAGCTGGAGGGGTTAACAAGATTGCTAGTAAAGTGGGACTCAATCCCACATTGCAAGTTATCTTTTAAAAAAAAATAAGACTTTTTGTACAAATAATGTACAGAGGCAGACTTAACTCTACCATTCAACCTTTGGGTTATGTACAGATTGTCAAATACATAATTTTCCTTAGGCATATTTATTTAAGAAAATGTAGTTTGAGGTAATCCTCATAATACATAGCAAGGCAAGCCATTTTTATCCCTTGACACAAAAGAGGAGTGTATTTCTCTAACTCTCCCTGTGTGTGTTTCTGTATGTCTGTCTATTGCATGGCAGCTCCTAAACGGGTGAACATTGTTTTTTTTTAATTAGGTATAAGTCAATTTCCTTGCGGTGGTACTTGAATAATTTTCTTATAATACGTTTCAATTATTTTAAAGATAATCAACGCGTGTATTTTAAAAGTGGTTAAAGCATCGTGAGGTTCAAATCCTACCCATTATACTACTGACGTGAACTCACTCCTAATACAAGTCCTGTTCACTGTTATTGTGATATTTTCCCAGTTTTACATTCGACAGTTCGTTGATTAACTGACCTAATTATTTGTGAAATATTTTGGTTGTTTGGCTATGCAGAAGATTAGAATGGCGGGAGTGGTTGTGTAGTTTTAGTAGTTTGAGGATTTATTTTCGCAATTCTTTTCTTAACAGTAGGAAAGGAGGCGCAGTATAGTCAGTCAGTGAGTCAGTAATAATATATACGTAATATTGTTTCTTAAAAGGTGACGGCAATTCAGTCCTTGGCGTTACCTACTCGTGCAATTTATTGAGTTGTGAGTGATAATTTTGTATATAATCTCTAGGTACAATCGGCCTAGTCGGCGGTCGTACACCCCTAAGGCTATAATAGCTTGCGAGAAACGTCCGGTCTCTACGTAAGCGCACTCACACAGGAACATCTGCGCCTTATCGAATGCAAGGGGGCGGGGTCCTTCGTCCTAGTGCGTTGCGTTGTTGTTGGGCATATTTCGAGCCGATTAGAAGATTGTAAAAACTGTTATAGATTGAGATTGTGACTTTTGTTGTAAGCGCGCTTTTTGCAGTTGCGCGAAATAGCAATGAATTATTTTATTGTAATACATACAAATCTACATTTTATAAATAGTTTATATTGTATATTTATTCGTTTGTGTTGTTGAAATAGTAAAGAAGTAGTTTAAAGCTTGGAGAGGAATATAGTATATTTTGCCTCTATTCTACATGTGAAATTGTGGACGGAGGTGCAGGAAACCGTTAGATTTAAATATTTTTTTAAATTACTTTTTGATCTGTAATCTATCTTTTCTATAAACATAAGTTAGTACAGGAGTTTAAAACTAGTGCCTGTAATTTATGACCTATTTTCGTTGTTTTATATTGTGCGTATGTTTTAGTATGATTCTGTTAAGTAGGTTCATCGAAAATATTTATTTAATTTTTGTAAAATTATTTTGCATTTTTGAAAGATATCCATACTAATATTATACGTGTGAAAGTAACTCTGTCTGTCTGTCTGTTACGCTTTCACGCTCAAACAGCTAAACCGATTTAGATGAAATTTGGTATGGAGAGACCGGCGAAAGGACATAGGATAGTTTTTATCGCGATAATCTTTATCCACGCGGGCGGAGCCGGGGGCTAAAGCTAGTAATATATGTTTCAAAAATGCGAAATGATCGTTTTGTAACATATATGTTACAAAACGATCATAAATAATTTTCAAATATTTAAGTTATTTAAGTCTTTATTTTGGCTTGCCCTCCGTAGGTATTTGAGAGGTAATTCAACTCATCAGCAACTATGAGTTCAATGATTAATCTATACTTAAATATAGTAATATAATATAGTATATAGTTTGTTTGTTTGAACGCGATAATCTCAGGAAGTACTGGGTCAAATTTAAAAAAATCTATTACTGTTGGATAGCCTATTTATCGAGGAAGGCTATAACATCATGCTACAACCAATAGGAGCAGAGCAGCAATGAAAAATGTTGCAAAAACGAGGATAATTGAATCAGACGAAGAACGACAGACGACATACGACAGAAACTATATACTAGCAGACGAAGACCCATAAGGGTCTTCGTCTGCTAGTATATAGTTTCTGTATTATAGTTTCTTCGTCTGCTATATATAGTTGCTGCCAGTGACTCCGCTTGCGTATATCTTGATTCGAGTGATGAGAATCCTACGTCCTTCACCTATGCTTTAAAACCTATACTACTATTTTGTAAGTTCTTTGTTTTAGGTGTTTTATCTAAATTTAATTTCAAATAACCATTGGATTGATTTAACGAAATAAAATATATGAAATTTAAAATTTAAATCGGGCTAGTAGCTTCAGGGTAAACCTCTACATACAACTTTAACTCTTTAATATTAATAGTATAAGTATGGTTTTAATTCAGCAAGTTATATTTAATTTTTAACCACAGATTATTTTAATAGAAATAAATGTATTACCTGGAATGAGGGCAAGAAATAAAGAAAAGTGTTAATTGTTTTATTAATTTTATGGATCAGTCAAACAATTTCATAACACATTTGTGCATATATAAATCATTTAATACTTAATTATACTTTAAAATTGTGGATGAGGTATGCAAACTAAAACAATAGGCCAAAATCATATTAGATAACAATAACGATATATTTTTAATATTATTAAATTATTATTTTATCATGCTATATAGTCATCAAAGTGCTTATTTACCAATTACTTCATCAATAAATATTATATTAATAACGTCTTAGTTAATGAAAATATTCAGTTTTATTAAATTAAGTAACAATGTATAAATTATTAATTAATCTCAGATGCTAGCTTATATTTATTACAGAAAAATAACCAATTAGTTTAATTTAGATTACAATTTAAAATAATTACAAACATTTAATTTCAATACAATCCATTGGCTCTACCGTCAATATATATTAACTGTGCTGTTAACAATAATTCGTCCTCACATTCAGACTTCCGGCTTCACATTTCTGGGCTTGTATCTAGTATTATTTACAAGCCATAAGTTCTGACGAATGTGTGCACTTGATTTAAAAAAAATTGTCTGAAAATTTAGCGTGTGATAAATCAAAACCTCTGTACTCGCAAGCGAAACGCACTCTTGCTTCTTGTAGTTCTTGTCCGAATTTTTGTAGCGGAATAATGCACACATTTCTTATAGCCTGCATGCCGCAGTCAAATAGTCTAGCGAACGTCGACATCTTGGTAAATGGCTGCACTTCGTATGTGCTGACCATTTGCGTTACGTGATCCGACGTTAAGAGATTCCTCCTCAGCATCCCACTATAGCCAACGGCACGCTGTAGCTCTCTGAAAAAAAATACGAAGTTAAAATAAATGTATAAAAGATCTTCGATACCCACTCATTAAAAGTTTGAATGAATAGAACAGTAAGACAAGCTCATTTTTAAAAAAAGGTGTTATTTTATTATACCTAATATTATTTCTTTACAAATCAACAGACAATGAACGAGTTGTCACTGATAAAATTAGATAATAGTTCATAAGTAGTTGAAATATGATTGAAAATGGAATAAGCGTTAATATGAAAAGCTACCAACTGCGAAAACAAATTCGCATGAAAACTATTTTCAATTCTATTTAATTGATTTTAAAGATGATAATTGCCTTAATCGTTTCCAGTTTTAGGACATTTATTGTGCGTAGGTATCATGAACCAATTTTTTCGGCAAACATACATATTTATGGCACCTGGAATTACCGAACCGTGGGAAAGCAAAAACTTATTGTATGCAAACTATTTTCAGTTCTTGTGTAACGATTTATAGACGATAATTGATTAAAGGATTCTCAGTTTTACAACTTTTACTATGGGGATCATTTAACTATTGTTTTATCAACACAATATACGCTTTATGATTTCTAAAATTAACTAAAGCGTGTGAAAGAAAACAATTTATTTTGTCAAAAGTAGTTTAAATGAAGGATATTCAATACTTCAAAAAATTTTACATAATTTATTTTGTTTAAACATAAATATTGTAAAAAGAGTTATGCATAACATCTTTAATGTGAGAAAAATAAAAATATAACACCATGATTTAATAAGGGTGGATTTAAGTATGAATCATTAAAAAAAATATAAGTGTATAAAAGCACGAAATTCCTACTCTTCATATTTCAGTAGAGACAGCCTTTTATATGTTGCCACTCGTTATACAAAATAGGTTTTGTTCCGATTAGTACTACGTTTCGTTATTATATTTTCAGAATAATTGAATGAGTGAAAGTCTAGTTCAAAGAAGTTCACCTTTAAAAAATATACGAATTACCAAGTGACTCAGAACACCATGTTTAAAGTAAATTAAATGTAAATATTATTGGACATCAAAAAATGTAAATGAACTTTCACTTTACATTGATTTATGAAAAAGACATTAACGTTATATGAATTTATAATAAATCAATTATAATATTATTTATTTGTTGAAAATCATAAGTAGTCCTATACCTATGTATGATAATATATATATATATATATATATATATATATATATATATATATATATATATATATATATATATATATATATATTAATTATTTATATATTTATTTATAAAATTACTTATTTTCTTATAATAATTTCGGTAGTAAATTAGTAGAATGATTTTTCGACAATCATCGTCATATTTGAATTTATTTCATAAAATTTTAATAAACTAAGCACTTAAATCTTTCTCACCCATTGCACCGTCTATTAACAAAAACCATTTAGTAGTTATTGTTATTTTTTAATTATATACGAAATAAATACATTTCACTACACTACACAGTAAAATTAAAATAATAAGTTTATATAAAATATTAGGAATAAATAACTGCGAATGATGAAACAACTAATCCTAATGTCTGCCATCATCATTGAGAATATTATTATATTATAACAACGAAACAAACCTTAGCTATGAAATTAACCATAGTCTTCAGAAATATTGATTATATTATTATTTGGTCCCCCCCAATTACTTTTTAACCAATAGCCAATTCTATTGTTAAACATAATTAATAATTATTGTAATAAAATATAATTTGAATTTGACTTACTGTAACATTTAACTCCCGCGATATTTGGTAAAGGTTTGTCCTGTATTCTTGGCCATGAAGATCCGAAATTTGATTCCCGGTTTAAATTTCGGTTAATTGTGAAGACTCGCAGAGGTCAGCAAGAAAGCACCCAACAGTCCAATAAAACACAGCCACCATAGGTAAACAGATGAAGAAGAAACGGTCCACTAATTCACACCACAAGTCAACGAGAGTTCAATCAGTAGTTTTGGGGTCAACAAAATGGCAAGATCGAAATCGAAATCCGTAAACAGAACAAGTCGTGAGCAAAATACAGTAAACACGCGCGTGTTAGAAGCTTGTAGGGAACGTAGAGGTTGTGGAAGGTGTAAGCTGATAATTATAAGAAAAGCTTTGATAGAATTGCTACGAGTATATCGTAGCAATTGTATGTATGTAAAGCTTGTATAGATATATAACTACAATATACTATCTCACGTCTATTGACTACTTGTGTGTCATTTGAGAATGTAACCTAATGAGTCATAACCAGTACTTACTGAGGGATAATGGTTCTACAGAACAGTATCTTAATTAGAAGACTATTTTCTGTTTAAGAAATGTCAGGATGTAATGTGTGTGTCTGTATATTGTTTAAGGTTCCTATCACAGTTCAGTATTGTCGGGGTTTCTATTCAGGGTAGTATAGAATAATACAAAGTAACAAATGGCAATCAGCATTATATTGTCAAAATACTATTCACTCTGGTTATATCAAGGAATTGGAGTAGGGAGGTATGCTAGTGTCACTTCCAAGAGGACCTATTGCCTAGGAAAAGAAGTGATAAGAAAACTAGGCCGTCTCCTAATAAAACATTTGCCATATACATTTGCTAATATGATATTTACATAAGCAATCTGCAATGTATCTAATTGACTGAGACTTAGATATACCATTGCAATGTCTTACTATATTACTACAAGGCAGATGATTCACAACTTACAGGACAATAGATAATTAGACACATTGCAATATCTTTTCATCAGTCAATCAGCTAGTATACACAAACATTATACATAGTATAGAAAAACACTATTTATACAATACAATAGAAACAATATAAAGTAACTTTGAATAAGGATCGTACCTTCGCCGTCGAACGACACCAGAGAAAAGAGACTAGGTCAGAATGTTACACTGCTTATAAAGGCTTCTCTCGTATTTTTATCATGTGGGTAGAATCCCACAGTTATAACTATTTAGGTACATTATTGATATTAGCAGTGTTTTCTAACATAATTCAACATTTAGATCGTTATACAACAATTTATATAAAACAGATAGACACAAGATTACATTATCCAATTAATACAAATATTAACTGTATTAACAATATTGTTTCATCAAATACCTACATATGTGGGTAGGATCCCACATTAGAGTTTGTTTAATAAGTACATCTGTGGTAAAAGAGTAGTCTAATTCGTTATTGATATTATCAGTTGCAATTACATTTAGTATATTCATTCCAACATCTGCAATGCATTCTCATATCTAATATCATAAGCATCATAAACAACTGACACAGTATTAATCACAATACAAACATCATCCTAAAATATCTGTGGGTACATCTATAATATAAATAATTGGTTTATTAGATCTTTGAATTGTTCTGTGCCACAAGTAGGTATTTCATACAGTATAATATAACTACCAAACATAGTTTTGCAGACACGGATGATCTTATAATCATCGCTATGATAACCAGTCAATACATTGTGATGGTTACACCGTCATCAGACTCCAGACCACCTCTCAAACTTATAAAACAGTTCCATCAAACCTTCGTTCGGTTTTATACAACATCACATAAACTGGAACCATCAATATTCCAAAACACATCTACATAGTAGATATCAAAATCCAACACATGGATTGATTATATATATGGCTATTTACATAGCCATATAACACCATATCTAACACGCGCGTCATCATACAAGGAAGTGCAAATTGCAACTAAGTTAACAAAAATGTTTTATGTTCCCGTTCCCACACCTTAGCCCCGTCCTAATTGGTTGGAAGTAAAATGTGGGAGTGGTTTTTGCGTTTGTGTGTGAGACCGAACCGTTGAGAACCGTTCATAGTAAAATATTTTCAGGTGGTCGAGCATCAAGTGGGCCGATTGTACTTATATCGGTAGGTGTGGCTCGGTTGATGCGACAATAGTCAGAGTATGAGAATGTAAGGCGCTGTTTCTTAGGTCTGCGACAGACGCGCGGTCGACTTCTGAAGTCACACTCCAGATGCGATACACGGAATTGTAATTTTCCGCGGGCGGCACCGAGCTCATACAATGGTAAAAGATTACTATAACTATATACTATGTAGCAAGCTAATAATGGTGATGCTACGTTATTACAGAGTAACTTTTTAAATAAATTGTTAAAGCAAAAACAGCCAGTTATAAAAACTAACAAATATAAAAACTAATCAGGATCCGGGTGTTAGTCGGCTAATACAAAATTTAACTGAGAATAATAGAAGTATTATGTTTATGAGCCTCATAAAACAAATTCGCATTTTTTTTGAGTTGGTACATCTGTGTAATTAGAACAATATAGCTAATCCTAACTTTGTTACCTGCTGTGAAACTTTGCCTGATAACTCGAAGCCTATTCGTGGAACGTTGCGCTTTAATTGTTTTGATTGTTTTCTAATCCGTTTTAGTTGTAGTAAATCGTTTGTTTCATATTTTAGTTGAAATTGTCCACATTTCATAGAAGCGTTCTTTCTAATGCTTACGTTGGAAGTAATAATAAAATTGAGTTTACGAATACGTGATGTGTCGCTAGAATTGTTATATGAAACCTTATTTATGTATCTAGCCTATGTTATTGGCATATAGATTTAGTCAATAGGGACAGCTAGTCTAATATGAAACTGTTGACTTATTTACAGGTAGAACAGATCCCGGACTTTTGGATTTTAGCGCCTCCATTTGTGTGTCTCAAAGACAAAGATTCTGTCATGTTAAGAAAAACCATAGGTATACCTACGAGTATAGGATTATTTTCATCAATAAAATGTAATGTAGAAAGCTAAACTAGATTAAAATCTGCGATCCTAAATCACGATACAGATTGTTAGTCTTATGACCATTGTCACGATTTTTTTGGAAAAAATGATAGGTAGTGAAAAAATCGTAAATGGAGTTCCCATTCAAAATCGGATACTATTTCTTAATATAAAAGCCCTGATTCATTAAATGTCTAATGCCCATTAGAAATTATTTCTTAAAATAAAAAGCTCTGATTCATTGAATTTCTAATGCCCATTATAAATGTATTAGAGAAGTAAACATTTCGTACAAATTCCTTTGAGAATTATTATTAACATAATATTATACACAATTATAATCTCTACATCACCCAAAGGTTGACTGGTAGAAAATGTTTTTAGCATTAAGCCCCTCTCTGTAGGTACATTATTTGTGCATGAAGTCTCTAAATAAATAATAAAATAAAAAAATATGAGCTAAAAGATTAGCCCAAAATTGTTCATAAAGGATTCACGTAGCATTCATATTGTAACAAAAGACAAAGGGCATTTGTCAAACTGCGCAGGTAACTAATCGCGATTATTTCTAAGTAGAAACAATCGCTAACAATGTAGGTATTTTGTTTCACATCTACTTAGATGTGAAACAAAATACCTACAATTAGGTTCGTTCTTACAAGGTTAACAAAACTTTTTATGTCCTCCGACCATCCAACTAAAAATCAAAGTTACCGACATAGCTTGTTGGTTAACCACGCTGAAATGGAAAAAGACTGGGCATATCGTCGAAGGATTCATAATTCTGGACCCAACGAACCCTAGTGCCGATAGGCCTACTCTCTTTCTCTGAAACGAAATTCATCAGTTTTCAATTTTATAAATTTACGGGAACTATAGGACTATTTTAAGTAATTTTTGGATAAGCACAAGTAGTTCGAACCCATAGACGATTTTCGGGAACGAGTAGATTGAATTGATGTTGCTGACTCTGTATATCACCAACTTAGTTTTGATCAAAACTTCGTTTTCATGGTATTAGAGTAGGCCTCCGGCTATGCTATTCCCAAAAAACAAAATTTCTAGGCTTTACGCCACGTCGAGTCGTCGTCGACACAGCTTTGGTAACGACGTTCCTCCCAGCGCTGTCAAAAATCGAATTCCCAAGTAGCCATGTGCTCGACGACGATCGCCCTTCCGTCGCTGTTTCGTAGACGAGTTAGGGATTGACACATTTTTTTTCACAACATAATCTATTAATCTCGATTATGAGTTTTAAAGGTTTTAAAAATATATTTAAAGTCTACAATTACTTATTTCTAAATACCTATAAAGTAAAATTGTAAACTTATTATCAATAAATTTAATAAAAAAAAACATTTAAATATTTATTTTCAAAGGCTAATTCCTCTTTACTCGTATTAACTAGTGAAAAGAAAAAACTGAATGTCACTATTTGACAATAAAATTAAATAATGTTATAGATAACACTGAAGGGCGAGTATTGTAATAAGATTTATCTTATTTGTTTCATTCCTTGCGTTTGTTTCAATAACAAATATTGTATGTATCACGATTGTCAAGAAGTTCTCTTCAGAAAGGTTCTGTCTAATCTGCACTACAAATCACAGAAGCCAATTTTATAGGGATGAGCTCAAATACCTATTGCAAGCTGTTGAGAACAGGAACTGCTTATCACAACAAACAAGTGTAATAGTAACTGTGTTAAGCGAAAGACTGCTGAATATAGGATCGCCACAACGACCGGACAAGATAAAACAACTTAATTAAATATGAATTATAATTAATATTTTATATGCAATTGTGTTTATATTTCCATGACATGGATATATGTATGTATAAATGAAAATCTTTATTTGAACTGTGAATTCAGGGTTTGAATATTTGATTTTTTAGGGTACCTACAACGTAGTAGCAATGTGTTGTGAAAATTGCGGCAAACTGACATATCGTTATTTTCACAGCTCCGCATTTAGGTAAAGTGTAATATATATTTATGGATTAAGTGATAGCTGTAGGTACAGAATGTGCGAGCCATTACCAATTTAAACGATCGGAGGAAAGAAAAAATAACAGTAGCAATATTCATATACAACAAGTAGGTTACATAAAAGCAAAACATTAAATCAACTAATTATGTGTGTTTACATATACCTAGTCACCTTGTTCCTAATCATTACATCACTATCACTATCACTTCACTATCACTACATAGTATAAATCAAAATCGCTTCTCGCTGTCTGTCCCTATGTATGCTTATATCTTTGAAACTAAGTAACGGATTTTGATGCAATGTCTTTTAATAGATAGAGGAAAAGAGGAAGATTTATATGTATAAAACATGCATAATATAGTAAAGAAACACTGATAATTTTAGAGGTTTCTAAACATACACATAAAATATATAAACATAAACACTTTTCGGGTTTACATTTATTTATTTATTTATTTATTTTTAACAACATTTACAATACCATTACAGGATTCCCAATGCGGTATCATAAGCTACATAGATTAAGTAGGTACATAATAATTATATCTAATTAAATATGTATATTTATATTTGACTCAATACACATTCGAGCAATTTCTGTGAATTTCAGCAGGTTACAGTGATAAATATCTACGTGGTTAGCAATTAAATTAATTAGTCGTATGGCTCGCGACAATGGGGCATATTGCAGCAAATTAGTTCTCGTGCAACTGGGGCGCTAAGCGTAAGAGGTCGTCGGCGCGCACCTACATAATTATCTGGGGCGCACAGCTTCAGTTCCGCGAGCACGGCCGGGTGATGCCGCTGTCCGATAAGCACCCGCCATACGTAGCTCGCTAGCGATACGTCGCGCCGTAGGCTCAACCGCGTGTATCTTACCATACCGAGGACGAACAATCTTGGGTACATCAGTGGGTACATAGGGTATACTCCGTATTGTTTCAAATATAAGAATCTAGTCAATTTCTTCTGATTTTTTTCCACCATGAAGCTATATTTAGCCTCATGAGGATTCCAAATAATAGCTGACGACTCGAGATGACTTCGAACTAGTGCATTATATAACATTTTAATTACTAATATGTTATTAAAATCCTTACAATTTCTTAAAATAAAACCTAAATTTCGAAAAGATTTGCCGCATATATCAATAATATGTTTACGAAATGTAAGTTCCGGTACCATTTTCACGCCTAAGTCCCGAGTATTATTAAAACGAGGAACCAAAGCAGCTTCTATTTTATAAGGATAATGCAGTGGAGCTCTAACCCTACTTTATCTCATTACTCCACACTTCGTAACGTTAAAATGTAGTTTATTAGTGTTGCTCCACTGCACCACCCGGTCAATGTCATCCTGCAACCGTGTCGTATCTGACGCTTCCTTTATTGAGATAATTATATAACTTAAGGTCATCTGCAAAGAGTAGACACTCGGCATGTTTGACGACGGCTGGCAGGTCATTGATCATGAGATTAAATTCTAGGGGGCCCAAATTTGACCCCTGACTAATGCCTGAAAAAGTAAAATATGGTCGCGATTGGTAACCCGCATAACCCTGGATAAACCCTACAAGATAGATCAAAATAATAAACTATAGAACACCTTAGAAAGCTCTCCAAAAAAGTCCGCGATGGTATAATATGTCTATTTCATAAGGATAACCCACAATAACATTTTTTTACTTTTTTTTTACGAGAAATAGGTAATGACTTTAGACAATACAGCATTAATCCTTATTATAGATCAATATAGCTCTTTACAGGTAATTTAAATATTTTCGAAAATATTACAGATTTAAGATGCAGGGACATAGCGGTTGCGGCGGCACCGACCAGGGGGCCGGAGGCGCGTGCCTATAGCGCATAAAGCACTTTATAATTAGCAGCGATCGCACGCGTTTATTGAAGGAAAATAACAATCTATACTAATATTATAAAGATTAAAGATTATTTTGTATATAATGAAAAAACTCAAAAACTAATGGACCGATTTCAAAAATTCTTTCACAAAGCTGCATTATCGCGAAGTAACATAGACTATTTTTTTTATCCTTATGAAAACTGCGTTTATGTGGATAATGTTTAGTGGAGAAAAGTCCGTGGCGAAGCCGGAGCGGGCCGCTAATCTATAATTTTAGTTTAAAGTATTTATTAAAGTAGCGCTATCTTTGTAATTTAATTCATATTTTTTGGTTATACGGTGACATTATTTTATAGTATATAAACAAAGAAACATTGTAAAACATTGGCAATTTGAAAAGGGGATTTATTTCCAGTAGTTGCGTGGAAGAAGTTCCACGGCGGAACTAGTGGGATTTTAACCAATAGTTCCATTAACTGAACTTATGGGAAATCTGAATCCCATTAGTTCCGTTAATAAACTACTAACTAAATTTTACCTGTTTGTGCAACCTTTTTCATTGCTGCTCCACATCAGCACGTAGTCGTAGCGTGATGTTATATAGCCTATAGCCCTTCTCGATATATCAAACGATAAAATATTTTTTCAATTCGAATCCATAGTTCCTGAGATACGATAATCTCAAGAATTACTGGTACGATGTGAAAAATTCAAACGAACAAATAAACAAACAAACTCTTTAGTTTTATAATATTAGAATAGATGTCTAAAACCTTTCCAAAATTTTTATCGGACTGACCCACTATGCGGCGTTGCCACGATGACAAAAAACAATTACGAGTATGTGTTCCGCTGTCAAACTAGCGCTCAAGGAGGCTCAAGGCTGGACGGGAGGACGCAGAACTACTCAACGTCGAGCTTGTTGTCATTTTATACAGGTTTGTGTATTCTGAAAAAAAAATACAGCGTCGAGCTAGCTTACAGCCTAGCCTACAGCCTCGATTTTGACTGTCAAAATCAAAAGCTATATATTTAGCGCGGACCCGCTGTCAGTATAAGGAAATTACAATTACTGAAGATATTGTGCCTAAATTATAAGTACATAATGGCAATAGCGAAGCCGAAAAACGAATGAAATGTATTTGTTATTCATCATTATAAATTTGGGATAATATATTTTTTTATTAATAAGACGACTACGAGCAGTAGACAAGCCCTGTGTCGCGGGGGACTTTACAAACATACAAGTCACGGACATAAAGTACACCCAGACTCGGAAAGGGTCAAGAGGTCGTGGGAATCGAACCCACGACCTCTTGCAGTTGGACTCACTGCCGCCGCGCCACAGAGGCAGTATTAATCCTGTACCTAACTAGCAAAATAATTATTTGTTTTGCGTGTCAATCACTACTGGTTATAAAAGTAACATAATGGTATACTAAAAGATTTAGGTTGTGGTGACCAATCTCAGCATACAACTAGCCAACTACGCAAAAAACACAAAAGTGTCTGTACAAGCTGTATCTGCACATCTGGGTCTTGCACTCTCTATGCCTTCAATCTCTTTGTTTGATGAAGTGGAAATCCGACACGTCTGAAGTGAGATAAATATGACCCTTTTACTTTTGAATCATGTGACCAAAAAATATAAAAAAAATCACAAAAGTAGCGCTTAACAAATACTATAAACTTATTTCGGACATGATCGGATATACCGTCAGTGAGTTATAGCCGAAAACTGCTTTTCTTCTCTTTTTTGATGCAATTATTTAAGACTGCGGAACCTTGGCTAAGGGCTTGCTCTTGCCCCGTTTTTTTTTATTAAATTGTCTATCCTTTAGTAAGTAGGAAATCAAGGAAAATGGTACTTTACGAGGAAATGCATTTTATCAATAATTATTTCTCATTTCTGTGGTTTTGTTGTGAGGAGATTAAATAAACGTTATGCTCTTTAAAAAAGAAAAAAGTTATGTAGAAATTTAATGTATTAACTTATAGAAATTTATTAGTTGATATTTTCCCTTCGGACCCACGATACCCCTGGCGATACCCCTGGTGGTATCGTGGGTCTTTTAAAATCAAACGATACCCCCAACTAATAGTGTTGTGTGACATTAATTAATAATAGCTTTGTCATCTAGTAAATTTTATATTTACAAAATACAAAAAGAATTATCAAATTGTAGTTTTAGTATTCTTCCAGTTAAATTTCCTTTATACAATATTTAAAGTACTGTCCTTTAAACAATATGTAAAGTATGTACGCCGTACCAATTGAAATTTCTTTATTTACAAGTTCTAATTGCACGCTGGTAATGAAATCGTCATTAATGATTTGATCCTTTCTTCTCTTTTTTGGAACCATCTCCATCGTATGAATGTGCTCCAGAACTTTGAGTAATCTCATAATTGTCACAGAACGTTGGTGGTTCTGTGACGTTCGCCAAATACGCTTATCATAGTGCAATGCATAGAGGACAATCGTTGATTTTTATTTATATACCTAGATAGATTAGAAACGTGATTACTGATTACATACATATTAGTCACATAGGTTTCAATTTCATTTTTGTTTTATGTAGGTAGGTAACCTATCCTAGTTGTACCTTAAAAAGGTGATATAATCATATATTCAAATGAATTTACAGCTCAAATACAGAATTCCATGTTATGAATATATAAACACAATTGCATTTTTAAAATAATTTTTAATTCATATTTCATTAAGTTGTTTTTCCAACTTGTTCGATCGTTGTGACAATCCTTGGGGGAGGCCTTTATTCAGCAGTGGACGTCTTTCAGCTAAAACGAATGAACTAAAGTTATTTTTGTGTCGCTTAACACAGCCACTATTACACATGTTTGTTGTGATAAGTAGGGTGACTACCCTATACATCTTCGTAGAAGTATTTCGTATACACTATGCTATCTATACCTATCACGATTTATTTTAAAACCTATAAAAAATGAGCGGTGTTGCGTTTTAAAATATAGGTAACTACTCTGAAAGTTGTGATCGTTTTTTCGTTGACGGTTCAAATTAGTCACATCCATACGAGCCACGACCTTAGAATTTGTGTTGCCATTACCCATGGTAATAATATATCAATTCAGTTATAGTTCTTACATAATATCAGTCACTAAACGTCCACTACTGGATACTGGTTAAGTAAGTTGACCTTATAAACGTACATTAATATTATATATATTATTGCAATATTCACAACTGTATAAAGCACTATTAAAAAACATCCTATTTAAGCTTGACGAAGCTGTTAAATAATATGAATGAAACGGAAGTCGTAATTACATTTTAATTAATTATTATTTTCAGCTTAATGGTATAATAAAAGTTAAAATAAAATAAAAAATATTATATATATAAAATTATTTTATTATAAATATATATTTTAAAGACAACTCAAGATATAACAATTACAGATAGTATACAATATAATTTATTATCTAATATTTATTACACAATAGATACTTGATTTTTTTTATAAATGTATCTTCATGAAATAATTACATTAACAATAAACTAAAAAAATGAATAAATTCCATGTGAACACGATGTTCCATTTAGCTTGATTATATAAGTACCTGTAAATAAAAAACAGGAAAATCAGTTAATAGTTTTCATAAAGTATTCAATATTAAAAACTAAGATAGCAAAAAAATGCAATAAATATTAAATGAAAACCGACGATAAAGTAAATGTAACTTGATCATTGAAGCAATTTGGATGTTCGTTAGAATTGAAATGGTTACAAATATACAAAACGGTAACAACTATCACTTATAATTACAAATTCCTCTTGATCTTGTTGCTCCACGTTGTCTGGACTAACCCCCAAACGTTCACTTAGCATGTCAACTGTAACAAAAAACACCGTAATTAATAAAACGTTCAATAATGTCCACTTAAGTATTCTCTAAAATTTAAAAAAAAAAACTTAGAAATTATGTAGGTACCTGTAAATTAAAAAACAGGAGAATCAGTTAATAGTTTTCGTAAAGTATTCAATAATAAAACTAAGATAACAAAAAAAAATGCAATAAATATTAAATGAAAACCCTCCTGATTCATTTTTGGAAACTATCAATGGCAATGTCCAAACATTGGGTTTATGTTTCCATCCAATCACCTGTCCATGATGCCAGTACTTCCTGTAAAAAAATGACAATTAATTAATAAAATCTAAAGCCCAAGAAAAATTTTAAAAATATTTAGTATCAACCTATATACAGTTTATCAACCTATATACACATTCACTTATCTGTAATATCCGGAGTTTGACATTCTACTTTCGTGCTCTGTGTCATATTCTCGGCCCAATGAATGGCCCGGATGTTTTTCATTTGGCAGGGGCTTTTGTGTTTCTTTAACTGTGAACACAACAAAACAAATCTTTAAATGCCGTAAATATATACTTACATTATACATAAATCATACTTTTACCCTATTTATTCCCTGTATCTGTAAATAAAATGGCATTCATGAATATTTTGAATAAATAAAAAAATAAAAACGATGGTCGATAACATTTAAAAAGTCTCTCACCTAATTAGGGACGTCATTTTAGTTGAAGTCGGGGAACTCTTTTTGTATGATATTCCACACTATATCCATTTCCGTATCAGCTGTAAGAAATATAAAAACAACATGGTTAATATGCACTCGAAGAATATGATATTCATTGCAAAGTACATAACAATCATATTAAACTCACTCATGTCTGCCAAAGTCAACTCCACATCAGTATCTGTAGAAACGCTCTGTGTGCACCCAACTCCTGAGTCAGTAGAAGTTGTCGGCTTCGTCTTGATAAAAAAAAATAAGAATTTATGCACAAATAATGTACATTCTCTACCATTCAACCTTTGTGTTATGTACAGATTGTCAAATACATTATTTCATGTTGACGATTTGTCGATGTAAGTATTTAACGTTTTTTTCGCCTGTGTCATAAAACAAGGCAGCTATATACACTTGTCTTAATTTAATACTATATGTAAGTTACAATAAAAAGTAAATGTTGTAACTTGATCATTGAAGCAATTTGGATATTTGTTAGAATATAAATGGTTACAAATATACAGAACGGTAACAACTATCACTTATACTTACAAATTCCTCTTGTGCTGGTTGCTCCACGTTGTTTGGACTAACCCCCAAACGCTCACTTAGCATGTCAACTGTAACAAAAAACACCCTAATTAATAAAACGTTCATTAATGTCCAATTATTCTCTAAAATTGAAAAAAACATAGAAAATTATACTTACTTTGAGATTCCAAGTTGCTATTAATTCTCAATAAGGCCTCTATCGGTTGTTCCGATGTTCTTGTGCGGATGTGCGAGATGGCTGCAGCCAGTACATTCACATTAGAGTCCTGTAACAAACACAATTGTTAGTAAGCTTCACATTATATCTTACACTATAATAAGCACTATGCGCATTACGTAGACTTACATTACTATCACAGCCCACGGCAGTGGAAAGTTCAGCCATAGCTTCTGCCGCTTCGTTGCGGCGCTCTCTTTCGTAAAGCGCATTACGCGCTCGTCTTTCCTCCTGTATACAATATATACATGTACATAAGTATCAAACATAGTATACAAATGTAAGTATTTAGTAAAAGCGAAATGAATAAACACTAACGAGTGAGAGAGGCACACGATTCATCCCTGCTGGTCGGCCTCGACGTCTGTCTGACTTGTCTGGCACACCGCTTGCCTTCTGTTTCTGAAATAAAAGAAATACCTACTTAACCCCTGGTCTGTGCGCCGCCATTTTGACAATATGGTGGCGCACAGACCGCCGATCGCCGAAAATCGGTTGCAATACAGACAGGGGTTTTTCGGCGGCGCGCGTTTGGTTTTAATTGAATTACTCTGATTCTAATTGATATATGTGTATTTTTTTTTTCCTACTTATTGTTAATACAATCAGTTACATATTAATATACTTTTTTAATTTTTTTATTTGTAAAATTGTATTCAAAATACGAGTTTTAATGTGGGGGTACCTAAATTTTACTCTTATTTTTTGAATAGAAATGAAACAAGACAATATTTGCATTATAAGTTTTATTTTATTTACACAAAAATGTATTTACAATAATATACAATAGAAACATTACATACTATAGTACATTTTTTTTACACAATACCTGTTTTTATAAAAACCGCGCCCACATGCGCGCGCCACTTGTGATCAAAAGTGAGCGGCGTTTGTAGTCGATATATAAAATAACTATTATTATTACAGACAAAGGTTTATTGAATTTAATAACTTTAGCTTATCAGCTACACGTAATTAAATCCACACATCTGTAAGTTGAATAGATTTTAAATACGAATGGAACAAAGAAGGTACTAAAATTTAGGTCATAAATCAGTGGGTCGGCTTTTAATTTTTTTCAGGTAGAAATATAGTTCCAGGTATAAAAACAATACAATTTTTAGGTTCTTTACAAAATTAGCTACCTATTACAACACAATAAACATGCATGTTCCTAAGAAATATTTGAAATACATTGCTGATAAAAACAGTGATAAACACCCCATTTTGGTTCCAGAGCTGCTAGAATAGTATGGATATGACTTTTAGTGTCTCTGTAATATCTACTTTTACAAAATAATATTTTTCATCGCTTTTATTTCAAACAATGTTATATAAATCCTTATGGAATGCTTTTATTTAATAAAATAATTTAATAGCTTTTTAAAGTGTTTTATTCAAAAATGTAATTTTAGTGAAATATTATTCAGAAGTGTTATTCCGAATTATTCAAAAGTATGAAATGATCATCTTTTAAAACATGTTAAATCGCAAGGATTTCACTTTCAGCGACTAAATAAAAATCATTAAGTTCGTTTCCCCGAATGTCTAATTCCCGGAATGTCTACTTTCAAAATTCTCTATTGTCAAAAAATGTGTACCCTGTAAAAGCCGCGTATCCAATTGGAGACGAAACATTTGTACCCTGTAAAAAGCCGCGTATCCAATTGGAGACGAAAAATTTGTACCCTGTAAAAGCCGCGTATCCAATTGGAGACGGTACGACCACAGTTGATTTTATGCTTTAATTCTATGAAATTACAATTTATATTAGCATAAATTGTATATGAATGAATTCGGTACAAAATGAGCTATTGAATGACATGACTACCAATAAAATCGCATAAAAAATAAAGCCGACCACTCTCTGCAACACCAACACGATATGCGTTTCTTGACGTTCAACATCTTCAGAATAATGACGATTGCAAACCCAAACGAATGACATAACCTAGAGTTCCTTGTATAATATGCCCCAAAACTTATACTGACTAATAAAATGATAAACTAAACTTATACAAGGGCCACACCATATGAACAGACAAAAACCATACCGACATTTGCAACCAATTTCGCAAACGGACAAAGGTCTAAAAATACAAAAAAAAAACCCGACTTCTCTTGAATGTTAGTGTTTTAAATACCCAGGGAATGTAATAGTGTTGCTGTGTAGTATTATTTGTAGTGTAATTGTGTAGTGTTAAGGTGTTGTGTGACTATGTTATGTTACTATGGTGTTGTGTGACTATGTTTGTGGGTAGTGGTGTGGCTCAAAGCAGGTGAAGACGCATAAAGGCACGTCGCATCCCCTGCAATAAGCCGTGGTTCGCTTATTGCATATGATGCAACTACGTCGTAGGCGCTCCCGAGTTTTGCCCGCAGCAAAGTCATACTGTGCCGGCACATGCCTGACTGCCCCTTCAGCCTGCTGAGCCAAACCATAGGTGGGTGTTAATTGTTGTGAGTGCTTCTGTATCATTTCACTCACCAATGTTTTCCTAAAAAAACGGTGAGTGATAGGATTTTGTTCGCGGTGTAATATGTAAGCATTTAAAACACTTACATTCAAGAGCCGTCGGAATAATTTCTTATACCAGACCCTTGTCCGTTTCCGTTCCACGGGGTACAGAGCCAACATCTGGTCCTTTCTGTCGACGCCGCCCATACATACATTGTAGTCTGGGATAATGGACGGCTTTAAGGTGTGGCCACACTTCACAGTGGCGAGACCATGGTATGTCGAGATAAGAGCCACGCGGTTCTTATCTCGCCATACCACTAGGTCAACGTCCCCTGAAGTGCAGCCAATTACCTGTCCCAGACGCATGTTATTTTTTTTTAAATTTGTCAGTTCCGTGGGTACGAATTGTCGGTTGGTACGCAGTGTACCGACGCAGTCGAACCCACGGAATTTAAGTTCGCGGGCTAAGGCCGGCGAATTGTAATAGTTGTCCATCCATAAGGTATGGCCCTTGTTTTCAAGTCCTTGCACTAATTCTAATACTAACGAAGGTATAACGCCGGATATAGGTCCGTCTCCTTGCGGACCTTTGTTACCGGCGTGAATCACAAAGCGCCACAAATAGCCGCTTTGTGATTCACATACTTCGTATGATTTGATACCTATAGAAGCCGCTTTGTTTTGTATGTACTGGCTTATGTCCAAACACCCCTTCCACATTGTCAGACTTTCGTCTAAAGCTATGTTTTGAGACATATTATATAAGGTTTGGAACTTATTGTTAAGGTGGTCCAAAATGGGCTGCACCTTAAACAATTTAGCCTCAGATCGTGTCATCGATTCAGGATTACAATCGTCATTATTTCGAAAATGTAAACATCTAGACAACAACAAGAAACGATCGTATCGCATGAAAGCAGTGAACCCCGGCGTGATAAAGACGTCCTTCGCAGACGACCAATACTCTTCCAGGCGAGTTTTAATTACCACCCCCATAGCGATAATCAATCCAAAGAATAATAATAATTCATACTATTGGTATCGTGCCATCTGCGAATACGACTTCGTTCACGCAGGGTACCTGCTGCTTCCATGGCCGCTACTAGTTGTTGCGCATATCTGTTTGTTTCGGCAGCAATGTGCCCCAAAATTTCGTTATCCCATATAGCTGTAAAGGCTGAATATGGGGTTTCGAAATATTGAGTGGGGCCACAATTAATATCGGAGAATCGTTCCCTTCTCAAGTTAGGTGGAACCTGAGATTCCGGGAATGCTCTCCACCTAAAATCGAACCTTGCGTCGACGACTGGTTCGTCCTCCGGCAACACGGGCGAAGGCGTGGGAAGGCGCTGAGCAGGAGGTGGCCACTGTAGAGACAGCTCAGCATCTACTGGTGTGACCTCCTCCTCGTCCTCGCTCTCAGCGTGAAAAACAGACCCCACTCTGGGCATCCTAAACGGAATGTTTAAAAATTCTTCCCCATCATCGTCGGAGTCTTCTTCACTCCCTGTAAATATTAAGTACATAATGTCAGGAAAAAAATAGAAATATAAAGAGAAAGTAAAAGTACCTTGGAGTTCACCATTTTATATATATATATATATATATATATATATATATATATATACATATATATATATATATTATAACTCGAGTTCCGCGGACAGCGATTCTGTAACTAGGAGCTCAGAAGTAATAATAATGAAAGTTTACCCTTATTTCGAGTTTATATACTCTGCTTACCTGCGCATGGCCACGGGCAGGGATACTCTAAATGGGGCGGAGCTTATCTTACATAATGGTACTCTATTGGTCTCTGGTACACATTAATATGCTGGTAGCAAGTCTTCATTTCAGTAATTTTGCGTATTACTTTATTTAAATGTAATTATTTAACATCTACTTAAATGTATCAAAACATTTTTGATTGATTTTATTTAATATATATTATGCCATGCATAGAGTATGTAGCGAGACTGCTCAATGATGCTACGCCGTAATACGCGCTACGGCTTCCGTCCGTATCATGCAATTTATTGGACCTAGTTGTAAGCTTAATGCTTTAGAAAGAAATGAGTCTCTAAGAAAGAAAGGAAAAACAATGTTAAAATAAAAAAAATGCTTACCAATTCATGCAAAATACATTTTCAGTTGAAATATGTATATAGGTATGTAATACGTAGGTTTATAAATAAATATAATAAGCAAAGTAATATTACCGTGTCATATAAAAAATAAACAAATATTACCTTCTAGATATCGCCTGCGTCGCTTTTTTCCCGGGACAAACATGAGGAGATCATATCAAATTGCACATAAATCACTTTAGCAGTTTAAGCGTAAAAATATCACAGAAAGACATTTAAAATATAAGTTTGGATATTCTTGACTACGGCATTACAGGGGAACGAGAGAAACGACTACAGGGGATGTGAGTTGTGCGGGTGAATTTGATTAATCAGTCATTAATCAATCAATAATAAATTTGACAAAATGAAGACATAATTCTCTCCTTATTGACGTCACGACACCCGGTCTCAGCAACAATTTTTCGGTCATCGGCACTAGGATTCTTTTTCCATTTCAGCGTGGTTAACCAACAAGCTATGTCGGTAACTTCGATTCTTTGTTGGATGGTAGGAGGACATGACACCTAGTTATAGTTATTTTGTTTAGATGTGAAACAAAATAACTACAACGCGATTGTTCCTACTTAGGAACAATCGCGATTAGTTACCTGCGCAGTTTAGTGTAATCCTTTTAAGTTTTTCGTCAAATGCTCTTTGCCTTTTGTTACAATATGAATGCTATGTGAATCCTTTATGAACAGTTTTGGGGTAATCTTTTAGCTCATATTTTTTGTATTATTATTTTGCTGAAATACTCGTTATTTGATTATTATTGAAGCGGCGGTAGCCGAATGGCTAAGGTCTCGCAATTATACTACCGACATGAATCCACTCCTAACATCTTGACACACCTTTGAGTTTAGCTGGAGGGGTTAACAAGATTGCTAGTAAAGTGGGACTCAATCCCACATTGCAAGTTATCTTTTAAAAAAAAATAAGACTTTTTGTACAAATAATGTACAGAGGCAGACTTAACTCTACCATTCAACCTTTGGGTTATGTACAGATTGTCAAATACATAATTTTCCTTAGGCATATTTATTTAAGAAAATGTAGTTTGAGGTAATCCTCATAATACATTGCAAGGCAAGCCATTTTTAACCCTTGACACAAAAGAGGGAGTGTATTTCTCTAACTCTCCCTGTGTGTGTTTCTGTATGTCTGTCTATTGCATGGCAGCTCCTAAACGGGTGAACATTGTTTTTTTTTAATTAGGTATAAGTCAATTTCCTTGCGGTGGTACTTGAATAATTTTCTTATAATACGTTTCAATTATTTTAAAGATAATCAACGCGTGTATTTTAAAAGAGGTTAAAGCATCGTGAGGTTCAAATCCTACCCATTATACTACTGACGTGAACTCACTCCTAATACAAGTCCTGTTCACTGTTATTGTGATATTTTCGCAATTCTTTTCTTAACAGTAGAAAAGGAGGAGGAGTAGGAGAGGAGGAGGAGTATAGTCAGTCAGTGAGTCAGTAATAATATATACGTAATATTGTTTCTTAAAAGGTGACGGCAATTCAGTCCTTGGCGTTACCTACTCGTGCAATTTATTGAGTTGTGAGTGATAATTTTGTATATAATCTCTAGGTACTTATATCGGTAGGTGTGGCTCGGTTGATGCGACAATAGTCAGAGTATGAGAATGTAAGGCGCTGTCTCTGAGGTCTGCGACAGACGCGCGGTCGACTTCTGAAGCCACACTCCAGATTTGCGGAATTGACACGGAATTGTAATTTTCCGCGGGCGGCACCGAGCTCATACAATGGTAAAAGATTACTATAACTATATACTATGTAGCAAGCTAATAATGGTGATGCTACGTTATTACAGAGTAACTTTTTAAAGAAATTGTTAAAGCAAAAACAGCCAGTTATAAAAACTAACAAATATAAAAACTAATCAGGATCCGGGTGTTAGTCGGCTAATACAAAATTTAACTGAGAATAATAGAAGTATTATGTTTATGAGCCTCATAAAACAAATTCGCATTTTTTTTGAGTTGGTACATCTGTGTAATGAGAACAATATAGCTAATCCTAACTTTGTTACCTGCTGTGAAACTTTGCCTGATAACTCGAAGCCTATTCGTGGAACGTTGCGCTTTATTGTTTTGATTGTTTTCTAATCCGTTATAGTTGTAGTAAATCGTTTGTTTCATATTTTAGTTGAAATTGTCCACATTTCATAGAAGCGTTCTTTCTAATGCTTACGTTGGAAGTAATAATAAAATTGAATTTACGAATACGTGATGTGTCGCTAGAATTGTTATATGAAACCTTATTTATGTATCTAGCCTATGTTATTGGCATATAGATTTAGTCAATAGGGACAGCTAATCTAATATGAAACTGTTGACTTATTTACAGGTAGAACAGATCCCGGACTTTTGGATTTTAGCGCCTCCATTTGTGTGTCTCAAAGGCAAAGATTCTGTCATGTTAAGAAAAACCAGAGGTGTACCTACGAGTATTGGATTATTTTCATCAAAACAATGTAATGTAGAAAGCTAAACTAGATTAAAATCTGCGATCCTAAATCACGATACAGATTGTTAGTCTTATGACCATTGTCACGATTTTTTTGGAAATAATGATAGGTAGTGAAAAAATCGTAAATGGAGTTCCCATTCAAAATCGGATACTATTTCTTAATATAAAAAGCCCTGATTCATTAAATTTCTAATGCCCATTAGAAATTATTTCTTAAAATAAAAAGCTCTGATTCATTAAATTTCTAATGCCCATTATAAATGTATTAGAGAAGTAAACATTTCGTACAAATTCCTTTGAGAATTATTATTAACATAATATTATACACAATTATAATCTCTACATCACCCAAAGGTTGACTGGTAGAAAATGTTTTTAGCATTAAGCCCCTCTCTGTAGGTACATTATTTGTGCATTGCAAGTCTCTAAATAAATAATAAAATAAAAAAATATGAGCTAAAAGATTAGCCCAAAATTGTTCATAAAGGATTCACGTAGCATTCATATTGTAACAAAAGACAAAGGGCATTTGTCAAACTGCGCAGGTAACTAATCGCGATTATTTCTAAGTAGAAACAATCGCTAACAATGTAGGTATTTTGTTTCACATCTACTTAGATGTGAAACAAAATACCTACAATTAGGTTCGTTCTTACAAGGTTAACAAAACTTTTTATGTCCTCCGACCATCCAACTAAAAATCAAAGTTACCGACATAGCTTGTTGGTTAACCACGCTGAAATGGAAAAAGACTGGGCATATCGCCGAAGGATTCATGATTCTGGACCCAACGAACCCTAGTGCCGATAGGCCTACTCTCTTTCTCTGAAACGAAATTCATCAGTTTTCAATTTTATAAATTTACGGGAACTATAGGACTATTTTAAGTATTTTTTGGATAAGCACAAGAAGTTCGAACCCATAGACGATTTTCGGGAACGAGTAGATTGAATTGATGTTGCTGACTCTGTATATCACCAACTTAGTTTTGATCAAAACTTCGTTTTCATGGTATTAGAGTAGGCCTCCGGCTATGCTATTCCCAAAAAACAAAATTTCTATATAGGCTGTACGCCACGTCGAGTCGTCGTCGACACAGCTTTGGTAACGACGTTCCTCCCAGCGCTGTCAAAAACCGAATTCCCAAGTAGCCATGTGCTCGACGACGATCGCCCTTCCGTCGCTGTTTCGTAGACGAGTTAGGGATTGACACATTTTTTTTCACAACATAATCTATTAATCTCGATTATGAGTTTTAAAGGTTTTAAAAATATATTTAAAGTCTACAGTTACTTATTTCTAAATACCTATAAAGTAAAATTGTAAACTTATTATCAATAAATTTAATAAAAAAAAACATTTAAATATTTATTTTCAAAGGCTAATTCCTCTTTACTCGTATTAACTAGTGAAAAGAAAAAACTGAATATCACTATTTGACAATAAAATTAAATAATGTTATAGATAACACTGAAGGGCGAGTATTGTAATAAGATTTATCTTATTTGTTTCATTCCTTGCGTTTGTTTCAATAACAAATATTGTATGTATCACGATCGTCAAGAAGTTCTCTTCAGAAAGGTTCTGTCTAATCTGCACTACAAATCACAGAAGCCAATTTTATAGGGATGAGCTCAAATACCTATTGCAAGCTGTTGAGAACAGGAACTGCTTATCACAACAAACAAGTGTAATAGTGACTGTGTTAAGCGAAAGACTGCTGAATATAGGATCGCCACAACGACCGGACAAGATAAAACAACTTAATTAAATATGAATTATAATTAATATTTTATATGCAATTGTGTTTATATTTCCATGACATGGATATATGTATGTATAAATGAAAATCTTTATTTGAACTGTGAATTCAGGGTTTGAATATTTGATTTTTTAGGGTACCTACAACGTAGTAGCAATGTGGTGTGAAAATTGCGGCAAACTGACATATCGTTATTTTCACAGCTCCGCATTTAGGTAAAGTGTAATATATATTTATGGATTAAGTGATAGCTGTAGGTACAGAATGTGCGAGTCATTACCAATTTAAACGATCGGAGGAAAGAAAAAATAACAGTAGCAATATTCATATACAACAAGTAGGTTACATATAAGCAAAACATTAATTATGTGTGTTTACATATACCTAGTCACCTTGTTCCTAATCATTACATCACTATCACTATCACTTCACTATCACTACATAGTATAAATCAAAATCGCTTCTCGCTGTCTGTCCCTATGTATGCTTATGTCTTTGAAACTAAGTAACGGATTTTGATGCAATGTCTTTTAATAGATAGAGGAAAAGAGGAAGATTTATATGTATAAAACATGCATAATATAGTAAAGAAACACTGATAATTTTAGAGGTTTCTAAACATACACATACAACAGTAGCAATATTCATATACAACAAGTAGGTTACATAAAAGCAAAACATTAATTATGTGTGTTTACATATACCTAGTCACCTTGTTCCTAATCATTACATCACTATCACTATCACTATCACTTCACTATCACTACATAGTATAAATCAAAATCGCTTCTCGCTGTCTGTCCCTATGTATGCTTATATCTTTGAAACTAAGTAACGGATTTTGATGCAATGTCTTTTAATAGATAGAGGAAAAGAGGAAAATTTATATGTATAAAACATGCATAATATAGTAAAGAAACACTGATAATTTTAGAGGTTTCTAAACATACACATAAAATATATAAACATAAACACTTTTCGGGTTTACATTTATTTATTTATTTATTTATTTTTAACAACATTTACAATACCATTACAGGATTCAAAATGCGGTATCATAAGCTACATAGATTAAGTAGGTACATAATAATTATATCTAATTAAATATGTTTATTTATATTTGACTCAATACACATTCGAGCAATTTCTGTGAATTTCAGCAGGTTACAGTGATAAATATCTACGTGGTTAGCAATTAAATTAATTAGTCGTATGGCTCGCGACAATGGGGCATATTGCAGCAAATTAGTTCTCGTGCAACTGGGGCGCTAAGCGTAAGAGGTCGTCGGCGCGCACCTACATAATTATCTGGGGCGCACAGCTTCAGTTCCGCGAGCACGGCCGGGTGATGCCGCTGTCCGATAAGCACCCGCCATACGTAGCTCGCTAGCGATACGTCGCGCGCTAGGCTCAACCGCGTGTATCTTACCATACCGAGGACAAACAATCTTGGGTACATCAGTGGGTACATAGGGTATACTCCGTATTGTTTCAAATATAAGAATCTAGTCAATTTCTTCTGATTTTTTTCTACCATGAAGCTATATTTAGCCTCATGAGGATTCCAAATAATAGCTAACGACTCGAGATGACTTCGAACTAGTGCATTATATAACATTTTAATTACTAATATGTTATTAAAATCCTTACAATTTCTTAAAATAAAACCTAAATTTCGAAAAGATTTGCCGCATATATCAATAATATGTTTACGAAATGTAAGTTCCGGTACCATTTTCACGCCTAAGTCCCGAGTATTATTAAAACGAGGAACCAAAGCAGCTTTTATTTTATAAGGATAATGCAGTGGAGCTCTAACCCTACTATAACTCATTACTCCACACTTCGTAACGTTAAAATGTAGTTTATTAGTGTTGCTCCACTGCACCACCCGGTCAATGTCATCCTGCAACCGTGTCGTATCTGACGCTTCCTTTATTGAGATATATAACTTAAGGTCATCTGCAAAGAGTAGACACTCGGCATGTTTGACGACGGCTGGCAGGTCATTAATCATGAGATTAAATTCTAGGGGGCCCAAATTTGACCCCTGACTAATGCCTGAAAAAGTAAAATATGGTCGCGATTGGTAACCCGCATAACCCTGGATAAACCCTACAAGATAGATCAAAATAATAAACTATAGAACACCTTAGAAAGCTCTCCAAAAAAGTCCGCGATGGTATATGTCTATTTCATAAGGATAACCCACAATAACATTTTTTTACTTTTTTTTTTACGAGAAATAGGTAATGACTTTAGACAATACAGCATTAATCCTTATCCAATTGAGTACCTTACATATATTGTGAATTTAATATAGATCAATATGGCTCTTTACAGGTAATTTAAATATTTTCGAAAATATTAAAGATTTAAGATGCAGGGACATAGCGGTTGCGGCGGCACCGACCAGGGCCAGGGGGCCGGAGGCGCGTGCCTATAGCGCATAAAGCACTTTATAATTAGCAGCGATCGCACGCGTTTATTGAAGGAAAATAACAATCTATACTAATATTATAAAGAGGAAAGATTATTTTGTATATAATGAAAAAACTCAAAAACTAATGGACCGATTTCAAAAATTCTTTCACAAAGCTGCATTATCGCGAAGTAACATAGACTATTTTTTTTATCCTTATGAAAACTGCGTTTATGTGGATAATGTTTAGTGGAGAAAAGTCCGTGGCGAAGCCGGAGCGGGCCGCTAATCTATCTATATAATTAAAAATCATGCAAGAGTATGTCGGAAGTGTAGGTCGGCTAAGTGTAGGGTTCCACAGCCTTGCACAATTGCATCAGCAGAAGAGTGTATGTTCATGGCAGTTACACCCTTTTGTTGAGAAACGGCAGTTTTTTGTCAATAACTCAATGACGGTATATCCGATGTTATGCCAAATAATTTTAGTTTAAAGTATTTATTAAAGTAGCGCTATCTTTGTAATTTATTTCATATTTTTTGGTTATACGGTGACATTATTTTATAGTATATAAACAAAGAAACATTGTAAAACATTGGCAATTTGAAAAGGGGATTTATTTCCAGTAGTTGCGTGGAAGAAGTTCCACGGCGGAACTAGTGGGATTTTAACCAATAGTTCCATTAACTGAACTTATGGGAAATCTGAATCCCATTAGTTCCGTTAATAAACTACTAACTAAATTTTCCCTGTTTGTGTAACCTTTTTCATTGCTGCTCCACAGCAGCACGTAGTCGTAGCGTGATGTTATATAGCCTATAGCCCTTATCGATATATCAAACGATAAAATATTTTTTTAATTCGAATCCATAGTTCCTGAGATACGATAATCTCAAGAATTACTGGTACGATGTGAAAAATTCAAACGAACAAATAAACAAACAAACTCTTTAGTTTTATAGTATTAGAATAGATGTCTAAAACCTTTCCAAAATTTTTATCGGACTGACCCACTATGCGGCGTTGCCACGATGACAAAAAACAATTACGAGTATGTGTTCCGCTGTCAAACTAGCGCTCAAGGAGGCTCAAGGCTGGACGGGAGGACGCAGAACTACTCAACGTCGAGCTTGTTGTCATTTTTTACAGGTTTGTGTATTCTGAAAAAAAAATACAGCGTCGAGCTAGCTTACAGCCTAGCCTACAGCCTCGATTTTGACTGTCAAAATCAAAAGCTATATATTTAGCGCGGACCCGCTGTCAGTATAAGGAAATTACAATTACTGAAGATATTGTGCCTAAATTATAAGTACATAATGGCAATAGCGAAGCCGAAAAACGAATGAAATGTATTTGTTATTCATCATTATAAATTTGGGATAATATATTTTTTTATTTTTTTTATTAATAAGACGACTACGAGCAGTAGACAAGCCCTGTGTCGCGGGGGACTTTACAAACATACAAGTCACGGACATAAAGTACACCCAGACTCGGAAAGGGTCAAGAGGTCGTGGGAATCGAACCCACGACCTCTTGCAGTTGGACTCACTGCCGCCGCGCCACAGAGGCAGTATTAATCCTGTACCTAACTAGCAAAATAATTATTTGTTTTGCGTGTCAATCACTACTGGTTATAAAAGTAACATAATGGTATACTAAAAGATTTAGGTTGTGGTGACCAATCTCAGCATACAACTAGCCAACTACGCAAAAAACACAAAAGTGTCTGTACAAGCTGTATCTGCACATCTGGGTCTTGCACTCTCTATGCCTTCAATCTCTTTGTTTGATGAAGTGGAAATCCGACACGTCTGAAGTGAGATAAATATGACCCGTTTACTTTTGAATCATGTGACTAAAAAATACTAAAAAAATCACAAAAGTAGCGCTTAACAAATACTTTAAACTTATTTCGGACATGATCGGATATACCGTCATTGAGTTATAGCCGAAAAACTGCTTTTCTTCTCTTTTTTGATGCAATTATTTACGACTGCGGAACCTTGGCTAAGGGCTTGCTCTTGCCCCGTTTTTTTTATTAAATTGTCTATTCTTTAGTAAGTAGGAAATCAAGGAAAATGGTACTTTACGAGGAAATGCATTTTATCAATTATTATTTCTCATTTCTGTGGTTTTGTTGTGAGGAGATTAAATAAACGTTATGCTCTTTAAAAAAGAAAAAATCTACCATTTTGGAGTCAAAGTTATGTAGAAATTTAATGTACCTATTAACTTATAGAAATTTATTAGTTGATATTTTCCCTTCGGACCCACGATACCCCTGGCGATACCCCTGGTGGTATCGTGGGTCTTTTAAAATCAAACGATATATCAAACTAATAGTGTTGTGTGACATTAATTAATAATAGCTTTGTCATCTAGTAAATTTTATATTTACAAAATACAAAAAGAATTATCAAATTGTAGTTTTAGTATTCTTCCAGTTAAATTTCCTTTATACAATATTTAAAGTACTGTCCTTTAAACAATATGTAAAGTATGTATGCCGTACCAATTGAAATTTCTTTATTTACAAGTTCTAATTGCACGCTGGTAATGAAATCGTCATTAATGATTTGATCCTTTCTTCTCTTTTTTGGAACCATCTCCATCGTATGAATGTGCTCCAGAACTTTGAGTAATCTCATAATTGTCACAGTATTTTTGTTGATGCGCTTATTAATTTTGGAGTGAGAAACGCCTCGAGAACGCCAAATACGCTTATCATAGTGCAATGCATAGAGGACAAACGTTGATTTTTATTCATATACCTAGATAGATTAGAAACGTGATTACTGATTACATACATATTAGTCACATAGGTTTCAATTTCATTTTTGTTTTATGTAGGTAGGTAACCTATCCTAGTTGTACCTTAAAAAGGTGATATAATCATATATTCAAATGAATTTACAGCTCAAATACAGAATTCCATGTTATGAATATATAAACACAATTGCATTTTTAAAATAATTTTTAATTCATATTTCATTAAGTTGTTTTTCCAACTTGTTCGGTCGTTGTGACAATCCTTGGGGGAGGCCTTTATTCAGCAGTGGACGTCTTTCAGCTAAAACGAATGAACTAAAGTTATTTTTGTGTCGCTTAACACAGCCACTATTACACATGTTTGTTTTGATAAGTAGGGTGACTACCCTATACGTCTTCGTAGAAGTATTTCGTATACACTATGCTATCTATACCTATCACGATTTATTTAAAAACCTATAAAAAATGAGCTTTGTTGCGTTTTAAAATATAGGTAACTACTCTGAAAGTTGTGATCGTTTTTTCGTTGACGGTTAAAATTAGTCACATCCATACGAGCCACGACCATAGAATTTGTGTTGCCATTATCCATGGTAATAATATATCAATTCAGTTATAGTTCTTACATAATATCAGTCACTAAACGTCCACTACTGGATACTGGTTAAGTAAGTTGACCTTATAAACGTACATTAATATTATATATATTATTGCAATATTCACAACTGTGGAAAGCACTATTAAAAAACATCCTATTTAAGCTTGACGAAGCTGTTAAATAATATAAATGAAACGGAAGTCGTAATTACATTTTAATTAATTATTATTTTCAGCTTAATGGTATAATAAAAGTTAAAATAAAATAAAAAATATTATATATATAAAATTATTTTATTATAAATATATATTTTAAAGACATCTCAAGATATAACAATTACAGATAGTATAAAATATAATTTATTATCTAATATTTATTACACAATAGATACTTGATTTTTTTTATAAATGTATCTTCATGAAATAATTACATTAACAATAAACTAAAAAAGTGAATAAATTCCATGTAAACACGATGTTCCATTTAGCTTGATTATGAAGGTGCCTGTAAATAAAAAACAGGAAAATCAGTTAATAGTTTTCGTAAAGTATTCAATATTAAAAACTAAGATAGCAAAAAAATGCAATAAATATTAAATGAAAACCCACGATAAAGTAAATGTAACTTGATCATTGAAGCAATTTGAATGTTCGTTAGAATTGAAATGGTTACAAATATACAAAACGGTAACAACTATCACTTATAATTACAAATTCCTCTTGATCTTGTTGCTCCACGTTGTCTGGACTAACCCCCAAACGTTCACTTAGCATGTCAACTGTAACAAAAAACACCGTAATTAATAAAACGTTCAATAACGTCCAAGTATTCTCTAAAATTTAAAAAAAAACATAGTAATTATGTAGGTACCTGTAAATTAAAAAACAGGAGAATCAGTTAATAGTTTTCGTAAAGTATTCAATAATAAAAATAAGATAACAAAAAAAAAATGCAATAAATATTAAATGAAAACCCTCCTGATTCATTTTTGGAAACTATCAATGGCAATGTCCAAACATTGGGTTTATGTTTCCATCTAATCACCTGTCCATGATGCCAGTACTTCCTGTAAAAAAAATGACAATTAATTAATAAAATCTAAAGCCCAAGAAGAATTTTAAAAATATTTAGTATCAACCTATATACAGTTTATCAACCTATATACACATTCACTTATCTGTAATATCCGGAGTTTGACATTCTACTTTCGTGCTCTGTGTCATATTCTCGGCCCAATGAATGGCCCGGATGTTTTTCATTTGGCAGGGGCTTTTGTGTTTCTTTAACTGTGAACACAACAAAACAAATCTTTAAATGCCGTAAATATATACTTACATTATACATAAATCATACTTTTACCCTATTTATTCCCTGTATCTGTAAATAAAATGGCATTCATGAATATTTTGATTAAATAAAAAAATAAAAACGATGGTCAATAACATTTAAAAAGTCTCTCACCTAATTAGGGACGTCATTTTAGTTGAAATCGGGGAACTCTTTTTGTATGATATTCCACACTATATCCATTTCCGTATCAGCTGTAAGAAATATAAAAACAACATGGTTAATATGCACTCGAAGAATAGGATATTCATTGCAAAGTACATAACAATCACATTAAACTCACTCATGTCTGCCAAAGTCAACTCCACATCAGTATCTGTAGAAACGCTCTGTGTGGACCCAACTCCTGAGTCAGTAGATGTTGTCGGCTTCGTCTTGATAAAAAAAAAATAAGAATTTATGCACAAATAATGTACATTTTCTACCATTCAACCTTTGTGTTATGTACAGATTGTCAAATACATTATTTCATGTTGACGATTTGTCGATGTAAGTATTTAACGTTTTTTTCGCCTGTGTCATAAAACAAGGCAGCTATATACACTTGTCTTAATTTAATACCTAAATATATGTAAGTTACAATAAAAAGTAAATGTTGTAACTTGATCATTGAAGCAATTTGGATATTTGTTAGAATATAAATGGTTACAAATATACAGAACGGTAACAACTATCACTTAAACTTACAAATTCCTCTTGTGCTGATTGCTCCACGTTGTTTGGACTAACCCCCAAACGCTCACTTAGCATGTCAACTGTAACAAAAAACACCCTAATTAATAAAACGTTCATTAATGTCCAATTATTCTCTAAAATTGAAAAAAACATAGAAAATTATACTTACTTTGAGATTCCAAGTTGCTATTAATTCTCAATAAGGCCTCTATCGGTTGTTCCGATGTTCTTGTGCGGATGTGCGAGATGGCTGCAGCCAGTACATTCACATTAGAGTCCTGTAACAAACACAATTGTTAGTAAGCTTCACATTATATCTTACACTATAATAAGCACTATGCGCATTACGTAGACTTACATTACTATCACAGCCCACGGCAGTGGAAAGTTCAGCCATAGCTTCTGCCGCTTCGTTGCGGCGCTCTCTCTCGTAAAGCGCATTACGCGCTCGTCTTTGCTCCTGTATACAATATATACATGTACATAAGTATCAAACATAGTATGCAAATGTAAGTATTTAGTAAAAGCGAAATGAATAAACACTAACGAGTGAGAGAGGCACACGATTCCTCCCTGCTGGTCGGCCTCGACGTCTGTCTGACTTGTCTGGCACACCGCTTGCCTTCTGTTTCTGAAATAAAAGAAATACCTACTTAACCCCTGGTCTGTGCGCCGCCATTTTGACAATATGGCGGCGCACAGACCGCCTATCGCCGAAAATCGGTTGCAACACAGACAGGGGTTTTTCGGCGGCGCGCGTTTGGTTTTAATTGAATTACTCTGATTCTAATTGATATATGTGTATTTTTTTTTCCTACTTATTGTTAATACAATCAGTTACATATTAATATATTTTTTTTATTTTTTTATTTGTAAAATTGTATTCAAAATACGAGTTTTAATGTGGGGGTACCTAAATTTTACTCTTATTTTTTGAATAGAAATGAAACAAGACAATATTTGCATTATAAGTTTTATTTTATTTACACAAAAATGTATTTACAATAATATACAATAGAAACATTACATATATACTATAGTACATTTTTTTTACACAATACCTGTTTTTATAAAAACCGCGCCCACATGCGCGCGCCACTTGTGATCAAAAGTGAGCGGCGTTTGTAGTCGATATATAAAATAACTATTATTTTTACAGACAAAGGTTTATTGAATTTAATAATTTTAGCTTATCAGCTACACGTAATAATATCCACACATCTGTAAGTTGAATAGATTTTAAATACGAATGGAACAAGGAAGGTACTAAAATTTAGGTCATAAATCAGTGGGTCGGCTTTTAATTTTTTTCAGGTAGAAATATAGTTCCAGGTATAAAAACAATACAATTTTTAGGTTCTTTACAAAATTAGCTACCTATTACAACACAATAAACATGCATGTTCCTAAGAAATATTTGAAATACATTGCTGATAAAAACAGTGATAAACACCCCATTTTGGTTCCAGAGCTGCTAGAATAGTATGGATATTATGACTTTTAGTGTCTCTGTAATACTTTTACAAAATAATATTTTTCATCGCTTTTATTTCAAACAATGTTATATAAATCCTTATGGAATGCTTTTATTTAATAAAATAATTTAATAGCTTTTTAAAGTGTTTTATTCAAAAATGTAATTTTAGTGAAATATTATTCAGAAGTGTTATTCCGAATTATTCAAAAGTATGAAATGATCATCTTTTAAAACATGTTAAATCGCAAGGATTTCACTTTCAGCGACTAAATAAAAATCATTAAGTTCGTTTCCCCGAATGTCTAATTCCCGAAATGTCTACTTTCAAAATTCTCTATTGTCAAAAAATGTGTACCCTGTAAAAGCCGCGTATCCAATTGGAGACGAAACATTTGTACCCTGTAAAAAGCCGCGTATCCAATTGGAGACGAAACATTTGTACCCTGTAAAAAGCCGCGTATCCAATTGGAGACGAAAAATTTGTACCCTGTAAAAGCCGCGTATCCAATTGGAGACGGTACGACCACAGTTGATTTTATGCTTTAATTCTATGAAATTACAATTTATATTAGCATAAATTGTATATGAATGAATTCGGTACGAAATGAGCTATTGAATGACATGACTACCAATAAAATCGCATAAAAAATAAAGCCGACCACTCTCTGCAACACCAACACGATATGCGTTTCTTGACGTTCAACATCTTCAGAATAATGACGATTGCAAACCCAAACGAATGACATAACCTAGAGTTCCTTGTATAATATGCCCCAAAACTTATACTGACTAATAAAATGATAAACTAAACTTATACAAGGGCCACACCATATGAACAGACAAAAACCATACCGACATTTGCAACCAATTTCGCCAACGGACAAAGGTCTAAAAATACAAAAAAAACCCGACTTCTCTTGAATGTTAGTGTTTTAAATACCCAGTGAATGTAATAGTGTTGCTGTGTAGTATTATTTGTAGTGTAATTGTGTAGTGTTAAGGTGTTGTGTGACTATGTTATGTTACTATGGTGTTGTGTGACTATGTTTGTGAGTAGTGGTGTGGCTCAAAGCAGGTGAAGACGCATAAAGGCACGTCGCATCCCCTGCAATAAGCCGTGGTTCGCTTATTGCATATGATGCAACTACGTCGTAGGCGCTCCCGAGTTTTGCCGGCAGCAAAGTCATACTGTGCCGGCACATGCCTGACTGCCCCTTCAGCCTGCTGAGCCAAACCATAGGTGGGTGTTAATTGTTGTGAGTGCTTCTGTATCATTTCACTCACCAATGTTTTCCTAAAAAAACGGTGAGTGATAGGATTTTGTTCGCGGTGTAATATGTAAGCATTTAAAACACTTACATTCAAGAGCCGTCGGAATAATTTCTTATACCAGACCCTTGTCCGTTTCGGTTCCACGGGGTACAGCGCCAACATCTGGTCCTTTCTGTCGACGCCGCCCATACATACATTGTAGTCTGGGATAATGGACGGCTTTAAGGTGTGGCCACACTTCACAGTGGCGAGACCATGGTATGTCGAGATAAGAGCCACGCGGTTCTTATCTCGCCATACCACTAGGTCAACGTCCCCTGAAGTGCAGCCAATTACCTGTCCCAGACGCATGTTATTTTTTTTTAAATTTGTCAGTTCCGTGGGTACGAATTGTCGGTTGGTACGCAGTGTACCGACGCAGTCGAACCCACGGAATTTAAGTTCGCGGGCTAAGGCCGGCGAATTGTAATAGTTGTCCATCCATAAGGTTGGTAATGTTTTCAAGTCCTTGCACTAATTCTAATACTAACGAAGGTATAACGCCGGATATAGGTCCGTCTCCTTGCGGACCTTTGTTACCGGCGTGAATCACAAAGCGCCACAAATAGCCGCTTTGTGATTCACATACTTCGTATGATTTGATACCTATAGAAGCCGCTTTGTTTTGTATGTACTGGCTTATGTCCAACCACCCCTTCCACATTGTCAGACTTTCGTCTAAAGCTATGTTTTGAGACATATTATATAAGGTTTGGAACTTATTGTTAAGGTGGTCCAAAATGGGCTGCACCTTAAACAATTTAGCCTCAGATCGTGTCATCGATTCAGGATTACAATCGTCATTATTTCGAAAATGTAAACATCTAGACAACAACAAGAAACGGTCGTATCGCATGAAAGCAGTGAACCCCGGCGTGATAAAGACGTCCTTCGCAGACGACCAATACTCTTCCAGGCGAGTTTTAATTACCACCCCCATAGCGATAATCAATCCAAAGAATAATAATAATTCATTACTATTGGTATCGTGCCATCTGCGAATACGACTTCGTTCACGCAGGGTACCTGCTGCTTCCATGGCCGCTACTAGTTGTTGCGCATATCTGTTTGTTTCGGCAGCAATGTGCCCCAAAATTTCGTTATCCCATATAGCTGTAAAGGCTGAATATGGGGTTTCGAAATATTGAGTGGGGCCACAATTAATATCGGAGAATCGTCCCTTCTCAAGTTAGGTGGAACCTGAGATTCCGGGAACGCTCTCCACCTAAAATCGAACCTTGCGTCGACGACTGGTTCGTCCTCCGGCAACACGGGCGAAGGCGTGGGAAGGCGCTGAGCAGGAGGTGGCCACTGTAGAGACAGCTCAGCATCTACTGGTGTGACCTCCTCCTCGTCCTCGCTCTCAGCGTGAAAAACAGACCCCACTCTGGGCATCCTAAACGGAATGTTTAAAAATTCTTCCCCATCATCGTCGGAGTCTTCTTCACTCCCTTTAAATATTAAGTACATAATGTCAGAAAAAAAATAGAAATATAAAGAGAAAGTAAAAGTACCTTGGAGTTCACCATTTTATATACATATATATTATAACTCGAGTTCCGCGGACAGCGATTCTGTAACTAGGAGCTCAGAAGTAATAATGATGAAAGTTTACCCTTATTTCGAGTTTATATTCTCTCCTTACCTGCGCATGGGCACGGGCAGGGATACTCTAAATGGGGCGGAGCTTATCTTACATAATGGTACTCTATTGGTCTCTGGTACACATTAATATGCTGGTAGCAAGTCTTCATTAGAGTAATTTTGCGTATTACTTTATTTAAATGTAATTATTTAACATCTACTTAAATGTATCAAAACATTTTTGATTGATTTTATTTAATATATATTATGCCATGCATAGAGTATGTAGCGAGACTGCTCAATGATGCTACGCCGTAATACGCGCTACGGCTTCCGTCCGTATCATGCAATTTATTGGACCTAGTTGTAAGCTTAATGCTTTAGAAAGAAATGAGTCTCTAAGAAAGAAAGGAAAAACAATGTTAAAATAAAAAAAATGCTTACCAATTCAAGCAAAATACATTTTCAGTTGAAATATGTATATAGGTATGTAATACGTAGGTTTATAAATAAATATAATAAGCAAAGTAATATTACCGTGTCATATAAAAAATAAACAAATATTACCTTCTAGATATCGCCTGCGTCGCTTTTTTCCCGGGACAAACATGAGGAGATCATATCAAATTGCACATAAATCACTTTAGCAGTTTAAGCGTAAAAATATCACAGAAAGACATTTAAAATATAAGTTTGGATATTCTTGACTACAGCATTACAGGGGAACGAGAGAAACGACTACAGGGGATGTGAGTTGTGCGGGTGAATTTGATTAATCAGTCATCAATCAATCAATAATAAATTTGACAAAATGAAGACATAATTCTCTCCTTATTGACGTCACGACACCCGGTCTCAGCAACAATTTTTCGGTCATCGGCACTAGGACTCTTTTTCCATTTCAGCGTGGTTAACCAACAAGCTATGTCGGTAACTTTGATTCTTTGTTGGATGGTAGGAGGACATGACACCTAGTTATAGTTATTTTGTTTAGATGTGAAACAAAATAACTACAACGCGATTGTTCCTACTTAGGAACAATCGCGATTAGTTACCTACGCAGTTTAGTGTAATCCTTTTAAGTTTTTACAATATGAATGCTATGTGAATCCTTTATGAACAGTTTTAGGGTAATCTTTTAGCTCATATTTTTTGTATTATTATTTTGCTGAAATACTCGATAATTAATTATTATTGAAGCAGCGGTAGCCGAATGGCTAAGGTCTCGCAATTATACTACCGACATGAACCCACTCCTAACATCTTGACACACCTTTGAGTTTAGCTGGAGGGGTTAACAAGATTGCTAGTAAAGTGGGACTCAATCCCACATTGCAAGTTATCTTTAAAAAAAAAATAAACTTTTTGTACAAATAATGTACAGAGGCAGACTTAACTCTACCATTCAACCTTTGGGTTATGTACAGATTGTCAAATACATAATTTTCCTTAGGCATATTTATTTAAGAAAATGTAGTTTGAGGTAATCCTCATAATACATTGCAAGGCAAGCCATTTTTAACCCTTGACACAAAAGAGGAGTGTATTTCTCTAACTCTCCCTGTGTGTGTTTCTGTATGTCTGCCTATTGCATGGCAGCTCCTAAACGGGTGAACATTGTTTTTTTTTAATTAGGTATAAGTCAATTTCCTTGCGGTGGTACTTGAATAATTTTCTTATAATACGTTTCAATTATTTTAAAGATAATCAACGCGTGTATTTTAAAAGAGGTTAAAGCATCGTGAGGTTCAAATCCTACCCATTATACTACTGACGTGAACTCACTCCTAATACAAGTCCTGTTCACTGTTATCGTGATATTTTCCCAGTTTTACATTCGACAGTTCGTTGATTAACTGACCTAATTATTTGTGAAATATTTTGGTTGTTTGGCTATGCAGAAGATTGGAATGGCGGGAGTGGTTGTGTAGTTTTAGTAGTTTGAGGATTTATTTTCGCAATTCTTTTCTTAACAGTAGGAAAGGAGGCGCAGTATAGTCAGTCAGTGAGTCAGTAATAATATATACGTAATATTGTTTCTTAAAAGGTGACGGCAATTCAGTCCTTGGCGTTACCTACTCGTGCAATTTATTGAGTTGTGAGTGATAATTTTGTATATAATCTCTAGGTACTTATATCGGTAGGTGTGGCTCGGTTGATGCGACAATAGTCAGAGTATGAGAATGTAAGGCGCTGTTTCTGAGGTCTGCGACAGACGCGCGGTCGACTTCTGAAGCCACACTCCAGATTTGCGGAATTGACACGGAATTGTAATTTTCCGCGGGCGGCACCGAGCTCATACAATGGTAAAAGATTACTATAACTATATACTATGTAGCAAGCTAATAATGGTGATGCTACGTTATTACAGAGTAACTTTTTAAAGAAATTGTTAAAGCAAAAACAGCCAGTTATAAAAACTAACAAATATAAAAACTAATCAGGATCCGGGTGTTAGTCGGCTAATACAAAATTTAACTGAGAATAATAGAAGTATTATGTTTATGAGCCTCATAAAACAAATTCGCATTTTTTTGAGTTGGTACATCTGTGTAATTAGAACAATATAGCTAATCCTAACTTTGTTACCTGCTGTGAAACTTTGCCTGATAACTCGAAGCCTATTCGTGGAACGTTGCGCTTTATTGTTTTGATTGTTTTCTAACCCGTTATAGTTGTAGTAAATCGTTTGTTTCATATTTTAGTTGAAATTGTCCACATTTCATAGAAGCGTTCTTTCTAATGCTTACGTTGGAAGTAATAATAAAATTGAATTTACGAATACGTGATGTGACGCTAGAATTGTTATATGAAACCTTATTTATGTATCTAGCCTATGTTATTGGCATATAGATTTAGTCAATAGGGACAGCTAATCTAATATGAAACTGTTGACTTATTTACAGGTAGAACAGATCCCGGACTTTTGGATTTTAGCGCCTCCATTTGTGTGTCTCAAAGGCAAAGATTCTGTCATGTTAAGAAAAACCATAGGTATACCTACGAGTATTGGATTATTTTCATCAATACAATGTAATGTAGAAAGCTAAACTAGATTAAAATCTGCGATCCTAAATCACGATACAGATTGTCAGTCTTATGACCATTGTCACGATTTTTTTGGAAATAATGTTAGGTAGTGAAAAAATCGTAAATGGAGTTCCCATTCAAAATCGGATACTATTTCTTAATATAAAAAGCCCTGATTCATTAAATTTCTAATGCCCATTATAAATGTATTAGAGAAGTAAACATTTCGTACAAATTCCTTTGAGAATTATTATTAACATAATATTATACACAATTATAATCTCTACATCACCCAAAGGTTGACTGGTAGGAAATGTTTTTAGCATTAAGCCCCTCTCTGTAGGTACATTATTTGTGCATGAAGTCTCTAAATAAATAATAAAATAAAAAAATATGAGCTAAAAGATTAGCCCAAAATTGTTCATAAAGGATTCACGTAGCATTCATATTGTAACAAAAGACAAAGGGCATTTGTCAAACTGCGCAGGTAACTAATCGCGATTATTTCTAAGTAGAAACAATCGCTAACAATGTAGGTATTTTGTTTCACATCTACTTAGATGTGAAACAAAATACCTACAATTAGGTTCGTTCTTACAAGGTTAACAAAACTTTTTATGTCCTCCGACCATCCAACTAAAAATCAAAGTTACCGACATAGCTTGTTGGTTAACCACGCTGAAATGGAAAAAGACTGGGCATATCGCCGAAGGATTCATGATTCTGGACCCAACGAACCCTAGTGCCGATAGGCCTACTCTCTTTCTCTGAAACGAAATTCATCAGTTTTCAATTTTATAATATATTATATTTACGGGAACTATAGGACTATTTTAAGTAATTTTTGGATAAGCACAAGAAGTTCGAACCCATAGACGATTTTCGGGAACGAGTAGATTGAATTGATGTTGCTGACTCTGTATATCACCACCTTAGTTTTGATCAAAACTTCGTTTTCATGGTATTAGAGTAGGCCTCCGGGTGTAGTGACGTAAATAATTTAGATTTATTATTATTTGATTAATGACTGATTACACAAATCCGGCCGCACAACTCGCAATCCCTGTAGTCGTTTTCTCTCACTCCCATTTCACATGTCTTTCTGTTACATTTTTTGGCTTAAGAACTTAGCGATTACCGACATCAACGCGGGCGGCGTAGCCGGTGACATCTAGCAGTTAATATTTGTTTATTTTTAGCTGACACGGACGTATTACTTTACTTATTGTAGGTACTCGTACATACGTATTACAACTATGAATATTAACTGATAATAATATTTAATATTGGTTTTTATTTGTTTCTTAAAGACTTATTTCTTTCTAAAACATTAAGCTATCACAACTGGGTGCAATAAATTGTATTATATATAATAATTGTATATTCTTATTCATTAATTAGCAGCAATTTGGCCAATATTTAAGCACATATAGTTTTTACATTGTAAGTGGATGCTCCTACTGTGTCGTACCCATTGAAGATGATATATCTACTCTTCTTTTAATATTTTTATCTCTTGTTTGGTCTAATATTGTGAACAATATATAGGTGGCAGCATCTTACCTGTACATACAGTTTATAAACAAGAAACATTGTAAACATTGGCAATTTGGAAAGAGTGGCCGCGAATATTTATTACCTGTTCTTTTCTCCGGCTTTACTTATTGTTTACGAACAGGCATTACATATACCTAAAGAATCGACTTTTCACATGAGTAGTATTTTGCTTCCCAAGTGAAAAACGTAAAAGACCTACAGTTGACGATTTGTAGCGTCAACTTAAAGAAAAACGCATCAAGACGAAGTCGACAACATCTCTTGACTCAGGAGTTGGCTCCACACAGAGTCCTAGCGTTTCACCCACTGAGTTGTGTGTTGAATACCAATCATACGTTGATCTGCAGACTGAGCTGTACAATGGCCTGCTTAGATCTGCAGGTATAAGTTCCGTACAGCCAGTCTCCAACGTTCCCTATGATAAAAGTATGGCGAATCCAGTAGATAACCCAACTACAAATACTGATGTGCAGTTTAACTTGAGTGACTTTAATATGATTGCTATGTACTTTGCAATAAATATCCTATTCTTTGTGTGCGTACTAAGCATGTTATTTTTATATTTTTACAGCTGATACGGAAATGGATACATTATGGAATTTCATACAAACAGAGTTCCTTGATTTTAACTATAATGACGTCTTTAATAAGGTGAGAGACTTTTTAAATGTTATTGACCGTCGTTTTACTTTTTATTTATTCAAAATATTAATGAATGCCTTTTTACCCGACTGTAAAGAAGGATTATGTTTTTCGCGCGTATCTTGTATATATGTATGTATGTAATATTCTTTATTACCTGATATCTCACAATCCACTGAACGGATTTGTACCTACAATTAAGACGTCGTTAGATTCGTCTTGATCGCACGAGTGTTCTTAGATATGTGACGTTTAAAAAAAACAAACATGGCGGCTGTGAGATGTGTGAAAAAAAAATGTTTTGGAATACTGCAATATGGGTATCATATCAATTAAAGGGCTCAACTTAAGCATTTCAAAAAGGTATAACATGATTATGACTCTAATACTAAAAAAGTTAGTTAGCAACCATTCTTTTTTCAATTTTCAATACTTGACAATAGTTGTGATAAAAGTTAGTTGTTACATCCTACAACTACTAAAAAGTATTAAATAAAAAAAAAATTTTTGCAGGCGGGATTTTTTATTTTTATAATTTATTTTTTTAATTATTTACAGATACAATAAAACAGTACACATCATAAGACTTACACACATAGCATAGATAAAACCAAAAGTTGATATAATATAATTTGTTCAGAGTACCTGACAAATAATTTCATAAGATGTTTAAGATCTTTGTTGTCCTTTCTGCTTATCACTGAGAATTTACTTGGGCGGGTTGTAGGGTAGGCAGCGGGAACAAAAACAGCCAGTATTGTAGATCATCTTGAGAACCAAGCATATGCAAATTGTATCTTTACGGCCCGCTTTATAGATCATTATCTGCAGCCTCCCATTGTTTGGTATGCCAGATGACAGGAACAAACAGCCAAATTGTTAATCGCTCTGAGAGCGACCCATAGCAGAAAGCCATTCTGAAACTTGTAACAATTGTATTAGCAATGTGATCAGACACAAATCACAAGTGGAACAGGTTTTTTTTCTTCACTTCCGATGTTAGAAGCTTAATAAAGGGAACGGAGAGGTTGTAGATGGTGTAAGCTGCATGATAATTATAAGAAAAGCTTTGATAGAATTGCTACGAGTATGTCGTAGCAATTGTATGTATGTGAAGCTTGTAAAGATATATAACTTCAATATACTTTCTCACGTCAGGAATATTGACTACTTGTGTGTCATTTGAGAATGTAACCTAATGAGTCGTAACTAGTACTTACTGAGGGATTATGGTTCTACAGAACATTATCTTATTTAGAAGTTTGTTCTGTTCAAGGAATGTCAGGATGTATTTATTGTATGTGAGTATGTAATATTGTGTAAGATTCCTAACACTCAGTTTAGTATTGTCGGGGTAGCTATTCCGTGTAATATAGAATAATACAAAGTAACAAATGGCAATCAGCATTATATTGTCAAATAGAGTCCACTCTGGTTATATCAAGGAATTGTAGTAGGGAGGTATGCTAGTGTCACTTCCAAGAAGACCTTTTGCCTAGGAAAAGAAGTGATAAGAAAACTAGGCCGTCTCCTATTAAAACATTTGCCATATACATTTGCCAATATGATATTATTTTATAATTGATTGTAATTATCTTATGTATCTAGCATTTTTATCTTATGTATTTAGCATTGGCTGTCAACAATCTGCACCTATATAATTTTATGTCATATCACCCAAAGGTTAGCTGGTAGAGAATGCTTTTAGCATTAAGTCCGCCTTTGTACGATATTTTTGTGCATAAATTCAATAAATAAATAAATATTTACATAAGGAATCTGCAATGTAACCAATTGACTGAGACTTATATATACCATTGCAATGTCTTACTATATTACTACAAGGCAGATGATTCATTACTTACATGACAATAGACAATTATACACATTGCAATATCTTTTCATGAGTCAATCAGATAATATACACAAACATCATACACAGTACAGAAAAACACTTTTTATACAATAGAAACAATATAAAGTAACTTTGAATAAGGATCGTACCTTCGTTGTCGGATGACACCACGGAAAGAGAGCTAAGTCAGAATGTAACCCACTCCTAACACCTTGACACACCTTTGAGCTTAGCTGGAGGGGTTAACAAAATTTCTAGTAATGTGGGACTCAATCCCACATTGCTAGTTATCTTTTGAAAAAAAAATAAGACTTAATGCACAAATAATGTACAGAGGCAGACTTAATACTAAAAGCATTCTCTACCATTCAACCTTTGGGTTATGTACAGATTGTCAAATACATTTTTTTCCTTAGGCATATTTATTTAAGAAAATGTAGTTTGAGGTAATCCTCATAATACATTGCAAGGCAAGCCATTTTTAACCCTTCACACAAAAGAGAAGTGTATTTCTCTAACTCTCCCTGTGTGTGTTTCTGTATGTCTGTCTATTGCATGGCAGCTCCTAAACGGGTGAACATTGTTTTTTTAATTATAAGTCAATTTCGTTTCAATTATTTTAAAGATAATCAACGCCCAGTCATGGTTGATCTTGCTTTAAATAGTTGATCTTGTTTGGCTATGCAGAAGATTGAAATGGCGGGAGCAGTTGTGTAGTTTTAGTAGGTTGAGATTTTTTTTTTCTTTTCTTAACAGTAGGAAAGGTGGCGCAGTATCGTCAGTCAGTGAATCAGTAATAATATATACATAACATTGTTTCTTAAAAGGTGAAGGAAATTCAGTCTTTGGCGTTACCTACTCGTGCAGTTTATTGAGTTGTGAGTGATAATTTTGTATATAATCTCTAGGTACTTATATCGGTAGCTGTGGCTATGTCTGTATCTAAATTTAAAATATTTAAAAAGATAACCTATATCAATTTATATATTCAAAGAATCCGAAACTATTGATCATAATAAACCTAAATTATGAATTATTATTTATTGTTATTCAGTTTATTATTATGTTTTCTTTAATTTTTACTATAAGCGCTAGATGAGAATGGTGACCATATTTATAATTTAAGTATGTAACTGTAATGAATCTAAACCCGCTTTATCTTTTCTAACTAAAAGAAAATAAAATCAAACATAAGTTAACAAAATTACTCACACTCACCTAATCTGTGACCCTAAATTATGATTCATAGTTAAAAGTTCTGATTGTATTATTGTCTATGGTCGACGCGCATCACTAGTGGAGTTTGGAATCCAAAAGGAGCGCGCGCGACCCCATCACTAATTGGCACTCGCACCAAAAAACAACAAGTATGAAACAACGAGTTATTGCATCGTTTCTTGCTTATGATTCACAACTTGGACGAATTAATTGTAGGAGATAATCTCGAACAGTAACCACTCTGTACTGTCATTGTGTCAAAGTGCTAAACAAAATTATAACCTGTTCAAACATCGGACTGCGTTTCACTTCGATCTTCATCACCTCACTTCAAGAAGGGGACGATAAGGACCACAGGGTGCTTCGACGTCCTAAAATGTTGTAAAATATATTTGGATTTGATAGCTTAATATTTATTTACCTATTATTTAATTTAATTTAAAAAAAATGTCAAGTACTTAGTAGTAGATGATGACAGCCCTGGTTAATGTGTCAAAGAGGAGGAGGAGATGTTTTTATTTTGTCATTTTTTTTTATTTTAAAATCAAATAATAATTGTACAATATTTATTCAGGAATGGACTCTTCTTTTCACTCCTAGGTATATCAATTAATTCCAAGATTTAAATTTGAAACATTTTATGTATTATTTTTGATTATTTAATATCTAGATTCCTAATCCGGCATCTAAAATTTAAGCAAAGAACTGTGAAAAAGTTCGGTCAAATGGACGTACTTTTTGAGAGGTAAGAAGACTCCTATCAGTATTGAATTAATTCTTATTTGATTTATCCTGTTCTAGCAATATTGAATTAATTTTTATTGGCATTTCTTGCCAATTACTTTACAAAAAAAATATTGTATTTGTTCTAGCCATAGTTATTCTAGGGCGCCATTTTCAACGAGTGTCAAACTTCAAAAATAGTAGCTTCATTTTTTTTATAGTTTTATTGAGGGAATGCTCCATCTAGACATTATATAATCAAAGGTATTATTAAATTTATAACGACGACTTTAACTTTGATACGACCGCTAATTACCGTATTAAACCTAAATAATGATAATAATATCTTGGGACAACTCACACAACGCTATTTGATCCCAAACTAAGCAGAGCTTGTACAGTCAGCTTCAAATAGTTAGTTACACTCAAAGTGCTCAAATAAATAGGTGCAACCAAAAAGTCAATAACTTCGTTACAAACAGAGTGTCCTTAAAGTTCGAGACATTTAAATCGCCATAGAGATAGTTGCAATCAAAGCGCCATAAATATAGTTACAGTCATCCCGCATAAATCCTCTTCTCACTCAATCTAGTGTTGTTTGTTATTGTCTATCAGTCATATCCAATGTCAAATGCAATAGTAAGTCAAGCGGATATCTATTACAGCAATAATAATATTTAAAGTTTAAGTATGGCTACATATACATATCGCGTGAATGACAACATAAAGCATCACATTATATTCTTGAGGAATGAAGGCCTATCAGTAACTGAAATATCAAATGAATTGGGAATATCCGTAAGTATCGCTTTATATGACTTACCTATCTTGTAGAATCTAAATCAAAATTTTATTAATAACTTATTCTGTATTTTTTTTAGAGAACCACCGTATACCGTTGGATTGAGAGATTTGAAACCGAAGGCGCATTACATAACCATGTTTCGGTTGGTCGTCCACGTCAAACAAGTGCAACATGTGATAGAAATATAGTACAGCGAGCTATTACCAACCGATTCATAAACTCCAGGAGTATCGCTGTGGAATTTGGCACATCGCAGAACACGATAAGGCGACGACTGCAAGAACACGGGTTACGCCATCGTATTCCAGCGAAAAAACCCATTTTAACACCGAGGCTTAAAGCACAGCGTCTACAGTTTGCACAAAATTATATAAATTACAATTTTGAGAATGTAATCTTTGTAGACGAAAAAGTATTTTGTTCATCTGCCCAGGGACGCCTATCATTATATCGCACATTAAACACCAGATACGACGAAAGGAATGTCCTCCCTAACAATCGTAGTGGTCGAATCACCTTAGGGTTTTGGGGATGGATGAGTCAAAGTGGACCAGGAGAGCTCGTTGAGGTAGGAGGCAGAATGAATGGCGCCCGATATAAAGAGATCCTCGAAAGTGTTTTACTTCCGACAGCCAGGATATTTTTTCCTCATGGAAGAATTAGGTTTGTGCAAGACAACAGTTCCGTGCACAACTCCCGAGTTGTACAGCATTACTTGGCAAATAACACGGACCTGGAATTGATTAAGATGCCGCCTCATAGTCCCGACCTAAACCCAATTGAGAATTTGTGGGGCAAAATGGTTCAGGTTTGGGACAATACTCGAGCACGAACCACCGCCGCCTTAAGGACTCATGTCGATGAAATCTGGGAGTCCATGAGAGGAGAGCAATTTTGCTACAATGCTGTCCAATCTATGCGCAGACGTCTTTCTGATGTGATTCTGGCAGACGGTGGATATACACGTTTTTAATAAATAAAGATATTTTTTACAATATATTACTACTTTTTACAACTATGTCTTTTTTTTAAATTTTATATCCGATGAGAATTTTTATTGTTCCGGACGTTCGTTGTGTGTATTTATACTTATTTACTAATTAATATATGTATATTTTAAATAGTAAATACGTAGAAATAAATACGTATAAATTTCTTAAATAAAGTGATGTAAAAATCATAATTATTTAATCATAAATTAGCATTCATATCTCATACTAGGAGCTTTTAACTTATACTCATTCATTTTAGCAATGAGGTTTATTAGGTTGAGATCTATTTTCAGCCAGCTGTTTATTGCTCGTAATATAAATATATTGTATACCTACAGCTTTGCACAAAATTCTTTACAAACAAATGATATATCAATGACGTCACGCACGAAATGAAAAGGACAGAACTACTTCTTATAGTTCGGATGACATTTTAACTATCATTGAACCTGACAGATGAAATTATATTTAAAACATATAGCAGTAAAGTTTATTTTTGTAATGCGTCGATGACTGTAACTATATATATGGCGCTTTGACTGAAACTATCTATATGGCGATTTGAACGTCTCGAACTTTATGGACACTCTGTTTGTAACGAAGTTATTGACTTTTTGGTTGCATCTATTTATTTGAGCACTTTGAGTGTAACTAACTATTTGAAGCTGACTGTACTATGGAAACCAGACAACTGATAAACATACTTATATATTTCTAAATACATATTATAGATAAGTAACACCCAGACACAGAATAAACCATCGTACCTACTCATCACACAAAGTTTTATCCTGGGTGGGGATCGAACCCACGACCTCTTGCGTAGCAGTCGGACACACTCCCACCGCGCCACAGGGGTATTATTATTTGTTGCTGTTCAGTATAATATCATGTTTTCTTTATGCGCTAGATGAGTAGGGTGACCATATTTAATAGATATTGAAATAAATAGATAAATTCCTTATTAGTAAGTATATCGATATTTTAGCCTTTTTCTATAAAGTAGTCGGCTCCGTTGATAAATTTATTTATTAAGGAATCCAGAAGTATAAAAAACATGGCGACCCTATTTAAGAAAGAGAACCCCTGTTTAGAAAGAGATGGAGAGGACAACTGTATTTTCAAGCTCATATCGTTTCACTTCTATTATTTGGCCAATATGTGGCCTCCATTATTTACTCTATCTCCATGATTTAGGGGATTATATATTGTTTTTAATATGGTGACATACCTCAAAATGTAGGTTTTATAAAATATTTTTATTTTATTATTTTTTACTTACACATTTACTTTGTGTGCAATAAAAAAGGAATAGAATATGGACGTAGGTAATAAAAAATAGTAAATGCTAATATTATGATTATAACGATAGCGATGTTTACGAAATATTTGGTCTTGACGGAACGGGGCGGGGCGTGCGCAGATGCAGGTATAATAAAGCCGAAAAGCCAAAGTTGCTTAGCAACCACTCAATGTATAATATTTTCGTCAATGGTTGCTAAGCAATATTGTTATAAATATTATACATCGATTTCGGCTTTAGTATTATAGATAGATAGGGTCAGTCAGCGCAGTCGTCACTAGTTCGTTGTTCGTTGGTCTCGTGATTCACTCTGTTTGTTATGATTACGACGCTTTCCGACCCTTGCTTGTTTACTGTACTGATTTATATCAACCCATAATTATGATGTTCCACTGCTGGGCTCGGGTCTCTCCTGTAGATCCTACTTATTTTAGATCCTGGGTATAATTGCCATAATGACCACGCTTGGCGAGCGGGTTGGCGGTCGCAGTAAGGCTTTAAAGTAGGTACGCAGAGGACGCCGCTGCCCGTCCTCCGGTGTAAAATCCCTTAGTCGCCTTGACGACACCCACGGGACGAGATGGGGAATACTGGACAAATAGAATATGAAAAATATTTCAGCTTACCTACTATACTTACTCGCAATTTGAAAACAATGTTTTTATTTTGTAAAAAAACATTATTTGTTAACATAAAACATGCATGCAATTATTCAAATCGTGAAAAAGTTCGGTCAAATGGACGTACTTTTTGAGAGGTAAGAAGACTCGTATCAGATGTTCTAGCCATATTGAATTAATTTTTATAGGCATTTCTTGCCAATTACTTTACAAAAAAAATTTGTATTTGTTCTAGCCATAGTTATTCTAGGGCGCCATTTTCAACGAGTGTCAAACTTCAAAAATAGTAGCTTCATTTTTTTTATAGTTTTATTGAGGGAATGCTCCATCTAGACATTATATAATCAAAGGTATTATTAAATTTATAACGACGACTTTAACTTTGATACGACCGCTAATTACCGTATTAAACCTAAATAATGATAATAATATCTTGGGACAACTCACACAACGCTATTTGATCCCAAACTAAGCAGAGCTTGTACTATGGAAACCAGACAACTGATAAACATACTTATATATTTCTTAATACATATTATAGATAAGTAACACCCAGACACAGAATAAACGATCGTACCTTCTCATCACACAAAGTTTTATCCTGGGTGGGGATCGAACCCACGACCTCTTGCGTAGCAGTCGGACACACTCCCACCGCGCCACAGGGGTATTATTATTTGTTGCTGTTCAGTATAATATCATGTTTTCTTTATGCGCTAGATGAGTAGGGTGACCATATTTAATAAATATTGAAATAAATAGATAAAGTCCTTATTAGTAAGTATATCGATATTTAGCCTTTTTCTATAAAGTAGTCGGCTCCGTTGCTAAATTTATTTATTAAGGAATCCAGAAGTACAAAAAACATGGCGACCCTATTTAAGAAAGAGAATCCCTGTTTAGAAAGAGATGGAGAGGACAACTGTATTTTCAAGCTCATATCGTTTCACTTCTATTATTTGGCCAATATGTGGCCTCCATTATTTACTCTATCTCCATGGTTTAGGGGATTATATATTGTTTTTAATATGGTGACATATCTCAAAATGTAGGTTTTATAAAATATTTTTATTTTATTATTTTTTACTTACACATTTACTTTGTGTGCAATAAAAAAGGAATAGAATATGGACGTAGGTAATAAAAAATTATGTTTATAACATAAAATAAATTATGATTATAACGATAGCGATGTTTACGAAGAAAAACATATTTGGTCTTGATGGAACGGGGCGGGGCGTGCGCAGATATAATAAAGCCGAAAAGCCAAAGTTGCTTAGCAACCACTCAATGTATAATATTTTGGTCAATGGTTGCTAAGCAATATTGTTATAAATATTATACATCGATTTCGGCTTTAGTATAGATAGATAGGGTCAGTCAGCGCAGTCGTCACTAGTTCGTTGTTCGTTAGTCTCGTGATTCACTCTGTTTGTTATGATTACGACGCTTTCCGACCCTTGCTTGTTTACTGGACTGATTAATATCAACCCATAATTATGATGTTCCACTGCTGGGCTCGAGTCTCCCCTGTAGATCCTACTTATTATAGATCCTGGGTATAATTGCCATAATGACCACGCTTGGCGAGCGGGTTGGCGGTCGCAGTAAGGCTTTAAAGTAGGTACGCAGAGGACGCCGCTGCCCGTCCTCCGGTGTAAAATCCCTTAGTCGCCTTGACGACACCCACGGGACGAGATGGGGAATACTGGACTGATAGAATATCAAAAATATTTCAGCTTACATACTATACTTACTCGCAATTTGAAAACAATGTTTTTATTTTGTAAAAAACATTATTTGTTAGGTACTTACCTATACAAATTATAAATAGATCTGAAAGTACTCGTAAGTAGGTAAGTATATATATATATAAAATTTTAAAAAAATGGCTCCTGCCCAAATACTACAGCAGCGAAAAATAAAATAATATCACATTTAAATACATTGCCTGCTCAAAACAAAATTGCTGAAATTGCAGATAAAAAGGTATACACAGGATTCAATGCAATTTTTTGTCATGGGAAACGCTCGTTTTAAAATGTGTTTGAAAAAATTGGAAAACGAAAATTTCTATGTGCTGCAAAAAAAGTGTAATTAGTTATAATACAGCTGTGCTTTTATTACGTTGGTATTGAAGGGTTTGTGCGAACTGTCACGGCTTAAATTCATACTTGTTATCTACAAACTACATTCATATTAAAATCTATGGTGGGGCATGCGCGGATTCCCCCACGCACAACGCGGCGGCGCAGTGAAGAGGTGCCAAATAATGACACTCTTCCATAAACGTTTATTTATTGTATTTGTGTATATTGTGATTTTTTAAATATTTTCTGTGTAAATATAGTGTAAGTGTATTTTTATGTTACCTGACCACAGCGGCAGTAACGCGGATGTAAGTCAACCTTCCACGTCCCTAGCGCGTTGTCCTAACTGTCCCCAAGCCCGGTTCTTTAAAGGCGAACGGGGCTTGAAAGTACATTTTGGTAAAGTCCACAAATCCCAAAATGTGCTTCCAAGTCCAACATCACTATTCACTGAACCACCAAGGCCCCAAATTCCTTTTTGGCAAATCTTATCAAAATACAAAAATTCAGTTCCGGTTTTAAAGAGAGTTCCCCGTGGTGCGAGACCTTCAGTGGCTCGAAATCTGGCCCACTGCATAGGTCTTGTTTTACGGGAGAATTCTCAAAGGGCTTGGGAACAACTACTCACATTCCCTTACCGAATTCTGCATGTAAGTAATGACCAAACTACCAAAAAAACTCTTACAACTCAAATTAAAGAAAATTGCAATAGTCCAGCCAACATTTCTGAACCTGTTTCGATAACTTTTCATAAAAATTCAAAATTTTATTACGTAGAAACAAAGCTAAGGGAAGGTGATATAAGGGGAGCCTCTAGGCTTTTATTTAGCAGCGACGTGGTGGCGCCTTGTTCTGCAGAAACGCTCACGGGTCTGCAGAGCAAGCATCCGGCGCCAAGGGATGATCTTTGCTTCCCCGAGCCGCCTGACTCTGATGCGGAATGCATATGCGTCACTGCCAAGGACGTATTGACAGCCGTCGGCTCCTTTCGAAGTGGCTCTGCTGGAGGAATAGATGGCTTGACACCTCAACACTTAAAAGACCTCTTGAGCTCAGGTGCCGGAGAAGCTGGCAATGCTCTCCTAAAGGAGTTGACGGCAATGATTAACCTAATGCTCTCCGGCGATGTGGACAATGGCATCATCGATGTCTTGTATGGCGCCAATTTATGCGCCCTGCGCAAAAGTGATGGTAGCATTCGTCCAATCGCCGTTGGGTGTACGTACCGGCGTTTGGCAGCCAAAATGTGTTGTACATATTATAGAGAGTTTTTATCGAGCAAATTCCAGCCTCTTCAATTAGGCTTCGGCTCGCGAGGAGGCTGTGAGGCTGCCATACATGCCATGTCCACCTACCTTGGCTCGGGTAAGGCAGAAGTCATTTTGAAGGTTGACGTGAAGAACGCCTTTAATTCCGCCAACCGGGATGTTGGCACAAGTAAAATTAGAAACCCCCAAAATTTATAAATATCTCTGGCAGTGTTACAGGCACTCTTCAAAATTAGTATATAAGGACAACCTTTTGAGTTCATCGGTAGGATGCCAACAAGGTGATCCTCTTGGGCCAGTCATTTTTAGTTTGGCGATTCATCCCATAATTCGGCAACTAAATTCTAAATTTAATATTTGGTACCTGGATGATGGGACCCTAGGGGGAGACGTTGAGACAGTATACAAAGACTTGGCTTTTATAAAAGATAAATTCAAAGGTATTGGTTTAGATTTAAATTTTAGTAAATGTGAAATATTCATGAATGATAAAATAGATAAAAATTTGGTTATTTCTAAATTGAATTGTTTGGCTCCAAATCTTAAAATTGTAGATAATCAATCTCTTCAACTCCTAGGGGCCCCAATTTTAGAGGAGTCCTATGATTCGTTCGTAGAGGAAAAAATACAAAATTTTTGTACAGTCTCGGACCAACTTCTTCAAATTAATATGCATTCGGCTTTTACAATCGTTCGATATTGTCTTTTTGTTCCTAAATTCACATACGTACTCAGATCTACTCAATTTTGGAAACATCCTGAGCTTTTGGGTAAACTAGACAAAATTATTCATAAAACCCTGTGTAAAATTTTGAATGTGGCTTTGAACGACCGAGCGTGGCTTCAAGCGTCGTTACCCGTTCGCTTTGGTGGCCTCGGCGTTCGCAAAATTTCTGACGTTAGTTTACCGGCGTTCTTGTCCTCACTTCACAGCACTGAGGAGTTAACCAGGAAAATTTTAGAACCTACACTGGTTAGTTCTGAAGTCCGGTGCAAGTCTGAGGCCTTGAACGCTTGGAAAATGGCTTGCCCAAACTTTGATTTGCCCACCAACCCCTTCGCCCAGGGACAGTGGGACGGCCCGCTCTGCAGTTCAGTAAGAGAATACCTTTTAAATACTACATCAAATCTTTCAGAGCGAGCGCGCCTGCTGGCTGTGGGTGAATGGGAATCAGGTGTTTGGCTTCAGGCTCTTCCATCGTCCAACATAGGCACTATGTTGGACGACACCACGTTCCGCATTGCTGCCTGCTTGCGTTTAGGTGCCCCATGTGTTTCTCCTCATCGATGCCACTGTGGAGAAGCCGTAGGCAGCCTTGGGCATCATGGTCTATCATGCAGCAGGAGCGCAGGCCGCATATCACGACACGCTAGCCTAAATGACATCATCCGTCGGGCTCTTGTCAGCACTGGTGTGCCAGCAGTTCCTGAACCTAATGGTTTGGCGCGCAGCGATGGCAAGAGGCCGGACGGTATGTCTTTGCTACCTTGGAAGATGGGAAGACCTTTGGTGTGGGATGCAACCTGTGTCGATACCCTAGCGCCTTCCCATCTTCCAAACACTGCGAGCTGTGCCTGCGCTGCTGCTGCATCTGCGGAGACTCTCAAACGGCGCAAATATAGTAATCTAGTCGGAGATTACATATTTGAGCCGTTTGGGGTTGAGACGCTAGGGCCATGGGGTCCAAGTGCTCGCCTCTTATTCAAAGACATTTCCCAGCGTCTTGTCAGTGCATCTCGTGACCAGAAGGCTGGCTTTTTCTTTGCACAGAGAATAAGCATTGCCATACAACGAGGCAATGCTGCCAGCCTTCTGGGCACTATACCGGTAGACATCGATGGGGAGGAATTCTTTGACGCCTAACTCTTTTTTGTAGTTTACTAGGTAAGTTGTAAATAATGTTAATAGTATGTATATAGTTCGTACGTATGGTTATCTAGCTTGTAGTTATTAACATTGTAAATTTTAATAAACATGAAATTTTAATGGATTAAAAAAAAAAAGTAGGTAAGTTGTTATTCTTTTCAAGAGTGGCCTCTTAAAAATTTAGAATATCTTCATATTGTCTGCCTTTGTGGCGCTGTGGGAGTGTGTCCGATTGCTAGGCAAGAGGTCGTGGGTTCGATCCACACCTAGGATAAAACTTTGTGTGATGAGCACGATGGTTTATTCTGTGTCTGGGTGTAATTTATCTATAATATGTATGTATTTAGAAATATAGGTATAAGTATATTTATCAGTTGTCTGCTGACCATAGTACAAGCTCTACTAAGTTTGGAATTAGATTACGTTGTGTGAGTTGTCCCAAGATATATATAATAATTAAATTAATAATTATTATTATATTTACGTACAAAAAATATTAAGTCTCAGTGTTGAAATAAGTATGTACTAGGTGCTTTTGTGTGGACGGGTAATAATAGGCGAGTGAAAGAATCAAGGAAAGCTCTTTATTTGCCTCGAGCGCCTATTGTACGCCGCTATTGATTTTAAAACAACCGATCTGACAAAACCTGACACGCTTCATAATTTAAATCTATTCTAATCTATAGAAACGTCAAATATAACAATTTAATAAATATAATATAGGTAGATTTTTAACATGTTTATTCGTCACGCCACGTGAAATGCACGCGATTGGAGCCATAGCTGATCCAGGCCTGAAGCATGTAGTTTGTATACCTACCTAAAAGCTAGCAGTGTTGTCGGTGTCCATACAATTACACTCAGCAGAACTATGAATTCCTTACGGCTCGTGATCGTGTGTGTTATAGAATTGTTGTTCCAAAGAGTTGTAAGTAGAAATTCTGTTTTATTTAAGACTTTAGACACCCGTGCAACTTCATCTGCGTAAATGTCTCCCGTTTGCATTGCTGCTTCGCTCTTATTGATCGTAGGGTGATGTTATATAGCCTATAGCCTTCCTCTATAAATGGGCTATCAACCGTAAAACATTTTTTTCAATTCGTTTAAACAGACAAACTCTTCAGCTTTATAATATTAGTATAGAGTTATTTTAAAGACGACTCCCGCGCTATTTCTACAAGCTTCGTGTCGCGAGGGACTTTATAAATGTACAAATAACGTATACAAAGTACCTACACCCTGACTTGAGACCAATATTTTTCATCTCAGCACCTTTTCAAGCGTGAAAATTGAACTTACAATATTTTGCACAGTAGTCGTACCTACGCATTTCACCTTTCGATGAGTCAGTCGTGTTTGTTTCATATTTATTTATTTGCTATATTTATATTAAAATACAGGAAGGTACATAGAATGTTATATATAACTACATTAGAACGCTATATTTAGCTTTACAACTGACTTGCAAATGACTTTAAGTATAAAATATTTATCCTTTACTCAAATAAAAAATCATAGTTTAATTAATATTATTTTACAATTGCTTACATAATAATGACCTATATATACCTATAATAAATAAAAGTTAAATAAAATGTATTTATGTTATTCAATTTTATGTCCAAGATTTAAATTCCAATGGTATGTCTTTTCATTTACTTATTCACGGTATCAATATCTGGCTACCGTCTATAATAAAAATAAACCAATCGTTTTATGTCTCAGATTACATTCTAGATTGAATATTGTTACTGTAAAACGGTCCCTAAGTAAATCCGTTTACAAACTTGAACACAGCGACTATGATATGTCTATACTAGCAAAATACGCTGCATAATACTTTTCATAACAATTCGTAACTTATTATATTATGACACAATATTATTAGGGTCAATGGCGTTAGTCTTTACCTACCTACTTATCCTCTTTTCTGGTAATATTCAGCTACATTTTGATTATTTGTGATGTTTAACGTGTCGATCTACTACCAGAATTGTCGAGGTTTGCGGACCAAATTGAATACATTATACAATAATATCTTGGCTGATTCTCACGATATCATTATTCTATCTGAAAAATGGCTAATTCCCGATATTAGCGAAGAGGAATTCATTGATTCGCGTTATTTAGTTTATCGATGTGACAGAAATCGGGTGTTAAGTGGCAAGTCAGATGGTGGCGGTCTTCTAATCGCTGTGCGCCGTGGTTTACATGTCGAGCGCTGTGATTTGACCGCTATTCCTTGCTGCGACGATGTACATAATGTTATGCCACCTAGTATAGATTAAGTTCTCCTTAGGTCGTATGGTAAAACATGTAATGATAGTCACATTATATGCGGTGTGTACATACCACCCAATCAAATACAGAAGTCATATGAAATACACACATCAAAAGTGTCTAGGGATCAACATATATTTTTGCAATAACTTTTCTCCTGATTGATTTTATTTCTTTTATTTCTTTAAGGATTCATCAAATAAAGTGTTTTCGTTTGTCACAGTAACGATAAACCAAGTCACCTTTGCATTAATAAAGAAATTTGCCATTTTCCTAATAAAGGGATTTTTGACATTTGAACTACTAACATTAAAGTTCGAAAAAAAGACTGAAATAACAGTTTTCTTTAAAATTTTATTGGGTAACTTAAACAATTAATAATCCGTGTTTCTACCGCGAACACTAACAACACAAGAACATCGGTTTGGCATACTCAAAATGAGTTCATCCAAATCACGCTGTGGAATGGCCGCCCATGTTCGTTGCAACAACAAAAAAAGGTCTTCTTGCGACTGGATACCCTCCATATTCGGCAGAGCTCTTCTCTGTAGCATATCCCATGCATGCTCAATCGGGTTCAAGTCTGGCGACTGAGCAGGCCAGGGCAGGACATTGATGTTAGCTGCGGCGAGAGTCTGTCTTACAACTCTTGCGGTGTGCGGTCGTGCATTATCATGCATTAACTGAAATAAGGGACCGATTTGCACTTGTAGAGGAACGATGACGTCTGATACAATCGTCTCAGCATAAATTTGAGCGTTGAGGTTGCCTCTGATCCAAATCAACTCAGTTCTTCCGCCGATCCAAATACCCGCCCATACCATGATGGTTCCACCACTATAAGGATGGACTTCCTGGCAGGATTTTAATCGCTGTTGGCGTCCAGGGGTTCTCCAGTGTCGTATACGTCTTGTATCCGGTCTCATACCAAAACGAGACTCATCAGAAAAGCACACGAAACGCCATTGTTCTTCTGCCCAATTTCTGTGTTCAAGAGCCCATTGATATCGAATCCTACGATTGTGCATTGCTATAGGTGGTACCCGTAGCGGTCTTCGGGAATGAAAGTTCACTTCATGCAAGCGGTTTCTGACTGTTTGGTCGCTAATTAAGTTCCCTGAAGAGTGATGAAGCCTCACGGCTAACATCATGGCGGTTATTGTTGGACCTCTTCGAGTTAAGATTTGAATGTATCGGTTTTGTCTCCGTGTGGTGCAGCGATACCGTCCTCCATGGCGCTCAGCCACGGTACCAGTGCTTCGGTAACGTGTCCAAAGTCGACTGATAACACTCTGACTTGTATTCAGAGCTAAAGCCACAGTACGTTGCCGGGAACCAGCTTCTATCATTCCCACGGCTCTGAGCATTTCTTCCCTGCTTAAATGACGTCGCCGCTCCATAATAACGTTGGTTTTAATCAGTAGTAGGGAAACAGTAGCACTAATAATGTCTTCAATGCGTTGTATGTTTTTATAGGGAAAATATTGACAGCTGATTTTCATCTTTTACTCGAATTTGATTCACAGTTCCTGATTCAAATTATGAAATGCACCAAAAAGGATCCATATAAATTTATAAAATCATAAATTTATTACAAAGCCACATCTCAATCTCAAGAAATCCGCATAAAAATGCTTGATCCCTAGACACTTTTGATGTGTGTATATTATAATTTACTCGAACAAAAAATTACATCTTACGCTGTAAATAAAATCTATATCTTTGGAAACTTTAACTTACCGTTAACCGAATGGAGTGTCTGTGACACAGGAGGTCTTATGCCGAAATTAAATAATAGGGATGTTGCTCTTCTCAACTTTTTAGCAACACTAAATTGTAAACAATACAATAATATAAAAAATCAGATTGGCCGTACTTTGGATCTTTTATTATCTAATGAGAGTTGTGTTTGTGAGCCAGTACTTAGTCCATTAGTCCCTATTGATTGTTACCATCCTCCGTTTTGTACGGTCATTCTTCTAGACACGATAAGCAAACTTATGTCTCGCTGTTCATCACCTAAGTACCGCTTTAATGAGGCTAATTACCCAGAAATTAATAGGGATATTATTTCTGTTGACTGGTCAGCTACCTTAAACAAACCTACTCTAGATTCTGCCGTAGAGTACTTTTATGAAACAATATATCATATAATAAAAAAACATGTTCCCAAAAGACCCGTAAAATCACATGAGTTCCCGATATGGTTTTCCCGCCCTCTCACACATGTATTTAAAAACAAAGAGAAAGCTTGGATAAAATGGAAAAAATATCGGAATTTGTTGGATTATGAGCAATTTTCTATGTATCGTAAAAGATTTAAGTCACTTTCAGCTGATTGTTTCAATAAGTATCTGCGTTCAATTGAAAATGGTTTGCAAAAGGATATAAAGCTGTTCTGGGCATACATAAATAGTCATAAAAATAGAACGGGTATACCTAGTACTATGTCATTTGAAAACGAAAAATGTAGTCAACCTGATGACATATTTATGCCGTATAAACTCAATTTCGCATTTTTTGGAGATGTGCCAATATATTACTAGGTGAGCGATATGTAGATTATTTTCATCATTTTTTGGCTCCGTTTATAAAACAATGTGATAATACGACATACACTAGTAATATCACCTCAACTTCAGACTATAATATAAATATAACGGACCTCACTTTCACCAATGTAACAGTAATCAAAACGCTTAAGAATCTAGATATAACAAAAGGATCCGGACCGGATGGTATTCCGCCATTCTTCCTTAAGCATACAGCTGAGTCGATATGTGTTCCTTTGGCTTGCCTATTTAATCGCAGTTTAAGGGATGGCGTCGTACCACATATTTGGAAGACGGCTAATATTACACCCGTCTATAAAGGAGGCACTAAAAGCGACGTTACAAATTATCCGCCTATATCCCTGTTATCTACTTTGTCGAAGGTCCTTGAACGGTTGGTACATGGTGCTGTTTATCCAGTTTTTCATAGAATTGTGATCCCTGAACAACACGGCTTTGTTCAGGGTCGTGCTACGGTGAGTAACCTGGTACTGTACTCTAATTACCTATTTGAAAATATGGACAATCGTCTTCAAGTGGATTGTGTTTATACCGATTTCTGTAAAGCATTCGATAAGGTGGATCACTCAATGCTTTTGGGCAAAATTAAATTCAATGGTATTCGTGGGAATCTGCTACGATGGTTTACCTCTTACGTTAAAAACAGATCTCAGAGGGTCGTGATCAACGGTTTTGCATCGGAAGTGATCTATGTTACATCCGAAGTCCCACAGGGCTCAATTTCTTCTAGAACTATGTGAATTACGTGACGAGCAGAAAGAACCAGACGTAATTTGTTTATCAGAAATATTCGTAAACAAAGGTAGTGAAAAGAATGTCAATGTACGCAATTACACTTTAGGCTCATCTTTCTGCAGGATAAAAAAGAGAGGTGTATGTATTTTGATAAAGAAATGTCTAGGTTACAAAAAAATTAGCTCTCTAGAAAAATATGCTACTGAAAATATTATGGAATGCTGTGGTATTGAAATTCTAACTCAGAATTTGATAATTATGTGTTTTTATCGTACCCCTGCTTCCAATCCTCTATTATTTTTGAGAAAACTTTCGGAAATTTTATACAATTACAGAAATAATACCAAAAAACACATATTGTTAAGAATTTCAATATGTATTTTCATATTACAGAGCCCACACGAAATCATACCTGTATTGATCATATATCATATATAGGAAAATCGACATAGGAGAATTACGTAGGTTTGATATATCTGATCATCACAGAGCACAAATTTTAAACATTCCTGTCTCACAAAAAAACAATAAAATTAATAATTACTTTATATTTAAAAGAGTCTATAGACTAGACAACTTAAATCAATTTAGGAAATATTTAAAAACATTAAGTTTTAGTGATGTGTATAATAAAGTTGACATAGATTCTGCTTATCACAATTTTCATTGTCAGTTTACTTTGTTGTATAAATTATGTTTTCCAGTGAAAAAAACTAAAATAAAGGCTATGAGTATAGCTCCAAAATGGCAAACAAAAGGCCTCAAGATTAGCTGCAAAACTAAAAGAAAACTTCAGTACGTTGTCTATACTAAAAATACAGAGACAGCTAAAAATAAATACAAAGCATATTCTAGAATGTTACGTCGTTGCTTTGACATTGCACAAAAATGTTAATTACTCTAGTTTTTTTATTTGAGACTTTCAAAATACTTTGTGTTACATGTATCAAATTGTTAGAGAAGAATGACTTTAGTAGGAAGTACTCGTATCATTGTTGCACTTTTAAACAAAACCGGGCAAGAGCATGTCGGACCATGCTCAGTGTAGCTTTCCGCAGCTACACTGAGCATGGTCCGACATGTTATAATAAAGGTATTATTTTATCTGCAAAAAATAAATGTAAAGCTGCCTGGCAGGTAATAAAGAATGAATCTGAACCAATACAGGACATGGTATTTATCAACGAAATAATTGAAAATGGATATAAGTTAATAGAACCAATTTAATTGGTTAGGTTAGATGTATTGTAATTATGTTCAATTAAATAGATTTAAAATAGAACCAATAGATATAGCCAATGGATTAAATAAATATTATATAGAACTTCTAGAACATACAGAAACATCTTTCAAAAAAAATATATTAAATTTTCTCCAAATAGCATATTTCTGAGGCCGTTTACAACAAATGAAGTCATCAACATATTAAATAGTTTAAATAATACTTCAGCTGTAGGCTATGATGCTTCTGGGGAGAAGGCGCTACCGTCGCGCTGTCAACATTCTGTTACGTTAGCTCCTTACTTAAAAAATATAAATAAAGCGAAAGAGAAGTGAAAAGTGCACACGATACGTTATATACGATATTACTAGTGACATTGGATATAAACTAACATGCAAAACATTATATAGATACGAAAGAACAAGATTAAAACTGTGTTAACAACAAACAAATTTTATATGTGGGTACTAGAGACACTTTAATAAAAATATGAGTGATCTATGTTAATAAATAGTCAAGTGACAGAAGAGCCATTATTAAGAGAGTTGCGAGTGAAGAAACAAGTAAGTAGTGCTTAAATTAATTAAAACGTTACGAAAGCAACGTTCTCTAGTATTGAATAGAGGAACTACATATATTGAATTAAGTTAGTAAACTGAGGTTGACTCGCAACTCCTTAACAGCGACATCTAGCGACGTGTAGAAACAACAGTCACGGATAAGATTCGAATAGAAGTTCGTTTCGAATAGATTCCAGCATACTTGTAAGTATGCTGGAATCTATTCGAAACGAACAAATGCAACAAAAACAAGAAATAAGGGACATGCAAATAAATACAACACGGGAAATTAATGCTTACATAAGCGATAAATTCAACGAAATGAATTTAAAATATAAACTATTAGAAGAGAAACTGGAAAAACAAGAAAAACAGATAGATTACTTAGAGCGGGAAAGCAAGAAAATAAATTTAATATTTTTTGGGGTTGCCGAGGTCGAAAAAAACTACTTTCAACTTCTATCAAAAATTATTACCATAATTACAAACAACATAAACTTACCATGCGAAAAATACGAAATAGAAAACGTAAGGCGTATCGGAAAAAAGGGAGACAAACCGAGACATATTCTAGTAACTTTTTCTACAATAGAAAAAAAAATAGAAATAGTGAAAAATAAAAAATGTTTAGACAATTCCACATATTATATTAAAGAGGATTTCCCAAAGAAAGTACTTGAAATACGGAAAGCTCTACAGAGCGAAGTGGAAGAGCTTAGACGCGAAGGAAAAGAAGCCATTCTTAAATATGATAAGGTCGTAATCTTAAATGCTCAGACATCACATCAAAGACAGTCTAAGAAGAGAAACTTTTCACCGTCTCCAGTTAGGCCAAATATAAATAAAAATATGCGCAGCCCAAAAAAACCGAAGCAGATATAACTAGCTATTTTCCTACAAACAAAGACAAACCTTACCCAGAAAATGATATCGCTACACCCCAACCAAATATATAGCAGCTAAAATCGCCCCCTCCAGCTCCAACTCTCACAATCCGGCCGGTCACCGTGGGAGAAGTAGACTATAACCCTCCAGACAAACATATACAAAACGATTAGTGCATTTGGCCTCAAAAATGGAAGGTAGTCCAGGGAATTACGTTAACTGGAGCCGGAGGTTGCAGAGAAAGTCTATACATCTTAAATAAATTTAATTATAAATTACATTAAACTAAAATCTAAAACTAGTGATAAATGGTCGATGTATGTACCAAGAATGAATCGTTCTTTATTAAAATCTAAAACTACAACTATGGAAAGACGGTTGCGAAATCGAAGTGGCGAGATGTGGAAATCACGTAGCGCTGACTCGACGCCTCGTGCCGGTCCGCAACTGCACTGCTTCGATAAATGGTGTCAACGGTCCGCCTCTTACACCAAAGCGTAGATAAATGGTGTCGACGGTCCGTCTATAACACCGACGCGTAACACCTCCCCCCGAAGAACAGCAACTATTTGTCAAGCGGAGTGGCAAATATTGCTGCCAGACCACTGGTGTTCATCTTACTTCTTCTGGTCGGATGTTCCGTCTGGGTTCAATAAGTGTATAGTTGGCCCCTCTGCAGTATCGATGTCTGGATACGCCTCTGGCTTCAGCTTCCGAAGATCCGGATATTCGTTGAAGGTGCTTGGAAACCACCCGGGTGACTCGCGAACGCGGATATCGATTTGAGATATTCCTAATTATCGCGAACCGGCCCGCGAATATCCTACCGACTGCGCCAATTACGTTAACTGGAGCCGGAGGTTGCAGAGAAAGTCTATACATCTTAAATAAATTTAATTATAAATTACATTAAACTAAAATCTAAAACTAGTGATAAATGGTCGATGTATGTACCAAGAATGAATCGTTCTTTATTAAAATCTAAAACTACAACTATGGAAAGACGGTTGCGAAATCGAAGTGGCGAGATGTGGAAATCACGTAGCGCTGACTCGACGCCTCGTGCCGGTCCGCAACTGCACTGCTTCGATAAATGGTGTCAACGGTCCGCCTCTTACACCAAAGCGTAGATAAATGGTGTCGACGGTCCGTCTATAACACCGACGCGTAACAAGGGCCGCCGACGTCCCAAAGTGAGAAATTTGAAGTCATATCAACACCTGAGTTACAGCAATGGATGGGATCTATCCAACAATACTTAAATGAAATATGCACTATTTCAGCCGAAGGTAAACTGAACTCGGAACAGAAGTTAAGAGTTTCCAACCTCTGCCGGAAAGTTGGAAATGGGGTTTCACAATTGGCTGTCCAATATCAGTCAATCAAACATAGAGCAGTCCAATCCCATGTATCTTTGCAAAACCAATCTGCCCTACTAGATCTGGCAAACGATTTATCTGAGATAAAACAGACGATTAAGGAGTCCTGTTCCAAACAAGCATTGCAAAATTCATCTTTTGCTGACATGGTGAAGAAGGGGACGAATAGTTTCGTTCGACCAACGCCCCTGAGTTCCGTGACCATTTACCCTAGTGACAGGTCAAAAACCAGCGACGAAACCAAAACCTTGGTCCAGAAAATCGTATGCCCTGAAGATATGAAACTGAAAGTCCGCGGAGTCAGAAACACGAAAAACGGAGGCGTCATTATCAGCACAGAGTCTAAAAATGACCTAGAAAAACTCAAACAATCTGTGCAACTTGCCAAGTCAGGTCTTACCGTCGACGAAACCCAAAAACGCAAACCCCGCATTACTATCGTAGGAGTCCCGACACAAATGAGCGATAATGAGGTTTTTAAATGTGTATACGAACAAAACCTGGTAGAAAAAATGCCCTCTTTAACTAAAGATTCATTTTTGACCTCAATTAGACTCAGCCACAAATCTGGAAAGAAAGACGCAGTGACCTGCAATTATATACTGGAAGTATCAGCAGTCATACGTAAAGCCCTGCTAATTCAAGAAAGAGTCTTTATCAATTGGACGTCCTGTCCTGTGCGAGATTTTACACTAGTGACTAGATGCTACAAATGCCAGCAGTACGGACATGCAGCCAAAACATGCAAAACACCTAACTCTACATGTGGACATTGCGGTCAAGATGGTCATTCTATTCAAGAGTGCAAATCAAAATCAGAGGCGCCTAAATGTGCAACATGCTTGCGTTTCAAAAAGCCGAACAATCACAAGACGGGTGACAATGACTGCCCTGCAAAAAAAGCAGCTGAACTCAGGTACATTAACTCGATTGATTATGAAGGCGCCTAAGAGCGCCACATACTCGCGTGTATTTTAGAACTAAGGGTAGATTTAAGTTACATAAATGGATTTAAATTTAATTACGCAATTAGATAATAGTTTCCTATCGGAATCAAGATTTTGTGAGGTTGAAGATTGCAGACAATATCTTATCGGATACCAAAAATCACTAACCATACTTACACAGAATATTCGCAGTATTCATAAAAATATAGATAGTTTACATGTTTTTCTACATAGGCTTAATGTTCACTGTGATATAATCATTCTAACTGAGTGTTGGTTAATAAACCGGCACGATCGCCTTCCAATAATACCGGGGTACAATGTATACTATACCGCTACAAATCACAATCAAAATGATGGTGTCGTGGTATATGCTAAACAAACATTAAAGGTCACAGTCGAGGAGCCAACTCTGCAAGACTGCAATGGTTTGATCCTTAACATTGGTTCAGATACAGCGATTATTGCTATATATAGATCTCCTTCCTTCAGAAACTCTGACCTCTTTCAAAAATCTCTAGGTGAAACATTGAAATCACTATCCTCATGTAAAAACATAATATTAACAGGTGACTTGAATTTAAACATTAGCTCAGGATCTTGCGATTCAGGAACCCATAACTACCTTAATTTATGTTCATACTATGGTCTTCAGCCCGCTCACACATTATCTACTCATCATAGCGGTTCCTGTCTCGATCATGTAATGATTAAAACCAGCTTGACATACATCACTCTTGTTACTAACTCTACTGTAACTGACCACCACGCTGTCCTACTAACCGTAAATTTAACGCCACCTAAGCAGAGTCGTCCACAGACAAGGTCTAAATTAAACATACACAAACTCGAACATGATTTATGCAACATCGATTTTTGTCCAGTTTACAATAATGCTGACCCTAATATGTCTCTGTCGTATTTAATTAAAAATGTCCAACAAGCAATATTATGCAACACGAAAGTAACGACACTAAATAAGAAATTTTACAATATCAAACCCTGGATTACTCCTGGTCTTATACGTTGTATAAGACACAGAGATCGACTCCATCAGCGAACAAGACGGTACCCTGACAACCTAATACTTTTAACTACGTATAAAAGATACAAAAATTTCTGTAACAACCTACTCAAAAAGTTAAAAATTAATTATGACAGAGATGTTTTACAAAGGGCAGGTAATAATAGTAAGCAAATTTGGCGACATGTTAAAAGCATAACTTACTCCTCGAAAAATCATCAATCAAATTCGAGTTTGCTGCATATTAACTCATCACCACTAAATTCAGCTAACCATGTAAATAACTATTTTATAAATGTGGGCAAAAATCTTGCCGAGCGTATTCAAAATCAAAATAATAGCCTTGGATGTACGCAATCCCCCCAATTTGTCCGCAACTTGAGTCTCAAATCTTTCGTTATGCTAGACACTGACGAACACGAGGTAGCTCGAATTATTTCTGACCTGAAGGATAGCTGCGCCACTGGCTCGGACAATATTAGCAATAAAATCCTTAAACTTTTTAAACATATTTTAGTACCCCCTCTAACATATATTTTTCGACTTTGCCTTTCTGGAGGGATTTTTCCTCAATGCTTAAAAAAGGCAGTGGTTATTCCTATCTATAAATCCGGAAATAAAGAACTTGTATCCAATTACCGACCGATCTCCCTACTTCCCTCAATATCGAAAATACTCGAAAAAATTATAAATATTAGATTAATTAATTACCTAGAAAACAACCAGTTTCTATCCCCTACACAATATGGTTTTAGAGCTAAATTGTCTACAGCCGACGCGACTCACACTTTGACTGATTATATTTCACAAGAGCTCAGCAAAGGGAACCAAGTCCTGGGCATCTTCCTTGACCTTGCTAAAGCTTTTGACACAATTTCTGTTCCCATTCTGCTAAACAAGTTGGAGTCTCTGGGCATAAGAGGGAAACAACTAAAACTTTTGGCAGGCTATTTAAATGAAAGATACCAATGTATCAAAATAGATAACATTACTAGTGACGATCAAAAATGTTCCGGTTTTGGTATTCCTCAGGGCAGTATTTTAGGCCCTACTTTATTCCTTATTTACATAAATGACCTTTGCAATATGAATATCGAACATGGTAAGATAATATCCTATGCTGATGACACAGCTATTATATTTACGGCCAAAACCAAGAACGACCTATTTGAAAACGCTCAGCAAGGTTTTAATTTCATAAATAATTGGCTTAGTCATAATTTGCTAACATTAAACGCTGATAAGACAAAATATATCCGCTTTTCTAGGCGACAGTCATACCACAGCGACGATGACCCACATTTATTTGCACACTATTGTAATAACACATTAGAAAATACGTGTAACTGTCCTATTATACTTAGCACTAGCAACATAAAATATCTCGGCATTAATATAGATAACACACTGTCATTCAAGAAACACATAGAAATTTTAGTGACTAGAGTGCGAAAACTAATATATGTCTTTAAAAAACTGCGTTCTATTGCCGATTCGAAATTAATTATACAAGTATATAAGGCCCTGTGTCAGTCCATCATTCAGTATTGCATCACTTCATGGGGAGGAGCACTAAAAACTGTTATGTTGCCACTTGAAAGAGCACAGAGAGCCGTTCTAAAAGTAGCTACTTTTCGACATTTCCTTTTTCCCACCTTCCTCCTGTATAAATGCTGTAAGGTATTGACTGTCCGTCAGCTTTTTATAGTAAATATAATTTTAAAACAACACGAGCTACTTACTTTTAATACTGACTTAACTAATAAGAGACGAAAAGATATAGTCTGCACATCTGATTCCACCTCAAGATATATGTTCTCAAACCGATTTTTTAATTTCATAGGCCCTTTTTTGTATAATAGATTAAATCGAATTGTAAATATATACCACCTAAATTATTTTAATTGTAAAAAAGCTGTAAGTACCCAATTACAAGATATGTCATACGAACAGACGGAGGACTTATTACTTGTACTAAAATAAATTAGACCAATTGTTGTAATATCTCTTATAATTACCTATTTTTTGTAAATGTTAATTTATTAATCTATGTTTTTCTAGTTTAACAGTTCTTGTTTTTAGTTATTAAGTATAGTTTTAGTTTCGGAAAGTATTTATTAAAATACTTTTTACTTTCTAGCCTGAAACACAGGTTTCAACCTAGTTCAGGCAAATACTTAACTGTGCTATTTGTTATTATACCTTTATATAAGTTTATTGTACCTTTACTTTCATGAATAAATTATTATTATTATATATTATTATTATATTATAATTGGTCTATCTGAAATAAGGCGTCTTGGCACTTCAATTCAAGAATTTGAAGACTTTATCTTTTGTTATACAGGGAAACCCAAGGACTTTATGGTGTGGGTTTTATTATCAAGAAACACTTAAAGCAAAATATCGTAAGATTTACTGGTCTGTCAGAACGAGTAGCTTTATTAAAATAATTATAAATTATTATTAAATAATTATATATAATATATATTATAATATTATTATTAATTATTATTATACTAGCTGTGCCCGCGACTTCGTTCGCGTGGAAGTTGGGTACATATTACATTGGTACATATTGGGTTTATATTACAATTCAACTTCTGTGTAAAACATATTGTAAACATGCTCCACAATGCTCTGTGGCATCTATGGATATTTGGGCCTAGCTTTAATCAGGGCCCAACATAGGGCAGGGCAAGCCAAGCAAATGCCCAGTGCAGCAAAATGAAGGGCGGCAAAGTTTATGGCGCCAGACGGTTAGAAGACAAATTATTAAAATTCCCACGACCACACCTCGACAAAAAAAGTGATTTGCATCACATCAAATACTATTAACATTGAAAAATTCCCCCCCTCCCCCACCACGCGAGTACTGGGGCGGTTTTGAGTTAAATGAAGCTCGAAACCGCCCAATTACTCGTGCGAAATTTTGAGTTAAGGAGCTTCGATTCTGACTCCGATAGGTCGAAAATTCCGATTGATTTTAAACCTCCGACTCCAACTTCGGCTCCGACACTTTTAAATCGGACCTTTTAATCGGAGGTACCTACCTAGCCGCTCCTTCAAGATAATTTATACATAGGTAATAAAGGTATGATGGAAAAAAACTTTCACAGATTCCCTATGATCGCAGGTTATGTCCTGCCTGAGCGATCTTTTCCGAGTCTAAAGTACACCTACTTTGTGTCCGTGTTTGTACCGCGGGAATGCAATGTTTTAAAACTATTTTGCGGGGGCAAAATAGTTTTAAAACATTGCATTCCCGCGGTACTGTGATGCGTGTTTAAACAAACAAACAACATTCAAACGTTTCTAAAAGATATACTCAGATATCTTTTTTTGTGTTTAAATACTATTTCTAAACTTATTTCAATATTTTTTTTCACTCACTTTAGAAGATTAAAATATTATTTTATAATGTCTACATTGGTGAATTTAAAAATAGGTGTGTCAACCTGTCGCAAATTAAGATCATCATATATTCACTACGTAAGAATTTCAGTTTTTTTTTTTAAATCAATTTTCCTGATTCTTTTTAATTTGTATTTAAACGCCATCTATTTTCAAAACTGGATAAGTTTATTTTTATACTTGATGATTTTATATTAAACTATCATGCATATTAAACGTAGGTAAGCAAGGTATTTAACCTTTAATTATTCATGCGATCAAGACCCGTAATACATATATTTTCATAATGTGTACAAATCGCGAAAGTTTATTAACATTTGTAGGTAAGCAATTTTGGCACTCAGAAGAAATCGAATCACAGATGGCGCCACGTGTTTTATTTTGATGTAACGCGGACTGGCTTCAGTAGCGGGTGAGTTGCAGGCCTCGTCTGGTACAGCCACAATAGTTGCCGAGTGCAAATGTAACAAGTTTGATAACTGCACTACTGAAGGGATTGTGTATGCCAATGTCAACTTACAAGTCAATGATAAACCTAACCGTAGCGCCGAAGGTGTTCTTGTAAGTAAATATTATATAACAATATATATTAATAAAGGTAGGTTACGCGATATGGGTATGGGGAAGACACAGTTTTTGTCACTGGACTCGTATGAGTGCGATGCTTTTTTGTGTAGATGAAAATGGGTGAATTTAAACTATTTGAGTTGCCTGTAAATGTGTCGTAGTGAAATAGCAAAACACGTATTTTTATACGTTTTGTTCGTTATTCAAAATGCCTAAATTGTAGATGAATTTCAGTGTATTAACGTCTACTTCAGGCATATTATCATCATAATGGCAGAATTATGAAATAATATAATAGAAAACTCTTGCAGGAATTTTTCGACGCCTAAACCGGTTGTGCCTTCTTTTATTATTTAACCTTTTTTGTATAGTGCAGTGTTTTAGATAGGTTAGTTGTAAATAGTTCGCTAGTTTTAGTTTTCTATTAATTTGTATAAATATATATAGTTGTAAAAATTTGAAAGTTATAATAATACAATAAATGCATTTTTGAAAGATAGAAAAATTTGAAATCCAGACTCAGGAATCGAACCCGAGACTTCCGTAGCCAAACCGGGGCCAGAAGCGAACCACCTATCTGGACTATGTTATTAGATTTCGAATTTTTCTATCTCTTGTTGCTCGCGAAATTAAGGCCTTCGCAGTGACATCTAGTCGTTAGTTAAGGAACTATCACGGCTTTTGTTATTGCTTCGTTACAGAGAGCATTTTAACAAATTATGATGTCGCAGGCCGAATATTGAAGTAATTTTTATAGGCATTTCTTGCCAATAACTTTACAACGATTTCCTTAACTAACGACTAGATGTCACTGCGAAGGCCTTAATTTCGCGAGCAACAAGAGATAGAAAAATTCGAAATCTAATAACATAGTCCAGATAGGTGGTTCGCTTCTGGCCCCGGTTTGGCTACGGAAGTCTCGGGTTCGATTCCTGAGTCTGGATTTCAAATTTTTCTATCTTTCAAAAATGCATTTATTGTATTTGTAAAGTTATTGGCAAGAAATGCCTATAAAAATTACTTCAATATTCGGCCTGCGACATCATAATTTGTTAAAATGCTCTCTGTAACGAAGCAATAACAAAAGCCGTGATAGTTCCTTAACTAACGACTAGATGTCACTGCGAAGGCCTTAATTTCGCGAGCAACAAGAGATAGAAAAATTCGAAATCTAATAACATAGTCCAGATAGGTGGTTCGCTTCTGGCCCCGGTTTGGCTACGGAAGTCTCGGGTTCGATTCCTGAGTCTGGATTTCAAATTTTTCTATCTTTCAAAAATGCATTTATTGTATTTGTAAAGTTATTGGCAAGAAATGCCTATAAAAATTACTTCAATATTCGGCCTGCGACATCATAATTTGTTAAAATGCTCTCTGTAACGAAGCAATAACAAAAGCCGTGATAGTTCCTTAACTAACGACTAGATGTCACTGCGAAGGCCTTAATTTCGCGAGCAACAAGAGATAGAAAAATTCGAAATCTAATAACATAGTCCAGATAGGTGGTTCGCTTCTGGCCCCGGTTTGGCTACGGAAGTCTCGGGTTCGATTCCTGAGTCTGGATTTCAAATTTTTCTTTCTTTCAAAAATGCATTTATTGTATTTGTAAAGTTATTGGCAAGAAATGCCTATAAAAATTACTTCAATATTCGGCCTGCGACATCATAATTTGTTAAAATGCTCTCTGTAACGAAGCAATAACAAAAGCCGTGATAGTTCCTTAACTAACGACTAGATGTCACTGCGAAGGCCTTAATTTCGCGAGCAACAAGAGATAGAAAAATTCGAAATCTAATAACATAGTCTAGATAGGTGGTTCGCTTCTGGCCCCGGTTTGGCTACGGAAGTCTCGGGTTCGATTCCTGAGTCTCGATTTCAAATTTTTCTATCTTTCAAAAATGCATTTATTGTATTTGTAAAGTTATTGGCAAGAAATGCCTATAAAAATTACTTCAAGTTATAATAATATTTAAATACAGAACTATATTTTTCGCTTATTATACCTTTAATTTGATGTTTCGCGTGTATTCGTAGTTCTAACGACTAGATTTAGTAAAATAGGTACTTACTTAATACTTTAATTTCTATGTACTATTTTTTTTTATTTGGTTCCCAAAACTGATGTTCAATCAATTTTTTAGCACTTGTCTGGTGATACAGATTCCGCAGACTTTAGTTTTCATGAACACCTCAACATTTTGTCCGTGGCGTACAGGCGCGGCCATTTGTAAATGGCGGTAAATAATGTGTAGTATCGTTACACAAAATGGCGACAGTTTACATACGGCGTATGGCTTTTTGTAAACGTATAAAATGCCGACGTCGTTTGTATAAGGCTGTGATGCTATTTGCCTTCGACATATGTACAACTAAATGTATCCCACGACTTCGCCTGCGTTAGGCACCTGTTCGACTAACGGCGAGAAAGCGAGTAGCGATTTTACAGCTCAAGAAACGTACACACATATGTAGAGCGCGTGTAAATGAAAGAGATACAGATATAAATAATTGATCGCTGACCGTTCCCACTGCCGGCGAGTACTCGTTCTATACTGCATCTCTTTTGTTTACACGGACGGGATCTACAATATACATCTATTGTACGTTTCTTGAGCGATAAAATCGCTCATCGTCGTTGGTGGAACAGGTGCCTAAAGTTTGATTTAGGTTGGAGGTTTTAAGTCAAGGTTTCCTCGCAAATTGTACACAAAATAAACTAATTTGTTGGTTAAACAGTGTTTTTTTTCGGCCCAATAACCAACTCCGCTGCGCCGTCTCCCATATACTTACTTTTACGAGTATAAAATATGTATTTAGTCCTGCGCCGGACATTCCTGGAATGGATTTCAAATGATCGAATGCCAGATAGAAGATTCACCTTATCAAACCAATAAATAGAATTTAAATATTTCAGGTTGTGCCAGAAACTGGTGTAGCAATGGAGACAGTATACCGTATCAGTACTCGGGCATTGGTAGATCTGAACAGACCGCTGCGGTATACTTTTTACTGTGATCTGGGTCACAACGATACGCTGGTGCTAGGGAGCCATCTGGAGCATTTGGCAATCGAGACTATGCTACCTTATATAGGTAAGAAATGGCACACATTAAATGCGACTCGAAACTGTTTGTTTCACCATCTTCACCAATTGGTAAGCCAGCTTGTACAAAAATTAGCCTTAGTGCACTAATCCACCAGTGACGGCGATAATTTTTTTTTGCATCTATTTATTTTTTGTAAAGTTTATCAAAATGATGATGATTGCCTCTGTGCCCTGTTGGGAGTGTGTCCGACTGCTGCGCAAGAGGTCGTGGGTTCGATTCCCACATGGGACACCACTGTGTGATCCACAAATTGTTGTTCCGGGTTTGGGTTTACTTTGTGTCCGTGACTTGTATGTTTGTAAAGTCCTTCGCGACACAGGGCTGGTACCATACTGCGGGAGTCGTTTTTTTTCTTAAATTTGTTCAATAGCTTCGTGAAAGATAAACAAAGATCCATAAACGCATTTTTAAAAACTGACAATTTTGTATTAAGTAGTGGTTAATTATAAATCATGTTATCCTGCCCGTGAACCCACTCCTAACACAAGCAGTTTAGCTTATCTGGGGTTAATAAGATTGCTAGTAATGTGCAACCCACATTGCTTCTTATCTTTTTTTTTATACAAAATATTATTACTTATGTTAAAAATGCAACGCTTCTAAACTTTATATTATATAAATTGGAATATCAAAAATGTGATACGTACCTATTGTTATACAAACACAAATTCATTTATTCACAAGAAATGTGGCTACATATTGGTGATAATAGTAATAAATTAATCTTACACATTCTACCATAACAATGGTGCATGAATCAAACTGATAATTTTTTATAAGACTGTTGTTAATATTACATTGAAATTTAAGGTTAAATAATGACAAAAAAATATAATAAAAATAAAATTATTTCTTTATTCAATGTCAATAATTACTGCAAAGCGTGACAGGTATTGTCTACAAAGTAGCGTTGTGTCTTTGTCTTCGTGAGGTTATGGCAGTTCTGTTCTCCACGTCAATGGTTAATAGATACATATTATCTCAATGGTTAATACCTATCTAAAGTTATATGATTGTAGTCGATGGTACATCAGCATGGGTGGAAGTGTGCGACTCACTAGGAGCATGTTCTATTGGAGCATCAACTACAGTGAAGCAGAATGCGGGTGAAGTACGAACTCTGGACTCATTGATAGACGACGCAGAAGCGTTCGTTGCGCGCTGTGAAATTGAGCGGCTACAACGATTGGTGGCTTCTGCTCTTATTACTTATATTGTAAGTAAAAACTTTTTATTTTTATTTCCAGCAGCAAATGCAACATAAATCGTTGATAGATTTGACATATTTTCGGGTTCCGTACCTCAAAAGGAAAAAATCGGAACCCTTATAGGATCACTTTGTTGTCGTTCGTCCATCTGTCAGTCAAGAACCTTTATCTCGGGAACGCGTGGAGGTATCGAGTTGAAATTACCATATACCTATTCAGGTTTACAGTCCCATGAAACTGTGAAAATATCTAAGTAATACTAAGTTATTGTAAAAAAAAGATACAACTGTTTATGCCGCAAAAAATGTATATTTCGACAGTCTCAAGGGAATCAAAATTTGTAGGGAACCGTCAGTAGGCGAATCTGACTCGCAAGTGGACTCGTAAGATGGCCCATTGAGGCTGATGTATCCAATCTCGTGTACTCTTCTAATATTATTGACCTCTTTTTTTGCATCAGTCCTCTAATATGGTGTATAATATAATGATAGTAGCACCTTACCTGCATAATACAGTTTATAAACATAGAAAGATTGTAAGCATTGGCAATTTGAAAAGAGTGGCCACGAGTTTTTATTGCCTGTTCTTTTCTCGGGCTTTACCTATTGTTTGCGAAGGCATTACAAGTAATTGTGACTTTTCACAAGTGTAGGATTTTGCTTCGTAAGTAAATAAATATTTTTTATTATTTATTATTAGTGCAGCAATCCTAGGCAAAAAACCGGGCAAGTGTATGTCGGGCTACGCACAATGTAAATGTAGGGTTCCATGGTCGCCCCCCCCCCCTTCCCCCCGCCATCCGAATAATGGGGTTAAAGAAGTGGCTTGTTGTTTATGTTGCATACTTACGTTAACGTAATACCTACTAGGGGAGCGGGCCCCATTATGGGATAGTTTTGTATGAACATCTGTTTCCCTAAAACCTATAATGCAGTACTACTCCAACTTAGAACGATTTATTCGAAATGTTATATTTTACATTGCTATGAAATCGGATTCTTCTACCATTCATACTTTTGTAAATACTGATAAAAATGTTGCAATTGAGAAAAAATACTAAAAAATAAAGTGTATCTCAATATGGGATACCATATACCCCCATCATGGGATATCCCACATTGGGACATGTACCTATTATGGGATATCCCACATTGGGACATGTACCTATTATGGGATATCCCACATTGGGATACATCATGTATGTGAAATTTGCATGGCGATTCATCCCTAACAATAAAATAAAATAAATCGTATAAAATATTTATTAAAAAAAGGTACACCTAGTCTTTACAAAGATCACAACAGAATGTAATGCGCACCGATGTGCGCGGCTCTACACCAGCACACAACTCATGACACCACCGGAAACATCTAGTACACCTGATCCACTTTTCTCCAGCAATGTCGTTTGACCATTCACTAAGGCAATAAATGCACTGCGCGTCTTCACCAGTGTGGCTTTCGTCGGAACTCATCAATAACAGCTCGTCCTCGTCTACTTCACTGGATGAACTACTTTGTAAAATCTTCTTCTTTACAGCTATCTTCTTTTTTTTTTTTTCTTTAACATTTGTCTTCTTTTTTTGGCTCTTTTTCTCGTTTTCTTTAGCAGACTTCTCCTTTTTCTTAACAGTTTTTCGTACAGTCGTTTTAGCATTCTTTTTATTAAGTTTCTTCGTTTTACTTTTAGAGGTCCCTGGTATTGCTTGATTTTTGATGAGCTGTTCTTGTAATTCATTTTTGTATGGTGAACTGGTCACCAATAAAGGTTTTCCACCTCGGAGCTGAGTTTCTTGGCCAGGTTTCTTGCATTTTGACTGAATTTTGGGTAAGGGACTGATGTCGGCCGGTTTGACACAAAATTTTGAAACTAATGAGCGTGTCCCGCGTGTGACTTGTGGCCCTGTTAAAGTGGATGAGACCGAAATATCATACAATTCATCATTGAAAGTCGATGACGGTAACATTGGTGATTCAGTATGGGGTAAAATTGAAAGTGGAGTTGGTTCAACTACTAATCCTCGTGAGACTTTAGATTGTAATACAGTCAAGGAGAGGAATGATAAACTCGATGGAGCTGAACGAGAAGAGGATAGTACTAGCAGTGGAGACTTTTTAGCACCAGAATTTGACGGTGGTGTGGTTTGTGTGTCAATTAAGGCAGGTGCTAATGGAAGGTGCGCTGGTTCTGCACTTCTAGTCATCAGGAGCACACCTGATTCAGTAGCTGAAGCGATTTGAGATATCACTGGGACGAGAGATTTTTCCTCATGCCTACTCGTGTCATCATCTTCTTCGTTGTGTACATCGAAAGTAGGTGGTAATGGAGGATTCGCTAGTTCAAAATCCGTATTTTTCTCAACGTTGTCGTCATCTTGCACTGCAAAGTCGTGGTCTCTGAAATGATTGCGGTCAAATGGGAATATGCCGCTTTTACGGAATCCATTAACGGCGACCTCTAATGTGGCAGCCCTCATGTATGCCTTCCCCACTAACTCTGCTACCTGAAATGCAGTCACCACGCGTCCAGGATGATTTTTTAACCAGGTATCAATTTCCTTCGCATAATACGTTTTGAATGGGCTCATAAACGATACATCTAAAGGCTGCATTCTGTGAGATGAGTGTGGTGGCAGGCATATCAGAATAACACCATTCTCCCTACATTTATCGATGACATCAATATTTCGCGTATGGGTGAAGTGGCCATCTAAGATCAAGATGACTGGGCTATCTTTACATGGACGGACAGTATTAATAAAGTGAACAATCCATTGTGTAAAGATGTGGGATTGAATCCAGCCCGATTTGTGGCATGCAAATTGAGATCCAGGTGGAGCACCATTTTTAAGTTCTTCTTTCATATTGACCCTGGGAAAAATGAATAAGGGTGGAACAAAGAAACCGGATGCACTCATACATGTGACTAGAGTGATAAGGGCTCCCCGCTCTGCCGACGAAATTCCGCCAACTTGCTTCTGTCCCTTTAAGCATAAAACTTTTTCCATTTTATGTTGTACAACGGTCACGCCAGTCTCATCAACGTTGTAAATTTTTGTCGGATCAAAATTGATTTTAGTTAACTCTGCCTCCAAGATGTCATTAAACTGGTCTACATTCACTTTGGAAAACCCTTTCGCTCGGTTAGCAGATGTAGCTTGAGGTGTCCTAAAACTCAAATTAGGGTTCCTTTTTAAAAATTTTCTCATCCACTTTCGGCCTGCAATCTTGCTCTCCATGTTAAACTGATGTGGCAGTCCATTCTTTATTGCCAATTGGAATGCCAAAGAACGTATGTCCGAAGCTCGCAAGCCATAAAATCTTGAAACCATTATCAAAGCATATTCAGCAAGCTCTTTTTCCATGTCAGGTGAAAAAGTAGGCTTTCGGCCCATTTTCATGGAATTTAGCTGTGCTACATGGGTTTCACTTTTACAATAACGCTCCAACGTTGACTTTGGTACTTTAAAAATTTGGGATGCTTTAAGGTATCCCATTTCTTTATTCTTCACAGCGTTGTAGGCACGTACCATCTGGTCAGCCTCCCATTGCTTCCGTTTTTTTCTTTCTTTATCATTCATCTAAAACAAACATTCTAATATTAAAAAATATGTAGGTTTTGCCAATTATGTCGTATATCAGCTAGACACTCTTAATTTTTTATCACCTTGGAATTTTTTACAGGTAACAAGGTATACCATGTACAACAAATATCATTTTTTTTATTCGCTCCGAAAAAATCTGTTGATTTTGGACTTAATAAATGTTTACTACAAAGCAACTCAAGATACGTAAAGATTATGAATTAATTACGCCTAGGCTAGAAACGGCAATATCGCATTTTTAATTCAAAGAACTATTATCGCGTACTCAAACTCACTGCAGATTTCATAAGATACTTAAGTGAGCTTACTTATATATTTTCTTTATAAAAGATTGTTATCGTGACCCCCATCGATCACTAATCGGAAACTATCCGGGGCGATAGAAAATTAACCGTGTACAGTGACTTGCAAAACAAACAGAGAGCTCGGTGCGTCCACTAGATAGTGCTGTATGATTTATCCACACAAATTTAATTATTTATAAACCAACTATCCCAAAATAGGATACATGTACCTCAATATTAGATATCCCATATTGGGCTCACCCTGGTATCCCATATTAGGGCCATTACGGTTTTTAAAAACACATGTTCATATTTCAAAAACTTCTTGAAATGCAGCAAGAAACAACACACACACATCAACACAAACGTTTTTAGATGATGTAGAACCACAAAATTAAACAGAAAATCAAACTTACCTTAAGATAAATGAACTTCTAACTGGTATATTACGAAAACTCGAAAACAAAATACTCACGTAAACACACTTTCCGCGTAGCCGAATGGCGACTGACGCGCGAGCGCTCCGCAATGGCGTCCGAACCATAGGTAGCAGTTATTTCACAGTGCGTTTACGAGATGGCGCTGCATACAGATACAAATGTTTCACTATCCCATAAAGGGTAACCATCCCATTATGGGGCCCGCTCCCCTATTATTTGTTATGATTTCTTGTAGCCCACGTATGTAATTGTACGTGTGTAATTATCAAAGCGCACGTATGTCATACGACGTTTTATACCATATTTTACATCATGCGAGGAAATAAATAAAAAAAACAATACAGCCAAAAGTAAAAGCGTGCGGAATAATTTTTACAAATCATCGATGCGCGCTCATCACTGCTTTTTTTTAAGGCAAAGGCACAAATACAGCCAGTATTACTGATAAAGTAGTAACTAATATTTTTGTGTTTTGTTACAGATAAGTGGTTGTAATTTATAGTAAAAATTAATTAAATTAAAGAATGAAATGTTTAAATAATATATTTTTGGGATACATTACGATAATGAAATTGGTGAAATAACTCACTTTGGCGGCATAAGTAATATGTTTATCAATGCAAAATTACAATATCCTAGTACTAATTATCACTTTCTTAGCTAAGCTGTGGACGGGCAGACGGACAGACAGACATGGCGAAACTATAAAGGTTCCGTTTTCCCATTTTGGTTACTAAAAACCGGACAAGGGTCCGGTTTTTTCCTAGGACTGGTACGAATAATATTTATAATCATTTATAACCGTTTTTGTAAGAACATTAAATTATTTCAGAATGCTGGGCAGACTGACGCTCGTACAGCATTCACAACTGCAATACTGGACGCCTTGCGATCTATCGAAGAACAATGTACTGAATCCCACTACTACAAGTATATCGCGTTATTACACTTCCTAGCTAAAGCTGAAATAGATACTAGCGATTTTGTATGATAACGACAATATAGTGCTTACCGTGATTAACAGAGATTTTTTTTAAAGTCAATTTGCCCTACATCTATATCATCTCTTCCTCCCCTTGCCAATTGTCTGGTGAAAATTGACCTGTATTCCCACATCTGTATTTATAGTCCGGTCTATTTAAGCCTAAAATCAGGAGGAAGGTTACATAAATTCCCATAAAGCTGAATATTGGCATAGTTGTTCAAAACATCATTATAAAGAAAATCTCAAAAGTCCTCAATGTTCCGAGGTGTGCTAAAAATTTGGCACGGGGTCAAATGTCAAAAAAATGAGTTTTTTGCGATTTTTAGCGAAACGGTGAGTTTTTTCGCAAAATTACCCCAGTACAAAATTGTAGATCACGAAATTCTCTACAAAAAATATGTTAATAATTTTTTTCCTAAAAGCCACCATTTTGGAGATATAACGTTCCGAAAAGTTGGATCAGTCGTAATCCCTCTATTTTGCACACGTACGCCACATATGAAAGTCACTAAAGGTGTAATAGAACTAAAATAAGTTCGCTATTATTTATTGTAACTTGCTTATGTAAAATATAAGTTAAACTACGAGAATCTCAGGTATAATGAAACCCCGTTCCTAAATTTGTACGTCAGTATAACCTTGGGATAACATCTGTCTTTTATTCTATTGTCCGCGTGGCTAGGGTCGTATACCTGCTTTATGTTGGCATGCCCAATATATGAAATACATACCGTTAGTCTTGAGCGCCACTGCGTAGGGAATCAGCTGGACCCTAAAGACTGGGGTTGGAAGTTGATCGACAATACACTAGAGCCAGTTCAAACTTTACTTCCACCAGCACCTGAGAAACTTCTCAACACAATATTTTGCAACTGCAAGAAAGGGTGTAGTGCAAAATGTGGTTGCAGAAAAGTTGGACTGTTTTGTTCCCTGGCATGCACACACTGTCAAGGCCGATCATGCTCGAATGTTGAGTCACCAACTCTTGAAGATTCGTTTGATACCGATCAGGAATCGCTATTGGGGCAGTTTACGTGTGAAATAGAACAAGAAGAAGAAGAAGAACAAGAGGATGAACAGGAAGAAGAAGGAGAAGAAGATCAAGAAGAAGAAGAAACAGAAATCTTGGACAGTTATGAATCAGACGACTAACTTTTTATTTTAAGTAATTTATTTAATTACACCGCCGTTGTTTTTGCCCACTATAATATATAATATTATTTTGCAATAGTTTTAAAACATATAAAATCTCAGCAGACCCGTGGAATAGGCCTACTGGGGAAACCACGTTAAAAAAAACGCGCTTTGTACACTACCTCATAGGTGGCGTGGAAACGTGTGCAAAATAGAGGGATTACGACTGATCCAACTTTTCGGAACGTTATATCTCCAAAATGGTGGCTTTTAGGAAAAAAATTATTGATATATTTTTTGTAGAGAATTTTGTGATCTACAATTTTGTACTGGGGTAATTTTGCGAAAAAACTCACCGTTTCGCTAAAAATCGCAAAAAACTCATTTTTTTGACCTTTGACCCCGTGCCAAATTTTTAGCACACCTCGGAACGATGAGGACTTTTGAGATTTTCTTTATAATGATGTTTTGAACAACTATGCCAATATTCAGCTTTATGGGAATTTATGTAAACTTGAATGTGTAAATAGACCGGACTATTATAACATTTGGCTTTGTTTTGTTTCCACTGTTAGTATACAATCATCTTAACAGAAAGAATATGTGGACCGTAATTTATAGCCACTCATTGACGCATAGACCTGGACCGTGCCATCCCTTTCAATTAAAAAGTAAATATTGACTGCAAAGCGTGAAAGAGACAAAAAACTGTAAGACAGGTATTGTCCACAAAATAGCGTTGTCTCTTTCTAGAGAGTGGTCAATTTTGTGAGGTTATGGCGCAGTCCTGGTCCACGTCAATGGGTCCACTGAGGGTCAAAGAGAATATAAAACTTCGTAATACTGTGAGTATATTGACACTATACTACTCTGACTACACTTACCGCTATACTTACTTGTAGTATTGTGTAGTATAAAGGTCAGTGAGGTAGGTGGAAGACACGAGTCTTCGAACTTTTTGGTTGTAGGACATGCCAGTTTCATCATTATGTGACAACCAAACTCCTTACTGAATTATTTACTTTTTTTTCGTTTTCTAACAACAATACTTCGTAGTATTTACGTAGTTGTAGTGCTAGGAGTATCACAGTATCAAATATCGTGCTGGGGGCGGTAAGGAGCTTTTTCTTTGATCGTGTATCGGTTCGCTAGCGGAGGACGCGAACAGACGCGCACCCGCCGCGCTACTTATTATATAAATGGATCAAGTCATGGGAATATCGTTATCTTCTATTACTTACTTATAATAAAATTGTAAATTTCACATAGTCGAACTTACTGAAAAAAAATATTGCAACATGTCCGAAAAGAGTATTTAAACACATTGCTGCATTTTTAGAAATGTCTGTTGTCTGTCTGTTTAGCATTTAGGCTATAAATTATCTCGCTTTTTCCCATAGGAGCTAAGCAGTAAGGAATAATGTCTGTAGCTATTTTTCGTTATAAAACTGTAACCACTTGATGGATCTTTATGAAAATTTGCACTTTTATAGTAAGTATCTCATCATTATAATTATTTACACTATGAATCATTAGGTACACTAACGTCTAGCAACAACGTATTTTTTGCCGAACCATAATGGTTTATCACAAAATTTTCCACAATTAGACATTATCTATAATTGTAACCCATGGAATACATAACTTCACGCTAAAACTATAAGGAGCTAAACACAACATTTTTAAGCTTCATGAGAACAGTTATTTTGACGTGCGAATTAGCGAACAGTTTAGCCTCAAAGCTATCCTAGCGGTCTTTGACGACGAAGTCCCAGGCTCGAATCTAATGTTTGATTATGGTCTTTCTGTATTTATTAAAATTGTCTTTATTTTTTTTTTATTTTTTAACATTATTTTTTTTACAATGTTAGTAATCTTTGCGACCGTAGGTTATTTACTTTGGTTATCATTTTTTTATATTAAAAATCAAGTTATATTCGCACCTAGGTAAGATATCTATAGGTATTGCATGCACTCCTGAGAGTAATTAATTAATCGTGGTAGAAAAGAAAAACAATATTACATTACAATTAAAAAGTATTAGATATTTTCTAGAATTTGTGTTCGTTGCAAAAGCCATGATCAAATAATTCCTTATTTGTGAAAACTTTGGTGCTTGCTATCTCGGATTCGTTTCTTGCTGTGTGGCAACATTGTCCTATTTATTTATGGTTTGGTACTAAAATCATCTTGCATATTAATAAAAAACATTAAGTATTAGAAGAAACTTCACTGGTTTTAAAAGTAGATCTTTACTATTTTTCCTTTCTAAAGTATTTGAACGACTTGTCAATTCTTAACTCAGTGTATTTCTGTCACAAAACTGTCTTTTAAACCCCTTCCAGTCTGGATTCCGTCCTGCCCACAGTACTGTTACTGCTCTCGTCAATGTTACAGATGACATTAGACTAGGCATGGAAGAAGGACATCTGACCGTACTTACCTTACTTGACTTCAGTAATGCATTTAACACTGTAGATTTTCTTCAACATATCTCCAACGGTGATAGATTTTTTTTCATAGTTACCTACCTGTCTGGTCGCCGATAACGTGTACGCATTGAAGAATCCTTTTCTTCCTGGTGTGATATTACGGTTGGTGTACCGCATGGTGGCATTCTATCTCCACTACTCTTTGCATTTTTTATAAACTCTATATCTAACCAACTAGTTTCATCCTACCACCTTTATGCAGATGATCTTCAAATTTACACACAAGCTCCACTGGGACAGCTGCTACTAGCGCTTTCGATTATTAACTCGGATTTGGATCGAATTTGTCAATGGAGTAACAACCACGGTCTAAAGGTTAATCCGTCTAACGGCCTGAACACGACTTCGGTCTTAGCGGTGCGCAGCGCGGCGAGCGGGGCGGCGCCGCGGCGTCGGTTAGCGGTGCGTTTTGCACGCCTCGAACCCCTTAGTAGCGGTTAGTTGCAGCGGCAACGGTGGACGTATTTGGGTAATCAAAACGTGGTCAAAATCATAACGTTATCAAAATTATCCCTTCTCTGCTTTGAAAGCAGTACATTTTTAAAACTTACCAACTACAGTACGATCAACGTAATTTGACCGGATTGAAGTTAGGTTTTTATCGCTTTCGCGCATGTCATAGAGATGCGACCCTAAAATTACTTACGAAAACGATTAATTATGTTCAATCGATTAAAAATACTAACAACATTTTAATTCAACAATATAAAAACACTATTTAAATGAGTTCATAAAAGTTTAAATTTAGAACAGTTACAGTAAATACTAAGTAAAGAAACTTTGAAAAACAATTTCTTTACGAAAATAATCACAAAAAAACATGAGTTAGTAATACCTACTCATTATGACAATGTAATGCGTAATCGCATCTCTAATTCTCTTGGTTTAGTTACCGCCCCCGCGCCCCGCTTCCTGTCACCATTTACTTGCAAAAAATGCATCTGCGCAACCACTTGTCGCCTACTTCAGTCCGGCCTAGTTAGGTACGTTGATCTAACTGTATCTACCTACATTACGTAACCATACCAGTACTTTCGCCTACTATGTTTAAGTGTTGTCAATTTAAATTAAACTTACCATCACATTCCGGAAAACATTGTTTAATTTATTTCCACAACCTTTTTATATGTTCTTATGTGTTGAGTCTTTTTATATGTTGAGAATGTGTTTTGACATCCATAAAAGGCTGTCGATTTAAAATTTCGGTGATAAATGCCTCGATATCCATTACCGTCACAAAATCGTCTAAACTTTTTTGTTTTTAGCTACGCCGCTGAGTACGTCACCCCTACACGGCCTACACCGCTGTCCACGCCGCTCTATTTCGTGGCGTCGCACTCATTCGCTTGTACCTACTTTTGTTCCGCCGCTGTCCGCACCGCGCGCCGCTGCAGTGATTCGCTCGGATATAAACGCGCTTTCGCTACGAGCGGCGCGCGGCGTCTCGTGGCGTGCTTCAAACATTTTTATACTTTTGATTTAACCGCTCGCCGCCCCGCGCTTAGCTACCGCTCACAGCGACAAGGTCGTGAACGGGCCGTACGACCAGGGCAATTGTTGTTGGAAGCCCAAGGATGTTTTCGCGAATAGATTGGAACCAATTGCCTCATTTTATCTTTAATGGTACACATATAATGTTAAGGAACAGTGTAAAAAATCTGGGTATTTATATTGATCGAACGTTATCGTGGGGTCCCCAGCTGCAGGAAGTTAGTCGCAAATTATTTGCATCTGCAGCGTCCTTACGTAGACTCCGAAACTTTTTGCCGAATACGCGCTGGAGCAGGCTCTTCTTCTACCTGTAGTTGACTATGCTGACGCCAGCTATCTCGACCTCACCGAGGAGCAACTTATTAAACTTGAGCGCCTTCAAAAGTTCTGTATTAGATTTATATTTGATTTGCGCAAATATGATCATGTTTCCGAATTCCGCAACGTGCTCAAGTGGCTCCCAATACGCCTTAGTCGGAATACTCACATTCTCTCATTACTGTATAGATACTCTATAATCCTTTTACTCCCTTGTATCTTACAGAACGTTTCAAGTTCCTTCATGACACACATTCCAGATTCCTAAGATCATCGGAGGATTTGAGGTTAGAAATACCAGCGCGTTCCACAAAATTCTATGATAGGTCGTTTACCTACTGTCGAGGCAGCAAGACTATGGAATGCACTGCCTCTTACTATAAGAAGAGCCCAATCGTTGGCATTGTTTAAAAAAATGTTGAAAGATCTCTCTGAGTAAACTTTAAATTTTTATTAATTACTTATCTTTTCTTTTCGTTGTAATTCTTGATACTTAACTATAAATTAATATCAGGCTGTACACTACCCCTACCTAATTCGTGTAGGTATTTATGACTCTGTACATCCAAAGGTTGCCTGGAAGAGATCGCAGAAGAAGAATAGAAGTCATCGTTTTGATTCTCAGCAGAGCGAACGTGTCGATTGCAACGCTCTCGTGCTCTAGATAAAGTGCATACGCAGCAGCGCCCGCGCTCGCTGCCGTGCGCCCACGGTCGGTAGTGCGCGTCGCGATGACCTACTTCCGCGTATCACGGTGTTATTAGTTAGATGATTTAATTTATTTGATAGGTAAATTATAAAAAACTTTCAATCAAAATGGCTAGTGGTACATCCCCTGCTAAGCTAAACATTACGCTCAAATCTGAAAATGAACGTTTATTGTACAATTATTACCAACAAGAAAAAATCGCTAAAGAAGAACTGAAACTTCAGGTCCAAGAATTGCAAGACCAACTGAACATTATTCAACAACAGGTTGGGCAACTGTTGCAAGAAAATCAGCAACTCAAACAATCTTCCGTGAAAGAAGTAACCAATACTTCTTCAGAACGTGCTGAATATTGCACTGATGAAGAAGAACTAGCCAAGGAAACGGAGTGGGTGCGAGTTAAAAATCGAAAGAAAAGAAAACTCAACTCAACACCATCACCCGCTTCGAAATCTTCACTAACATGTGAGGACACCCAAGAAAATAAAATAAAAAAGAGTCCCCGGCCTCCCCCCGTTATAGTGGACGGTATCGAAAACTACCAAAAGTTTTACGACTTTCTTGTAGCGGGATTGTCAGGTGATCCTTTCACCGTAAAAATGCTGCATGGAGACAGCGTTAAAGTGAATGCCAACAACGAGGAAGCATACAGGCTGATTACCAAACACCTGTCTTCCAATAACTGTTTGTGGCATTCTTATGAGAATAAGCAGGATCGGCCCATTAGAGTAGTTGCTAAAAAACTACATTTCACATGCAAGCCTGAAAGGATTATTGAGGATCTACAGAAAAAAGGCTATGAAATAGAATCCGCAGTTAATAAACTTAAGTGGAAAAATAAAGAGCCTCTGAATTTATTCATACTTACATTCAAAAATAACCAGGATATAAATAAAATCTATAGTATTCAAAATATTTTAGGATGTAAAGTTGAAATCCAGCCCCTAAAAACCCCAAAATTAATTCCCCAATGTAAACGATGCCAGGCGTACGGGCATACGCAGAAATATTGCTCGAAAGAGCCGAGGTGTGTTAAGTGTGTCGGCAAGCACCTTACAAAAGACTGCCAAAAACCGGCAACAGACAAACCTAAGTGTATACATTGTGGTGAACAACATCCCGCAAATTACAGAGGCTGTGTAGTAGCCAAAGAGCTGCAAAGTTTTAAAAATAAAAACTTAAAGAAAAAAATCATACAGCATAATAGTAATAATAAGAATGCTGACACAAGCACTACGCAACCAAGGAAGGTCACGGTCGCACTGCAACCATGCCAGTCTAGCAAAACGAGGTCCGATAAAACATATGCACAAACAGTGTCTAAATCCACGAACAGTGTAAACAATGACTCAGACTTGCAACAAAACATAAACAAAATACTTAAGTTTATGTCATTATTTGATGAACGCCTTAAGAAAATAGAACATAGCGCTACAGATGCTATGCCTAAACAGCGGTCATGAATATCTTTCTAAAAATTATGAACTGGAATTCAAATGGACTACTTCAACATCAGCATGAGTTGCAAGTTGTCTTAGATAGAGAAAACATCGACGTGTGTCTGATTTCTGAATCTCACTTCACAAAACAATCTTTTATCAGGCTAAAAGGCTACAAGATATATCACGCTATTCACCCTAACAACTGTGCAAGGGGAGGCAGCTCCGTGATCATAAAAGAAAATATTTCACATTATCAAAGCATGATATGGGAAGAACATGAAATACAAGCTGTTTCAATACAAATCGAAACCAAACGCTATGCAACCATCACTGTTTCAGCAATATATTGTCCACCAAGGTATTCTATAAAAAAAGAACAATACATTAATGTTCTACAAAAACTGGGAAATCGGTTTATTCTTGGAGGCGACTTCAATGCCAAAAACACGCATTGGGGCTCTAGATTAAACAATCCAAAGGGTCGAGCACTACTAAGTGCTATGACAGAAACTAAATGTGACGTACTATCTACAGGAAAACCAACATATTGGCCGACGGACCCAAAGAAAATACCAGATCTAGTAGATTTTTTTATTTTCAAAAATATCTCACGCAACCATGTGAGTATCAAAGAAGGTTTTGATATGAGTTCCGATCACTCACCTATAATTCTGACACTCAGTGAAAATATATTGCTAAAAGAAAACAACCCTAGCCTTGTAAATATCAAAACAGATTGGGAAAGCTTTCGAATAGATTTAGAATCAAAAATAAATCTTAAAGTACCCATTCGAAATGCTGAACAACTTGATTTTGAAACAGAGAAATTTACTTCAGATATTCAACAGTCAGCATGGCAAAACACACCCGAAATCGCTAAGAAATTACAAGAAAATCAATATCCCCGATATATTGTAACCCTATTGAGGGATAAAAGAAAACAGCGAAAAAAATGGCAACAGACAAGATCACCGAACGATAAAAAGACTCTAAACTATCTCACGAAACTACTGACACGAAAAATTCAAGAGTTCAAAAATGACTCGACAAAAAAATATTTGGATGCTCTGGCCAATGACCGTAATACCAATTACTCACTCTGGAAAGCAACCAAGAAATTGAAACGCCCAATTCCTTCACTCCCTCCAATAAGGGAAGAAAATGGGAAGTGGGCCACCAACAATGAGCAAAAAGCTAAAAGATTTGCGCAACATTTACAATCGATATTTCAACCCAATGAAGGACTCACTGAAGATATAACCCATCATAATCTTCAGCACAACCAACTAGAAATTAAATTTGTAACACCGAAGGAAGTTGCAAATGAAATAAGGTTAAATATTAATACTAGAAAAGCTCCAGGTTATGACCTTATCACAGGAATAATCCTTCAAAACCTGCCCCGGAAAGCTCTAGTTAAACTAACAAATATCATCAATGCAACTTTCAGGCTAAAGCATGTACCTTCAATCTGGAAAGTAGCAGAAGTAATTATGATCGTAAAACCTGGGAAACCCCCTGAGGAAACGACATCCTACAGGCCTATTTCCTTATTGCCTGTTATGTCAAAATTATTTGAAAAGCTCTTGCTGAAAAGACTTAAGCCATTAATTGAGGAACGGAACCTAATACCTGACCATCAATTCGGCTTCAGGGCGAAACATTCGACAATAGACCAGATACACCGAATCGTAAACGTTATAGAAAAAAGTTTAGAAGAGAAAAAGGTTTGCTCTGCTGTCTTCTTAGATGTTGCGCAAGCTTTTGATAAAGTGTGGCACAAAGGGTTGATATATAAACTAAACGTCATGCTGCCCAAACAGTTTGCCGATATATTAGAGTCTTATATATCAAACAGAATGTTCAGGATCAGACAGGAAAATGCCTACTCCGAACTTAAGGAAATAAAAGCTGGGGTACCGCAGGGAAGTGTGCTAGGGCCGGTCCTGTACCTATTATACACCTCTGATATCCCAGAATTAGAAAACAACACTATTGCAACCTTCGCTGACGACACGGCCATAATGTCTGTAGGTAATTCTCATAAGGAAGCTGTAGAAAATGTCCAAACAGCTGTTAGAAAAGTGTATAACTGGACCCAAAAGTGGCACATTAAACTAAATGAATCAAAATCGATTCATATCGATTTTACCAACAGGAAACCGCAATACCATCCAATATATATTAATAACCAGACTATCCCATATGCTAATACGGCTAAGTATCTCGGAATGACTCTTGACGTGAAACTACGTTGGAAAGCTCACGTCAAAAAGAAACGAGAACAACTAGATATTCTCTACAAACAGATGTATTGGCTAATCGGAAGGACTTCCAATTTGTCAATCCCTAACAAACTTTTAATATATAAACAAGTCCTTATGCCCATATGGACTTATGGAGTACAGCTTTGGGGCTGTACCAAACAGAGTAACAGAAATATAATCCAACGCTTTCAAAACAAAGTGCTAAGAGACATTGTAAGTGCACCTTGGTATATCCGCAATAACGATCTTCACCGGGACCTACAAGTGGAATTCGTAGATCAAGTGATTCGAAAATTCGCAGAAGCTCATGACAAAAGACTTCATAGCCATGTCAATCTTGAGGCTATCCAACTCCTCGATTGTACGGACTTAAAACGAAGACTCAAAAGAACTAAGCCATTTGAGTTAGTGTAGTGTTAAGTGAGAAAAATAGTGACAGTGACAGTGCTTCACATTTAAAACACAAGAACAAAGTGTTATCAATTTATCAGACACTAAGAAAAATCAATGGATAATTTCTTAGATTAAGTATTTTAGCAGTTTAAGTTAACATAAAATTACTTATTAGCTCCAATGTTAGATTGTAATATTTTAAAGAGTAAAGCTTTTACTCTTTACAGAGAAAAAAAAAAAAAAAAAAAAAAAAAAAAATTACTTATCTTTTCTTTTCGTTGTAATTCTTGATACTTAACTATAAATTAATATCAGGCTGTACACTACCCCTACCTAATTCGTGTAGGTATTTATGACTCTGTACATCCAAAGGTTGCCTGGAAGAGATCGCTCTGAGCGATAAGGCCGCCCATTGTACATTTATATTATACAATGTATACTTTTTTTTTTTTTATATTGGTGTACGATAAAGTATATATTATTATTAAAATAAAACAAATTACAATAATTTATTATCCAATATTTATTACACAAAATGAAATGAATGTTTCAAATTAATTAACTAACTGTATGTGACGAAAAATAGAATTTTAGCTGTATTATTAATTTAGGTATTAGTATTATTATCAAGACATTCAATATTACAAACAATTTTTTTTTTTTATTAATTAATATAATTTAATGTGACATCTTATCAATTTTTGTATTTAATTATTTTATCAAATGTCAATTTAATTTCGTGTTATGTGTTATGTACCTACATGTAATTTTACTTGTAAAATTACATTTGTGGTTTTTTTATACAAATCTGTTCCTTATGTCTTACCGTTAGGTGTACAAATATTAATAAAATAACAATAACACGAAATTAAATTGACATTTACCTATGTCTAACAAATAAATAATTCTTATTCTTATTCTTATTCTTCACAATAGACACTTGATTTGTTTTTATAAATAAATTTTGTTGAAATATTTACATTCAGCAATAAACTACAAAAATGAATAAATTCCATGTTAACACGATGTTCCATTTAGCTTGATTATGTAGGTACCTGTAAATAAAAAACAGGAGAATCAGTTAATAATTTTCGTAAAGTATTCAATATTAAAAACTAAGATAACAAAAAAATGCAATAAATATTAAATGAAAACCCCCCTAATTCATTTTTGGAAACTATCAATAGCAATGTCCAGACATTGGGTTTATGTTTCCATCCAATCACCTTTCCATGAAATCAGTACTTCCCGTAAAAAAATGACAATTAATAAAATCTAAAGCCCAAGAAGTAAAAATTGTTTATATCTATAACATAATCTGTATCAACCTAAACAGTTTAACGTCAGCACTGTTTTTTTTTTCAATTTGACACACACTATCTGTAATGTATAAATCCAGAGTTGAATATTTTATTGGATGACATTCTACTTTCGTGCTCTGTGTCATATTCTCTGCCCAATAAATTGATTATGATGATGTTTTTTTCATTTGGCAGGGGGCTTTTGTGTTTCTTAAACTGTGAACATAACAATTTTTTCTTTAAAATCGGACATTCCTATAATAAATGCTACGAACATTAGGCCTTAGCTAAGCCATTTAAAAGAACATGTAATAAATATATATAATATTTTTACCCTATTTATTCCCCGTCTCCCCTTGATCGTTTTATTGTATCTGTAAATAAAAAAGGCATTCATTAATATTTTGAATAAATAAAAAATAAATAACTATGGTCAATAACATTTAAGAAACTCTCACATCATTAGAGAGGTTATTATAGTTGAAATCAGGAAACTCTGTATGTACCCATTTCCGTATCAGCTGTAAAAAATATAAAAACAACATGGTTAATACACACTCGAAGAATAGGATATTTATTGCAAAGTACATAACAATCATATTAAACTCACTCATGTCTGTCCTTATTCAACTGCACATCAGTATCTGTAGTTGGGTTATCAACTGCATTTGCCATACTTTCATCATAGGGAATGTTGGAGACTGGCTGTACAGAACTAATGCCTGCAGATCTAAGTAGGTCATTGTACAGCTCAGTCTGCAGATCAACGTATGATTGGTTTTCAACACACAACTCAGTGGGTGAAACGCTAGGACTCTGTGTGGACCCAACTCCTGAGGCAGCAGATGTTGTCGACTTCGTATTGATGCGTTTTTCTTTATGTTGACGATTTGTAGATGTAAGTCTTTTACGTTTTTTCGCCTGTGACATAAAACAAAGCAGCTATATACACTTGCCTTAACTTAATACCAAAATATATGTAAGTTACAATAAAAGTAAGAGTGGTTACCTGTCTATTGGAAGAGTTGTTGTGATTGCAATCATTACTGGTAGATGGTAAGTTTGACGGCTGAGCGATGGGTACCTGAACATAAATAAAAACACTTTATAAATATAAATGTATGACTTGACTATTGAAGAAATTTTGATGTTTGTTAGAATTTAAATGGTCACAAATACACAAAACGGAATCTACTATCACTTAAACTTACAAATTCCTCTTGATCTTGTTGCTCCTCGCTGTCTGGACTAAACCCCAAACGGTAACTTAGCATGTCAACTGTAACCACCCTAATTAATAAACTGTTTATTAATATATTGGATAATAATAAACGTTTTATTAAGTAGGGTGGTTATTCTCTAAAATTGAAAAAAACATAGGAAATTATACTTACTTAGAGATTGCAAGTTGTTATTGATTCTCGACAAGTCTTCTATCGCTTGTTCCGATGTGCTTCTGTGGATTAGCAAGATGGCTGTAGCTAGTAAATCCGCATTAGCGACCTGTAACAAAATAAATACAATTTATTAAAATATATATATTACGGGTCTTAATTGCGTGAATAATTTAAGGTAAAATACCTTGTTTATACAATTGTTAGTAAGCTTCACATCTAATATATCTAGCACTATACGCATTATGTAGACTTGCATTAGGATCACAGCCCACGGCAGTAGAAAGTTGAGCCATGCTTCTTTGCAGCGCTCTCTTTGTAATGTGCATTTCGGGCTCATCTTTCTTCCTGTATACAATTTAAACATGTACATAAGTATCAAATATAGTATTATAAGTATCAAATAAGTAAGTACTCAGTAAAAGCGAAATGAATAAACACTAACAAGTGAGAGAGGCACACGATTCCTCCCTGTTGGTCAGCTTCGACATCTATCTGACCTGTCTGGCACATTGCTTGCCTTCTCTTTCTGAAATAAAAGAAGTACTTAAGTACATAATGTTAGAAAAAAAATTAGAAATATAAAGAGAAATGAAAAGTACCTTAGAGTTCACCATTTTCACTGATAAATAAATACTTTTTATTAATAATATTTAATTTTACAACTCCAGTTCTGCGGACAGTGATTCTGTAATTAGGAGCTCAGAAGTAACAATGATAAAAGTTTACCCTTATTTCGAGTTTATATACCTCTGCTTATACTTATGAGTTCACCATTTTCACAGATAAAAATGTAGGTATTTATTTATCAACTCAATTTCCACGGACAGCGATTCAGTAATAAGGAGCTCAGAAGTAATAGTGATGCTAATCTTCTAACTTTAAATATATTTTTAGAACACACAACTTACACAGCAAAAAAACTAGTTGGTTTCGCAACCACAGATATAAATGGAAGGAAGTAGCGAGTCAGTGTTGCACACTTAAAAAACAAAATTTTTATTCTTCAGTCACTAACATTGAAAAAGTTTTTTTTTTTTGAGGGTAGTTGAGGTGCCAACATGTGAAAAAGAGCTCTTGATATATTTTATTAGTTTAAATATATTAAAATAAATATTTAATGTTATCAAAGTATTACAAATCACCTCTATCCTCTGCACAATTATTTTAAGACATTTCTCCTGTTTTCATCACTCCACTGCACAGTAATTTCACTAACTGTCATGGATCTCTACACAAAGTTATTTAATCATATGGAAGAACTTTCAACAACATGAATGACCCAATATGAGGAGGACCTGAAGAATGCCCGCAGCAAACCTGCTGTTCATAAGACTGTGGCAAGTTTATGGGACTTTGTTGACTTCAAGTGTCTTATTTGGAAGACAATGAGTGCTTTGAGGTCTCAAATGGAGCTGCTGGTGGTAGGATTGGACCGGCATGAGATGGTATCTCGTAGTAAAGTTCTTCTTCTTCATGGCCTCTCTGAAAAGCACAGTGGTGATCTTCTATGAAAGGTTATTAAGATCTTCTCTGTTATTATGAAGCTGGACAAGGTTTCGCCAAAGGACATAGCGGCCTGCCATCGCTTAGGAAACAATCCCAACAAACCGCGCCTAACCTTGGAAAGATTTGAAAACCGAACCTTGCGGAGCGAGGTGTGACGGAGTAAATTTAAGTTGAAGGCCTCTGGCATCACGATATCGGAGTTTCTGACGAAGCCCAGGCATGAAGTGTTCATGAACGCACGGAAACTGTATGGCAAGATTGTGGTGCAAGTTTCGGACAACTCCTGACAAAAGATTGAGTTTGCCGGTGAACTTCAACAACTTCTGCTCAAATTCCCGGTGACAGAGGTGAAAAATGATAAAACTAACAACATACTCCTAAGCCAGTGAAATGATACATTATTGTTAAGCTATTGCATAGCTTTTATCGTGGTCTTTTTATTATTACTTGTATATGTTTTGTTAATTTATATTTTTTTAATTTATGGGTCAACTTTACTTTATTTTGACACTTTGATCTCACTTGACGTTTCGTAGTATAAACTATTTTATTGTAGTTCTTCGTTCGGAAACATATCAGAATCGATTTAATTTTGACTCTCAGTCTTTTTATCCAATTTGTGTAAGGTGTGTTATTATCAATCTGCGAGTGCATAGAGTATAGACTAAATTTTTTATTTTTAGGTTTACTTAGGTTTTCACCTAATAATCATACATATACATTTATTTTACGCTTCAATATTTATTTAATTTATATTTATATTATGGTTGATGATGTAGACTATAGTTTTGAATCCTGTTGTTTCTGTTTCATCATCTTGTTCAGATGATGAGAGTTTCGCCAGCGCTTTTAGTGAGGAAGATTCAGTACCTACTCCTTCGTGATCATCTATCTTTTAACTCTTCGTATTGTCCCAAATTTTTCAACGTCGTGTTTTTCAAAGCAATTCACGCTCACTATTCAGATCTATAATTGTCGTCTTTTGATTCCGATCTTGTTCATGCTGTTCAATTAAATATTTATTCGATTAAAGTCATACCATTCGTCCATTTGACCTGTAACTATTGAGCTAAGTTCTACTTAATTGAGTCATCTCGGGCTAACGTCCGTATCAAAACACTGACCTTTTGAAACAGATGTAATTGAACATTTGTTACTAACCAGAAGAGCCCCTCTGGCATAGTCTGTCCCTATGTACGTACTACGTAGAAATACCTACCATGTAGAAGCAAAGCTTTGGCTGATGATTAAATAGTCTTAAGCCAAAGTGCAACGAAGAAGTGGACAAGCGCATCTGTCGAATCGATCGCGTTCCCGCTGTCTCATAAAAATCGCAGCACTGCATGCGCTTGCAATGGCTTTTAAAATCACTCAAAGGGTACTTAATCATACGTATTCTAGGGCAACTAGAACCCTAAATCAGACCCTGAATAGGCCGTCGCCCGCACGGACCGCGAGTTTAGTGTTTTTCGCAATTCCAGCAACTTTGACTTGATCGCTCTCTTGTACGTGTTTGTTTTAAAGGAGAACCCCGTCAAATGTATAAAAATATTTTTTTTACTGGAAATTAATGCGTTTAGAAGGTTGTTATAAATCAGGTGACTCCGTCGCTGACGTAGGTACCCGCTCAAGCCGCGGCGCCCTCCTTTCATCGGCGCTCAGGCGTGCGCCCCTAACTCTAGTACTGACTGGAGCGCACAAAAAGATGCGTTACGCTATTTCCATGTGTGGAAATGCTTCTCTCGGGTCTTTTTTTATATAAAGACTAGCTGACCCGCGCAACTTCGTCTGCGTAAATTTTCCCTTATTTCTTTTTTCTTCCTTTTTTTTACAACATTTTTCATTGCTGCTCCGCTCCTATTGGTCGTAGCGTGAATAACCTATAGCCTTCCTCGATAAATGGGCTATCCAACAATAAAATATTTTTTCAATGCGGCCCAGTAGTTCCTGAGATTATCGCGTTCAAACAAACAAACAAACTCTTAGGGAGATGAAAAATAGATGTTGTCCGATTCTCAGCCCTACCCAATATGCACACAAAATTTCATCAAAATCAGTCAAGCCGTTTCGGAGGAGTATGGCAACGAAAACTGTGACACGAGAATTTTATATATTAGATTTAGTTGTCTCAAGCTCATATTTTGTATCATATCAAAAAATGTTTTAAGAAAACACATTCTTCTTGTAAATCTTCTGCAAGACCTTTTGGGTACAATTGTTAAATATTTTTGACGTAAAGTCGAACATGCGCTAAAACGTTCATTAATGTCCAATTATTCTCTAAAATTGAAAAAACATAAAAATTATACTTACTTTGAGATTGCAAGTTGTTATTGATTCTCGACCAGTCTTCTATCGGTTGTTTGGATATGCTTCTGCGGATTAGCGAGATGGCTGCAACTAGTACATCCGCATTAGAGAATTAGAAATTAGAGAAGAACAAATACAATTGTTAGTAAAAAATAATATTTGTATAAAATTATTTTATTATGAATATATAATTTAAAGACATCTCGAGATATAACAATTACAGATAGTATAAAATATAATTACACAATAGACTAATCCAATATTTATTACACAATAGACACTTGATATAATTTTATAAATTAATTATGATCCACGTTGTCTGGACTAACACCCAAACGTTCACTTAGCATGTCAAGTGTAACAAAAAATACCCTAATCAATAAAACGTTCATTAATATCCAATTATTCTCCAAAATTGAAAAAAACATAGAAAATTATACTTACTTTGAGATTGCAAGTTGTTATTGATTCTCGACAAGTCTTCTATCGGTTGTTCGGATGTGCTTCTGCGGATTAGCAAGATGGCTGCAACTATTTAGTACATCCGCATTCGAGTCCTGTAACAAATACAATTGTTAGTAAGCTTCACATTATATCCTACAATATAATAAGCATTATGCGCATTACGTAGACTTATATTAGGATCACAGCCCACGGCAGTAGAAAGTTGAGCCATAGCTTCTGCCGCTTCGTTGCGGCGCTCTCTCTCTCGTAATGTGCATTACGCGCTCGTCTTTCTTCCTGTATACAATATATACATGTACATAAGAGAGCTCAGAAGTAATTATGATGAAATACCTATCCTATACAGAATAGACATTAAAATTTAAAAAAAGATAAATACTTAAAATAAAACAAAAAATATTAATTGTAAAAGTTATTTTATTATGAATATATAATTTAAAGACATCTCAAGATGTAAGAATTATAGATAGTATAAAATATAATTTATAATCCAATATTTATTACACAATAGACACTTGATTTATTTTTATAAATTAATTATGATGAAATAATTACATTGACAATAAACTAAAACAATGAATAAATTCCATGTTATTTATTTTTTTATGTTCAAAAGTTTTAAGGGACTTTAAGTCATAAGTTGACTATGCCAGCCCCGTGGTAACTTAAACAAAACCAAACTCTTAAATGAACTTATCAATAAAAATAACTATAGCTAGATCCGACGTAGGAGCAGGCAGAATACTTGAGAAAATACCGACATCATAAACATTATTTTTAAACTTGTCTCTTAATTCAGCTCTCAGACTACTGCTCTTAGCACATTCTAACAGAAGGTGGTGTACATCCTCAATTACACCACATACTGAACAATTATGTGAATCAGCTTTTCTCATTAAGTATTTGAATTTATTGGGCTAGTGGGCGTCATTTTGGGTAAATGCGAGCACAAAACACGTATTGATTGTTCAAAACACTTTTAATTCACTTCCACAACACCTAACACTTCACTTATAATAATTGATTAACACTTTTAAACTTGCAAACGATTATAAAATAAATAATAAATAAAATAATTCGAGCAACGGGTTCAGGGCACCGATCTATTCGCACCGAACAGTACTCCTTAAAGGTCCACCTCGACCAAATATCTCACACAGAATGACCAACGGAAACCAAACATTCAAAAAGTAAAGTTGGCGCCTCGACCCCGCTAGAGGTTTCCCCTCTACTCGCGATATAAAATAGTTACTGTTTGTACCTTTTAAATTGCTTACCTGCTAGAAAAAATACAGAATACAAATCAAATCAAATTAAATTTAGATTTAATTAATACGCTAAAAATCAAATTGAAATAAGATCGATTTTGTTAATAAACAATTCGTCATTTCCCATTACTCAATCAGCATACAACTAGACTCTTCACATCCTCCGACACGGCCATCCTGACATATCACACGTCCTCGTGTGGTGTTTAAGGTCGACAGTCACAGTCATCTGTAGGTATAAAAAATAACGTTTTGAGTAAGATACGTAGTTCGGCCACTCCTGAATAAAGTAGTTTTACATGTTTTAAACTTTGAATTCTAATATGCTATACACCAGAAAATAATTCCCTATTGGTAGGACACCCAGCCGCCTCGCCTTTTGCATAGATACTTAACAGCCACCTCGCTGTTTGTTATCTGATTAGCCACATCGCTATTTATTATCTGATTAGCCACCTCGCTGTATCAGATTAGCCAACTCGCTATTTATTATCTGATTAGCCACCTCGCTGTATCAGATTAGCCACCTCGCTATTTATTATCTGATTAGCCACCTCGCTGTATCAGATTAGCCACCTCGCTATTTATTATCTGATTAGCCACCTCGCTGTATCAGATTAGCCACCTCGATATTCATTATCTTTCTTTTATAACCTCGCCTCTCGGTCAACTTAACAGCCTCCTCGCCGTTAAGACACTGCTAAGCCACCACGCTATTAATTACAAGCTCATTTTGTATACTTCAAAACTTCCCACACACGCCTATGAATTGCAAAGATCTTACCATCATTATCAACCGACAGACATGGATCCAGCTCAGTAGGTACATAAGATTGTGGGAGTTGACGTAAGCGATCTCTCGAGTATTTGTAAGCACGATTACAATTTAAACTTTTGAGGTGATACCTGTCACCGTCTAAAACTCTTTATTCGCGAAACATCTGCCCTGATCCGCTATTATACGCACAGGCGCACCGAAAAGTGATATGGAAGCTTTAATAGCGCTAATTGCACTATCCGTATTAATTCTCAAAGAATGCCTGAGTAACACATATTTAGTGAACGCGTCGATAATAACAAAAACATATTCTTTTTGATCGCTTTTTCCACTGAGCTTTCCCGTGGCATCTACGTGTACAGTATGCCAGGGAATACTATCTTTTGGAATAGAATGTTATTATCTGTTGTTTTCCACTTTTCGACTTAGCTACTTTACAAGTTAAACAGTTTTCAACAAATTTTCTGTTATATTTTGACATATTAGGCAACCCATAATGTTGATAAGTCTTTTCTAAAGTCTTTTTCCATCCCAAATGGACAATGGACTCGTGAATATGGTTTATAATTGACCAACGAAAAGCCCTAGGTACAATCGGTAACCAGATATTACGGTTATTCCTTTGAATTTTCCATTAGACCGCAATTCATAAATTCTACAACTCTCCAGGTCTAGGTCAGGGTCTCGCCGTTGTTCTACTTGCAACCAGTTCGGAGATAGTTCTGCTAACTTTATCTAAGCCATGAGTTTAGTCAATTATACTGTTAGAATCAGGAAGATGATTTCTGGAGAGAAAATCAACCTAAAAAAGCCTGAAGGAAGGCCCACCATCTATGCACTCTGGGAGTTTACTTTAGTCCTAGAATTGCAGTCAGTAACAACTGTGAAAGTCCTGCCATATAGATAGTGTCGAAAATGCTTTACTGAATTTACAACGGCCAATGTCTCTAGCTCATAAGAGTGGTATCGGGACTCCACATCTGTAGTATGTTTACTGTAATACTCTACTGGGTGAAGCTTTATATCAGTTCTTTGGAAGAGAATCGCACTGTACCCTTCACTGCTTGCGTCCGTATGTAGCTCTATAGGCAATTCTGGATCAAAAAGCATTAAAACTGGAGATGAAGTTAACACCGAGATTATATCCTTCCTAATGGTTTCATATTCGGTGGTCCAAGTTATTTTAGAATTATTATTAGCTAGTAGACGATAAAGTGCAGCCATTGTAAGTGAAAATTATTGATGAACTGTCTAAAGTAAGATGCTAAACCCAAAAACTGTCTTAACTGAGTAAGAGTCTGCAGTGGTACAGAGCTAGTTAACGCAACAATTTTACGAGGGTTCGGTCTTCTGATATGACGTAACCCAAAAACTGGACTTGTTTCTTTAAAAACATACATGTTTTCATATTGAACAAGAAACCAGCATCACTGAGGGTCTTTAATACGATAGATAATCTTTCCAGTCCTTGCTTATATCGATTGAAGGTACAACTAGGCCATCCATATAAACTATTGCATAAGTATGCGCTAAATCTCCTAAAGCTGTATACAGAGGGGGCATTTCGTAAGCCAAAAGGCATAGCCTCTGATAAACAGAGGGGACATTTCGTAAGCCAAAAGGCATAACAGTAAATTCATAATGAGCGTCTGGGTGATAAATGTAGTGTTCCCTATCGAATTCGAGTCTACATTTATAGGAATTTGGTAAAAGCCACTGGCCATGTCAAGACAAGAATAAAAACGCGCGCCTGCTAACCTTTGAACTTTGTCGCCAATTAAGGGTAAAGGATACCGATCTATTCGCACCGAACAGTACTCCTTATAGGTCCACCTCGACCAAATATCTCACACAGAATGACCAACGGAAACCAAACATTCAAAAAGTAAAGATGGCGCCTCGACTCCGCTAGAGGTTTCCCCTCTACTCACGATATAAAATAGTTACTGTTTGTACCTTTTAAATTGCTTACCTACTAGAAAAAATACAGAATACAAATCAAATCAAATTAAATTTAGATTTAATTAATACGCTAAAAATCAACTTGAAATAAGATCGATTTTGTTAATAAACAATTCGTCATTTCCCATTACTCAATCAGCATACAACTAGACTCGTCACATCCTCCGACATATAAATCTCCGGTCCCGATGTTTGTCCGCGATGGACTCCTAATATTAGTATACGCAAAAATAGATAGTTTATTAACTAAATTAACAAGAACCCCTCGTGTCAAAGGTGAAGGCCTCCTCTTGAGATTTCCAGGTGTCTCGATTTTTTGCTGTGCTCATCCACTGTTCGCCAGTCACTTGGATTATATCGTCTCTCCACCGGGCGATTGGTCTGCCTCTCTTTCTTGTGCCCGATGGCCCGATCCAGGTTGTCAGTCTTTGAGTCCATCGATTGTATGTCAGCCGAGCAACGAGACCAGCCCAGCGCCACTTTAGCTTCTGACAGTGGCGTACAGCGTCAGTAACATTTGTCTTTTTTCTAATAATTTTATGAGATATTTTATGCATTCTTTTGATATTTAATAGACTTCTCTCCATACCTCTTTGACATGATCTAATTTTATTTTTAATTCGATGTGTAAACTTCCAAGTTTGGCTAGCGTAAGATAATGCTGGGAGGATACAGGCGTCCATGACTTTCAGTTTAATTTTGGCCGACATTTCACTTTTCATAGCTTCCTTAAAGCTCCTAAACTTTCTCCAAGCGTTTGTTACTCTTCTTTCTATTTCTTGTTCGTTTCTCTTATTTTTAAATGAGAGAAAGCTTCTGTTTTCCCAGATAGATAAAGGTGTCCACATATTCTAAGCTTTCATTCTCTAGATAGATTCGGTTTTGAATACTATTCGTCATAACATTGGTTTTGCTCCGGTTTATCTCCAGGCCGACTTGTTTACTCACTGTGTGAACGGCGTTAATCATTGATTGCAGCTCTGTTGTGCTTTCCGACAGCAAATCAATATCGTCAGCAAACCTTACTTGACTAATATATTCATTATTTATGTTTAGACCGGCTCTCTCCCAGTTTAGTTTCTTCATCACCTGCTGCAACACTACGATGAAAATTGTTGGCGATATAGGATCCCCCTGTCTCACTCCTCTTCTGACAGGTATAGAAGGTCCAGTTGTTTTCAATCGAATTCTACTGTTACTATTTTGGTATAGGTGTTGTAGAACCTTAATGTATTCCGTTTCAATATTTTGCGACAGTAGAGATTCCCATATTGAGTGATGGTATAGAGAATCGAAAGCTTGTTGATAATCGATAAAGAGAAGGTAGAGTGGTTGTGGTGTTCTTGATATTTTTCTATAAGCATTTCGATAGAGTGGATATGATCCACAGTGGAAAAACCTCTTCTAAATCCTGCCTGCTCTATAGATTGGTGTTTTTCAATAGTGTTTCTGATTCTTTTTTCTATGATTGATGAAGTAATTAGTTATGCTGTTTGGGTCTCCTTTTTTATATAATAAAATAATGTCGGACTCAGTCCATTGTTTTGATGTGCTTGCTGTTTTTAATACTAAGTTGAAGAGATATGCTAAAGGCCTCGCAAGATAGGAGCTTCCTAATTTTAGGGCCTCGTTGGTTATATTATCAGGACCCGGGCTTTTCTCTGACTTCAATTTAGCGATTCCTTTCTTTATTTCCAGTTTTACTTTGTCTTGCAATTCCGACTTCGTATCTTTTAATAAAATCGAGTTTGATTTCTGGTTTTCGAACTTGTATAAATCTCTATAAAAATTTGTTGCTACTTGCAGTATTTCTTTTCAGCAGGTTATTTTATTTGAAATATTTAGTCCTTCAATCCATTTTTTGTGTGATTTTAATTCTTTGTTAGCTCTCTTTAGACATTTGAACTGTAATATATACTTTTCAATAATATTTGAACGATGGGTATTATAGTCTAAACGGATGTATTTGCTAATAAGCTTATAGAGCTTTTAGCTCATTTTTTATGCTTCTTGTTTTAGGTTTAGTTTTTTGTAGCTCTTTTCGCCTTAACATGAGTTTTCTAGTATTGGCTGATATAACAGAGAAGTTGTCCATGTCCTTCGAATATTCATGAGCTTTTTTGAGACTACTATCTATAGCAGAGACAATTTTATCGTAGAGGCATTGAACTGTATCGCTGTCTTGCATATTAAAATCGATTTTTTTTAAAGCATTGTGAAGTAAATCTTTATATATACTTATTTCCTTATCAGTTTTCAGAGTGCTTTTTGCATTGTTTCCATATGTTTTTCGGTTTTTATTGAAAGATTGCAACTGTAGTGTCGCTCTTACCAATCTTTGATCGCTAGAGTATTTAAGATTTAACACTTGCATATCCTGAACACATCTTTGAAGAGTAGTAAGTATGTAGTCCAATTCGTTTTTGACCTTGCCATTGGGTGATCTCCAAGTCCACCTTTTACTGTCCTTTTTCCTAAAAAATGTGTTTAGAATTGTCAGGTTGTTTTCATGTGCAAACTCTATAAATCTAGTGCCTCTACTATTTCTGTTGCCATACCCATATTTTTCCATTATTAAAGTTTCATTGGTGTTTGGTTGGCCGATTTTGGCGTTAAAATCGCCCATCACTATCAAATTTTTGCTTGACATTTTTAATGCTTTGTTAACAGTGATATAAAAGCGTTCAATTTCATTGTCACTTGCCGATTCTGTTGGAGCGTAACATTGTATAAGCGTGTTATTTCAATGTTGTTTATATTTAGTTGAGTAGGGCTACTCGTTCTGTTAAGCCTTCAAAACATATAATGTTTTTCTTATGGCGCTTATTTACAATGAATCCCACTCCATATAAGCCTAGTGTTTGACCTATATAGTAGAAAATGAAATCGTTATGTTCTTCTATTGAGTTTCCAAGACGTCTTGTTTCGCAGAGACCGATGACATCGTATTTTATATTTTGCAGCGGGAGTAGGATGATAGCGATCTGACATTGTATGTTGCTACGTAGAGCTGTTTTTTATTCAAATTTATCTGTTTGTATGTTCTCTAGAGTTAGTATGTTCTCTCTCATTGGCAATGTCCAGACATTGGGTTTATGTTTCCATCCAATCACCTTTCCATGATATCAGTACTTCCTGTAAAAAATTACTATTAGTTAATAAAATCTAAAGCTCAAAAAGAGTAAAAAAATGTTTAATATCAACCTAAACAGTTTAACGTCAGCGCTGTTTTTTTTTCCAAATTGACACATTCACTTATCTGTAATTTATATATCCGGAGTTGAGTATTTCATTGGATGACATTGTACTTTCATGCTCTGTGTCATATTCTCAGCCCAATAAATCGAATATGTTGATGTTTTTCATTTGGTGTTTCTTTAACTGTGAACACAACAAAAAAAATCCTTAAAATCTGACATTCCTATAATAAATGCTATGAACATTATGCCTTAGCTAAGCCATTTAAAAGAACATGTAGTAAATGTATTCTTATATTTTTTAACCCATTTATTCCCCGTCTCCCCTTGCCCGTTTTATCGTATCTGTAAAAAAGACATTTATCAATATTTTAAATAAGTAAAAAATAAAAACGATGGTCAATAATATTTAAAAAGTCTGTCACCTCATTAGAGACGGCATTATAGTTGAAATCAGGGAACTCTGTTTGTATGATATTACATACTGTATCCATTTCCGTAGCAGCTGTAAAAAATATAAAACAACATGGTTAATATGCACTCGCAGAATAGGATATTTAATGTAAAGTACATAACAATCATATTAACTCACTCATGTCTGTCATATTCAACTGCACATCAGTATCTGTAGTTGGGTTTTCTACAGCATTCGTGATACTTTCATCGGGAACGTTGGAGACTGGCTAAGTAGGTTATTGTACAGCTCAGTCTGCAGATCAACGTATGGTTGGTTTTCAACACACAACTCAGTGGGTGAAACGCTAGGACTCTGTGTGGACCCAACTCCTGAGTCAGCAGATGTTGTCGACTTCGTCTTGATGCGTTTTTCTTCATGTTGACGATTTGTCGATGTAAGTCTTTTACGGTTTTTCGCCTGTGACATAAAACAAAGCAGCTCTACATACACTTGTCTTCTCTTAATACCTAAATATATGTAAGTTACAATAAAAAGTAAACGTTGTAACTTGATTAATGGTTACAAATATACAGAACGGTAACAACTATCACTTAAACTTACAAATTCCTCTTGTTCTTGTTACTCCACGTTGTCTGGACTAACACCCAAACGTTCACTTAGCATGTCAAGTGTAACAAAAAATACCCTAATTAATAAAACGTTCATTAATATCCAATTATTTTCTAAAATTGAAAAAAACATAGAAAATTATACTTACTTTGAGATTACAAGTTGTTATTGATTCTCGACAAGTCTTCTATCGGTTGTTCGGATGTGCTTCTGCGGATTAGCAAGATGGCTGCAACTAGTACATCCGCATTCGAGTCCTGTAACAAATACAATTGTTAGTAAGCTTCACATTATATCCTACACTATAATAAGCACTATGCGCATTACGTAGACTTATATTAGGATCACAGCCCACGGCAGTAGAAAGTTGAGCCATAGCTTCTGCCGCTTCGTTGCGGCGCTCTTTCTCGTAATGTGCATTACGCGCTCGTCTTTCTTCCTTCTTTCCTTTCTTTGATATTTTTGTTTATCGCTTCTTTTATATTTTCTTCCATATCTTTCAAGTCTCGTTTCTGTTTTGTTAAGTCGCATTGTATGTTTTGCAAAAGTTTCATTATATCTTCCATGATGTTTCTTTTATAACTTTACTGATTATTGAGTACTATCTGCGCCCTCTAGTGACAATAGTGTTTAATAAGAGGTTAGCGCTCGGTAGTTGCGCTGCGCCGCAGTTACAGATGTTTGGATTGCTTTATCTTCATCAAGTACAGGAACTTATTCATAGATGGCGCTAGTAGTTCGAAGTTCGACAATGATTCATAAAATTTAAAAACTTTTGAGGTTATAATTTCCAAATGTTAAATAGTAGTTTTTTATATTTCTTACACTTGTAGTAGGTAAATTTGGACTGACCTTCTGACTGTAGTGGTATATTATGCGTTTATTTTCCACTGTTTGTTCGCACTTCTCGCATTTGAAAGTAATCCGTTATATGTTGTTTTTCGGTTTATCGAAGTAATTTCGAAGGTCTCAGACTTGATAACTGTAATCCTGATGTTTTGCACTTTTCTTAACTGTTTCACACAACTTTAAATGTCTGGGATTAGGTTTTTATATTTTTATTTCGTAAATTGTCACAGAGACGATATCAACAATGGCACAGTAGCGCCCTATGAATCATAGAACAGGATGAAAGTGGACATACACGTCGATGATTTCTTGAATTATAAATGCCGACGCTGCCACAGTGGCGATAATGCGACGGTAGTTTCTATGATGAGCCGCGCTTTCCTGAGACCACGAGGAGAAACTGAATTGCTGAAAAGGATAGAATTTGAAAAACATCCACGTTTCATGCACACCACGTTGAGACAAATTTAAAATCTCACCACGCGCGCGGTTTCAATCCCAAATGTATGATCAATCAACATATTTAAAATTTGCAAGTTTTTTATAGATTAAAACGGATAAAATTGCGTAGATGTTTTAGGGATTAGAAGGATTTTTTCCCCTTTTTGTTCCGTGGCGTTTTAACCGAACGTAGACCAGCCGTGGCACGGCCGAGGACCGCGGGTGGACTACTGTAATTGCTATGAAGGCCTTTAATCCACCTCATCTTCCGCCACATATCTTAGGCGTTGGTCATTTCATCAACCTCGCTGCAAAAGTTTGTCCAATTCCTGCTTTTCGCTTGCCTGATAATTCTTCGGGATTCCTCTGTTTTATTTTTAAGCTTGTCAAAATTAGCGGGGGTTGGGTTACGGCGAAAGACTTTCAATGCCAAACGACGCTCAGCGATTATTTTGGATATCAAGGGACTCCAATACGGCTTGGGTTTGAATAAAGGGCTGGCATTTAATGATATTTTAGACATAGGTACACTTTCATCTATCGCACTGTTGACAGAGTCTATAAAGTAATTATAATAAGGTTGTATACTATGTCTTTCACAATTATCGCTAATAGAAATGGAATTGAAGGAATTACTACTAACTTTCCTATGGGCATCATGAAAACGTATACTATATTTTATAAATAAATGGTCACTTCCAAGATTCTCTTTGGTTACGGCCCAATCAAAGTTAGTGACTATATCTGATGTTACAAATGTTACATCTGGTGAGGAACTTTGTAATAACCCATTAACTAACTTTAATCTGGTTGGGTCTCCATTGTTAATAGGAATAAAACTATGTTCTAGCGACGCATCTACTAACTGACCTCCTCGAGTGTCATTTTTGTATGACCAATTAGTGCTATGGCCGTTAAAATCTCCAGCCACGACTGATTTACTGGTGAATTCCCAATCATATTGTGTTGTTACAATGGAGGAGGGACAGTAAACAGAGACAACATAATCAATATACTTACAGTTCAAAAGCTTAATACAAATTGTTTCTATGTTTGAGTTTCTCAAACAGATCGGATAAATGTGAGCTCAAATGGATCTATGTACAATTATTGCAACACCACCGAATCCATCCGACCGGTCGTTTCTGTATATATTATAACCACTAATCCTTATCATAATGTCAGGACTTAACCAGGATGATTGATGAAATAATTACATTAACAATAAATTAAAACAATGAATAAATTCCATGTTAACACGATGTTCCATTTAGCTGTTTTTATGTAGGTACCTGTAAATAAGAAAACAGGAGAATCAGTTAATCGTTTTCGTAAAGTATTCAATATTAAAAACTAAGATAGCAAAAGAATGCAATAAATATTAAATGAAAACCCCCCTGATTCATTTTTGGAAACTATCAATGGCAATGTCCAGACATTGGGTTTATGTTTCCATCCAATCACCTTTCCATGATATCAGTACTTCCTGTAAAAAAATGACTATTAATTAAAAAAATCTAAAGCTTAAAACATACTGTTACCATTTCCGTGGCTCGGCAAACGTAGTGTAGGACGCCCTCAGGCCAGGTGGAGTGATGATTTACGCAGCAGTGGACTGCGATAGGCTGATGATTATGATAAAAGCTCAAAAAGAAGTAAAAAAATATGTAATAACAACCTAAACAGTTTAACGTTAGCACTGTTTTTTTCCAAATTGACACATTCACTTATCTGTAATTTATATATCCGGAGTTGAGTATTTCATTGGATGACATTCTACTTTCGTGCTCTGTGTTATATTCTCGGCCTAATAAATCGACTATGATGATGTTTTTTATTTGGCAGGGGCTTTTGTGTTTCTTTAACTGTGAACACAACAAAAAAAATCTTTAAAATCTGACATTCAGCAGCTAAGCCATTTAAAAGAACATGTATATATACTTACATTTTTAACCCATTTATTCTTCGTCTCCCCTTGCCCGTTTTATTGTATCTGTAAAAAGGCATTCATTAATATTTTGAATAAGTAAAAAAATAAAAACGATGGTCAATAACATTTAAAAAGTCTGTCACCTCATTAGAGACGTCATCATAGTTGAAATCATATTCAAATTCATATTTATTTATTTGAACAAATACAGGTACATAGGATGCTGTACATAAGTACATTTATATAAAGTACATTAGAACGCTATATTTAGCTTTACAGCATGCAAAATGACCTAAAGTTTATAAATATTTTTCTTTTACATAAATAAAAAATCGTAATTTAATTAATATTACAGTTTGTCCAAAATATACTCATCAACTGTGTAGTATGCCTTTTCGAGTCGAATCACTTTCAGTTTAGCCCTGAATGTTTTTATGTCATTAATTTCTAGTAACCATTCTTGGGGCCATACAGAATATACTTTTATTTAGAAAAGCTGTGGTATTTAGCGGCATACTTATTTTATAATTGTGTCTCCTACTGTTAAAGTTAATAAACAGATGCGCATTTTTATTTACAAACAGTATTATCTCGAGGATGAATATGCATGGTAGCGTCAAAATATTTAGCTTTTAAAAAAAAAGTTTACAGCCATCTGTTTGTTTCAGTTTACACATAGCTCTAACACATCTCTTTTGCGCTTTAAATGCATCTTCTTTATCGGTGACATTGCCCCAGAAAATAATGCCATAATTCAGGAGAGGAACTACATAACCGAAGTAAGTAACAACGGTTGGAGTACTAGATATTTTAGTTAACATGTATAAAGCGTATGAATGCTGGTTAACCCCATGGCACAAAGACTCTATATGTGATTTCCAATTTAAACTTTGATCAATTGTAATTCCTAAAAATTTTGCTGTTTCAACTTGTTTAATATGAATGTATTTATACCTAATAATTATGTCATTCAATTTATTTATCCTATTTCTAAATGGCATTATATTTGTTTTTTAAAGTTTTATTTTTAAATTATTTAATGTCAACCAATTAATTGTGTACTCAAGATTGTTATTCCCCTGGTCTGTGCGCCGCCATATTGACAATATGGCGCGTCTGTGCAGCCGATAATCGGTGGCAAATCAGCCGTGATTTTTCGGCGGCGCGCGTTTGGTTTTAATTGAATTACTCTGATTTTAATTGATATATGTGTAATTTTTTTTTTCCTACTTATTGTTAATACAATCAGTTACATATTAATATTTTTTTTGAAATTATAATTCGTAAAATTATATTCAAAATACGAGTTTGAATGTGAGGGGAGCTAAATTTTACTCATATTTTTCTCTTTATCTCAAAAGCTAGACAATATTTGCCTCTTACTTGTTATTTTATTTACACATAATTATAATTACAATAAGATTTAAAAGAAACTTTACCTGCTCTAGTACATTTTTTTTACACAATACCTGAATATATCAAAGCGGACCGCGCGGTGCGGGCCCCACGTGCCGTCGGCGGCGGCGCTCGTTTGTAGTCGATTTAAAAAAAAACTATTGTTCATTTATACAAAGGAATATTTTATTTCATAAATTCATTTTATCGTCTAGACGACAAAAAAAGCGGCACACTTGTGAGATCAAAGGAATTTAAGTAAGAAATGAATAAAGAATGCACAAAAAATTGGGTCGTTAAACCAGCGGTCAGCCTTTGATTTTTTAGAGGCAAAAAAACAATTCTTAGCAAAAAATGAATACGATTTTTAGCTTCTTTATAATATTATCTACCTATTACGACACAAAAAATAATAATGTTTCTAACAAATATTCGAAATATAAGCCGACAAAGAACACCCATAATTACCTGCTTTTGAACAAAAGTTCGTGCAAAAGTAATCTCTATGTCAATGAAAGTAGGGTTGCCGGTGGCGCCGCCAAACTCCGCGTTTGCGCGTTCGGCCGGTACCCTCGCTCAGTTTTATTAATATATTTGGCTATTTAAACCAATATTCACATTGGAAATTGTTTTAAGTTACTTGTTATTAGTAAGGGCTTCATTTAAAAAAAAGAACTATAGATTCTATTAACGATTTAATTTAAATATGACCAATATAAAATGACGTTCATGGTTTTTTTGAGGTTATGGTCGCACTTAACGACTGTTTTAACAAAAGATATATAATTATATTAGATTATTTATATCTAAAATGAAACTATGATAACCATTCTATAATGTCATATTATTTTCTTTTTCATAAATATTGAACTTTTTATATAAATCACAATCAAAATATTCTAACCGTCATCGTATTTCGCCCGCGTTTTACGCCGTTTTTTTATTCTTGAAGTTATATTTATATGGTTTTATTAGCTTCCTTTATCTTTAATTCAAATTTGAGGCATAAAACATAGGATGGTTTTCATATAAAGTTATACAGGGATACAAATTCTTATATTCCGCAAGACTGCAACCGAAATTCGGTTGCTACACAGATGCGCCATGAACTGTCAAAACCGAATTTCGGCTTTTACACAGACGAGGACAGACATTCTCTATTAGCGATTTATTATTACCATTAAATACAATTGTAGCGTCGTCTGCAAAAAGTATAGAGTTATGTCTGATCATTCTTGGAAAGTCATTTATATATATTATGAACTGAAGTCGCCCTAATACGCTCCATTGAGGGACTCTCTCTCAGTGGGACACAATCTAGAAATAAAAGTAATTTGTTTCCTATCACTAAGGTATGATTTAATTAAATTCAATATATTCCCTCTCACCCCATAAGCATAAAATTTGTCCAATAGAATTGTGTAATCCACATAGTCAAAGGCTTTTGTTAAGTCCATATATATAGCACATACCTGATTTTTATTATCTACTTTAGTCATCACTGTGTGAAGAAATTTACAAATTGCAATTTTTATACTTTTATTTTTCCTAAATCCTATCTATTCTTCGGCAAATAGTTTATTCAGCTTAAAATATTTAGATACACAGTTGTATATAACCTTCTCAAATATTTTAGACATAACTGGAACTAAAGCTATTGGTCTATAACAGCTCATATAATTTCTGTCATCTTTCTTGAGAAGTGTTTTTGTCACTGTTAATTTTAGTTCACTCGGATACACAAACAACGTGAAAAATGCACAGATTAAATACGTGGGAAAGCACATAATTATGACAACTTGACAGAAACTACTTTTAGTATTTTTGTAGATATTTCATCATATCCTGTGCTATTTGTGGATTTGAGATTTAAAATTATTCTGTGGATAACCTCAGGTGAAGTTGGTGGCATAAATAATTTCCCAGAATGTTTGCTCATGCTAATGTTGGGCGATTTTGGTGTTAGTTTACTTACTTCATTAATCAGGGAACTCTGTTTGTATGATATTACATACTGTATCCATTTCCGTAGCAGCTGTAAAAAATATAAAAACAACATGGTTAATATGCACTCGAAGAATAGGATATTAATTGTAAAGTAGCTACATAACAATCATATTAAACTTACTCATGTCTTTACAAATACAATAATTGCATTTTAAAAGATAGAAAAATTTGGAATCCAGACTCAGGAACCGAACCCGAGACTTCCGTAGCCAAACCGGGGCCAGAAGCGAACCACCTATCTGGACTATGTTACTAGATATCAAATTCGTCCATCTCTTAATGCTTACGGGTTAGGCCCCCGTAGCGCCATCTAGTCGTTAGTTAAAGAACTATCACGGCTTTTGTTATTGCTTCGTTACAGAGAGCATTTTAACAAATTATGATGACGCAGACAAATACAATAATTGCATTTTGAAAGATAGAAAAATTTGAAATACAGACTCAGGAATGTGTCTGTCATGTCTGTCATATTCAACTGCACATCAGTATCTGTAGTTAGGTTTTCTACTGCATTCGTGAACGTTGGAGACTGGCTAAGTAGGTAATTGTACAACTCAGTCTGCAGATCAACATATGGTTGGTTTTCAACATACAAACTCAGTGGGTGAAACGCTTGGACTCTGTGTGGACCCAACTACTGAGTCAGCAGATGTTGTCGACTTCGTCTTGATGCGTTTTTCTTCATGTTGACGATTTGTCGATGTAAGTCTTTTACGTTTTTTCGCCTGTGACATAAAACAAAGCAGCTACATACACTTGTCTTAACTTAATACCTAAATATATGTAATTTACAATAAAAATTAAATGTTGTAACTTGATCATTGAAGCAATTTGGATATTTGTTAGAATTTAAATGGTTACAAATATACAGAACGGTAATAACTATCACTTGATTTACAAATTCCTCTTGTTCTTGTTGCTCCACGTTGTCTGGACTAACCTCCAAACGTTCACTTAGCATGTCAACTGTAACAAAAAAACACCCTAATCAATAAAACGTTCATTAATGTCCAATTATTCTCTAAAATTGAAAAAACATTGAAAATTATACTTACTTTGAGATTGCAAGTTGCTATTAATTCTCGATAAGTCTTCTATCGGTTGTTCGGATGTTCTTCTGCGGATGTGCGAGATGGCTGCAGCTAGTACATGCGCATTAGAGTCCTGTAACAAACACAATTGTTAGTAAGCTTCAAATTATATCTTACACTATAATAAGCACTATGCGCATTACGTAGACTTACATTAGGATCACAGCCCACGGCAGTAGAAAGTTGAGCCATAGCTTCTGCCGCTTCGTTGCGACGCTCTCTCTCGTAATGTGCATTACGCGCTCGTCTTTCTTCGTGTATACAATATATACATGTACATAAGTATCAAATATAGTATGCAAATGTAAGTTTTCAGTAAAAGCGAAATGAATAAACACTAACGAGTGAGAGAGGCACACGATTCCTCCCTGCTGGTCGGCATTGACGTCTGTCTGACCTGTCTGGCACATCGCTTGCGTTCTGTTTCTGAAAATAAAGTAAATACTTAAGTACATAATATCAGAAGAAAAAATGAAATATATAGAGAAAGTAAAAGTACCTTAGAGTTTAATAAAAATAATAATAATAATAATAATATATACTTTATTGTACACCAATATAAAAACAAAGAATACATTGTTTAACATTAATGTACAATGGGCATAGCAATGGGATAAGGCCTATCGCTAAGAGCGATCTCTTCCAGGCAACCTTTGGATGGACAGAGACATAAATACACGAATCAGGTAGGGGTAGTGTACAGCGTGATATTAATTTATGGTTAATAAGAACAAGAAGAGAAAAGATAGGTAATTACAAAAATAAGAAAAAAAAAGTTTACTTAGAGAGATAGTGGTCCTTTAACATTTTTTTAAACGTTGCCAATGATTGAGCTCGTCTTGACGTATTGGGAGCCACTTGAGCACGTTGCGGAATTCGGAAACATGATCATATTTACGCAAACCAAATATAAATCTAATACAGAAATTTTGAAGGCGCTCAAGCTTAGTAAGTTGCTCCTCGGTGAGGTCGAGATAGCTGGCGTCAGCATAGTCAAGTACAGGTAGAAGAAGAGACTGCGCCAGCGCAATTTTAGTGGTAATCGGCAAAAAATTTCGGAGTCTACGTCAGGACCCTACAGATGCAAATAATTTGCGGCTAACTTCCTGCAGCTGGGGACCCCAAGATAACGTTCGATCAATATAAATACCCAGATTTTTTACACTGTTACTTAACGTTATATGTGTACCATTAAAGACAATTTGAGGAAATTGGTTCCAATCTATACGCGAAATCATCCTTGGGCTTCCAACAACAATTGCCTGGGTCTTAGATGGATTAACCTTTAGACCGTGGTTGTTACTCCATTGACATATTCGATCTAAATCCGAGCTAATAATCGAAAGCGCCAGTGGCAGCTGTTCCAGTGGAGCTTGTGTGTAAATTTGAAGATCATCTGCATAAAGGTGGTAGGATGAAACTAGTTGGTTAGATATAAAAATTGCGAAGAGGAGTGGAGATAGAACGCCACCCTGCGGTACACCAACCGTAATATCACACCAGGAAGAAAAGGATTCTTCAATGCGTACACGTTGTCGGCGACCAGACAGGTAACTATGAAACCAATCAATCACCGTTGGAGATATGTTGATAGAGCGTTGTATGCAAAGAAGAATATGAAAATCTACAGTGTTAAATGCATTACTGAAGTCAAGTAAGGTAAGTATGGTCAGATTTCCTTCTTCCATGCCTAGTCTAATGTCATCTGTAACATTGACGAGAGCAGTAACAGTACTGTGGGCAGGACGAAATCCAGACTGGAAGGGGTTTAAAAGACAGTTTTGTGACAGAAAAACACTGAGTTGAGAGTTGACAAGTCGTTCAAATACTTAATAAAGGAAAGGTAGAATAGATATAGGCCGATAGTCGGAAAAGGACGAAGGATTTGATTTTTTAGGAAGAGGAATAATTTGGGCTACCATTTTCACAGATAAATAAATACTTTTTATTAAAAATATTTAATTTTACAACTCAAGTTCCGTGGACAGCGATTCAGTAATTAGGAGCTCAGAAGTAATAATTATGAAATACCTACCCTATACCTACTTAAACAGAATACACATAAAAAATTAAAAAAGATAAATACTTAAAGTAAAACAAAAAATATTATTAGTTATATTTCGGGACTTAATCGCGTGAATTATTTAAAGGTACGAACCTTTTATTTACCCGACGTTTCGATCGAATTGCACCGATCGTGGTCACGGGTCGACTGATGGCAGCTTAGCGATGTCTCCGTGAGGCGCGGGGTTTTTCAACTACCCTCGCCTGGTCTTGATAATTTTGATAATTTGTACTGTCGGTACTTCTACACACTACACTTACAACGTCTTTACACTGAGGCGCGGTGTCTTTACGGCTACGATTACATTTGTTGATAACAGGGTTCCAAGATGGTGAGAGCCGGTATCCATCTTCTCGGTTGAAGTTCTTATACTTCTTGATCTCAACCGCCTCGCGTACTATCCTGGAATAATAGTGGCGATCGGTGGAAAGTACCTGTGGCTTATGCAATTCTATCCAGTGATTTGGTCCTGATTCCAACAAATGCTCAGCGATAGCAGACTTGTAAACTTGACGGTTTTTTACAGCAGCGATATGTTCCTTGACCCTGTCTGCGATTGTCCTTTTGGTCTGTCCGATATAGGAACTACCGCAACTGCAATCCACCTTGTACACGCCAGGTGTTTGGAGCGGAATAACATCCTTTGCCGTTCGTAAAAGCTTCGAAACCTTGGAGTGCGGACTATATACAGTCTTAATGGAGTAACTCTTCAATACTGTTCCAATTTTGTCCGTAACTCCTTTGATGTATGGCATGAAAGCTGGCACTCTGTCGGCATTTACCTCTGGTTTTCTGCTCTTTGGACGTTGAAGGTTATGCTTGTATCCGTTGCTTCTTAGTACCTCCCGAACGTGTGCAAGTTCACCCTCCAAGTGTTCGGGGTCACAAAGGTCGTATGCTCTGTTTGTTAAAGAAGCTACAACGGACTGTAAGTGGCGCGGATGATGGTGCGATAAAGCATGTAAATACCTATCGGTGTGTGTAGATTTTCGGTATACTGCGTGTCCGAGGGTACCATTTTGTCCTGCCGATACCTTCACATCAAGAAAAGGCAACGACCTACCTACCTCCATTTCAAATGTGAATTTGATATTACGGTGGATCGAGTTTAGATGTTTTACAAATTGTTCCACTGTGCCCCTGTCGCCCTTCATGATACAGAATACGTCATCGACGTATCTCTTCCAGAGCTTGACGTGAAACGCGTGCAGGTCGACAACTTCTTCTATATGCTCCATCCAGATGTTGGCCATTACCGGTGCTACTGGACTACCCATAGCCATTCCGTCGATCTGGAGGTAATGCTGTCCACGGTAGAGGAAGAAGTTACCCTCTAAACAGTTACTCAGTAGAACAATGTACTCTTTTGGCAGGCCGCTGTCCCTCAGTTTCAGTTTTATGACGTCAAGGCAATCGCTTATCGGAACACTAGTGAATAATGACTCGACATCGAAACTCACCATTATCTCGTCCGGTTCCAAGCGTACGCTCTTGAGTATATCCACAAAATGGCGAGAGTCCTTCACGAACGATGCAGTTTTCCCTACCAATGGCTGCAGTACTGAAGCTACGTGTCTCGCTAGATCGTAAGTAGGAGAATCAATTTGACTTACGATCGGGCGTAATGGTACGTCTTTCTTGTGAATCTTTGGCAAGCCATATAGTTTAGGAGGCTGCCTCCTAAACTATATGGCTTGCCAATGACACGGAATGACGAGATAATGGTGAGTTTCGATGTCGAGTCATTATTCACTAGTGTTCCGATAAGCGATTGCCTTGACGTCATAAAACTGAAACTGAGGGACAGCGGCCTGCCAAAAGAGTACATTGTTCTACTGAGTAACTGTTTAGAGGGTAACTTCTTCCTCTACCGTGGACAGCATTACCTCCAGATCGACGGAGTGGCTATGGGTAGTCCAGTAGCACCGGTAATGGCCAACATCTGGATGGAGCATATAGAAGAAGTTGTCGACCTGCACGCGTTTCACGTCAAGCTCTGGAAGAGATACGTCGATGACGTATTCTGTATCATGAAGGGCGACAGGGGCACAGTGGAACAATTTGTAAAACATCTAAACTCGATCCACCGTAATATCAAATTCACATTTGAAATGGAGGTAGGTAGGTCGTTGCCTTTTCTTGATGTGAAGGTATCGGCAGGACAAAATGGTACCCTCGGACACGCAGTATACCGAAAATCTACACACACCGATAGGTATTTACATGCTTTATCGCACCATCATCCGCGCCACTTACAGTCCGTTGTAGCTTCTTTAACAAACAGAGCATACGACCTTTGTGACCCCGAACACTTGGAGGGTGAACTTGCACACGTTCGGGAGGTACTAAGAAGCAACGGATACAAGCATAACCTTCAACGTCCAAAGAGCAGAAAACCAGAGGTAAATGCCGACAGAGTGCCAGCTTTCATGCCATACATCAAAGGAGTTACGGACAAAATTGGAACAGTATTGAAGAGTTACTCCATTAAGACTGTATATAGTCCGCACTCCAAGGTTTCGAAGCTTTTACGAACGGCAAAGGATGTTATTCCGCTCCAAACACCTGGCGTGTACAAGGTGGATTGCAGTTGCGGTAGTTCCTATATCGGACAGACCAAAAGGACAATCGCAGACAGGGTCAAGGAACATATCGCTGCTGTAAAAAACCGTCAAGTTTACAAGTCTGCTATCGCTGAGCATTTGTTGGAATCAGGACCAAATCACTGGATAGAATTGCATAAGCCACAGGTACTTTCCACCGATCGCCACTATTATTCCAGGATAGTACGCGAGGCGGTTGAGATCAAGAAGTATAAGAACTTCAACCGAGAAGATGGATACCGGCTCTCACCATCTTGGAACCCTGTTATCAACAAATGTAATCGTAGCCGTAAAGACACCGCGCCTCAGTGTAAAGACGTTGTAAGTGTAGTGTGTAGAAGTACCGACAGTACAAATTATCAAAATTATCAAGACCAGGCGAGGGTAGTTGAAAAACCCCGCGCCTCACGGAGACATCGCTAAGCTGCCATCAGTCGACCCGTGACCACGATCGGTGCAATTCGATCGAAACGTCGGGTAAATAAAAGGTTCGTACCTTTAAATAATTCACGCGATTAAGTCCCGAAATATAACTAATATGTATAAAAATCGCGAAAGTTTAAAAACAAAAAATATTAATTGTATAAAATTATTTTATTATGAATATATAATTTAAAGACATCTCACGATGTAACAATTACAGATAGTATAAAATATAATTTATAATCCAATATTTATTACACAATAGACACTTAATTTATTTTTATAAATTAATTTTGATGAAATAATTACATTAACAATAAACTAAAACAATTAATAAATTCCATGTTAATACGTACGTAATGTGCCGTGTGGTGCCGGCTTAAGAATAGTACCACCCCATCTCTACCCGTGGGTGTCGTCAAGGCGACTAAGGGATTTCACCCCGGAGGACGGGCAGCAGCGTCCTCTGCGTATTTAAAGCCTTACAGCGATCGCCAACCCGCTCGCCAAGCGTGGCGATTATGGCAATTACCCCCAGGATCTACATACTAGTAGGTTCTACTGGGGAGACCCGTGCCCAGCAGTGGGCCATCATATGGGTTGATATATATATATATATATATATATATATATGTATATATATATATATATATATATATATATATATATGTTAATACGATGTTCCATTTAGCTGTTTTTATGTAGGTACCTGTAAATAAAAAAACAGTAGAATCAGATAATAGTTTTTAAAAAGTATTCAATATTAAAAACTAAGATAGCAAAAGAATGCAATAAATATTAAATGAAAACCCCCCTGATTCATTTTCGGAAACTATCATTGGCAATGTCCAGACATTGGGTTTATGTTTCCATCCAATCACCTTTCCATGATATCAGTACTTCCTGTAAAAAAATACTATTAATTAATAAAATCTAAAGCTCAAAAAGAAGTAAAAAAATGTTTAATATCAACCTAAACAGTTTAACGTCAGCGCTGTTTTTTTTTCCAAATTGACACATTCACTTATCTGTAATTTATATATCCGGAGTTGAGTATTTCATTGGATGACATTGTACTTTCGTGCTCTGTGTCATATTCTCAGCCCAATAAATCGAATATGTTGATGTTTTTCATTTGGTGTTTCTTTAACTGTGAACACAACAAAAAAAATCCTTAAAATCTGACATTCCTATAATAAATGCTACGAACATTATGCCTTAGCTAAGCCATTAAAAAGAACATGTAGTAAATGTATTCTTATATTTTTTAACCCATTTATTCCCCGTCTCCCCTTGCCCGTTTTATCGTATCTGTAAAAAAGACATTTATCAATATTTTAAATAATTAAAAAATAAAAACGATGGTCAATAATATTTAAAAAGTCTGTCACCTCATTAGAGACGGCATTATAGTTGAAATCAGGGAACTCTGTTTGTATGATATTACATACTGTATCCATTTCCGTAGCAGCTGTAAAAAATATAAAAACAACATGGTTAATGTGCACTCGCAGAATAGGATATTTATTGTAAAGTACATAACAATCATATTAACTCACTCATGTCTGTCATATTCAACTGCACATCAATATCTGTAGTTGGGTTTTCTACTGCATTCGTGATGCTTTCATCGGGAACGTTGGAGACTGGCTAAGTAGGTTATTGTACAGCTCAGTCTGCAGATCAACGTATGGTTGGTTTTCAACACACAACTCAGTGGGTGAAACGCTAGGACTCTGTGTGGACCCAACTCCTGAGTCAGCAGATGTTGTCGACTTCGTCTTGATGCGTTTTTCTTCATGTTGACGATTTGTCGATGTAAGTCTTTTACGTTTTTTCGCCTGTGACATAAAACAAAGCAGCTCTACATACACTTGTCTTCACTTAATACCTAAATATATGTAAGTTACAATAAAAAGTAAACGTTGTAACTTGATCATTGAAGCAATTTGAATGTTTGTTAGAGTTTAAATGGTTACAAATATACAGAACGGTAACAACTATCACTTAAACTTACAAATTCCTCTTGTTCTTGTTACTCCACGTTGTCTGGACTAACACCCAAACGTTCACTTAGCATGTCAAGTGTAACAAAAAATACTCTAATCAATAAAACGTTTATTAATATCCAATTATTCTCCAAAATTGAAAAAAACATAGAAAATTATACTTACTTTGAGATTGCAAGTTGTTATTGATTCTCGACAAGTCTTCTATCGGTTGTTCGGATGTGCTTCTGCGGATTAGCAAGATGGCTGCAACTAGTACATCCGCATTCGAGTCCTGTAACAAATACAATTGTTAGTAAGCTTCACATTATATCCTACAATATAAAGCACTATGCGCATTACGTAGACTTATATTAGGATCACAGCCCACGGCAGTAGAAAGTTGAGCCATAGCTTCTGCCGCTTCGTTGCGGAGCTCTCTCTCTCGTAATGTGCATTACGCGCTCGTCTTTCTTCATGTATACAATATATACATGTACATAAGAGAGCTCAGAAGTAATTATGATGAAATACCTATCCTATACAGAATAGACATTAAAATTTAAAAAAGATAAATACACTTAAAATAAAACAAAAAATATTAATTGTATAAGTAATTTTATTATGAATATATAATTTAAAGACATCTCAAGATGTAACAATTATAGATAGTATAAAATATAATTTATAATCCAATATTTATTACACAATAGACACTTGATTAATTTTTATAAATTAATTATAATGAAATAATTACATTGACAATAAACTAAAACAATGAATAAATTCCATGTTATTTTTTTTTTTTTGTTCAAAGTTCAAAAGTTTTAAGGAACTTTAAGTCATAAGTTGACTATGCCAGCCCCGTGGTAATATAAACAAAACTAAACTCTTAAATGAACTTATCAATAAACTTAAAAATAACGTTAGCTAGATCCGACGTAGGAGCAGACAGAATACTTGAAAAAATACCGACATCATAAACATTATTTTTAAACTTGTCTCTTAATTCAGCTCTCAGACTACTGCTCTTAGCACATTCTAACAGAAGGTGGTGTACATCCTCAATTACACCACATACTGAACAATTATGTGAATCAGCTTTTCTCATTAAGTATTTGAATTTATTGAGAGGTAAGTGTCCTGAGCGGAGTCTACAAGCTGTAACAACTAACGACCTGCTCAAACCAATGTCAGCAAACCATGGCACCTGGAAAGGTTTACTTTGTATAGTCCTACACCATACACCTTTGTTTACGGAAATGTTATTGAAATCGGACTCCCAATTTGAATGATTTTTTTTCTTAAATTTTGATATGGGTATACAAATGTTTCTGTTCCTGTTAGAATTGCTTCCTTTGCTAATTTGTCCACTACTTCATTGCCGCTAATACCAACATGAGCAGGACTCCATTGCAGTCTCAAATCAAATCCTTTAGTCTGCATACATTGCACTTTTTTAAAAATGGCATTGGCTATCGGAGCACCTTTGCTATCAGAGGCGCACCGAGCCAAATGCTGCAGAGCACTTTTGCTGTCAGTTAAAATAACTGACTTTTTAAGACCCATTGCTTCTTCATAAGAAATTGCCTCTGAGACTGCAAACAACTCCACATACATAATTGATATAATCAAGTTATATTTTTCTTTACAATTAGATCTGCGATCAAAAAAAGCAGCACCTATACCTTGCTTAGTTTTGGAACCATCAGTATACACATTATGCCAACCAACATATTCGTTATTCAAAAAATTTAAAATATTATATTTAAGTACATGTCTGTTTTATTGATCTTTTGGAAGAAGTATGTCACTGATATCAAATCTAATGAAATCTATGTTTAAGTTAGATAGCCAAGTGTTTAATGAATACATACTTAATATATTTTTTGAATTGTTCTTTTCTAGTTTAATATTGCTATAGGCCGATACTAATAAGGGAGTCGATTTGTTATGCCAATATCTTGTTTTACAAAGTTCATCTAGGTTCTTTAGTGGTTGTAAAATTAAATGATTAGAAAAGGAAAGTGCTTTTAAACAATATTTTGTGGCCAGATATGTTCGTCTTATGTGAAGAGGGGGAATTGCTAGGTCAGACTCCATTACGTGAATTGGTGACGTTGTAATATACCCTCCAATAATTCGCAGTGCCATATTTTGGACCCTGTCTAGTTTTAATAGATGTGATTTGGCTGCATTACTATATAAGTTACTCCCGAAATCAATTCTACTGCAAACAGGTGAGAGGTATAGTCTACGTATGTGTTTAGTATGCACTCCCCACGATCTACCTGACAAAATTTTAAGCAGATTAATTAACTTAAAACATTTTTGTTTAGTTTCATTAACATGTTTTCCCCATAGTAACGATCTGTCCAACCAGATCCCCAAATATTTAATGCTTTCCACTCGCTGTTTATGTATGTTAACTATTGTCAGGGAGATCGATTGCATTCTTCTGCCCCTACTAAATAAGCAACATTTAGTTTTAGCCGTAGACATTTCTAAACCAATATCATTTAATAATTTGTTGTATATAGTTAAAGCAGCCTGTATATCTGTAATACATTTGCTTACATTTTTATTTTGTGTATAAAATACAAAGTTATCCGCATATTGTAAGATGTTAATATTATTAAAATTATTACATCATTTAGATGTAACTATATTGAATAAAAGTGGAGACATCGGATCACCCTGGCCTAGACCCTTATTCGTCAATCTAACCAGGTCATTAGAACCATTGACATCTTTAATTTTTAACTGTCTCTTATTTGAAAATGCCCACATGTAGTTACAAATTTTAGAGCCGACATTTATCCGATCTAGTGCTGATAAATAAATAAATAAAATAAAAAATAAAAAAAATAAAAAAGCCTTTTATTTCTTGTTTTAAAATAATTACAAAACATAAAAGAAAGCAAATACTTATTTCTACTTATATTACGGTAAATTATCTACATAAACTTTCTACACTATATATTTGCTACTGTGAAATTAAATTAATTACTAATATATATACTATACTATAATTTATTAACTACTAGCTTTCGCCCGCGGTTTCGCCCGCGTGGATGTCGGTTATCGCGATAAAAACTATCCTATGTTCTTTACCGGGACTCAAACCATCTCCATGCCAAATTTCATCTAAATCGGTTCAGTAGTTTGAGCGTGAAAGCGTAACAGACAGACAGACAGACAGACAGACAGGTACTTTCACATTTATAATATTAAGTATGGATTCGTTAATATAGCAGATATTAACGAATAGTTAATATTAATATACGCAAAAAAAGATAGTTTATTAACTAAATTAACAAGAACCCCTCGTGTCGAAGGTGAAGGCCTCCTCTAGAGATTTCCAGGTGTCTCGATTTTTTGCTGTGCTCATCCACTGTTCGCCAGCCACTTGGATTATATCGTCTCTCCACCGGGCGATTGGTCTGCCTCTCTTTCTTGTGCCCGATGGCCCGATCCAGGTTGTCAGTCTTTGAGTCCATCGATTGTCTGTCAGCCGAGCAACGAGACCAGCCCAGCGCCACTTTAGCTTCTGACAGCGGCGTACAGCGTCAGTAACATTTGTCTTTTTTCTAATAATTTTATGAGATATTTTATGCATTCTTTTGATATTTAATAGACTTCTCTCCTTTAAACCTCTTTGACATGATCTAATTTTATTTTTAATTCGATGTGTAAACTTCAAGGTTTGGCTAGCGTAAGATAATACTGGGAGGATACATGCGTCCATGACTTTCTGTTTAATTTTGACCGACATTTCACTTTTCATAACTTCCTTATAGCTCCAAAACTTTCTCCAAGCGTTTGTTACTCTTCTTTCTATTTCTTATTCGTTTCTCTTATTTTTAAATGAGATCTGTTTTCCCAGATAGATAAAGGTGGCACATATTCTAAGCTTTCATTCTCTAGATATATTCGGTTTTGAATACTATTCGTCATAACATTGGTTTTGCTCCGGTTTATCTCCAGGCCGACTTGTTTACTCGCCGTGTGAACGGCGTTAATCATTGATTGCAGCTCTGTTGTGCTTTCCGACAGCAAAACAATATCGTCAGCAAACCTTAAATGACTAATATATTCATTATTTATGTTTAGACCGACTCTCTCCCAGTTTAGTTTCTCCATGACCTGCTGCAACACTACGATGAAAATTGTTGGCGATATAGGATCCCCCTGTCTCACTTCTCTTCTGACAGGTATAGAAGGTCCAGTTGTTTCCAATCGAATTCTACTGTTACAATTTTGGTATAGGTGTTGTAGAACCTGTAATGTATTCCGTTTCAATATTTTGCGACAGTAGAGATTACCATATTGAGTGATGGTATAGAGAATCGAAAGCTTGTTGATAATCGATAAAGAGAAGGTAGAGTGGCTGTGGTGTTCTTGATATTTTTCTATAAGCATTTCGATAGAGTGGATATGATCCACAGTGGAAAAACCTCTTCTAAATCCTGCCTGCTCTATAGATTGGTGTTTTTCAATAGTGTTTCTGATTCTTTTTTCTATGATTGATAAAGTAATTAGTTATGCTGTTTGGGTCTCCTTTTTTATATAATAAAATTATGTCGGACTCAGTCCATTGTTTTGGTGTGCTTGCTGTTTTTAATACTAAGTTGAAGAGATATGCTAAAGGCCTCGCAAGATAGGAGCTTCCTAATTTTAGGGCCTCGTTGGTTATATTATCAGGATCCGGGCTTTTCTCTGACTTCAATTTAGCGATTCCTTTCTTTACTTCCAGTTTAACTATGTCTTGCAATTCCGACTTCGTATCTTTTAATAAAATCGCGTTTGATTTCTGGTTTTCGGACTTGTATAAATCTCTATAAAAATTTGTTGCTACTTGCAGTATTTCTTTTCTATTGCAGGTTATTTTATTTGAAGTTTTTAGTCCTTCAATCCATTTTTTGTGTGATTTTAATTCTTTGTTAGCTCTCTTTAGACTTTTGAACTGTAATATATTCTTTTCAATAATATTTGAACGATGGGTATTATAGTCTGAACGGATGTATTTGCTAATAAGCTTATAGAGCTTTTAGCTCATTCTTCATGCTTCTTGTTTTAGGTTTAGTTTTTTGTAGCTCTTGTCGCCTTAACATGAGTTTTCTAGTATTGGCTGATAAAACAGAGAAGTTGTCCATGTCCTTCGAATATTCATGAGATTTTTTTGAGACTACTATCTATAGCAGAGACGATTTTATCGTAGAGGCATTGAACTGTATCGCTGTCTTGCATATTAACATCGATTTTTTTTAAAGCATTGTGAAGTAAATCTTTATATATACTTATTTCCTTATCAGTTTTCAGAGTGCTTTTTGCATTGTTTCTATATGTTTTTCGGTTTTTATTGAAAGATTGCAACTGTAGTGTCGCTCTTACCAATCTTTGATCGCTAGAGTATTTAAGATTTAACACTTGCATATGCTGAACACATCTTTGAAGAGTAGTAAGTATGTAGTCCAACTCGTTTTTGACCTTGCCATTGGGTGATCTCCAAGTCCACCTTTTACTGTCCTTTTTCCTAAAAAATGTGTTTAGAATTGTCAGGTTGTTTTCATGTGCAAACTCTATAAATCTAGTGCCTCTACTATTTCTGTTGCCATACCCATATTTTTTCATTATTAAAGTTTCATTGGTGTTTGGTTGGCCGATTTTGGCGTTAAAATCGCCCATCACTATCAAATTTTTGCTTGACATTTTTAATGCTTTGTTAACAGTGGTATAAAAGCGTTCAATTTCACTGTCACTTGCCGATTCTGTTGGAGCGTAACATTGTATAAGCGTGTTATTTCAATGTTGTTTATATTTAGTTGAGTAGGGCTACTCGTTCTGTTAAGCCTTCAAAACATATAATGTTTTTCTTATGGCGCTTATTTACAATGAATCCCACTCCATATAAGCGTGGTGCTTGACCTATATAGTAGAAAATGATATCGTCATGTTCTTCTATTGAGTTTCCAAGACGTCTTGTTTCGCAAAGACCGATGACATCGTATTTTATATTTTGCAGCGGGAGTAGGATGATAGCGTTCTGACATTGTATGTTGCTACGTAGAGCTGTTTTTTTTTTCAAATTTATCTGTTTGTATGTTCTCTAGAGGGTTTTGGTCTACATCTCCCACGGGGACCGACCGTATTAGGAGAGTGGAGAGTAGAGGAGTGCAGCTTAGTTTTTTTGAGGATCTTGATTTGTAGAAATATTGGCCGTTGGGTTCAATTGCAAAGGACGTAAAAAGCTTGTTATATTATGAGGTTTGTTTTTCTTTGGTGCTTGTTTCCGTTGGTCTTCCTTGTTTGCATTTCTTCCAGGATTTGCATCTTCAGGGGATTCTTATTTCCTTGGAATTCACGTGATTGTTGTTCTCGAGATTTTAATGGGACTATTTTGTCGTAATGTAGCATTATTTTTTCTCCCGATTCTCGTTTCTTCTTGAGTTCTTCCTGAAGTTCCTTGCGTTTTTGTAATACAGTAATCTTCCTTAATGTAAATACCAGTATTTTCTAATGTTTTTTTTTTTTTTTTAAAGCTGTAGTTTCTTGCTTGTCGTTGAGATTGTAGCTACAACTGGTCTAATCTGGCCCTTTTTCTTTCCTAGTCTGAATACAGTTTCAATTTCGTATTTTGGGCATACTATATCCATCTTCTTGTTTATGACATCTAGAATTAAATTAAGCAAATCGTCATAATTTCTTTCCGACTCGGGGATGCCAAAGAAAATTATATTTTCCTCCTCATTTGCTTGTCCAAAAAGTCAATAGTTTTTTGTTGAGCCTCTATTTTTTGTTCAAGTTGAAACGTTTTTGTTTCGATGCGATTAAATTTTTCATCGATATTTTTGTTTATCGCTTCTTTTATATTTTCTTCCATATCTTTCATGTCTCGTTTCTGTTTTGTTAAGTCGTATTGTGAAACATTTGCAAAAGTATCATTATATCTTCCATGATGTTTCTTTTATAACTTCATTGATTATTGAGTACTATCTGCGCCCTCTAGTGACAATAGTGTTTAATGAGATGTTAGCGCTCGGTAGTTGCGCTGCCCCGCAGTTACAGATGTTTGGATTGCTTTATCTTCAACAAGTACAGGAACTCATTCATAGATGACGCTAGTTATAGTTCGAAGTTCGACAATGATTCATAAAATTTAAAAACTTTTGAGGTTATAATTTCCAAATGTTAAATAGTAGTTTTTTTATATTTCTTACACTTGTAGTAGGTAAATTTGGACTGACCTTCTGACTGTAGTGGTATATTATGCGTTTATTTTCCACTGTTTGTTCGCACTTCTCGCATTTGAAAGTAATCCGTTAAATGTTGTTTTTCGGTTTTTCGAAGCAATTTCGGTCTCAGACTTGATAACTGTAATCCTGATGTTTTGCACTTTTTTTAACTGTTTCACACAACTTTAAATTACTGGGATTAGGTTTTTATATTTTTATTTCGTAAATTGTCACAGAGACGATATCAACAATGGCACAGTAGAGCCCTGTGAATCATAGAACAGGATGAAAGTGGACACATACGGCGATGATTTCTTGAATATAGAATCTAGAATTATAAATGGCGACGCTGCCACAGTGGCGATAATGCGAGGGTAGTTTCTATGATGAGCCGCGCTTTCCTGAGACCACGAGGAGAAACTGATTTGCTGAAAAGGATAGAATTTGAAAAACATCCACGTTTCATGCACACCACGTTGAGGCAAATTTAAAATCTCACCACGCGCGCTGTTTCAATCCCAAACGTATGATCAATCAATACAACATATTTAAAATTTGCAAGTTTTTTATAGATTAAAACGGATAAAATTGCGTAAATGTTTCAGGGATTAGAAGGATTTTTTCCCCTTTTGTTCCGTGGCGTTTTAACCGAACTGTAGACCAGCCGTGGCACGGCCGAGGACCGCGGGTGGACTACTGTAATTGCTATGAAGGCCTTTAATCCACCTCATCTTCCGCCACATATCTGAGGCGTTGGTCATTTCATCAACCTCGCTGCAAAAGTTTGTCCAATTCCTGCTTTTCGCTTGCCTGATAATTCTTCGGGATTCCTCTGTTTTATTTTTAAGCTTGTCAAAATTAGCGGGGGTTGGGTTACGGCGAAAGACTTTCAATGCCAAACAACGCTCAGCGATTATTTTGGATATCAATGGACTCCAATACGGCTTGGGTTTGAATAAAGGGCTGGCATTTAATGGTATTTTAGACATAGGTACACTTTCATCTATCGCACTGTTGAGAGAGTCTATACAGTATTTATAGTAAAGTTGTATACTATGTCTTTCACAATTATCGCTAATAGAAATGGAATTGAAGGAATTCTTTAAAGTATTACTATATAATTGCCAATCCGCCAACTTGAAATTACGACGACTAACTTTCCTATGGGCATCATGAAAACGTATGCTATATTTTATAAATAAATGGTCACTTCCAAGATTCTCTTTGGTTACGGCCCAATCAAAGTTAGTGACTATATCTGATGTTACAAATGTTACATCTGGTGAGGAACTTTGTAATCACCCATTAACTACCTTTGTTCTAGCGACGCATCTACAAACTGACCTCCTCGTGGGTCATTTTTGTATGACCAATTAGTGCTATGGCCGTTAAAATCTCCAGCCACGACTGATTTACTTGTGAATTCCCAATCATATTGTGTTGTTACAACGGAGGAGGGACAGTAAACAGAGACAACATAATCAATATACTTACAGTTCAAAAGCTTAATACAAATTGTTTCTATATATCGGATAAATGTGAGCTCTAATGGGTCTATGTACAATTATTGCAACACCACCGAATCCATCTGACCGGTCGTTTCTGTATATATTATAACCACTAATCCTTATCATAATGTCAGGACTTACCAGGATGATTGATGAAATAATTACATTAACAATAAACTAAAACAATGAATAAATTCCATGTTAACACGATGTTCCATTTAGCTGTTTTTATGTAGGTACCTGTAAATAAAAAAAACAGGAGAATCAGTAAATAGTTTTCGTAAAGTATTCAATATTAAAAACTAAGATAGCAAAAGAATGCAATAAATATTAAATGAAAACCCCCTGACTCATTTTTGGAAACTATCAATGACAATGTCCAGACATTGGGTTTATGTTTACATCCAATCACCTTTCCATGATATCAGTACTTCCTGTAAAAAATTACTATTAATTAATAAAATCTAAAGCTCAAAAAGAAGTAAAAAAATGTTTAATATCAACCTAAACAGTTTAACATCAGCACTGTTTTTTTTTTTAAATTGACACATTTACTTATCTGTAATTTATATATCCGGAGTTGAGTATTTCATTGGATGACATTTTACGTTCGTGCTCTGTGTCATATTCTCAGCCCAATAAATCGAATATGTTGATGTTTTTCATTTGGGAGGGGCTTTTGTGTTTCTTTAACTGTGAACACAACAAAAAAAATCTTTAAAATCTGACATTCCTATAATAAATGCTACGAACATTATGCCTTAGCTAAGCCATTTAAAAGAACATGTAGTAAATGTATTCTTATATTTCTTAGCCCATTTATTCCCCGTCTCCCCTTGCCCGTTTTATTGTATCTGTAAAAAAGACATTTATTAATATTTTGAATAAGTAAAAAAATAAAAACGATGGTCAATAATATTTAAAAAGTCTGTCACCTCATTAGAGACGTCATTATAGTTAAAATCAGGGAACTCTGTTTGTATGATATTACATACTGTATCCATTTCCGTAGCAGCTGTAAAAAATATAAAAACAACATGGTTAATAATAAGCATTCGCAGAATAGGATATTTATTGTAAAGTATATAACTATCATATTAAACTCACTCATGTCTGTCATATTCAACTGCACATCAGTATCTGTAGTTGGGTTTTCTACTGCATTCGTGATACTTTCATCGGGAACGTTGGAGACTGGCTAAGTAGGTCATTGTACAGCTCAGTCTGCAGATTAACGTATGGTTGGTTTTCAACACACAACTCAGTGGGTGAAACGCTAGGACTCTGTGTGGACCCAACTCCTGAGTCAGCAGATGTTGTCGACTTCGTCTTGATGCGTTTTTCTTCATGTTGACGATTTGTCGATGTAAGTCTTTTACGTTTTTTCGCCTGTGACATAAAACAAAGCAGCTACATACACTTGTCTAACTTAATACCTAAATATATGTAAGTTACAATAAAAAGTAAATGTTGTACCTTGATCATTGAAGCAATTTGAATGTTTGTTAGAGTTTAAATGGTTACAAATATACAGAACGGTAACAGCTATCACTTAAACTTACAAATTCCTCTTGTTCTTGTTGCTCCACGGTGTCTGGACTAACACCCAAACGTTCACTTAGCATGTCAAGTGTAACAAAAATACCCTAATTAATAAAACGTTCATTAATATCCAATTACTCTCTAAAATTGAAAAAAACATTTGCAAGTTGCAAACACGAGATTGCAAGTTGTTATTGATTTTCGACAAGTCTTCTATCGGTTATCCAGATGTGCTTCTGCGTATTAGCAAGATGGCTGCAACTAGTACATCCGCATTCTAGTCCTGTAACAAATACAATTGTTAGTAAGCTTCACATTAAATCCTACACTATAATAAGCACTATGCGCATTACGTAGACTTACATTAGGATCACAGCCCACGGCAATAGAAATTTGAGCCATAGCTTCTGCCGCTTCGTTGCGACGCTCTCTCTCTCGTAATGTGCATTACGCGCTCGTCTTTCTTCCTGTATACAATATATACATGTACATAAGTATCAAATATAGTATAAAAATGTAAGTTTTCAGTAAAGGCGAAATGAATAAACACTAACGAGTGAGAGAGGCACACGATTCCTCCCTGCTGGTCGGCTTCGACGTCTGTCTGACCTGTCTGGCACATCGCTTGCGTTCTGTTTCTGAAAATAAAGGAAATACTTAAGTACATATTATCAGAAAAAAAAATGAAATATATAGAGAACGTAAAAGTACTTTAGAATTCACCATTTTCACAGATAAATAAATACTTTTTATTATAAATACTTAATTTTACAACTCAAGTTCCGCGGACAGCGATTCAGTAATTAGGAGCTCAGAAGTAATAATGATGAAATACCTACCCTATACCTACTTATACAGAATAGTCATAACAATTTTAAAAAGATAAATACTTAAAATAAAACAAAAAATATTAATTGTATAAAATTATTTTATTATGAATATAAATATAAATACAATGCAGTATAATTATGAATATAAATACAATGCAGTTTAAAACTATAAAAAATGAGCGGTGTTTCGTTTTAAAATATAGGTAACTACTCTGAAAGTTGTGATCGTTTTTTCGTTGACGGTTCAAAATAGTCATATCCATCCGAGTCACGACCATAGAATTTGTGTTGCCATGGTGCTAACCATTATCTATGGTTGTGACAATATTTTACTTTTCTAAATTAGTACAATCAATAATATATCAATTCAGTTATAGTTTTTACATAATATAAGTCGGTAACCGTCCACTACTGGATACTGGTTAAGTAAGTTGACCTTATACACATACAGTTGTGACTATTGTAAAATAATATATATAATTATATTATATATATTATTTTGCAATAGTCACAACTGTGGAAAGCACAATTAAAAAAAAACAATTTAAGCTTGACGAAGCTGATAAATAATATAAATGAAACGGAAGTTATGACTTCCGTTTCATTTATATTACAACTTATTTCATTTTTTTTTCAGCTTGACATATAATAAAATTGTAAATTTCACGTGTCTGTACATGGCCGAACTTAGTGAAAAAAAAAATTAGGAAATGTTCGAAAAGAGTGTTTAAACACTTTGCTGCAGTTTCAGAAATGTCTGTCTGTCTGTCTGTTTGTTTGAACACGCATCACGCAAAAACTACCAGACAGATTCGGTTGAAATTATGCACGTGTAATCTAATAGATGCGGGTTAACATTTAGGCTATAAATTATCACGCTTTTTCCCATAGGAGCTAAGCAGTAAGGGATAGTGTCTGTAGCTATTTTTCGTTACAAAACAGTAACTACTTGACGGATCTTTATGAAAATTTGCAGTTTTATAGTAAACTAGCTTTCGCCCGCGGCTTCACCCGCGTGGATGTCGGTTATCGCGGTAAAAACTATCCTATGTCCTTCCTCGGGTCTCAAACTATCTCCATACCAAATTTCATCTAAATCGGTTCAGCTGTTTGAGCGTGAAAGCGTAACAGACAGACAGACAGACAGACAGAGTTACTTTCACATTTATAATATTAGTATGGATACTATAGGACATTATTTACACTATGAATCATTACGCTAACGTCTATGGGGAACGAGCAGCAACGTATTTTTTGTCGCACCATAATGGTTTATTACAAAATTTTCCACAATTAGACATTATCTATAATTGTAACCCATGGAATACATAACTTCACGCTAAAACAATAAGGAGCTAAAGAACAGTTGTTTTGACGGGTAAAATAGCGAACAGTATAGCCTCGAAGCTATGCTAGCGGTCTTTGACGACGGTGTCCCAGGCTCGAGTCTGGTATCCGATTATGTTCATTTTGTATTTTTTTAAATTGTCTTTTTTCTTTTTTAATATTTTTCTCAATGTTATAATTATTTTTTCGACCGTAGGTAACTTATTTACTTTGGTTATTAATTTTTTTATATTAAAAATCAAGTGAAATATGCATCTAGATAAGATATTTACAGGTATTGCATGCACTGCTGCGAGTAATGAATGAATCGTAGTAGAAATAAAAACAATAAATATTATATATATATTATAATAGAATATTATTTAAATATTACATTACAATTTAAAAGTATTCGACATGTTTCAGGATTTATGTGTTCGTTGCCAAAAAAAGACATTAAATACGTAAAAAAAAAAATTTTGCGCCATCTATGAAATCAAATTATTCCCCGTGATCAAATAATTCCTTAAATGTGAAAATATTTATTAGGGTATAGGTGCTTGAGATTACGGATTCGTTTCTTGCTGAGTGGCAATATTGTCCTATTTATTTAATTATGGTTTTAATGTACTAAAACCATCTTGCATATATTAATAAAAAACAATAAGTATTAGAAGAAACTTCACTGGTTTTGAAAGGAGATGGCGTTGTATTCAATAATGTTCTATACTTAGTAAAAGAAGTTTTAAAATAGTATTTGAAAGAAACACATTGCTTTAATTTTTAGAAATGTTTGTCTGTTTATCCGTTTGTTTGACCACGCATCACACAGGTGCATCGAGGATCATGTTCTGGGATTGCGGTTGGAGATCAGGTGTTCTTCAATTCAACGATAATTAATGATTCAATATCGGCCAAGTGTGAGTAGTTTGGGTGACGGGAGGAGGGGGGTGGGGATCATTGTCTGTCAAGGCGGACCAAATATGTTGCGAAGGCTTGAAAATTCATGAGCTTGGGGGAGGGGTGGGTGCATGTCTTTTTTTTATTACTTGCATCATTGTAACGTAAGAAAACATATAAAAACTCTCCGCAGAGTACACATTTTTAAAAGACCATTGAAAACATCGATAATATTTGACCTATTGGGACGCTACCCATAGATTAGTACATACTAATCTATAGATAACTGACGCTGCCATATTCGCGGGCATGACACACATGACACGCTCTGTGTTTGTTTACTAAAGTGTTACAACAGTTTTATAATAATAATAATAATATCTTGGGACAACTCACACATCGTCATCTGATTCCAAACTAAGCAGAGCTTGTACTATGGTAACCAGACAACTGATAAATATACTTATATATGTCTAAATACATACATATTATAGATAAATTACACCCAGACACAGAATAAACCATCACACAAAGTTTTATCCTGGGTGGGGATCGAACCCATGACCTCTTGCGTAGCAGTCGGACACATTCCCACCGCGCCACAGAGGCAGTCAAGTTTATAAGCATTTAAGTTGTATATCTTTGCAGACAATCCTGAAAAAAACATTTTATAAGTATTGAGTTGTAACACTATATGAAGTTCACCCCATTTTTAGCCAAAATGGCAAAACGGAAGCCTTAAGTCCGTCCATCCGCAGCTTAGCTCAGAGACTATTAGTGCTAGAAGGCTGCAACTTTGCAAGAATACACATATTCCTTACGCTGATTAAATGAAAGATTATAATTTTGAAAATCATTTTTTTAAGGGTACCTCTCTTATATGTAAAATGCAGGGGATGTGATTTTTTTTCTCACCTACCCCATCGTATGGGGTATCATTTGATAGGTCTTTTAAAAAGCGTTTAGGGTTTGTGAAGACTATTTTTAGGATAAGGATTACTTTGTGAAATATTAAGCTTAATAGTTAAATTTTTTGTTGGAGTCTAGTGTCCCCCTGCCAGCTAAATGGTTGATGTTGGGTATGTAAAAACATTCACGGTAGTAGTATATATAGTAAAATTATAAGGAACACTACCACAGTTAAGTACTTAGGCTTTACAAGTTTACGATAAACATCTGATCAAATGGGAAGTAACAAAATTTTCGTACAAATTCTATTGAAAATTATTAGGTATTAAGTAGGCATAACGTTGAAAGAATGAAACAAAAACATTTGAATGATGATTCTCCGCTGCTGAACCATATCGCGGCTCACCCGACAGGACTGTTTCCAACATATTTACACAGAAGTTATTTCGTAATATAAACTTCCTTAATTTAAACCCGACCTTCACGCGAACGAAGTCGCGGGCACAGCTAGTGGTATTATAAAAGTATACATTTAGTTGTGTGTTGTGATCCGGCAGAGAACCAAAGTTATCGACATAGCCCACCGGATTAGCAAGTTGAAGTGGCAGTGGGCTGGCCATATTAGCCGAAGAACCGACAACCGTTGGGGTAAACGAGTTCTTGAGTGGAGACCGCGGCTTGGCAAACGTAGTGTAGGACGCCCTCAGGCCAGGTGGAGTGATGATATACGCAAAACGGCTGGCAGGAGCTGGATGCGAGAAGCCGAAGATAGAACAAAGTGGCGTGCAATTGGAGAGGCCTATGTCCAGCAGTGGACTGCGATAGGCTGATGATGATGATGACATTTAGTTAGCATTGTACAATAGATACTATACCTACCCTACACCTACATAATACAAAATAGACATAAAAATTTAAAAAAGATAGATACTAAATTAAAACAAAAAATATTATTTATAAAAAATATTTTATTAAGAATATAATTTAAAGACATCTCAAGATATAACAATTACAGATAGTATAAAATATAATTTATAATCCAATATTTATTACATAATAGACACTTGATTTATTTTTATAAATTAATTTTGATGAAATAATTACATTGACAATAAACTAAAATAATGAATAAATTCCATGTTAATACGATGTTCCATTTAGCTTGATTAAGTAGGTAACTGTAAATAAAAAACACGAGAATCATTTAATAGTTTTCGTAAAGTATTCAATATTAAAAACTAAGTAAACAAAATGAATGCAATAAATATTAAATGAAAACCCACCTGATTCATTTTTGGAAACTATCAAGAGCAATGTACATTGGGTTTACGTTTCCATCCAATCACCTTTCCATGATATCAGACTTCCTGTAAAAAAAATCGACACACAATTTTTACTTCTTCTTGGGCTTTAGATTTTATTAATTAATATTAATAAAATCTAAAGACCAAGAAGAAGTAAAAAATAATAAAAATTGTACCGTATTGCAACGGCCGTGGTCACGGGTAGACCGTGGTCACGGAGTCTACCCGTGACCACGGCCGTTGCAATATGGTCGAAACGTCGGGCAATAAACTTAAAATAAAATATTTACGCGATTAAGATCCGTAGCTTATAACATTCTACACACATCAAAAGTGTCTAGGGATCAAGCATTTTTATGCGGATTTCTTGAGATTGAGATGTGGCTTTGTAATAAATTTATGATTTTATAAATTTATATGGATCCTTTTTGGTGCATTTCATAATTTGAATCAGGAACTGTGAATCAAATTCGAGTAAAAGATGAAAATCAGCTGTCAATATTTTCCCTATAAAAACATACAACGCATTGAAGACATTATTAGTGCTACTGTTTCCCTACTACTGATTAAAACCAACGTTATTATGGAGCGGCGACGTCATTTAAGCAGGGAAGAAATGCTCAGAGCCGTGGGAATGATAGAAGCTGGTTCCCGGCAACGTACTGTGGCTTTAGCTCTGAATACAAGTCAGAGTGTTATCAGTCGACTTTGGACACGTTACCGAAGCACTGGTACCGTGGCTGAGCGCCATGGAGGACGGTATCGCTGCACCACACGGAGACAAGACCGATACATTCAAATCTTAACTCGAAGAGGTCCAACAATAACCGCCATGATGTTAGCCGTGAGGCTTCATCACTCTTCAGGGAACTTAATTAGCGACCAAACAGTCAGAAACCGCTTGCATGAAGTGAACCTTCATTCCCGAAGACCGCTACGGGTACCACCTATAGCAATGCACAATCGTAGGATTCGATATCAATGGGCTCTTGAACACAGAAATTGGGCAGAAGAACAATGGCGTTTCGTGTGCTTTTCTGATGAGTCTCGTTTTGGTATGAGACCGGATACAAGACGTATACGACACTGGAGAACCCCTGGACGCCAACAGCGATTAAAATCCTGCCAGGAAGTCCATCCTTATAGTGGTGGAACCATCATGGTATGGGCGGGTATTTGGATCGGCGGAAGAACTGAGTTGATTTGGATCAGAGGCAACCTCAACGCTCAAATTTATGCTGAGACGATTGTATCAGACGTCATCGTTCCTCTACAAGTGCAAATCGGTCCCTTATTTCAGTTAATGCATGATAATGCACGACCGCACACCGCAAGAGTTGTAAGACAGACTCTCGCCGCAGCTAACATCAATGTCCTGCCCTGGCCTGCTCAGTCGCCAGACTTGAACCCGATTGAGCATGCATGGGATATGCTACAGAGAAGAGCTCTGCCGAATATGGAGGGTATCCAGTCGCAAGAAGACCTTTTTTTGTTGTTGCAACGAACATGGGCGGCCATTCCACAGCGTGATTTGGATGAACTCATTTTGAGTATGCCAAACCGATGTTCTTGTGTTGTTAGTGTTCGCGGTAGAAACACGGATTATTAATTGTTTATGTTACCCAATAAAATTTTAAAGAAAACTGTTATTTCAGTCTTTTTTTCAAATGTCAAAAATCCCTTTATTAGGAAAATGGCAAATTTCTTTATTAATGCAAAGGTGACTTGGTTTATCGTTACTGTGACAAACGAAAACACTTTAAGTATTTGATGAATCCTTAAAGAAATAAAAAAAAAAAAATCAATCAGGAGAAAAGTTATTGCAAAAATATATTGTTGATCCCTAGACACTTTTGATGTGTGTATTTACTATCTGTAATTTAAATAACCGGAGTTGAGTCTTTCATTGGCTGACATTCTACTTTCGGGCTCTGTGTCATATTCTCTGCCCAATAAATTAATTATTAATGATTTTTTTCATTTGGCAGGGGCTTTTGTGTTTCTTTAACAGTGAACACAACAAGAAAAAAATCTTTAAAATCTGACATTCCTTTAATAAATGCTACGAACATTAGGCCTTAGCTTAGCCATTTAAAAGAACATGTATTATATTACCTGCTTACATTAAACATAATTAATATTTATACCTCATTTAGTCTCCGCTTGCCCGTTTTATTGTAAGTACCTATCTGTAATTAAAAAAGGCATTCAATAATATTTTCAATAAATAAAAAATAAAAAACTGTGATCAATAACATTTAAAAAGTCTCTCACCTCATTAGAGACGTCATCATAGATGAAATCATGGAATCCTGTTGACATAACAATTTTTTCTAACCTTGTAAGAAGGAACCTAATAGTAGGTATTTTGTTTCACATCTACTTAGTTGTGAAACAAAATAACTACAACGCGATTGTTTCTACTTATGAATACTTTTAAGCTTAGCGAAATACTTTTAAGTTTTCCGACAAATTCCCTTTGTCTTTTGTTACAATATGAATGCTATGTGAATCCTATATTAACAGTTTTGGGGTAATGTTTTAGCTCATATTTTTTTTATTATAATTTATTTAAAGACTTCATGCACAAATAATGTATAAAGGGGGACTTAATGTTAAAAGCATTCTCTACCAGTCAACCTTTGGGTGATGTGTGGTGGCAAAAAATATTTTACAAAAATATATAAATCAAATCATTTTCTTTAGGATATTTTTTTAAGAAAATGTATTTTGAGGTAATCCTTAATAACAAACACCTAATACACCTAAAGAAAGTAGGTACCTAAATCTCAAAGGAATTTGTACGAAATGTTTAATTCTCTAGTATATTTAAAAATATAAATTCATGAACTTGTAGTCTACTTAGCTGCAATAGTTTTCTTTTTAATTTCGCTATTTATACCATTTGCCAAACTTGGATATACACGACAAAAGCAAAACAAAGAATCACAACAACACAAAGAGCTATGGAGAGAAGTATCCTAAACATAAGAAAAATACAAAAAAGTCAGGAGCAAAGTAATCAGACAGAAAACAAAGATAACAGCATATCACAACAGCGTATCACACAAGCTCTAAAATTGAAATGGCAGTGGGCAGGTCACGTATCGAGATACACAGACACCAGATGGACAATCAATACTACAAGGTGGAAAGGGCCAATCGGCAAAAGAAGGGTAGGAAAACCGAAAAGACGATGGACTGACGATATAACCGAATGGCAAACTATCGGCAAGGACAGAGATGAGTAGAAAGGACTGGAGGAGGCCTTCACCCAAGTAGGGATCCATATCCAACAGCAAAAACTAACTCTTACTAACAATTAGACACTAAGCAAATAACTAACCCAACACTAACAAACAAATAGGTACCACATTAAGGTTAAGGAATTAAAGGCTTTTTTATTTATTTATTTATTATCTATACCATTTATTTTTCACATACCCCACAACAACCATTTCGCTGGCAGTAGGGGGAATATTTGACTGACTCAAACAAAAATTATCACTTTAAAGCATAATAAACAAATGGATATCCTATTTATACTATAGGGTAGCCGAGAAAAAAAACACTTCCCAGTTTAGATGTAGGAGAGGTGTATTTTGATGAAATAATTACATTAACAATAAACTAAAAAAAATGAATAAATTCCATGTTAACACCATGTTCTATTTAGCTTATGTAGGTACCTGTAAATAAAAAACAAGAGAATCAGTTAATAGTTTTGGTAAAGTAATCAATATTAAGAACTAACAAATAATATGAAAACCCACCTGATTCATTTTTGGAAACTATCAATGACAATGTCCAGACATTGGGTTTGTTTCCATCCAATCATCTTTCCATGATATCAGTACTTCCTGTAAAAAAATACAATTAATAAATTAAATCTAAGGCCCAAGATGTAAAAAAATATTAAAAATTGTATAGGTATACTTACCTAAAACGTAATCTGTATCAACACCCACCTTAACAGTTTAACGTCAGCACTGTTTTTTTCCAAATTGACACATATTGGAGTTGGAGTGTTTCATTGGATGACATTCAACTTTGGGGCTCTGTGTCATATTCTCTGCCCAATAAATTCATTATGATGATGTTTTTTATTTGGCAGGGGCTTTTGCGTTTCTTTAACTGTGAACACAACAAAAAAATCTTTAAAATCTGACAGTCCTATAATAAATGCTACGAACATTAAGCCTTAGCTAAGCTGTTTAAGAAAACATGTAATAAATATATACTTACATTATACATAAATAATATTTTTACCCTATTTATTCCCCATCTCCGCTTGCCCGTTTTATTGTATCTGTAAATAAAAAAGGCATTCATTAATATTTTTAATAAATAAAAAAAATTAAAAGCTGTGATCAACAACATTTAAAAAGCTCTCACATCATTAGAGATGTTATTATAGTTGAAATCAGGGAATCCTGTTTGTATGCAATTCCATACTGTATCCATTTCCGTATCAGCTGTAAAAAAATATAAAAATATGGTTAATATGCACTCAAAGAATAGGATATTTATTTCAAAGTACATAACAATCATATTAAACTCACTCATGTCTGTCATATTCAACTGCACATCAGTATCTGTAGTTGGTTGTCTGCATTTGTGACTTTCACTATCGGGAACATTGGTTTTTCTTTATGTTGATGATTTGGTTTTGTTGTGTTCGTTTTTTCACCTGTGACTTAAAACAAAGCATTTATGTACACTTGTCTTAACTTAATACCCAAATAATTGTAAGTTACAATAAAAATAGGGGTGGTTACCTGTCTATTGGAAGAGTTGTTGTGATCGCAATCATTACTGGTAGATGCAATTGGAGAGGCCTATGTCCAGCAGTGGACTGTGATAGGCTGATGATGACTGATAGAACTGAACATAAAATAAATAAAGAAATGGTAAAGAAATGTAGTAACTTGACCATTAAAGCAATTTGGATGTTTGTTAGAATTTAAATGGTTACAAATATACACAATGGCAATAACTATCATATAAATTTACCAATTCTTTTTGATCTTGTTGCTCCATGCTGTCTGGACTAACCCTCAAATGTTCACTTAGCATGTCAACTGTAACATAAACCCTAATTAATAAAACTTTTATTTATATACAATTATTCCCTAAAATTGAAAAAAATCATAGAAAATTATACTTACTTTGAGATTGCAAGTTGTTATTGATTCTCTACTAGTTTTCTATCGATTGTTCCGATGTGCTTCTGTGGATGTGCGAGATGGCTGCAGCTAGTACATCCGCATTAGCGTCCTTTAACAAATACAATTGTTAGTAAGCTTCACATTATATCCTACTCTTTAATAAGCACTATGCGCATTACATAGACTTACATTAGGGTCACAGCTCACGGCAGTAGAAAGTTGAACCACAGCTTCGGCCGCATTACGGGCTCGTCATTCTTCCTGTATACAATTTATAGATGTACTTAAGTATCAAATATAGTATACAAATGTAAGTATTCAGTAAAAGCGAAATGAATAAACACTAACGAGTGAGAGATGCACACGATTCCTCCCTGCTGGTCGGCCTCGACCTGTTTCTGAAATAAAAGAAATACTTATGTACATATTGTTAGAAAAAAAAAATAGGTATATATAATTATGAGAAAGTAAAAGTACCTTAAAGTTCACCATTTTCACAGATAAATAAATACTTTTTATTGAAAATATTTATGTTTACAACTCAATGAATATCTTAGTCTTGCGAAAGTTACTCAAAACTTAATCTTAAGTTGCATTTTATTTGTATTTTTATGCCAATATTAGGTCACTCCTTAGTTTTAAGCGCAGTGTTACAATTGAGCACCTTGGTAGAATAACAGACAATATTCTATATTTGAAAGAATAAAATTTGCGTCAACTGTTAGCCATAATCAAAGTTATTTTAATAAACTACCTTCTATGAATAAATAATGTCTAGATCAGTACAACACTTCCTGCGATATGTTCGTTATTTCTTGACGAATGTTTTCTTTTAGAGCTGCGAGAGTCTGTGGCTTGTTCACATACACCCGAGATTTCAAAAAACCCCAAAGAAAGAAGTCTGGACTGGTCAGATCGGGTGATCTTGCAGGCCAAGGCAAATCGCCAAAACAAGAGATAACTCGGCCTGGAAAAGCGGCCCTCACTAAGTCCATAGTGTCGCGCGCTGTGTGTGCCGTAGCGCCGTCTTGTTGAAACCAGATGTGCTCCAGCCCCAATTCGTCCAAACTGGGTATCAAAAACTCACGTAACATGGTTCTGTAGCGTTCTCCAGTGACAGTTATCGCATTGCCTCCAGCGTCTTCGAAAAAATAGGGTCCGATCACTCTGTCAACACAGATGCCACACCATACAGTAACTTTTAGTGGGTGTGTGTTTCTTGAATAATGCGCGGATTATCAGTGCCCCAGAACCGAGTATTCTGCTTATTGACATGCCCTGAGAGATGGAAATGCGCTTCGTCACTCATAACCAATTTTGAAGGAAAATCATCCTCTTCAAGGTTGAGGTTTATGACGCGCTGGCAGTAATCTAGACGAGCTCGGTGGTCAGCAGGCAGCAGCTGATGAGTCATTTGAGTTTTATACGGGAACATCTTTAAGTCTTTTACCAAAATACGCTGCAGGGTCCGTCTGGAAATGCCCAATTGCGTGGCACGTCGCCTCGTTGATGTTTCTGGACACTCTTCCACATCTTCGCGCACAGCATCGATATTTTCAGCTGAACGGCCTATTCTTGGTCTCCCAGACTTAGGTCTATCCAATGTTGAGCCAGTTGCTTCAAGGCGTGTGGCAAAGCGTCGAATTGTGCGACCAATCGGTGCCGGACGGTGGGGAAATCGTCGACGAAATTCACGTTGTGTTCTTATCACTGATGAATTATTCCGTAAGAACATTGACACAATTATTCCACGTTCTTGGGGAGTAAAACGGTCCATGTTTATTTTCAGTGTATTTTACATTTGTTCACTACACAATTTTCAACAACAGAATGACAGAAAATGTCATATAAAAAAAAAAAAAGTATTTTCTTTAGTGCCAGTACTTTTGCGCCACCCAGTATATTTAGAAGCCGGTTTATGAATCTATACATAATCAAAGACTACCAAGTAAATACTCTTACAAAAACATTGTTTTTAAACTTTATGATTTTTAACATTTTTTGTACATCTACCTACTATAATCTACTTCCTTCATCATTGCTTCCAAGCCACATTCTCTTTCTTGAATGGTTTTGATTAATCCATGTTTCGTCCAGATAGAAACGTGGTCGCTGATCATTAGTTCTTCTAAGCAAATCCAATTTCCTCAAAAATACCATTCTAGCACAAACAATATCTGTTCTTTCTATTATTAAATATTTACGTCCTTCGCCATTTTTCATAAACTGGAACCCAACCTCTTCCATTTCCGCCAGTAAACGTCCCTTCCCTTTTTATGATGTCCCACGACTTTCCACGGCAATTATTAAAAATGTATCTGGTCTACTAGCTCAAATATTTATGGACATCGGAGGTTGTACATTTCTTTTTACTTCTAATTATTAAAAATAGAAGAAATCATGTATCATAATTAATAAAATATACTAAATAACTTAAAATGATGGCCATTTTTTTTATAAGATTAGATGAAGTTTAGAACATTGTTACTCATTTAGTATTAGCTCTATGCAGACGCAAAGTATTTTACTCGATGCATTTTATTTTTGAATTTGAGGAAATAGAGTGTAAATTATTGAAATAATTCTACATTATTTTTAAAACTTATTTAATTTTATTACTCGTGTCCGATTTTGGTCCTGACATGGAATTCAATTTTGTAACCGCCTTTTTGCAAAAAAAAAAATGTATAAAAACTACCAACGAATTTTGCTTTTTACGGTCTAGAAACACTACATCAATTTCGGAGAACATTTATTTCCCTATAATGGCAAGAATCGCGGTCTGTCAGCTTAGTTTAGAACTTGTCGTCGAGAGTTGTTAAAAAAATTAGCTCTGCTTTGTAACCGGGAATAAAAAGTAAATAACAATTTTTTGCTGTTGGTACCTGTTTTGAAAGGTAGCCTTCATTATATTGCAATACAATAAGATACATTTATAATGTTTGGGTTGATACTTTATGAGATTTTAGAGTTTTTAGCTGCGAAAATGAAGGAGCGTTACTTCCACTTTGTTTGGTTACGTATAGGATGGAACCTCATGATTACAAAGTGGAAACATAAAGTTTTCACATGTATTTTTTCAAAAATAAATATCGTTATATAGGCAAATGTATTAATTTTATATAATTTGCTTTGCACACCTATTTTGCCTCTTTTTGTGTGTGGTCATGTGAAAATAGGTTCTTCTGCAGTTGAGTTGACGAAGTCGACTCATTTCCTAATGAATCTTCCAAAACTCACCTAGATTTTAATGCTGCTATTGCAAATACCGATATCAGCATTCGCAATTAAACTGTTCGGGATATTACTTCCAACAACATTACTGATACAAATGTCAAAAGGCATAGAAATGTTCCTTTTTAAGACATACCTCGTAGTACTCACTCTTTTTTAAAACTGTTTAGTACTCAATCTCTGAAACGAGTACAGCATTTCATTAAGGTACCTCATGTGCCCAAAAAAACATTAACGACTGTTGTTACGCGACACTTTATTTGTAAATTGTGCAACATTAAAACAATGTTTGCTTAGAAACATACGATTAAAATACGTGATATCTGGATAAGAATGAGAAGTTGTGATTCAAAGATCCTATGGGTCGAGTATGAAATCGAGTTTAGAATCGAGATTTCACAGTTTCAAAAACCTTACTTTTTCGTAATCGAGTTTACTCAGCATTGCCAACTCAGTAGTTTTTCCACTAAATTTAGTAGTTTTAATTTTTAAACAGTAGAAAAAAAATATATTAAAAGATTTCGTCAGTAGCATGGTTGGTCATCAGTATAAAATACTAAAATACAATTTATTACAAATTTTAATTTCATAACCATCACATGTCAGCATAGAAACATAAATTCTTTACTTACTTTTCTCAAGAAAGTTAAAATTTAGTAAGTATCATACATTACAGAGACGTACAGTTATGGTATATAGCTGACCCGCGCAACTTCGTATACGTAAATTTTCCCCGTTTTTCCAACATTTTTCATTGCTGCTGCGTTCCTATTGGTCTTAGTGTGCTAAAGCCGTCCTTGATAAATGGGCTATCCAACAATAAAATAATTTTTCAATTCGGACCCGTAGTTCCTGATGTCAAACAAACAAACTCTTTAGCTTTTTAATATTAGTATAGATTAGTATTTACAGCGACATCCAGTATAAATTGTGATGTAGGAGGATTTTTTTTCTCTGCAAGTATCAGAGAAGCGATTACGCATTACATTACAATGTCTATAACCACTAAATCGTTACTTAACACTTATGACTTAAGAGGTATTAAGTGGCTGTTTACACGCTGCAAATTAGTTAAAATTTAGTTAATCACATAACCACTTAATACGTGTAAACTAGGCATAGATATAACAACGTGCCATCATGCTTATTTTACACGTATTATGTGGTCAACTAAATTTTATTTAAATTTTATGTTACACGTGTGAAGCTTTTCCGTTTAGTTCATAAAATCGTAATGGTGTTGAAGTTCTAAATCCTGTAATCTACACTAATATTAGAAAGAAGAAAGATTTGTATTTTTGTATGTATCAAATAAACTTAAAAACTAGTGGACCGATTTTGAAAATTCTTTGACCATTACAAAGCTACATTATCGGGGGAGCTATACATTATTGTTAAAGAAAGTAGAGATCCCTACGAAAACGACATTTAATGTAACTCAAGGTATAAAAACTACGATTTGACACCCGTGTGAAGTCGAGACATGTGTCGCACGGGTAAATAAATTATTGATAAAGTAAAATATGAAATTGCCATTAACATCTAGTACCTAGAAGACCTAGGTTTTATTAAACGACGTTTTCATAAAGATTTGCCACCTTGCCATTATATCTATTAAGTTTTTCAAAATCTTTCGAAAACAATCAAAAATCTTAAAAAAATAATAATAATAATATAGGCAAAAGTTTCGAACTAAATTATTTGTTAGTTTTAGTTAGATTTAGTTCTTGTTTGGACAGGTCCAAACAAGAACTAAATATCAATATTTCCCGCTCATCACCCCCGCGCGCGGTGCGGGAGGGTGGGTTACTTATCCAAAAATAGAATCAATTCTATTCCACTTGCTCACTTAACCACTAAATCGTAACATAACACATAAGACATAAGAGGTGTTATGTGGCTGTTTACACGCTGCAATTTAGTTATAATTTAGTTAATACTTAACCACTTATTACGTGTAAACTAGGCATCGCTCAAAATAAAACAGTATAAAACATAGTGTTGCCAGCATTTAGGATTCTCTCCAACTAAGACGACCAATCCATTCCAATAACTCGCTCTGGTGGAGCCAATCATCCCGAAACTTTTGAACAATTTAAGATTTTGGTTTCTTTTTACCGTTATTTATTTCTATTAACCTCAAACCGTAAAAATACAAACAACTATAAGAAAATAATCACAAAATACATGAGTTAGTAATATTATTATGTGAGCAAGTGGAATAGAATTGATTCTATTTTAGGTTAAGTAACCCACCCTCCCGCACCGCGCGCGGGGGTGATGAGCGGGAAATTTTGACATTTAGTTCTTGTTTGGACAGGAACAAATAATTTAGTTCGAAGCTTTTGCCTATGTTTAATTATTTTGATTGTTTTCGAAAGATATAATGGCAAGGTGGCAAATCTTAAGCCTTTAAACGAGAAATTCTTGTTTATAAATATAATATAATCTAAATATATATATAATCTGAATCTCTGAAACGGCTTCACCGATTTTCATGCAATTTAGTACTCAGAGGGTTTCGGGGGCGATAAATCGATCTAGCTAGGTTTCATTTTAAGAAAACGTCGTTTAATAAAACCTAGGTCATCCAGGTACTAGATATTAATAATAATAATAATAATATATACTTTATTGTACACCAATATAAAAAAAACAAAGTATACTACGTATAATAAAAATGTACAATGGGCGGCCTTATCGCTAAAAGCGATCTCTTCCGGGCAACCTTTGGATGGACAGAGACATAAATACACGAATTAGGTAGGGGTAGTGTACAGCGTGATATTAACTTATAGTTATCAAGGACTACAACGACAAGAAAATATACAACGAAGAGAAAATATAGGTAATTATTAAAAATTTAAAGTTTACTCAGAGAGATAGTGATCCTTCATCATTTTTTTAAACGATGCCAACGATTGGGCTCGTCTTATAGTTAGAGGCAGTGCATTCCATAGTCTTGCTGCCTCGACAGTAAACGACCTATCATAGAATTTTGTGGAATGCGCTGGAATTTCTAACCTCAAATCCTCCGATGACCTAAGGAATCTGGAATGTGTGTCATAAAGGAACTTGAAACGTTCTTTAAGATACGAGGGAGTAAAAGGATTAAAGAGTATACTATACAGTAATGAGAGAATGTGAGTATTCCGACGAAGGCGTATTGGGAGCCACTTGAGCACTTTGCGGAATTCGGAAACATGATCATATTTACGCAAACCAAATATAAATCTAATACAGAAATTTTGAAGGCGCTCAAGTTTAGTAAGTTGCTCCTCAGTGAGGTCGAGATAGCTGGCGTCGGCATAGTCAAGTACAGGTAGAAGAAGAGACTGCGCCAGCGCAATTTTAGTGGTGATCGGCAAAAAGTTTCGGAGTCTACGTAAGGACCCTGCAGATGCAAATAATTTGCGACTAACTTCCTGCAGCTGGGGACCCCAAGATAACGTTCGATCAATATAAATACCCAGATTTTTTACACTGTTCCTTAACGTTATATGTGTACCATTAAAGATAATTTGAGGCAATTGGTTCCAATCTATACGTGAAATCATCCTTGGACTTCCAACAACAATTGCCTGGGTCTTAGACGGATTAACCTTTAGACCGTGGTTGTTACTCCATTGACATATTCGATCCAAATCCGAGTTAATAATCGAAAGCGCTAGTGGCAGCTGACCCAGTGGAGCTTGTGTGTAAATTTGAAGATCATCTGCATAAAGGTGGTAGGATGAAACTAGTTGGTTAGATATAGAGTTTATAAAAATAGCGAAGAGTAGTGGAGATAGAACGCCACCCTGCGGTACACAGATATTAATGACAATTTCATATTTTACTTTATCAATAATTTCATTATGTAAATATCTAACTAGCCGCCTGCCCCGGGCGGCGGCCTGAGCATCAATTCGTATTTTTTTATACCTTGAGTTACGTTAATGTAGTTTTCGTAACGATCTCAACTTTTTTTTTTAAAATAATGCTCCCTGATAATGTAGCTTTCTAATGGAGAAATAATTTTTAAAATCGGTCTACTAGTTTTTAAGTTTATTCGATACACACAAAAATACAAATAATTTATCTTTATATTATTAGTGTTGATTACTGAATTTAGAACTTCAACACCCTCATGATCGTCCAATATGATTTTATGAACTAAAGAGTACGGTTAAGCTTAACACGTGTAAACAGTTACTTAACAGTAAGTCACTTAAAATTTAGTTAAAATTTAGTTGGCGACATAACCACTTATTACGTGTAAACTAGGCATAAAACGAAGTGTTTTTTTCTACTTCTATTTTAGATGTTGGTGGCACTTTCTTTTTACGCCACAGACAGCTATCAACGGTTAGTGGGTGGGACACAAGGGACAATGATGTCCCAACAATCTGTTTCACAAGCACTAACAGATTCCCTTTACTACAGAAATGTTGTCCAAATGGCCGAAGTTTCCACAGAATCGCCAGGAAAGAGATTTAATTAAAAGAAGGTTGGTACATTGATTGGCCTTTATTGTTACTCACTATCACTGGGTATGGTACTACATAGATAGATTTTATTCTTAACTAGCTGCCCACGCAACTTCGTATGCGTCATTTTTTCCCAATTTTGATAAATGAGCTATCCAATACTAATAATCAAATCAAATCACAAATAATCTTTTAATTCGAACCAGTAGTTCCAGCCTTTCCAACAAACAAACTCTTCAGCTATATAAAACCGTCTCAATCAATACAATAAAATAATTTTAAGTAATCTGGGTGATGTATATAATAACAAAAAGAAAGTTTGTATAGGATACAAACTTTTTTTTTGTTATTATATACATCACCAAAGGAGGTCATGAACTTATTCAAACGCATGCATAAATATTTGACAACCAATAAATATGACAATCCCTTTTTATTACAGACACTATTCTATATTTTTAAAATGTAAAATATGCGATTATCTAAATATTGTGGATATATCTTGTGGATTCAAAACCTTTATTTAAATATGTTCTTTAATTTGAGTGGAGAGTTTACCATATTGACGGAATAAACATTAAATGGTTGACAGGTACGAAACCCATGAACATTTTGTATGGGAATATTATTTTCTTTTAATTTATTTTTCTGTCAATTTTCCAATTTTTTTAATACCTATTATCCTATTCCGGACGAAGACAAATCCAAAAACACCAAAATCATAAAAATTGGTCCAGCCGTTGTTGAGTTATAAGTGGTGTAACTAACACGACTTTGTTTTATATATATAGATAATCAATTATATCAGAAAAGGCTAATTGTGAGTACATTAACCAATCTACATAAACACTTGGGTAGCTTCCAGTTAAAGAGCAGTCAATTCAACACATACACCAAATGTTCATGAGTTTTTCTTGTCAAGTTCTTTTCTCATTATTTTACTTTTTGCATTAAGTACTTGATGTGAATGTACATATAAATATGTTAAAAAAAACATCTCACAATTATTAACATGTGTTTTTTTCTATCTTCAGATTTCTGATGCAGACCTTAATATATTGAGTGTGGATTCATCATATGGTGGTGCCTCACATGACAGCTTCATATGGATCAAAATCTAGTCAAGGACCATATAATAAACTTAGCCAGTGAAGGAGAAAGAGTCTTTTTATTAGGTAGATTAACCATTGAATCATTAAATTTGTGATTGTTTAAAAATGCAGAAGTAATAATTCATTGAATATTTTGTTTAACAGGAGATTCTGGTTATGGGAGTACACGATGACACCTATTGTAGATGTACTTCCTAATTCTCCAGAAAAATATTACACAAAACTACATTGTGTTGCACGGAATACCGTGGAGCGAATAATAGGGGTTTTAAAAAATAGATGGAGATGCCTTTTAGGTTATAGAGTTCTTCATTATCACTATAGAATTTTATACGGGTCTTAATCGCGAAAATATTTTATTACCAGTCGTGGTCACGGGTAGACTGACATCAGTCCGTGACCACAGCCGTTGCAATACGGTCGAAACGTCGGGAAATAAACAAAGGTATTTAGCCTGAAATAAAATATTTACACGATTAAGACCTGTAGCTTATAAAATTCTATAATGTGTACAAATTGCGAAAGTTTACGAACAAATATTCTTCATTATCATCCAGACAAAGCTGCTAAAATAATAAATGCTTGCTGTGTTTTACACAACATCTTCCACCTATAGGACAAGTACAACGGATAGCACAAATTGAATGTGCTTCTGCTTTGGTTCATTTGCAACAGGGTCCTCGTGCACAGCTTTTGCAAGATCTTTGGTCAACACGGTGAAATATAATTTTGTAGTTTAGTGGATTTTGTATAAGTATAGTTTATTCAATTTTATTTTTATAAGTTTCCTTGCGATTATGAAAATAGATAGGTATTTTGATATTTCTATTAAATCAAGTCATTTTATACACCCCCTTCATTTTAGTCATCACCTGAAACACAGGTTTATCTTTAACATAGTTCAGGCAATAGCTATTTATCAATTGTAATTATCTAGATTTTACTTAACTCTAAGAACCATAAAATAATATCATACCTTTTTAATGTTTTAAGAATTAAGATTTTAATTATGTTTTACTGTCAAATTGTTTGTATAAAACTTTGTAAAAGTTTTTAATACATTATTATTATTATTTAATTAAACAATTTAAATTTATGCATAATTTTTTTATTGATTACTAGTTTAATATAATATGTTCTACATAAATAAACTGTTACACTTAAATAAAGCTAATGTCAGATATTTATAATTACCCATATATTCTATATTATGATTGTTTCTCAATGCAACAACACAAGTTAACACAACACAATAAGAGATATAAAATTATGAACTGTTACATCTTAGGTTGTATAAATATATTATAAAATGGACTCTTAGCAATATCTATAACATACAACACTATCAAACTAAAACTTATGTTAATAGAGAAATATAGGTAATTCACTTCAATTATATACAAGTTATATTTACAAATTAATACAATCACCATTCATCTACTTACTTACATTTAAATAAATAATAATTAATTAATCCTAACTGATTGGCATTGAGTGACTCGGCTATTGTTTGAGCGCCTTCTTTGTGGCTGCTGCCACACTGTCCATGCTAGTTTGAAGGCTTGCCATGGGAAGTACAGCTTCAGAGAAGGCTCTTGCTGGTGTAGCAAGTAAGCCTCAACCCTTTGCCTCTCAATACAAATAGCAAACAGTTCTCGGTCTTGTAGCCTTGTTTTAGCTACTTCTCCTGCGCACTCTGTGTGTGTGGTGGTGTACTTAGTACCTGAAGGATATTAAGTCACAGTAAGTACTTATGCCCTAAGTAAATATCTGTATTACTCTTATCTGCATAGATAAACAATCCTACTAATATTACAAAGAAAATGGCTTATGTTTAAATGCCGCCCTAAAATGTACCTATTTTACTATCAATAAAATTCGAAACATTTACCAAAATGGATAAATGGTCACCAAATTACGTTTCCTAAAATATTATCAAATAAATCCAATTTTTCTTATTATTGACTACCATAAAAATATGAGGACGCCTTGAAAATTTACTTCAGACTAAATATTTTATATTATTACTAAATAGATGTTACCAATATTTTATGTCACGAGTTTTAATTTGGAAGTTTTCGCTGTACTAAAAAAGCCAATTTTTTTATTTTTTTGTTTATTAGGAACAACAAACAGTTATACAGTAATGTGTATGTAAAAGTAACATTAACAGAGTAATACAATTGTATAACCAACTACGTTATTCACAGAATATATAAGATACAATATTACTTAAAAGTTACGTCATGCGAGTAGATAATGAACTTACAGATGAATGAAGAAAAGTACAATTTGGCTTAACAAAAAGATAGACAGAAAAGAAAAAAATAAAAACAAATACAACTTACAAATCAGCAAGAGTTCTGAGTAGGTACGTAATTTCTGAATTTAGCCGCAGAGTTAGAAAATAGGTCTAGATCATTAAAATAAATATTAAAGTTATTGGTGAGACGACGCAGAGGCGCACGCACGCCAGCATTGGTACGGCATTTTGTGACAGCAAATAAAGCACGAGTACGTGCATTACGCGTCAACGCCGTCCTAGGAACTACATAGAATAACCTATTGCTAATATCCAAACAATCATAAGAGTTGTTACAAATATCAAATAAGAACATAGACTCAAGTAGTAAACGTCTACTGTTTAAGTATGTCAGGTTATATTTTTTGAGTAAAGCTTCATATGGTATAGAAGTGCGAAAGCATCGGTAGTGCATTGCTCTCAAATATTTCTTTTGTACTCTCTCAATACAATCGGAATACTTAGTATAATGGGGATTCCACACTGCTACTGCATAATCTAACTGCGATCTGACTAAAGATTTATAAAGATGCAAGTAAGTGCCTGGCCTCTTGAATTCAGTAGCCGACCTCATAATGAAACCATACATTCGGTATGCATTACTGACAATTTTGTTAATGTGCTTAACTAAGTGAAGTTTTTCGTCAAGTAGTACGCCAAGGTCGCGAGTCAAGGAGACTCTTTGAAGATTTATGTTGTTAAGAGAGTAAGGATATTTAATAACATTCTTGTTTTTTGTGAAGCTAATATAATGGCATTTAGAGACATTTAAGTGTAACTTATTTTGCAAACAATATACTGTTAATCTGTTTAGATCCTCTTGTAGAAGATTGCTGTCATGAGATTTGATTTGTCTATAAATTTTGAGGTCATCTGCATAAAGTAATAATTTAGAATTTTTAAAACATGTGCTTATATCATTGATAAATATAGTAAATAATAAAGGCCCAAGAATTGAGCCCTGGGGCACACCTGACGTAACATTTATGGAAGTTGACTGATATCCGTTGATCACTACTGTCTGAGTTCTATTAGAAATGTATGAGGAGAACCAACGCAACAAATTACCGCGGATACCATTAAAAGAAATTTTCCGAAGAAGTAGCAAGTGATCGACCTTGTCAAAGGCCTTCTGAAAATCAGTGTATATACAGTCCACTTGTACACGTCCGTCCATATTATTAAATAAATAATCCACAAAAGTGATTAAGTTAGTAGTAGTGGATCTTTTCTTTACAAAACCATGTTGCTGTTGCAAAATGATGTTATGAAGCATAGGATACAGTTCACTATGAATCAACTTCTCGAAGACCTTGGACAAGGCCGACAGTATAGAAATAGGGCGATAGTTCTCCACATCATTCCTAGAGCCAGATTTATACACCGGTGCCACGTATGCTTGCTTCCAGAAGTCAGGGAATTTACCTTCAGATATTGATTTATTAAAAATGATGTGTAGGGGAGTGAATATATTATGAGCTGTACGTTTAAGAAATATTACAGGTAGACCATCAGGTCCAGGTCCTTTTGTAATATCAAGTGATAAAAGTGCCTTCAGTACCGAATCCTCGCTTAAGATAATGTTATCTATTAGGTGGCAATGATCATTTAATTCTCTGTTTAGATTAGAGGTGCTACTAGTATTGGTTGAGATAGGTTCATAAACTGAATGGAAATAATAATTAGAAAAGTAGTTGCAGATTTCATCAGTACTACTGGTAGAAATACCGTGATAATGCATAGTTGTAGGTATGCCTTCGTGGGCTTTACGATGAGAAATGAATTTCCAAAAGGTATTGATATTGGTTATAATATCATTTTCCACAGAACCTATATATTCTCGGTAGCAATTTTTACATTCGTTTTTGAATCTAGACCTAAACATCGAGAAATTTTCATAATCGGAAATGTTATGAAATGTTTTCCATTTTGTCCATGATTTGGCCTTATTTTTAAAAATGTGTATAAGTGCCGGCGAGAACCAGACAGGAAATCTAGAAGAAGGAGTAAATGTCATAGGGACATGTGTTTTTATCACATAGAAAATGGTATTATAAAAAAAGTTAAGTGCTTCATCAGTAGGCAACTTGTAAAGAGATTTACACCAATTTATTTTACTTAATTCCTGATTTATAATGTCGTAATCTGCCTTAAAGTAGTTAAATTTTTTAGAGTTTTTTTTATTTATGAACTTTTGATGTGATGTACACGGCAGCAAAATGCACAGAGGTGGATGGTAATTATCGGGAGGAATTAACATATCAGTAGGTGCGTATACCGATAGTAGGTCATTATTACTGATAATTAAATCCAGAAATCTATTATTTATATTTTTCAAGAAATTATATTGGTGTGCATTGAGCTGGGACATGAAGATATTTAAATTAATACAATGATTGGAAGTACCACTGCAAGTAAGACCCACTACAGAGTCGTCGTTTGTGCACGGAAGCCAATCAAGTTCAGGTAAATTATAGTCACCAAACAAATAGAAATACTCAACATTAGCACTATCAAGATGAGTTCGCAACATGTCAAAGAAAGCCACGTACCTATATGTGCTCGGGTGTGTTCGGCGGAATATACACTGTACTGATAAATTGGAAATTATTTTTGTTAGAGCCGGGTAAGCGCAGGAGAATGTGTTCAATGTGGCTGTGTAACGAGGTAATCGATGTTATTTGCACTGACTTTAATCTCCTGGAAATTGCTACAAGGACACCACCACCGTCCTTTTTATTAGTTGCTATACGGTCACGGTCACACCTATACACCGCGTAGCGCTGGTCGATTAATTCACTATTAAACACATCTGGAGTCAGCCAAGTTTCGGTTAAAATTAAAATGTCATAACAATTAGACAAAATATTTACATAAAGAGTATGCAGTTTTGTGCGGAGCCCCCTACAGTTCTGATAGTATATTGTTAAATTATTATTAGCCATTTGGGTGTCTTAAAATGTAAATTAGCATGGTTATATAACATAAATACATAATGCGAGGCAAAGACAAAGTATCATTGTTAAAGCTATCACCAATATTTTCATAATTGAGAGTACAAACATAAATTGTCAGCGTAATGAATAAAGAACGCAAGTGAGCATATTTTAAGAAAGTATAACTACATAAACATGTGCATATTGTGTAATGTAACGCAAATCTTTCATAGTCTTGTGAAGCAATCATACCATGCAGTACAAACAAGGCATAGAGAAATAAAATATTCAAATATAAATTTTGATAATGAAACACAATGAATATATTTAAAGTAATATTACTGAAAAAATAACAGTATATAGAGAGATAGATTAGTATTAAATTGAGAGCCAATGATCACTAGAACTTTTTTTTAATTGCCAAACAATATACTGCGGTTCCCAAACATATGTCACTAGTTTATTGTTATATGAAATTAATTAAAATGCGATAATATAGCCAAATAGTATAGGTATTTCAGTCTTAATGTTTCTATAAAATAAAACCATCGAAAGTAGAATCAAAAATATGTTTTATTACAGTCGTAGGTACTGATGTACGATTTATTAATGGCACTTTGAGATCAGTCAATCATAGACACTTTATAAAAAAACAAGTAAAAATTATTGAATTAATAGAGCTTTTTTAGATTTTGCTGGCCGCCCTCTCTTTCCCTTCTCGCCAATAGGGATATTTCTGGCTTCATGAGGTGGTTCCACGCACTTCAGCCTAATTGCTAAGCCCAGTAGATGTTTACAGGTATACTGTTTTAAAAATGTAGGACAGTTACACCTACCGGTTAGCCATTCATCGCTGTTGATGGGTAACATGACTTCCCATTCACTGAAAAACTGTTCCTTAAAATCGTTGAAGCTTTCCCAGTGATCATTTAAAGTTTTACATTCCATGTTATCACCAGCTGGAATTCTGTAGTATGTCGCTGAGTCAGTTGTCTGTTTGACGGGTAGTCTTTTAGGCAGTTTAGCCCATTGGTACGCTTCAGTCCATTGTTTGAGAGTAATAGTGGGTTGTTTGGAAACGGACTTATTATTATTATAAATGTTAGACCACTCGGTCACCATATCTTTTGCTACCACCAGGAATCGCGACAATGAGTGACGCTCCCGTAAGGTATGTTCGTCTTTAATGGTTCGATTAAATGCTTCCAGTGCATTGTTAGTTGCTGGAGTACCTGGAAGGACGCCTAAATACCAATTGCGATTCATAATCAGCCATTCTTCTTCAAAGTATTTAATAAATTCTTGCTGATCTTGCCACTTTACCAAAAAACTTTCACAAGCACGGTCGAAGACATCAGAAGACGATGAACACTGTAAAGCATCTATGTCAGACATTATTTGCTTGTATAGTGTTTTGTCTACTGACTTCTCAACTCGTTTTTGGATATTTTTTTTCGCATGTGCCCAACACATTCTTACTATGGCATTAGGTCCAAAAACTTTTAAAAATGCAATTTGTATGCTTTTTGCAGCATCAGATATCAATACTTCTGGAGTCAAGTCTTTGTTGTGTATAGAAGAAACACTGTCCTTGAGCGCCGTAAATACAAATGTAAAGTCAGCAGTTCGTTCCGCGGATGTTACGCTTAGAGCAAATGGATGAAAACTTCTATCACGATCAGTTGTTCCAACGATGAGTACTGGAAAACCCTGCCAGATTAATTTATAAGTTGCATCTGCGTGAATAATTTTACAATCACATGCAAGGCTCAGTAGGTATTTCGTTGATAACATAAAACGAAAGTAGGGGTCTTTGTCATCGTCAGAAACTTCGAATGAAACCACAAAGACAGAATGCCAATCTTCAGAAGTTGGTGAGTGAGATATAAGCCACGCTTTCAGTTCTCACAGGCTAAAAGTAGACGGCCCGTACTTTTGTTGACGAATTTTAGCCAGGTAATTATTAAGTTGTGTGTTAGACGGTACATGTATACCTTTTTTTTTCGACAAGGCACTCATTATTGCCTTTGGTTTCAGTTTGAGTTCAAATAATTTATCTATTTCACTACAGGTTTCCGTAGATATACCACGTTCCGGGAGCGATCCTAGCGAATCATGGTCGTGATTCTCTTCTGTCCGATATAATATCACTTCATCTGATGAAGAATCAAATAACAAATGAATTGCCGCCGAACACTGAAATCCGCGTCGTTTTACTTTATTGCAACGATAATACCTTTTTACGCCTTCTTCAGTGTTGTGTACTTTTTGAACAGACCACACTCTTTCGTTCTTAGGTAATAAAAAATTCCGCATCACGAATATTTGAAAATTTTTTCAGAATTACCCAAGATCTTCCTTGTTTGCGTCTTCGTTTCGGTTGTAAATGATTATTTACTTGGTCTGAATCAGACTCAGAATTATTAAGTAAAGGAGCTTCGACAGTACTTGGCCCTGCCAAAGCTTCGTCGCACATCGTAAAGAAAGCGCGTGCGCAACGAGCGTAATAAACAGTACACAACTAGCCTCTATGCCGCTACCGCGACGACTGGGAGAGGAGCGCGGGGTTGCGCCCGCGGCCTGTGTCTCAGGCGACGGTGGCGGTTGTGCGGGGTGCGGGGTAAAGAAATAAGGGAAGCAATTGTAATTTTAGTCTTACATTAAAGTAGTCTGTGTTCAATATATTTATTTTGGATGGCGTCAAACTAATTTAGGGTAAGGTTTTTGGTATTAATATTAATCTTTGTGTAAGATATTATTTGGTGACCATTTATCTATTTTGGGAAGCAAAAAGAATATTTGTACAATGCGTGTATTTATTCTGATGTTTGTTTATTTATTTTGGATCACAATATGGTTTACTTTAGGACCCTTTTTATAAAGTCAATTTAATTTTTTTGGGGTTATTTACTTTATTTGGCGCTTAGGGTTATGGTCCTAATAATATTTCTGGTGACCGTCTAAATTATACCCAAAGAAAATTAGTAAGGATGGATATATGGATGTTTGTTACTCTGTCGAGCCAGAATGGGTGAGATGAAATTTAGCACAAAGACAGATTATAGTCTGGAATACCACAGTTGTGAGCTTGCTATAAAATATTTAAATGTATTATAATACTACAAAATAGGTTTTAATTCTAAAGAAATCGCTTACCTCTTTCAGTCATATTAGGCAGTGCCATGGGTGTTACAGTCTCTACATTGTCTACATTAGGCCAGGTTAGGTGAGGCCTCAGCTGTCACTAAAACCTCTTCTACCTCTAACAGCATTGGTTCACTTTGACTCTGCTGTGAATAAACAACATTAATTAATTATAGAATAATACTAGCTGTGCCCGCGACTTCGTTCGCGTGGAAGTTGGGTTTATATGAAGGTAGTTTATATTACAATTTAACTTCTGTGTAAAACATATTGGAAACATGCTCCACAATGCTCTGTGGCATCTATGGATATTAGGGCCTAGCTTTAATCAGGGCCCAACCTATGGCAGGGTAAGCCAAGCAAATGCCCAGTGCAGCAAAATAAAGGGCGACAAAGTTCATGGCACCAGACGGTTAGAAGACAAATTATAAAAATTCCCATGCTTAGCACCTCGACTGTAGAAAGTATTTTACCAAAATGATTTGCATCACATCAAATATTATTAATATTGAAAAATTCCCCCTCTTCCCCGTTACGCGAGTACTTGGGCGGTTTCGGGTTAAATTTTGTGTTACTCGCGCGAAATTTTGTGTTAAAGAGCTTCGATTCTGACTGCGAAAGGTCGAAAATTCCGATAGATTTTAAACCTTCGACTCCAACCTCGGCTCCGACACTTTTAAATCGGACGTTTTAATCGGAGGTACACCTAGCGTGCGGCGGCCGCTCCTTTACATAAGTAATAAAGGTATGATGGAAAAAACTCTCACAGATTTTCTATGATCGCGGGTTATGTCCTGCCCGAGCGATCTTTTCCGAGTCTAAAGTACACCCACTTTGTGTCCGTGTTTGTAAAGTCCCCCGCGAAATAGGGCTAGTGTGAGTTATGTTTTTAAAAAATATCCTGTTTTTAAAACATTGCATTCCCGCGGTACTGTGATGCGTGTTCAAACAAACAGACAACATTCAAACGTTTCTAAAAGATATACTCAGATATCTTTTTTTGTGTTTAAATACCTACTATTTCTAAACTTATTTCAAAATTTTTTTTCACTCACTTTTGAAGATTTAAATATTATTATAAAATGTCTACATTGGTGAATTAAAAAATAGGTGTGTCAACCTGTCGCAAATTAAGATCATTATATATTCATATCCCTCTACGTAAGAATTTCAGTTCTTAAAATCAATTTTCCCGATGCATTTTAATTTGTATTTAAACGCCATCTATTTTCAAAACTGGAGAAGTTTCTTTTAATATTTGACGACTTTATAATAAATTATACATAAACTATCATGCATATTAAACGTAGGTAAGCAAGGTATTTAACCTTAATTTATTCTCGCGATTAAGACCCGTAATTTATATATTTTCATAATGTATACAAATCGCGAAAGTTTGCGCCATCTGTGATTCGATTTCTTTTGAGTGCCAAAATTGCTTATCTACAAAATTTAAGCAATTTTGGCACTCAAAAGAAATCGAATCACAGATGGCGCCACGTGTTTTATTTTGATTTATCACGGACTTAATCTTTCATCTTTTTTATGCAACTAACATTTATAAATTCTAGGAAATATCAAGTAGTTACTGTTTATTTGTAATGTAATATTGTTTTTCATTTCTACATTCATATCATAATTACGATTCATGCAAAACAATGATAAAGGTGCCTATTGAAAGTGATTGAATAATATGAAAATTTGTTAAACAAAGTAAACATGTTAAAGTCGAAAATAAAAGTGTGTATAATAAGTTTACCTTTAGAAAAATACTTAAAGAATAATAAAAAGAATTTTAAAACAACACAAAAAGGAGACTTGTATACTTGAAACCCGATCCTCCGACTCTCGCTCGTTCAATACCGCTACTCGTGCCAATAGACCACCTCAACCAATACAAAACTGGTAAAAATAGGTGATCTTAAGAAAAATTGAAAATGTTGTGTTTAGTCCTTATAGTTTTAGCGTGAAGTTATTGTTTCCTTGGGTTACAATTGTAAATAATGTCTTATTGTGGAAAAAACTGTGAAAAACCATAATGGTTCGACCAAACATACGTTGCTGCTCGCTACCCATAGACGATAGCGTAATGATTCATAGTGTAAGTAATAACCTATAGTATTTACAATAAAACTGCAAATTTTCATAAAGATCCGTCAAGTAGTTATTGTTGTTTATCGATAAATAGCTACAGACATTATCCGTTATTGCTTAGCGTGATAAATTATAGCCTATATGTTAATCCAGACTTATTAGAATACACATACAAAATTTCAACCGAATCTGTCGGGTAGTTGTTGCGTGATGCGTGTTCAAACAAACAGACAGACAGACAGACATTTCTAAAAATGTAGGAATGTGTATAAATACTCTTTTCGAACATTTCCCAATATTTTTTTTACTATGTTCGGCCATGTACAGACCTATACAAATGTAAGTATCATATTGAATATGATTGTGGTTTGTTTATAAAATGTTTACTTGCTGTGGATGCGGTTTACAGCAATGTGGCTGTCTTCTGTAGCAAATTGCAATCCCCCCATAACTGCTACCAATCTTTGATCGAGTGAAGTTAAAGCCGGTATGTTATCTGCAGATCCACCACCAGTACATCTCATTGAATTTGCCTGCTGGCCATATATTTTTTTCAATGAGCACTTATCAACCTAATACTAAAATAGAAGAAACATCTTTTTAAAGTAATTCCATTTGATTATGAAATACACATTTGATCATCATCAGCCTATCGCAGTCCACTGCTGGACATAGGCCTCTCCAATTGCACGCCACTTTGTTCTATCTTCGGCTTCTCGCATCCAGCTCTTGCCAGCCGTTTTGCGTATATCATCACTCCACCTGGCTTGAGGGCGTCCTACACTACGTTTGCCAAGCCGCGGTCTCCACTCAAGAACTCGTTTACCCCAACGGTTGTCGGTTCTTCGGCTAATATGGCCAGCCCACTGCCACTTCAACTTGCTAATCCGGTGGGCTATGTCGATAACTTTGGTTCTCTGCCGGATCACCTCATTTCTGATTTTGTCCCTAAGAGAAACTCCGAGCATAGCCCGTTCCATAGCCCGCTGAGCGACTTTGAACTTGTGGACCAGCCGTACCGTCAGTGTCCACGTTTCGGCTCCGTATGTCATGACGGGTAGGACGCACTGATTAAAGACTTTAGTCTTTAGACATTGTGGGATCGACGATGAGAAGACTTGACGTAGCTTACCAAACGCTGCCCAACCCAACCGAATTCTCCTGTTCACCTCGTCCTCGAAGTTGTTTCTACCTAACTGCAATGACTGCCCGAGGTACACATATTTTTGAACAACTTCGAGAACGGCGCCGTGCACCGCTGTCGGTTCCGGTAGTACATGTTCATTGAACATGACCTTGGTTTTATCCAAGTTCATCCGTAGGCCGATGCGTACAGAGGAGTCAGCCAGGTCATTCAGCATCCGTTGCAGGTCCTGCAGCGTTTCCGCCATGATGACAATGTCATCTACAAATCGCAAGTGAGAAATGTATTCACCATTGATGTTGATGCCCCGCCCTTTCCAGTGCAGCGTCTTGAACATATCCTCCATTGCATTTGTGAACAGTTTCGGGGAAATAACGTCCCCTTGCCTCACTCCTCGATGCAATGGTATAGGTTTTGTTTGCTGATTCTGTACTTGGACGGACGTGGTGGCGGCTTCGTAGAGACATCTCATCACTTGGATATATCGCCAATCTACTTGGCATCGCTGCAGAGACTCCAGAACGGACCAGATTTCAATCGAGTCAAAGGCCTTCTCATAGTCCACGAATGCTAGACACAGGGGCTGATTATACTCCTGGGTCTTTTGTATAATCTGCCGCACTGTGTGGATGTGGTCTATGGTGCCATATCCGCTCCGAAATCCAGCCTGTTCCGGTGGTTGGAATTCGTCAAGTCTTCGCGCAAGACGGTTCGTGATGACTCTTGAAAACAGCTTATAGACGTGGCTTAGAAGAGAAATAGGTCGGTAGTTCTTCAGCCGGGTCTTATCTCCTTTTTTGAAGAACAAGACGACTACACTTCTACTCCACGCCTCCGGAGTTCTCCCTTCAAACAGGACAGCATTAAAAAGCTTTTGGAGCTCCCTCAGTACGGGTTTACCTCCAGCTTTTAACAGCTCTGTTGTAAACTTGTAACGCCATCCTCTCCAGGGGCTTTTCCATTTTTCAGCTGTTTAAGAGCCAGCACCATTTCGTCAATGTTGACTTCTGGCAGGTCTTCGGTGTAGTGGCGTGTTAGAGTGGCTCTAGGACCCTCATTTTCAGGATCAGGTCGAGATGCATGCGAAGCGTATAACCGGCCATAGAAGCCTTCCACTTCGGAGAGGACTGCCGGCTTCGAAGAAACGACTTCTCCACTTGCTGTGGTCAACTTCGTCAGGTGGCTTCTTCCAAGAGATTGTACGAACACTTTTGACCCCCGGTTCTGCTCGATCGCTCTTTTAATCAAAAGAGTGTTGGAGCACCGAAGGTCGTGTCGTATAAGCCTGTTGATCTCTTGGTTTAGAGCGCGCTTTTCCGACGAAGTTACGGGTGGGTTTTCACGTCGTTCCTTCATTAGCCCTAAAGTCTTTTCCGAAAGCTTTGACTTCTTGCCCTTACGCTGCATTTCACAAAATCTCGTACCTTCTTCCCTGAGTATCCGAACCACATTTACAAGCTTCTGGTTTACGTCTGTTGTGGTTTCCATGGCAGCAAATCGGTTATCCAGGTTTGACTGGAACGCTTCGGATCCTATCATGGTTTGGAGCAAAGTAGGTCGGAGCCTGGACCTCATCAGACGGGCACGTTCCACCTTGAAGTCGATATTCAGAGAGCCTCGGACAAGTCGGTGATCACTACCGGTATTAAACCTGTTGATCACGGTGACGTCTCTGAATATATGCTTTTTGTCCGTCATGATGAAGTCGATCTCGTTTTTCGTCATATGGTCGGGGCTTTGCCACGTCCACTTCCTTTGGGGCCGTTTCTTGAAAAAGGAGTTCATCAAGAAGAGCCCCTCCCGTTCGAGGAAGTTGACTAGCATTTGCCCCCTATGATTTCGGCTTCCAAATCCATGGGATCCTACTACCAATTCGCTGCAATTTTGTACTCCCACTTTAGCGTTGAAGTCCCCCATAACAACGTTGTAGTGGGTCTTAGTGGTGGAGTGGAGGGCCCTCGATATGTCATCGAACATATCCTCCACTTCGTCGTCTGGATGTGCCGAGGTCGGTGCGTACACTTGCACTACCTTGAGGCTATACCTCTCGGTGAGCTTGATAATGAGGTACGCTACCCTGTTCGACACGCTAGACATTTCCACAACGTTGTCAGAAAGGGACTTATTTACCAGAAACCCAACACCACCTTGGGATTTTTGGTCTCCCTCGCGGAAGTACATAAGGTGGCCTGACTCGAGGGTTATGGTGTCCTCTCCCTCTCTTCGGACTTCACTTAACCCGAGGATATGCCACCTAATCTTCCCAAGTTCCACCTCAAGTTGTGCCAGATGCGAGTCTAGCCGTAGCGTGCGTCCGTTATACGTCGCCAGGGTCAGTCGGTTGTGGTGGCCTTCCGTAGCCCGGAGATTCTTAGCACCCCCCGCCACGCCGTTACCGTGGACGCCACCATGTCCAGGAATACTGTGACTGCCGGGAACTGGGGGCCGTGGCCTTAGTGCTTTGTGCATTGGGGGGTAATGCCCATAATCGCCACGCTGGGCAGGCGGGTTGGCGATCGCAGGGCGTAGCTCTTGCATCAGTGACGCTGCTGCCCGTCACTGACCTATTACTTCAGCTACGCCTTAAATTGGGATGGTTATACCGCCACCAGCCGGTCGCCAGAGCCTCGTTCGTTGTACAGCAGGATGTACCGCGTGCAGGTGAGGTTGGCTTGGAGCGAAAGATGGTGATGCGCCCCCTTACAGCCCCTGTGTCTAGCATTCGTGGACTGTGAGAAGGCCTTTGACTCGATTGAAATCTGGTCCGTTCTGGAGTCCCTGCAGCGATGCCAAGGAGATTGGCGATATATCCAAGTGATGAGATGTCTCTACGAAGCCACCACCATGTCCGTCCAAGTACAGAATCAGCAAACAAAATCTATACCATTGCATCGAGGAGTGAGGCAAGGGGACGTTATTTCCCCGAAACTGGTCATAAATGCAATGGAGGATATGTTCAAGACGCTGCACTGGAAAGGGCGGGGCATCAACATCAATGATGAATACATCTCTCAACTGCGATTTGCAGATTACATCATCATCATGGCAGAAACGCTGCAGTTCCTACAACAGATGCTGAATGACCTGGCTAACTCCTCTGTACGCATCGGCCTACGAATGAACTTGGATAAAACCAAGGTCATGTTCAATGAACATGTACTACCGGAACCGATAGCGGTGCACGGCGCCGTTCTCGATGTAGTTCAAAAATATGTGTACCTCGAGCAGACATTGCAGTTAGGTCAACTTCGAGGTAGGACAACTTCGAGGACGAGGTGAACAGGAGAATTCGGTTGGGTTGGGCAGCGTTTGGGAAGTTACGTGGATACTTACGGTACGGCTGGTCCACAAATTCAAAGTCGCTCAGCGGGCTATAGAAAAGGCTATGCTCGGAGTTTCGATTCGGCAGAGAACCAAAGTTATCGACATAGCCTACAGGGTTAGCAAGCTAAAGTAGCAGTGACATGAGAGCCGGCGGGAATTTTTTTTTTAACGAAGGCTGTAGACGATGACGCAATGCCGCTATTGTTTCGGAATTTTACGAACGAAACACTAACGGACGTTATAAATTATCATTGAAGTGTGCATAAATTGTATTTATGTAAAATTAGGCCCAAAAAATTAACATTTTAACTTAACATTTTACGTGTTCGTAAATAATTTTGTATTTAGTAATTTACATTTTGTCGGGTTTGGTCACACTAAATCATTCGATCCAAGATATTGATTGTCTTGTATGTATTGTGTATAATACATAAAAAACTGCTCTGCAGAAGTTATGATAGTAATATTTTAAATATTTGTATTCCTGAGTTTACCTTAGCTCTATGGTGTGCTAAATGTTTATTTAAATTGAATTATGTATAATATATTACTTGTCCTTCATTGATTTGTATTATTTAAACCCCTTATGCAATACTAAGCTACATTAGTCTTACAGTAGGTTATATTACACTTGAGACTGCTTTATTATATCCTGACATAGAAGTTCTACATTTAGCCGTAGCTGTTCTACTCTAAAAGCTTCATATATTCTGCTACAACTTGCTAGTCTGCAAATCAACGTATTTTTGGTTTTCAACACACAACTCAGTGGGTGAAACGCTAAATACTTATGTACATATTGTTAGAAAAAAAAAATAGAAATTTATAGAGGAAGTGAAAGTACCTTATAATTTTCACAGATAAATAAATACATTTTATTAAAAATAATTAATTTTACAACTCAAGTTCCGCGGACAGCGATTCAATAATTATGAGTTCAGAAGTAATAATGATGAAAGTTTACCCTTATTTCGAGTTTAAACCTCTGCTTGGCTTTTTGATTGATTTTATTCAAATAATATTATGCCATGCATATAGTATGTAGGAAGACTGCTACAATGATGCTACGCCGTAATACGCGCTACGGCTTCCGTCCGTTTCATACAATTTATTGGACCTAGTTGCACATAAATAATTTCAGCAGTTTACCTACGCGTAAAAATATCACAGAATGACATTTATAATAATTATAAGTTTGGATATTCTTGACTACGACATTACAGGGGAACGAGAGAAACGACTACAGGGAATGTGAGTTGTGCGAGTGGATTTGATTAATCAGTCATTAATCAATCAATAATAAATTTGACAAAACGAAGACATAATTCTGTCATAGTCTGTTATTGACGTCACGACACCCGGTCTCAACAGCTACCTACTTCTCTGTCATCGGCACTAGGACTCGTTGGCTCCAGCGCCCATGAATCCTTTGGCGATATAGTCTTTTTCCATTTCAGCGTGGTTAACCAACAAGCTATATCGGTAACTTTGATTTTTTATTGGATGGTTGGAGGACATGACACATAATTATAGTTATTTTGTTTCACATCTACTTAGATGTGAAACCAAATTCTTAAGTAGGAACAATCGCGATTAATTACCTGCGCAGTTTAGCGTAATACTTTTAAGATTTTCGTCAAATGCCCTTTGCCTTTTGTTACAATATAAATGCTATGTGAATCCTTTATGAACAGTTTTGGGGTAATCTTTTAGCTCATATTTTTTGTATTATTATTTTGTTGAAATACTCGTTATTTTATTATTATTGAAGCGGTAGTAGATTAATGGCTAAGCTCTCGCAATTATACTACCGACGTGAACCCACTCCTAACACCTTGACACACCTTTGAGCTTAGCTGGAGGGGTTAACAAGATTGCTAGTAATGTGGGACTCAATCCCACATTGCTAGTTATCTTTTAAAACTTTATGACTTTATTTTAAGACTTTATGCACAAGTAATATACAGAGGCAGACTTAATGCTAAAAGCATTCTCTACCATTCAACCTTTGGGTTATGTACAAATTGTCACATACATTATTATTAAAATATATATATTACGGGTCTTAATCGCGTGAAACGCATCGCAATACGGTCGAAAGGTCAGGCAATAAACAAGGTATTTTAACGGCCGTGGTCACGGGAAGACTCAGTCTTCCCGTGACCACGGCCGTTGCAATACGGTCGAAACGTCGGGCAATAAACAAGGTATTTTACCTTAAATTATTCACGCGATTAAGACCCGTAATATATATATTTTAATAATGTGTACAAATCGCGAAAGTTTATTAATATTTAAATACATTATTTTCCTTAGGCATATTTATTTAAGAAAATGTAGTTTGAGGTAATCATCATAAAACATTGCAAGGCAAGCCATTTTTAACCCTTGACACAAAAGAGGAGAGTAAGAAGTTTGAAATTTCTCTAACTCTTCCTGTATGTGTTTCTGTATGTCTTAAACGGGTGAACAATTAATTATAAGTCAATTTCCTAGCGGCGGGCGGTTCTTAAATAATTTTCTTATAATAGGTTTCAATTATTTAAAATATAATCAACGTCTAGTCATTTTAGCATCAATCTCCTTCCAACTACATTCATTTTGGCGATCTAAAATTTGCTAAAATTTTTCTGAACATAAATTTTATTTAGACCATTTTTTCATGCGCTCAGCCGTTTCAAGGTAGTGTTCACCGGGTAGTAGTGTTTTACCGTAAACCGCCTTCTATCGCCGAAATGGCGGAGCGTATGAAACAATGTTTGTTGTAATTATAGATGGAAACATTATAGGAGCAGTAGAAACCGAGAAAATAGCGATATACTATTTTTTTTAGCTTTGAACTTGAATAACATATGACGCAGACACGAGATTTTATGAGACTTTTGAGACAACTTTAAGAACGCTAAAATGAAGGTATATACGATACCAAAATTCTAATTCTGTTCTTCATTCCGAGGTTGATGCTTGGTGTGATGCTTAAATGACTGGACCTTTTTAGTTTATG